>OY728147.1:1278409423-1280909423 GCA_963277665.1 Viscum album
ATCTTTTCTATCATGCACTACCTAATTTTTTTATCAAATATTTTTTGAATAACATAAATTTTTTATAAGTGTCTTACTAGTTACCCATTGCGTATCATGTGTTTCATACGACACATAGTTTAAAAATATGTGACATGTTATCAATATTGTTAATTATACATGATCTTTATAACGTGTCAATTAAAAATAAAGACATGAATCGAAATAAATAAATTTTAATAATTAATTTCAATTGATTTATATAAAGAAAACAAATAAATTTTAAAGTATATAATTTTAAGAAAATACATAATATATTTCTTAGATAATATTTTATTAAAATAAATTATTTCATTTAGTTAACATCTTATAGTTTAATTTTCGATAAAAAATAATAATATTTATCATAAAAAATGATATACATTTTTTAAATCTGCATTTCAATTTGATATTGAACATGGTATTTTTTAATTTCCTAAAAAAATGGTTCATTTAATTTTAAAAATAATGGTTTTATTAAGAATTATATTTTCATTTAATACTTTTAAAACCATAAAAAATGTTTTAATATAGTTTTATAAGAAAACTTTTTTCAATAATAATTTCTTTATTCCAATTTATGTTATTCTAGAAATTATAATGATGATTTTAGGTATTAATATAACTTCAAATTTTGATAATTTTTGCTTTGAAAACACTTTTCCTCATCATATATGTGAGATTATTTTTAAATTAACATTTTCCAAATATATAAATATAATTTGGAAAAATAGACCACATATTTTTTAAATTCATAACTTATGTTTTATAAACATTTATTGTTAATTCTATACCAATAAAAATTCTGAGAACATTAAGACATAATTTTCCTAATGATTTACAAAAAAATTTCAATAGGTTAAACTAAAAAGATAAGTGTTAAAAATGTTCAATAACTTATCAAAAAAAATTTAAGTAGAATATTTTTACCCTACAATCACACTATATTCTAAAATTTACAATTTCATATTTTTTCTTGTAAAATAGAAAACGTGGGTATAGAATATTATTTTTTAAATTCTAATGGTGTCCTTTACTCAACATATAAAAGTCACCCCTCTACAAACTTCATCACACTTACAAAAACAATTGGATTAAGAAAGACCTTCAAAAATCACATAAATAATTTCCTAATATAATCTTATAATTATTTTATTTATTTTAAATCCTATATATTATTTATTTTAGTGAAAATCCAATGAGGTTATTAGAAAAAAGGTAATGTTCATTAACAAGAATTTTAATTATATTTTATATTACACCACTTTAAAATTTTATTAAACCTTGATAATTTAAGAATCTCATTATATTAAATATAAATTTTTGTAAATATTCTATTAACATGACCAACAACCATATCCTATTTCATAATATTGGAAATGACAATGTCACTCAGCTGTAGGGCACATTACCCTCTCACAAACCGATGTGACACATTTTTCATCGACACCTCACTTATTTGGGAATGACAATGTATATAATTTACATATATTATATTTTTATATAAAAATACATATTTAAATATATTATCGTACAAAAAAAATTTATATTCCATTTCACTGGTGATTTGATAATGTAGATCGTCTGTATAGTGGACTTCAATATCGTAATGGGTTGTATATTATTATTTACATATGTATTGAATGAAATTGAATCAAGATGAGATTAATTAAAATATATTTATTATATGATATATTAATGATTATATATAGATAATATATTATTTATATTTCATTCATTCAATCCTTTGAGAAAATGGAAACAACCTTTATGCTTACGCATGACCTACCATCATTCAGATAGGTGTATTTAAATTTCTATATTTAACATTTATGGATTTAAATAAATAAAAATATACATATATTATTTAATAATGATATAATGAAGTTAAATAAAATGAAAATTCAAAATATATACGAAATACAAAGTAGTCATTACACGAAACATAATTTTAAGATTGAATTGTTAAAAATAGATACTAAATGTATATACGTACATAATAAATTATTTGATATATAATATTGTACTTCTTAAAACTGATATGAAATTTATATATATATTAAATGGGGAGGCATTGATTTTGAAGTAAGATTGACTCACGATAGGTGATTTTTGTCCAAAATTTTCTCTTTTGAGAAATAGGTTATATTATGAACATATCGTCTTCTTTGATGTGAATATACTACCCCTTATATGTTTTATTTAATCAATATCCTTATATTAAATATATATATATATAAGTTATATTATTTTATTCATGAATTGGCCCTATGACATAAAAAATCACAAATTGGAGCGGGTTTTGTCATAAAATCTTATCGATTATTAGTATTGTTTATGTTTATGCATACAGTGAATAAATATTATCATGTAGGTCTTAAAAATCAATAAAATTATTATTATCATGAAATTTATTTAGAATACATGTTTTCCCTTATTTCACTATCTCTATATACTCAATAGTTGTACAGAAATTTTTTTTAGAAAAAATCACCTTTATTTCACACATTGGTCGAAATGTCATTTAATTCAAAATAAATAAGTTTTAAAATGTAATAAATTTAATTAACATTATAAAACTGATTTATTAAATAATTTTTTAGTAATATTATACATTTAAAGAATTGTTTTAAATTAATTATCTTGTAATTTAATAAAGAATCCCTATTGACTATTATAGAGGATGTGAATTGAATATTCGTCTTAATGTGTGTGGCATGTATGAAATTCAATACCCCATGAACACCATTTTTTAAATATTAAACTATAATATTTCATTTTTATTTTGAATAAAAAATATTTCAATGATATTTTATAAATTATTATTTTTAATTAGTGATTTCCAAACAATTTTCTTTTCCTAAAGAAACGTTCCTCATTATATGTCAACATATTTTTCTTATAATAGGAAAACCATTACTGATACCTACTAGTTACATAGGATATGATCAAAATAATCCATTATTATTAATTATTAGGTTGGTTAATGTTTATTTTGAAAAGGTTTTTATGAAACCCTTTTTTATTCAATGGGGTGTACCATGATAAAAATAGTTATAAACCCTATATCTTTTTCTATAGGTCAGGGTTTGATGAATCAATAAAATGACTATTAAACTAGATTCTTATCTATGGGGTATGTAAAAATAAAAGTTTTTGAATCCCACGTATTTTTATGGGATATGATATTATTTAATTTTTATTATCATTTGGAACACATATATATAATTTGAAATATTTGATGGGTGGGACCCATATTTCTCTCAAATGAATTGGTTGATGATTGATATATCATTAAATAAAAATTGACATAATGGGATGTGAACACAGTAACAAATGGGAATCATTCTGATATTGTAGTTTATTTCTTTAACATTGAACCCTTTTATCGTTTTCTGGGTGATCCCATTCCACTACAATAGTCCTAAAAATGAGTATTTAACTTTTAAGGAACTAAATTTACATGATTATATGTATTCCAATTAAATATTACATATCATAATATTTTTTACTCTTGGATCATGTTCTTTAATTCCATTTTGATACATTTCTTATGAACTACATTGATTTATGTCATTAGTCAAATTAATGATATATTGTATGTAGGGTATGGTTTTTTAATAATATTCTCATGTTATAATACCCTTATTGCCAGGATATATTGATATATCCGATGTTTTCCCATACTGAGATTCAATTGTCATCCTTTATAATGTTATTGTTTTTCTATGTTATGTTATAAGGTATTATATATAATATGTCTAATAAGGGTTACATTTTTTATAATATTCATGGATATGATGATTCTCACCTACGAAAAGGTTGGTTATATTTCTATGTTTCTAAATAATCTAAACAAATATTAATCTAGAAAGGATCGTTATGTTATTTAATGAATGCTCATATATGAAGATGTAATATTTATTTATGATGTGTTTACATATTTATAGAAGTTATCTGATCAATTTTTCGCCCCTTTAGTAAACTGGTAAGAGAAAAAATTTGTGATATATCTACAAACATATATAAGGATAATTCTAATGATGACTAAATTTATTGTAAACACGGATGGAATTATAGTAAATGATATAGTGAGTGATTTCAAAATAATTAAGTTCATGTATAGATTATACATGGGGATATTGATTTGGAATAGACGTACATATGGGTTATAACTATGGAAATGGAACACTGTGATCTTGTTTAAAATCCCCATGTGCACAATAATATACCTTATTGCATAATAGGATTTAAATTCCCAATGGTATATTCCCTTTTAATTATCAAACTCTTTATATACATTCATGATTATATGAATAATTTCCATTAATGAACACTAATAATCATAAGGCTCTATATATTAAAATTAATATTCATGTATTCGAAGACAAATATGTAATTTTTCATGATTATGTGCTTCCCCACCATGATTATTATAATATGCACTATACATTTTTTAACAATTGTTTAAAACTCTATGTAACCATGATAATGATGAATATTAATAAAATGAAATGACTTTCCTCCTAAGATGTCACAACCCGTCCTCGAGGCCTGAGCCGTGACTACCCCAAGCCTACCTTCCATTGTCCAGGGGCTGGCGACTAGCACCAAAGGCGTAAATCCTGATAAAAGGGAAGGCATTGCCTTTATATAAGGAAATAAACACCATAGAGTACGCAAGCTGAAGTAAACACTAAGTAAACTGAGTACAAAAGTAAGTGCTAGAATGTAAATGGGCCAGTATACAAACCCAACTGAATGTACAGTACAACTGAGATAAGAATGTACAATAGCTAAAAAGTACAACACCAACCACCAAGACGTCCTCTGGAACTCACACATGAAGGGTGAGTACAGATAGTCTCGTCGGCTCCTCGGGTTCGGCCGTCCACTCTGTGTACGTCCCACCTGATAGTCCACTTCCGTATACTGTCCTGATCCTCATGCCTCAACCACGATCAGTGATGTCCGTCGTCTACAACCAACACAACATAATGCGAGCATAGCCCTTGTAGGGGTAAGTATACTATACTCAGTAGGGACCTCAAGACCCCCGAAGGCCTCCCAGAATCCACAAAGGATAAACCACAAAGGAAAAACACAAATACAAAGTATCAACCAACACTACTTAGGTATATTACCATACATATACCTAAGTCAACAATTCCTTTTCAGCTCCAACTTCCAAGCCCAAGTTCAACCCAGTCCACACAGGAATGTATAACCCAATCCACACATGAAAGCACAACCAAATCCACACAGGACAGCAAGTCAATCATACCATAGATAATTATTGAAAGTCAAGACTCAACTCACATAGTTATACTACTCACGAAGTGGGGTGGAGATGATTAGATGTAGCCTTTGAATCATCTCCCCTACCGAACCCTCGTAGGATCCAAGTACCGAAGTCATCGCTGTCAAACCCATGTAGGATCCTAGTATAGTAACCATCACTACCAAACCCACGTAGGATCCATGTACAGTCGTCATCACTGCCGAACCCACATAGGATCCAAGTATAGTCGTCCTCACTGCCAAACCCATGTAGGATCCAAGTATAGTCGCCATCATCGTCGCAGTCGCAGCCAGCTCTAGGGATCCCACACATAGCACGCTCGATTTCCAGAGGGTCCACTCCTCGAGTCAAAGATCGATACATCTACTGTCACAAAGTCTAGAGTTGATGTATCACGTAGTTCCGTCCCACTTCAAAGGGTAAAAACCAAGAAAAACGTGCCCATGTCACAGAGAACAAGTTTACCAAGTAATTTTTCTAAAGTACACGGCATCTAGATATGCGATACACGTCGTGTCATCAGACACCGGGTACGGCCCGTGTCATACGGCCCATGTCGTAGGGCTGGTTGTGTAGATAAGTCAGTACATGGCGTGTTGTATAGTCACACGCCATGTCCAAAACTCTAGGGTCAGTTCCATGTGCGTTGTCCATGTCTGGTCGTGTGGTGGAGTACATGGCCGTGTACTCCACCCCATGTTCGTGTATTTCCAGAATACACATAGTGCCTCTTGGCCGTGTGGTTCTACCCATGTCTGTGTATCACATAGATTACATGCCGAGCCTCGCGAAGCTACTTCTGCCATGGTGGTGGAAGTACACGCCATGCCTCGTGGTCGTGTGGTTCTGCCCATGTCCATGTATCTACCAGATTACATGCTGAGCCTCACGAAGCTGCTTCTTCCTTTCAAAGAAGATAATACACGTCGTGCCTCGTGGTCGTGTATTTATGTCTATTTCCGTGTATTTCCCTTGAATACATGCCATTTCCATCGAATTCTACTCTATCAAACTGTGTGGTCAGTACACGCCATGTTACCGGTGTCAGACGTCATGTATAACTTATTCGGATGTCTGTTACTTCTGCCGTAGAATGCTTGTACTACATGGCGTGTGCTTTGGAAGTACACACCGTGTATTCTAGAATTTTCTAGAAATGACACCTCTAGCCAGCACGCCTCCTGAGGCATCTGTCCTTCGTTCCGATGATCTCTTTGCTACAAAACTCCTTCTCTGAGGTCATCCTGATGTTCCGAGGCCGTTTCCGAAATTTTTGGGCCTTCAATCGGCTCCGATTACTTTCCTTGATTCACTGCTCGAGAACGGTAGGAGAACACCATACAACAAGAACGGTAGCAGAATCTAACTATGTCAGTTTGTTCTGGTTCCTTCCTCATTAATTCTATGGCAAATTGTTTAGAGAGAACCAATAACATGGAAGAAAAAACAACATTTCTCATTCATAAACACACCCATACCTCGATAAACGTTGAAGTTTTCCGGCAACGCGGAAGATGGCGTCGCGGGGTAAGGTTTCAAAGATGGAATTGGCATGCATCCAAGGAGGGGATGACGTCTCACCCTAGCTATGAAGAGACGAAGAAAATGGAACTTTATCTCTCTTTATGGTGATGGCATTCTTCTTCGATGGGTGTAATTATTCACGGGTGTATGAAATTCTTCCAAAGGTTAAAGAGCTCTCCCAAAAACACAACACCACAATCTAACCCCAAATTAATTCAGGAAACACATTTAAATTTAAAAATTCAAACGCATAACTCTCTTAATTGATTAAAAGAGTGTTGGAATTAAATTAGTGTACGGAGAGGAGAAGTCACCCAATTAATGGGGAAGTTTAACCAAGTTAAGATGAGTTACACAACTTAAGAGGGGGGGGTTAGAGGATTTAGGTAATGAGAAGGGTTGGGCTCGAGTGGACCCCACCCCACCTTTATCCTCTCATGGGTAGTTAGTAACTAGTGGGTCCCACCCGAACTCCCACACTTTGCATAAACCACTTATGTTAGGAATAAAATTTGTACCACAAATTTTATTCAATTATTTATTAATCCCCAAATTTTAACAACTCCTATCGAGAAAAAACACCTTTGGTAAAGGTCCTATTAAGCAATTACCACCTCTGCGATTTCATCGGTGCCCTCGGATTTCGATTCTAAGCACTGATTCAAAAGATAGAAAAACTCGCTCGTTGGTTCACTGAACGTACCTAATCTAAAATTCAGAAATTGATTCCGGGCACACTGGGCCTCGGAATCAAGTGCCGTTAGAAACTATGTACTTGTAAAATCCCTATGAATTTATGAAAAAAAATTCCTTGAAATTTACGGTTCTTTAAATTACTCCCACCTTAGAGCTTTATGTCCTCGTACATATACATCATAAACTAGGGGAAAAAGGGTACAGTGAATGCATCTGAACCTCCCGCTCCCATGTGCTCTCTTGGAGGTTCTTGTGCTACCACCTGATGTGCACTATAGGAATCAACCATCTACGTAGGACCTGCTCCTATCGATCCTCGATCTCTATAGAGACCTCCGCAAATGTTGCCCTGTCATCGATGTCCAGCTCCCCATGATCAATGATATGCATTGGGTCATGCACGTATCTCCTCAGTTGAGATACGTGGAATGCTCCGATGAAGAAAGGAGATAACTTGTTGCCCTGGCCAAAACTCTGTAATCCATGTCAATGTGAGACCCATAAGAAAATGTGGTCACCATCCTCGAATTCTAGTGGTCTTCGCCTCCTAGCACCATAGGACTTCTGTCGGCTCTGAGTAGTCATCATCTACTCCTTGATGATATGAACCTTCTATGTCGTGGCCGAGACCATATCTAGTCCTAAAAGTCCTGACTCCCCAGGGTCTGTCCAGTACAGAGGTGATCTGCAAGGTTGGTCATACAATGCCTCGTATGGTGCCATCCCGATGGTGGAGTGGTAGCTATTGTTGTACGCTAATTCCACTATGGTTAGGTGATCCTCCCAGATGCAACCAATGTCGAGAACACATGCTCGGAGCATGTCCTCGATTGTTTGACTGCTCCTCTCCGTCTGACCATCCGTCTGAGGGTGAAAGGCGGTGCTCAGGAAAAGCTACATCCCAAAGGCCTCCTGAAACCCCTTTCAAATCCGAGACGTAATGCGAGCATCTAGATTAGAGATCATAGATGATGGCACACCATGAAGTCGTATGATCTCCTGAACGTAGCGGCATCTCAATCTCTCCACTGATCCTTGCTCTCTGATAGGTAGGAAGTGGGCTGACATGGTGATTCGGTCTACAATAACCCAGATGGAGTCGTGTCCTCTAGATGTACGTGGAAGCCCTATCACGAAATACATAGATATCTCGTCCCACTTCCACTCCGGGACCTCCAATAGTTGTACCAAGCCTGCTGGTACCTAGTGCTCCGCCTTCACCTGTTGGCGGGTGAGGCATCGTGAAACGAACTCTGCCACAACCTTCTTCATAACCAGCCACCAGTGCTATCGCCTGAGATCCTGGTACATCTCCGCTACTCCAGGATGTACCGCCAATGGGGAAGTGTGAAACTCCCTCAGCACCTCCTCCTGTAATGTAACTGGTACCATGGTACGTCCTCTGAAAATAATAATGTTCTCTCCTCCTATAGAAAATCAATTAGGTGCCTATCCTGAGGATATCTATGCACGTGGCGTCTCATGGTCAAAATCTCCATGCAGTGCCTCTCTGACCTGCTAATGTATTGGAGGAGTGACTGTGAGTGACTGTAGAAAGGCTGCCCCATATCTATCCATGAATGATATCTGCAATACAGCTAGCTTCTCTGTTGCCTCTCCAAGTAGCTGGATGCCCGAACCCCTGCTGAGAGCATCAGCTACTACTTTCCCCTTCCCAAGAGTATACACTATCTCAAAGTCATAGTCCTGGAGGGACTCGAGCCATCACCACGGTCTCATGGTCAGGTCCTTCTGTGAGAAGATGTACCTGAGACTCTAGTGGTTAGAGTAGACTGTAAAGCTCTCTCCCATCAGATAGTGCCGCCACATCTTCAAGGAGAAGACCACTACTTCTAACTCCTGGTCATGGGTAGCGTTGTTCTACTCATGTTGCCTCAACTGTCGTGAACCGTAAGTGATCACTACCCTCTCCTGCATCAGGACACACCCGAGTCTGGTCCCTGATGCATCACAGTAATCTACATAACCTATGACAAATCGATTGAGTTAAGGCTATAATATCCTATTCATGAGACTCATGAACACTGCTGGAGCATTGGTTACACTGAAAGTCATAACAAAGAACTCATAGTGGCCATACCGACACCTGAAGTCCGTCTTCTTCACATCCTCATCTCGAACTCTGAGCTGATGATAGCCTGACCTAAGGTCTATCTTTGAGAACCAGTGTGATCCCTTGAGCTGATCGAAGAGATCATCTATCCTTGGAAGTGGATACTTGTTCTTCACGGTCACCTGGTTCAGGAGACGGTAGTTGACACACAGTCTCTAACTCCCGTCCACCTTCTTGGCAAACAAAATCAGGAAAGCCTAGGGTGAAACACTCGGTCGGATGAATCCCTTGCCCTACCAGTCCTCCAGCTGTACACATAGCTCTCAAAGCTTAGCGGGAGCCATCCGATATGCTGGAAAAGATATCGAGGATGTCCTGGGGTACAGGTCAATATAGAAGATTACGTCTCTGTAAGGAGGTAGTCCTGGAATGTCTTCAGGAAAAACATCTGCATATTGATCCACCACAATAGGAAAACCCAGACTACGCACATCAACAGCTCCTAGGATAAGACTATCCAACTGATTGTTGATCGACTATCCTCCTATATGCGTGTGTCCATCATGCACTACAAAGGATTCTTTCTTGCCGGTGAAGGTGAACCTGCTCCGATCAGTGCGGACACATCACACCTTGCGCCTCATATAGTCAATATGAGCATGAATTGTAGACAAACATTACATTCCCAAGATGACATTGTAAGTCTTGGACGCCGTTACAAGAAGATCCCAGCCGAAGCTCTCGCCTCCTATAGTATGCTCACACTACCAGCACCAGTGTATAATCGTCGAGTCTACTCTCGTAGGAGTCTCTAGCCGTAATGATCGAGCCAATGGCTCCATCAGAATATCTGAGATCTGAAAAAGGGAAGTGGTAATGAAAGAATGACTCGCTCTTGTGTTAATAAGAACTGAAACAAGGGTGGAGTAGACATAGATAGTACCTCGAATCATCTCAGGGGAATCTTGGTCGTAGGCCTCTACTGCCTGAAGCTAAGCCTACCTCTGTCCGCCAACTCCATGTGGTCGGGGTGGACGTCCTATTTCTAGTGTGGTAGAGCCTCAATGCCACACCCACCACCTGCTGCTTGGCCAGCTACTCTGCCTCGTCTTCCTGCTCCCTGCAGACTGCCATGGTCAAACCTATGCCTCTGCCTAGGTGGTCCCTCAACCATCTGCTGCTCCTCTGCATGGTGGGTCATGAAATCACGAGCCATGTGTCCCTTCCCGCAGCAATCATAGCACTATCTGCCTCTCGAATGAATGGCTTGTTGTGTGTGCCCCGCACCTCTGAACTAGTATCCTGAGGTCATCAACCTGATGGTCTGGTCCGCTTGGACCTCTGCGACGTCTGTCTTCTGCCAGCTGTAGAAGAATCCACTACGTGCTGCCATGCGGTAGGTCTCGCTGATGGTGTAGGCTCAGCATGAAGGGTATCTACAAGAATGGCTCACTCCAGTACTCCTTCTAGCGTCAGAATATGTAAGGATATCATCGATACCTCAGTCTATGCTCGTAGGTCTGGGCCCAAAAGAATGGGTCTCGTACCATGTCCGTGGAGTAGCGTGAGAGATCAGCAAATCTCGCCGAGTACTGGGCTACTGTCTTGCTGCCCTACCGCAGCTGTAGAAACTCATGAATGTGCATTGCATGGAGGGTGGTTGGAATGAACTCTGAGTGGAAGAAGCTCTCGCAGTCCAACCAATGAATAGATGCCTCGTCGTGCACCTAGAGCATCAGGCTCCACCATCTACCTGCTTCTGTGTGCAGGAGACTCGCCGAAAGGATCAACATAAGATCTGCTGGTGTCCCTACCAATATGAAGACTCGAACAACAGCCTCTAGCCAGTCCTCTTCTACCTAAGGGTCCATCTCCCTGTGGAACCTGGGCGGTCTCTGATGCAGAAACTCATGCAGTACACTTAGGTGATGTGCACTCTCAGCTTCTAGGGCTGGTGGCATCGGTGGCTCAGCGGGTAGAGGTAACGTCGGTGCCTCCACTGTAACAGGGCCCTATATCGAGGCCTCGCCACTCGGTGGGCTTCCCTCTCGCACAAAGAACAGAACCCTAGCTGGCTTCCATCGTGGGGCCATCCTGAAAAGAAACAGCTACGCCACGGTTAATACAGTATACCTGTTGAGCTGACACAAAGTAATCATAAAGTAAAATTTTGCAACACACATGAAATCAATGTTTTCATGCACTGAGTTGGAAATCTGAAGTCAAGGTCCTGGTGTATGGATACAGCGGTCGTCGCAACAACACTGGACTCCATGGACTAATAACCACACTCATTATCCTTAACACTATTTCTTCAAATAGAATAAATTATCATAGTCTTGAGTTCTACGGTAGAACCGAATCCTCTGATACCAATTTTTCACGACCCGTCCTCGGGGCCCGTTCTGTGACTACCCGAAGCCCTCCTTCCATAGGCCAAGGGATGGAGACTAGCACTAAAGGCGTAAATCCTGATAAAAGGGAAGGAATTGCCTTTATATAAGAAATAAAACACCACAAAGTATGCAAGCTGAAGTAAACACTAATTAAACTGAGTACAAAAGTTAGTGATAGAAAGTAAATGGGCTAGTATACAAACCGAACTGAAAGTACAGTACAACTGAGATAAGAAAGTACAATAGCTGAAAAGTAAAGCAGCAACCACCAAGATGTCCTCCGGAACTCCCACCTGAAGGGTGAGTACAGATAGTCTCATCGGCTCCTTAGGTCCTTCCATCCACTCCGTGTTCATCCCACCTGATATTCCACCTCTGTATACCGTCCCGCTCCTCATGCCTCAACCACGATCAGCGCTATCTGTCCTCTACAAAAAACACAACGTAATGCGGGAATAGCCCGTACGGGGGTGAGTATACGATACTCAGTAGGCACCCTGAGACCCCCGAAGGCCTCCCAGAATCCACAATGTCTAAACCACAGAGGAAAAATACAAATACAATGTGTCAACCAACACAACTTAGGTATATGCCCAAATATATAGCTATGTCAACAATTCCAGTTCGGTTCCAACTTCCAAGCCCATGTTTAACCCAGTCCACACAGGAAATTACAACCCAATCCACATAGGAAAGAACAACCCATCCACATAGGAAAGCATGTCAATCATACCGTAGATAATGATTCAATGTCAAGACTCAGCTCACATAGGTATACTACTCGTGAAGAGGGTGGAGATGATTATATGTAGCCTCTGAATCATCTCCCCTGCCGAACCCATGTAGGATCTAAGTATAGAAGTCATCGCTGCCGAACCCATTTAGGATCCAAGTACAGTCGTCATCACTGCCGAACCCACGTAGGATCCATGTACAGTCGTCCTCACTGCTGAACCCACGTAGGATCCAAGTACAGTGGCCATCGTCATCACAGTCGCCGCCAGCTCTAGGGTTCCCGCACACAGCACGCTTGATTTCTAGAGGGTCCGCTCTTTGAGTCAAATATCGATACATCAAATATCATGAAGACTAGAGTTGATGTATCCTGTAGTTCCATCCCACGTAATTAGGGAAAATCCAAGGAAAACGTGCCCAATTCACAAATAACAAGTCGACCAATCCATTTTTCTAAAGTACACGGCATGTAGATAAGCGATACACGCTGTGTCATCAGACACCGGGTACTGCCTGTGTCATACGACCCGTGTCGTAGGGATGGTCGTGTAGATACGTTAGTACATGATGTGTAGTATAGTTACACGTTGTGTCCAAACTTCGCGGGTCAGTTCCATGTGCACTGGCCATGTCTGTCCATGTGTTGGAGTACATGCCCATGTACTCCACCCCGTGTCCGTGTATTTCCGGAATACACGCCGTGCCTCTTGGCCGTGTGATTCTGCCCATGTCCGTGTACCACCCAGATTACACGCCGAGCCTCAAAAGGCTGCTTCTGCCATGGTTCTTGCAGTACATGTCGTGCCTCGTGGCCGTGTGGTTCTTCTTGTGTTCATGTATCTTCCAGATTCCACATTGATCCTCGCGAAGCCGCTTCGGACTTTTAATGATGATAATACATGCCATGCCTCGTGGCCGTGTATTTATGTCTATGTCTGTGTATTTCCCTTGAATACACACCATGTCCATCAAATTCTCCTCTGTCAAACTGTTTGCACAGTACACACCATGTTACCGGTGTCACACGTCGTGTGTCACTTCTTCTGATGTGTGTTACTTCTTCTGCTGAACGCTTGTACTACACAGCCTGTGCTTTGGAAGTACACGTCGTGTATTCTGGAATTTTCCTAAAACGATGCCTCTGGCCAGAACACCTCCCGAGGAATCCTTCCTTCGTTCTTATGATCCGTTTTCTACAAAACTCCCACTCATAGGTCTTCCCGATGTTCCGAGGCCGTTTGCGATGTTTTCGGGCCTCCAATCGGCTCCGAAAACTTGCCTTGATTCACCGCTTGAGAACGGTAGGAGAACACCATACAACACGAATGGTAGAGGAATCATACCGTGTTAGTTTGGTCCAGTTCCTTCCACATTAATTTTATAGAAAATGGTTTAGGTATAACCAATAACATTGAAGGAAAAACACGTTTCTCATTCATAAACACACCCCTACCTCGATAAACATTAACGTTTGCTGGCGACGCGGAAATGGAGTCACGGGGTAAGGTTTTGAAGACGGCGTTGGCGTGCGTCCAAGGAGGGGAAGACGTCTCACCCTATCTATGAAGAGATGAAGAAATGTAACGTCGTCTCTCCTTGTGGTGACAAAGTTCTTCGTCGAAGGTTGTCGTTCTTCATGATAGGATGAAGTTCTTCCAAAGGGAAAAGAGCACTCCTAAAAACATAACACAACAAGCTAACCCCAAAATAGAATAAGTCTCATTTTATTTTATTAATTCATGCCACACATTTAAATTTTAATATTCAAACACATAACTCTCATAATTGATTAAAAGAGTGTTGGCATTAAATTAATGTGAGGAGAGGAGAAGTCACTTAATTAATGGGGAAGTTTACCCTAGTTAAGATGAGTTACACAACTTATGAGCGGGGGGTTTAGAGGAGTTAGGGAATGAGAAGGGTTGGGCTCGTGTGGGCCCCACCCCACCTTTATCCTCTCATGGGTTGTTAGTAACTAGTGGGTCCCACCCCAACTCCCACACCTAGGACAAACCACTTAAGTTAAGAATAAAATTTGTACCACAAATTTTAATCAATTCTTTATTAAACCCCAAATTTTAACAACTCCTCCTGAGAAAACACACCTTTGGTAAAGGTCCTCTTACGAAATTACCACTGATGCGGTTTCATAGGTGCCCTCGGATTTCGATTCCGTGAATCGGTTCAAAAGATAGAAAAACCCGCTTGTTCGATCACTGAACGTACCCAAGCTAAAATTCAGAAATTGATTCCAGGAACACCGGGCCTCGGAATCATGTGACGTTAGAAACTGCGTACTCGTAAAATTCAAATGAATTTAAGAAAAAAATTTCCTTGAAATATACGGGTATTTACATAAGAAGCTAAATCTTATAGGAAGGGAATTAAAATCCTATTTCATATTCCCATATATCATTCTCAAATAAATAAAAATATTTAACTCTGAAATAATAAAATGAAGGAAAACTTTTCAGTTGATAATTTTATAAAGCAACATCCACCTTCATTTACCGGTTCCACTGATCATATAGTAGCTGATAAATGGTTTAGTACAACTGACATAGTATTCAATATTATCTACTGTCTGAATCATGAAAAATTAATTTTCTATATCTATCCATTGAAAGGAAAAAAATATTAATTGTTTAATATCATAAGGAATAAATGGTAACAATACCAAATTGACACCAAAAATATGGAAGAGATTAATAGATTATTTTTCAAAAATTACACTACTTATATCATTTTTTAATAAATTTTGAGGGAATTTATTTGGAAAAAAAATAATGTTGAATATATTGGTACGTATGAAGAAAATTTTATAAGAATGTCATGTTACACTTTTAGAGTTATCATCCAACCTAATGTTATGGTCGATTGATTGTTAAATAGTCATGAAGAATTCTCTTTAGGTAGTAATCGATAAAGGGAATTATTAGATATGATAAAATTGTTTGATGTGATCTAGTGGGGGTAAATGGATATTGTAGTTACCCATAAATTAAGTTGTTTTGAAAAAATTAAATGATATAGTTCGATTGATACTCTAAAATATATAGAGATTATAGGACGGTATTTCATTCATGTATACTGTTTGGATGAGAACATGGTGTATGTTTTCTTAATGGAAATGATAAATGTATTAGATATTGAATGAATGGTCAACACAAAATTTCATGATGACATGTTGGGAAGATGTTATATAATGATATGAGTAGAGAGAAATCTATACAGAATAAACCATCCAAACTCCACAATTTAAAATGAACTAAGAATAATAATTGTTCAAACCAACACCCAAATTTAATGGATACTGAGGATTATTGATGTTATAAATATATTATTCTGAGCGATGATGGAAAAATATCATGTTATTTATATTTCCAGAAAGAGGTGTAATAATTACAATGTGAAATAAATATATACCATCCACTCCAAAACTAATAATGTCTTATTTGACACTAGATATACCCGTTTTTTCATATGAAAATAATTTTATACATATATTAAGTTTTACAAAAAAACAAGCTACAGAATTAGATGCTAAAACACCAAATGGTATGATGATCTCATATCATGTATTTGAATCCAATAAGACTCAATTTTCTTATAAATAACTTCAAAAAATCATATCATTAACCCGCTAGATTATTTTATTTTTTATAGAAATAGTTTGGGGTTATATACAGAATTCCCATAATAATTTGTCTAGATTGAAAGTTGTTTTTTAAATTCAAAAAATAACATTTTATTGTCAGTCAATGTGAAGAAACCATTCTATTGGGGTCTTTAACATGGTTGGATGGAAAGAAACTCAACATCATTGAGATTCATATTATTTGTGGCATTGAATTTTTTTTCATGCAGAGTATCCCAGTCTTCCAAATAAATGAGTTGTTGATTTAAAAATAGTAAACATACTTGGTTACACATAAATATAAACACCTCCCTATATAAGGAACCTAATTGAATGGAATTAAATAAACAAATCACTTTAGGAGAACCTTGATCACAGATTAATTTGACAATGTGTTTCACCTTGTTATACACATGCTCTTTCTGTAAATCGAATTATGGATCGATCTAACTCTACATTTATTATCAGGAGTTGAAAAAGTTCATGTTTAGGAATAAGTATCACATACCCAATATTTACGACTTATATAAATTTATACATAGAGTTAAATACTTTTCAATGATTGGTCCTTGATTGGGATATTATTAGTTCTGGTTTGAGAAGTTATATATTCCCATAAAAACAATCCATACATTGTATGGAATGTTTTCATATAATGTGATTAAATTTGATCTTACTAATTCCCCTTTATATTAATAGATTTTTTAAATTGAGTATATTGATATTCTTGTTATCATTTTATGGTAACCTTTTAGTAGATATTCATATCTATTCATAGAGAAAATAATTTCCTCAACATCATAAAATTATTTTAATTACGGTCCTAAGAATGGAGAAAATATATGAAAAAGTTTTAAATTGTGAATTTTAGATACAAATGGATTCTCTTACGTGTGATATAATCTAAACAAATCTTATATAAATTGATCTAACCATGATGGAGGGTATTAAATTTTAGACTATAAAATACATGGTATGATTATACAGAGTAACATATTCTATTTTATCTTGAGTTCAGATTTATTGGATATTCATTAAGGCAATGGTATGATTATACAGAGTAACATATTCTATTTTATCAGATCATGATCTGAGGTCTATATAGATGTTATATGTATTTATTAATAGGATCTGGATATAAAGATATGTTTCAAAATTCATACCATCCATAGGAATATGTCCACTCTAAGAGAATAATTCAAACACTAGGGGATTTTATGTGATCATTTTTAAAATATTTCAATAGATTTTGACTTCAACACCTTACACAATTTGAGATTATTGATAAAACTATATTTCACATTAGCATTCATATGGATCATTAGGAATCCCTCTATGAAATGAATCATATAACATCAATTTATTAGAATGACAATGGAGAAATAATTCTATTTGGACAAAAGATATATGAAGAAATTTCAGTTAAGGTAAAATCCATTTTGCGACACATATGTAAAGATTAGTGTATATTGAAAAGGTAAACAGATAATCTCCAGCATGAACTAGAATATAATTTTTGTGGCAAGGAATGCATAAAAATATCTCCATGTTAAAAAATATAATGTTTTAAAAGATAGTAAGGGTATTTCAAATGTATACATGCCCCTTATAAATTATTTATCATAAATAAACTACCATCAATCCACTCTAATGTTCATGATGTGTTCCATGTATCTCTCTTGAGGATATAAATAAATTATCCTTAACAAGTTCTAAACTCATAGGTAATTACAAATAATCATGGTATTTATCTAGAGCAATACCCATTGAACAGTATAGATCATAGAGAGAACATTCATGAGTCAAGGATGATCCCCTATTTAATGTGTTTTGGTGAACCTATTAGAATAATGAATCGATGTGGTAGTATGAGGAAATGATGAGGTATAAGGATACTCATTTTTTATAGTAGTGTTTCAAATTTTGACTGAGAAATTAATTTTTATGGGTGGATGATATAACACCATGAGTTGTTATGATTTTGTATAGAAATTATATTTCTTCAATAGATTTTGTTACATAAAACACCATATTAATATTAGGTTACACACAGCACTATGTTTTAGAAATTTATTATATATTATAAATTGTATTATCTATACACACCTGTTATAACCATTTAATAAAACAAAATAATTTTTATATAAATAAATTTGTATAACATAGTAAGCATAACATTTTTATATAATATATATATATTGATAAAACTATTTAAATTTTTTGAAAATAATGTATATGTTTTCAAAATAATATTTTCAAAAACAATTATTTTATGAATTTGATGAATATATAATAAAAATAATTTTTTAATTATTGAAAAAATATTTTTAAAAATAAAATTAATTATTCAACTTTACATTTCTAAAATATTCTTAGATTTGGTTTCTGTGAATTCTCTAAGAAGAAAAGTTTATCATTTAATAGTCAAAATAAGTGGTTTTATTATTAATTTTCATTTCAGTTACATCATTTTAAATACATGTAAATTTTCCTAAGATGCTTTTAAATGATTAATTATTCCAATTATAAATTTTTTAGTTCCATGTATGTCATTTAATTTAGTTTTGTATTAATATTTTATATTGAAACATTAACTAGATATGGTAATTATTAATATAAAAAAATTCATCTCAACTGTTGGTTTAATTTGAAATTGAATTTTTTTTTAGACGAATGGAATTTAGAAATATTGGTTAAATATTTGAAATTATAATAAGTTATAATACCTAAAAAGTTCAACATAATTTTGGAACATAATAAGTAGTAAAAACACAAAAATTAATTACCACAGTAAACGTAAAAATTGGTTTACCATGGGGTCAAACTAAAATGTCATGTGTTAAAAATTTCTCAAAATGTTTCAAAAAAATATCAAAGGCCATATTTAGAACCTACAATATATTTGATTCTATAATATAAAATTTTGGAATTTGTTTAAATAAATAAAACATGGGTAATCTTTATTCATTTCAAAAATACCTAATGTGTCCTCTCCCCCACATAAGAATGTACACCCTCACCTCTCATATTCACACAGAAAAAAACTATTTAGATTATAAAATAACTACTATAATAAATTCCTTAACTCCAAAATGTAAACACTCGGAAATTACATTTAATTTTTTTAATTATATGGAAATTTTAAGAGTGCACAAAAATTTACGGTGCATGATTTAGAGGCCCGGTGTTCCCGGAATGAATTTCTGAACTTTTATTTAGTTAAGTTCAGTAAACATACGAGCAGGTTTTTGTAACTTTTGAACCGGTTCTCAGAATTGAAATATGAGGGAACCATTGAACATGCAGCCCCGGTATTCGATTAAGGAGACCTTCACCTTGACCACATAGTTTGAGGGTGAATGTTTGTTTTTGTTCTTTTTCGTGGAAATAAAAAAAAATCTTTTATTTTATTTTTTATAATCTCATTTTTGAATGCTTTGTGGTGGGGACAAACTGATCTAGAAAAAGGCCCAATTTAAATCTATGGGGGTGGGGACTACCCGAATACCTTTTAATGGGGGGGGGGGGACCTCCCAACTCCGTATTAATTAATTCCTCTAATTTAATTGATCCAAATTAATTAAGCTAATTAATTGTCCCAACTCCAAATGTTCCAACAAATTATATTGATAACCCTAATATGTGTGATGGATTCTCAGTTGTTTTTGTTGGGGGAAATCGTTGTTGAAAGGGAGGACTTTGTAGGATAATTCTCTCTAAACAAAGAACACGACATCTTCTCCAACGAAGAACACGCCATATTCTCCAATGAAGAACATGCCACCTCCAACATGGGGAATCTTCATCGGTGATGAACCGATGTTTTTCCCTTCATCCTCATTGATGTTAAAAAATATCTGAGGTAGGGGTGTCTTTTTGATTGATCGTCGTTAATTTTCCTCTCACATTGAATCACCTCCCTTGAGCCGCTTGCAACTTCTCTAACGTGGATGGTACGGGCCAATCAAACATGGCCCGACACCTTCGAAAATCTTGTGGATCTTTTTGTGTACTTCACGATGTAGGAGGACAAAAACTGTCACCTGTGGGGATAGGGAATGGAAACCATCACCGCCACCGGTATCGAAGACGGCGGCGGTGCAACCGTGTCACGAGAGAAGGGTCATGGCCCGTCAGTCGTGGTAGAGCAAGGGTGGCAGCCAACAGAGACTATTCACACGATAGGGCAGCGGTGTGTGTCTGTGCAGCCCAGAGAGCAAGGGTCTTGGCTGGTGTCGTGGGTGTGAATTCAAGGTGGCCAATTTTCAGCCGACCGCATAGGGGCGGCGCACGGTACACCGCCGGAAGGCAAAGGGGACGGTCGTAAAGGCTGGCTGAGTTAAACTGAGTGGGACCCGCGGGTCCTGCGTGCTACTGGTGACTGAACGGTTGAAGTCGTTCGGTGTGTGGAGGTGGGTGGTGCGTGACTCCTAATTGCATGTGGCCAGGCCGGGCTACCCAGTGCGGGTCAGGCCACCCAGCGTGTACCGGGCTACCCAGCATGGACCGGACCGGAACCAGTGGGCCAAGCCATGCTGGTGGACCAGACCAGATCCAATGGGTAGGGCTTGACCTAGTGGGTTGGTTTGACCTGAACCGGGTCAGGTCGGCCTAGGCCAGATGGGGCTGGGTCGGTCCAACCGGGTCAGACCAGACCCGGACCATCATTAACCCATTTACGCTCTTTTTGTCCTTATCGTTGGAACTATGTGTCCTTTTAATGAACCGTTAGCGACGCCGAAAACCTTGGAGAGAGACATATCTTTTGGTATACCCCACTTGAGTTTTGGTTAAAATTGGGGTACGGCCAGGTTGGATCAAACACAAATCCAACCGGGCCCCCAAGACTAAAAGAACAATAACTTATAGACCGGGTGAATGATTTATGCATCATATATTGCACTGAGACCCCATTTACATGGAGGTCCTTTAGGGTACTTATTCATGGGACTTCGTGGAAGTTAGAGTGTCGACTTGTGGCTTGAGGTGTGGATCTTCTCAGAATCGAGCGAGCATAGAGCGGGAACACTGTGGCTGGTTGTAACATGTGAAAGGGATCCTTCGTGGGTTTGGGCTCAAGGATCCCAGATGGATCCTCCCTAAGAATCCATGTGTGGATACTCTAGGATCTTGTGTGGGTCTGCTATTAGAGGATCCTATGTGGGTCTGATCATGTACTAGGTTTCTGTGGGGGTCTTCATTACTAGGATCATGTGTGGGTCTGCTATACTAGGATCCTGTGTGGGTCTGATGATGTACAAGGATTTTGTGTGGGTCTCATGATTTTGGATCCTACATGGGTCTACCTCTTAATAAAGTTAGATGATTTAGTAGTTACATCTAATCATCTCTACTATTGTACCTATGTTATACATGTTATGAGGTGTTTCTTTACCATTGTGGTATTCTTCTGTGTGGCATACCTGTGTGGTGCATACCTTCATGGTGTTACCTCTATGGTATTCTTCTGTGTGGCATACATGTGCGGTACTAACCTTTGTGGTAATCATTGCTTCATAAGAATGTTGTACATTAGATAAGTAGTTGGGCCTTGTGTTTCCTCATGAATGAGATGGTTATCACATGATAAAATAGGTATATGTATGGGAAAATACCTATGTAGGGTTGTCACTGGTTTTCCTACTTTGTGGATAATCCTTTTTGAATTTTGTGAGACCTTGAGGGTCTCGGGGACCCTACTGAGTATCGTTATACTCACCCTTTCACGGGCTTCACCCACACCTTGTTGTGTTAGGTGAAAATGACAGACAGCGCTGATGTAGGTTGAGGTTACTAGGACAGGACGGTGCCTGGAGGTGGACCATACGGCGTGTCGATACACAAATGTGACTGGATTATGTGGAGTGCTATGGGTCGATCTATACCTACCCTTCAGGTAGGAACCCCAGAGGACGGCCCTGTAGTTGTCTTTCTCTCTCTTCAGTTGTACTGTATTTTCAGTTGTACTTGTACCTTTACTATTGGGCTTGTATTTCGGCCCCTCTTACTTTCATCACAATTTTTGCTATACATTTTACTTGTGTATATATCTTTTTGTGTTCTTGGATGAGTCTCATTACAGGATATAAAGGAAATACCTTCCTAGTTTTAGGTGATACGCCTTTCGGTGCTAGTCTCCAACCCTTGGCCTATGGATGGTCGGTTTGGTGTAGTCTCGGTATGGGTCTGGGGGACGGGTCATGACAAATTTGTATCAGAGGAGTCGGTTCTACCATCGAACATTGGACTATGATCTTTTGAATTGAAATAGTGTTAAGTGTATTGAGTGTGGTTATCAGTTTAGGAAATCTAGTGTTGGTGTGACAGCCGACGTATCAATACACTAGAACCCTGACTTCTGATTTTTGACTCAGTGCATGAAAACAATGATTGGATGTGTACATAGAAAAGATCTCTTTGTGATCTTATTGAGTAATCTCACTGGGTATAACATATTGACCATGGAATACTTGTTTGTCTTCAAGATACCTCCACACAGATAGCCAAATGGGGTTTCGGGTATAGTATGTAATGATATGCACGGAGTGAAAAGGCCTCAGTATAGGTCCCTCATTCAGTAGAGGACCCAGTGGAGGCAGCAGCGGTACCATTACCAATTGTCCCACCGATTCCACCAGCCCTAGCAGCATAGGGTGCACATCGATTGAGCACATTGCACAAGTTCTAGTGCAAGAGGCCACCTAGGTTCATTGGAGAGACAGACCCACAAGTGACTAAGGATTAGCTAGAGGTCGTGGTGAGAGTCTTCCAACTAGTAGGGACACCAACTTATCTCATCGTGTTCCTTGTCGCTACTCTTCCATAGGCAGCATCAGGAAGATGGTGGAGCTTGATGTTCTAGCTTCACGACATGGTGACACTTCTCTAGGAAAATTTTTAGACCCTGTTTCAAGAAGAGTTTTTCCCAGCAACCCTTTGTGCAATGCACATATGTGAGCTTCATCATCTGTAGCAGGGAAGTGTGATTGTAGAGTAGTACTCAAAGAGGATCACCTACCTCTCATGCTACTCTACTTATATGGTGCGGGGCCCATTCATTAGGTCCCAGAACATCGAGCAGGGGCATAGGTGGGAGATCAGGGATTTGATGATTTCTCTCAGTATTCCATCACAAGCAGGGTTGTTAGAGCGAGCCTCTTAGTGGAGATTTTTCGTGTGGAGAAGTCGCCAACAATGAAACCTGCCACCTGGCATCACGTAGCATAGACTTCTGAAGCTAGCAGCAGACAGATGTCACAGAGGTCCAAGAGGACCAGACCTATATGTAGAAAAACGGAGGATTCAAGGTCGGTTGTGCGGGGTACCGGAGATAGAACCATTCATGCAAGGAGTAGGTAGTGTTTCAAATTTGTGAGGTAGGGTCACATGGATCGTGACAGCCCTACCCGCTCTACGGATGATTAGATGACTGTCGAAGTACTTCCCAATAAGAGACAAAGGTTCAATTAAAGAGGTCCATATGAAGCTGGTGGACGTGGCAGAGGAGCCATCCATGAAGCTATTGGTGGGTGACAATTCAAGATGTTACCGCCACCACCACCATCTGATCCACCATGACCATAGGGAGCATGTGGATAGGGGTGAGCTCAGCTCCAGGTAGCTGAGGCCTACAACCATGGAACTCCAGTGATGATACGAGGCATGAACTATGTCTAATTCACCTTAGAAGCAGTACTTATAGACAAAGTTCCATTCATCCTTTTATTTTGCATTCCCTCGTTCGGAGCTCAAATATTCTGATGGAGCCTTTGGCTTGATTATTACGCTAGAGATTCCTACAGAAGCAGATTTGATGATTACACACTAGTGCAGGCAGTGTGAGATTACTCTTGGAGGCGAGATCTTCGGCTGGGATCTCCTAGTAGTGGCATCATGGCCTTACAAAGTCATCATGGGTATGGACTGTTTATCTACAGTCCATGCCCAGATCGACTGTATTAGGCACATAGTGTGGTGCGCCCACACAGATGGGACTAGGTTTACCTTCACTAGTTAGAAGGGATCATTTTCAGCATAAGATGGACTTTCCTGGAGGAGAGTGAAACCAATCACTCATAAGTTGGCTAGTCTAACCCTCAGTGTGGCTGGTGTGGAGAGACTGAGTTATCCTTTAGTAGTGGATCAGTACTCAGATGTCTTCCCTGATGATGTTTCGGGTCTACCTCCATGGAGAGAGATTGAATTTTGCATTGACTTATAGCCCAGATGACATTCATATCTACAACAGCATATCAGATGGCTCCTGCAGAGCTTCAGGAACTGCGTGTACAGCTGGAGGACTTGCAAGGGAATAGATTCATCCAGCCCAGTGTCTGTCCTTGGAAAACCCTGATTTTGTTCTCTAAGTAGGTTGATGGGAGCTTGAGAATTTTTGTTGACTATCGACGCGTGAACTAGGTGACTGTGAAGAACATGTACCCACTCCCATGGATTTAAGACCTCTTTGATCAGCTGAAGGGGGGATTTTTCTTCTCAAAAATGGACCTCAGGTTAGGCTATCACCAGCTTAGTGTATGAGATGAGGATGTGCAAAAGATGGATTCCACATGTCGATATGAACCATTATGAGTTTTTGGTCATGCCTTTCGGCATGAATAATGCTCCATCATTTTTCATGGGACTCGTGAACAAGAACTTCCATCCATATCTTGATTGCATTGTGGTTGTCTTCATTGATGAAATTATAATCTACTAGGCTACTGAGGACGAGCATACCTATCATTTTTAGGTAGTTACGGAAACACTTTGAGAGAACCATATTTATTTTAACCTCTCTAATTTCCATTTCCGAATCGTAGAGGTTCACTTTTTTGGACACATCATCACAGAGTCTAGAGATGTAGTGGATCCAGTGAAGATCGAAGCGATACTTGCTTGGGAGCCACCCAAGAGTGTAACGGAGGTATGAACTTTCATGGGTTTGGCCGGATACTACCGGATGTTTTTTCCATATTTATGCAGAGTTGCCACACCTTTATCAGTGTTGAATAATAAGGGTAAACACTTCATGCGGTTGGAGAGATGTCAGTGGAGTTTGCAGGACCTGAGGAAGAGGATGACTAGTGACCTCATCTTGAGGCTTCCAGAGGAGGGAGTTGGGTACGTAGTCTACTGTGACACATCAGGGACCAGACTCAGATGTGTCCTGATTCAGGAGTGAGCAGTGATCACTTATGGTTCTCAAAAACTGAGAAAAAATGATTATTAATATGCCACCCATGACCCGTAGTTAACTACAGTGGACTTTGAATTGAAGATGTGGTGACATTACTTGATGGGAGAACGCATTACAGTCTACTTTGATCATAAGATTCTTAGGTTTAAATTCTCTTAGAAGGACCTGAACCTTAGACAAAAGCGTTGGATTGAGTTCTTCCATGACTATGACTTTGAGATAATCTATACTCCTAGGAAGTGGAATGTTGTAGTAGATGCACTCAGCAGGAGATCTGGTATATAGCTGCTAGGCGAGGTGATGGAGTAGTTGGCCGGTTTTTAGATATCCTTTGTGGGTTGAGATGGAGTAGCTTTTTATCTGTCTCTTACAGTCACTGCCCCACTTCTTCAGTGAGTCAGGGAGGCACAGCTCAGGGATACTGACAGCGGGGCTCGACATCCATGGATATCTCCAAGACAGGAACCTGATCGATTTTCTGAAGGTGGGGAACATGTTATTCTATTCATAGGACATACTATGGTTCCAATTGCATTACATGAAGATGTATTGAGGTATTTCCATACATCCCCTCTAGTGGTACACCTAGGATTGAAGAATATGTACCAGTACCTCTGAAAATAGCACTGGTGGCTGGGAATGAATAAAGCAGTAGCAAAGTTTGTTACTCGGTGCCTCATTTGTCAGCAAGTGAAGGCAGTGCATCAGGTACCAGTAGGCTTAGTTCAGTATTTAGTGGTCCCAAAGTGGAAGTGGGATGGGATATCAATGGACATTGTGACAGGATATCCATGTGCATCCAGGGGTCATGATTCTATCTTGGTGATCGTCAACCAACTCACCAGGCCGACCCACATCCTACTGATTAGAGAGAAATTTTCAGTAGATAGCATGGTACACCTCTATAGGTATAAGATTGTGCGGCTACACGGAGTACCCTTGGTGATTATCTCAAATCGTGATGCACATTTCACTTCCCATCTATAGAAGGGGTTTTATGGGACTTTCGGGACATAGCTTCGTTTGAGCATAGCCTTATATCCTCAAACAGATGGCCAGACTGAGTAGACTATTCAGAGCCTCGGGGACATGCTACGTTCTTGCATCCTTAACTTTGGTCGTAGCTTTGAGGATCACTTTCTTTTGGTGGAGTTTTTATAAAACAACCGATATCACTCAACCATCGGGATGGAACCTTTAGAGGCATTATAAGGCTGAACTTTCAAATCACCTTTGTGTTGGACCGACCCAGGGGAGTCAGGACTCATGGGACCAGATATGGTATGACCTACCATAGAGAAGGTGCAAATCATCCCGTAGTATAAGAATACTGCACAGAGCAGGAAGAAGTCTTATTCCAATAGGTGACAGATACCTCTAGACTTTGAGGATGGTGACAACATGTTTTTATAGGTCTCACCCCGATGAGGTTTGTGGAAATTTTTCCAGGGCGACAAGTTATCTTCAAGGTACATCAGACCATTTCTGGTTCTTAGTAGAGTGGGAAAAGTAGCTTACCACCTAGAACTTCCCCCTCAGTAATTCCTAGTGCATGATGTTTTCAATGTATCCCAGCTGAAGAGATTTGTGCATGACCCACCACAAGTCATCGACCACGACGAGCTGGACATTGATGATGGGTAGACGTTTACGAATGTTTTCATTGATATTGAGGATCGACAGGAGTGAGTCCTTCATGGGAGGTCAATAACATTAGTACATGTATGTTGGAAGCATTGGAACCTCCAAGAGAGAACATGGGAGTGGGAATCTCAGATACGTGCTCAATAACCCCAATTGATCACTTATATTGAGTTTGGATTACAGGGACACAATGCCCGGTGGTGGGGAGAATGTAATGACCCTGAAATTCCATGTAATTCTTTTTATATGGGAATTTTACGAGTCTGAAAAAATTTATTGTGCATGATTCTAAGGCCCGTTTTTCCTGAAATAAATTTCTGAACTTTTTTTATGTACATTCAGTAAGTGTACTAGTGTGTATTGGTAACATTTGAACTGGTTCCCATAATTGAAGTCTGAGGGCACCGTTGAACTCAAAGTTCCATTATTCTCTTAGGGTGATCTTCACCTCCACCGTGGTAGGGTGAGGGTGAATGTGAGTTTTTGTGCTTTTTCATGGAAATAAAAAAAACTTTTACTTTATTTTTTATAATTCCCTTTTTAATGCTCGCTGTTAGGGACCACCCGAGCTAGAAAAACCCCACAATTTAAATATATGGTGATGGGGGCCACCCAAACCCTTCTTAAAGGGGGGTGACTCTCAACTCCCCATTATTTGATTCCTCCCATTTAATTGGGAAAAATTAATTGAGAAAATTAATTACGCCAACTCCATTTCTGCCAACAAATTAATTTGATAAACTTAATATTTGATATGGCTCCTCACTTTTTTTGTTGGGGGAAATAATTGGCGAAATGGAGCACTTTGGAATATCATTCTCTCCCAACGAATAACACGGCATATTTTCCAACGAATAACATGCCATCTTCTCTAATGAAGAATGTGACACCTTTAACGTGGGACATCTTCAACGATGAAAAATCGTCGTCTATATTCTCCTCCTCATCGACGTCAAAAAATCTCTGTGCTAGGGGTGTATTTTCGATTGATCATCATTAATTTTCCTATCATTTTGATTCACCTCCCTTGATCCCTTTACTACTGCTCTAACACGGAGGGTATGGGCCAAAAGAACATGGCCCATCCCCTATTCACATCTAGTGGTACTTTTTGCATTCTACATGATGGAGGAGGATGGAAACCATCACCGGTGGGGCTCAAGAATGGTGGTCGGATCCACGACTGGTCGTGAAGATGGTGGCGGAGCAACCGTGCCACTGGAGAAGGGCCATGGCCCGTCGGCCCCTGTGAAGCAAGGGGGTTCCATGTAGAGACCGGCCGCACGAAGGGGCGGTGGTGCGCATCTACGCCACCCTGCGAGCAAGGGACATGGCATGTGCCACAGCGGCAATGGGAGGTTGGCCAGCATTCGACCTGCTGCGGAGGGGCGGCACATGAAGCATCGCCAGGAAGTAAAGTGGCTAGCCATTAAGACCGACCATGTTGAACGGAGCAGGATCCACGAGTCCCGCGTGATTTTGGAGAGTGAATGGTCGAAGATGTTTTGTGAGTGGAGGCGGAGGCATGTGATTCCCCCCCCCCCCACATGTAGCATGGCCTGGCCACCCAGCGGAGGTCGGACCACCTAGTTCAGGCCGAACCCCCCAGAATGGGTCGGGCCGACCAGCGCGGGCCGGGCTGCCCAGCCGGGCTGCCCAGTATGGGACGGGCCATACCAAGTCGGTCGGGACATACCCAACAGGACGGGTTGACCTGAACTATGTCAGTTTGGGTCGGGCTTGGTCGGTCTGACCGGGTCAGTCCGGTCAGGTCGGACCGGACCTGGACCAGATTTGACCCATTTCTGCTCTTTTGGCCATTACATTGGCACCGGGCGTCCGTTGGAAAAACAGTCAGCGGTGACGAAAACCGTGGATCAAGACAAACCATTTGGTATACCCCACTTGTGTTTTGGTTAAATACGGGCTACAGCCGGGGTGGATCTAACAGGAATCCAACCTGGCCCTCAGGACTAAAAAGTCAATAACTTGCAGACAAGGCATCCGATTGATGCATTGTCTGTTGTCCTGATACCCCTTTAATGTGGCGGTCATTTGGGATACTTCTTCGTGGGACTTCGTGGAAGTTGGTTTATCGACTTGTGGCTTGAGGAGCGGATCCTCCGTGAATCCAGTGTCCATAGTACGGGAACGTTGTGTCTAGTTGTAACATGAGAAAGGGATCCTTCGTGGGTCTGTGCTCGAGGGTCCCACATAGATCTACTCTACGAACCCATGTGGGAATACTCTAGGATCATGTGTGGGTCTTCTGTACTAGGATATTGTTTGGTTATGATGATGTACTAGGATCTTGTGTGGGTCTACAAAACTAGGATCATGTGTGGGTCTGATGATGTACTAAGAACCAGTGTGGGTCTATTGTACTAGGATCATGTATGGGTCTGATGATGTACTAAGATCCGGTGTGGGTCTGATTCTTTAGGATCCAATGTGGGTCTACCTCATTAAATAGTGAGATTATTTAGTAGTTACATCTAATCATCTCTACTATTATATGTAAGTTATACCTGGTGTGACATGAGTCTTTACCTTTGTGGTATTCTTCTGTGTGGAGTACCTGTGTGGAACATACCGTTGAGGTGTTTCCATTGTGTTATTCTTCTATGTGCCATACATGTTAGGTACTCACCATCATTTTGTTACCTTTTTGGTGTTTTTCTGTGGGGCGTACTTGTGTGGTAATTACCTTCGTCGTAATCTTTTCTTTGTCGGACAGTTGTACTTTGGCAAGGGAGTTTGGCCTTCTATTTCCTAATGAATTAGATGGTAATATTTGATAACATAGGTGTATTTATTTTCATTTACCTAAGTAGGTTTTTCACTAGTCTACATGATATGTGATTTATCCTTTGTGGATTTTATGAGACCTTACGGGTCTCAGGGTCCCGACTGAGTATCATTATACTCACCCCTACACGGGCTTCACCCACACCTTTTTGTGCATAGTGCAGACGACGGATAGCACTGATCATGGCTGAGGGTACAAGGACTAGATGGTGCTCGGAGGTGGACTATACGACATATCATTATGCAGAGGAGACGGGCAGACGTGGAGTGATAAGGAGGTGATCTCTACCAACCCATTAGGTAGGAACCCCAGAGGACAACATAGTAACTTTCTTTCTGTTACTTCAGTTGTATTGTATTTTCAGTTTTACTTGTAACTTTATGGTTGGTCTGGTATTCCAACCCCTCTTACATTCATCACTCTTTTTTCTATACAGTTTACTTGTGTTCTTGTCTTGTTGTGTTATTGGTTGAGTTTGTTTATTGTATTTAAAGGCAATTCCTTCCCGGTTTTAGGGGATATGCCTTTTTTTGCTAGACGCCAGCCGCTGGATTGTGGAAAGCGGGCTCGGGGTAGTCATGGTATAGGCTTTAGGGGACCAGTTGTGGCACCAAATGTAATCCTATAATCATTTTTTTCAAAAATCCATCCCAGTAAATCATTATTGCAATCCAAAGTAGGTCACTCAGAGAATATGTATGTTCCTTTGTTGAGCATTATTATTTTATTCCTTTTCCCACGTCATTCACATCTTCTCAAACCATGATATTTTAAAAACCCCAATTTATTCCATATACATGGAAGGTTTTAGAGTATTATAATGTCCCACATAAATCACTTATTCCTTAAAATGGTATATGATAATCACACTCATGTGTATTGAAGACTACTTCCTCTGGAACAGATGTGACATTTTTCATTCAACAACAATCATGGATGGGAATAATAATAAAGATAATGAATATTTTTGAGATATTTAACATGAATATACATCTATAGATATATTATAACATATAAAATTTTACATTCCATTGTGGGGCATACGATATCATCGATCGTGTGTATGGTGAACATTTGAATCGTGAAGAGATATGATTCTTCCTTCATATACATTTTACGTGGATGGTAACATGGATTTGTTTAAAAAAATAGGTGATATATATGAAATATAAATGACTTTATAAATGTAGAATATTATTTACATTAAATTTCAAAAATCTGATAATAAAATGAAAATTACATTCATGTGTTTTTATGTCCTATCATTTCGATGAATGTTGTATTTAATTTTCTATCAATTCTTTTATCAATTTCTAAAAACACAAATATATTTAAAATATAGGATATTTATATCATTTTAAAAATTATATATATGAAGTACACATGATCAATGTGGGAGAACACCAAAATAAAAAATCAAATAATACATGAAAAAAAGTTATTATTAGAAAAAACTAAATTTTAACAAGGAATTGATAATAAATGTGAAAAAAAAGATTTAATAACATAATATATTTTATTATAAATATTATTGTAGTCATAGATATAATTTATAAATATTTAAATTTATTATAAAAGTTCATAGGTGTCATTCTTGGTAAGAGGAACTAAAGGTAGGATCATTTTCCATCAAAATTACTTCATTAGGACATGATTTATATTTAGAACCTATCTTTTTCCATGAGGTGTATATTCTTCAACAGTGAAATGGGATATAATTATTATAAGTAATTTAATTATAATAAACTTTTAAATATTATGTTACTTTTAAATTAGACCTTTTTTTTAACGATGCTAAAGTGGTAAGGGTTTTATGAAACAAAATCACATTGTTTATTTTTATTGTTTAAATTTATGATTCTGATGTTGAAGTAGTATGATATACCTCTTTAGAAACATTGGAACATTATAATCCTCTTATCATGTCATGATAATAAATTTTTTTCCTTTATTTATATCTATTTATTTACTATAGATTTCAATTGAATATTTTTAGGAAGATTATAAAATATGTATCTCTTTGATCGAAAACCATTATTTCCAAAACCGTGTTTTGTAAAAATAATAATTTTTTTAGCATCAATAAATATAGTTATAAAATAATTTCTTACCGATGTTTTATTTTTATTAAATATAAATGAATCATCATGATTCTTTTCATTCATGAAACATTTATTTTTAATTGAAAATCTGAATTGTATCTTGGTTTTAACATGTAAAATATTTTTAACGCCCATAAAATAATAATTATAAAAATCAAAAGGGATGAAATTCCATAATATTGGTATTATTTTCCTCGTGATAGCAGAGATGAATGGAATAAAAAATAATCAGGAATCATATGCAAGACTTGTGATCACGTAACCATTTTAGGTTCATGTGAAGTCCCCACACAGGGTGAATCACTTGTGGCTAGTGATGCAGAGGACTCTTCAATGAAGCTTCCTGCTCTAACGAAGAACACCTAGACAACCAAAGGTTTTCCCTTGGGCTGCATGGTTTGGTTTTGGGATGTTACTAACAAACATTCCCAAATGATTTTAAAATTATAAGGGGTAAAAATATATAGGAATAAATCCCTAGTTTTCATGAAGATCATAGGCCACGTTATCATTAGGAAGAATAAAATCACTTTCTGATATGAAAATAATCATTCCTAAAGTCTCAGTCTTCACCACATAAAATGAAGCAGATAATGGGGAAGAAGAGATATTGGTCTTCAATAACTAAATGATATGTGACTTCCACCCTAGTTGATCTACGAGACGATGCAAGACATCGGGGACATGTTTTCCTCTCTTCGTACAATTTTTGTTGATATTTGGCCACAGATCATGGAAATCCACGAGAGTGTCTTGACATACCTAAAGTGCTCTAATGACAAGAAAATAGACCTATCCCCTACATTATTTCAGTATATCCATATGTCCCATATTGGTGAAATGATAGATCATCCAAAAATCTTGTAAAAAAACATATATACTACTCGTGAATACTCATAAGATCCCTTACGATTATAAAATAAAACCAAGGGGTTAAAAGGGTAGGAGGAAAAAGTGTCTCATTGTTAATTAAAGTAATGTTACATACTGCCTTTATGACCCAAAAGGCATCCAATTGTCTCGTAACCACAACATCTTTGCCTCATGAGTGCCCTTTATCTTATCTGTCTCCATGCCAAGAACCCCATACAACTCCTCGACACATAAGGAGAAACCGAACAAATTAGTGAATGGAATACTCATTCACCTACATGTGACACATATTTGTCATGCAATGCATCTGCCAAAAATAAATGAAATGCATTGGGAATATACATGAAATATTGAATGACTCCCAACCATGGTTACATAAGAAAAACGTGATTCAAAGGGAGAAGGTTAAAGGCGCTATCGGTCAATGAAAGGAATGTGACACCCCTAGTGAACCTGAAATGATATCCCACATGTACCTAGGACAACTCACCCAATGTAACACCCTGAGATTTTATAAAAAATATTCTTTTAATTGCATTCATGTCTTCAATTGTACACTACACCAAAATTAGCTTGTTCTATACGCAACATCGTATTAGCTTATATTATGCGCAAACAATATTCTTGGCTTGTTTTGCACGCAAGAGAAACCTTCCTCAATAGCCTGTGTTGTACGCAATATAGGGTTTCACTGAACAATGATAAATTGTTATAATATTAATATAAACAACCTATTATGAATAGTATTAAGTATTTTTTTTAATTTTATGACATTATAATTTATATGACAAATTTTATGGAACATGGTATGAGAAAAAAATAATTTTTTTGGGTAAAATAAGTATTTTAAAAAAAATGCAGTTTTGCCACCTTTTGATGGAGCACCCACATTAAATTTAGTTTTTGAAATGTTTAGAAGTTAAATTTGACAAAATAAAATTATTATTTTTGAATCAGGATATAAAAATTTACTTTGGATAAATTTTTGATATTTTTCTGATAAGTTTCATATTTTGATGTATAGTAAAAATACCCAAAATTTTATTTAAAAACAAAATTTTTAATCGAGATTATTTATATTGTTAAATTGTAATATAGAATGGTTTTAAATTATAAATAGAATATATTTTTATCATTTAATATAATTTAATTCATTAGAATTAATTTTACACCGAATTAATAAGTAAAAACATTTCAATCTTTTGCAATGTTTTTTCTTTTAAAACCTGTTATCTCAACAGTGAGATTAATTTTAAATTTAATACTAAAAATTTTGTGTTTTGAATTTGGAAAAAATGGATTCCATATTTGGACTTAATAGGTCCAAATTATTTTAATAAGGCACTTTTTATTTTTATGAATTATGAATAGTAACTATGGTAAAAACTTTTTACCATAGTTAAAGGTAAATCAGGTAATTAAGGGTAAGTATAATATTATAAAATTACCCTAACACTTGTCTTAATATAATTGGATGATTATATTTTTCCCTAAATCATACTTGGGTCGAAATGGAATCTAATGGAACCAACATGTATTTGATTAAGACCTTTTATTTATATTATTTAAAAAAAGGTGAAATATGTCTCACTCAAACTATAATAATTAGATTATTTTTAATATAAGGTTATACAGAATATCTATTCAATTATAAATACTCATTTAAAATATAAAATGTTTTTATTTATCATGGTAATTTATTTGTAATTTTTGGGAAACATTTAATTACCTTAATAGCTTATACATTAATGATGTAGAAATTATTTATTTAGAGAAAATCAATAAAATATTTTTTATTACAATAACAATACCTATCAAAAGGACCAGAAAAATGACCAAAAATTATTATTCGAGTATATCTATACTATAAGCATCGAAGTGTCAGTTTTTGGACTATTTGGATCCTTATAAAACCTATTAGGACATTTATATTTTTTTTAAATGATGTCAAATATTTCACCTTCATAATTTAATAAATATAACAATTTAAATGTTGTGATTTTATGATGATAAATTCGAGTAAAAAAATTATTATTTTGAGATTTATTATATTTATCTTCATCGTAGGATTTTATTTTTAATTTTTATGCAAAAAAAAATTATATTAAAAAATTATAAAAAAATGTTGAAGTAGTTATTTTATTAAGAGATATACCAAATAAATGGTTTTATAAATATTAAAATATATAATATATGAACAAATTAATGTGACCCATGAATTTTTTTGATGAGTATGACATGTTAGATATCTGTTATATATTTTATTTCGATCATATATTCTGTGTGGTTTTTATTTTAATTCAAATAATGAATAGTTTCAAAATTGTCACTATTGATATTTTATAAAAATAACATATTATTAAATTATTAAAAAATCACAATAATATTTAAAAACTACAAATTGAAAATTTTATAGTCGAAAATGTTATAAAGTATCCAATAATGTGAAATTCACAACATTTAATTATGTATTTGTAACACCCCAAAATGATAAAGGGTTAAATGACTAAATGATATGACTCATATCAACAAGGTTCACTATCCTTTTTTGGGGCTTGTTTGATTTGAACTCCACAGTTATGCGTGCTTGGCCTGGAGTAGTGATCTGGATGGGTGACCTTCTGGGAAGTTTCTTAGGGTGTGTGCGAGTGAGGACAAAGCACATTGGAAATGACACGTGTTGGCCTGTGGGGAATTTCATTAGTCATATGACTCGTTCAGTCATGTGGGTGGACCCTTGGGTGCAGACCACGAGTCTGTGGTGCAACTGGTGGTACCTAGTGGTTCAGGACCTGACGGCCATGTTATGGTGGGGTGTCTGTGCTGTCACCGTGACCCGGTTGTCACATTTGGTATCAGATTTGGTACCCAGACTTGAGTGCAATGCACTGCCTAGGTTGGACCAACAACGAGGGCATTGTGCTCAAAGGGGGGTGTTTGTAACACCCCAAAATGATAAAGGGTTAAATGACTAAATGATATGTCTCACGTCAACAAGGTGAACCTTCCTTTTCGGGAGTCTGTTTGATTAGAACTCCACAGTTAAGCATGTTTGGCATGGAGTATTGATCAGGATGGGTGACCTTTTGGGAATTTTCCCAGGGTGTGTGCAAGAGAGGACAAAGCACATTTGAAAGGATACAAGTTGGCCTGCGGTGTGTCCGTGCTGTCGCTGGGACCCAATTGTTACAGTATTTATAATAATTTAAAATTTAGAATTTTATTACCGCAAATAAATTTAAATATATTAAATAATGATAAATCAAGTTGATGAGGTTTAAGATAAACTTAAAACATGTCTAAATTTTATTGGTTGATGATATTACAACCCTATCTAATCTAATATTTGAATTGAGTTATTTTTTGAGGTTTTTAAGTAGAGTTTAATTTTATTATTAAATAATATTTTTTAGGTTTCCAAAAGTTCCCCTCTCCTCTCCTATATAAGGGATCCTCTTTCCCTCTCCTCTTCACTCACTTTTGAGCCTTCATGCTCGGCCAACCCCTTCCAATTTCTCTTCCCAACCTCTCTAGTTATATTATAGAGGTTCTGATCTTCTCAAATGTATCGTCCCGGATCCGGGTGCCACTCAAAGGGTGCACCGAACCCTGTTCGCCACGTGACCTGAAGCGCATTTCCTCAAATGCCAGAGGCTTCCGACTAGAAGCGAGGGCCCAGGTCTGATAGTGGGGAAACTATGCCCTCATTTGTCAAAGTGTAGCACAACGGAAATAAATAAAACCATACAACATCAGCGGAAGCGATAAACCATACGTATTTAATATAAACAACTTCTATAAAAGATAACCAACCAGTTATATATATATATATATGATGCAACATGTGTCACGTTGTATGAAAACAGCCAGAACATGTTACACAGCAGTACAATACAATACAGAGTAAAACAGAGTAAAAAAAATAGTCGGTAGCATCATGAGCCTAATATCGGTCCCCTGCTCCCCTACTCAGCAGCAAATCAAGTACCTGTATAGGGACCCTTTCCCTTATCTGCACCTATAGAAATGTAATCTATTTGGGAAGAAAAAGATGACCCAAACAGTGTGTGAGAAATTATCTCAGTAGGCACCCACTAAAGGCACGTTCCCAACTTTGTGTAAACATGCAACAACATTGTGCAAGAGTAAATGAAATAAACTATGCAGTACTAAAAAGTAACTAACTTATCAGTTATATTGTCATTTTATTATTCATTCAAGAATTTTGTAAAAGGAAATCACAACAGTTTATTTCTATGTAAACAGTCAGTCAGTGTCCTCAGACATGCAATCCCTTACCCTATGGTAATCAAAATCTTGCCCTCAAGCATTGCCCTCGGGCATAACAAACATTTCCTCAGGTGTACGAAGTGTCATCCTTAGGCACAGAAGTCACCGCTCTCAGGTATCATGAAGGTTTCCCTTAGTCGAAATAGAAGGTTACCATCGGGCTAATATAGTCATGCCCTCAGGCTATAGTAAAACACTGCCCTTAGGCACAAGTAACTATGTTGATCCCAACATGTAAATCAAAAATTCACATACAATTCCTCTCAATGAAATTTATCAAACATTATTACAATGGCATACCCTCGGGTATCCTGGACAAACGACTAAATAGAGTAACGCCCCCTCGGGGTGGTCCTGGATCCATGAAACGATCCCCAAACAGCATATTATTATCACATTTAATCACCTATAAATTTCTAGGTAGTTAAAATTGCCACGACCTCAGTCTCAAGACACCCCAACATGGGGTCGTGGCACAATAGTACACAAAACACATAGCAGTTGGAAATTTAAACACTAAGACGCCTAAATTTAACACCAAAGAACGATATACGCGATCATCGATTCCAGAAACGCCCATGAATGACGTAGATCTAACATAAAAGAAAAGCCTCATAAACTCAAATAACTTCCCTTAGATGGAGAATTGGAAAGAACTATGTAAGGAGAATGGATAGAATACCCGTGCAGTTCCAACATGATCGAAGGAAGTGGGATCAGATTCTCGGTGCTCGATCGGTTGATCCACAAAGATTCGTTCTTCCTCTCCCGAGCTCCCATCCGGTTCTAAGTCAATCCTGTGAACAAGCTTGGATACTGCCCATTTTATAAGAAAAAACAAAGTACACATCATGTAATTTTGACTACACGGCGTGTACTTCCTTCATTTAACTGTTCCTTTGACGGAACCTCCGAACTATTCATCCGTCGACATGAGTACACGACGTGTATTCTTGACTACATGGTGTGTACTGTCGTGCAGCAGGCGGCTACTTCCATGACCTTACTATTTGCCTGCTGACTGACTACACGACGTATAAGTACCCACTACACAGAGTGTATTTATATTTTACACCCTTTGTCACTGACATGGCTACACGCCCTGTGTACTCATCCTACACTGCCAAAAGTACACGACGTGTGGAATAGTACACGGCGTGTACTTCCAAAATTTAGGATTTTCCCCATTTTCCTTATTTTTTTTCAAAACACTTATGGAAAAGAGAAAAGAATAAACTCATACATCAAAAATAAGATACAGGTTCTTAAAAACTTCACCCTTTAAGGAAATTCATCCTCGAATTTCCCTTCCAAGGGTGGAGAAGATAAAGTCGTGAATAACTCTAGCCACTGAGCACGTATGTCGGTCTCCCGCTGACAGGTTTTGTCCTACAGTCGGTCATGCTGACATAGCACTCATATGTAAGGAACTGACTTTCCTCGGAGAACCTTCGTGCTCCTATCAACGATACAAATTGGATGCTCCTCAAAGGATGCATCTTCCTGAAGGTCATCATCCTCGGTCTGAAAGAGGTGAGACAGGTCTGAATGATTGTGGCGCAACTGAGATACATGGAAGATGTCGTGCATGGATCAATAACTTTGTGGTAACTGCAACCGATAGGCAACTAGAACGACTCACTTTAGAATCTCAAATGGCCCCACATACCTCGATAAAAGATTACCATGTCTCCTGATCCACCTGTGTCCCAACCTCGGTAAAACACGCAAGAAAACCTGATCCCCGACCACAAACTCTAAAGGTCATCTATAGTGATCAGCATATGATTTCTGACGAGATGGAGTGGTATCCATCCGCTTCCGAATCAACTGGACCTGCTTAGAAGTCTCCTGCACGATACGTGTTCCCAATAAAGCTGTGTCACCTACCTCTAACCAGAAAAAAGGTGATTGGCATGGCCTACCATATAAATCCTTGTACGGTGCCATCTTGATAGTTTCCTAAAAACTATTATTGTAGGAAAACTCGACTAGGGGTATGTTCTTCTCCCAAGAACCCCCATAGTCATGGATGCATGAATGCAGCATGTTCTCAAGCACATGTATCGTATGCTCTGACTAGCCATCAGTCTGAGGGTGGTAAGATGTGCTCAAAAGCACCTGTATACCAAGTGCCCTCAGAAAACTCTTCCCGAAATGAGACGTAAAACGGGCATCCCAATCTGAAACGATAGAATGAGGGACCCTATGAAGACGTACGATATCTCAGTTATACAACGTTCTGAGCTCGTCAACACCGTAGGTCACCTTGATCAGCACAAAGTGAGCTAAATTCATGTGTCTATCCACAAAAACCCACGTGGCATCATTGCCTCGAGGTGACCTCGACAATCTAGTCATGAAATACATAGCGACATCATCCCATTTTCACTCCGTGATGGGTAACTGTTGTAACAGTCCAGCTGGTCTCTGATGCTCTGGCTTCACCAACTGACAGGTGGAACACCTCCTAACAAAACCATTTATCTCCCTCTTCATACCCAGCCACCAGTACTGATGTCTCATGTCACTGTAAATCTTGGTAACTCCGTGATGAACTGCCCAAGATGAAGCATGAAACTCCCGCATCAGCTCCTCGCATATATCCCATGGAACCCATATTCCTCATTGGAAATGCAATACCTCATCATCGCCTATCGTCCAACCAGGAGGAGGGTCCTCACTTTCCACCGACTCTCGTAGAACTAGGCCTTCTCAAACATATAGTTGTATCATCCTCAATCTATCCATGTGGGTAGATGTCACAGCTAAAGATGAAAGATAGTTTTTCCCCTGACTATCGTGAACCTCCAAATGCATCTCAGAAATCAAAGCCATTAGTTTCCATTCACCACTGGCCTACTGCACTTTTTGTATCTAAGTCTTTCTGCTCAGTGCATCATCAACTATGTTACCCTTACCAGGTGTATAGGCAATCTTAAAATTGAAAGACTAAAGGTATTCAACCCAATTCACCATCTCAAGTTCATGTCACACTGGTTAAAGATATACTTGAGACTATTGTGGTCGGTGAAAACCAAAAAATTCTCTCCCAAGAGATAATTCCTCCAACAGTGCAATGCATGAACTACAACAACCAACTCGAGACCATGTGTCGGGTAATTCCTCTCATGTGGCCTCAACTGCCGAGACCCGTACGCAACAATTTGATCGCCCTGTATCAACACTACTCCCAGCCCAATACCTGATGCATCATAGTAAACTGTATAGCTCTTCCCTTGCACCGGGAGTATCAGGATTGGTGCTGATGTCAACCTTCCCTGCAACTCCTTAAAGGCTGTCTCAGAAGCTTCTGTCCAAACGAACTTCACACCCTTCTTAGTCAAACCCGTCAACAGTGCAGATAAGTGGGAGAAGTCCTATTTGATGTGTCCGTAGTAACCATCCAGCCCCAAGATACTATGTATCTCAGACACGTTCTTAGGCTTCTCCTAGGAAAATACTTCTCTCACCTTCTCTGGGTCTACTGAAACTCCCGCCTCTGAGATGATATGACCTAAGAAGTGAATCTGGTCCATCCAAAAGTGGTACTTTGAGAGCTTAGTATATAGACGATGCTCTCTTAGTGTACTCAATACGATCTCAAGATGGGTGGTATGGTCGTCTCGAGTGTGAAATTACACTAAGATGTCATCCACGAATACTACCATGAATGAATCCAGATAATGATAGAACATAGGATTCATCAGAGCCATGAAAAATGATGGCGTGTTCATGAGTCCGAACGGAATAACCAAGTACTCATACAGACCATATCTACTCCGAAATAATGTAAGTGGTATATCTGATGTTCTCACGCGCAGCTGATGATATCCGGATCTCAATTCAATCTTCGAGAACACTCGTGCTCCACGAAGATGATCAAAAATATCATCAATCCTCAGTATGGGATATCAGTTCTTAACCGTGAAATGGTAAAGTTTCTGATAATCCACACAGAGTATGAGGGTACCGTCTGCCTTCTCTGTAAAGAGGACCGGTGAACCCCAAGGATAAGTACTGGGTCGGATGAAACCCTTTTCCTGTAACTCCTCTAACTACCTCTTGAACTCCTACCACTCTGGTGTAGCCATCCTGTAAAGAGGAATGGACACCAGTGCTGCTCCTGGAACATGCTCAATAGAGAAATCCACCTCATGATCCGGAGGAAGACATGAATAGTTGTCCGGGAAGACACCCCTGAAGCAGTCAACCACAGGACCGAAATCCTTCCGACAAGTTCCCTGGTCTTCCAGATATAAGCTCGGAATCTGGGTTGTGACTCCACCTTTCCAACGATGCTCTGGTCCTGCTCGACTTGCCTTCACATCCCATTCACCCTTGTATAGAAACTCTCTTCCCTCTAGTGACGTGAAACACACCCTGCGACGATAGAAATCTATAAAGGCTCGAATGGAATGCAACCAGTCCATACCGAGAATGACATCATAGCTCGTCATCTCTAAGACATAGAGGTCCCATAGAAAGTGACACCCACCGACCCACGGGGGCACTCCTTGCACTGATGCACACATGAATTTCTCATTCCCAACAGAGTGTGTAGTGTCGTAACATCAGAAGAAGAAGAAACACAGATCCTGAGGCTCTCCACAACGAGTACATATACGAAACTATGCATAGCACCCATATCGAAAATTATCGAAGATAAGACATAAGATACTAGAATAGTACCTCTGACAGTAGAAGGTCTTGGAACATGCTCCTGCTAGGTCTGTTGCATTGCATATTCATGCCCAGTTCTGCGGCCCTGCGACAAAGCCTGAATACCCTGAGTTATCCTGCCCTGCTGCCTTTGAGATCCTGGTGTCTGGATACCACGCCCATGATCACCATCCTTGCCTGAACGCCCATATGTATTCCAGTTCCCCAACTGGTAAGAAGCTATTGGTCCTGCTCCCATAAGTGGAGTCTGCATAGAACCCCTCTCACTAGCCACTGGTGGAAACGCCATGCAAAAGCTCTTAAGATGTCCTATCTTGACGCAAGCTTGTGACTCCACTGGATCATGTGGACACTACGGTCTCTTGTGCCCCTCTTTACCACACTGGTAGCACCTAACCGAGCCACATGGAGAAATAATATAGCTGGTACTGCCACCCTGAGATAAGTCCATATGTATCTTCCTCTTTCCCGTAGAAATAGTACTATAAATTGGTGCTGAACTTCCATGTCCCACACCACTAGCTTCCTACAGTTTCCTCTCTGTAATCAGTGCTTTGTTCACAATAGCATGTACTAAAGGCAACCTGAAAAGATTCACCATCACTCGGATGTCAGACCAAATACCATCCTTGAATCATCTAGCCCTCAACGTCTCATCACCCACTAGAACGGGTGCAAAATGCTGGTGCTCGGTGGAAAGAGCAGAATAATACATCACCGCCATAGCTCTCTGCTGCAGATTCATGAACTCTCAAGCTCTATCTGCTCTCAGCGTCTCTGGAAGGCAGAAGTCATAGAAGACTGCCTAAAAATCATCTTATGCCATGTCCCTGTGATGCTCTAACTGGGTGGCAACATCCCACCACCTCTTGGTAGAATCACACAGTATATAAGTTGCGATCTTGACCCTCCACCCTGGAGGCATCTCAATATGCTCAAAAATAGTCTGTATAGACCCCAACCAAGACTCCGCCATCTGTGTTCCACCATCCCATGAAAACATAGGCGGATGCTGCTATAGAAATATACGAGTTAGCTCAGCCATAGATGTGGTATCCGGCGGTGCTCCCTGAAAGTTTTGCACGAACCGCATAAAGCCTTCACGGAACTGCACCTCCGCACCTATGTCCAGTATAACGGTTGGGGCCACATCTGGCTCTGCTAGCGGATCTACTGGTAGCCCATGCCACACCATCTTTAGAGTATAATCATCACCGCTCTCTTGGCGAACAATCAGTGGTCGTCTCAGTGGAATGAAACTAAAAGGTCAAAAACACGCCTTAGATTCAAGTTTATCAAAGATTGAAAATGAAGGAACCAAAAAGTGAATAGGAGGAAAAGGCATTTCATGATTTGAAATACAAGACTACACGTCGTGTATACTGACTACACGGCATGTACCTGACTTCTCTTACCCTGTCTGGGTCCTTCTACATGACTTATCCACACATCTCCCATTAAACAAAACTACACGGCATGTATACTGACTACACGGTGTGTATGGTTTAATTTTCCAACTGCCCATGTCATTCTTGTAACAACCGACTAATCGGCATGATACTAAACGGCATGTTACACCCACCCACAGCGTGTACACTACCCCGTTTCCCCGCCACACGGCTAACTCCACATGGTATGTCCTCTGACAAGACTACATGGCATGTCCCAGAGGCACACGACGTGTATTTGGATGAGCTCTGCTAACCCATGTTGTTAGTTACACGGCCAGAAACATGTCTAACACTACAAGGCGTGTTCCTCATACACATAGTGTGTATACAAAAGGATTACACCGACCCGTGTTGTTAGTTACACATCAGGATTCCAGGACAGACTACACGACATGTTCCATAGTGGACACGACGTGTATGTCTTAAGGTCTCTGTCATCCATGTTGTTTGTTAGACGGGTGGACTCTTGGTCAACACAACATGGCGTGTATAGAAGCTACACAGCTTGTTCTCCCCAATCTCTTCCCTTCCCCATGTCGCCGCCCACACGGTTTTGACACAAGAAGAGACTACACAACATGTACTCAGGGTACACGTAATGTACTCAAAAACGTTTCTTTTCTTCCTGAATAGAAGGAGATACACGGAGTGTTTAAGGTACAACATGGCATGTATACTGGGTTTTCCAGACAGTTTGTCTCAAAAACGTCCACAGAACCTAGAAAAACTGTAAAACAACACCTAAGTGTCAAATTCCGATCCGTGAGGGCCCATACTCCCCACGAGTAAAAGTTTGACATCTTATTTGTGTTATAACAAAATAAACAGTCAATGATTTACCAAATTCCGGTCAATGGGGGCCCATACTACCCAAAAACCAAATTTTGGCGTCCATTCTATCAACCAGCTCACACAATAATACCCTATCATAGAGCTAGTATTTATCAAAGAAGCTATCACAATAACATGCTTTTCTATCACAACATCTATCACAAAAACATGCAATTTATAATGCACCCACAGGGCTTGGAAACTATGCATGGAATATGATTCCTATAATGTGCCTAAATGATACATGAGATGGAATACCCTCATCTTATCGGGTTGCAACGAAATATATCCCATGGATAAAATTGAAACAGCACAATCACAAGTGTGTCACCCAACAGTGAAATCAAATCAACTGTAAAATTTGAAAAATCAGAAGAATTGAAAACCTGGGGTAGACTGGATTTTCCCAGTACACAGGTTAGCTACGCCCGGGCACAACTCATTACCAACTACCATTTCCGTCCTATCCTTGAATAAGGCTCCAAATCGTAAGTCAAGGAAAAGAAACACCTTTGATACCACTTTGTAACATCCCGGATCCAGGTGCCACTCAATGAGTGCCCCGAACCTGGTTTTCCACATGTCCTTAAGTGCATTTACCCAAATGCCAGAGGCTGCCGACTAGCAGTGAGGGCCCAAGTCTGATAGAGGGGAAACTATTCCCTCATTTGTCCAAGTGTAGCGTAGCGGAAATAAATAAAACCATACAAAAAAGAGGAAGCAATAAACCATATGTATTTAATATAAACAACTATAGTAAAATATTACCAACCAGTTATATAGATATGATGCATCATGTCTCATGTTCTACAAAAATATCCAGAACAGGTTACACAGTAGTACAATAAAATATAGAGTACAACAAAGAAAAACAAAACAACCGGTAGCATCGCGAGCCTAAACCCGGTCCCCTACTCCCCTACTCCTCAGACACAAATCAAGTACCTGTATAGGGACCTTTTCCCTTATCCACACCCGCAGAAATGTAATCTGGTTAGGCTGAAAAGCAAGACCCAAATAGGGTGTGAGAAATAATCTCAGTAGGCACCCACCAAAGGCCCGTGCCTAACTGTGTGTAAACATGCAACAAAAGTGTGCAAGAGTAAATGCAATAATCTAAGAAGTACACAAAAGTAACTAAATTATTAGTTTTATTGCCATTTTATTATTCATTCAAGCTTTTAGTAAATGGAAATCACCACAGTGTATTTCTATGTAAACATTCAGTCAGTGTCCTCAGACACGCAGACCATTACCCTCAGGTAATCAGAATCATTCCCTCAGGCATTGCCCTCAAGCATTTCCCTCAGTCATTACAGATATTTACCTCAGGTGTACGAAGTGTCACCCTCAGGCACAGAAGTCACCTCCCTCAGGTATCTGAATGTTTTCCCTCAGGTGAAATAGAATGTTTCCCTCGGGCTAATACACTCATGCCCTCAGGCAATAGTAAAACACCGCCCTCTCCCACAAGTAACCGGGCCGATCCCAACATGTAAATAAACAATTCACATAAAATTGTTCTCAAGGCAATTTAACAAACATTATTACAATGGAATACCCTCGAGTATCCTGGCCAAATGGTTAAACAGAGGAATGCACCCCCGGGGTGGTCATGGATCCAAGAAACGATCCCCAAACAACAGTTTAGTTTTACATTTAATTACCTATACATTTCTAGGTAGTTAAATTTTCCACATCCTCATCCTCACGACTCCCCAGCATGGGTTCATGTCAGAACGGTACACAAAACGCATAGCAGTTGGAAATTTAAACTCTAAGACACCTTCCTTTAACACCAACGAACGATATACACGAACGTCGACTCCAGAAAATCCCAAGAATGGCGTAGATAATATGTAGAAGAAAATACACTTAAACTCAAATAACTTCCCATAGAGGAAGAATTGTAATGAATTATTCAAGGAGAAGGGAGAGCTTAGTTGTGCGGTTCCAACATGATCGGCAAAAGCGGGATCGGATTCCCAGTGATCGATCAGTTGATCCACAATGATTCGGTCATCCTCTCCCGAGCTCCCATCCGGTTCTAAGACAATCTTCTAAAAAGGGTTGGATACTGCCCAATTTAAGTGAAAAAAAAAAGTACACGGCCTGTACTTTTGACTAAATGGCGTGTACTTTCTTCATTTAATTGTTCCTTTGGAGGCACCATCAAATTGTTCATCCGTCAACATTAGTACACGACGTGTATTCTTGACTACATGGCGTGTACTATCGCGCAGCTAGCGGCTACTTCCACCGCCTTACTATTTGCCTGCAGACTTACTACACAGTGTGTAAATACCTGCTACATAGTGTGTAGTCAGTTTTTATACCCTTTGTCGCCGACATGGCTACACGCCCTGTGTACTCATCCTACATGGCCAAAAGTACACGGCGTGTAGAAAAGTACCCGGCGTGTACTTCCAAAATTTAAGATTTTCCACATTTTCCTTATTTTTATCAAAAAACTATCAAAGAAATGAGAAAAAAAAGAAACCCATAGCTCAAAAATAATAACCAGGTTCTTATATAAAAAGACCAAATCTAGTGCCTTTAGTGGAAGCTTAGAAGAGGTGCGTCGAAGAAGAGGTAATCTCTTCAACCGATTCATTCAAGTTTCTTTCTTCTTCAACATCATCTTCATTAGTTGAATAATTATAAAGTAATAACATCAGTATCACTAATATACTGATATGTTATTATAAATATGAAACACCTCCTTTTCACCGTCTACCCATCCTACAGAAGACGGAATCATCGTGCATACGTACGTACGGAATACCGTCTCCCCGCCGTAGTGTAATCTGTTTTTCCACCACCACCTTACTTGGATGGGTATACTAGTTGAAAGAATAACTATATATGGTTATTATAACATCATACTGAGTCTGAGATATTATATCATCCACTCCAATTCCATTCATTAATTATGGTAACGATATCATCGCTCGTGTGTACGTACGGATTACCGTCTCTAAGACGCGATGAGATTCATTCTCCATGTTAACCATTCAAGAATGATTATAAAGTATATATAATGAAAAATAATGGATTATATAACATTATAATTCTACTGTATTTATGTATATTTATATTTCATCTACATACTTCAATTCAAGTAATAAGGAAAGGAAAACAACGTTCATGCATACGTGCGGCCTACCGTCTCCATGAACGGTGTGTTTCATTTCATTTATCTATCTATTATATATATATATACTGAATATATATGATACATAAATCATGTTTTACATTCTGTATGTATGTAAATCATGATATAAGTAATAATAACATCAAGAACATCAAGTCCAAGCAATTACGATAAATGAAACTATTTTACCAAAAACGCTACTTTAACATGGAATTAACAAAAGAACGGGTATTATAAAGCCATAAGTGAATCATATATGAGATCATATGTATTATTATGGAACTTTTACAAGTTAATAATATGTTTAAACCCACTATACATGATTTTCGGACACGTACAGAAGAAATTGGACCTAAGGTAAGGGATAATTTTTCAATCTCATTTATATCCGAGATTGCTTATACGTAAGTATTTACTGGCGTTATATTTTTCATACATGACCATATAATGTTTTTCCTAAAGTGTTTAATATTATTATATATATTTTTAAAGTCATTTTTATTCCTCTTTTACTTTTACTTTGTGTTACGGAAGGAATATTTCTTTTGTTTACCCTGCATGGTACTTTTTGACTTTTCCGTTAAAAGTACGAGAAGAATATTTTTTTATACGGAATAAACGGATTTTTACCTTTTCATAACACCTTATTTTCATGAAGCATAATCTAAAATATTTAATGACTATTTTCAACAAAATAATTTTCATTTAAATTTGCATGGAAATATGTAAAAAGAAAATGTTTTTGAATAAGAAAGGATATTTTCACCAAGAATTAATTTCAAGTATTTTATCAATACCATTTTCCATCTAAGATGATATTATTTCATATGTGTATGATTCATGTATTATGTATCTATTATTTAAATGTTTTCTCTTTTCTTATGATGAAATGATATCCATTTGTCTTATATGTATTATGTTATGATGGAATGATGCCTATGAAACCCATTTTATTCATTGGGTTATGATGAATGATTTATGTTTATTTTATGGAACACGTAAGAATGATTTCATTATGAGAAGGGTGGGCCCTATATCTCCCTCCAATTCATTGTGTAAAGATTTATATCTCATGAGATAGACATGGCTGGAATGGGATGTTAATCCAATTTAGTGGTACAGGACTGGAACGAGGAGTGAACTCGATTTAGTAAGGGACTTTGTCCACTAAGATGGTCTTGGGAGAAATGCCTTGGATACTATGGAAATAATAACATGTGCTTAATGGTTTTAAACAAATACATGTTTTATTCCCATGGTATTTTATCATAATTACTGTTCCTTTATGATCTATGCCTTATATACTGCCAAGATTTATTTCCCAAGATTTTAATGTTTAAACGTTATGTTCGTGTTTTTTTAGTTCAAATGTATATGATTTGTTTTATTTTCTCCATTATTACCCTTACTAAGCATTTGAGCTCACCCTTTATATGTTTTCGTTTCCCCAGGATTGAATGAAAGGTGTTAGGTATGAAAACAAAAGGGGAAGATCATTATGGGAGATGTTGAAGATCTTTCACCATGATTAGAATATTATGTTTCATGTTTCCCATGACACAAAATGATTACGGTCCTTGAGTGTTGGTTCTTTTTATGTATTAATTATTCTTCAAAAGTAATGTAATTTCTATGTACGTCAAGCTTCGGTCTCTACTATTGGTATCAGAGGAAAGGTTTAGTTAACATTTGGAAACTAGGATGCGAAAACATTAGTGAGATCCCAGAAGATATTTCTAAGGTATGTCTAGGGATATATCTAAGGTTACATATAATTATAGGTAATAATCCTATAATTATGGTAAAAATCAAATTATTTAACCTAAGATGTTATATATTTAATGTAATCCCCTTTGATTATGTTTTTTGTCTCTCACACTATTCATTTTGGGTTTTAGAAAATGGCTGGAAACAGGAAGATTCACGATAATGGAGGATATGATAGGCAATGGAATGATATTCTTCATGAAAATCCAAATGAAATTGGATCTTGAAGTCCACATATAGTTATTATTCCTAATTATAAATCTCATAATATGATCAATAATCTCAACTTTGTTAAGTTTCCAGACTCAGTTAATAAGAGAAAGATGGAGTTTTATGATTATCATAGAGGAAAGAAAGTTCTATTTCCATCTTTTAAATCATGTGGGAAGAGGAATCAGGGAAAATGTTTCAAAGGAAATGGAAGATGCTTTGGGTGTGGAAAAGAAGGACACAAAGCCAATAATTGTAATGGAAAAGGTTCAGTTAACACCATGGACAAGGATAATGGTATTTTTAAGACATCAACAATGGTTAAATGATTTAAATGTGGAATGTATGGGAATTATGAAAAACAATGGCCTAAGGGAAAATCTCATGAAGATAATCGTTATGGTTGTATGGGTATTATTTATGTTGATGATGATAAAGAGACTACAAATGGTATATGAGATAAAATAAGTGTTGAGAAATACAATGATGAAGCTCGGTCAATGTTTTTAAAAGGTAGTGGAATGATTTCTTGTTTATCAAGAGTAATGTTGTATAAGTAATTTCATGGTACTCTGGAATAAAGAAACATATACGGATTGTTACACTATTTTTTTTACATAAGTTTTTTGAAAATATATGTTGAATGGAACTGGTAACCATGAAAGGTTATTCAGATATTTTTGGAAAGTAGATGATATACGCATAATGAAGGGATAAGAAGATAATGAAATCTTTGATAATATTAATGATTTCATGACTGATATGAGGACAAAGTGATATCATGGTTTGATTATATAGAAATTCTACGATCATTCATGTTTTAAAATGATTATATAGTGATACATGTTTCAAGAGAATACATGATTAAGGTGTTCACATGTTTGAAATGCGGTCAATAAGATATATCTTATGATATATGGGGGATAAATGATGGTATTCCCGTTCTTGTTATGTGACCTTTCAAGTAATCGTTTTCTTTATACTATGAGATTGGACAAATGTATTTTGGATAAACCTAAAGATTGGAATGAATTGCGTTGGACATCAGATAGTATTATTTAATGATAGAACTTTTTTTTTGATTTTTTTATGGAATGTTATAATAGTATAGTTTTAGAAAAAGAAAAACCCATAGGATTAATGACAACCCGTCACGTCAGACAAGGATGTGGGAATCCAACCCACAGCTAACGTGCGACATGCCTTTATCGCATACCACAGGCCTACAAGAAGTCCTTGGTTAGTATAAATTAGTTTTTAATTTATTATGTGGTATGATATTTGATGTATAAGTCCATTTTAGGAACCATATATGATTAATATCACTATAGATAGACTTATGTATATTTAATTACTTTTGCTAAGTTTTTTTGAGATAGATGGAATGACCTATCATTATATCGCACGATCTGCTTACACTTCACGAATGAAAAATTCAACTTCATTTCTTTAATAGATGAAGTGGAAATTGTTCATGGAATGACCAATGGTGAGATTGTACCAAAATCAAGAAAGTATTTATTCTAACTACAATTTTTTCAAGTTTATGGAAATGATCATGAATACCAAAAATGATGTCATATTGCCCTCATATCTGATGATTCAGATGGTACCTTGGATCATCACAAATTTATGTCTTTGTGATTGTTGGATTTTTCATAGACATGTTATCTACCACTCTCCATCAGAACTTGATGGATAGATTTCTATTCCATATAAATATTTTCACATATGTTCTCCTATGTGGAAACCCTGTGATGAGTTAATTTGGGTAACCGTTATGTTTCATACTTCAATTTTTAAAATTATGTTTTAGTAATCCTTTTTATGAAGTGGGTTTCTATGAATGAAAATTTCAAGTAGTAAACCATTTATAACCCCGACGAATTTCGATGGCGAAATTAATTTTAAGGGGTGTAGAATGTAACAACCTGAGATTTTATGAAAAATATTATTTTAATTTAATTTATGTATTGTGTTGTACGTGACACCAAGATTATATTGTGCTATACACAACAATATATTATCTTATATTATAGGCAAACACTATTCTTGGCTTGTGTTGCACGGAAGAGCAATGTTCCTCAATAGCGCGTGTCATACGCAAAACAAGGTTTCAATGAACAACGATATATTATTATAATATTATTATGAACTACCCTTTATGAATAATATTAACTAAATTTTGAATTTTATGACATTAAAATTAACCTTAAACATTTTATAGAACATGGTATGAGAAAAAAATAAATTTTTCGGGTAAAATAAGTATTTTTAAAAAAATGCAGTTTTGCTGCCTTTTGATCGAGCACCCACATTAAATTATGTTTCTCACATGTTTATGGGTACAATTTGAAAAAATAAAATTCTTCTTTTGAATAAGGATATAAATGTTTACTTTGGATAAATGTTTTATATTTTTCTGATAAGTTTCTTATTTTGGTGAATTGTAAAAATCTGATAAATTTTAATTAAAAACATCTTTTTCATCGAGTGAATTTGTATGGTTTAATTATAATATTGAACGGTTTTAAAGAATAAAGAGAACATATTTTTATCATTTAATATAATATTTGTCATTAGCATTAAATTTACACTAAATTCATAAGTAAAAACATTTCAATCTTTTGCAACATTTTAACTTTTAAAACATGTTTTCTCAACAGTAGGATTAATTTAAAATTAAATATTTAATCATATGTGTTTTTAATTTGGAACAAATGGATTCCATATTTTGAATCATTTGGTCCAAATTATGTTAATAAGGTACTGTTTATTTTTAGACATTATGAATAGTAACTATGGTAAATTTTATTTACCATAATTAAAGGTAAATCGGATAATTAAGCGTAAATATAATATTATAAAATTACCCTAAAACTTATCTTAATATAATTGGATTATTATAAATGCCCTAAACCATACTAGGGACGAAATGGAATCAAATGGAACCAAATTTTATTTTATTAAGACCTTTTATTTATTTTATTTAAAGGAAAGTGAAATATGTCTCACTCAAACTTTAATAATTAGATTATTTTTAATATAAAGTTATACAGAATATAAATAAAATTAAAAATACTAATTTTAAAGCTAAAATGTTTTTATTTATCATGGTCATTTATTTGTAATGTTTGAGAAATATATATTTACCTTAATAGCTTATACATTAATGATGTAGAAATTCATTATTTATTGAAAAATCAATAATATACTTTTTATTAAAATAACTATATCTATCAAAATGACTAAAAACTTGACCAAACATTATTGGTCGAGTATATCCATACCTAATAATCCAAGGGTGTATTTGTGGACCATTTAGAGCCTAATAAAACCGATTAGGACATTTATATTATTTTATTTTTAATGATGTCAAATATGTCACCTTCATAATTTAAAAAATATAACAATTTAAATGTTGTGATTTTAATATGATAAATTAGAGTAAAAATATTATTATGAAAGGTATTATATTTATCTTAATAATAGGATTTTATTTTTAATTTTTATGCAACAAAATTAGTATATTCAATAATTATACAAAAATGATTGAGTAATTATTTTATTATGAGATATACCAAATAAATGGTTTTTAAAATATTAAAATAAATAATATATGAACAAATTAATGTTCCCCATGAATATTTTTGATTCATATGACATGATAGGAATCTGTTTTATATTTTTTTTCGAACATATATTATGTTTGGTTTTTATTTAAATTCCAATAATGAATAGTGTCAAAATTGACACTATTGATATTTTATAAAAATGACATATTATTTAATTATTTAAAAATCCCAAAAATAATAAAAAACTACAGATTTAAAATTATATGGTATAAAATGTTATAAAGTATCCTATTATGGAAAATTTACAACATTTATGTATTTATTTATAACAATTTATAATTTATAATTTTATTACCATAAATAAAAATAAATATATTAAATAATGATAAATCAAGTTGAAAAGATTTAAAATAAACATAAAACATGTCTAAGTAATATTGGTTGATGATATTACAACCCTATATCATCTAATATTCTAATTGAGTCATTTTTTTAGGTTTATATGTGGGTTTTTAGTTTATTATTAATTAATATTTTTAAGATTTCCCAAAGAGCCCCTCTCCTCTCCTATATAAGAAAATGTCCTTCCATATCCTATTCACTGAATTTTGAGAATTCAAACTCTGTCAACCCCTTTCAATTTTACTTCTAAACCACTCTAGTTAAATTATATAGGTTCTTCTCTTCTCAAAAGACCAACTCTAGTGCCTTAAGAGAAGCTTAAAAGAGGTGCATCGAAGAAGAGGGTAATATATTCTACCGATTCATTCAAGTTTCATTATTTTTCAACTTCTTCTTCATTATTTGTTTAATTATAAAGTAATAACATCAGTATAAATAATATACCGATATATTATTATAAATATGAAACAGCCCCATTTCACCTTCTATCCATCCTACGGAAAACGAAATCACCACGCGTGTGTACGTATGGAATACCGTTTCCACGCCGCGGTGTTATCTGTTTCTCCACCACCACCTTAATTAGATGGGTATAATGGTTTAAAGAATTACAATATATGGTTATTATATCATCATACTGATTTTGAGATATTATATCATCCACTCCAATTCCATTCAAAAATTATGGGAATGATATCATCGCTCGTGCGTACGTACGGATTACCGTCTCAATGATGCGATGAGATTCATTCTCCATGTTGACAATTAAAGAATGATTATAAAGTATATATAATGAATAATAATGGTATATATAACATAATAATTATAATGTATTAATGTATATATATATCATCTAATTACTTTGATTCAAGTCAATATCGAATTGAAAACAATGTCCATGCGTACGTACGACCTACCATCTCCATGAAAGATGTGTTTCATTTCATTTATCTATATTATATATATAAATACTGAATATATATGATATATATATCAAGTTTTACATTCTGGAAGTAGTTAAATCATGATATAAGAAATAATAATATCAAGAACAACAAGTCCAAACACGTACGATAAATGAAACGATTTTTCTGGAAACGCTGCTTTAACATAGAATTGACAAAAGAACGGGTAATATGAAGTCACATGTGAATCATATATGATATCATAAATATTATTATGGTTCTTTTACAAGTTAATAATATGTTTAAACCCACTATACATGATTTTCAGACATGTACAAAAGTAATTTGACCTAAGGTAAGAGAAAATTTTGAAATCTCATTTTTATCCGAGATTTCTTATACGTAAGTATTAACTGGGGTTAAATTTTTCATCCATGTCCATAAAATGTTTTTTGTAATGTTTTTAATATTATCCCATATTTTTTTAAAGTCATGTTTACCCCTCTTTTACTTTTCTTTTTGTATGGAAGGAATCTTTCTTTTGTTTACCCTACGTGGTAATTTTTGACTTTTCCATTAAAAGTACGAGGAGAATGTTTTTTCATATGGCATGAATGGATTTTTACGGTTTCATAATGCCTTATTTTCATGAATCATACTCTACAATATTTCATTACTATTTTCTACAAAAAAAATTCTTTTAAATTTTAATGGAATTTTGTGAAAAGAAAATGATTTTGAAGAAGAAAGGATATATTCATCAAGAATTCATTTCAAGTGTTTTATCAAAAACATTTTCCATCTAAGATGAAATTATTTCATATGTGTATGTTTCATGTATAATTTCTCTATTATTTACATGGTTTCACTTTTCATATGATGAAATTATATCAATTTGTTTTATATGGATTATGTTATGATAGAATGATGTTTATGAAACCCATTTTATTCTTTGGGTTATGATGAATGATTTATGTTTATGTTTTGGCACACGTAAGAATGATTTCATTATCAGATGGGTGGGACATATATCTCCATCATATGCATTGGGTAAATATTTATATCTCATGAGATAGACATGGCTGGAACGAAAAATTAATCTGGTTCAGTGATACAGGACTGGAATGAGGAGTGAAATCGATTCCGTAAGGGACTTTGTCCACTATGATGGTCTTGGTAGCAATTCCATGGAAAATATGGAAATCATAACATGTTCTTAATGGTTTTCCACAATTACATTTTTTATTCCCAAGTTATTTTATCATGATTAATGTTCCTTTCTGATCTATGCCTTATGTACTGCCAATATTTATTTCTCAATATTTTGATGTTTAAACTTTATGGTAATGTTTATTTAAGTTCAATTGTATATGATTTTTTTATTTTCTCCATGCTTACCCTTACGGAGCATTTTATATCACCCTTTATATGTTTTCTTTTCCCCCGGATTTAAAGAAAGGGGTTAGGTAAGAAATCAAACAGGGATGATCTTTATGGGAGATGTTGAAGATCTTTAACCATGATTAGAAAATTATGTTCTGAGTCTCCAAAGACACTAAACTATTACGATCCTTGAGTGTTGGTTCTTGTTATGAATTAATTATTCCACAAAAGTAATGTAATGTCCAGGTACTTCAAGCTTGGGTCTCTACTCCCAAGGTCTCGTGAGTGTCATCCCCCTTGAAATTGAATCATACTATGGCCCTCAAACATATATACACGACAACATGGAGGTCCTTAGGCTCTACTGAATTATCATACAAGTTTTTGATAATCAGAAATAAACCAGTAAATGACATGTTGACGAAGGAGACTCATGTTCACTAAAATTTAGGAAACACGGTTGAAGCATTCTATTGTAGAGACCCACAAAAAAACGTGATGTCAAAGCCCTTTGTCGACTCAATCTTGGTCCTTCACCAGATATACTTCACAAGACATTGAGTATTAGGGTTGGATATGAATACAATTAACTCATCCATATTAATGAAACGGTTGAAATTTCAAACAACCAGAAACCCATTATGTATTGAATTTGGCTCAATGATTTTGATGACTTTTGGGGGAAACCAATCATGAAACGGTATAGCTTTCTATAAGGTAATATACCCACAGACAGCTGGAGTAGACAAGCTCTATGCATAATGTTCCTTTTATGAGCACTCATATATGACATGAAGGATTTCTCATAGTACATTCAATGAATATACAGAACATTCCCCCAAATCACATGATACTCAATGAAACTAAGACTGAACAAATCTATGGATTTGGAAATACGTGTGTAGTACAAAGATCAATGGTTAAAGGCCTATGGAAAATATTTTTTGATGACCCTATGATGCTTTTTATTTTTCACCCAAAGACATCTAACAGTTCCAAGATACGTCACTAAATTCATCTTATCTTTACCATAAATGAGATTTGACCCTTGAGAGACTTTGAAACATCATGGAAGAACCTATTATTTCAGAATGTTAAGGGGAATACTAAGAATGTATGCATAATATAATATTCATGCACTCAAACTCAAAAGTTATAATTTTCATTATTTGCACCCAAAAAACCAACGATTTTTTGGTATCGCTAGTATTCTAACCTCATCAATATTTCCTCCATAAATATTCCATATCCCATTGAAAAGATACCCGGATTCAAGGACCCTTTTCGAGAATATGAATAAATTCTTATGGCTATTGTGTTTGTAGCTATGTTCGTCAACCAAACATGTAACTATACAAAATGGGAATCCCAACGTCATGAGACTCAGCAAAACCATGGTAGGAATCGATAGCTTAGATTGTTTTGGGTAATTCATGGAATATATACACCATATTCCATGATTGAATTGTTAGTGGTAAATGACATTAAAATAATGAAATGGATGTTCTATGCTAGAAGATGTTATGCTAATGTGAATGATTGTTTGATCTAAAATACCATAAACTAAATAGAGAAACTTTTTTTGATCTAATATAAATTAAACTAAAGGACAATAAAATTAATGTGAGGTCCAATACATGGCCTTATTATGGTCAAGATGCTTTATGAAGATATGAAAATCACTCATTTTTAAGGACAAAATTCCTAAACATGTGATCCCTCTATAGATCAAACTTTAATGGTCATATAATGAAATTAAAGGGTTGGGTATCAATAGAAAATATCCAAAATAATGTAATAAAATGATATCATATATATAATACAAAGTTCAATAACATCGTCCATCGATACTGTACAAAAGGAGGGATCTTAGCATACTACAACATCTCATATGAAATTAAGAGCCAAATATATGATTGTGAAACTCTAATTACATTTTTTCACTTTTTCAGATGAGTTTTTATGATCATCATTGAACTTATCCAATGATGTCAAAGAACTTCAATGTTGACCAATAGAAATAGTTTCTACCTCCACAACAGGCTACAACACATCCTATTTTGAAATAACATAAAAAATATATTTCTTTGCCACATACAAGAATCCCTACTACTCAAGCACGGTCCTTTCTAATGTCTGGAATTCATATTGAACCCATGATATCTCTGTCTGAAGAGATTCGATTTCAGACTAGCGATTACACATCTAAGTCATCCCAACATTAATTAAATCCAATTGAAAAGTATCTTCCATCACTCATTGGGATGTTTCATTCTTAGCCTCACTCCAATCCTACTTTGCCGAGGTGGAATCCTTGGTAGTTGGTACCCTAAAAACAAGGGCCCTATTATATTCCCACATAGAGATAATCTCATTCACCTAAGAATGAAGAGAATAATATTCATGAAGTTTGTATCCAAGGACAGGAAATATGAACCGAATATAACCCCATATAATGGGGTTTATAACATTTCGATCCAAATCTCCTTCCACAATTGTCCTCATATTGATGGATAGATTGTTGCAGATCCTGGGCTATGATCTATACTTATTTTGGGTTTGAGAATGTATTACATAACAATATCTCTAAAATATAGGGTTTCTTCACATAGGTTTCGATGAATTTGGGAGAGGAACAGTATAAGGCCCTGGCCTTACACATTACTTAATCTTGAGTTACATCAAGAATACAGGTTGATGATCTTTTCAGGTTTATATTTTTGGAGAATTAGATCATAAAACATACATTACATTCCAAATTTAAACAAATTGGTTACATAAAATATTTTACTCGTTTTTCCCATAAAAGGAATCATATTTAAAATTAAACATGGATTCTTTATTGACACTTATTTGACACTATCATCACATCATGTACGTTTCCCTTGACCTGTGAAAAACATTTCAAAAACTTGGGATGAGCATAAAAAGCCCAGTATGGGATATAAAAGTACGAAATGAAAACATTAGTCCATGCATGGAATCATAATTTACTCATAAAACATAATCACATACCTCATCAAATCATGAATAAATCATATAAATCATAATACATAAAGGTAACATAAGGCATTCATAACATTCTTATGTAGGGAGTAACCCTCATGGTTACGTTTGGAATACCCATCACAGTATATTTCCTAAATACCTTTGGAGAAACCTTAATGTTTAACTCCTTCGCGTTACCCAGTGCATTGGAAAGCTATATCGGGCTCACCTACCCTTAGATTATCACTGAACCACCCATCTTCATAACAATGCCCAAGAACCATAACGTAATCGTATCACGTAAAACATGCATAAAGGAAACATAAAATTTCCACATTTCAATCACAAGATATCAATACAATACATTTATATAATAAAAACATTATGAAAACCATTTTCAATACCAAAATAAAAGAAAAGTAATTCAAGGTATTTATTTTTCATTTTAAAAAAAAGTTAGGTTATGGCTTGTAGAGGAAGCCGAAACTCAAATAATGGTCACGGTGGCGGAGAAGTCTTTGTCGCCGCATACGTACGACAAAAGACATTACTTTCCACGTTTAGTAAAATGATTCGTATAAAAAAATATTCTTTTTGAATAAGTGTAAAAGTCAAAGGGGGTTATACACTGTATAAAAGAAAGTTGTGTATAAAACAAAATATGCCTCAATGAATGGAGATTGAGACGAAGTCCCTTACCTCGTGTCCGACGTGACTTTATTGCTCTTTAATCTCCTGAATAATAAACTTGAGTTAATTTCTAATTTCTTAAGAACCTTTTTCAAGTTCATTATTCCTTTTATATCACCTATTACCATGTCATGAACACTATGTAATTATTTAAGTTAATAATGGTCGTTTTAACGATCATTGGTACCTGAGCCAAAAATAAACTCTTTATAATTACAATTTGTTCATGTATACATTATATCCAAAGTTATATTCATTATTTAGATATCATATATATCACATATATTGAGTATATACATGCATTTATAATATTACATAACATTTAGAGGTAAGAAATGAAATGCACCGTTCGGGGAGATGGTTATCCGTACGTACGCATGAACACTACTTTCATTTCTATTTCTAATTTTATGGAAGGAAATCATAATGACATAAAGGTATATTATAATTCCAGTATAATATCATTAACTCTATCCTTTATATGTCCCACATATGGTATTAACGAATCAAATCACTTTGAGGGGGCGGTAGTCCGCACTTCCTAAACTGAAGATATCATGTATACCCATAATGGAATCCATAAAGGTTTGATTTAAATGAAAAATACAGAAGATTAAGGAAAAAATAAACATATTATATATCATATATAAATATAGTGTCATCTTAATGGCCACCTTTGATGTTGTTAGAAAAATATTGAACAATCATCGTTTCGTGAGGCAGAAATTCGCCATCCACGGAAACAGTATGCTCTTTAACCATTAGATGAAAGTGTTTGTCAGTGTAGCTCTAATAATTCTCAGAAAAACATCCTAGTATATTTAAGATACTATTTTTTTACAAAAAATGTAATAAAAATAGTTTCGGGGGTTGGAGAAGAAAAATAAAACATATGAACACAAGAGAAGACAATACCTTTAAAACGGGTAACTCATTTTGATTCGAACTCAAAGGCTTCCTTGGAAAGACTTATGCCCAAAGTGAGGCTTCTAGGAGTAAGATAGGGATGTGGAGAGACAAAATGGGCAGGGTTTAGCCGAGCCAAAGGCTTGAGAGGTGTGGGTAAGGTGGTAGAGGTGGGGCCCTTTTATGAGAGGAGAGGAGGGGCACTCTTGGAAAGTTATAAAAGGGTACTTTATTATAAAATTATTTTCGGATTTTAAAGGTCCCAAAATTATATATTTAGAGTATAAGGTGATAATAGTTCTAAATCCACCCATCCAATAGGTTTTTGATAAGTGTAGGTCTTAGATTTTACATTATCTTTTCATCTTATTTAAATCGTTAAATAATGAGGTAATCGCTGCATCATCATGGTGTGATAAATAATTTAATATATATAATGTCTAAAAATTATAAAAAAAATACCATGATGTAGGAAATTTTTTTGAATTCTTATTAATAATTATAGTCAAAATTATGACTTGTATAACGGCATTTAAAAATTGTTTTAGTAAATCAACACATGTTTGTGACATTTTTATTTTCACATTAAGTAAAAAGTTATTAATGTCATTTTCCAACCAAAGTGGCTCCATTGGGTCCCCAAGCTGACCCATGGATTATCTTGGTCGGAAATGACACATAAAATACGGTTAGGACATGTTCCATGGTCATTTCATATTATTAAAACATTATTCTTACCTTAAATTACAGAAATTTACTCTAATCGCGATTAAAAACCTAAAAGTTACTATTCACCAAAAAAATATTTTAATCCCATTGAACCAAATTTTACTTTTTAATGAAAACCATGTATGTCCGATTTTTGAAATTCAAAACACAGAGGTGGTATAATTTCATTTAAACGAAAAATCAATTTTTTAAGTACCACTTAGTGGTTTCACTATTCATTAAAAATTGATGTTTTTTAGAAAAAATACCAAAACATAACCCTAAGATATATTGGATATTAAGAATTCAAAAAATAAGTTCTATTTTACAAAAATAAAATCATATACATTACATTAATTAATTTAATAATTAATTCCCACTGTCAGAACAAATAGCGTGTTTTTATGAAATAATATATATCAAAAGATTGACACTAGTTTAAGTCCAATTTCAAAGTGAAATTAATTCCAACGACGACTATTGGATTAAATGGTAAAAATATATTCTAATTTCACTTTAAAACCAATTCAAATTATAATATAATCATATAAATTAATTAGATTAAAAAGTGTTTTGGAATTAAAATACAACATTTTTCACTATTCAATAAAAAATGAACTTTATCGGAAAAATACCAAAAATTTACACAAAGAAAATTTTGATGTCCCGACTCTAAAGAAGAATTTTATTTCTCTCCAATAGAATGTATAAGAGTGAAAAAAAACTATATTTAAAGAGGGTTCACCATCAAAAGGTGATAGTTCGACCTTTTAGTGAATATTAGAGTATATATGCCTAAAATTGAATTCTTTTCGTATTTTAAGCCTTTATCCTTTATTGGATAAATGTAAAAACATTTAAAACACATATATAATAATATTTTAGTTCTTTATATTCATTCCCACTAATACAACGGTTACGTGTTAACTACCATTTAAAATAATATTATTTTATTACTTGTGTGCAACGTAAGATTTCAAAGAAACTCTTTGTTGCGTATCGGGTACGCTATCGAACATATCAACCCCTTTAAAGTAAAATTAATATTTAATTCGTAAATAATTATAAATATGAAAATGTTTTATTCTTTATTTACCCGGGATGTTACGTCCTTCCCCCCTTTTGGGAATTGCATCCTCCCAATTTTATTCACTTATCAAAATAAGTGGGGGTATTTATCTCTCATAGCATTTTCAGATTCCCACGTTTCCTCTTCAACCATATGGGTTTTCCACAAAACCTTTACCCAGTGAATTGCCTTATTTCGCAACACTTACTCTCTTCGGTCAAGAATCTGGACTGGTTGTTCTTTATAAGTGATATTCTCTTCCAACTGAACTACCTCTGGTCTCAAAACATGAGATGGATCTGGCATATACATTCTCAACATCGAAACATGAAAAACATTGTGTACCTGAGATAAAATCGGAGGTAAAGCCACTCGGTAAGCAACTGATCCAACTTTCTCCAGAATTTCATATGGTCCAATAAACCTTGGACTCAACTTTCCTTTCTTACTGAATCGCATCACACTTTTCCATGGTGAAACTTTGAGAAAAACAAGATGACCTACCTCTAAAGATAGATCCTTCCTCCGGTTATCTGCATAACTCTCCTGCATACTCAGTGCTGTTCTCATGTGTTTCTGAAACAACTGAACTTTTTCTGCCATCTCTTCTACAAATTCTGGTCCCATCAGATTCCCTTCACCCACTTCATCCGAAAAAGCTGGAGTTAGACACCGTTTACCATATAATGCCTCAAATAGAGCCATCTGTATACTAGAATGAAAACTGTTATTATAAGAAAACATAACCAATGAAAGATGTTGGTCCCAAATTCCCTGATAATCAATCAAACAAGCACGTAGCATATCCTCCAAAGTTTGAATCGTTCTTTCTAACTTCCCATATGATTGAGGATGAAAAGTTGTACTAAAATTTAATTCAGTACCCAACGACTACTGAAGGCCTTTCCAAAAGTTATAAATAAACCTGGGATCACAATCAAATACAATAGAGAGAGGAAATCCATGTAACCTGACTATCTCCTTGAGATACAAACAGGAAAGTTGATCTAGGGAAAAAGTATCTCGTATAGATAGGAAATGGGTATATTTAGTCAAGAGATCAATAATAACCCAGATTGCATTATTACCTCGAGGTGTCTTTGGCAATCCCACAACGAAGTCCATAGATATATTCTCCCATTTCCACTCTGGTACTAGTAAAGGATGAAGCATCCCTTTCAAAAACTACTGCTCTGCTTTTACCCGTTAACAAGTCAAACACTTCATAGTAAAATCAGCAATATCCCTTTTCATTCTGTCCCACCAGTAATACTCCCAAAGATCTCTATACATCTTAGTACTGCCTAGATGAACTGAAAACGGAGAACTATGAGCTTCACATAACAACTCTCTCTTCAACTGTGAATCAAAATGAACACCCAATCTCTTCCCAAATCTCAAAACACAATCATTATCAATGTTGAATTCGGGAAACTTACCCTTATGAACCAGCTCTACCTTTTTCTACCACTCACTAGCTTGCTTCTGTTCTTGATTAATTCTGTCTGATAGAGATGATCTCACTGATACTTGAAACAAAACAGAATAACTTCCTGCACCAACAACATCTATGCCAAAGTTCATCAAATCCTTAACCAAAGGATCACGTTCCAAACACAAAATTGTTAATGAAGCGTTACTTTTTCGACTCAAAGCATCAACCACTTTATTTTCTTTTCCCGGATGGTAATGAATTGTACAATCATAATCATTGATTAATTATAGCCATATCCTCTGTCTCATGTTCAATTCTTTCTGAGTGAATATATACTTTAAAAATTTTTGATCGGTATATATTTCATACTTTACTCCATAAAAATGATGCCTCCAAATTTTTAAATCGAAAACAACAGCATCTAATTCCAAATCATGTGTAGGGTAATTTACCTCATGTGTTTTCAACTGTCGTGAAGCATAAGCAATTAACAGATCATTTTGCATTAGGACGCAACCAATTCCATTCAATGAAGCATCACTATAGATAACAAACTCACCATTCCTGGAAGGTAGTGCCAAAACTGGAGCATTCACCAATCTTCTTTTCAGTTCCTGAAGACAATCATCACATTATTTTGTCCAGATAAACTTAACACCCTTTCGAGTTAGCTTAGTCATTGGACTAGATTACCATGAAAACTTTCTAACAAACCTTCGGTAATAGCCTGCCTAAACAAGGAAGCTACGAATCTCAGTTACATTTGTGGGTCTTGGCCATTCTTCAACAACCTTTGTTTTTGTAGGATCAACAGTTATCCCATCTTTAGAAATAATGTGACCAAGGGAAGAAATTTGTTGCAACCAAAACTCACACTTTCTGAATTTCCCATACAAATTCATTTCTTTGAAGGTTTGGAAAATAACCCTTAAATGTCTTTCATGCTCCTCTTTAATTTTAGAAAACACTAAAATATCATCAATGAATACATCCACAAACATATCCAAGAACTCATGGAAAATTCTATTCATAAGGTCCATGAATACAGCAAGTGCATTGGTTAGCCCAAAAGGCATTACTACAAATTCATAATGGCCATATCTTGTTCGAAATGCGGTCTTCGGAATATCTACTTTCTTTACCTTTAACTGATGGTACCCCGATCTCAGGTCAATCTTTGAAAAAAAACTGAGCTCCCTGGAGCTGATCAAACAAATCATCGATATGAGGCAATTGATACTTGTTCTTAACAGTGATATTATTCAAGGCTCTATAATCAATGCAAAGTCTCATAGAACCATCTTTCTTTTTAACAAATAAAACCAGAGCACCCCATGGTGATGTGCTGGGTCAAATGGCACCTTTCTCTAATAAATCTTGCAATTTCTCCTTCAACTCTAAAAGTTCAGTTTGAGCCATTCGATAAGGGGGTTTTGAAATGGGCTTAGCATCAGGAACTAAGTCAACAGTAAATGCAACTTCCCGATCTGGTATTATTCTAGGAAACTCATCAGGAAAAACATCATGATACTCATTTACCACTAGCACATCATTAATCTGAACAGTTCCCTTATTTTCAATGATATGTGAAAGGTAACATTCATTTCCATCTTTTACAAGTTTCTCAACCTCTTGATATGTTATCAACAGTAAGGGTTCATTCTTGTACACGAACTGAAAGTCTTTCTGAAAAGAAACTTCTTTAGCTATACAGTCAATATTAGTATAGTAAATAGAGAGCCAATCCATACCCAGTATAACATCAAACTCTACTTGAGGTAAAACAATAAGGTTTGCAAGTAGGTTCTTTCCATGGATAAGGATATGATGATTCTTATAAATTCTTTTTGCCTCAACATTTCCCCTGGTGTTTTTACCACAAGTTCAGGAGTCATTTCTTGATATGGTATTCCCATTTTACTAGAAAAGTTTTCAGAGATGAAAGAATGTGTAGACCCCGAATCAAAAAACACACTGGCATAATCTGAAAAAGTAAACAAAGTACCTGATACAGCTTCATTTGATGGCCTGACATCTACTGAAGTAGTTGCAAAGGATTTCACCACCCCTTTCTACTTGAAGTCTAACTGCTTCCCATTACCCGAGCTCTTTGTCGGACACTCATTTGCATAGTGAGCCATCTCATTTCACTTAAAACATTTCACTAACTATAAATCAAATTTGGTCTTACCATCACCCTGATCATTTTCAGTGCAATCACTAGCCTTATGTCCCATCTTATCGCATCTGTAGCACTTTCTAGAATTCAAGAGACATTCCCTAGCATTCCTTTTACCACATTTATCACAAACTGGAAACTTAGTTTTCTTAACGTCAGACCTTTTTGAAGAATTCTTTCCTTTCTCCTGCCACCTCGGTCTCTTCTTCTGCTCATTGTTATATAACACTTGATCATCAGAAAACTCCATTTCCACCTTCTCAGCACATCAAACAAGCTTTTCATAACTCTTGAACTCGCGAGAAGCTAAATCCCTTCGATAATTTGGCTTTAATCCTTGGAAAAAATGATTGATTTTACTATCAAGGTCTCGGATAAAATTTGGAGCATACCTTGCAAATCGAGTGAACCTTTCTTCATAGGAATCAACTTAGTCTTCCTATTGCCTCAATTCCAGGAATTGGTTTTCCATACTAAGTCGATCTGCCTTAGGAAAATACTTCTCATGAAATGTACATTTGAATTCATCCCATTTGAGAGCATCAATCTCATCAGTGTCCCTGATATTTTTAACCATCGACCACCACATATCTGCTTCTCCCTCCACACAGTAAATAACAAGCCTAACCTTTTGATTGTCTAAACACCCCATGACATCCAAAATCTTCTCCAGTGCTTTAATCCACCATTCAGCTAGCACAGGGTCAGATGATCCCCTGAATGATGGGGGATGTTGCCTCACGAAATGTTCCACCACTAACAAGTTCCTCTGCGGTTGATCTGGCAGATCTCGTGTATGGATACCACCACCATTTATCGCCTGAGTCAACTACTCCATTACTATAAAAAAACTATTCAGTTCCAATTCCGACCTTCTCAGGATGCTGATTCAGAAGGTCGTTTCCTTCTGTATGCCTTCCTAGCACTGCTTCCCTATTTCCTCTACGGAAAACCATTCTAAAAAAACATGTCTTAGATGAAGCAACATGGTAATCTTGAAATGCTATATCATTTAAATTTGACCATAAAAAATATTTTTGGATAATCATTTAATATAACTCTAACTCCTAAAGTTATTTAAACCAACCTCTGATACCAACTATAAGGCCCCAGCCTTACACATTACTTAATCTTGAGTGACTTCAATAATACACGTTGAGGATCTTTTTAGGTTTAGAGTTTTAGAGAATTAGATCATAAAACATGAATTACATTCCACATTTAAACAAAGTGGTTACATAAAAGATAGTACTCATTTTCCCCATCAACGGAATCATATTTAAAATAAAACATGGATTCTTTCCTGATATTTCCTTGAAAATATAATCACATCATGTACCTTTCCCTTGACCTGTGAAAAACATTTCAAAAACATGGGATGAGCATAAAAAGCTCAGTAAGGGATATAAAAGTACGAAATGAAAACATTAGTCCATTCATGGAATCATACTTTACTCGTAAAACTTAATCACATACATCATCAAATCATGAATAAATCATAGAAATCATAATACATAAATGTAACTTGAGACATTCATAACATTCTTAAGTAGGGAGTAACCCTCACAGTTACGTTTGGAATACCCATCACAGTATATTCCCTAATTCTCTTCAGAGAAACCTTAACGTTTAACTCCTTCACATTACCCAATGCATTGGAGAGCTATATCAGGCTCACCCGCCCTTAGTTTATCATAGAACCACCCGTCTTCATAAAAATTCTCAAGAACCATAACATAATCGTATCACATAAAACATGCATAAAAGAAACATAACATTTCCACATTCCAATCACAAGATATCAATACAACACTTTGATATAATAAAAACATTATGAAAACCATTTTCAAAACCAAAATAAAAGAAAAGTAATACATGTTATTTATTTTTCATTTTAAAAAAAAAGTTAGGTTATGGCTTGTAGAGGAAGCAGAAACTCGAATAATGGTCATGGCGGCGGAAAAGTCGTTGTCACCGCATACATACGAAAAAAAAATTCCTTTTGTCATTTAGTAAAACGCTTCACATAAAAAAGATTACTTTTGAATAAGAGTAAAAGTCAAAGGATTTTATACACTGTATAAAAGAAAGATGTGTATAAAACAAAATATGCCTCAATGAATGGAGATTGAGACGAAGTCCCTTACCTCGTGTCCGACGTGACTCGATTGCTCTTTAATCTCCTGATTAATAAACTTGAGTTAATTTTTACTTGCTTAAGAACCTTTTTCAAGTTCATTATTACTTTTATATCACTTATTACCATGTCATGAACACTATGTCATTATTTAATTTAATAACGGTAGTATTAACGATCATTGGTACATGAGTCAAAAATAAACTCTTTATAATTACAATTTGTTCATGTATCCATTATATCCAGAGTTATATTCATTATGTAGATATCATATATATCATATATATCCAGTATATCCATGCATTTATAATATTACATAACATTTAGAGGTAAGAAATGAAATGCACCGTTCATGGAGACGGTAAGCCGTACGTACGCATGAACGCTACTTTCATTTATATTTCATATTTTATTTAATAGAATCGTAATGAAATAAAGCAATATTATATTTCTAGTATAATATCATTAACTCCATCCTTTAAACATCTCTCATATGGCATTAATGAATCAAATCACTTTGATGGGGCGGTAGTCCGCACTTCCTAAAATGAAGATATCACGTATACCCATAATGGAATCCATAAAGGTATGCCATAAATGAAAAATACAGAAGCTTAAGGAAAACATAAACATATTATATATAATATATAAATATAGTGTCATCTTAATGGCCACCTTTGTAGGTGTTAGAAGAATATTGAATAATCATCATTTCATGAGGTAAAAATTCACCATCCACGGAAACAGTATGCTTTTTAACCATTAGATGAAGGTGTGTGTAAGTGTATCTCTAATAATTCTAATAAAAACATCCTAGTATATTTATGATACTGGTTTTGTTACAAAATAAAGTAATAAAAAGAGTTTAGGGGGTTGGAGCATCAAAATAAAACATAAGAACACAAGAGAAGACAGTACTTTTAAAACGGGTAACTCTTTTTGATTAGAACTCAAAGGCTTCCATGGAAAGACTTCTGCCCAAAGTGAGGCTTCTAGGAGTAAGAGAGGGATTTGGAGAGACAAAATGGGCAGGGGATGGCCTATCCAAAGGCTTGAGATATGTGGGTAAGGTGGTAGAGGTGGGGGCCTTTTATGAGAGGAGAGGAGGGGCACTCTTGGAAAGTTATAAAAGGTTACTTTATTATAAATATTTTATCATATTTTAAAGGTCCCAAAATTATATATTTAGAGGATAAGGGGATAAGATTTCTAAATCAACCAATCCAATAGGTTTTTTAAAAGTGTAGGTCTTAGATTTTACATTGTCTTTTCATTTTATTTAAATCGTTAAATAATGAGATAATCGCTGCATCATCATGCTGTCATAAATAATTTAATTTATTTAATGTCTAAAAATTATAAAAAAATATCAATATGTAGTAAATCATTCTATATTTATAATGAATATTTATAGTCAAAATTATGACTTGTATAACCCCATTTAAAAATTGTTTTAGTAAATCAAGACATGTTTGTGACATTTTTATTTTAACATTAAATAAAAAGTTATTAATGTAATATTCCTACCAAAGTGGCTAGATGGCGTCCCCAAGTTGACACATGGATTTTCTTGGTCGGCCATGACATATTTAATAAGGTTAGAACATGTTTCAAGGTCATTTCATATTATTAAAACATTATTTTTACCATGAATTACACTAATTACCTCTAATCGCGACTAAAAACTTATGAGTTACTATTCACCAAAAAAAAAATTTATCCCATTGAACCACATTTTACTTCTTAATGACAACCATGTATGTCAGATCTTTGAAATTCAAAACACAGAGGTGGTAAAATTTCATTTAAATGAAAAATCAGTTTTTTAAGTACCACTTAGTGGTTTCACTATTCACTAAAAATTGAAGTTTTTCAGAAAAATACCAAAACATCACCCTAAGCTATATTTGATATTCCGAATTCAAAAATTATGTCTATTTTACAAAATTCAAATCATATAAGTTACATTAATTAATTTAATAATTAATTCCCGTTTTCAAAACAAATAGCATGTTTTTATGAAATAATATATATCAAAAGATTGACACAAGTTTAAGTCCAATTTCAAAGTGAAATTAATTCCAACGACCACTATTGGATTTAATGGAAAAAATATATTCTAATTTCACTTTAAAAAAATTCAAAAGGTAAAATAATCATATAAATAAATTAGATTAAAATGAGGTTTTGAATTAAAATACAACATTTTTCACTATTCATTAAAAAATAAACTTTATCAGAAAAATACCAAAAATTTACAAAAAGTAAATTTTGATGTCCCGATTCTAAAGAATAATTTTATTTTGTCCAATGGAATATATAAGAGTGACCAAAACTATATTTAAATAGGGTTCTCCATCAAAAGGTGATAGTTCGACGTTTTAGTGAATATTAGAGTATATATGCCTAAAATCGAATTCTTTTCGTATTTTAAGTCGTTATCCTTTATTGGGTATATGTAAAAACATTTAACAAACTTATATAATCATATTTTAGTTATTTCTATTCATTCCCGCCAATAAAATGGCTACGTGTTAACTACCATTTAAAATAATATTATTTTATTACTAGTGTGCAATGTAAGATTTCAAAGAAACTCTTTGTTGCGTATCGGGTACGCTATCGAACATAGAAACCCCTATAAAGTAAAATTAATATTTAATTCTTAAATATTAATAAATATGAAAATGTTTTATTCTTTATTTACCTGGAATGTTACAAACAGTCTTCACATTAGTAGATTCAATTGTATTAACTCCCTGAGGGGTATGCACCAATGATTCTAAACTATGAGGTGAGGGGTCCATAACAGGGGATACATATGTATTTGGGTTACAGGATAAAACTTATGGTAGTACCAAATATCAATAGCTGCGACTAAGGTTCGAAACAAACCCATTTTGGTAGCATCACGGGCAACATCCACTCCCACATTTTAGTATGCATGAAAAGACGCAACTTCTTCTTGCGATGAATGGCTTCACAAAGCCTCGAGTACCTTGTGTACAAAATATCCTTTCTCACAAACTTTTAGGAATGTGAGAGTAAAATCAAATGTTATGAGTCATGGTGTGAGTAAACCAATGTGTCTAAACTTGGTAAAATATTTTTCCTTCATTGAATCTCACCTCCACTTTGACTAATGTAGAGGAAGATTAACTATCTACATCTACACCATCCAAAAACACCTACATCTTTCTGAATTTTATGGTACACTACCCAAAATATATATGGTGGGACTCAAACCTAGTTTAACGGGGCCCTTGTCAATGTATACCTCTGGATTTATTGGTTCTTGTGTTGGACTATCCATTGGATTCTCTAATTTCCCAACCACATCCTCCAGAACATGATCATGTTCTTTGAAAGTAGCCTAGTGGGGACATGCAAGTTCATTTTAATTCATGAATTCACCATTTGATTAATTTATGATAAATAGAGGAATCAAATAACCTACATACATGGGGGTTATGTAGGAAACTCTCTTGATTAAGCAGTTTGTTTCATTTTGTTTTTCTTCTTATTTTCTAAAGAAAGGCCTCTTTAAGTTGTTTATGTTTGAGCTATCACCTTGGAATCATCAATATCCACTATCATTTGAGCCATTCAACATGTGGACCCTTCTTCACCAGCTCCCTGGTCACCATAAAATTCTTCCCTCATGGATGTACCTTGGTGAGTGTAATCAGTGGATGATTGGGCCTGAACATCTTCAGACACCTCCCCACTACATCCATATATATAAAGGATGTCAGCATGATGGTAAGGAATCTATTGAATCATAATATCTACAATAGACATAGACTCAACACTTCCTCGAAAATTGGGTAACACTTCTCATCTGCAATAATTTGAAGAATACATGGTAGCACTATTTTGTGGACTTGCGGGTAATAAAATACCACACCACAAGAATTCATGAAGACCTCATCAATACTTCCAAGGAGTGATATCACATCCCCCATATTCTCTTCAATGTTAATGTTGTTAGGTGAAGTGATATAATAAATAATATCCAAATGAACCTCTAAGAATAATAGTATGCCTGAAATGGATTCCTCAAAGTACTTCAGCTTCTAGTTATCCAATTTCTGAGATGCGATGGTAAACATCAAGTCACACACATCCCTTTTAGCAACAGTAGTAGATTCAAATTCTAGAAATTAAATGTTTTTAAAATCCATTCATGGTTCGATAGGATCTTCAGACCTCTTAGAAGATAACTGATTCAAATTCCTTGGATTGTCTTGAACTACCGGGGGATTGAGAGAACTACACACCAAATTGGATAATTTTCCAATGGGATATGAGAATATCTATATATCAATATATATATATATATAGAACAAGATGAAGGATACATCATGAGTGGAGTGAATATTTCTTCCCTGGTGTCTTCTCTGGTTAACAATAGCCAATATTGGATAGCTAAAATCAGATACATAACCTCTCAAACATGAAAATGGATAGGACACCTTCATTGGATGCACAACCATTTTCAGTTAAATCAGCATAGTGAATACCATTAGTAAATGAGGCCCCCCATCATTGTTTCTAGAAATAAACCCTCAATAATGGGAATCATATATGTGAATTCCCTTTGTATAGCCTTAGAATTTTTATGAAAACATCAAGTCCTAACAGAACCATATTTCCTAAAGGAGAACCGTTGTTGACATTTAAAAAAATCCCTAACTTTTCAATCATTAATTACAATGATACAAAAATAATTAATATATTTTAGGTATATTAAAATATCATTTTTAGGGGTTACCCAAATGTTTAGATATTCATATTCTCCTAGATGATCCCCCCACCAAACCCATAACACAAGCAAGGGGCCCAATACTATATAAGGAACATATCCTTTATAAACATGTTAATAGTGGCAGTAAATCATTGCCTACACATGGATCGCATGTCCGAAATGCTACTCTCCATCCATCTTAGTCACTATTGCTATAATGGAGAACCAGAATCCAACCTTAATTTTTTTGGGAAGTCAATACCCACTTATTTTCATGGAAAAATGAATTCTAGTTGGACTAATTTTTCAACACAAGGGCCAACATCACATACCCATTCTATGAACATCACTCATTCAACTGTGGGCCAATAAGAACCTGATGCACTTCAGGAATCATTTTTAATGCATGCATTCAACTTTGAGACATACAGGACACTACATGTCTACTTAATAAAATATTCTGCACATGTTTTAATGGGTTTGTCCTCCATTGGAAGAACCCACTTTCGGTGGGTATTCTCATACTAATTGATCAGCTATCAAGATAAAGGAGGGGTTTTGGTATCATTATCCAAGGCTGATCGGAGAGGAACAATGTTTTCAAACATGTTACCTATTATAGGTACACCAAAGATATCATCCACATACCAAATGCTATTGCAATCTTCTCCATGTTTGAGGTGGAAGGAGTTCGTATCCAGTCTCCAATGGATGAGTAACTCCACCACCAAATTTTATTACAATAAGAATATGTATATGATATCTGTGTAGCATCCCTAATCATAATTTTCATAATATATTTGGTGAATTAGAAAATATATATTAAACGAAGATGTGATATCACCATTATATTCTAATCCCCCCCACCGAGAAGATATCCCAATTATAGAACAACCCAGTTGTTTGATTAGCAATAGACTACTGCATTATCATGTTATGCATATTGATGTGTTGGTCTGATACATGATCATTCCTATCAATGTCTATTGGGATGAATGTCAGTAGATGGCCATAATCATGGTCCCCTTCAAAAATAATGTGGACACTTGGAGAAATGTTAGATTAGAGTGTATTTTGAGCCATCTAGATCCAGGAAGAGATTATAAACGGTGACTTTATGGATGGTCGGGATGTTTAATTTCTATTAAAAATGCATAAATGAGAACATGGTCCAAAAGAGGATAGTTATATAATATTGTTCTCATCAATTTTAGTAGGATCTGTCGATATGAAGAATCAATACAACCAAATGTTGGATACATGATCGCTATTGTAGCCTCACGGTGGGAAATTGATACTCTCACCAGCCACTTCGATATCATTTCAATGGGTTTTTTAGAACAATAAAACATTTGAAAATATTTATGTGACATAGGTCCAAAAAATAAAATTCAATTTCATTACAAAAAATCTTTTTTAAGAATGTTCCTGTCAAATCATGTACATCATATTACTTAGTAAGGGACCTGTGAACCACAAATAGCATTTGAAAATTGCCTGAACTCCAGAGGAATTGTCAGGTGTATACCCTCTACAGGGAATCACACGAATCACATAACCCCCCTAGACACCCACAATAATGTGACCTAATTCAGGGATATATTCTATTTTGAAATTTCTTGAATGACCTTGTCAAAAAGTCTCACAAAACCACTAAAGAGAACCATATCCCTCGTAGCCAAATTCTGAGGAATTAACAAAAATATAGTTCTTGATCTAGGTAGAGGGGTTCTTGAGAAATAAACATCCTTGTGTAAGATCTTGGTCCGGACTAGTTCACACTATAGGCATATAGACATGGTTTATGATTAGGATTTGTGGAAAGGTATCCTGAGGAGAGAAATAGAAGGATAACTATTAAGATAGGCCACCTATGAAATATAATTTCCTCCAAAACCTTCTTATATGTAGGCAGTTTTCAAAATACCAAGGGTATCATGGTAGACCAAATGTCACCCAAAGAAATATTTTGTGATGTCATCAATGGTTCTGGTGGGAATTATTATTCTTTAGTTTAGATTCCTTATCCCCTCGGGTATCACATCTTATGTGGGGGGGGGGCGTATTTGTTGATTCCTACCAAATAAATATTGATAAAATGATAAGGTATAAAATACATTAATATGGGTATTGTTTCCCCACATGATTTTGGAAGAATAGGATAGTCAATTAAATGTAAATTCTCTGAGAGACTCACAATCGAATGACCATTTCAAGGTCAGATGAAGTCCCCATACATGGCGTATCGCCTATGGCTTGTGACGCAGAACACTCATCAAAAAATTCATTTCTCTTTCAAATTCCCCCAAAACAATTGAATGTGTGCCCCAGGACAGGAGGTTAGTCATTGGAAATTTCCATCCAATCCATCCAAAATCCTTTGAAAATAATGAGGGATGAAATTCCGAAGGAAAAGACCCCTTATGGTCATGAAGCACAAGTGTGAGGTCATCATTTAGAGGAAAGAAATACCATATTTATATTTAACCAATCTTGTATGAAATCATAGCCTTCACCACATAAAACTAAGGTGATAAAGGGGAGGATGTTAGAGGGGATTACGATCCCTAAATTATATGTGATGTGAACCCCAAGTGATACTCAAGATGCCACAAGACCATGTTGATATGTCAGCCTCACCTCGCATAGACCCTATGGGTTATTAACCTCGCCACACAAAATGTTCATGAGAGTATCCGTAAAATCTTGTATCCCAATAATGATAGGTGGATGGAAATGAAACTACCTACATGGACACATTCTATATGACCCATATCAGTCAAATGATACAAAATCAAAAAATTGAGTAAATATCATAGATACTACTAGTGAAAACTCTGATGATCCATAGTATTTTTAATATTAAAATAAGGGATAAATGGGAAGTGGTTAGTGGGGCTCACAGATGATATAATATATGTAACACACCCTTGATGACCCTCAAGGCATAGAGAGTCCTCATTGAAACACCTGCCCAGTCTCATGAGGGTCATTCAACTTGTCATCCTTGTTATGCAATGTTCCCTAGAAAACATCTCTATGCCTATGGAAAACTAGTCCGAATTTTTCCTTTGAATGTTCACGCACCCCCAAAAGACCCATATTTGTTAAAGGAAGCATCTACAAAAAAAATACATGAAATACACTTGGAAACATATATTAAATTTCCCATGATACCTAACCTTCGTTAAAATATATAAAATTGGATTAACAGGGATGAGGTGACTGGCGATCACAGTCACTGAAAGGCATGTGCCACACCCAGCACACCTGCATCGTTGTCCTGCGAGACCACAAGATAAGCAATCAAAGGTCTCATGAGTGTCTTTCCATAGTCATTTGAATCATTCAATAGCCCTCAGACCTATTATCATGACAACATGTAGGTTCTTCGACACAACCACATGATCGAAAGATTATTCGATAATTAGAGATGATTTGATAAAGGTAACATTGAAAAAGGAGACTCACGATCATTGAAAAGTAGGCAACATGGTTGGAGATGTCTAGGATAGACACTCATGAAACTGCATGTCTCTATACCCCTTCACCGAATCCAGCCGGGACTTATTGTATATAAATCACAAAATCTATTCAGTATCTGGGGTGGTGATGCCTATAAATACCCCACCCCAACACAAATAATTGTTTAAATTTTTGATCAATCTGACACCCGTACACCATGGGATTCAACAATCAACTTTTATGGACTTCTCAAGGAACTAATCACGTGAATGGACTACTTTATGTTAGGTAATATATCATTGGGATGTTAGTGTGGTATTGTTCTAGACATAAAGTGATTTTCCTGGTCACTCATAGATCATGAGAATGAATTCTTGTATGACATGAAGATAATATACTTCATGTACACCACATCATGCATGAAAAAAAACACTGAATAGATCTATGGCCTTAACAATATAAGGTTTAGAAAAAATATCAATGGTGAAAGGATTACAAAAAATACATGTTCAATGATCCTCAGATGCTTCATGTATGTCACCAGAAAACGCGTGAAACCCCTACGACATGTTTCTATGATCTTGAAAGGCTCCTTCAACATACCATCGAAGTAACAAAAAATACTTGAAACATGTTATAAAAAGTTACATGGTCCCCCCATGGATGCCTATTTGACCTTGCGAGCACTTTGGTTACCCGAACATGGGCATGTGATGTCTTTTAGACCCATTGTCTATATCATATAATGACACATGTTCACGCCTACCAAACCCCATGATGAAATCCAATTTTGAAAACCAGGCCCCTATGAAACCCTCTGTTCATGTCACATAAGAGTTGTGATGACCTACAGACATGTCATCAAGGTCATGTGGTGTCTCCCATAGGTATCATCCAAGACATGCAATATCTCTTGGACTGTTCCATACTAGTTCTCCCAAAACCATTCATATGTTTCAACCTATGTCATGCAATAACCCCTTGGACATGAAAACTGGGACAAGCTACGTATTCCGGATTGGAATGCTATATCACCAGGTCTCCCCATAAAAATACAATATTGTTTTTCCTCGACGCGTAATCCCGGATAAATAAGGAAACCCCAGTGTGTAAGACACAAAAAAAGGAAACTATGATAACTCTAATTCCAACTGAATTTAGGATATGTAGGACACCACTCTATGAGCCCCAATCTCTATATTGATCATCCATTGAAGGAAACAATTTGAGTCCCTTGCCTATTGCAATGATATTGATCACTTTCTATACCTTCTTTCACATAAATGAGCATGGCTCACATGGGCATAGGGATCTACAATGGCCATATCATATACCATGTTGAACTCCAATAATAGTATATGGGAACCTTATTATGTAAGAACCATAATAAAATAAACTATGAGAACTTTGATTCCTGCCAAAACCAGCATATGTAGGATGCCTCCCTAAAGCTAGAGCTCTATACCCAAGAGCCAAAATACTATTCCAATATAAAATTCCCATACGGAATGTCCCTGAGGCTGATCAACTTGTCCCCCTTTTTTATTTCTCTCTGAATGGATGACGTGGTCTTAATGGAAAACAACAAACTCAACATCGAAATCACATATCTTTGTCATCTTGGGAAACCTCATCATGTAAGCCTAGACCTCAAGGGAACTACGATGTATCTAATTACTTCCAAACTTAGGATAAGATGGCTACCTCTCTCTAAGGTTTGAGCTCCACATTGATCATTCATGGTGATCCGAGAATCGAAATCCCTTACTTAATGAAATAACATTGGCTACGTTCAATCCATTTTTCATACAATGAGCATGGATCATGTGAGAGTAGGGAGTTGTGGTAATCATGTCATATACACCATGATTCTCTATAATGACACATGAAACTCAAATATATGTGTCTTGAAATAATGTATTACGAATACTATAATTATCACTACATTCACGATATGTTTGACATCCCTAGTAGTCATATGATTGAAGGTGTCCTTGAGAACCCATAAAAGTCCTTCCGCATGACCTAAAATTGCACAGGATGAATGAAATAATTGGGTTTTGATACCTTCAATAACTAAGAAATTTAGGATTCCTCATAAAGGATCAATTACATCCTCGAAATATTAATTACCTCCTTATAATGGAGTATGTTGTGATAGAATTGGTTATACAGTTGTTGACACCAAATGTTGGGAAGAAGAAGAATAAGAGGGAACCCTCCGGGGCTGACTCGTGAAGACCTATCTCAGAGTCCCATGGCCCCATGCCTGCCGCAGAGCAAAGAGGCGGGAATCTTCATGAATGAATTTGACGTTCGTGAGCCCGTTGTGTATTACGGAGGCAGGAGGCACTATGAATTAATTTTATGTTCACGAGCCCACCATAGACCAAGGAGGCGAGAGCCTCTACAAGTCGAGTTGACGTGCCTGAGCACACCATGGAGCAAGGAGGCGGGATGCCCTACGAACCCCTTTGATATTCGTGAAACTCCCACAGAGCGACCTCTATCATCGCACCGAGCGACCTATGCTTCACGGTGCTTCTTGCCTTTAAATACAGGGCTCCCCTTGATCCCAAAGGATAGATCATCTGACCATTCACCTTATTAGCTCCCAAATTGGAAAGCACTTCTTGCTCTCAGATAAATGGGCTCCTCAAGGTACTTTTTCTTTGTGAAGTTCCTCCCCATTTTATTTATTTGGACCCCCCTTTCGAAAGGGATACCTTTCGTGAAGCCTACGAGCCTTCATGAAGGAAAGAGATCCCCACATGGACTCAGGCCATCACAAAGCATTTATGCTTCATGAAAGACCCTCCCCAATTACATGGACCACATGCTAATGTAGGGTCATTATGCTTCACGAAGCATATTTCATCACAACACCTTACCTTGCAAGGCACCCGCGCTTTGTGAGGCATTTCTTTGTGAATGCATTTCCATTTCGCGAAGCTCCTCCCATATGAAACTATGCCATATGCCTACGCTAGGAGACTTCAATTTTAAAATCACATCCCTTTACAAATCCCTTACAGTTCATGGGGCACTAGAGCTTCACAAGGCTTCTACATATGAACCACTCTGCTCTGCAACTCCTTTTCCCATGTAGCCCTTCAGGTTTTCACAAATCAATTTCAAAGTCCCTTGGATGATACTATCCATTACATTGCTTCGCCTCAATCATCATTGCAAAGGAACTCTAACGACTGTTGCTTCTACGCATAGACACACTAACATGGACCCCCCTATGGTTTTCATCATAACACTCCCTCACCACAACTTTACTGATTCCTTTCACCCCCCAAGGGTTGGTGGGTATCAGTTATGTAAGTCCTAGGGGTGCGGAGCTCACCCAGCTCGTCTAACCAATGGGACATTAAACTTCCAAGCGCCATCGTCCTCAGCAAATGACATTAAACTACGACATTGCCCTATGCCTCACACGTGGGGTTCCCCGTCTCAGACATTCTCTATGCCCACTGGCCTCCACAGGAGTGAGATCATTCCTCATCTGGAATTAAATCCACATTATTGGAAGGTCATTTGTCAACGCGGATTGGGAAAACCCCAAGTGTAAGCCCCTATCATTCCTTGCAAGAGGTAGCTCCCCTTCTCCTCTCTTCCTCGGTGCCAAATCACTCTCCCTCTGGGCTTTGTCACCCCCGAGCCTCCACCCTGTTGTAAGTCCCAATCTCTATCTCTTTGGGATTCTAAACATGTGCAATCCCCTGTTTCCTCTTTGGGCTGATTACCACGTGTAAGCCCCACTCTAGTTTCTGCGGATGCAATTTTAACAACGTGATCGTCAGGTCTTTATTGCCTCTTGTTTCTCACATCGAGCTTGACTCATGTGGGATTATAGAAAGAATATACCATGACATCATTCTGGGTAGCCTAGAGTGTAAGCCCCACACCTTTCCTAAAATATGAGGTCTTTGATCCTTGCCAACGCAAGGTTTGTTGGAATCCTCCACGAGGTACAAGCCCAACACTTGGTCGGTCCAACCCCCCTTCACGTTAGTTCTCCCCCGTACCGCATGACGTTAAACTATGGACCTCAATAAACTGTAATCCATTGTTTCCCCGGTCATTGGTAAGACGTTTCACCATTCCTAAACAACAAGGTCTATGATCCTTGCCATTGCAAGGTATGTAAGAAGCCTCTCTGAGGTTCAAGACCAACACCAGGTCATTTCAAAACTCTTCACGTCGGTTCACCAAATACTCCACCTGAACTACGTGGACAATGATTCTTTCGGTGTCAATGTATGTATGAATACTCCTTGAGGTTCATTCCCAACACCCAGTGGTTCCGACCCCCCTTGACATCTGTTCCCACCAACTTGAACTACATGGATTTGATCTCTGCCAAGGCAAGGTATGTAGGAAGCATCCTTGAGGTTCAAGACCAACACCCAGGGGTTCTGACCCCCCTTCATTTCGGCACCCACCACATATGAGATACTTGGTCTTTGATCCTTACAATGGTAGGGTATGTAGGAAGCCTCCCTGAGGTTCAATCCCACCGTCCATTTGTCCCAACCATCTTCATGTCGGACCACCTTCATCGCACATGAAATTAAACTATATGCCCCCTTTTCGTCCCACGTGACATTAAACTGCATCCCCCAATCACCAGCAAGCCCTAGTCACCCCATTCTGCAGTAAGCTGTTGTCAACATATTTTTGAAGGTAATCCATCTCTAAATAAACTACCGGGAAATTATATTCCATACCATGGGGATGCGTAGGAGGTCTCATTAAGACTCAATCCCATCATCTTTGTCCTCCCCAGGTCAAATCCTTCTCATTTTCCATCCACTTCATTAAACCCTCCATCATCCACCCTGATTCTTACCTGGGTCACCACATCCTTCTAGGATAATGCCACCTCATCCACCATTCCCCTTAATGAAAACTGCGAAGCTAACCACATGTTGGCACCAACATCAGTATTCCCTCCAGGATTTTCACCCATCCGATCCACTCTAATAAGTGTTCGGATCAGTCCGAACCACCACCACCAGACATTAAACTTGCAGAATACCCTATGTTAAACATGGGATGTTGAGGAAAGCCTCATATGCATGCCTATGGAATATGATTCTCCCACATTAGACATGGTATACCTCTAGTTTTCACGACTTCAAGAAGACCTATAATAAGTAGAAGAAGCCCAGATGTGCAAGTGTACCAGCATCCAGACACGTCAGTGATGTCCAACATAACTAATCCCCTGACCGAAGGTGGCTGCCTAGACCGAACCCTTTGGAATGTCCCAACAGAAGCAGTGTAATTAACTAGTGTCAATGAGGATATGGCACTAGAAAGAGTTTCATGAACATCATCTTAAATATTTAAGGGAGACCCATACTGGGTGACGAGTTTCGAGGGGGAATTTACATAAGAAAGAACTGACATCCCATCATCACGTTTTGATCAATGTGCAGACGTCCTTGAATAAGGAATGGGTGTTTCCCGCCTTTGGGAAGTGGGAATACGGGGAAAAAAAACAACACCATCATCCCCCAACAAGACGGACACACATACTCTGACTAAAGCGTCGAAAAAAATGGTGAACCCACTTGAAATTATTCTATTCAACATGGAGATCAGTAGCGTTCAAGACATCAGTGAAATAACATGTTACTAGATCCAGCAATCTGGCGTCGGGTCCAGCTATGAAAATAGAGGGTCTGGCGTGATACTCAAACGAATTTGGGGAAGTAGAAATTCGGATGTCCTGGTCTGTGACGTTGTTAGCGTGTACCCCACTTATCGGTCATAGAAGATGGGATGGCGTTGGGGCACTGGTCATTGATTCTATTTTTCCTTTCAACACTGAGGAGTTAATCCCTCTACTTTCAGAAACCATGTTGCTGCTCATGGAACTCGATCAACTCCTCCCCACCGATGTAGGGGCAGGGAAAGTACCACCGTGACAGTGCAACACGGTTCCGCCTATTCTACGAAGGTCTCAACAGCGGTGACCGTTGGGTACCCCGCCCCATATCCCTCTCAGAGACCATCCAACAAAGGGTAATAAATGACCTCGTAATGCTGGTACATGGAAGAGGGTATTATCCCAGCTCGGGATATGGATAGCCTGGATTTAGAGGCATCCACGCCTCGCTATCAACACCACCCCCAAGGGCCATGCAGGGAGCCACTGCTCCCCACTCCAACATATAACCATTTCTATTTCAATTACACAGATTGCTTCGACGACTCCATGCCCTTCGAGGACAAGGTAGGGGATATTGGGTCAGCCCAACCAAGATCACATTCCATGGACTCCCAGTAAGGGCTCCCACCTCACTGCATTTGCGCCGCCACCCGATCTTACTAGACGTGGAGCAGGTAAGCCATGTACCTACCCCACCATCTCCAGTTCGTCTGACCTGATGCCAGTGTTGGGAACAAGCCGTAGAGGATGCCTGTCGAGGGGTGTCAATGTTAGCGGCTATTGTGGCCCGAGCCACCACCAACACATATCACCACCTCCATGTATATTCTAACCATGGGCATTTATATTCCCGACTTGAATCGATGCCCCACCCACCCAACGAGTAGGTTGGGTCAACTCTCTTTATCGCCAGCACAGGAAGTGGTCGCAGTGGACTAACCCGTGGCAACAAAACCCAATACGGAGGACCTCCCCATACCACTATCATAGAGAACACGGATCATACCCACTTCCAAGATTGAAATGGGGGTCCACACCGTGGCATCTTCAATCCAATTGAGGGTCCTCCCCATGGTGGTGCCACTCAATACATATGTCTCTCTCGTTCCCACAACACTGGATATGAAGTAATTCCTCCCGCCACAAACTATTGGGATGGTGATGTTGCACATCCGATAACTCCACAACGTGGGGATCCTCCCCATGTTCTCATATCAGCTGGCAAAGGTCCTCCTCTCCCCATCAGTCAGAGGATTGAGGGTCAGCTTCAATTCACCAGCACCTAGCACGGAGGTCCTACCTGTGTGCCGATCAACTAGTATGAGGCCCTTCCTCTAACTGATGTCATCAGCGGAACCAAGAATGGATGTCCTCCACATGATCCTACCAGTTCCACCACTTCCCAATGAGTTCCCCTCCATGTCCCCTTTGATATCTATCCCGGTGCTCCTCGTACCCCGATATACTTAGGTGGAAACCCTATCTGCCGCAGCACCAGTACGGCCAAAGGACCTCACCGTGTCATTAATATACCATGTCCCGAAGATCCATCAAGGGGAAGGAAGGTGTTTGCTCACCGCCATATGAAGAATTATGGGAAGGTTCGGACAATGGTCAAACCAGTCCACTTCTTATACTCTGAAGCGGAGTACGACTCAGCGCAAGAACCCTCCCCTTGCTCCTTCAAGTCATGGGTTAGGGCAAGACAGAGGCTCATCATCCTAGTACTCCCAGAATGTGAGGCCCATCAGATTCCCATCTCCCTCCATAGCTATATCTAGGAGAATGAAAATTTGGAAACACCACTGATCGCAGTCGTGTAATCACCACCGTCGTCACTAGAAGCACTCTCTACATTGACTAGAGATCATAGAGAGCTACTATGGGGACCAATGGTGGATGAGCAGCAGTGCAGCCCATCCCCAATAGCCCCATCCCCTATGCTAGGATCTGCGAACGTCATCCCATCATACATCGATTTGGTGGATAAGTTGCTACACTATTCCGTGGACAGCCCGAGATGTGGCGGTTTTTCGGCTCGCTCTCCATACTCTCCACCAGCCAGCCTGTCGTCCTAGCACTCTGCTGGGGTACTACTACTGGTTCCTCATCCACCTTTAGTTGATGAGTGGGGCAATGAAGGGACATACCTTGAATCTGATCCATGGAGCTTATGGAATATCCTCGCAGTGGACCACTTCTCTGAGATGTTTTGTCCTGTTGTAGGACCGAATTTCTGTGTGATGGAATCCCTCACCCTAGAGGAAATTGAGTGTTTCTGTCAAACCCTCTGGGTGACACATGTTAATATTCCTCATCAGAGATTGGTTTATCTCAGGAGCTAAGGGAATTTTGAGGTCATTTACAAGCAATGTCATCTAGTTGATTTGGCCACACTCCCTGTTGCCTAGCGCCCTGAGTCATAGGTCTCCATAGGTCCCTCCTACATAAATGTGTTTAGCGCTTCATGGTACTCCATAGGATTATGAAGGTGGATTCCCCCCACTTGTAGATCTGTGGATGGGGACAATATGCTACCATCTTCTTCAATCCTATTCGGCGGCAACCAGACTCACTTGGTGACTTTGAGGACATGCCCCCAGGTAGAGTCGCGGTGAACATGGACACCCTATCGGAAGAGGAAAAGTATCTGGAGCTCCCGGATAGGGACCTTCCCCCTAAAGGTGTGCCACAACTACTGGACCCCTCGTGGAGGGTTACTCTTCAACGGAGGAGCTAGTTGGGTCTCCATGTGCCCATTGAGGCATTGATAATTAGCTAAAATAACAGTAACGGTAAAGACCATCTCAGAACCGCCAAAACCACATACTCATGTATCTCAATGGAGAAGATAGAGGAAGACCCCGAAAAAGCTACATTGCATCAGCAACTTTCCAAACAGAAGAAGTTGGTCGATGACCTCCATGACGAATAGTCTATAGAGCGGTGACTAGATTATGGGGATCCACGACCAGTACAGTAGGGGCAGGAACAACATCACCTCAGTGAAGTACCTCCAGGTGACCCTGACCATCCCACCCCCATGGATAGGGTTGAAGCCGGAACATAAGGAAGAGGGCACGTTATGTCTCTTCAAACACTCCGAAATGGTGCTACAATCCAATGGACCTAGCTCGGGATCCCCCAGCTACCCCAAGGGTCATGCCACCACCCAATCCACGAGCCGTTGGGACTACTTACCATGTTGAAGAACCCGCCAACACACTCATGGTTAGGGATCCCCATCAAGACAGTGACCCCCTTCCCAGATGATCCAATGGTATCACTCATTACCCACCTTGAGGTGTTGGAAATGCGACAGGTGGCACTCCCACCTGATGGAAAGCCATATCTGACGTGGGTGGATAATATACTGACACCTCCTAGATTCAGGAATCCATCCTTTTCCCCCCCTTAAATGGTACAGGGGACCCGCCACAACATCTGACCCACTTTTTCTCATGGTGTGAGCCCATGTTCGAGACTCCAGCACTGTAGGTGGCTGCCAAGCTCCGATGTTTTGTGTAGGCATTGGAGGGGCCTATGTTTGTCTTCAATAGCCAGCTCCCCATCAGATCAGTAACCATATGGGAGGACCTCAGTAGGAAATTATTCTACCAGTTCAACACCACGACATAGAAAATGTGTATCGCAGACCTCTTCAAGTGCAATCAGAGGCATGATGAGTGTGTCACCGACTTTTTCGCCCAGTGGAAAGGACTCACTTACTCCCTTGACATGACACTAACACAAGATCATTTACTACCAATGTGTGTGGTAAATGTTAAGATGGAACTGGTTCCCTCTCTAATCTCCCAGAACTTCCATGGTGGATTCTGAGACTTCTCTGATAAGGCGCAACACCTAGAAGAAGCAACGTAATAGGCCGACTAGGAACATCTGTTACCTCCTACAATTCCCTCGATGAGGGCTATCAGAACCGAGCATACTATAGTGGCCCAAATAGAGGCTCCCAGATAGCTAGAGTTATTACTAGTGGAGCCACCTCCTCATCCTCATAGAACCCCACCACCACAGGCACAACCTATGGCCCAGAAGCGTCCTCCACATAATCAGCAGGTTCCACCACGTAATGTTCCGCCACCGCCCAGGAAAAACAATCATGCCCCTCCACCTCGACAGGCTCATATAGCCCCCCTTCTAGGTCATGATCCATGGGCTCCATTTCTAGACAGAAGAAACCAGACCTACTATTTCAAAAAGAATCAGGTCCTTGGCTATTTTTGAAGTGCCTTAGAACAAGGGATTGTGAGTATTCTTGAGTGCAGAAGGCCAAAAGAAGTGAACCACACTAATCACCCCAACTACTTCCTATATCACAAGATCTATGGGAACAACCTAAAAAGGTTCTATGTGATCAAATACTAGCTTCAAGACCTGGTCGATAATAACATAGTCAGGTTGGGCCCTACCCCGACACAAGTGGCATGTGTTTTCATAAGGTTAGATAGAAACTGCGACGATGAAGGATAGTTGCAGCATGTTTCTAACCACGGGTCTCAGATGTATGATGACTGGATGGCCTAAAAATGGTCTCTCGTCCCATGGTTTAATCTGGGCATGCTTGAATCAGCATGATCCTTCAGAAGCCACAACCACCACTTCTGCGTCATCGTCTTAGCTAGCCTCTACCAAGAAGAACATCCACCGGGGACGCAAGAGAAAGCATATCCCCCCACCGATGCCATCATCATCTTGTACTCTCGTCGAATTCATACCCCCAACGATGGAGATTCCTCCCAGAATACACCCTATAGTGGATGACACTTCGAGTGATAGTCACATGTACTCTTTGGTTAACACCGTGGAGTTGGTAAACCCCTACATGATTCCCGATGATGTGGAGTGCCAGGTGGATCTCCCGAACATCCCCAGATGACACCAACGTCGGCAAAGCCACGACCATATTGATCATCGAGGCACATCAATTGGAACTTCAAGCCTAGAAAAGCAAGCCACTGAGACAAGACATCAGGCCCAACGCAGAGCTCAGCATGCACAACCTCCTCATCTGATGTCGTCAGGCCTGCCGCCACCATCGTTTGTTCTACTGGATCAGGCAGAGCCACCCCGATCATGTCGTGACCAGTCACGCCCTGATATATGCCAGACATAGTTGTCCAACCCTCATCCTACAACCACTAAACATGCTCCGACTAGCAAGCAGTGGGATATGCCCAACACCAGTCAGTCGTCGGTCCAACCGGAATGGGCCACCATACCTCCTGTCACAGAACGACCTCCTGTAAGTAGAAGTTCTCTCCTGGAATGGATGTATGATGCTCTCAATCATCTTTCCATCATTCCATCAAGTATTTCAATCCTCGATTCCCTTATCCTATTTTCATATATGTGTGAGGCCCTCATTGAGGTATTAAGAGGCCCCCTCTAGTTTGAGACAGAGGTAGCTACTGCAAAGGCCATTCATACAGAAGTAATATTGAATGTTGAATGTTAGGCCATTATCTCATTCCTCAGAGAAGAAGAAGGTTCTCCCATATAGGGGAACATTCTCCTATTGTACATCACTGGACAATTCAATGGCATGGAGGTTCACCCACATCAGCTCCAGGATTAACCATATCCCAACACAGACACTGGAGAATCTGGGGTTATCTGAAGATGATTTTACTCCCACTAACCAAAAAATCAAGGGTTGTGATAAGACATAGGAGACCCATATCAGCAATACTTTTTTGAAGACCATGTTCGATGGCCTAGTGTCTAGCTTTTAGTCTATGGATTTCTCCAAAGACACCACATATAATGCATTTATGGGCAGACCATGGCCCCACCAGCACATGATAGTTCCCTCATAGTATCACTAGTTCCATAAGTACTCCATCAATGGTTGAGTAGGCGTGCTCCAAGGTGACATGTCTCCTTTTTCCTCTATAAAAACCCACTACCAAGATGCCGACTATTACAAGAGCATGGAAAAAAAGATTCAGGCTAGTGAGGTTGAACCTGTTGTGGTGGAAACTGACCCCTGGGTAGGAATGTATGACACCTACGTCTTCCCGATCCATCGATTGGAGGTCATGATCCCCAATACGGGGCCATTTATTATTGTCTCTAGTATAAGGGGGAATCATATTCTCATGTCCATGCAACGTTAGGAGATTACTCTGTACTTCTATAAAAATTAGGCTTATGTGATCCCAGAGCCTCCTACCCCCATAAGGTATCGGGACGTCTGCCCCATGGAAACAACAATATGTCTTAGGTGCCTGTTTTTCTAGGTTGGAATTAACCAGATCAAGCCAACGTGCCACTATTACATTGATATCATCATGTTTGGCCCCTTGGGATGAAGAATAGATAGGATCGGATCGAGAAGCATCATTTCTATGGTTTGGGAAGAACCAGAATCTCCCGATGCAGTGACCACCACTACTTAGGCTAGTACCATCATCCCCATGGAATCTGTTGACCTTGAGGAATCTCTGTCCGATGGGGATCCCTCCTCCTCATGTAAAGAAATGGATATGGATGAAACTCCCCCTGCCTTTGAAGATAGCGTTTCCGCCAGAGTTGATGAGTTGGTACAGGTAATCCAATTTAGCGAGGTAGATCCAGTAGCTACATTGATCAGTGATTTCATGTCCCTAGATGAGCAGTAGCGGTATGTAGACTTCTGGAAATGACATCGTGATGTATTCTCCTGGAGCTACGATGAAATCCCAGGACTAGATCCTCAGGTAGCTGTCCACCAACTCGGTCTCCCTGTAAATCATCATGGGTTCGGAAAGCCTCCCAAGAAGATGAACCCTTCTCCCAGTTCCAGGGTAATGGTGGAATTTTATAAGCTCATCAGTTCCAATATTGCGAAGGTGGTCCATTTCCCAAACTGGATGGCCAACATCGTACCAGTTAGAAAGAAGAACAGATAGATCAGAGTCTACATTGACTTCTGGGATCTCAACTGTCACTGTCCGAATGATGATTTTACCCTCCCCGTTATGAAATTGTTGACGATGCTACAGTGGGGTTCCAAGCCCTCTCCTTCCTAGATGGTTACTCTAGGTAAAACCAGATCTGAATGGGCCATGAGGATGAAGAGTATACAGCCCTCAATGAACCAAAAGGTACTTTCTATTGCTAGGTTATTCCCTTTGGCCTGAAAAATGCAGGTGCCACCTATCAGCAGGCCATTCACCGCATATTTAATCCAATCCTCAGGAAATTGGTGGAGTAATATGTGGATGATCTGGTGGTAAAATCACATCGGTGCCAGGACCATCTCAAAGACCTTGAGAAACTATTCTCCTTCCTCTATTCTAGCCACTTGAAGATGAACCCATTAAAATGTTCCTTTGGGGTCACCTCTTTAAAATTTCTTGGCTTCATTGTCAGATATAGAGGTATCGAGATTGACCCTGAGAAGTTCAAGGCCATCTTTCAGATGACTCCACCGAGTAACATTTGGGAGCTTCATGGTTTTCAGGGCCACTTAGCCTACATAGGCTGATTCATCGTGAATCTGGCCGGCAAGTGTATGACCTTTTATCAGCTCATGAAGAAAGGAACCACTTAAGAATGGGACGAAGAGTGCCATACCATATTCGAGGAAATCACGCAGTAACTGCTCCAACCTTCGGTATTAATTCCACCCCTCTCCATAAATCCATTAGTCCTTTATGTTATCACCTTGGAACAATCTATCAGTGCCTTTCTCTCCCTAAAGAACAATGAGGGGATGAAGAACCTTCTTTACTGACTCAAGCGCATGCTCCTCAATATAGAGACTAGATTCTCCCCCATCCAAAAGAGATGCCTTGCACTAGTATTCCTAGTAAAAAAGTTGTGACATTACGTGCAGCACCAAGAGGTATAGCCGGTGTCTCGGGTAGACCCACTAAAGTACATTTCGAACCACCCCATGTTGATAGGCAATCTCGCTCGGTGGGCAGTGATTCTCCAGTAGTTCGATATCAGGTTTGTTCCTAAAAAATCTATTTAGGGGAAAGGATTGGCAGATTTCCTAGCTTCCCATCCTGCTCCTGTTGAACAGTCCTTGGATCTCGATTTTCCTGATGAGGTGATCATCTTGGTAGACCAATCCATGTCGTGCTAGAAGATTCACTTCAATGGTGCATCCCAAATCACCACATGTAGAAGTATCAATGATCCCAGGCTCAACATGGTAGGTTTGAAAATCATCTTTATTACCCCAGAACAAGCCATCCTACCATACTCATTCCTATTGTTAGAAGGATGCACCAATAAGGAGGTAGAGTATCATGATCTTATCACTGGCCTTGAGCTGGCCCTCAAGATTGATGTGCCCCATTATCATGGCAATGGGGATTCCTAACTAGTCATCAAGAAGATCAACGGTGACTAAATCGTCAGAAAGCCGGAGCTCGTACCATTGTTGGAGCACACTCTCTAGATAAGGGCCCAGTTCCCATCACAGCTAGAAGTTAATCATGTCCCTCGATCTCGGTACAGTTGAGATAATGCCCTAGCAGGCCTGGCTGCATCAGTTGTAGAGCCCGAGTTGAAGGACCTGATTATCCATGTGGCATATCGGATAGTCATTGCTCATGTCTCCCTAGGTGACAATGAAAACCTTCAGGTGAGCCATCATACCACCGGAACCTCCACATCAGGTCCCACAAATGTAGTGGTTGAAGAGACTCTTGACTGGAGGGCTCCCATTTTTGAGAATCTCCAAAAATGGTTACCTATTGGCTGATCTGGCTGAGCATGAGCAAATCTGACACTGCACGTTATAGTTTACCCTCCAGGACAGTCCATGTTTTGATTAGATCCTCTACAAGCACGGGTTTGATGGTATTATCCTTTGATGTATCAAAAGTGTCTAGATTTATCAGGTCATACAAGAGGTTGATGACGGTTCCAGCGGCGCCCACCAGACTGGGCTGAAGCTATCTTACTAGATCTAGAGACTGGGGTACTTTTGGCCCTCCATGATCCGTGATAGCATCGAGTTAACCAAAAGATGCCATAAATGCCAAATTCATGCACTACTAAAAATAAGACAATTAGCGACCGCCATTGGCGGTCGCTAAAGGTCTTTAGCGGCCGCGCAGCGACCGCCATTGGCGGTCGCTGTTGCCCCGTCGCTAGAGGGCTTTAGCGACCGCCAATGGCGGTCGCTATAGAAGGCCGTCAGATCGGCCTTCAGCGACCGCTTGGCGGTCGCTGAAGGCCCCCTGCCGGGCACCCTATAGCGACCGCCAATGGCGGTCGCTATAGTGGGCCGGCATGGCACCCTATAGCGACCGCCAATGGCGGTCGCTATAGTGGGCCGGCATGGCACCCTATAGCGACCGCCTATGGCGGTCGCTATTCAAAAAAAAAAAAATTTTTTAAAAATTTTTTATTGAATTCAATATAAATATATATATATATTTATGTAAAAATATTCATATATATACTATTAAATACAATATTTTAAATATATATATATATATATATATATATATATATTATATATTTGAAATGTTTTAATATATATTTAATACATATATAATATCAAATCATTGTGTTATAATAATTTAAATATTCTCTATATAATATATTTTAAATATTATATATATATAATATATTTTAAATATTATATATATATAATATATTTCAGGTCGTTCGGAGCACGTTTGCTCCGAATCGGACCGCCGCACGCCGTTTTGTTTCCGGCCGCCGCGGTCACACGGCACCTCCGAATGAGGTGCCGTCTGGCCGACCATTTCACAATTCACGCCCCGGATGTTGTCGTCCGGTTTCGTGGCATTCGGAGGTCGTTCGGGTGGTTTTGACCCCCCAACGCGCCCTTTCAGCGCGCGCCGCGCTGCTGAATACGGCACAATCGGACGTGCCGCGCGAACCGCACGTCCGATGGACGTGCGGCCTCCTCCTGCATCTCAGGAATAATATTTCTATCGTTCCCGTGCGGTTTCAGGTCGTTCGGAGCACGTTTGCTCCGAATCGGACCGCCGCACGCCGTTTTGGTGTTTAATGGCGCCGGAAACGCGTTTCCGGCCGCCGCGGTCACACGGCACCTCCGAATGAGGTGCCGTCTGGCCGACCATTTCACAATTCACGCCCCGGATGTTGTCGTACGGTTTCGTGGCCTTCGGAGGTCGTTCGGGTGGTTTTGACCCCCCAACGCGCCATTTCAGCGCGCACCGCGCTGCTGAAAACGGCACAATCGGACGTGCCGCGCGAACCGCACGTCCGATGGACGTGCGGCCTCCTCCTGCATCTCAGGAATAATATTTCTATCGTTCCCGTGCGGTTTCAGGTCGTTCGGAACACGTTTGCTCCGAATCGGACCGCCGCACGCCGTTTTGGTGTTTAATGGCGCCGGAAACGCGTTTCCGGCCGACACGGTCACACGGCACCTCCGAATGAGGTGCCGTCTGGCCGACCATTTCACAATTCACGCCCCGGATGTTGTCGTACGGTTTCGTGGCATTCGGAGGTCGTTCGGGTGGTTTTGACCCCCCAACGCGCCATTTCAGCGCGCGCCGCGCTGCTGAAAACGGCACAATCGGACGTGCCGCGCGAACCGCACGTCCGATGGACGTGCGGCCTCCTCCTGCATCTCAGGAATAATATTTCTATCGTTCCCGTGCGGTTTCAGGTCGTTCGGAGCACGTTTGCTCCGAATCGGACCGCCGCACGCCGTTTTGGTGTTTAATGGCGCCGGAAACGCGTTTCCGGCCGCCGCGGTCACACGGCACCTCCGAATGAGGTGCCGTCTGGCCGACCATTTCACAATTCACGCACCGGATGTTGTCGTGCGGTTTCAGGTCGTTCGGAGGTCGTTCGGGTGGTTTTGACCCCCCAACGCGCCATTTCAGCGCGCGCCGCGCTGCTGAAAACGGCACAATCGGACGTGCCGCGCGAACCGCACGTCCGATGGACGTGCGGCCTCCTCCTGCATCTCAGGAATAATATTTCTATCGTTCCCGTGCGGTTTCAGGTCGTTCGGAGCACGTTTGCTCCGAACGGGACCGCCGCACGCCGTTTTGGTGTTTAATGGCGCCGGAAACGCGTTTCCGGCCGCCGCGGTCACACGGCACCTCCGAATGAGGTGCCGTCTGGCCGACCATTTCACAATTCACGCACCGGATGTTGTCGTACGGTTTCGTGGCATTCGGAGGTCGTTCGGGTGGTTTTGACCCCCCAACGCGCCATTTCAGCGCGCGCCGCGCTGCTGAAAACGGCACAATCGGACGTGCCGCGCGAACCGCACGTCCGATGGACGTGCGGCCTCCTCCTGCATCTCAGGAATAATATTTCTATCGTTCCCGTGCGGTTTCAGGTCGTTCGGAGCACGTTTGCTCCGAATCGGACCGCCGCACGCCGTTTTGGTGTTTAATGGCGCCGGAAACGCGTTTCCGACCGCCGCGGTCACACGGCACCTCCGAATGAGGTGCCGTCTGGCCGACCATTTCACAATTCACGCCCCGGATGTTGTCGTACGGTTTCGTGGCATTCGGAGGTCGTTCGGGTGGTTTTGACCCCCCAACGCGCCATTTCAGCGCGCGCCGCGCTGCTGAAAACGGCACAATCGGACGTGCCGCGCGAACCGCACGTCCGATGGACGTGCGGCCTCCTCCTGCATCTCAGGAATAATATTTCTATCGTTCCCGTGCGGTTTCAGGTCGTTCGGAACACGTTTGCTCCGAATCGGACCGCCGCACGCCGTTTTGGTGTTTAATGGCGCCGGAAACGCGTTTCCGGCCGCCACGGTCACACGGCACCTCCGAATGAGGTGCCGTCTGGCCGACCATTTCACAATTCACGCACCGGATGTTGTCGTACGGTTTCGTGGCATTCGGAGGTCGTTCGGGTGGTTTTGACCCCCCAACGCGCCATTTCAGCGCGCGCCGCGCTGCTGAAAACGGCACAATCGGACGTGCCGCGCGAACCGCACGTCCGATGGACGTGCGGCCTCCTCCTGCATCTCAGGAATAATATTTCTATCGTTCCCGTGCGGTTTCAGGTCGTTCGGAGCACGTTTGCTCCGAATCGGACCGCCGCACGCCGTTTTGGTGTTTAATGGCGCCGGAAACGCGTTTCCGGCCGCCGCGGTCACACGGCACCTCCGAATGAGGTTCCGTCTGGCCGACCATTTCACAATTCACGCCCCGGATGTTGTCGTACGGTTTCGTGGCATTCGGAGGTCGTTCGGGTGGTTTTGACCCCCCAACGCGCCATTTCAGCGCGCGCCGCGCTGCTGAAAACGGCACAATCGGACGTGTCGCGCGAACCGCACGTCCGATGGACGTGCGGCCTCCTCCTGCATCTCAGGAATAATATTTCTATCGTTCCCGTGCGGTTTCAGGTCGTTCGGAGCACGTTTGCTCCGAACGGGGCCGCCGCACGCCGTTTTGGTGTTTAATGGCGCCGGAAACGCGTTTCCGGCCGCCGCGGTCACACGGCACCTCCGAATGAGGTGCCGTCTGGCCGACCATTTCACAATTCACGCACCGGATGTTTTCGTACGGTTTCGTGGCATTCGGAGGTCGTTCGGGTGGTTTTGACCCCCCAACGCGCCATTTCAGCGCGCGCCGCGCTGCTGAAAACGGCACAATCGGACGTGCCGCGCGAACCGCACGTCCGATGGACGTGCGGCCTCCTCCTGCATCTCAGGAATAATATTTCTATCGTTCCCGTGCGGTTTCAGGTCGTTCGGAGCACGTTTGCTCCGAATCGGACCGCCGCACGCCGTTTTGGTGTTTAATGGCGCCGGAAACGCGTTTCCGGCCGCCGCGGTCACACGGCACCTCCGAATGAGGTTCCGTCTGGCCGACCATTTCACAATTCACGCCCCGGATGTTGTCGTACGGTTTCGTGGCATTCGGAGGTCGTTCGGGTGGTTTTGACCCCCCAACGCGCCATTTCAGCGCGCGCCGCGCTGCTGAAAACGGCACAATCGGACGTGCCGCGCGAACCGCACGTCCGATGGACGTGCGGCCTCCTCCTGCATCTCAGGAATAATATTTCTATCGTTCCCGTGCGGTTTCAGGTCGTTCGGAGCACGTTTGCTCCGAACGGGACCGCCGCACGCCGTTTTGGTGTTTAATGGCGCCGGAAACGCGTTTCCGGCCGCCGCGGTCACACGGCACCTCCGAATGAGGTGCCGTCTGGCCGACCATTTCACAATTCACGCACCGGATGTTGTCGTACGGTTTCGTGGCATTCGGAGGTCGTTCGGGTGGTTTTGACCCCCCAACGCGCCATTTCAGCGCGCGCCGCGCTGCTGAAAACGGCACAATCGGACGTGCCGCGCGAACCGCACGTCCGATGGACGTGCGGCCTCCTCCTGCATCTCAGGAATAATATTTCTATCGTTCCCGTGCGGTTTCAGGTCGTTCGGAGCACGTTTGCTCCGAATCGGACCGCCGCACGCCGTTTTGGTGTTTAATGGCGCCGGAAACGCGTTTCCGGCCGCCGCGGTCACACGGCACCTCCGAATGAGGTGCCGTCTGTACGGGGGTGGCGGGGGCCTGTACGGGGGTGGCGGGGGGCTGTACGGGGGTGGCGGGGGGCTGTACGGGGGTGGCGGGGGGCTGTACGGGGGTGGCGGGGGGCTGTACGGGGGTGGCGGGGGGCTGTACGGGGGTGGCGGGGGGCTGTACGGGGGTGGCGGGGGGCTGTACGGGGGTGCGGGGGGCTGTACGGGGGTGCGGGGGGCTGTACGGGGGTGGCGGGGGGCTGTACGGGGGTGGCGGGGGGCTGTACGGGGGTGGCGGGGGGCTGTACGGGGGTGGCGGGGGGGTGTACGGGGGTGCGGGGGGTTCTCCGGGGGTGCAAAGGCCATCCCATTGATTACAAAAGTGAAAAATAAAAGTGATAATATCTAATTAATACATATTTCTTTTATCGATACCATACAGAAATTTATAAAAAATATATTAATAATACATAATCTATAAAATATTTAAAAGACCACCATGGATGGTAATAATGCATTACTTAAATGAATAAATACAGTACATCAATGTCAACCCTACCAGTAAAAACAAAAAACATATCTCGTGAATATATGGTGCGTCACGTGTTGCCATCACTGCTACCTCCTTCTGGTGGGCCAGGTGCCTACAACAAATAAACATTATAAATATTTTAATAACAAAAATAATTTAAATTAAATAAATAAATACAGTATATACCTGCGTCGTATGATCCCCTGTACCATCAGCTCGACGCACATATTCCCGCAGTGCTCTAACCTCAGCTGTCAATTGCGCATTTGTCTCCTCGGAAGCGCGCAGCCGTGCCTCAAAATCTGACATCTGCTGTGTCATATGAGCAACAGCAGGACCGACAACCGCAGCGCGTGACACTACAGAACGAGGAATCCCTGCTCCATAGGTCAAACTATAGCCATGCCCGTCCCGACCAATAATGCGATGAAAGATCTCATCCCGTCGCATGGGAAGCTGTCGCTGGTCCTCTGGCAGCTGTTCTAACTCAGCTTCAAATTGATCCTGTGAAATATTTAAATATATATATGTTAATATATAGATTTATGTAATTATTGGTAAGTACAGACACTTACTATCAATGCTGCAACCTCTGGATCATTGCGATCACGAGTCCTTATCCACACCGACATTTTATCAGTTGCTGCACCTTGCCCTCGCAACTGTATATTAAAAGAATATAAACACAAAACCATATTAATTAATAAATTAAAAAATGAATAATATATACCTCATGTCGGATCTGAGACACGTGACGAGTCCCGAGCCTGTGAGCTGGTCCCTGCAACGCTCGATTCTCCGAATGGCGTGTTGACACCTCCTACATTCAATTCATTCAAATTTCAAACAAATCACATATTCTTGAAAATATATATACAGAAAAATAATTAATATACTAACCGCAACACCCTCAGTAGACCAATATGCAACCAAGTCACGCCACTGAGCTGGGAGGACACCTCTCGGGACCTTTTCCAAAATGTCAAGGGCACCCACATTTGGTATCCAGTGGTCCCTCTTCACTTTGCCTTTATAATCTTTCCACAGCTTACGGCATTTGCTCATACACACCGGCCGAAACTCTTCAGGGCATACTTTCAAATTTTGCTATAATGAAAATAATCAAACATATTAGTATTATTTATAAATAGAAAATAAAGTAAAATTATTTTCTTACCTGAACCTCCCTCCATAGACGATCTAATGTGTCCTGAGGGATAGAAGCCCAATCACGCGTGGTCAATGGAAATCGATGTGGGTCACGTATGATATGACCCAGCTGACGAATAAATGCCGGGGCATTCGGTCCCACGGGATGAAATACCTCATCAAATGAAACATCTGTCGTCGTGTCGGAATTCCATGATAATATGCCACGACCAGGGCCTCTCCTGCGAGAGGAAGAAGCAGCCGAGTCTGATCCTGTTGAAAACAATTTTATATATAAATTGACAAATGTTATATATATATATATATATATATGTCAATTACATAAAAAATATAGACAATGACATTCAAACATACCTCGACCCTGAGACGTAGATGCCTCAGATGGATGATGTGGATTTTCTGCCTCTTCCCCTGACATGTCTGCAGTCATACAAAATATCAGTAATGAGTCCAAAGTGTTTAAAAGATAAATTGGATTGTTCTTAATAAATCAAACTTGTACAACTGTTAATCAAACAAAAAATGGATTGAATAATTAGTTGTGAATGAATTTTAAAAAATCAGAAAGTTAATCAACCTAAATATTTATGACTGAATTAACTTACAAAAGTGAGGATTAAAACTTATAAGGATTTATAAAATGATTAGATAATTTATGATATCCTAGGACATTCTACTGAATAGCGGGAAAACAATTATACCTTTCATTAAGCATGCAAATCGACCGTTTCTCCTTCAACAGCCGCTCTGACCCAATAAATATCTTCTTCACGTTGAACTACGGTATGTTGATCAAGTTGTTGGTAAACAAACGGAACAGTCTCGGGTTCATCTTCTTCAAATAAAAACACTCCTCGCCGAGACATTTTGACAACAACTTGCCAACTTGGATCCGAAGGCAAAGTAACGAAGAATACTTGTTCCGCTTGTGATGTCAAAATGAAAGGTTCATTCTCAACTCGTTCATTATTTCTGTATAACATATAGTTAAAATTCACCAATGAAAACTGATATTGATCGACTTTACATCCACGCACTGGATCAACCCAATTACACTTTAACAATATGTACTTCAAACCGTGTGTATATACAACTTCAATGATGTCTATCAATTGACCATAGTAATAACCAGAATCGACAAAGGGACAACCGATGCCACTGTTTTGTGTTGCTCGTTTGTCGTCAACATCTTTAATGCGAAATCGAAAACCATTAGCATCAATAGCTTTATAACGACGAGCCGTTATAGATGGACCCTCAGCCAGTTGGATAAATACTTCAGGTAGCGTGGGGTCCCCTAACTCCCTCAGCTTACGAACCTACATAATTTATAAAAATCAATACTGATATATGCAGAAAGAATTAGTTTAATACTTCACTCATAATGAAAATCAATTTATACATACATAATCCTTGAACCAATCATGAAATGTCGCATAATGAGATTGTTGAATTTGCAACTCAGTCGCACGATGCATCTCTTCTTTTATCTCATTAATGTGTTTCCTGCAAATGATTACGCGATGTTTAAAAGATCAACTTATGCAAAGAAAACATGTAAAAGTTATACAAGCACATTGATAAGATACTTACTGCATTAATGGTGCAACTGATGGAGTATTGAACAAGATATATCGATGTGCTTGTATCCACTCGATGTTGTCCATATCAAATGTGGTTCCTTCTCCAACTGGACCATCATGAATCCGAGAGGGCTTATCTAATTTTGTTTCAACATCCGTAAGATATTCTGCACAAAAGGTAGTACACTCATCCATCAAATAACCATTGGCTATTGATGCCTCTGGACGAGCTCTGTTGCGTACAAATCTTTTCAATGTACTCAAATACCGTTCAATAGGATACATCCACCTGAATTGCACTGGACCAGCAGCCATTACTTCATCAGTTAGGTGCACTGTCAAGTGGACCATAACATCGAAAAATGAGGGGGGGAAAAGTTTCTCAAAGTGACAAAGCGTAAGTACAATTCGGTCCTGCAAACTTTTTAAATCACTCATTCGTTGATTTCTTAAACAAAGCTGTCTAAAAAAATTACTCATCTCAATCAAGGGCTGAACAACATTGGGGGATAAACAATCACAAATTGCGATTGGAATCAACTGCTGAAGTAATATGTGATTGTCATGACTTTTCAACCCTTGCAATGTCTTGCTCGTCAGATTCACACACTTTGAAATATTAGAAGAGTAACCATCAGGCACCTTGACCATCTTCAAAATGGAAAGAAATGTCTTTTTCTCCTCTGTAGTCATCGAATACTGTGCAGCAGGCATATATGCCTTGTTTCCCTCAGCTAACTGTAAATGCAACTGTTTCCTTAAACCCATTTCTTCCAAATCACGGCGTGCATTAACATGGTCCTTTGACTTTCCACTGACACCTAAAATGGTCAACAATATGTTATCACAAACATTTTTTTCAATGTGCATGACATCCAAATTATGCCTCAACATGTTAGTTTTCCAATACGGAAGACTATAAAAAATACTTTTCTTTTTCCAATTGTGACTGCGCTGCCTACCCGCAGCACGAATATTACGTACTGGAGGAGCCACCAAATCCTGAATTTCATATACCGTGCGAATGTTTTCTTCCTCAATCTGCGATAACATTTCGACTCCTGTCATGATCTTTGGTGCTGGGCTGAACTCTCTAGAACCATCAAATGCCACTCTGTCCTTTCTGAACCTGTGCTGGGGAGGGAGAAAACGCCTGTGACCCATGTACGCCCATTTTTTGGAATGTTTAAGCCATACAGATTTTTTACTTTTATTGCAACAAGGGCAAGCAAATTCCCCTTTCGTACTCCAGCCTGATAAATTTGCATAAGCTGGGAAGTCATTGATTGTCCACAATAAAGCTGCATGCAGTTTGAACATTTCATTCGTTTCGCAGTCATAAGTCATCACACCATCGCCCCAAAATTCATTCAACTCATCAATCAATGGCTGAAGGTAAACATCAATCTTATCCCCCGGACTTTTAGGTCCATCAATAAGAGTGGAAAGTAATATAAATTGTTGCTTCATACAAAGCCACGGAGGAAGATTATATGGAACCAACACCACGGGCCATGTGCTATGAGTTGCACCAACCATAGACTTGAATGGATTGAAACCATCTGCTGCCAATCCCAATCGGACATTACGAACATCTTTAGCAAAGTCGGGATGTCTCTTATCAAAATCCTTCCATGCATGAGAGTCTGCCGGGTGGGTTAACATGTCACTTTCATGAACTCTTTCTGCATGCCATCTCATTAAATTAGAAACTTTAGATGACATAAAAAATCTTTTCAACCTCGGTTTAAGGGGAAAGTAACGCATTTGCTTTACGGCAATCGGTTTCCCCTGTATCGCAATCTGACTTTGATGAGTCTTATTTCCCCTGTTCTCTTTCCACCTGGAAGCGCCACAAACCGTACAAATATCCAAATGAGCAGTTTCATTTCTAAACAACATACAGTTGTTTGCACATGCATCTATAGTCTCATATGTAAAACCTAAGTTCTCTGTCAACTTACGAGCATAGTAATACGACTCAGGAATCTTAGCGTCGACAGGAAGAACTTTTTTCAATAAAACCAAAAGCATGTCGAATGATGTGTCTGACCAATTATTCAAAGTCTTCAAATGCAACAACTCCACGATAAACGACAGTTTATTGTAAGAAGTACATCCAGGATATAATTCTGTTTTCGCATCATCAAGTACTTCATAAAACCTCCTCGAATCACGATCTGCACCAGAGCGAAGATTTATCTCACCGGTCTCAAGATTCTGGATGTCAATGCCTTCAGGATCAAACCCACGTACCATTTCAGTAAGCATTTCATGCATTGGATCAGTCATCCTTGCATCAACATCCATCTGAGCTGCATCTGTATTTTGACAACGAACATATTCTTCTCCATGACGAGTCCAACTCTTATAATTTTTCAGAAATCCATTAAAGAAAAGGTGCTCCCTCACAGTATCTCGTGTGAATTGATATCTGTTAGCACATTTTCTACATGGACAACTAATATAGTCACTTTCAAATCCTCTCGTGAACTCAATAAACTGCATAATGCCATTGAAATATTCTCTAGACGTTCGATTTGGAAGATCAATCCAACTCTTATCCATAATAATATCTGTATAACAAACATTTACACAATACTTATTAAATTTACATTTTTCAAATCAACTATATTCAAAATAAATATTAACCATTTTATGAACCATTGATAAAATAATAATGTAACTGAAAGCTCATGTTACCTGATTGAGCTACAAACCTGAAAGGGAGGGGAGCCGAAGGCTGTGCTGCGAGGGAGAGGAGGCAGCGAAGGGGAGCCGGAGCCAAAGGCGGTGCGGCAAGGGAGGGGACGGGCGGCGGCGGCGGCGGGGAGCTGGAGGAGAGGAGGCGGTGAGGGGACGGGGGACGCGCAGCGAGGGGGGGGGGTGTCCGGGGTCGGAGGGGGCCTTCCGAGGTGCGGGGAGGGGTGTCTGGGGTGTCGGGGGCCTGTCAGGGGTGCGGGCAGGGGTGTTCGGGGTGCGGGGGTGTCCGGGGTGCGGGGGAGGGGGGGCTGTCTGGGGTGCAGGGGGGCTGTCGGGGGTGCGGGGTGGGGTGTCCGGGGTGCGGGGGGCCTGTCCGGGGTGCGGGGGGGCTGTCCGGGTTCGGAGGGGGGGTGTCCGAGTGCGGGGGGGGGGGGGGCTGTCCGGGGTGCGGGGGGGCTGTCCGGGTTCGGAGGGGGGTGTCCGAGTGCAGGGGGGGGCTGTCCGGGGTGCGGGGAGGCGTCCGGGGTGCGGGGGGCGGTCCGGAGTGCGCGGGGGGGTGCTGTCCGGGGTGCGGGGAGGCGTCCGGGGTGCGGGGGGCGGTCCGGAGTGCGCGGGGGGTGCTGTCCGCGGTGCGGGGAGGCGTCCGGGGTGCGGGGGGCGGTCCGGAGTGCGCGGGGGGGTGCTGTCCGCGGTGCGGGGAGGCGTCCGGGGTGCGGGGGGCGGTCCGGAGTGCGCGCCGGGGGCTGTCCGGGGTGCGGGTGCCGTCCGGGGTGGGGGGGAGGGCCGAGAGGCCGGAGGGCGGCGGCCGGAGGCCGGAGGGCGGCGGCCGGAGGCCCGAGGGCGGCGGCCGGAGGCCCGAGGGCGGAGGGCGGCGGCCGGAGGGCGGATGGCAGGCGGCGGGGGAGGCCAGGCGGCCGGGGAGGGCGGGCGGCGGGGGAGGGCGGGCGGCGGGGGAAGCCGGGCGGCGGGGGAGGCCGGGCGGCGGGGGAGGCCGGGCGGCGGGGGAGGCCGGGCGGCGGGGGAGGCCGGGCGGCGGGGGAGGGCGGGCGGCGGGGGAGGCCGGGCGGCGGGGGAGGCCGGGCGGCGGGGGAGGGGAGGGCGGCGCGAGGGAGGGTTAGGGCGAGGGATCGAGGGAGAGGAGAGTGCGCGGGGGGGGGGGGCGCAGAAACCCCCCGAAATTTTTTATTCAGCTTAGCGACCGCCATTGGCGGTCGCTAATGCTGACCTATAGCGACCGCCAATGGCGGTCGCCCGAGTCTGGGGGGCTCCAATGCCCCCTTTTCTAGTAGTGATGCTAACATTATGCATAAGCCAATGGAGCCTCTCCACACTACCAAGTAATCTTTTCCCTTGGTAGTCTGGCGACTAGATGTCATGGGATCATATCTACCGATGACAACATGGCAATATCAGTTCATCCTGACCACTACGGATTTCTTTTCCTAGTGGGCAGAGGCAGTTCCGCTCAACGATGTCAAGGACCATTATATCATTGACTTCGTGAGCTCCAATATCATCTACTGGTTTGGAGGCCCTTCACGCGGTCATCACAAATAACGTCACTAACATCTGTGCAGCTGAGTTGAAGATGTTGTACGCCAAGTACAACATCCGCTCCACCCATACATCCCGTTATCATGCTAAAGAAAATGGACAGATTGAGGCGTTCACCAAAACCATCTCCAAAATTTTGGACAAAATGGTTGGTTTGAATAAGAAGAGTTGGCTAGACAAGCTCCCCAATACCCTCTGGGATTATCAGACAACCACACATAATTCCACCCAGGTGACCCCATATTCCCTGGTGTATAGAATTGAGGATGTCTTGCCCATCAAGATTTAGTTTCCCTCCTTACACACAATGGTAAATGACCAAAAAGAACCAGATAAGGTAGATGAAGTTCATCTAGTTAAATTGGAAGAACATGAAAAGAACAGGCTTCGTGGCCTGCACAATCTGGAAAGGCATCAAAATAAGATTGCTAGATCCTTCAACAAGATGGTTCACCTACTCTATTTCCTGGAAGGTGATCTTGCATTGGCCCTCAGGACACCATTGATACCTAGAAGGAAACCACCCATGTTGGATCCCAAATGGGATGGTCCTTTCATTGCTCACAAGGATTACCCAAATGGAGCGTACTCACCAGTAACCATGGATGGTGATCGCATAACTCCTCCCACCAATGACATGTTCCAAAATCTATACTTTTCCAAAACACTCTGGTCTGACATCACCCTAAATTGATTGGTCCGGTATGACCCTAAACTATTTGGTCTAGCAAGACCCTAAATTGTTTGTTCTTGCATTACCCTAATCTTTTTGGTCCCACATGACCCTAAACTGTCTGGTCCTACATGACATTATACTATAAAACATCCCTCTTGATGTTAAAATATATTTCATCCAAGAAGAAGTTAAACTACACCCTTAGAACTATGTACGGCTGGATTCCCATCTTCATTGAATACGTAGGAATGCTCAGATGCTTAGTCCTGAGTCTGACCTCTAGAATCCTCTCTTTAAATATCCCCTATGGGTATAGTTCTCTCGGAGGGTCCTTTCATGGTATAGTGTAGTCTTCTTTAGCCCCACTCATTTCAGAATTTCGACGGTCGCACCTTGTGCCCCCACCCCATTCTTCTATCCTCCCACGCCCTCACCACACAACATTAAACATCATGGCCATTAATAACTATTTATGGCCTGATTCCCACCGTCATGGGATACATAGGAATGCCCAGAAATTTTGTTTATTGGTCCGGAACAAACATCAAAATCTCCCCTCGGGTCAGGACATATGGTATGATACATGATTTTGCCTCAATTCATGTGAAACTTATCTTGATCCCGCCATACGTCCCACTCCCTGTAGATGTACATCACTTCCACAGCCCTGCTTGACATAAAAATGCATCGGCATAGCTATGCTTCACCCACTCCTTTTATTGGGACTCCATCATCATTCACAACCAAAAGAGACCCCGAATGGAATGGATGCTTGGTCAGTGGTCTCTCCTACCACTTCAGGACAGCGCCCTCGAGGATTTTAAGCATAAAATATATAGATGTCCCGTGTTGCTAATTTGGTTAGTGGTTGATTCTCATTTGTTGTTCCCATTTCAGGTCACACAATAAGGACGTTGAGTTTCAAACATGGCTAGTGGTTATCCTTTTTCGTTGTCACCACCCCCGTAGATCCCAGACATTGAGTGTGGTGGTTAATCTTACTCAGTGTGTCTTTGATTTGCGACTCACTTCAGGCAATGCTAGCAATCAGACCCTTATATGATAGGGAAAGCAGAATCTGACTCCTTGTTTCCCACACTGAGAACTGGTCACGTGGGATTAGGAGTTGTGATAAGGTTGTAATCACACGAGAGGTCATATGGCTACAGTTTTCTCGGATGTGCCACCTCAGGTCCATCGACCCCATCGGGCCCCTGGCCCATGTTCTCATTTAGGATTGTTTGGTGTGGTATAGACTCATGTCCTCATTCACGTCGAGCTATTTCTCCATTCCACACGTATCCCCTTGAGATATCCATTCCATCATTTATTATCTATTTCGTGAGCACAAGCCCTACCATTCTTGGCATGACACGCCATTTGGGTTTCTCTCACCCTATATATCCAGAAGGGTCCCTGAATGGAATGGATGCTCAACCAAAGGGCTCTCCTACCATTACAAGATAACACCCTCGAGGATTTCAAGAGAAAATTTGATTCATGTCCATGTTGCAAATACGGTCAGTGGATGATGCTCAATGGTTTTCCCCGACCTCTGGTCACACAAGGGTGGATACTTTGTTGCGAACAAGGTCAATAGTTGACCATGATCATCGATTCTTCTTTGTTATCTTCCATAAGAGTGATGATTCTCCCTCTCTATCCCACGCATATGACATTTAACTAGGAATATACGGTCTGATATCTATGACCCTAAACTAAGATCACTGTCGTCCTCTCTACAAGATGTTAAACTAAAAACTGGCAGGGACTTTCCATCCAAGGCCCAGCATCTGGCCGTTGGCCTTTTCAGGCCCCTGACCCAAGATTTCACTTAGGGTTATACGGTGAGGTGCGGGATTATGTCTCCATTCCAGTCTGGATAATTGTTGTGTTGTACAGATCGCTAGATGAGATACCTTGCCCCAACCTTCATCTTCACTGCATGACATTAAACTGTAAATTGGTCGGGACATTCCGTCTGAGGCTCTGCCTTAGGCCCCTTGGCCTTTTCGGGCCCCTAGACCAAGTCTTCACTCGGGATTGTATGGTGTAGTATGGGATTATGTCCTCATTAACGTCAGGTTCACTACAAAATATTTAACTTTTTCCAACAGGGAAATATCTGTTGGTAAAAGTACATTTTTCGTAGGTAAAACGTTTTACCAACACATATGTCATTTTCACTAAACTGTTGGTGAAAACTCTATCGCTAAATGTTTTTGCGACAGATAAAATATTTCTGTTACAATAATAATAATACCAACATATAATATATATGTTGGTTAATGTGTTTAGGAATAAATTTTTATGACAAATTTTTATGTTAGTAATAATATTACCAACATAAAATATCTATTTATGAATTATATTTGAATAAAAATTTAAAAAAAATTAGTAGAAAAATTTCATATTATATTTATTAATTTATAATATTTAATTAATCTATATTAATTATTAAACCATAGATGATTTAAAAGAATTTTAAAACATAGAAAAAAAAATAAATTATATTAATAATGAAATTCAATACTAAAAGAAATACAAAAATGCATGAGAAACAAATTGAGCCAGCTCTAACACCGATGAGAAACCTCAAGTAGCCACTACACAATAGCCTTAAACTCCATGTTCTCTACCACACAAAACCAAAAAGCATACTAAAAATAAACCAGTTCCAATACTAGTGGGAAAAAATTTAGCCAGCTCCAATCCCAGTAAGAAACCTCTTTTCACTGACACCTTTCAACTCCAATATCTACATCACAAACAACCAAAAATCATACCAACAAATTAGTGAAAAATATCTCCATGAATAGAAACCAAAACATAGAAAATAGATTTTTTAAAAATTGACATTCATTCTGATCATTTTTCATCATCTCTGTTGAGATCTCAAGAATTTAAAAAAAAAAGATAAAACATTTGCAATTTAATTTTCAAATAGTGAATTAGATAGATCCAATGCAAGCTTAGTGAAACAAAAATCCAAAAAAGTGGAAGCACATAAGTAATATTAAAATAGGAAAAATCACCTTTTCCATTAATTTTTTTACAATACAAGAACAATGTGTAACGAGCTTACACCATTAGGTAATTGAAGGAGATACATTTTGAGATTACAAAATAACACATACTAAATCTCACATTGCATCAAACCTGCCCGAAATCATTATCGATCATGTAGTAAATGTAGTTGTGTTATTATAGATCACAAAATTGTTGAACATATGCTTTTCTCCAAGTTCGGCAGGCTTTCAAGATTGACCTGTTTCACTTTAGCTAACCATTCTGAATGCTCATGCCGCTTATTCCACATATCTGTTTCTTAGAAAAAACCCACCGTGCAGAGTTGAATCAACCATATCAACAAAGATATCATCAACTCCATGACTTTTCCATCTTATTAAGGATGGATAGAAAGCATCACGAGTGACCACACATACTAGAAATAACACTAAATGCTAAAACACCTGCAAAAAGCCCACACACATCAAGTACAGAACATCAGTCCAGAAAAAACATGCTAAAATGCCTTGAATAAAAGATCTTCTAATCAAAGTGCAGCAACATTTCACTCCAGAGATTTCATAATTAAAGAAAGAAACTGAAAAGAGTCATCATAAAATAATTTCTAGCATTTTTTGAATCCAAAAATCACTATGCTATCGGAAACACGTTATAAAAAACCAATCATCAATGACATGTCAGATCAATAAAACATATGCCATGCATCTCCATGAATCACCATTTATTAATATAGAACACACGAGTTTTATAAGAAGTTCTTTCAAGTATCCACTCAATAGTCCAAAAGACAAGATACTGGTGTATGTAAAAAAAGAATAATGTATCTTCAATAGGGACATTCTCTATAATTATCAATGTAAAGCATGAAGTGCATTACGCATCAGTCTTCCTATATTGAATCTGCAAGTTGTACAGGTTTATGTAAATTTTCTGTTGTTTAAATATATTATGATTTTATGTATGCGGTAATATATCAATAACATGCACTCTCTTTCCCAGGGCTAAAAAGAGTAGAATATTTTCATTCATAAAAAAGAAACCCAAGACAAATTTTCTTCTAGTAGAGAATCGTTCTTTCCTGCCCTTACGATAATATATTTTTGATTTTATGACAGCCTATGAAGAGTTCAAGGTATATTCCACCAGTACACCACGATTTCTCAAATGTTTAATAAATAATTAAGCACCCATATGGGAATTATTGTTGCTAAACTGATCAGTGTAAGGCCTTAATATTTTATCCGTTGGAAAAAATTCCCTGTCAAGTCCAGCAGTTGTGCAAGGAAGACCACATTCCTCTTAAATCATAGCTACTACTTCAAATGGAGTATTTCCTACTATTTTATTAGTTTCTCTGCCATATCATTTCATTTCATACATGGATAGAAAAACCCTTCAAACATCACCAACAATTCACCTATTATATTTATCTCTTACAAATCAATGTTACAATGCTCAACATCCAAACAAGTGCTTTCAGTCAACATTTACCTCGTATCCAAATAATGCCATCCTCCCATTCCAGCCATCACTACAGCATCTTGCAACCAATTAGCTTCATTAGAAAAATAATTATGATAAAATGGTGCAGTTTTCATCCCTTCCTCTATAACAACAGTATTTAGAACACGATAACACTTCTTATGGTGTGGTGGTTCTTAATCCTCTATGCTTTCCTTTCAAACCCCAGAATCTACCTATTATATAAAGTATCTGTACAATATCCATACTGATAAAGGAATAAAAATATATATTTATAAAATCTAATGTGAATAGGATAATAGAGAAAAGATAGATTTTATCTAGGAACTATAAGACCACCCCAAACAATGCAGCACAATGAAATGAAAAAATGCTGGTAATTGTTCTAGAGTTCCTAAAAACATTATAGAAATTAAATAATAATAATTGAAACAGGTTGAGGTCAGAGACCCCTTTATTAAAAAAGTTGAATTATTTAGGTTTAATCATCCTCCCTTCATATATAGAATGATCTAGTACATATAATGGATTTTAGGTAGGAATAATCCTTCCTATATCTAGACATTTATTGGAATATCTAAGAAATACTAATTATCCCGCCTCTTTCTTTAGCAAATGCATCACTTTAATCATAACCACTCCAGTGAGCATTACCATCCTCTACCATCATCAAGATAAGATAAAATAATTTCCCATGTGTATGAACATCCATGAAACCAACTTCCTGTTACAACTGTAACTTCTACTGCATATCCTCCCGGGCATAGGAAAACTACATTGAATTATAAAAAACACCACCTAGATATTTATAATCTCACATACATGAGTGCACATGAAAATCAGACTCTTAAGGATGATAGTTAGAATCACCAGCCTCTTACAGAGGAGAAAAATAACCCAGGAGGTTCCCTAATTCCAGAAAAAAAAATACTCCCCAGCTTGAATTCCCATAGTTACTGGAGTCTCAATAGAAACTACACAATAAATAATCCCTGATAAGGCTGAAGATCATTAGCTGACCCTGAGAAGTACATCTACTGACCTCTCACATCCTGCATGCTAAGGCCCTCAAGAAACAACCCCAAATCCATAAATCCAGGCCTGATAGTTTCCTACGTAGTAAAATCCTCATGAACGACAAAAGTCACATGACACTTGCCTAATTTCCTTTGATCTAGCCCCTTCCTGAGGAAATACAAAGAACACCTAAAGTGGACCTATGAAAATTTAAGCATCATGAAAAATAAACATAAGAAACCATTCCCTGCACAGAGTACCAAAAGCGATCAAAAAAATATTGCAAGGATGAAAAATACTTGATCAATATAGATTGTATTCTTAACACGAACACGATATAAAAGTATGATCATGAAGAACCAAAATGAAATAAGATACTCCAAATGCTACTAGAGGGTGGTTGGGGATCTGAAGTAGAGAAATGAGATGCGAGAGAGAACCATTGAATGTCAGATGTTGACCTGGGGATATTTGGTATCCAACAGGAGGGTGATTCCGATAGGGGGATTTTTCAGGAGGAAGCTGATCGGGAACAGGGAGGGGGTTCACAGGATGCATCTGTTGGTGGAGCCGACTGGGAATATGGAGGGGTGTTATTGAGAATTTTTCAATGATGAATGCCAGCTGGGAAGAGTGAAGCGGTTCCTACGAGGAGGTCTGTGGTGAACACCGTCCATGGGGAACACCTGCCACGGGGAACACTGGCCGTAGTGAACGCTGACAACGGTGAGGTGGGGTTTGGGGGGGGGGGGGGTTTCTTTGTGTTATATTAGTTTTTTTATTATTTATTTATTTATTTATTTATATAAATATAAAAGATATGATTCTATATAAAACACTTATGGTAAATTGTTTGTATTAATAGGATAAGACAACAGATTTTATTGTTAATAATAGAATTGATGGTATTAAACTACTAATTTAAATAGATATATTTTTTGGTAAAAATAATTGTTGGTACATATAGTCAATATCAACAAAATTTAATATCTTTTGGATTTAATCATTTTTACAAACATATATATTATCTATCGGTAATTTTCTATTGGTAAAAGTCATTTTTTGTAGTGATGTGTAATTTTTCAGGTGTATCTTTTTCTGTATTAATCAAGGTAATTTTATAACACAATATAGTTTTTTAAGAAATTTTCTAGGACCCAAATTATGTTTTAGATTGGTATTGGTGTGATTTTTTCTTGGAGAGAGGTTTTTGAAATCAGTTTTTTTTTTTGAAAAACATGGTTATAGCCCTTGATATTGTTTTATAAAAATTGTAAATGATTGATTGAGTTAAACAAAAGGGGAAAAGGATGTAAAAGTACTATTTTGGTGAGTGTGTTCAGCTAATATGGGCTTTTGGAAGGTAAGGTGGTTACTTAATATGTAAAACATTTTTATAATGTTTTATAAATGGGTGGAATGTTTTATCAAATTTCTTAAAGATGCCAAACACGTTTGTGATCAGTTATGTGTGAGTATGATGTAAAAAATAAATTTTGTTTTGTGAAATTTGTATTACATGACATATTTTTTGGTTTTTTGTGGGTTTGTGATGTGTAAGTTATATTTTGATGTGAAAATTAAATTTCATGGCTTGTTGAACATATATAAGCATAGGAGGGAAACCCCGAGAATCAAGGTCGGTAGATGGGTACTGGTATGTTAGTGATCTTGTGGGGTTTGGCCCCAGTTTCACATACCAAGACTGTCAATGGTAAATCTAACTAAACTATAATGATGAAGATGATGATGTTGGGGGAGAACTATGTTATGGGTATGATCCATTATAGTCACTCGTGTGAACGAGAACAAATATTTGTATGGTTACTTTCAATGAGATACAAGGTACCTAGAACCCACTGTTAGCTTGTGCCTTGGGGTTATTTCTCATTGCTTATTCTCATTTGATACCTAATGATTACTATCATCATAATGTTTGTTTTGTTGGAAAATTCAGTTGCATTGGTATTTTATTTAAAAGTTTTTATTCTTTAAATATCAAATATGAAAATAATTTTTATTTAATGTAGCATCCTTTATAATTTGGAATGACCATTTCATGTTTAAGAAAGAATAAATGATTTTTTTATTTGAATGTTTACGACATGTAATCAATTAGTGTTGGTATACTACTGGGATTTGGATCACACACAACTTACACCTTTGAGTGTAAGTAGTCTTGGTTGTTTTTTATATGGGTTTGGGTACAACTTTTAGTGCCAGGGGTTCAGGTTTCTAACAGGACCTTCATCGTGCAGTGTTGTAAAGATGGCATGAGGGAGGTGCCTCTTCCCATGAGGAGGATCTTGGGATGTCAATTTTTGGTTTCTTCATTTGTTATATTATATGAGAATTGTTTTAAATTATGTAATTCAGTTCTGAATTTCTATAAAATATTGTTTGGTTTGAAAAATCTAGATTTGGTTTATTGTATCTTCGTATTGTTGTATGTTTATAAACACAGTTTAATCATTCCCAATTTTCATCTTATGATACCCTGTAACTTATTCCATCCCATGGGGATTAGGAATTCTTTTTGATCCTTGTCGCAGACTGTATCTGGTGCCATTTTTGATGGAAAGTAGATTCTGTTGGGGAAAAAAAGGTATTAGAGGATTTTCTCACACATCGGGACATGTTATTTGTGGAATAGATGAGATAGTGTAGAGATAGAATTTTTGAGGCTTGAAATTAAGATTAGGGTTTGTTTTCCTGGCCAACACACCTCATGACGAGATTCTTGATTCCATGGGATGTCAAAATTTATATGAGTCCATTGGTTTAAATGATTTGATGATGATTAGGGGGAAATGAATAATAGATTTGCATTACTGGTATCAGTGAACTAACATGGCCAAGAAAACCTTGTAGAGCTGGGGATATTTTCCTAAGACACCATCTAGGATTGTGATGTTATTGGCATATGACCGCCAACCATATGTCTTAGTAACCCATCAGAACTAGTTTCCTCTCACATTGTCTTTGGTCCTTTTGTTTTGAATTCATGGAATTTTGGTTAAAAAATGACTTGGATTTACGATGTAAAAAGTTTTTGTGAAATGATGTTAATAGAAAGAGGGATAGTTTGATTTGTGAATAGTATAACTGTATTTTCCGAGTAGTTTTGAAATGGAAAATGGTGAATTTTCAGTTATTTTGAAATCATGAACTATATTAAAGGTGGTTTTGAATTAGTGTTTCCAAAAGAGTTTTATGAAATATTGAATGGTGTTTTAATGGGTTGAGATGTTTTGATATTTATGTGAATAGCTTGAAAGTGAGTTATTATTTTGATGGTTGTTCATTTTGAGAGGTTTTGTAAGCATTAAATTGGGGTTGAATTTGTGGTAAGAGGTATTGAGGAAAAGAAAGTATTGGATGAATGTTTTGGTTTTGAAAAGTGGAAAGATTTTGTGTTTTATCCTTTTGTATTTCCATGGGAGACCACATTCATATGGTTACATGGAATTATGGATTGTTAATGGAATGGATGGATGTGTTATAGGATGGATATGAAGAGGGTGTCTACTGTGGAATAGAAACATGCATGTGTGAGGCCCATGGGGTACAATTGGTGGCGCTAACCCCTGATCTACTTATCATCAATGAGATGATTTTAAATATAAAAATGGTGTGTTGATGATTAGTTTTGGATTGTGTGTCTTATGTGAATTTGGAAATGTTGTTGTGGGATGTTTTATTCCCAGAACTCCTCTTGTTTGAAAAGTGTTTTGGGTTAGTGCAACTTTGGTATGTTGGGTTAAAGGACTGGTTAGTGGTCTCCTTATGAGGAATGTTTTGGGATTCGATTACATTAGTTCCCCTCATGTGTTTGGATCTGTATTGTGTCACTTTTTGACCAAAGGACCAGCATTTTTGGGTCATTGGGTTTTCTAAATGTGTATGGTATTCCCCCATTAAGAGTTAATGCACAACTGACATGCAACCCAGGTTGTTTTTCCATCGAAATATCCTCATGTTCATAAATATAATGAATCACTTCTTGTTCATTGTATATTGAGTCTACTCCCATTAAATTACTTGTATTTTGGATCCTCTTGTAGCGAGAGACCGAACATGGAAGGTTGAAAGGGACATTAGTTTCTTAAGTTGCCTGATTCATCGAAGGTGGAAGTGTTTTGGGGTTGTTAGTGTCAATGGTGTCTAATATGGCCTTTGGGTCTTTTGTAGTCTCTTCGAAAGTAGGGGTTCATTTTTAACCACCAGTGTGGGAAATCTTGAAATGAGAGGCTGTTATAGCCACTTTCTAAAATTGTGTGATGTTTGGGAACATTCAATAAGGTCCCTCTCCATGTATTGTTTCTATTAGTCATAATGGTCAGGTTCGATGATGCCTGATTATGTTAAGCTCTTATTTGAATTTAAATTTGATGTTTCACAAACAATTGATTGTATTTTTTTGTCAGAAGTGTGTCTCCTTTTGAAAAATCACAATAACCTTGGTTTAGAAGAATCAGTTTCTATATATCATTTTATCTTTTGGTTTCTTATTATGGAACCGAAAGGAGATGTTCCATTATAGGGTTTCTAAAGCCTAAATACGAGGATGAAGATGATTCAATCATTTATGCTCCCACGATAGAATTTAGAGTAAAGCTAGTGCATAGTCAGGGGAAATCCCATTGTTGTTCAAACCCTTGTACAATGTTCTATCATCAGTATGAAATATGGTATTAATTTAATCCTCTGGTATCTTCATCAAGATTTTTTAGTTCTTTTTTTGAATGAACGTTGTGTGAGGACCTTCTTGTTCATGTTATCACCCAATTTGATTCCATCTCGCATTAGTTTTTTTGAGTTTTTGTAGAATGGGTGGGAATTTGGATAGATAAAATGAGTGAACGGTTTTTTCATTGAAATTAGTAACCATGCCCCAATAAACAATGTAGATAGAAGGATCTCCATGGTTAGAGAAAGGTTTTCCAAACGGTTCAGACTAACTGTGCAGATATACCAACTATTTATATTTGGGGTCTTTTTATACCAACCCATTCTGCTCAGTTATGATGGTTGGTTCTTATGGTTGGGAGACCCACTATGACTCTCATGTATGTTCCTTCAGATATATTGAATGTAATTCTACAACTTGTACAAGGGAGTCCGTTCAGACCTCCCCTTTTTAGTGTATTGATTCTATCTCGGGAAATTTTAATTTTTCACTTTTGATGGGACCCCATTAATGTCCCCATATACTAGTAACTCATATTTTTCCTTATTGTAGGCATGGCGGTAGGTATTCTCATTCAGAGATATCAAACTACCAACAATTTCCTTGGGTAAACGTTTAGCTTGGAGAGCACCCATGTTTTTGTTTTTAAAAGGTAAATGAAAACTTGTCCATTGTTATTGTTTGTTTTGGAAAATCTCTTGAGTCTTGTTAGGATAACAATTTAGGTTTTTTCTTTTGGGATAGAGTCCTTATTTTCTATATTGTATCAGGAATGTGGTGTATTTTCTGGGATGTGAGATTATACATTCCTTAATTAATTATTGGAGGTGTTTTGCCCATTCGAGGGGCAGAAAGAACATGGGAAATGAGTACATTATGGTTCATCAGTTGTGTTTGGGTTTTTCTTTTGGACTTGTTGTGGATTTATGGGGGTGGAATGATTTATGGTGGGGAGAATTGTCAAACCTGAATTTTTTTATTCCATGATTTGATTCAAATCCTCTTTTGGTTCTTAGCTTTCTTTTGGTTTTCTGCTGTTCGAGGTTTAAAATTTATGTTCCTTTTGTGTTGTTGATCTATAACCATAATCTTGGGGGTCATGGACCGATGTTGGACTCATCTTTTTTCAATGGGATGGTGTGAGGTTATGTTTTGTTGGAGTTTGATTAGTGACACACCTAGTGACACTAATTTCACAGTAAGTTGTTGAGTAGGTTTGTACCCATGAGTTGTATAAGTTTGGGGATGAAAAGGATGGTTTCATTTTAGGCATTTTCTCCCCTATTCATGGCCATAAATTCCACCATGTTTTCCCCTTTGACCGATTATAATTGGAGGCAAAACATCACTTTTTGAGTGGCAATAAAAGGCTACATGATTTACTAAACCGTGCCACCAAACCGTAATGGGTGTCCAGCTCATAAAAAATTGTTTTCATATTCCATGTTTCTCCTTCCGAAAATCAACCAAATCAGCCCCTATTCTTCCCCATTTTGTTCCCTACCTCAATAAACATCCCCCAAGGCCTCTCATATGCACATAGATCTCAATTTTGAAGGTATATTCAATGGGGGAAAGATTAATATATTGTATGTATGTCCTTCTCTAATTTCATTCCTCCATTTACATAGGGTTTCATTCACCAATTAATTATGTTCTAAAAATTCCAAAACCTAGGGTTAAAACCTAGGTGTTTTTTGAGTTTCTTCGACTAATATTGAGGTCTTAGGTTGTTTTTCACATCCTTGAGGTGTGTCGGTGGTGCGGTTGATGTTTCAAATTGTGATTTGAGGGTTTCAACACTTTTTGTTGGTGATTCCATGTGTATGGATTTCATGATGAGGTATCATACTGGATGAAAATATTTTTCGTGTTCCTCACATGTTTTGTGAGGTTGAAAAATCGATTTTTATGGATTTGGTTAAGCGATTAATTTTATAGTGGCATTCTTTCTTTAAATTGGGGGTTTTCAATTTTTATCTTTTTGGTAGTTTTATTAAATTTGAAACTAATTTATTAGATGTTGAAAGGGGATGATAATTCAGGTTATGGAATTCTTTAGTGTCATGTGGGATTTAAAATGGGGGTTTCTAATGGGTTTTATGTGTGACACCTTGTTATACTTATTTGATGTGTTTTATAAATATGTGTATTTTTTCACGTGTATCATTTTTGGAATTATTCGAGGTAATTTTATTACACTAGAGAGTGGCTTAATAATTTTTTAGGGCTTCCAATTCTATTTTGGATGGTTATTGGTGTGATTTTGTCCTGGAAAGAGGGTTTTGAAATGGTTTTTCTGTGCATAACCTGGTTATACCCCTTGGGATTGTTTTATGAAAATTTGTAATGATTTATTGAGTTAAACAAAGTGGGGAAAGGATGTACAAATACTATTTTGGGGAGTGTGTTCACCTAAGATGGGTTTTTTATTGGTATGGCGGTGAATTCAGATGTCAAAAAAATTTATAATGTTTTATAAATATTTGAAATGATCTATCAAATTGAAAGAAATGCAGGAAACAAGTTTGTGGGTTATTTTGTGTGAGTTTGATGTGAAAATTGCATTTTGTCTGCGGAATGAGTATTATGTGACATGTGTGTGGGATTTTATGTGGTTGCATGCAATGGAAGTGTTATTTTCATGTGAAAATAATATTTCATGTGTTTTTTTAACTTGTATGAGCACAAGAGGGAAACCTGGGTATCTAGTTAGGGGTACCTGAACTAGTATGCTCGTGATTCCATGGGGTTTGGACCTAATTTCATGTAGAATGTTTGATTATGACAACACTAAATAATCTATGATGATGATAAATTGGTTTTGGGTTCACTATGTTAAGGGTATGATCCCTAAAGGTGGATCGCATGCATGAAAACAAATATTTGTATAATTAATTTCACTGAGATACTAAGTACCTGGTACCCACAGTGAGCTAGTGCATAGGGATTATTTATTGTTAAATGTGATCATTTGATACCTTTAGATAACCATCAAAATAAAATATGTTGGGATGAAAAATTCAATACCTTTGTTATTTTATTTAAAAGATTTGATTCATTAAATTATCCCACTTGAAAACTATTTTTTTGTAGTTGCATCCTTTAGAAATTGCAACTACAATTTCTTGTTTATGAAAACATCCCATATTTTCATCTTTGAATGTTCATCACATGGAATATCATAGTGGTGGAAAGTTAGTGGGATTTGGATCAGACCTTACATTCACCTTTGGGTGTATGTAGACTTGGTTATTTTTGCCACAGGATTGGGTATAACTTTTAGTTCAAGTGGTTCGGGTTTCTAGCATGTCCTTCTTTGTGTAGTGTTATAGAGATGGCCTGAGGGAGGTGTCTCTTTCCATGAAGAGGATCTTGGGATTTCCATTTTCGTTTTCATCATTTCTAATAGTAATTGATAATTTTTTTAAATCATGTAATTTAATTCATAATTTTTTGTAAAATATTTTTTCATTCTAAAAAATATAGATTTGGTTAATTGGATATGTTTATTATAGTATGTTTATAAACTCTGGTAAATCGTTCCTAATTTTTATATTATGATACCCGAGCACTTGTTCTAGCCCATGGGGATCGGGAGTGCCCTTCTGGCCATGTTGTAGACCATGTCAGTTGCTTTTTTTGATGGCGACCAGATTCCGTTTGTGACCAAATGAAATCAGAGGAGGTTCAAAATCATTGGGTCATGTTATTTGGGGAAAATTTAGGATAGTCTGGAGTTATGATAGTTAGGTATTAAAATTCATATTTTGATTAGTGTTCCTGTCAAACACACCTCATGAAGAAATTCATGTATCCATGATAAGTCTGGATTTTTTAAGTCCTTTGGTTTTCTTTATTGGATGATGATTAGGGGGAATGAAAAGAGATTTGGGTTAATGGTCTCAGTGATCTCACAGGGGCTATCTAGCCATGTGGAGCCTGGGATATTGGCCTAGTACACTCTATAAAATGGGGAAGTTATTAGTGTGTTGTCTCCAACCATATGTCCCATTCACCCAATGAAACTAGTTTCTTCTCTCATTGTATTGTGTCCTTTAGTTTTGAAATATTGGATGTTTGTTTTTTAAAAAATTACATGGTTTTAATAAGTGCAATGCCTATGTAAAATGATTTTCTAATAAAGATTGAATGGTTTGATTTTTTAAATGTTTGAACTAAATATTCAGTGTCGTTTGAAATTTAAAATGGAGGGTTTACAACTATTTTGAAAGAATGAACTATATTAAAGTTGGTTTTGAAAAAGTGTTTCCAATAGTGTTTTTTTGAACTATTGAAAGTTGTTTTAGTGTGATGATATGTTTGGAATTTTATTTGAATATCATGAAATTGAGTTCTTATTTGAGTGCTTGTGACTTTTAAAAATGGGGTTTCAGTAGTAAACTGGGTTTAATTTCATGGTTAGTGGTCTTGGGGAAAAGGATGTTTTGAATGACTATTTTGGATTTGAAAAGTGGAATGAATTATTTTTTTAAACATTGTTATTTCCATGGGTGACCACATGCATGGGTCTACATAGAATGATGGATGGTTAATGGAATAGTTTGATGAGTACTGGGATGGATATGATGAGGGTGCCTGGTGTGGCACAAAAACATGCATGCGTGAGGCCCATGGGGTACCACTGGTGGGTATGCTAACTACTAAACCATTTATCTTCAATGAGATGATTTTTATGGAGAAAATGATGTCTTGTTGACTGTTTTGGGATGATGTGTATTATGTGTTTTATGAAATGATTTTTTTGGATGTTTTGAGTCTATGAACCCGTATTGTTTAAATTTTTTTTGGGATTGTCTTTCACTGGTATATCGGGTTGAACAACATTTATGTGGTCTACTTATGTACAATGTTTTGGTATTCCTTGTCAAGGGTCTTCATCATGTTTTTGGATATGGTTTGGGGAACGTTTTGACCAATATACTACTTTGGTTGGGTCCTTGTGTTCTCAAGTTGGATATTGTATCCCCATTATAATTTAATGTGTCACTAATGTGTAGCCAAGGTTGTTTTTCCTTTCAAAGATCATCCATTTGATCAATATATGGAATCTCTTATTGATCTTCATATATTGAGTATCCACCCATTATTTTTCTAGTTTTGTGGATCCTCTTGGGGTATGACATAGCTTATGTATGGTTTAACGAGACTGTAGTTTCTTAATTTTAATAATTCATCGAAGACGGAAGTGGTTTGGGGTTGTTAGGGTGGATTTTGTCTAAGAGGGCCTTTGGGTCCTTCGTAGTCTCTTCCAATCAGGGGTTCATGTTATACCCACATTGTGAGAAATATGGTCATGAGAGGCTGTTATGGATAGTTTTGGAAGTGTGTGATTTTTTGGAACAATACACAATGTCCCTATCCATGTATTCTTTCGATCTATCATAATGGTCATGTTCGGTGATGCCTGGTGATGTCTTCTGCTCGTTTTACAGTAACGGTGATGTTGTACAATCTATTGGGTGTCTTGGTTATGTAAGAAGGGTGTCTTTTTTAAGGATATCTCGATAACCTTTTTTAATAAGAAGTTGTTCCTATATATCCTTTTCTATTTAGGTTTCATATCATGGAACCTATCCGATAGGTTCTGATCGGCGGTTTCAAAATCCTAACTATGAGTTTGAAGATACTTCAATCATTGGAGCTCCAGCCATAGGATCTAGAGTGAAGTTGATTCTTAATCATAGGAAATCCAAGGCTCATTCAAACCCTTCTATAATGCATTATCCTCATTATGAAAATGGGAATATATTAATCCTCTGGTATCGATATCTTTCTTTTGTTATTCCGATTCGATTGAAATAGGTGGGAGGACCCTATGCCCATGTTATCTCCCAATGTCATTCCCTTCCCCTTTGGTTTCTGATGAGTTTTTGGAAAATGGTTTGTAATTTGTATTGATAGATTGATCACATGAGTTTCTCAAATCCAGTAGTAACCATGCCCCATAATCCATAGAGATATAAGGATCCCAATAGTTAGTGTACGTTTTCATAAATACTAGGGACTAACCATGTGGTCCTCCCAAATATTTATATTTGGTGTCATTATATACCATCCCATGATGGCCAGTTATGATGGTTGGTTCTTGTGCTGGGGAGACACACTATGATTCTCATATAAGTTCCTTTGAAAATTTTGAATGGATGTATACCACATGAACATGGGAGTCCATTCCAGCCTCCCCTATTAGTGTAATGATCCTGTATCAGGAAAATTTAGGTTCTCTCGTATGGTGTGGAGCCCATTTGTGTCTCCTCATATTAGTATCTCGGATTATCCCTTGTTGTTGGCTTGGTGGTAGGTAGTCTTGTTCGAAGCTATCTAACTACCATCATCTTCCTTGGTAAAACGTTTGGATTAGAGCACACCCAATGGTTTAGTTATAGCATGATATTTGTAACCTTGTTTGTAGTTTTTGTTTATTTGTGTAAATTTATTGAGTCCTATTAGGGTAGTTGTTTCCCTCTAGAATTGGGGATGATCTCATTGATTTAAGATTCAAACATTCCAAGAGGTTTCTAATGGGTTTGTTTGTAGAACCGGAAACATCCAATGATTCCATATCCATTTGAACCTAATTTCCAAAGGTAGGCACTCATTAGTTGTGGACTGATGAGGCTTATGAATTTGCATTGGTCGAGAGGATGGGAGGTCGGACTCATCACACCTTTTTTAGGGGAATTATTGTCTACTCCGGGAGTCACTTTATATATTTAAGTTATGCTCGTTAATCCTTATTACATTACCAAGTATAAAATGAGCTTTCCTTTAGATCTGACAATCAATGATTGATATGTAGGAAATTCAGAGAACCTTTTATATGTATTCGAGGTTCTTCATCGATAGAGAATCATCTGTATTTATTAGAGATTCTTATTCAATTGTATCCTTTGATACATAAAAGTATCTTGGTCATTATGATGACCATACAGGTTTTAATGCCACTCATTGGGGCACTTGAAGTTTATTGTCATTCAGAAGGACATGGATTATTTCAAAGTAGGGATCATACCCGCAAATGGGCTACCTATGTATCCTTTGTTTTGGAAAAGGAATCAGAACCCACATAGTTCGAGAAAGGGAGTATGATGTTTTTGCATGATTGATGGCTCAAAGAAATATTTCATGATTACTTTTACACTCTAATCTCACGTGATTCATGCTCGGTGTGAGAAATAAGAGGTATTGGTGAAACCAAACAATTGTTCCATGAATGATGAAATGATGTGGGGCTTATTTGTGTACTTCCCAAATAAATGAAGATTAAGATTTACTTCAGGGAAGAAATCTAGGAACAGGGTCCATAAAGGTATTTGTGCTTCATGGATATTTGGATACTCTAATCTTAGGGCTTACTCCTAAGGAAGACTCCCAAGTTAAGAGGGGACTTATGATTGGGTTTTACTCCTAAAAAGGAAGCCCATATCAAAAGGAAATTAAGACTGGTTAAGAGGTATTAAGGCTACGACTTACTCCTGAGAACAAGGCCCAGGTTAAGGGACTTGAAAAATTAAGGGACTTGGGGCTTACTCCTGAAGAGGATGCCCATATTTGAGACTAAGGCTTACTCCTGAAAAGAAATCCCTGGTTAAGAGAATTATGGTTAGGGCATACTCCTAAAGAGGATTCCCATATTTGGGAATTTGAAGATTGGGGCTTACTCTTAATGAGGATGACCATATTAGGGGACTTGGGGCTTACTCCTGAAAAGGATTCCCAAATTAATGAGGACTAGGGGCTTACCCCTTAAAAGGAGGACCATATCTGAGACTGGGGATTATTCTTTAAAAGGAATCCCATGTTAAGGGGTTCTCTCATCTTAAAGGATGAGGTTGAATGAATGAAATCTCAACATTTAGTGACATAAAGATGTGTAAATCACTAGGTTTTAAGAGATGATCCACGGATTTCCTTTCAGATAAGGAAGTCAAATCAAGAAATCATGCCATAAATGGATTTGAAGAGTGTCTTGAAGACTGAATCTTGAATAGGAGAGATGGAATGGCATAAGAGGGGTGAAATGGATAGGAAAGGCACCCGAAAAGTTAGGGGCACACAAGTCATGGTTGGCGCGTAGGTACTGCATGGGCGTGCTAGTCCTAGTCGTGCAGGTATACCTGGGCGGCACATGGTTACATGTGCGATTTTCAGCCCTTAGAGTAATATTTGGGCGATCCTTGATCAAATGCTTTAGAATTATCCCTAGAGGCTTTCTAGAATATGGAGCACAAGTTATGGTGAAGAATTATGGTGGTGCGTAAGTATATTCATTTCCCTTAAGGGTAAAACACTTAGGAGCACAATTGTTAGTGAATTATAACACTTAGACCTTACTCCTATTGTATAGAGCTTCCATTCTTGGTAAAGAATTACCTTAGAAGTGTTCAGAAGACCTGAAGAATAGACTTGGGCGTTCAGAGCTCTACATCTGAATTCTGGAAAAAATTCCTCTGAAATGGGGGGCCCACCGAGGGTATTTATAGGCTGGAGAAGACCCTAGGCAGTTATCACCTAGGGCGCGCAAGTCACATGTGTGACCATTAGGTGGCACACAAGTATACTTGAACGATATTAAGGGAACTTACGCGACCCTTGTGAAATGTTCTTCTTATTCATTCATTTTTCAATTATTGATAATTTCTTAAAATGATGAATCACTTTGTGCTAAGGCATTTGCCTTTCCATTCTTTTAGACGGTGTGACAAAAAGGAGCGTCAACAAAAGTCCACCCTCAGTGTTGGATCCGAAAGAATAAGGATGTGACTCTGAGGAAAAGAATGAAACCAAGGGTCTTTGTGGTTATTGGAATTTTAAAGTCATGCATTTCAGACATAAAAAGGCTAATGTTTAAGGTCGAAATAGCTTTGATAGAAATGGATTAAAATTGACTCAATTCCTTGGAAATTTATCTAAAAACATATTACCATAATCAAGTACAAGGGAAAATATGTAAACTATGACTAAATAATATTTGAATCTGAGGTATAATATGAAAAAGAGCTAAAATACATTAGAAGAAGTAGTTCCCATGAATGAAGATACCATTATTCAACAAACCCGTTAGGGGGTTCAATTATTTCAGGCCACCTAAGGGCATTGGCTGCATTGTCAAATAAATAGCAACTTTTGGCTGACAGGTCCGTTATGTCGACTACTTATACAAGGACACCTAAGGGCATGTGCTGCATAGTCAGGAAAAAGAACTCTCAGAAATTTACTTTCCTAGTGCTAAAAAGCCAGTGAAAGTTTATGGAGATTCAAATTTTCCAAAGTATAGAGTTTTCTGTATGGAAATAGGTACTTGAATATGGAGAAGATATTTCCAAACAAGATCATTGAAGAACCGGATGGATATCACTCCTACGAAGGTCTGACCCAAACGTAGGGAAGGATCATATAAACCATATATTTGAATACTTTCAGTTCATGAAAAATTATATGGGACAAATATGTTAAGGATGGATATTTTGGCATATCCCTACATACTGTCAAGTCAAATAAAGACAAAAGATATTTTCCTCCCATGAATGAAGTTACCACTATTTAAAAAATCCGTTAGGGGGTTGAATTGTGTAGGGAAACTTAAGGGCATTGGATACATAGTCAAATATTAGCATCTTTTGGCTGACAGGTCCGTTATGTAGACTGTTTATGTAAGGCTGCCTAAGGGCACGTGCTGCATGGTTAGGCAAAAGAACTCTCAAAATTTCAAACCTTTTTGTGACTAAATGTTAAGAAAGGGGTTATGATGATCTGAAAATATTTAAAGTTAGGATTGTGACACATAAAGATGGGTATTGTGCAATGTATGTAGAGATACACATATCAATGCTAACCATAATCATGTTGTGGCTGGGTCCTGAATTGAAATGTTGGACTTCACTACGTATCCCATAAGTATGGAAATCAATCCATATGTAGTTCTTAAATTACAATTTAACATCATGTGGGACAAAAGGATTGGAGATCTTAGCTTAAGGTCATATAGCTCGGACCATTATAATAAATACACAGTGTGTGTTTTCATGGGGACTTTTCAGCCAGGGGACTGAAAGAGGAATTTTGGGTTTGTCCCAATAGACTTGAGGCTAGATTCGAGGGACTCTCGAGCGTTCCTACGTATCCCATAAGGATGGTAATGAAGCCCACATAGTTCTAGAACTACCCTATGTACATATTAGGTTCATACATGTGAAGGGTGAATGTAAATTTTAGTACAATGATGGTTTAACCCAAGATAAAAGGTTCAGGTATTTCCATGTATGCACGTAGTCTTTGAAATGAAACATGATTTTAAATGAATTTAAATAATGGTTCCCTCATGGTATCAAAGAATATTGTAGTTTATTGTCATACTGGACCAATGTGTTGTATATTTTAACGTCGTATTGCAAGGATATATGTGAACAAATGTAACGATATTGATACTGGGGGTGGTTTCACAAATCAACATCGTATGAGATGGAGGTGAACCGATGTGAAGAGATTGATTTTGGGCTTGAACCTTTGAAGGATTCCTACGTACCCAACTTGGAAGGCAAGGATCAAAGTATACATAGTTCAATTTAAAGAATGAATTAATTATCAAGTTGTTATTGGGGACAACGACCTAAAAAATGGTGTTGGGACATACATGTGGTTAGCGTCCCGAAGAGGGTGTTATGGTTGAAATTTTCTCTAAGATCACGCGAGTCATACTCGTTGTGAGAAACAAGAGGTAACAACAACCTTAACGATACATAGTTTGATGTCATGTAGCACATATAAAGGGACTATACAATTTAAAGTCTTGCAGTTAGGACTATTGGTGCTGCATAGTTTAATGTCATGTAGCAGGGACAAAGTAAAGTTTAATGTAATTAGGACATATAAAGGACTTTCTGTACAGTTTAGCATCATGTAGTTAGGATGATGGGGACAATATAGTTTAACATCATGTTGGATGAAAGGGGGACTGTGCAGTTTAATGTCATGCAGTGAGGACAAAAGAGTATACCATTTAACGCCATGTTGGACGTATTAGGGACTTTTTCACAGTTTAACGTCGTGTCGGACGAAGAAGGGACGATACAGTTTGGCGTCATGTTGGAAGAAAGTGCGAATAGATTAAGGTCGTATGCATGGACCGTGTATGGTGCAGTTTAACATCATGTTGGACGTAAGGGACGACTATATAGATTAACGTCATGTAGTTAGGACGTCACAATTTAACATCGTGTGGGACGAAAAAAATACAAATAGTTTAAGGTCATATGTATGGACCGTGGAAGTATTTTGTGTTCATATAAAATATTTCTTCAGAAATCTGGCATTGGTTGGAGTAGTGATGAATTCTCCATCCATTGAGATTAAAGAATAAGCTCCATTGGAGTAGACCTTATGTATTGGGTAAGGTCATTCCCATTTTTTTCTCAATATTGGGAGGTTTCTTTCCTAGTATCATTGGAATTATGAGAACTAATACCAATTCTCCCTGAGTGAATGATCGAAGACAAATTTTTTTGTTGAAATCTCATGCTATTCGATTCTTCTAGACATCCAAGTAGTGAAAAGTGCACAATCTTTTCTCATATAACTGTTCCAATTCATTCAATCGCTTTTGATATTGTTCATCTGTAGATGATTGATCACAAATCGAAACTCTGAGCGAGGTTAGTTGAACTTCAATTAGAAGGACTACTTCCATTCCATATACCAATGAATATGGATTTGACCACATTGTAGTGCGGGTGGTAGTCTGATAAGCCCATAAAGCATGGAAGAGTTTATCAGGCCATGGTTTCTTATCTTTATCCACCATCATTTCAAGTATATTTGAAAGAGTCTTATTGAAGGCTTCTATCTGGCCATTGGATGCTACATGATACCAAGATGAATGGTTGGATATGATGTTGTATTCTTGATACAACTTCTTCACCTCAGATGAACAGAAGTTGGTTCCATTGTCCGTCAACATGGTATGAGGGACACCAAATCTGGTAATGATGTTAGACTTGATGAGGCTAACAATGAATTTAGAACTTACTTCCTTAATAGGTATTGCCTCTACCCATTTTGAAAAGAAATCAGTATTAGTAAGAATATACTTAAACTTCTTGGCCGTAGCTGAAGGGTAAGGCCCCACCACATCCATTCCCCATGTGGAAAATGGCCACGACTATTTAGTTGTATGAAGCAACTCTGGAGGTTGATGAACAAAGTTGGCATGTAATTGGCATGAATGACACTTCTTTGTGAAATCAACACAATTATGTATCATTGAAGGCCAAAAGTATCCAAGCTTTCGAATATGATCAGACAGTCTATGTCCAGAATGGTGGGTACCACAGACTCCATCATGCACTTCATTCATGACAGTCGTTGTCTCTTCACCATCAATGCATCTGATGAGAACTCCATCAAAATCACGTTTGTAGAGAATTTTTTCTTGGTGATCTGGGCTATCATAAAGAGTAAAATTGACCACAAGTCGCCGAATTTGTTCTTTCTCAGCTCTATCGGGTGGAACTGTTCCATTTTGAGGGTATTCTCTGATAGGTGACATCCATCCATTAGTATGACCATACGGTTCAAGAATGAGACTAATTCCATTAATTTACTCTGTTATGATTCAAACATAAGGTGAAATTGCACGACGGTGGGCAATACTGATGGTTGTCACATCCCGATTTGGATCTGACAGAGATGTGGCTATATTAGCCAGTGCATCAGCTTCAGCATTTTTTGATCGCGGGATATAAGAAAATGTCGGTTCCGAAGGGAATTCCGCCATTAACTCTCTGATGTAATCATACAAAGGGATTAGTTCTTATTTTCTAATGGCATAATCCCCATTTACTTGTTTGATTACCATGTCTGAATCACCTTTCACCTTTAAGTGATTCACTTGTGCTTGAAGCGCCAATTCCAAGCCTGCGATAGGAGCTAAGTATTATACTTCATTATTGGTACAACCTTCCCACAATAAGAAGAAATAAGGTAACACTGCGTTTTCTAGAGAAATGAGCACCATTCCTAAGCCAACTTTGTTGAATTTAGGATTTTCCATTTTCCTCCATGTTGGACTTCTGGAAGCACCATCAAAATACATTTCCCATGCCCAAGGACATTCATGAATAGAGAAGACCTACTCATCAGGGAGTTCAATATCTGAAGATGTGTCTTCAACTGAAGGGTGTTCAACTTGGAAATCAGCCAGAGCTTGGCCCTTTATTGCCTTTTGAGACACATAATGAATGCCGAATTTCTGCAAAATTACTGCCCACCTTGCCAGACGTCCTGTAAGTATTGGATGACTAAGGATGAATTTGAGCGGGTTATTACGAGATACCAAATGGACCTCGTGATGTTGCAGGTAGTGTTTCAACTTCTAAACTACAAAGATTAATTCCAGGCAGCACTTTTCAATACTTGAATACCAGGTTTCTTCTTCATGCATAGTCCGACTGAGGTAGTAGAGGCAGTTTTCATTCCCAGCATCATTCTTCTGAGTATGAAAGGCACCCAATGATCGCTCTAAAGCTGTCACGTATAGGATAAGTGGTCTTCCTTCAATAGGTGGAATGAGTACCGGCAGACTCAATAGGTATTTCATGAGAATATTGAATGCTTCTTGACATTCTTTAGTCCACTAGTAAGTGACTCCCTTCTTCATCAATTTGGTGAAGGGTAAACTTTTTTCCTGCCAAATTGGCGATGAAACGCCGAATATAGGGTATGTGTCCTTGAAGTCCTCTTAATTATTTCAAATTTTGAGGAGGTGACATATCAAGGCTTGACTTTGTCTTCTCAGGATCAACTTCAATACCACGATGTCGTACAACAAAGCCGAGAAATATTCCTGAGGTTACCCCAAAAGAACATTTTAAGGGGTTCATCTTCAAATTATGTTGTTGAATCTTGCGGAATACGACTTCCAAATCATCCAAGTGATTAGAACATAGTTTGGATTTGACCACCAATCTTCCACATAGCATTTCAAAAACTTCCCTAAAAAGGTATTGAAGATACGATGCATGGCACGCTGAAATGTTGCACCTGCATTCTTTAAGTTAAAGGGCATTACCCGGTAGAAAAACACACACTGAGGGGATCTGAAGGCTGTGGATTCCTCGTCTTCTAGGGCCATTCAGATTTGATTATATCCATAATATCCATTGATGAAGTAAAGTGCTTCATAGCCAGCTATTACATCAATTAAAAGTTTTGTAATCAGAACTGGGAAATCATCTTTAGGACAATGCTGATTAAGATCTATGAAATCGATGCAAACTCTAATTTGTCCATTCTTCTTCTTTACAGGGACAATATTAGCCAACCATTTGGGATATTGAACTTCTCTGATGAAGTTAGCTTCGATAAAATTATCCACTTCAGCTTCAATTTTGGAAGCATAAGTTGGGTGTGTTCTTCTCACGGCTTGCTTAAATCTGCGATGTTCTTCTGGTAAACTGAAATGATGAGTAGCAACATTAGGATCAAGACCGGGCATCTCTGTATAGTTCCAAGAAAATATGTCTTGATTTTTCTTTAAAAGGGAAATATACATATCTTTTTCTTCAAGAGTCATAGCCGCACTAATTAAAGTGGGGGCGTGGATCTTCTTTTGTACCAAGATTTATTTCTCTGTGTTCATCCACGATGGTAGAGATACCCTCCTTAAATGATGGAGGATAATCTATGAGATCTTCCTCTTCTTCTTCAACATGTGTTATTTCTTCCGTTTCTACTTTCATAGTAGATGATAAAGCAGAATTTCCATGATCAGAAGAGATGTTAAAATTTGAACATCTCGAAGAAGAAGCTTCCATTTCTGACCCAATTGATGATGAAGGGTCTTCCTTGGGAAATAAAGAGGAGATGATGGATTGAGAATCAACATCATTTTTCACCTCAGATATTCCTATAACTTCTTCTGGGCTGATTGGAAAAGTATAGACTTCTTGGATTTCATAAGATGAAATGAAGATGTCACCATTTTGGCTTTCATAACTGCCTGGAGGATCACCAATTTCTCCCATTTTGTCTGGCTTGATTACCATAATTGACATTATAGATCTTTTCATAAGAGTATTTTGATTTGTTTCTATCCTATCAATTTGACTGATAGGAAACAAATAATCTCTACTCACATGCACAAATGGATTTACTGGAACCTTCTCCAAACCATATGGAGCATTAAAATTGGTAATCTCCTTTGTTGTGGATTTATCCTTTCCCTTCATGTGATAGATTCTGCCTCAATGTATTGAGACACACATGTATTGAACGGGGCCTTATCACCATACAATGTCCCAACATGACTATAGAAACAATATTTGAGACATTGATGGTATGATTAAGGGATAACTGCATGTTGATGTAGCTAGGGTCTTCCGAGCAAGATGTTGAAAGCTGAGTCTTGATCATCAACCATGAAATCTGAATTTGATACAAGATCTCTAAACTGAGTTATGAGTGTAACTTCACCCAGTGTTTCTTGTTCATTTTTATCATTTCCTTTTAACATCATAGTCTAAGGAGACAAATCAGATTCTGTGAGGCCCAATCGACAAAGTGTACAAATGGGAATGAGGTTAACTCCTGAACCATTATCAATGAAAGCTCTTCGGACATCTGGACATTGACCTTGCCAAATATGTACAAAGGTCTAATATGCCCATGAAAAACATCATCTTCATCATCATTAGTAAAAGATAGTACTACATGGTATTCTGCTGGATTATTCTCTACATGGTAGACTTCAACTGTAACAATTTCAGTTTCAAACTCCTGAGGACTTGATAAAGCCTCAATGAGTGGCTTCTAAAGATCCTTTGTTAAATTCATGGCATCCAGAATTGATAACATGGCTGGTACTTGGTCCAGGTGTTTCAATATTTCATACTTTTGATCGAAAGTTCTGTGTTTCCCAATAGGAACATGTGGTTTAGTAGGTGCCTTGAAAGTTGATGCCTTGGAATTTGATGCATCTTGTACCGGGATAGGAGTTGGTAATACTCCTGGCTTTAGAAGATTAGACCGATTAGGTCTATTTACATGCCGAGAGGATGAATGTGGAACCCCCAACTGATCCTCCAAAATAATTGTTCCAGGACTGAATTTGCTATTGGTGGAAGAACATTCTTGTTATTGCTGAGCTCGCTGAAGGGCTTTGCCATGAGTTTCTGCTGCATACACTGTTCTAGTAGGGGCAGAATTGGAATAGTGGCTTCCGAAAGATCCACGTCTTTTCCTATATCCTGAGATTCTATAACTTCCTCTGATTCCTCTATTTTATATAGGGAATTCATGCTCATAGAAATCAAAACTGCGATTGGCATATGGATCTGTTAATTGAATCACATTAATAGAACCAAAGATTAACTCTTCATCCGATGAGGACTCTGCTTGACTAGCCAATTTAGGCTGTACCATTTGGTGGGGTGGCACCCGCGAATTTGAAGTAGATGGCATGAAGTCTGCCAGAGTCAAAGACAAATTGGGCTTTGACACGTACTCATCTTCTTCTAATTATTTTTCTTTCTTTGAATCATGCATTTTCATTGAGTATTTTCCCTCTGATAAAGAGGGTTTTGCTACGACATTCATTGTAGAAGGCACAATTGGTTCCTTTAATTGTGTTTGCAAAATAGCATGAGTTTGGTTGATCATCTTTCTGACCATCCAATAATCATATTTTTGTGCATTTTTTCTTTTGACTTCTTTCCACTCGCCTTCCTCCTCTAGAACTGTAGCAGTAACACATGCTACCTAAGCTGAAGAACGTTTTAATTTGACTTGTCCCAAGTCTACCATCATTTGAAGGAGGTCTTTAAAGAAAAAACACTCCTGGATGGGAAGCCCAACATTTTGTGAATGGTGCAATAATTGGGACGGTCTTCATCTCCTTCCTTGTTTGGCCTTTTGGGCCGTGGAAACTGAACCGAATTATTTTCCAGAGCCGAAATAAAGTAACCAGGAACTTGTTCATTTCGGAAAGCATATGTTTTGGTCATCAGATACTCAAATTGTTTTCGTATTTGATCTATTTAATCATATTGATGAAACGACCTTTGTTGTTGGCACTCAGGAGGTGGAGCCCTTCGAGAAAATGATGTTTTTGAAGTAGAAGCAAGTACATGTGCTTGTTTAAGCATAACCTTAGTAGTCTCTACTTTACCCATTCTCCTTCCTAGAGCTGATTGAATTACATGAGACATAGCCTTAGTCAATATAAGAGAATCTTCAATTTGTTGAGTGATTGAAGTAAGGTCTCAAAACCCTTCTGTGTATTTCACAGGGATCAACGACGTGTGTAATTAGTCACGCAGATTTTCCACACAGATTGGAAAAAGTTCCTCTTGAGGGAGTGCTAAGCTTATTGAATATGTTAATCCCTTCCAGGGAGTAATTAAATCAGAGACTCTTTCATTATCCATTTTCATACAGTTTGTAAGATAAAAAACTGTTGTCTTTGGAAAAGTTGAGCTGAATTGGAGAAGGAATCTTTGGCGAAGATCCTCCCATCCGGTAATTGACCGGGATTGCAATATTTTATACCAGACAAAAGCTAGTCCTTGCAAGGTTTTCACGAAGCATCTGAGTTTCACTGCTTTTTGCTACTCCGGAGTTCCCATAATAGGATCGCAACAAGACATGTAATGTGTCAAATGTTGTTCAGGGTCACCTTATCCATTGAAAATAGGGAATACAGGGTTCCCAAAACTTGATGGGGGATGGATTTCATCAACCCATTCAGGGTAAGATCTCTTTTCTGGTTGAACCTGTGTATGCTTTCCCTCCATAGTCTCTAATCGATCTGTTAATGACTCAATAGTAGTTATTAACAATTGAGAAACATCCGGATGAGCTTGGACCTGAACAGGTGCACTGACTGGAGCTTGGACAGGTATGGCAGCTAGTACTGCAACTAATGGCAGCACTGCCAAATTTTTTTGCACTTGACCCGTAGGATTAGACCTGTGAGGGTGTACTGATAAAGAAGGATATTCTTGATCCATCTCAGTAGCTGCAACAAACTCCCATGGATGACTAACTCCAGCACGCTTAGGAGGAAGAATACCCTGAAGTAGTTCTGCGTTCAACCTCCTTAATTATTTCATTTCTTCCTCTTGTTGTGAAAATCATTACTCTAGTGAGAGATATTGGCCTTCTTCATAGAAAGGATATGTAACCTGATTCTTTCCCTTCCCCTTTTGTGATCCTTTTCGGAGAGGGGGAAGTGGGTTATTTGAAGGAACACCCTTATTTTGGGTAAACCTTTGATTTCGTGTATGCACACCTTCTTCATTTGAGTCTGTGCGTACAACATCTTGAATAGGAACCTCTTCATCTGATCCTTCTAAGTGAACCTCTTGTTATGGAGGATCAGCAACATAGAAATTAATGACATTAATTGATGAATAATGAATCACATCCCTTCTATCGACATTTCTGTGATATTTTCTTCCTCCATGTCATTGATTAGACATTGCCTTTTGGTGATTCAATCCCTCAGGAAATTCATGACAAACCGTAATTTGGAGGGAATCTCATGAAAATTTGGCTCTTTGTTCCCCTTGAGGCATATTCCCCAATCGAGAGAAGAATGACTATCTCTGAGGAGGGGGTTGATGATTTTAAAAAGTCCCCAGTCTAGTGGACTGGGGGTGTTCCTACTGTCTTTGCTCAACTCCTCAAATCCTATTTGTTGATTCCGAGGGTCGGTTTACAAGAGTCCCTAGTATGGAAAGATGGGGTGGCTCTTGACATGCTATGTCTGTGACTTTCTTTAATGCTATCATTATCTTTCGGACCTTAGTCCGGAAATTAGCTGGATGCATCAATCGACATCCACTTTTATCACCCGACTTGAAAGACCGTTGGATGATTTTTGACACTTCTGTCACTTGATGATGTGCTTTCTCCATACTAGAGGCATGTTCAATATTATCGTTTGCTTGATGCAAAAGTAATTTAACAAATTTTTCTTTGTATTCAAGATTTTGAGAGGAACTAGTTGAGGCCTATTCTGGGGAATGCTTTTGATTACAAACAAAACCCATTGAGTGTGGCCATCCAAGGGCAATAACATTACATGAGATCATTTTTGGCGGGCTTTGCTGACTGTAGAGAACAGCGAAATGTAGTGCTCCATGAACACCCCATCCTTTGACATGAATACCAGATGGGGCATTGGCAATTAACTGGCGCAATCTTCTTAGTGCTCCAACGCATGAACGCTGAAGGGCTCTCTACTACTTTTCAGCCTTCGAATATTGAGATACTGATAGAGATGCCAAATCAATCTGATGTTGTAAACCTTCTATTATCTTAAAAAGATTTTCATATTTATCATAATATAATACATTCTTTTCCAACTGAGAAATATTTTTCCATATGTTGAGAAGAATATCATTAATTCCATCTTCCGTCAACATCTCTGTAATGCCATACTGGGAGTCATCCAGAGGCCAAAACATGACTGGTACTTCACCTTCCACTAGTTGTTTTCTCATGTTCATCATTTCCTCTTTAACATTCAATGAATATTATTCTACCTGATTTGACCAGAGCTGGTTCTTCCTTGTTGCTTCATCATATTCAATAATATTGGTAGATAAATCACTGATCAAACTAGAAGATGCATGACTTAGGGGTGGTTTGGAGAATGACCTACACCCTGGGCTATCTTCCAACTGAGAAAGTATTTCATCTTCTAGTGATAAAGCCTCAGACATGACTGGTTTTGCATTTTCATGTGCCTCATGATAAGAGGGATTTCTCAGCACTACATTGTCCACTATAGCATTTTCTGGGCAATGTGCATCACTACTGTGAAGAGGACTTTCGCAGCAAAATTCTTCATCATGGGGAGGAACACCATGGTGGGTTACAGAAAAGGGTGAGATCTCTTGCTCCTTGGACTTATGACCACATAGAGGGTTCCCGTGGTTCTCATCTAAAGATGAAACTTTGAGATCAACCGAATTTTCATGAAGCAAGCCTTCATGAGGAAGTGTCTGTTGAAGACCATCAGAATTAATGTTCACACTGTTGGGAAATGAGGGATTAGAATCTTGAATTCCAACAGATAAAAATCTGAGGGCATTAAGAACTCCATCATCGAGCAAGGCCTTGTTACAGATTGGATCTTGATCTCTTGATTGTGCTCGGTGGGTTTGCTTCTTAGACGCCTTCTTACTCGCCTTGGAAACCACTTGTTGATGAAAGGTGCTGCTCTGAGCAGGTGTATGTGCCTGATTTGGAAAGATGGCCAGATTAGGTTGATTATCTCTACTCAAATCAGGTGTATGTTCCTGACTTGGTTATCTGTATGATATGGGGGAGTATTCCCCACAACCCTCTTGGACTAGATCAGATGTGTGTGTCTGTTCAGGAGTGAATTGTTGATGTGTCACTCCACTAGTAGGGATAGATTTATGTGTATTTACCTGAGATGTTGCTAAAGCCGTTATAATATCATGACAGGCATCCATGATATGAGGTGGGATTTTCTTCTACTCTTTCACCATTGACAGAATGTTCTTGGAGACTTTAGCGGCCGGAATGGGGATATTTGTCCATTATGTGCATGGAGTAGGTGTGTGTTCCTTCTCAACTCCTCCTTTTCTTGTTAGTGAATCCTGACAGTACTCACGTGTGGGGGCAGAATGTTGAGTCTGCCTCCTGTTTGTCACCAGAGCTTTCCGACTGACTTCTCCGTGTGCTACCATGCGAGACTGTTGGTAGGCTTGATCAATACTAGCTGGTGTATGTGCCTTCTGATTTCACTTCGCTGAACGTTGTTGATGTTCTCCATCATATGTAGTCATACAAGCCTGCTGACTAGCTGATGATGTATAAATAGGTGTATGTTCCTGCCTATAGTACTTCACCGAAATTTCCTGGCGGGATTGGCGTGATGCTGCCAGACCAGTCTACTAGACATCGGAATTAAAATGGATGGGTGAATGTGCTCGCTCGTTGCTTTCCACCAAGTTAGGCTGGTGGACTTCTCCATAGATGGTAGAGATGAGAACCTGCTCACTGTTGACCGGATTTCTCCTCTGGAGATTCGTCGTTCCTGCTCGGGTTCGAGGAACCTAAGTCGAACGGCTGACCCTCATCATGTTGAGGGTGCACTGCCGCACGATTCTGGTGGCGATTGTTGATAGGATCCCTTGGGAAGAACTCCTGTCTGCTTGAATTAAGTCCATGAGGGACCTGCTCATTCACCTCCCCAGAATAAGGGAGCAAATGGTGATTGCGTTCCAGAGATAACAACCCAAAACGGTTGGAGAAGTTGGTTAGCACCGCCTGCTTCTTGATCACTGGTCATCGCTGTCCGGATGACCAGGGTGAATTTTTCACTTGGAGGGCTTGTCGAGTAGCCTCCAGAGTTGGAATAGTACCATTTTGACGGTACTCCTTAACCAACGCGTTTGATACCCAGTGTTGAAGATGCTAAGTAGGTGATGTCATCCTCATAATGGATGATGATCTAGCAGGAGTAGCAGCAGTGGCATTTGCAGCAGTGGTATTCACAACAGCGGTATTCACAGGTGTGAACTTGAGAGCAGCCATTTCTTAGAATGCAGAAAATCATGGAAAAGGGTGCCTGTTTTATATAATAGACATAATCAAGATAAATCCGGCAACTACATCTTTTGGATGAACACATATTTCAATGATTGTTTTTGTTCCCCTATCATTGAGTTTTAAATAGGGGACTAACAAATAAGTAAAACATCAATTTAATTTGGTTAAGGATTCACATCGGGTTCACAATTTTTTTTCCATCTAGAATTGGGGATGATCTCATTGATTTAAGATTCAAACATTACAAGCGTCTTCTAACGGATTTTTTTGTAGAACCGGAAACATCCAATGATTCCAAATTCATTTGCACCTAAATTCCAAAGGTAGGCACTCATTAGTTGTGGACTGATGAGGCTTAGGAATTTTCATTGGTCGAGAGGATGGGAGGTTAGACTCATCACACCTTTTGAGGGGAATTATTTTCTACTTCGGGACTCTCTTTATGGATTTATGTTTTGTTACTGAATCTTGATTACATTACCGAGTATAAAATGATCTTTCCTTTAGATCTGACAATCAATTATTGATATGTAGGAAATTTAGAGAATCATTTATATGTATTCAAGGACCTTCATCGATAGATAATAATCTGTATTTATTAGATATTCTTATCCAATGGTATCCTTTGATACATAAAAGTCTCTTGGTCATTATGATGACCATACAAGTTTCAAAGCCACTCAGTGGGTCACTTGATGTTTATTGTCATTTAGCAGGACATGGATTATTTAAAAGTTGGGATCGTACTCGCAGATGGGCTACCTATGTATCCTTTGTTTTGGAAATGGAATCAGAACCCACATAGTTCTAGTAAGGGATTATGATTCTTATTCATGATTGATGGCTTAAAGAAAGATTTCATGATTAATTTTACACTCTAAGCTCACGTGATTCTTGCTCGGTGTGAGAAACAAGAGGTATTGGTGAAACTAGACAATTATGCCACAAAAGATGCAATGATGTGGGGATAATGTGTGTATGACTACCCAAATAGATGAGGAATATGATTTATTTCAGGGAAGAAATCCAGGAACAGGGTCCATAAAGTATATGTGCTTCATGGAGATTTGGATACTCTAATCTTGGGGATTACTCCTAAGTAAGATGCCGAAGTTAGGAGGGGACTTATGATTGGGTTTTACTCCTACGATAGAAGCCCAGATCAAAAGAAAATTAAGTCCGGTTAAGAGAGATTAAGGCTGAGGCTTACTCCTAAGAAGAAGGCCCAGGTTAAGGAACTTGAAAAATTAAGGGACTTGGGGCTTACTCCTAAAGAGGATGCCCATATTTGAGATTGGGGGCTTACTCTTGAAAAGGAAGTCCATGTTAAGAGAATTATGGTTGGGGCTTAATCTTAAGGAGGATGCCCATATTTGTGAATTTGAAGAATGGGGTTAATCCTAAGGAGGATGCCCAGATTAAGGGGCTTGGGGATTACTCCTGAAAATGATGCCCAAATTAATGAGGACTTCGGGCTTACTCCTGAAAAGGAGACCCATATCTGAGACTGGGGCTTATTCGTGAAAAGGAAGCCCAGATTAAGGGGTTCTCTCATCTTAAAGGATGAGGTTGAATGAATGAAATCTCAATCTTTAGTGACATAAAGATGTGTAAATCACTAGGTTTTAAGAGATGCTCCACGGAGTTCCTTTCAGATAAGGAAGTCAAATCAAGAAATCATGCCATAAATGGATTTGAAGAGTGTCTTGAAGACTGAATCTTTAATAGGAGGGATGGAATGGCATAAGAGGGGTGAAATGGGAAAGAAAGGCACCCGAAAAGATAGGGGCGCGCAAGTCCTGGCAGGTGCGTAGGTACTGCGTGGGAGCGCAAGTCCTAGGCGTGCAAGTATACCTGCGCGACACATGGGTACTTGCACGATTTTAAGCCCTTAGAGTAATATTTGGGCGATCCTTGATCAAAGCCTTTAGAATTATCCCTATAGGCTTTCCATAAGATGGCGCGCATGTTATGGTGAAGGAGAAGGGCGGTGTGCAAGTGTATTCATTTTCCATAAGGGTAAAACACTTAGGCGTGCAAGTGTTAGTGAATTCTAAAACATAGACCTTACTCCTCTTGTATAGACCTTCCATTCTAGGCAAGGAATTACCATATAAGTGTTCGGAAGACCTGAAGAAGAGACTTGGGCGTTTAGAGCTCTATATCTGAATTATGTAAAAAATTCCTCTAAAATGGGGGGCCCACCGAGAGTATTTATAGGTTGGAGAAGACCCTGGGTGGTTATCACATAGGGCGTGCATGTCACTTGCACGACCATTAGGCAGTGCACAAGTATACTTGCACGACAATAAGGGAACTTGCGCGACCCTTGTGAAATGTTCCTCTTATTCATTCCTTTGTCAATTTTTGATATTTTCTTCAAAGGATGAATCACTTTGTGCTAAGGCATTTTCCTTTCCATTATTTTAGACAATGTGATGAAAAGGAGCGTCAAGAGTAGTGTTTGAGAAGTTTTTTTGGATCAATTAATAATGTGCTTGATCGTTTCTAGATTGCGATGTACGTTTTGATATGTGAGAGTATTCCTTCGTTAATTGATCAATACAGGTGTTTTAGACTATCCGTTGACAGACAAAACATGGAAAACGAGTACGTACTGGTTCATCGGTTTGGTTTGGGTTTTGAATTTTGCCTTGATTTTGATTTCTATTGGTGGAAGGATTTATGATGGGGAGAATTGTCACACTCAAATTTTAAATTTCATGATTTGTTTCAAATCCTCTTTTGGTTATTATCATTCTCTTGGTTTCTAGGTTTTCTGGGTATAAAATTTTGGTTCCTCTATTATTTTTCATCGATGATCATATCCATCAGGATATTGGATGGTAGTTGGCCCCATATTTTTTATATAGGCATGGTGTGGGGTTGTGGTGTCTTGGAGATGGATTAGTGAAACTCTTAGTGGCACATTTTGTGGGGTATGTTGTTGAGATGGTTTTACCCATGAGTTTGATGAGATTAGGGTGAAAAGGATGTTTTATTTTGGTACTTTCCCCCATTATTCTTGTTCTACCATCCCCTTATGGACCCCCATAAAATTGGATTCAAAATGTTACTTTTTTGTGGCCAGAACAGGATGCACGGTTTGGCCACAAGATTTACTAAACTGTGCTGCCAAACCGGGCTGGGTGTCTAGCACATTAAAAATTGTTTTAAATACAATGTTTTCCCTTCCATAAATAAACCAAATCCACACAACTATTCTCCATTTTGGGCCCTACCTCCATGGACATCCATCAAGATCTCTCACCCTCCCTTGGAACTCAATTTTTAAGGGATATTTGATGGGGAAAACATCAAAATCATGAAATTAAGTCTTTCAATATTTGATTTCATCACTTTACTTTGGGTTTCATTCCCTCTTTCATGATGTTCTAATGATTCCAAAAGATATAGTTCATACCTACGGTTTTTGAAAGAGTTTCTTGGTCTAATGTTGTGGTTTTATGTTTCTTTTCTCTTACATGAGGTGTTGCAGTGGTGCGATTGATGTTTCACACCATTATTTGAGGGTTTCGACATTTCGGTATGTTATTACATGTGTATTAATTTCATGATGAATTATCATTATGGATTTAATTATTTTTCACGATCCTCCCATGGTGTGTGTGGTGCGAAAACAGATTTTTATGGATTTGGTTAAGAGATTAATTTAATAGTTCTATTTTCTCTTTAAATTGGGTGTTTTCCATGTGTTAATCTTGTGGTATTTTTATAAAATATGAAAGCAATTTCATTGTTTTTGAAATGGGATTCCAATTCTGGATTGGGAATGATTTAGTGTTATGTGGGATTTAGAAGGGGTGTTTTTATGGATTTTATGTATAAAACTGTGTTATACATATTGAAAGTGTTTTATGAAGATGCTCGTTTTTTTCCTGTGTAACTTTTGTGGTATTATTCTATGTAACTTCATACAACTTGAGAGTTGTTTCATAAGTATATCTTGGGATTCCAATTATGTTTTGGATTGGTATTAGTTTTATTTTTTTCTCTAAAGAGGGTATTGAAATGTGTTTTCTATGAAAAACAATGTTATACACCTTGGGATTGTTTTATGAAACCTGAAAATAATTTATTGAGTTAAAAAAATTGGGAAAAGGATGTAAATGTACTATTTTAGTGAGTGTGTTAACCAAATATGGGTGTTTGAAAGTTAAGGTGGTGTCAAAATATGTCAAAATTTTTTATAATGTTTTATAAATTTCTGAAATGTTTTATCAAATTGCATGAAAGGTCCAAAACACATTTGATGGCTGTTTTGGGGGTGTATCATGTGAAAAATGATTTTTTTGTGAAATGAGTATTATGTGACATGTGGGTGGGATGTTGGGTGGGTGTGTGATATGTAATAGGAATTACCATTTTAAAATTATATTTCATGGTCTGTTGAACTTGTATAAGCACATGAGGGAAATCCTAGAATCTAGGTGGGTGGACTTGTACATGTATGCTAATGAAACCAAGGAATTTTGCCCTAGTTTCATATAGAAATTTTTACAATTACAACATAAACTGAACAATGATGTTGATGATAATGACATTGGGGGACCACTAGGTTTTGGATATGATCCCTAATAGTGGATCATGTGCATGAGAACATATATTTGTATTGTTACTTTCACTGAGTTACGAGGTACTTGGGACCCAGAACAAGCTAGTACAATGGGGTTATTTCTCATTTGTTATGCCACTCTAAATCCTTATGAATAACATTAGTATATTATTTTTTTGGCTGGAAATTTATGTAGCATTGATATATTATTTAAAATTTCTGATTCTTCAAAGTATCCCACCTGAAAAATGTTTTTATTTATTGTTTCATCCTTTAGAAATTGTAACTATCTTTTCTCTTTCATGAAATCATAAATTCTTTTTGGCTTTGAATGCTTATCACATGGAATCTCTTAGTTGTGGCATAGTACCAGGGTTTGGTTCACACCTTACATAGACTATTGGGTTTAAGTAGACTTGGCTATTTTTTTGCAGGTTTGGGTACAACTTTTAGTACTAGTTGTTCATATTTCTAGCATGTCCTTCTTTGAGTAGTGTTGTAGAGATTTCATGAGGGAAATGCCTCTTTCCATGAAGAGATTACTGGTCTATATATATTGGGTTTCAGAATATGTTATAGTCATTGAGAATTTTTTTAAATTATCTAATCCAATTCATAATTTATTTAAAAGATTGTTTGGTTTGAAAAATAATGATTTGGTTTATTATATATATTTGTTGTGGGATGTTTATAAACTCGGTTAAATCATTCACAATTATCATCTTATGATACCTAGGATCTAGTGCTAGCCCCTAGGGATCAGGAACGCCCTTTGAGCCTTATCTTGGACCATGCCGGCTACCAGTTTAAATGGAGACAAGATTCAGTTGATGACATAGAATGTATATATAGATTAAACAATCCTTATATTAACCACTCAAAATAATGATCTACATTTCTACATTTCCTAAAATCCAATTACCATAAACTAGATTATATTATCTAATTGATAAATAATTTTTTCCTTACTAAAAAAGGCATATTTTTTCAATATATCAATGATATAATATATTTTTATCTTGTATAAGAGATGAGGATTGTTTTAGATATCAAGAGATGAAACAAGAGAGAAATTCCATGATCAAACCATTATTACAGAATAAATGTTAAGTGTGATTGATGAATTAGATTTTTTAGAATTACGTAATGGGGTATTTTTTGGACTTAATGACCAATTTTGAATTGAGCTAATGGAGAAAATGGTGACAAGTTGAGTTTTATGAAAACCATAAAATTAAGTGATCTCATTGGGCTGTTAACAATGTCTCCATCTTAGCCAATTCCTCAACCAATGGTCTAGTGGCTGTTGGGATAAAAAATTCCTAAATCCCTATATGTGGGAAGATTATTTTTTAGATGAAATACATTTACCTTGGAACATTTCTTTTTATTTATTCATATACCACCAGTTTTTCATGGGGAAAATGGTAGCTTGAAAAAGTATAAAAAGTCCAACAGCAAAGCCTATACTTGGGTCCTGACTCATAAACACTTATATATAACATCAGAAAACAACAAAAATATGACAAAAAGATTTGTAAATTCTAAATACAAGCATACCTAAAAAGAGTAGTGTCTCAATTAACCCCCTTCGGTGACTTCTTATTATCATGAAGTACCCCTAATGGATCAAATTAGATTATAATTTGTCATTATATGTTTATTTAATATTATTATGGGTCACCTATTAGTATTAACCTTAGTATAATCCCTTATGTATGCAAAGACAAAAAATTAGAGTTATTATTTTAGGAAATTTACTTTTTGGAGGGATGACCTATATTTTCATGAAGTTCCTCCATTTAGATGGATTAAACATGGATTTGAACAAATTTTTGTTCTTGATGATGCATCATGGAATGGTCCCATGATTTATCAAATGGGTGATACAAAATGAACACACCAACAAGGACAGTTTTAACTAGATCATGTTCCCGATAAAGGATCCCAAAAAGGAAGCTCATTATTTTCTGATTACCCATGTGACTTAAATATGATAAACATCACATCATTCATGGGAGGAACAGTCCCCCATGACGTGGATGAATGTATATGAGTCATACAAAGGATCTTTGACCTGGTGAAACTCCATTGTGATGGAGGTATTTTCTTCTAACTATTATACTTCAAGGAATATCTATATGGTAGTGATATTTCATTCTATTGGATGGAAGAAATTGAAGGTTAAAATAGTAGATCATTAAGGTCCCCTATATTAAGGATTTATTCACCGATGCACTGATGATTGAATATTTCTATATGTTTTGGGAACTCTATATGGGGTTATTGATAGATTATACATATTATTTGAAATTCATTGTGTTGATTAAAATTTCTCATCTACTATTGTGGAATGACGATTTAATGTCTCAATGTTTTGAGATTGGCTTTCATAAAGAGTTGATGGTAAAGGAAAAAAACATAGATACAATTAAATATATTGTTATGATTCATAATAAACTAATGATATATTTTGGAATTGATTGATACATAAGTATATGTCTATAACCATCTTCTAGGGGAAATGATGTTTCTTTCTCTAATGTATTCCTAGTTTGTAATTCTAGAATTGTGAAAATGAAGTTAAAGTATAGATGTTTAGAGAGAGATTGAGAGTCATGTTTTAGAAAAGGTTTTGTGAATACCACATTGGGAGATGAATCATTTAGTTTCTATAAATGTTACAGAAAATGGTCCTATCTCAAGGACTATTACATTTCTAACAATATGATTTTACCTATGTGACATTATTTTAAATTTAAAGATGGTAATTCTATGTGCGATGAGGCTATGAGAAAAAATGTAGGATTTTATTCAATTAAATGGACCTATTAGCAGGGGAATACACCTCAATGTTTTGTGAATAAAATAAATTAGTATCCTCTATTGAATCACGGTGTGGCTGTTCATAGGTAATACAATGTTATTTTTTCTTTAGATATTGGTGGAGAGGGACATTCAATAGTTAAAAGTATGTTATCAATTTCATTTAAACTATCTGTTTCTTTGTTTGATACACGAACATCATATTCATTCATATCAGATCATATAACTTCTTCAAAGGATTTACTGGTTAAATTATATTTATATATACAGTCTTTTGATACATCCCTATGAATTATAGTGAACCAACAACAAATTTATATAATATATGATGGTTGTTTATATCTTTGAGTATTTGTTGAGATCCCACATTCTTGAAATTTTAGTATTATATAAAATACATCTCATGAATTGGATGACCATACACCATTAACATATTTATTTTTTAACAATATATTGTGACTTTTTTTTACATAAAATGGAGATGTTCATCTTGACCAATGATTGGGTCTTTGTTCCTGAAGAGTGAAAACTTTTACTCATTAGAGTTAATTGGTATTGTCATAAGTGGTTGTAATATTCCTTATACAGGATCATAATGTGACTTGATTCCAAATTAATGAATTGTGGACCAATAATAATATTTTAGTCCTAATGATTTATCATTGTCATAAACACAATGTGGAGTTGATTTTTAGAGAAGCATAATTTAAAAAACCGCGACCTATATAAATTCAGCTATATTACAATGAGCTAGATAAGTTGAAATTGATTGAGGAGTAGTTATATGTAATTAATTATAAATGATTAATATCATGAAGTACATCATAATGATGGTATCCAAAATTTCACAGCATGATGTAAAATGATAGTATTTATAATTGAATTGACTAACCAATATTAAATGAAATAACTTTGAAAAATTGGTACATGTTGCCATGTGTTGAAAAAATGTTTGATCTGTTGATGATATACCAATAGTTTAAAATTAATTAATCTCAATTGTAGATTCTAATATATTTTTGTCTAGCTGGGAGCCATATTGAATATATCTTATAGGAGTATATATGAGTTCATTGAGAATATCTTGATGCCTAATTGGATTATTAATTTTATGATAGTTATTGTGCATATCGGGAAAATGTTATTAAACCCATACATGTACACCATCATCATTTTGTTTTTTAATGATATACTTGTATATTCTATGATGTCTGAATCAAATTTTAGGAACATTGATATCATAATGAGTACATTTTAAGCACATTTAATTTACAAAAATCACACAGTGATTCACTTTCGGATATGTTAGTTCATTTTTATTCGGTATGTGTTTTGTAAATAAATAATATCTTAATATCTAAATAAGATAGATATGGTTGTGTTTGTGGAACAGCTAATGAAGGTGTTCAATATTCATAGATTACTTTGTTTGGTTGTGTACAATAGGAGGTTCAGTCATTAATTTCTACTCATGGTAGGAAAAATGGATATAATTTATAAAATTAGATTTCAATTTCAAGGGACTAAATATTTTGAATATTATTAACAATATTATAAAAATGGGTTCATTTTGGCATCAATACTAGTTCCTATATAGCCTAGTGGTATTTTTACAATATAATGTTATGTGTATGGAATTGGTCAGGGATATGTTCTAAATTTGGGTGAAATGATTATTTAATATTGGTCTGATCATTTGTAACCCCATTAGAAAAATTACCATAAACACAATATTTTTTGGTGGTTATGGTTCATGGATTTAAATATTTGTGACCTTAACTCATCAATGATATATTTTAATATTTATGATCCAAAAGGGATTTCAGTATTTTATCAGAAAAATGGACAATATATTTATCAGAGGAAATGGATATTATAGTTTTTGAAATTAAAATTTAAAATTCAGAATTTTATTAAGTAATTAAATATATATATTGAACAATATGTAATATATATTCATTAAGAACGAGATCAAACTTTAAAAGTTGAATGTGTTCTCATGGTTTTTTAGAAGAGTTAGGGATGGGTGTATATGTTGATTGAGGGGAGGTGTCTTTCAAACTGTTAATGATGTTTCCCAAAATAATATAATGAGTGAAGTGTAGTTTAGTTCTTCACAAAGAGTGTTTCATTTTGAGAGAGAAGATAGAAATAATGGGTAATGTTCTTGGATAGACCATAGACAGACATGTTGTTCTTGTGGTTCATTAGAGGTCGATGGTTCTTTCATCATTGAGATTAGATTAATGTATGACTTTTATGTTCTTATATGGGAATTTAACCCAGGTTCATAGTAAAGGATTCACAATGTTTAACGAAAATTCATGTGTCTAAACTATAATAGAAACATTACAGTCTCATTAACATATTGTTTGTCTTTTCATAGAATGAAGGTAGGACATTGATGAAATTGAGGGTTAATCTAGCTACTTCCATTTCCAATGTAGAAGTGGGGCGTGGTGAGAAAAGAGTTTGTTAAAAGTTTTCATTGGACCTTGAGAGGATGACATACCATTATATGTATATTGTATCGATGTAATATAGAGGATTATTTCTTACAAAATTTTATGTGAATAACATAGTGGATGTTCCAGTAATGATCATTTTTAGGACATTGTATGATAAAACATAGATTCATTGTTAATGGTACATGATAAAAATGGACTTTTTTACATTAATATATCCTGAATGACTAAAAAATATATGGTATATTTTTTTAAAACTATGTATAAATTTTTATCAAATGACTGATTTATTTCAAAAGTGAACAATCCATAAATTTTAAAATTTTTAATGATTAAATTATATATTTTTAATGATATTGGGATGATTATGTAGATCGAGTACAATTATATTAAAATTATATCTTCTATTCCTTGATTTTTATTTCTCTTTGTATAGGATTTGCATGGGTGACCCTATTGTTCACTGTTGTACTCGAATGGTGTAGTTTAGTCTTTAGAGTTTTAAATAATTACGGTATAGGAGTCCTATGTATGAATACAATAGATTCATAATTTTATTTTTATAGAAAAAAACATCAAACGATATTATAATAATAGAATTATATTACAATTTTTGTTATCTTTGGAAAATAATTTGTACTTAATGGTGTCCCCATATATGTGCTATAATACATTGAGGACTAAGGGGATTTTGGAACCATGATATGCATGGGCATTCAAGATCATTGAATGATTTAGTAATGTGGACTATCAGTTAGGTCATCAACTATAGTATCAAGGAATGAGTAATGATTTTATATGAGGAATAGATTAATTGTAGGAAGGATATTTTTTATCAGGGGCTCAACTGTGAGGATATTAATATAGATCAGGATTCCTATTTTTTACAGTGACCCGTTATAATTTTTTTCCAAAAAAATTATCCACTATGATGGAAAATTGATACTTTTATTTGGTTTATTTAGATATATATTTATATTAAGGGCGAGACCTTGGATAGGGATACAATTCTTATGGAAAAATTTCATGAGTTGTTCAAGAAACCCATTGGGGGTACTTCATGATAATAAGAAGTCATCGTAGGGGATAATTGAGACACATCAATTTTACGGTATGCTTGGATTTAGCATTTAAAAATAATTCTACACTATTTTGTTGTTGTTTAATATTATATATAAGTGTTTATGAGTCCTGAACCAAGCATTGGATTTGCTGGTGTATTTTTTATAATATTTTAGGCTACCATTGTCTACCTAATAAACTGATGGTATATTAATAAAGAAAAATAAATTATCCAAGGTAACAGTATTAAATACAAAAAATAATCGGCCCACATGTAGGGTTTCAGGAATTTTTTTTATCCCAACATCCACAAGACCATTTTTTGAGGAATTGGCTAAGATGGAGGCATTGTTAAGTTCCCAATGAGATCACTTAATTTTATTGTTTTTTTAAAACTCAACTTCTCACCGTTTTCTCCATTAGCCTAATCCAGAATTTGTCATCAATTCCCAATAATCTCCCATTACTTAATTCTAGAAACTATAATTCATCTCCCACTGTTATAATTTATGCATGAATAATGGTTTGACCATGTAATTTCAATATTTTCTCTTTTCTTTATATCTAAAGTAATCCTCATATCTTATACAAGATAAAAAATATTATATCTTTGATATACTGATAAAATATGTCTTTTTTAATAAGGAACAAATTATTTATCATTGAGATAATCTAATCTAGTTTATGGTAATTGGATTTTAGGAAATGATGAAATATAGATAATTGTTGGGAGTGGTTAATATTAGGTATGTTTAGTCTATATATACATTCTATGTCATGAACTGAATCTGGTCTCCATTTAAACTGGCACCCAGCATGGTCTGAGATAAGGCCCAAAGGGCGTTCATGATCCCTAGGGGCTGGCACAAGATCCTGGGTATCTTAAGATGATAATTGTGAATGATTTACACGAGTTTATAAACATACGACAACAAATATATAAAATTAACCAAATCAATATTTTTCAAACCAAACTATCTTTTAAATAATTTAGGATTTTGATTATATAATTTAAAACAATTCTCAAAGACCATAACATATTATGAAACCCAAAATATATAAAACATGAATCTATTCATGGTAAGAGGTACTGCCCTCATGCCATCTCTACAACACTACACAAATAAGGACTTACTAGAATTCTGACCAACTAGCACTAAAAGCCGTACCCAAAGATGCACAAAAAATAGCCAAGTCTACTTATACCCAATGGTGTATGTAAGGTGTGAACCAAAGCCTAGTAAAATTCCACAACTTATAGATTCCATGTGATAAACATTCAAAGAAAAACAACATTTATTATTTCATAAAAGCAAAAAGATACTTACAATTTCTAAAGGATGAAACATTAAATTAAAATAGTTTTCAGGTGGGCTACATTGAAGAATCAGCACTTTTAAATAATATACCAATGCTAAATAATTTTCCAGCCAAAAAAATAATATACCAATGTTATTATTAAGGTTTTAGAGTTTCATAATAAATGAAAAATAACCCAATTGTAATAGCTCAATGTGGGTCCCAGTCACCTCATAACTCGGTGAAAGTAACAATACGAATATCTATTCTTGTGCACATGAGCCACTAGAAGGGATCATAACCATAACCTAGTGGTCCAACAACATCATTATCATCATCATCATTTTTAGTTTGTGTTGTAATTGTCAAAATTGCGACATGAAACATGGGCCAAAGTACATGGGTTCACTAGCATACATGTACACGTCCACCCACCTAGATACTCGGGTTTCCCTCATGTGCTCATACAAGTTCAACAGACCATGAAATATAATTTTAACATGATAATTCCTATTACATATCACACACCAACACAAAATCCCACCCACATGTCACATAATACTCATATCACAATCAAATTTCATTTTTCATATCATACTCCCACAAAATAGCCCCCAAAGGTGTTTTGCGCCTTTCATGCAATTTGATAAGACATTTCAGCAATTTATAAAACATTCTAAAAAAATTTGACATCTTTTTTCACCACCTTAACAATAAAAAACCCATATTAGGTTAACAGACTCACTAAAATAGTACATGTACATCCTTTTCCCACTTTTTTAAATCAACAAATCAATTTAATATTTCATAAAACAATCCCAAGTTGTATAACCATGTTTTTCAATGAAAACAAATTTCAATACCCTCTTTAGAGGCCAAAATAAAACTAATACCAATCCAAAACATAATTGGAATCCCTATAAATAATTACGAAACCACTCTCTTGTGGTATGAAGTTACCTTGAATAATACCACAAAAGTTACACAAGAACAAAACAGACATCTTCATAAAACAATTTCAATATTTATAACACGTATTTATACATAAAAGCCATTAAAACCCCCCTTTTGAACCCTACATGACACTAAAGCATTCCCAATCTAGAATTGGAATCCCATTTCAAAAACTATTAAAATGTTTTCTTATTTTATAAAACTACCACAAGATTTTCACATAGAAAACACCCAATTTAATGAAAAAAATATTAAATTAATCTCTTAACAAAATACATAAAAATATATTTTTGCACCATACACACCATGTGAGGAACATGAAAAATAATTAATTCAGTAATGATAACTCATCATGAAATTAATACACATGAAATTACATAAAGAAATGTCGAAACCCTCAAATAATGGTGTGAATCATCAATCCCACCACCGCTGCACCTCAAGTAAGAGAAAAACAACATAAAGCCTCCACAATAGACATAGAAACTCATTAAAAACTATAGGTATGAACCATATATTTTGGAATCTTTAGAAAATCATGAAAGGGGGAATGAAACCCAATGTAATGTGATGAAATCAATGAGAGAATATCTTCATTTCATGATTTTGATGTTTCCCCATCAAATATCCCATAAAAATTGAGTTCCAAGGGAGGGTGAGACATCTTGATGGCTGTACATGGATGTAGGTCCTGAAATAGAGAATAATGGGGTTGATTTGGTTTATTTATGTAAGGGAAAACATGGTATTTCAAAACAATTTATAAGGAGCTAGACACCCAGCCCGGTTTGGCTGTACGGTTTATTAAATTTTGTGGCAAAACTGTGAAGCCTGTTCTGGCCACAAAAAAGTAATGTTTTGCCTCCAATTTTAGGGGGGTCCATGGGGGGATGGTAGAACAAGAATAGTGGGAGGAAAAGTCCCAAAATAAACCATCCTTTTCACCCCAAACACATCCAATTCATGGGTACAAACCATCTCAACAACATACCCCACAAGTGGTGCCACTAGTAGTGTCACTAATCCATCTCAAAAACACCACATCCTCACACCATCCCTATAAAAAAACATGGGACCAACTTCCATCCAATATCCTCATGGCTTTGTTCATCGAGGAAAAAAAATAGAGGCACCAAAATTGTAAACCCAGAAAACCCGAAATCCAAGAGAAAGATAATAACCAAAAGAGGATTTGAAACAGAGCATGAAATAAAAAATCCAAGTGTGACAATTCTACCCAACATAAAACCTTCCACACCTAGAAATCCTAAGCAAGTTGAAATTAAAAACCTAAACAAAACCGTTGAACCAATCATTATTCCTTTTCCAAGTTTTTTCCATCAACTAAAAGGATAAAACACTTGTAGTGATCAATTAAGGAAGGAATACTCTCACATATAAAAACATACACAGCATTCCAGAAACTATCAAGCACATTCATAATTCATCCAAAAAAAAACTTTTCAAACACTAACCTAACAAGACTCATGAAATTTACCCAAATAAACAACAACAACGAACAAGTTTACAAATACCATGATATAACTAAACTGTTAGGCACGCTCTAATCCCAAAATTTTACCAAGGACGGTGATGGTAGTTATATAGATTATAATGAGACTACCTACCACCAAGCCAGTACCAAGGAAAAATCTTAGTTACTAGTATTAAGAGAAAAAAAGGGCTCCCCACCATATGAGACAACATAAATTCTCTTGAGATAAGATCAATACACTAATAAGGGAGGCCCGAACGGGCTCCAATGTTCATGGGGTATACATCCATTTGAAATTTCCCATGTAACTTATATGAGAAACATAGTGTGTCTCCCCAACACAATAACCAACCATCATAACCGACCATCATGGGATGGTATAGAAGGACACAAAATATAAATATTTGGGATGACTACATGGTTAGTACATAGTATTTGGGAAAAAATGCACTAAAAATTTGGATCCTTCTATCTCTATGGTTTCTAGGGCATGGTTACTACTAGCATTGAGAAACTCATGTGATCATCCTGTCAATCCAAATTAAAAACCATTCTCCAAAAACTCAACAGAAACCAAAGTTAAAGGGAATTACATTGGGAGATAACATGGACATAGGGTCCTCCCACCTCTTTCAATCGAATTGGAACAACAAAATAATGATTTTGAAAACAGAGGTTTAATATTATCCCATCTTTCATAATGAGGATAAGGCATTATAAAAGTGTTTGAATGACCCTAGCATTTCCTCTGAATAGGCATCAACTTCACTCCATAACCTATGGCTGGAGCTCCAATGATTGAAGCATTTTCGATCTCATAGTTAGGATTTGGAAACCCATGAACAAAATTTATCTGTTAGGTTCCATGATATGAAACCGACACCGAAATGGATATATAGAAACAACTTCTTATTAATGAAGTTTATCGAGATATCCTTAAAAAATACACCCTTATTACAAAACCAGGATGTACAAAAGATTGTACAACATCACCGTTACAGTCAAACGAGAACAAGACATCACCGGGCATCACTGAACATGACCATTATGACTGATAGAAAAAATATATGGATAGGGACCGTGTTTAATGTTACCAAAAATCACACACCTCCAAAACTAGCCATAACAGCCTCTCATGACCATATTTCCTACAATGGTGGTTTAACATGAACCTTTGATTGGAAGAGACTACAAAGGATCCAAAGGCCCTCTTAGACACAATCCAACCAAACAACCCCAGACCACTTCCATCATCGACAATTAGGTAAATTAAGAAACTACAGTCTCTTTAAACCTTACATAAGCTCTCTGCTGCTAAAAGAGGATCCACAAAACTAGAAAAATAATGGGTGGTGACTCAATATACAAAGATCAATAAGAGAATACATATATTTATCAAATGGAGGATCTTCGAAAGGAATAACAACCTTGGATACACATCAGTCACACATTAAATCGTAATGGGGATACATTATCCAACTTGAGAAAATAAGGACCCAACCAAACTAGTAAATTGGTCAAAACATGCCCTAAACCATATCCAAACACATGAAGATATCCATTGTCAAGGCATACTGAACCATTGTTCATAAGTAGACCACCTAAATATTGTTCAACCCAACATACCAATGAAATAAAAACCCAAAACACATTTTAAACAATATTGTTTCATGGACTCAAAACAACCAACAAAATCATTTAATAAAAAACATAATACACAACATCCCAAAATTGTTAACAAGACATCATGTTCTCCATAAAAAATCATATCTTTGAAGATAAATGGTTTTGATGTTAGCATACCCACCAGTGGTACCCCATGGGCCACACACATGCATGTTTCCATGCCACACTAGGCACCCTCATCATATCCATCCTAGTACTCATCAAACTATTCCACTAACCATACATCATTCTATGTAACCCCATGAAAGTGGTAACCCATGGAAATAAAAATGTTTAAAACAAAAATTCTTCCACTTTTCAAATCCAAAATAGCCATTCAAAACATCCTTTTTCCCAAGACCACTAACCATGAAATCAAACCCAATTTACTAATGAAAACGCATTTTAAAAAGTCACAAACATTCAAACAAGAACTCAATTTCAAGCTATTCACATTTATTTCAAAACATATCATCCCACTAAAACAACTTTCAATAGTTCAGAAAACACTATTGGAAACACTTTTTCAAAACCAACTTTTATATAGTTTCTTCTTTCAAAATAGTTTCTAACCTACCATTTTAAATTTCAAACAACTCTGAATATTTAGTTCAGACATTTAAAAATTCAAACCATTCAATATTTATTAGAAAATAATTTCACAAAGGCATCACGCTTATTAAAACTGTGTCATTTTTTTAAAAACAATCATCCAATATTTCAAAACTAAAGGACAAAATAAAATGAGAGAAGAAACTAGTTCTAGTGGGTGACTTGGACATATGGTTGGAGACAATAAAACAATAAATTCCCCATTTTAAGGAGTGTACTAGATCCATATCCCAGGAACCACAAGACAAGATAGTCCCTATGAGATCACTGAGACCATTAACACAAATCTCTTTTCATTCCCCCTAATCATCATCCAACCAAGAAAACCAAAGGACTCAGAAAAATCCTAACTTATCAGGGATACATGAATCTATTCATGAGGTGTGATAATCGAGAACACTAATCAAAATAATAATTACAATACCTAACTATCATAACTCTATATTATCCTAACTTTTCCCCAAATAACATGACCGAAATATTTCGAACCTCCTTTGATTTCATTTTGTCATGAACAGAATCTGGTTGCCATCAAAACAGGCAACCGACACGGTCTACCACAAGGCCAGAAGGTCAATCCCGATCCCCATGGGCTGGAGCAAGTGCTCTGGTATCATAATATAAAATTGGGAATGATTTACCAGAGTTTATAAACATACAACAGTTAACACGTCTAATTAACCCAATCTATATTTTTTTAAATGAAACAATATATTACAAAAAAATTACGAATTGATTAACATATTTTAATACAATTATAAATTACTATTAGAAATGATGAAAATGAAAATTGACATCCCAAGAATCTATTCATTTAAAGAGACACCTCCCTCAGGCCATCTCTATAACACTGCAAAAAGACGGACATGCTAGAAACCCAAACCACTTGAACTAAAAGTTTTACCCAATCCTGCGGAAAAAATATCCAAGTCTACTTACACCCGAAGGTGAATGTAAGGTGTGATCAAAATCCCACTAGGTTTCCACTACAATGAGATTACATGTGAAAAACATTCAAAGATGAAAATATGGGATGTTTTCATAAACAAGAAATGATAGTTATAATTTCTAAAGGATGAAACTATAAAAAACAGTTTTCAAGTGGGGTAATTTAATGAATCAAAACTTTTAAATAAAATAAAAAAAATATTAAATTTTTCATCCCAAAATATTATATGTTGATGGTTATATAAAGGTATAAAATTATCACATGTAATGAGAAATTACCCATAGGCACTAGCTCACTATGCGTACCAGGTACCTCATATCTCGGTGAATGTAATTATAGAACTATATGTTTTCATGCATGCGAGCCACCTTTAGTCATCATACCTAGTGGTCCCACTATAACATCCCAAGTACATAAAAAATAAATAATTTTCATATTTATTAATATTTGCGAATTAAATATTAATTTTACTTTAAAGTGGTTTCTATGTTCGATAGCATACCCGATACGCAACAAAGAGATTCTTTGAAATCTTACGTTGCACACTAATAATAAAATAATATTATTTTAAATGGTAGTTAACACGTTGCCATTGCATTGGAGGGAATGAATAGAAACAACTAAAATATGATTATATATGTTTGTTAGATGTTTTTACATTTATTCAATAAAAGATAAGGTCTTAAAATAAGAAAAGAATTCAATTTTAGGCATATATACTCTAACATTCATTAAAGGTCGACTTATCGCCTTTTGATGGTGAATCGTCTATGAATATAGTTTTGGTCACTCATATACATTATATCAGACCAAATAAAATTATTCTTTTGAATCAGGACATCAATATTTACTTTCTGTAGATTTTTTGTATTTTTCCGATAAAGATCATTTTTAATGAATAGTTAAAAATGTTGTATTTTAATTCAAAACCTCTTTTTATATAATTTATTTATATGATTAGATTATCATTTTAATTGGTTATAAAGTAAAATTAGAATATATTTTTATCATTTAATCCAATAGTGGTGATTGGAATTAATTTCACATTGAAATTGGACTTAAACTAGTGTCAATCTTTTGATACATATTGTTTCATAAAAACACGCAATTTGTTTTGACAATGGGAATTAATTATTAAATTAATTAATGAAACATATATGATTTGAATATTTTAAAATATACATCAATTTTAAAATCGGAATATCAAATATAGCTTAGGGTGAATTTTTGGTATGTTTCTGAAAAACTTCAATTTTTAATGAATAGTGAAACCACTAATTAGTACTTAAAAAACTGATTTTTCGTTTAAATGAAATTTTACCACCTATGTGTTTTTTATTTCAAAAATAAGACATAAATGGTCATCATTAGGAAGTAAAATTTGGTTCAATGGGATTAAAATAATTTTTTGGTGAATAGTATCTTTTAAGTTTTTAATCGCGATTAGAAATAATTAGTGTAGTTTAAGGTAAAAATAATGTTTTAATAATATCAAATGACCTAGAAACTTGTACTACCCTTATTGGATGTGTCATGGCCAACAATGAAAATCCATGGGTCAACTTGGGGTCCCCATGGAGCCACTTTGGTAGGAAAATGACATTATAAACTTTTTATTTAAAGTTAAAATAAAAATGTCAAAAACATGAGTTTTTTTGTTAAAACAATTGTTTAATGGGGTTATACAAGTCATATTTCTAACTATAAGTATTAATTATAAATATAACATGATTTTCTACATCATGATATTTTTTTTTATAATTTTTCGACATTAAATAAATTAAATAATTTATGACACCCTGATGATGCAGCGATTAAATCATTATTTAACGATTTAAAAAAAAATGAAATGATAATGTAAAATATAAGACCTACACTTATAAAAAAACCTATTGTATGGGTTTATTTATAACTCTTAAATCCTTATCCTCGAAATTTATAATTTTGGGACCTTTAAAATCTGAAATGAATTTTATAATAAAGTAACCTTTTATAACTTTCCAGGAGTGCCCCTCCTCTCCACTTATAAAGACCACCAACTCTACCACCTTACCCACACCTCTCATGCCTTTGGTTCATCCATCCCCTACCCATTATGTCTCTACACATCCCTCTATTACTCCTAGAAGCCTCACCTTTGGCAGAAGTCTTCCCACGGAAGCCTTTGATCTCAAATCAAAAAGAGTTACCCGTTTTAAAGGTAGTGTCTTCTCTTGTGTTCTTATGTTTTATTTTGATTCTCCAACCCCCTAAACTCTTTTTAGTAATTTCGTTTGTAACAAAACTAGTATCCTCAATATAATAGGTTGTTTTTATAATAATTATTCGAGATACACTTACACACAACTTCATTTAATGGTTAAAGAGCATATTGTTTCCGTGGATGGCGAATTTCTGCCTCACGAAATGATGATTGTTCAATATTCTTCTAACACCTTAAATGGTGGACATTAAGATGTCACTATATTAATATATGATATGTAATATGTTAATTTTTTACTAAAGCTTCTATATTTTTTATTTATGGCATACCTTCATGGTTTCCATTATGGGTAAACACAATATCTTCATTTTAGGAAGTGCGGACTACCGCCCCTGAAAGTTATTTGATTTGTTAATACCATATGTGGTACGTATAAAGGGTAGATTAAATGATATTATATATTATATTATACTATAATTATAATATACCATTATATAATTATTATTTCTTTCCATTAAAGTATGAAAAATAAATGAAAGTAGCGTTCATGCGTACGTACGACTTACCGTCTCCATGAACAGTGCATTTCATTTCTTATCCCCAAATGTAATGTAATATTGTAATTACATATATATAATGGATATATATGATTTAAGTTACATATAAATGATGAATATTATTCTGTAATTAAAATATATAGATCTCTCATTATGTTTTAATTCCATTAATATGACATAGAAATGAAAGTAGCGTTCATGCGTATGTATGGATTACCGTCTCCATGAACAATGCATTTAATTTATTACCTATAAATGATTATGTAATATTATAAATTAATGTATATATTGGATATATAAGATATATATTGAATCTACATCATGAATATCATTCTTGAGATAATGGATATTTGACTACGTGAACAAATTGTAAATATAAGAAGTTCACTTTTGACTCAAGTACCAAATATTGACAAAATGCCTGTTATTAACTTAAATGATAACATAATGGCCATAACATGGTAATAAGTGATATAAAAGGAATAATGAACTTGAAAATTGTTCTTAAGCAAGTATAAATTAACTCATGTTTATTATTCAGGACATTAAAGCACGATCGATTCAAGTCGGACCCGAGGTAATGGACTTCGTCTCAATCTCCTTTAATTGAGGCATATTTTGTTTTATACGGTGTATAAACCCCTTTTACTTTTAATTTTATTCAATAGGAATATTTTTAAATGAATAATTTTTACTGAACAATAAAAGGGAATGTCTTTTTGTCGTACGTATGCGGCGACAACGACTTCTCCGCCGCCGTGACCATTATTTGAGTTTCGGATTCCTCTACAAGCCATAACATTTTGTTAAATGAAATATAAATTCCAAGTTTTACTTTTCTTTTATTTTGGTATTGAAAATGGTTTTGTATAATTGTTTTTTATGTAAATATATTTAAGTGATATATTGTGATTGAAATGTGAAGCTTTTTTCCTTCTATTATATTTGTTTTATGTCTTATGATTTTCTAATGGTTCGTTGACATTTGATGGGTGGTTACGTGATAAACCATATGACCGGTGGTGTTGTGAATACCCGGACGAGTGGTTACATTATAACCTCCAATGCATTGGGTATGGAAGTCGGCCGTATGGTTATTCCATTAAGTGATATGCGTGGAAGTCGACCGTATGGTTATTCCATTTTGGTATGTTTATGTCCCAGGTTACCTTTATATGTTATGTGTTCATTATATGGGTTTTATGGTAATCTATTGGTTACAAAAAGGGTAAGTAATGATCGTTTATTCAGTGAAGAGTTTTTACATATTCATAAAGGTGAAAAGCATTACATTGATAAAGTATACATGGTTTACTTGTTGTTTGGAAAAACTAACAGCTTTCATTCATTGTGTATCCCTTACTGAGCTTTTCATGCTCACCCCAAGTTTTTTTGAAATGTTTTTCACAGGACATAATGTGGAATAGGGTCAAGGATGGGATCGAGGGAAAATCATGCTATATAAAACATGGAACTAGACATGTGTCTTTTTAAGATTTTTTAATTTATGGAAACTTAGTAGAAGTGTCTACTTTGTAATCTTTTGTTATGAAATAGTTATTTCCTAATTCTCTAAAACTCTAAACCTAAAAAGATCCTCAATGTGAATTATTCATTTAATTCAATATTAAGTAAGGTTTAAGGTCGGGGCCTTATATTTGGTATCAAAGGTCGGTGTAGACAACATTAGGAGTTAGAAAATTGTTAAATTATAAATTAATTTATGGTATGATTGAAATGATATAGTATTTAAAGATTACCATGTTACTTGGCCTAAGATATTTCTATGATAAGAATGGTTTTCCATAGAGGAAACAGAGCAGCTTTTCTAGGATGGCATACAGAGTATAATGGCCTTTTGAATCAGCAACCAGAGATGGTCGGAATCAGAATTGAGTAGTTTACTGCACTGATGGCTCAGTTGACTCAGGAGAAAAATGTTGGTTGTTTGTATTGATGATATTTTGGTGTTTTCTAAAAGTAAAGAGGATCATCAAAGTCATTTAAGGGTTATCTTGCAAACCTTAAACGAAAAGAAACTGTATGGAAAATTCAGAAAGTGTGAGTTTTGGTAACAACAAATATCTTTCCATGACCACATTGTTTCAATAAATGGCATAACTGTTGATCTTCCTAAAACAATAGTTTTTGAAGAATGTCCAAGACCCACAAATGTAACCGATATCCCTAGTTTTCTTGGTTTGGAAGGTTACTACTGAAGGTTTGTTGAAAATTTTTCACGGTTATCTAGTCCAATGACTAAGCTAACTCGGAAGGGTGTTAAATTTATTTGGACAAAATAATGTGATGATTGTTTTCAGGAGTTGAAATGAAGATTGGTGAATGCTCCAGTTTTGGAACTTCCTTCCAGGAATGGTGTGTTTGTTATATATAGTGATGCATCGTTGAAGGGACATGGCTGTGTCCTTATGCAGAATGATTAGGTAATTGCATATTCTTCACATCAGTTGAAAACTCATGAGGTAAATTACCCTACACATGATTTGGAATTAGTTTCTGTTGTTTTTGATCTAAAAATTTGGAGGCATCATTTGTATGGAGTAAAGTGTGAAATATATACTGATCACAAAAGTTTAAAGTATATATATTTACTCAGAAAAAATTGAACATGAGACAGAGGAGATGGCTGGAATTAATCAAGGATTATGATTTTACAATTCATTACCATCCGGGAAAAGAAAATAAAGTTGCTGATGCTTTGAGTCGAAAAAGTAATGCTTCATTAACCATGATACGTTTGGAACGAGATCCTTTGGTTTTTGATTTGATGAACTTTGGCATGGAAGTTGTTTGTGAAGGAAGTCCTTCTGTTTTGTTTCAGGTATTATTGAAATATTCTCTGTCAGACAGAATCAAGAAAGCACAGAAGAAAGATAGTGAGTTGTAGAAAAAGGTAGATCTGGTTCAAAAGGGTAAGTTTCCTAAATTCAACATTGATAATGATTGTGTTCTGAGGTTTGGAAGAGATTATGTGTGCCTTGTGATTCACAGTTGAAGGGTGAGTTGTTATGTGAGGATCACAGTTCCCCATTTTCAGTTCATCCTGGAAGTACTAAGATGTATAGAGATCTGCAGGAGTATTACTGGTGGGATGGAATGAAAAGAGATATTGCCAATTTTACTGTGAAGTGTTTGACTTGTCAGCAGGTTAAAGTAGAGTGGCAGTTACCTAAAGGGATGCTTCAGCATTTACCGGTGCAAGTGTGGAAATGTGAAAATGTATCCATGGACTTTGTTGTGGGATTACTGAGGAGATCTCAAGGTAATAATGCAATCTGGGTTATTGTTGATCGCTTGACTAAATATGATCATTTCCTTCCTATTAGAGATACTTTATCTATAGATAAACATTCTCAATTGTATCTTAAAGAGATAGTCAGGTTGCATGGAGTTCCCCTATCCATTGTATCTGATTGTGATCCCAGGTTTACTTCTAACTTTTGTAAAGGCCTTCAAAAGTCGTTGGGTGATGAATTAAATTTTAGTACAGCTTTTCATCGTCAATCAGATGGGTAGTCAGAATGATCAATTCAGAATTTGGAGGACATTCTATGTGATTGTTCGATGGATTATCAGGGAAGTTGGGACCAACATCTTTCTTTGGTTGAGTTTTCATATAATAACAGTTTTCATTCCAGTATACAGATGGCTCTGTTTGAAGCATTATATGGGATGCGGTGTCGAACTCCGGTTTTTTAGGATGAAGTAGGTGAAAGGAAGCTGATGTGACTAGAATTGGTAGAAGAGATGGCAGAAAAAGTTATGTTGATTCATAAACACATGAGAACAACTCAGAGTAGATAGAAACATTTTGGGGATATCCGGAGGAAGGATCTATCTTTAGAGGTAGGTGATCATGTTTTTTTTTCATAGTTTCACCATGGAAAAGTGTGATGCGATTCGGTAAGAAAGGAAAGTTGAGTCCAAGGTTCATTGAACCATATGAAATTCTAGAGAAATTTGGATCAGTTGCATATAGAGTGGCATTACCTCTGAGTTTATCTCAGGTACATAATGTTTTTCATGTTTCGATGTTGATAAAGTATATGCCAGATCCATCTCCTGTTTTGAGCCCAGAGGTAGTTCAGTTGGAAGAGAATCACTCTTATGAAGAACAACCAGTCCAGATTCTTGACCAAAGAGAGCAAGTGTTGTGAAATAAGGTAATTCACCGGGTAAAGGTTTTTTGAAAAAACCATATGGTTGAAGAGGCAACATGGGAATCTGAAAATTCTATGAGGGATAAATACCCCCACTTATTTTGATAAGTGAAGAAAATTTCTAGGACGCAATTCCCAAAAGGGGGGAAGGATGTAACATCCCAGGTTAATAAATAATAAACCATTTTTATATTTATTAATATTTTCGAATTAAATATTAAATTTACTTTAAAGGGGTTTCTATATTCGATAGCATACCTGATACGCAACAAAGAGATTCTTTGAAATCTTACATTGCACACTAGTACTAAAATAATATTATTTTAAATGGTAGTCAAAATGTAGCCATTGTATTGGTAGGAATGAATAGAAATAACTAAAATATGATTATATATGTTTGTTATAAGTTTTTACATTTATCCAATAAAATATAAGGGCTTAAAATAAAAAAAGAATTCAATTTTAGGCATATATACTCTATCATTCACTAAAGGTCGACTTATCGCCTTTTGATGGCGAACCATCTAAAAATATAGTTTTGGTCACTCTTATACATTCTATTGGACCAAATAAAATTCTTCTTTAGAATCGGGACATCAAAATTTACTTTGTGTAAATTTTTGGTATTTTTCTGATAAAGTTCATTTTTTTAATGAATAGTGAAAAATGTTGTATTTTAATTCAAAACCTATTTTTAATATAATTTATTTATATGATTAGATTATCATTTGAATTGGTTATAAAGTAAAATTAGAATACATTTTTACCGTTTAATCTAATAGTGGTCATTGGAATTAATTTCACTTTGAAATTGGACTTAAACTACTGTCAATCTTTTGATACATATTGTTTTATAAAAACACGCTATTTGTTTTGATAGCGGGAATTAATTATTAAATAAATTAATGCAACTTATATGTTTTTAATTTTTTAAAATAGAAATCATTTTTGAATTCGGAATATCAAATATATCATAGGTTTAATTTTTTGTATTTTTCTGGAAAACTTAAATTTTTGATGAATAGTGAAACCACTAAGTGGTACTTAAAAAACTGATTTTTCGTTTAAATGAAATTTTAGCACCTCTTTGTTTTGAATTTCAAAAATCTGACATACATGGTTGTCCTTGGGAAGTAAAATGTGGTTCAATGGGATTAAAATAATTTTTTGGTGAATAATAACTTTTAAGTTTTTAATCGCGATTAGAGGTAATTAGTGATGTTTAAGGTAAAAATAATGTTTTAATAATATGAAATGACCTAGAAACATGTCCTACTTTTATTGGATGTGTCATGGCCGACCAATAAAATCCATGGGTAATCTTGGAGACCCCATGGAGCCACTTTGGTAGGAAAATGTCATTAAAAACATTTTATTTAAAGTTAAAATAAAAATCTCACACACATGAGTTGTTTTACTAAAACAATTTTTAAGTGGGGTTATACAAGTCATATTTTTGACTATAAATATTTATTAGAAAGATAATAATATTTCCTACATCATGATATATTTTTTATAATTTTTAGACATTAAATAAATTAAATTATTTATGACACAATGATGATGCATCAATTAGCTCATTATTTAACGATTTTAATAAAATGAAAAGATAATGTAAAATCTAAGACCTAAACATGTAAAAAACCTATTGGATGGGTGGATTTCGAACACTTATCACCTTATCCTTGAAATATATAATTTTTGGACCTTTAAAATCCAAAAATAAGTTTATAATAAAGTAACATTTTATAACATTCCAAGAGTGCCCATCCTCTCCTCTTATAAAAGGCCCACACCTCTACCACCTTACCCACACCTCTCAGGCCTTTGTCTCGGCCAGAACCTTCCCATTTTGTCTCTACACATCCCTCTATTACTCTTAGAATCCTCACTTTTGTCATAAGTCTTCCTAAGAAAGCCTTTGAGATCATATCAAAAAGAGTTACTCATTTTAACGGTAGTGTCCTCTCTTGTATTCTTATGTTTTATTTTTCTCCTCCAACCGCCTAAACTCTTTTTATTCATTTATTTTGTAACAAAAACAGTATCCTAAATAAACTAGGATTTTTTTATAAGATGTATTCGAGCTAAAATTACACACACCTTCATCTAATGGTTAAAGAGTATACTGTTTCTGTGGATGGAAAATTTCTGCCTCACGAAACGACGATTGTTCAATATTCTTCGGACACCTTCAAAGGTGGCTATTAAGATGTCACTATATTTATATATGATATATAATATTTTTAGGATTTACTTAAGCTTATGTATTTTTCATTTATGTAATACCTTTATGGTTTCCATTATGGGTAAACGCGATATCTTCATTTTAGAAAGTGCAGACTACCGCCCCCTCAAAGTTATTTGATTCGTTAATACCATATGTGGTGCGTATAAAGGATAGATTCAATGATATTATATATGATATTATAATGGAGTTATAATATACCTTTATATAATTATTATTTATTTCAATTAAAGTATGAAATAGAAATGAAAGTAGCGTTCATGCGTAAGTACGACTTACCGTCTCCATGAACGGTGCATTTCATTTCTTATCCCCAAATGTAATGTACTATTATAAGTATATATATATAATGGATATATATGATGTATGTTACATCTAAATGATGAATATAATTCTGTAATTAAAATATACATATCTCTTATTTAGTTTTAATTCCATTAATATGACATAGAAATGAAAGTAGCGTTCATGCGTACGTACGGCATACCGTTTCCATGAACGGTGCATTTCATTTCATACCTCTAAATGATTATGTAATATTATAAATGCATGTATATACTGTATATATATGATATATATGGTATCTACCTCATGATTATCATTCTTGATATAATGGATATTTGACTACGTGAACAACTTGTAAATATAAGAAGTTCACTTTTGACTCAAGTACCAAATATCGACAAAACGACCATTATTAACTTAAATGATTACATAATGTTCATAACATGGTAATAAGTGATATAAAAGGAATAATTAACTTGAAAAGGTTCTTAATCATGTATAAATTAACTCAAGTTTATTATTCAGTGTAACACCCTGAGCTTTAACGATACGCTTCTCATTCAATAATGCAATCGCTTGCATTGTACACAACTACGAGTTCTAACACACTATGACTAATCAAAGTAGCAGTTATGAATAGTAATACCCACTTTTAAAAATTATAGAAATTTTATATTTCAAAATGGACTTCATTTTTGGATTCAAAATATCAAAATTAGCCTATGTTGAATTTTTGGTATTTTTCTGAGAACTTCCAATTTTCTATGAATAGTGAAAAATACATAAAAACAACTTTTTTAATCAAAATAATTATTTATTGGTTTTAAAGTATAATTAGAATATATTTTTAACATTTTATCCAATGGTGCTCATTATAATTAATTTAACATTGAAATTGGACATAAAAAATTGTCAATCTTTTGATATATATTGTTTCTTAAAAACACGCTATTTGTTGTGACATCGGGAATTAATTATAAAATTAATTAATGCAACTTATATGTTTGGAATTTTGTCAAATAGACATCATTTTTGAATTCGGAATATCAATTATATCTTAGGGTGAAATTCTGGCATGGTTCTGACAAACTTCAATTTTTGATGAATAGTGAAACCTCTAAGTGGTAGTTTAAAAACTGATTTTTTCCGTTTAAATGAAACATTACCACTTCTATGATTTGATTTTCAAAAATCCGACATACATGGTGGTCATTAGGATGTAAAATGTGGTTCAATGGGATTAAAATAATTTTTTGTGAATAGTAACTTTTAAGTTTAATCAATCGCGATTAAAGGTAATTACTATAATTTAAGGTAAAGATAATGTTATAATAATATGAAATGACCTTTACACTTGTCCTACCCCTATTGGATGAGTCATGGGAGACCAAGAAAATCCATGGGTCAACTTTGGGACTCCATGGAGCCACTTTGGTAGGAAAATGTCATAAATAACTTTTATTTAAAGTTAGAATAAAAATGTCACAAACATAAGTAGTTTTACTAAAACAATTTTTAAATGGGGTTATACAAGTCATATTTTTTACTATAAATATTAATTAGAAAGATAAAAAGATTTCATACATCATTATAATTTGTTTATAATTTTTAGACATTAAATAAATTAAATTATTTATGACACCATGATGATGCAGCGATTACCTCATTAATTAACGATTTGAATAAAATGAAAAGATAATCTAAATCCAAGGCTTAAACTTGTAAAAAACATATTGGATGAGTATATTTCGAACCCTGATCACCTTATCCTCGAAGTATATAAGTGTGGTACCTTTATAATCCGAAAATCATTGTATAATAAAGTAACATTTCATTACTTTCCAAGAGTGCCCCTCCTCTCAACTTATAAAAGGCCCCCACCACTACCACCTTATTCACACTTTCAAAGCCTTTTGGCTCAGAAAACCTCTGCCCAAATACTCTCCCAACTTCCCTCTATTACTCTTAGAAGCCTCACTTTGGGCAGAACTCTTCCCATGGAAGCCTTTGGCTCAAATCAAAAAAAGTTACCCGATTTTAAGGCAATGTCTTCTCTTATGTTATTTTGTTTTATTTTGCTTATAAAACCCCCTAAAATCTTTTTATTAATTTCATTTGTATCAACACCAATATCCTCAATATACTAGGATGTTTTTATAAGAATTATTCGATCTACACATACACACACCTAAATCTAATGGTTAAAGAACATACTGTTTCCGTGGATGGCGAATTTCTGCCTCACGAAACGATGATTGTTCAACACTCATATAACACCTCTAATGGTGGACATTTTGATGACACTATTTTCATATATGATATATATATTATGTTTATGTTTTCATTATGCTTCTTTATTTCTCATTTGTGGCATACTTTATGATTTCCATTATTGGTAAACGCGATAATTTCATTTTAGGAAGTGCGGACTACCGCCCCCTCAAAGTGATTTGAATCATTAATGCCATATGTGGGATGTATAAAGGATGGAGTAAATGGTATAATACATTATATTATACTGGAATTATATTATACCTTTATATAATTATAACATCATTCCATTAAATATGAAATAGAAATGAAAGTAGCATTCATGCGTACGTACGGCTTACCGTCTCCTTGAACGGTGCATTTCGTTTCTTACCTCTAAACGTTATGGAATATTATAAATGAATGTATATACTGGATATATATGAGATATATGATATCTAAATCATGAATATAATTCAGGATATAATGGATATTTCACCACATGACCAACTTGTAATTATAAGAAGTTTATTTTTGACTCAAGTACCTAAGATCGACAAAATGACCGTTATTAACTTAAATAATTACATAATTTTCATAACATGGTAATAAGTGATATAAAAGGAATAATGAACATGAAAAATGTTCTTAAGTAAATATAAATTAACTCTAGTTTATTATTCAGGAGTTTAATGAACGATCGAGTCAAGTTGGACACGAGGTAAGGGAACTTCTTAACCCAATTTCCATTCTTTGGGTTAATCTCCTACATTCAAATTATGTCATGATATTATTATGACCTATCTTGTATTTGTACTTTCTTTATGTGTAATTATAGTGAATACACATAATAGCTCTATTTTATTAAAAAAAATTATCTTTTTAAGGGACTTCGTCTCAATCTCCATTCATTGAGGCATATTTTGTTTGATACACAAATTTCTTTTATACGATGTATAAACCCCTTTGACTTTTACATTTATTCAAAAGGAATCTTTTTATACGAAGCGTTTTACTAAACGACAAAAAGGAATGTTTTTCTTGTCGTACGTATGCGGTGACAACGACTTCTCCTCCGCCATAACCATTATTTGAGTTTCGGATTTCTCTACAAGCCATACCTTTTTTTAAAAGAAAAATAAATACCATGTTTTACTTTTCATTAATTTTGGTATTGAAAATGGTTTTGATAAAGTTTTTATTATATCAATGTGTTGTATTGATATCTTGTGATTGAAATGTGGGAATGTTATGTTTCCTTTATGCATGTTTTATGTGATACGATTATGTCATATGATATGTTTAAACATATTCATATGAAGAATGCATTGGACTTAATAAGTGACGGGTGGAGCCCACTATATCTCCTCGATGCATCGGTAGGTCTCATGAGACAAACTAGTGTCTTGGCACGAGGCCTTGACAAAATCTTATTTGTGGTCTTGGCACGAGGCCTTGAATACGTTGTTATGATAGTCTGACATTATGCATTCCATAATTATGAAAGTGGTTATTGATATTGCATGTGATTATTCGACCAGTAGAATATCCATGTGAATAAGTAAATGACATTATCTCATTTTAATTTTGCCATATTATGTTGAAGTTTATGTTTAAAAGGCTTTTGTTTTAGTTATACATTGTCTTAAATGTTAATGTTTATTTATGAAAGCCTCCGAAATATTTTTATCCTTACTGAGCATCTGAGCTCACCCCTTTCAATGTTTTAATATTTTCCAGGATGTGAAGAAGTATTTTATGAATGACCTGCAGGGATAGTCAGAAGAGGATATGAGTGTGGACCATGGAGACTTTGTTATAGTAGATTTTCACTTTATGATGTAATGTAAAGTTTATAAATGTATCTAGTGTTTCCAAGGCTACTAAACTAATCGGTCTTTCGAGACTTGATCTTTTGTGATCATGCCAATGTTACGAAGTAATGCACCGACTCTAGGTAGCTGGGGTCGGGGCGTTACAGTTGGTATCAGAGGCAGTTTAGTACTAACCTTGGATGCTAGATTTAGATAAACTCTGATTAGAGCACATATCCCTAAGATAGACTTTGAGGATGAGTATAGAAGAACTTCCTAGACTTTTGGTATTATATAGATTTTGTGAGTTTTCCAAGCAATACATCCTTGTCTAGATACGAGCAGGTAGAGGCGGCTCTGGCACAGATGTACCTAGGGGTAAAACCCAAAAACACCGCTTTGAGCTAGACTCGAACGGGAATTGGTGCACGACAACGGGCCTTGCTGCACTCTTGGTTACGACACTCCTAGGGGATATGCTTAGGAGAATTCTCATTTTATTTACAAACCACTATGAAGGGTTATGAGTATATACATTCTCAAAGAAAAAATTCTTATGATTATGGATTATATCCATAAATAGTTCAATTTATGTTAAGTATTTTACAAGTATGGAATTATATATTTTGATTCATAAACTAATCTATATTATGCCATTGTTTAGAAATGGCGCCTAGTGGAAGGAATGGAAACCGTATCAATGCACACACTCCATGTAGGGATCACCCTCCTACTCAAGATAATTATTGTGGAGTTGGAGATACAACTGGTGCAGATCAACTTATTACCATACTGGGACAACTCACTTAGGTTATGAATAATAACCTTACTCGTATGGAGCACCCTGATCCGCAACATGGAGGATCAATGTTAGACCGCTTCATGAGGCAAAAAACGCCAAAATTTAATGGGGGTACAAATCCATTAGTAGCTGAGCAATGGATAAACTCCTTAGTGAAAATATTCCACGCCTTGGGGAGTAGAGAATGGGAGAAGGTTATCATGGTAGTTTACCGCCTCACTGGAGATGCCGATCAATGGTGGTCATTGATTCAAAATACAAAGGAAGATGAAGAAGTATCAAGTATGGAATGGAGAGAGTTCAAAGATCTTTTCTAAGAAAAATACTTTCCACATGACCATCGAGCAGATATGGAAAGGCAATTTCTGAGTCTGAGACAGAAGGAGGATGAGAATGTCGCAAAGTATGAGGCTAACTTTACAAGGTTAGCGAGACATGAAGCAGATTATATACGTAACCCAAGAAGTAAGATTGATCGTTTTTTTATCGGTTAAAACCATTTCTCCGTCGAGCTTTAGTATCACAATCTTTCTCAACATACGATGATATAGTCTCGTGTGCTATCAAGACAGAAAAGGAATTCTCTAAGTCTTATGACAACAAAGTAAAGTAAGAGAAGAAGAGAACGGTGGAACAAAAGACAGATAAAGGGAAAAAGGGAAAGAAGGATTTTCCATTATGTGATAATTGTGGGAAGAATCACCCTGGTACTTGCCTAAAAGGAATCAGATTTTGTTACAAATGTGGAGAAAAAGGTCACCAGGATCGTGATTGTAAGGGAAAGAAAGAGGCTATCAATGTTGAATGCTACAATTGTAGGGAAATGGGTCATTATGCAAATGATTGTCCTAAGATCCAAGGAAACGTACCTCAGAAAAGGCCAAGGGATCAAGGTCAAGCTTATGTTGTTGCTACAGATGAAGTTGAATAATTAATATATTTGTGTTTTTGGAATCAAGGATTATATTCTGGTTATAAGAATAATGTGATATATAAGGATTGTACTGCAGTACTTGTTGTTTTCACTAAGGTTTTAATATGATGAAGGTTATCATATTTTTATTATGTGACAATAAGAGGAACTTTACTTTGTTTGGGGAATCTAATGTTACAGTTGATTTTAGAAGTTAAGGACCTTATAGAGAAAGTCTGGACATAAGTATTTTGGATAACTATAAAGGTTGTAATGGATTAAGTTGAACTTTGGATAGTATTGTTTAAGGTTAAAACATTTATGAAGATTATTTTTGGAATATTATAATACTATAGTTTTAGGAAAAGGACCACCTGTAGGGTGGGGCATAACCCGTCGCGTTGGACAAAGCTGCAGGAATCAAACCCACAACCATAGTGCGATAGGCCATTATTACCTACCACTAGCCTATAGGGAGTCCCTGATTATTACAAAATATTTTTCCTAATCTAAATGGTATGTGGTAATATTTAGAACCTTATACAATTAGGATAAATAGAATATTTTTGAGTTCTGTTACCATTTGGAGTAAAATATGGGTTTGTGGTAAAAATTTATAAAAGAATGAAAGTATACATAACAAGTATGTATATTCCCTTACGTTTTTAGTAAATCTCCTAAATAAATTCCTCAACTTTATAAAGGGTAACTTAAAACAAAAACGTTGCCGGTTAAATTTTCCAACTGGGGATTCAATGACCGTTTAACCAATCACAAGTTTGTGATTTTCTTATGGTTAACTTTGTCCTAATCCAGTTTTCTACAACTCTCCATCAGACATTGATGGTTTTTTTTCTTACATATCCATATTTTCATAGAATCCTAGTATGGGATATCTCAGGTGACCTTTGTACTTCCCTTTCTTTCTTTTAATGTTATATTTTTATTAACCTTATTTACGATGTGGGTTTTCCACAAAGGTATTTTCTATTTTCAACCATTTTTTTTCAAAGAAAAATTTCAAATAGCAAGGATGCAATTAATTGAAGGAGGGGAGAATGTAACACCCCAAGCTTCAACGATATGTTTCTCATTCAATAATGCAATAGCTTGCATTGTACACAACTACGAGTTCTAACACACCGCGACTAATCAAAGTAGCCATTATGAATAGTAATACCCAATTTTTAAAATTATAGAAATTTTATATTTCAAAATGGACTTCATTGTTGGATTCGAAATATCTAAATTAGCCTATGTTGATTTTTTGGTATTTTTCTGAGAACTTTCAATTTTCTATGAATAGTGACAAATACATAAAAACAACTTTTTTAATCAAAATAATTATTGAGTGGTTTTAAAGTATAATTATAATATTTTTTTACCATTTTATCCAATGGTGGTGATTAGAATTAATTTAACATTGAAATTGGATATAAACAATTGTCAAAATTTTGATATATATTGTTTCTTAAAAACACGCTATTTGTTGTGATAGTGGGAATTAATTATAAAATTAATTAATGCAACTTATATGTTTGTAATTTTGTCAAATAGACATCATTTTTGAATTCAGAATATCAATTATAGATTAGGGTGAAATTCTGGCATTGTTCTGAAAAACTTCAATTTTTGATGAATAGTGAAACCACTAAGTGGTAGTTAAAAAAAAGATTTTTTCCGTCTAAATGAAACATTACCACTTCTATGATTTGATTTTAAAAAATCCGACATACATGGTTGTCATTAGGATGTAAAATATGGTTTAATGGGATTAAAATAATTTTTTGTGAATAGTAACTTTTAAGTTTAATCAATCGCGATTAAATGTAATTAGTGTAATTTAAGGTAAAGATAATGTTATAATAATATTAAATGACCTTTACACTTGTCCTAACCCTATTGTATGAGTCATGGCCGACCATGAAAATCCATGGGTCAACTTTGGGACCCCATGGAGCCACTTTGTTAGGAAAATGACATAAATAAGTTTTATTTAAAGTTAAAATAAAAATGTCACAAACATAAGTAGTTTTACTAAAAAAAAATTTAAATTGGGTTATACAAGTCATATTTTTTAAAATAAATATTCATTAGAAAGATAAAAATATTTCCTATATCATGATATTTTTTTATAATTTTTAGACATTACATAAATTAAATTATTTATGACACCATGATGATGCAATGATTACCTCATTAATTAACAATTTAAATAAAATGAAAAGATAATCTAAATACAAGGCTTACACTTGTCAAAAACCTATTTTATGAGTAGATTTAGAACCCTTATCACCTTATCATCGAACTATATAAGTGTGGGACCTTTATAATCCGAAAAGCATTGTATAATAAAGTAACATTTCATTACTTTCCAAGAGTGCCCCTCCTCTCCACTTATAAAAGGCCCCCACCACTACCACCTTACTCACACATTCAAAGCCTTTTGGCTCGGCCAACATCTGCCCAAATACTCTCCCAACTTCCCTATATTACTCTTAGAAGCCTAACTTTGGGCAGAACTCTTCTCAAGAAAGCCTTTGGCTCAAATAAAAAAAAACCCGATTTTAAGGCAATGTCTTCTCTTATGTTATTTTGTTTTATTTTTCTTATCCAACCCCCTAAAATCTTTTTATTCATTTCATTTGTAACAACAATAGTATCCTTAATATACTAGGATGTTTTTATAAGAATTATTCGAGCTACAATTACACACACCTACATCTAATGGTTAAAGAACATACTGTTTCTGTGGATGGAGAATTTCTGCCTCACGAAACGATGATTGTTCAACACTCATATAACACCTCTAATGGTGGCCATTTTGATGACACTATTTTCATATATGATATATATATTATGTTTATGTTTTCCTTATGATTATTTATTTCTCATTTGTGGCATACTTTATGATTTCGATTATTGGTAAACGCGATAATTTCATTTTAGGAAGTGCGGACTACCGCCCCCTCAAAGTGATTTGAATCATTAATGCCATATGTGGGATGTATAAATGATGGAGTAAATGGTATTATACATTATATTATACTGGAATTATATTATAACTTTATATAATTATAACTTCATTCCATTAAATATGAAATAGAATTGAAAGTAGCGTTCATGCATACGTACGGCTTACCGTCTCCTTGAACGGTGAATTTCGTTTATTACCTCTAAACGTTATGGAATATTATAAATGCATGTATATACTGGATATATATGAGATATATGATATCTAAATCATGAATATAGTTCAGGATATAATGGATATTTCACCACATGACCAACTTGCAATTATAAGAAGTTTATTTTTGACTCAAGTACCTAAGATCGACAAAATGACCGTTATTAACTTAAATAATTACATAATGTTCATAACATGGTAATAAGTGATATAAAAGGAATAATGAACATGAAAAAGGTTCTTAAGTAAATATAAATTAACTCTAGTTTATTATTCATGAGGTTAAATAACGATCGAGTCAAGTCGGACACGAGGTAAGGGAACTTCTTAACCCAATTTCCATTCTTTGGGTTAATCTCCTACTTTCAAATTACGTCATGATATTATTATGACCTATCATGTATTTGTACTTTATTTATGTGTAATTATAGTGAATACACATAATAGCTCTATTTTATTAAAAAAATTATCTTTTTAAGGTACTTCGTCTTAATCTCCATTCATTGAGGTGTATTTTGTTTTATACACAAATTTCTTTTATACAATGTATAAACCCCTTTGACTTTTAAGTTTATTCAAAAGGAATCTTTTTATACGAAGAGTTTTACTAAACGACAAAAAGGAATGTTTTTCTTGTCGTACGTATGCGGCGACAAAGACTTCTCCACCGCCGTAACCATTATTTGAGTTTCGGCTTCCTCTACAAGCCATACCTTTTTTTAAAAGAAAAATAAATACCATGTTTTACTTTTCATTCATTTTGGTATTGAAAATGGTTTTGATAAAGTTTTTATTATATCAATGTGTTGTATTGATATCTTGTGATTGAAATGTGGAAATGTTATGTTTCCTTTAGGCATGTTTTATGTGATACGATTATGTCATATGATATGTTTAAACCTATTCATATGAGGAATGAATTGGACTTAATAAGTGACGGGTGGAGCCCGCTATAGCTCCTCGATGCATCGATAGGTCTCATTAGACAAACTAGTGTCTTGGAACGAGGCCTTGAATGAATCTTATTTGTGGTCTTGGCACGAGGCCTTGAATACGTGGTTATGATAGTCTAGAATTATGTATTCCATCATTATGAAAGCGGTTATTGATATTGCATGTGATTATTCAACCAGTAGAATATCTATGTGAATAAGTAAATGACATTATCTCATTTTACTTTTGCCATATTATGTTGAAGTTCATGTTTAAAAGGCTTTTGTTTTAGTTATACATTGCCTTAAATGTTAATGTTTATTTATGGAAGCCTCCACAATATTGTTATCCTTACTGAGCATCTGAGCTCACCCCTTTCAATGTTTTAATATTTTCCATGATGTGAAGAAGTATTTTATGAATGACCTGCAGGTATAGTCAGTAGAGGATATGAGTGTGGACTATGGAGACTTTGTTATTGTAGATTTTCACTTTATGATGTAATGTAACATTTATGAATGTATCTAGTGTTTCCAAGGATACTAAACTAACCAGTCTTTCGAGACTTGATCTTTGGTGATCATGCCAATGTTACGAAGTAATGCACCGACTCTGGGTAGCTGGGGTCGGTGCGTTTCATTCAGGACATTAAAGCACGATCGATTCAAGTCGGACCCGAGGTAAGGGACTATGTCTCAATCTCCTTTCATAGAGGCATATTTTGTTTTATACGGTGTATACCCTTTGACTTTTACTTTTATTCAAAAGGAATCCTTTTATGTGAATCATTTTTACTAAACGACAAAAGGGAATGTCTTTTTGTCGTACGTATGCGGCGACAATGACTTCTCTGCCACCGTGACCATTATTTGTGTTTCGGATTCCTCTACAAGCCATAACATTTTTTTAAATGAAAAATAAATACAATGTTTTACTTTTCTTTTTTTTTTGGTATTGAAAATGGTTTTTTATAATTGATTTGTTACGTCAAAATATTTATGTGAAATATTGTGATCGAAATGTGGAAATGTTTTCCTTCCATTATATTTGTTTTATATCTTATGATTTTATAATTGTACTTGGACATTTTGGGTGGTTACATGATAAACCATATGACGGGTGGTGCCATGAATACCAGGACGGGTTGTTACGTTATAACCTCCAATGCATTGGTTATGGAAGTCATCTGTATGGCTATTCCATTAAGTGATACGTGTGGAAGTCGACCGTATGGTTATTCCATTTATGTATGTTTATGTCCCAAGTTACCTTTATATGTTATGTGTACATTATCTATTTTTTATGGTAATCTTTTGGTTACAAAAGGGTAATTAATGATATTTTATTCAGTGAAGAGTTTTTACAACTTCATAAAGGTGAAAAGTATTACTTTTATAGAATATACATGGTTTACTTGTTGTTTTGAAAAACTAACGGTTTTCATTCTTTTTGTATCCCTTAATGAGCTTTTTTATGCTCACCCCAAGTTTTTTTGAAATGTTTTTCACAGGACTTAATGTGGAATAGGGTCAAGGATGGGATCAAGGGAAAGTCATGCTATATAAAACATGGAACTAGACATGTATCTTTTTAAGAGTTTTTATTTTATGGAAACTTAGTAGAAGTGTCTACTTTGTAATCTTTTGAGATGTAATAGTTATGTCCTAATTCTCTAAAACACTAAACCTGAAAAGATACTCAATGTGAATTATTCATTTAATTCAATATTAAGTAAGGTTTATGGCCAGGGCCATATATCCCACAACCAATATATCATCATAATAGTTTATTTAGTATTGTAATAATCAAACATGATATATGACATTAGGGCCAAAGCCCATGGAATCGCCAGCATACTAGTACATGTACCCCCAACTAGATACCTGAGTTTCCCTCTTGTGCTCATACAAGTTAAAAAATCCATGAAATATTATTTTCACATGAAAATACCACTTACATATCACATAACAACATAAAATCCCACACACATGTCACATACTACTCATTCCACAGACAAAATGCATTTTTCACATCATACTCACACAAAATAACCCACCAAGTTGTTTCACGCATTTCTTTCAATTTGATAAATAATTTCAAAAATTTATATAACATTATAAATTTTTTTGACATCTGAATTCACCACCATACCAATAAAAAAACCCATATTAGGTGAACACACTCCCTAAAATAGTACCTTTACATCCTTTTCCCACTTTTTTTAACTCAATAAATCATAAAATTTTTTCATAATACAATCCCAAGGGTTATATCCAGTTTTTTCACAGAAAACCCATTTCAAACCCTTATTTCCTGTACAAAATCACACCAATACCCAACCAAAATAGAATTGGAAGCCATAAAAAAATTATTAAGCAAATATAAAGTGTAATAATAATATATCAAATAATTCAACAAAAGATACACATGAATAAAAACACATATTTATAAAACACTTTCAAGAATTATAACAAGGTTCAGAACCCCCATTTTAAATCCAACATGACACTAGATCATTCCAAACCCTGAATTATCATCCCCTTTCAACAAAAAATAAATTAGTTTCATATTTAATAAAACTACCAAAAAAGTTAAACTTTGAAAACCCCCAATTCAAAGAAACAATGCCACTATAAAATTAACCACTTGACCAAATCCATCAAAATCGTTTTTTGAACCTCACAAAACATGTGTGGAACATGAAAAATAATTGCATCCAGCATGATACCACATCATGAAATTCATTCACATGGAATCACCATCCAAAGTGTTGAAACCCTCAAATCTTAATTTGAAACATCAGCCGCACCAACGGTGCACCCCAAGGAAGTGAAAAACAACCTAAAAACTCAAAATTAGACCAAGAAACTCAAAAAACACCTAGGTGTGAACCATAGGTTCTGGAATTTTTAAACATCACGAATTAGCAAATGAAACCCTATGTAAATGGAGGAAATTAATTAGACAACGACATACATAAAAAATTTTATGTTTCCACCATCAAATATCCCTTCAAAATTGAGTTCCAAGTGCGAGTGAGAGGCCTTGGGGGATGTTCATTGAGGTAGGGAATGAAATTGGGAATAATAGGGGCGTATTTGGTTTAATTTTGGAATGAGAAACATGGAATTTTAAAACAATTTTTAATGAGCTGGACTCCCTTAACTGTTTGGTGGCACGCTTTAGTAAATCGTGCAGCCTATTCCGGCCAATGAAAAAGTGATGTTTTGCCTCCAATTATAACTAGTCCAAGGGTAAAAACATGGTGGAAGACAAGTCCATTAATAGGGGAGAAAATTTCTGAAAATAAACCATCCTTTTCACCCCCAAACTTATATAACTCATGGGTATAAACCACCTCAATGACTTACAACGGAAGTAGTGTCAGTAGGAGTGTCACTAATCAAAATCCTAAACAACACAACCTCACACCATCCCATTTAAAAAAGATGAGTCCAACATCCATCCATGACCACCAAGATTATGGTTATAGATCAACAACACAAGAGGAACCAAAATTTTAAACCCCAAACCCCCGAAAACCAAAAGAAATATAAGAACCAAAAGTGGATTTCAATCAAAGCATGAAATTGAAAATTCGGGTTTGACGATTCTCCCCACCACAAATAATTCCACCCCAAAAATCCACAACAATTCCAAAATAAAAACCCAAAAACAACTTATGAACCATAATTTACTCTTTTCTCATGTTCTTTCCGCCCCTCGAATGGCCAAAACACCTCTAATAATCAATTAAAAAAAGTATAATCTCAAATACCAAAACAAACACCACATTCCTGACACAATCTAACACATACATACTCTATCCCAAAATAAGAAATCTAAATCATTATCCTAACATGACTCAAACAATTTTCCCAAATAAACAAAAACAATGAACATGTTTACATTTACCTTGTAAAAACTAAATAGTGGGTTCTCTCCATTATAAATGTTTACCCAAGGAAAATGTTTGTAGTTTGACAACTCTGAATGAGAATACCTACCTCCATGCTTACACAAAGGAAAAACATGAGTTACTAGTACATGGAGACATAAATGGGGTCCACACAAAAAGTGAAAAATTAAAATTTCCTGAGATAGAATCAATACACTAACAATGGGAGGTCAAAATGGACTCCCTCATACAAGTTGTAGACTTCCATTCAAAATTTCTAAAGGAACATACATGAGAATCATAGTGGTTCTCTCCACCATAAGAACCAACCATCATAACTGAGCAAAATGTGCTGGTATAAAAAGACCCCAAATTTAAATTGTTTGTAAAGCCGCACTTTTAGTCCGAACTGTTTGGAAAACATTTCTCTAACCATGGAGATCCTTCTATCTATATGATTTATTATGGAATGGTTACTACTTCCTATGAAAAAACCGATCACTCATCTTTTCTATCCAAATTACCATACATTCTACAAAAACTCAATAAAAACAAAAGCAGTATGGAATTAAATTGGGTGATTACATGGAAATGAGGTCTTCCACCACGTTCAATAAAACAAGAACAAAAAAATAATGATGATGATACTGGAGGTTTAAACTAATACCATATTTAATAATGAGGATAGAACATTGTAAATGGTTTTGAAAACCCATAGCATTTACCATGACTACGCACTAGCATTACTCTAAATCATATCATGGGAGAAAAAATGATTGAATCGTCTTCAGCCTAGTAGTTAGGCATTGGAAACCCTCGAACAGAACATCTCCTTTTTTTTCCATAATAAGAAACCAAAAGATAAAATGATATATCGAAACACCTTCTTCTAAATAAAGTTTATTGTGATTTCTTGAAAGGAGACACACTTCTGACAAAAAAATACTAACAATTGTTTGTACAACATCAAATTTATTGTAAAACAAGAACTTGACATAATCATGCATCATCGAACATGACCATTATGACTGATAGAAATAATACATGGAGAGGGACCTTATTCAGTGTTCCCAAACCTCAAACAATTCTAGAAAGTGGCTATAAAAACCTCCCCTTTCTAGAGTTCCCACACTGGTTGTTAAACGTGAACCCCATCTTTTGAAGAGACTAAAAAGGACCCAAAGTCCATATTAGACACCATCGACACTAACAACCCCAAAAAACTACCACCTTCGACGAATTGGGTAACTTAGGAAAATAATTTCCATTTAAACCATCCAAGTGCTCTCTCTCACTATAAGAGGATCCAAAATACAAGTAATGTAATGGGAGTAGACACAATAAACAATGTACGAGAATAAATTATTTATATTTATGAACTGGAGGATCTTCCGATGGCAAAACAACTCGGGTTGCACATCAGTTGTGCATTTACTCTTAGTGGGGGAATAAAATATCCATTTAGAGAACCCAGGGACCCAAACATGATGGTCGTTTGGTCAAAACATGACACAAAACAGATGCAAACACATGAGGTGAACCACTGTAAAGTCATCCCAAATCATTCCTCATAAAGAGACTACTAACCAGTCCTTTAACCCAACTTTCCAAAGTAGCAATCACCCAAAACACATTTCAAACAAGAAGAGTTCATGGGAATAAAACATCCCACAACAAAATTTACAAATTCACATAATACACACAATCCAAAACTAGTCATCAAGACATCATTTTTCTATTTAAAATCATCTTATTGAGGATAAGTAGTTTAGGGTTTAGCGTGTCCCCCAATTGTACCCCATGGGCCTCACACATGCATGTTTCTATGCCACACTAGACACCCTCTTCATATCCATCCCAAAACACATCCATCCATTCCAATAACAATACATAATTCCATGTAACCCTATGAATGTGGTCTCTAATAGAAATACAAAAGGTTAAAACACCAAATCATTCCACTTTTCAAAACCAAAATAGTCATCCAATACTTTCTTTTCCTCAATACCACTTACCACAAATTCAAACCAAATTTTAATATTACAAAACCTCTCAGAATGGAACCACCATTCAAATGATAACTAAATTTAAATCTATTCAAATTAATATCAAAACATCTCATCCCATTAAAACACCATTCAATATTTCATAAAATGTTTTTTGAAACACTAATTCAAAACCACCATTAATATAGTTCCTGCTTTCAAAATAACTGAAAAGTCACCATTTTCCATTTCAAAACTACATGGAAAATTCAGTTCTAATATTTCAAAAATCAAAGCATCCCTCTTTCTATTAAAATAATTTCACAAAAACTTTTCACTTCGTAAATCCATGTCATTTTTTAACCAAAATTCCATGATTTCAAAACTAAAGGACCAAAGATAATGTGAGAGGAAACTAGTTCTAGTGGGTTACTTGGACATATAGTTGGAGGCCATACACAAATAAATTCATTGTACTAGAGAGTGTCTTGGGGAAATATCCCCAGCTCCACAATAAATTTCAGGCCATGTGAGTTCACCGATACCATTAGCCAAAATCGATTTTTCATTTCTCCCTAATCATCATCAAATCATGAAAACCATTGGACTCAGATAAATTTTGACATCCCATGGTGACATGAATCCTGTCATGAGGTGTGTTGGCCAGGAAAACAAATCCAAATCCTAATTTCATGCCACGGAAATTCTATCTCGAGACTATCCTAACTATTCCTTAAATAACATGACCCGATGTGTGAGAAACTCCTATGACACCATTTTTTCCATAACAAGATCTAGTCTCCATAAAAAACTACACCCGACACAGTCTGCGACAATTATCAAAAGGAATTCATGACCCCCATGGGATGGAATATGTTCTAGGGTATCATAAGATGAAAATTGGGACTGATTTACCCGAGTTTATAAACATACAATAACAAGAGGATACAATAAACCAAATCTAGATTTTTCAATCCAAACAATATATAATAGAAATTCAGAATTTAATTAAATAACATAAAAAGATTCTCATAGAATATAACAAATGATGAAACCAAAAATGGACAGCCCAAGTACCTTCTTAGGGGAAGAGGCACCACCCTCATGCCATATCTACAACACTACATGATGAAGGTCCCGTTAGAAACCCGAAACACTGGCACGATTTTTTTTACCAAACCCTATATCAAAAAATAACCAAGACTACTTACACCCAATAGTGTAATTTGTGTGTGATCCAAATCATAGTAGTATACCACCACTAATATATTACATGTAATAAACATTCAAATACAAAAATCTTGCATGATTTCTTAAACATGAAATGCTCGATACAATTTATAAAGGACGCTACATTAAATTAAAACTATTTTCATGTTGGATATTTAAAGAATCAACACTTTTAAATAAAATAATAAACCAACTGAATTTTTCAATGAAAGATATTGTATGATGATGTTAATAATAAGGTATCAAATGAGAATAAGCAATGGGAAATAACCCCAAGGCACTAGCTCATAGTGGGTTCCAGGTACCTCTTATCTCATTGAAAGTAACCATACAAATATTTGTTCTCGTGCACACGAGTGACAACAATGGATCATACCCATAACCTAGTCGTCCCGCAACATCATCATCTTCATCATTATAGTTTAGTTAGATTTATCATTGACAATCTTGTTATGTGAAACTAGGGACAAACCCCACAAGATCACTAGCATACGAGTACACATCTACCCACCTAGATACTCGGGTTTCCCTCCTATGATAATACAAGTTCAACACGAAATGAAATTTTATTTTCACATCAAAATATAAAATACACATCGCAAACCCACAAAATAACCAAAAAACATGTAACATAATACAAATTTCACAAACCAAATTTATTTTTTACATCATAATCACACAAAACAGACCACAAACATGTCTGTCTCCATTATGCAATTTGATAAAACATTTCATCCATTTATAAAACATTATAAAAATGTGTTACATATTCAGTAACCACCATACCTTTCAAAAGCCCATATTATCTGAACACACTCACCCAAATAGTACTTGTACATCCTTTTTTGATTTTTTTAACTCAATAAATCATTTACAATTTTCATAAAACAATATCAAGGGGTATAACCATGTTTTTCAAATAAAACTAATTTAAAAAACCTCTTTCCAGTAAAAAATAACACCAATACCTATATAAATCAGATTTTTTGGCCCTAGAAACTTTTATTAGACAACTATCTTGTGTTATAAAGTTACCTCGATTAATCTAAAAAATATACACCTGAAAAAACACACATACTCATAAAAAAGTTTCAAGAAGTATAATAGAGTTTCACACATAAAAACCATTAAAAACCTCCTTTTTGAAGCCCATGTGGCCCTAAATCATTACCAAACTAGAATTGGCATCCCCTTTTATCATGTAATAAAACACTTACATCTTTTATAAAACTACCACTATAGTTCCACCTGAAAAACACCCAGTTTCAAGAAAAATTTCAACTATAAAATTAATCACTTAACCAAATAAGTCAAAAAAGGATTTAGAACCATAAATAACATGTGATGAACATGAAAAATAATTTAATACAACATCAAAAATTATAAATAAATTATTACACATGGAATTTTCTACCGAAAGTGTCGAAACCCTAAAATCTTATTGTGAAAAATCAACTGCACCCCCATCACACCTCAAGGAAGATAAAAGCATCCTAAATCCTAAATAGTTGACCATGAAACTCATGGAAAAACCCCTTATATGAACCCTTTCTTCTGAAATTTTTTCAATATCATGAATAAGATAAAGAAACCCTAAAGAAATGGTATTAATTAAAATATAGAAATAATTACTTGCATGATTTTTAATTTCCCCCCACAAAGTCTTGCATAAAAATTGTGTTCCAAGGGAGGGTGAGAGGCCATAGAGGGTGTTCATGGAGGTAGGGATCTAAATGGGGAATAATTTAAAGGAATTGGAATATTTATAGATTAGAAATATTGGAAATTTAAAACAATTTTTAATGAGCTAGAAACCCTGAATGGTTTCACAACACAGTTTAGTAAATTATGCGGCCAAATTGTGCATCCTGTTCTGGCCACCCAAAAATTGATGTTTATCTCTCCAATTTATAGGGTCGAATGGGGAACCCAAGGTGGAATGGTAGGACAAGAATATTGGAGAATAATTCCTAATATAACCCATCCTTTTAACCCCAAAACTAATCCAACTCATGGGTACAAACAACCTCAACAACATACCCCACAAGTGGTTCCACTAGGTGTGTCACTAATCCATCTCCAAAACACCACAACCTCACACAATCCCATTTACAAATGAAGAGTCTGACTTCCATCCAAGACCCCCAAAACTATGGTCATATATCCACAACACAATAGGCACTACTATTTTATACTCGAAAAACCTAGAATCCAAGAGAAAGAAAAGAAACAAAAGTGGATTGGAAACAAAGAATGGAATTGAAAATCCATTTGTGAAATAATATATAAAGATTCCCCTTATTCTGAATCCAATAATGATAACCATAGTATATTAGTTATTGTTAGAACATTTTTTTTATGAAATTAGAGTAATATGAAATACATTTTCATTAAATTATTGGTCCACCTACGTTTGGATGTCCATTACATTTAAATAAGTTTATACTGTTTCATGGAATGAAAATGTTTTGAATATGTGGTTTTGATGTGTCTTCATTGAGATTTATTTTTTTAAGAATACATTTGGTTACTTTGATTTTTTTAAACATTATTATTTTAATTTTTGTCTTAAAAACCATGTTGAATTTTAATTTCATCCATTAGTTTGATAAAATATAGATAATTCTCAACTGTGTTTTTTGATCTAATTCCATCTAATATAAAATTTAGGATGGAAATTTTAATATTTAGTTTTGTGCTTAATAGTTTTTAAATTTCATCAGAGAATGTTTTCAGTGATATAAATTTATAGAGGTGTTTTTATATAATTTATTCTGAACATAATGAGAAATGGATGATCTCATGATCCCATTATATTTATAAAGTTGAATAAATTTATTCTTTAAATAAATATTTATAAAACAATTTTCTAAAAAATATTTGGAGATCATTAGAAAAATGATATCTGATAGTGGTTTTGATGCAAGGAGATTATATTTTTAGTATATGTAGTTATAGTAGTTATTTAAGATCATTTTGAAGAATATGAGGAATTTAAACAAAAAAATACCAAATTAGATGAATTAAAATAGATAACATCCATCATATTAATCCAAATAATAAGAAATCAATTAAATAAAATAAACTCCAGATCAAATACATTTATTTTTCATACATAAGAATCTTATAATTAATTTTTTCATTATAATTTTCATCAAAGAGATCATATCATAAAATGGTAATAGATAATGAATTATAATTCACTTAGTTAGTTAGTGGAATTGTCTAGAGGAATATTTTTTAATTTCCCTATGAAGTAATGTGGGATGAATAGAAAAAGAATCAATGAATGCAAGAATTACTATAATGTTTTATTATATGAATGTTTGGTTTAAGGATTACTAGTTAATGGTATTTATGAAATGATAATAATGATTTAATAATATGATGTTTTAGATTCAATTATATGAAATTTAAAATATCATAAAACAATACATGGTTTTTATGTAGTTCAAAATATTTTTTCAATGATAATGGATGATCCAAATTATAGAAATCAACATTATTACTCTATTTTCCTTGAGAAGCATCAATTTTTTTTTGAGTAAGATATATGAAATTTATATTTATTCTATGTGGGAAAAATAATTGGGGTTTCATATAATTATACATTATGAAAATATATAGAGATTGTGATATTACAACTCCAAATGTGTACAATTTACTCATTTAAACTCAAATGATCAATAAAAATATCATTCAATATATATAATGGATGAAAAATCTAATTCTAATGTATAATATTGGAATGTTTCATATCTAGAAAATATTATGGTCATAGAATATGTAATTATCATATAGAGGTGTTGTGATATGTAGAATAGGTAAGACACTATACATAGATTCGTATTACAAGGGGTCAAACAGACTACATTGAGAGGTAAATTGATTAACAATACATAATAAAAGAGGAATAGATCTACAAAATTTCCAGATGGATTTTATCATATAGTTTTATAGATGAAGAATATGGATAAATAATTATCAAAGATGTGTTTTATAGTGAAATATATGTATTAATCTCATAACTACTCTTAGGTAATAAATTGAATAAGATGTTCGTTTAACAAGTCATTTTTTTTAATGTACACTAATCATAAAAAATATTATAGATACCCATTGGATAATGATTGTAATAATTGTTTTGGAAGAAATTTTTATATTTTTCTTTGGGTGGATACCACTTGCACTTCTATATTGACCATAATGTTACTCACTTGTAAAAATATTTCAAAATTTTTTTAGAGACTAAATGGATTTTTTAATTGTGTATTTTTAGTTATTATATTTCTAATAAATAATTCCATTGAATAACTACATTTAATGGGAATAAAACCATGTAAATACTTATGTTTTTGTAGCATAATATTTTTTAATTATTTAATGTAAAGTCATAACTCTATAATGGGAGGTGATATTTTTTATTTATAAGAAGATAGAAATTTAAATAATCACAGAATCACATCTAAACCTCTTTCTGATAACATAAATCATGGTTTTCAATTCATGTGTTATCTGAGAAATGGATCCCTATATTGAATAATTTTTTTAGTTTAAAGGATCATAATATTTCAATGGATCGTCATAATTATGTAAACTAATATGGATTCTTGTTTCTTGACGAAACAAAGTAGAATAATATATATATATATAATTCATATTTATTATATGAACCTTAGTTAAGAGGTTCTCAAATAATATATAGATGGTTTAAAACTAAATTCTGAGGGAGTTCTCTTAATACACAATGATAAAAATAAGTTTTATAATGATGGGTGAGTCAGAGATGAAAAACATTCCTTTCTCTTCTAAACAGAGATTCATATAATTAAAGGAGTTATAATTTATAATGGAATCATGGAAGTGTTGTTGAAGATGTGTGAATGAAATATGAAACTAATGAAATCAAATATATAAATAGGGTGCATTTTGTACAAATAACCAATCTTGGGTGATTTTGAATTTGTTGGTGAATCTATTAAAATGTTTATTAAAATTGTTATCCCCATAATATTTATTTGTTGAAATAATGACAATTAAAACATTTATTAAAATATAATTAAAAATATACATGATAAATTGGATTTAAATATTATATCATTATAATATTGATATCCCAAAAATCAATATCTGGATAAGCTACATAGATATTTCATCAGATACTTAATTAGAACATAAAAGGTTATGGTTAACAAATAAATAGATGATGGGGAAATTTCATTTAAATTTGTATATTAAAAAAACAATTTTTAAGAAAGTTGAGATACATTTAACTCATCTTTCAGAGGTGATACATTTTGATATATGTGTGAAAAGGAGTTTAAAGACATAAAACAAGGATAAGTAATATATTTATTTTATTTTTGAATTTACTAACATTAAATGATTGATTTTTGGAAGATAAATCTCATTCAATTAAAAATTTATTTGATTCAAGAGAGGTATAAAAAATAAGGTGGATATTTTATAACAAATATTCTCATGATAATAGTTGTGAATAAAAATGAAAAAAATTTAAGGCATCATATTTAAAATGATGTAATTTCCTATTATTTTATTGAACCATAAATAGAATAAAATAATGATGTTACCAAATAATGTAGTGTATGTTTCATAAAGATTCCATACCAAATATTGAATCAATATATTACTTCCATGTTTTTGGGAGGTAATAAATCTGTGAATTAGTTTTTGTTAAAAGATAATGTTCTATTTTATATCCCATAAAATGAGACCTTATTAGATGTATGCAAATTATATACCAATTTTCTATCACCTGAGGGTGGTTTCATATATTTGTTTTACCAATGTTAATGGTGCAAATCAAACAATATTTATTATAGTTATTTTGATGTAATATTTATTTTACTCACTCTTAATGGTATGTGATAAAGATGTCATAATAAAGACACCTGAATTATGTTTGACTTTCTTGAGTTTACAATTCATGGAAATTTTCATTAATTTATTTCATAGATTATTGTACATGTAGATTAAATAGAATAATATGTTGTTTTAGTTGAAATACATGAAAAATATTTTAATGATAGTAACAACATTGAAACATCTAAAGATATTGATTATGTCTCCACTATATCAAGTGATGTAAAAAATAGAAAATTCTTATCCTAGACAAATAAATTTTGTCTATATTAAAAACATCATTTAGGATCAAATAATATAGGTTCAAAGAATATTATTATATGTTTTAGTTTCACATACTTCATTATATTAATAGGTTTAACCAAAATATGTTGATGAAGATTTGTATAATCAAGAATGGCTTGATTATATGAATAATGTCTTGGATAAGGTGGAAAAGAATGACACCAAATAACATGTACCAAAACAAAGAATTAAGAATGTTATTTGTACAAATTGGGTATTCCAAATCAATTTTATTGAAAAATATGAAGTGATAATAAATTAATATTGAATGGTCTGTAGAGTTTAATCAATACTTGGAGGAATTGATTTTGATGAGGCCTTTCCTCCTATGAAAATATAAAAAACTATCATAATATATCTACTTATCATATTAAAAAGTGATATACCATTTTCTAGATGGATGTGAAGTTAATTTTCTTAATTTATGTATCAATTAAAAACATTATATTTAATATCCGTTTGGTTTCATAGATGGGAAAGAATAAAACTATGTTACAAGGTGATGAATGATTTTTACGAGCTGAAGATTTATTTTGGAGATGGGTATTATAAATTTGATAATTTCTTAATGACATTCATCTTCATTAATATAATAGTCGACAAAATCCTCTATATAAAATAAAATAATGAATTTTCTATCATTGTGTTTTTTATATTGAAAACATCATATTTTATGAGAATGATTTAGAAAAACATGGTAGTCTTTTATTTTAAATGAATAAATTATTTGAAATACCTACAATTAGAAAAATGTAATACTATATTATCCTGTAATAAAAAAAAATTTACAATGTAAATATAATATATTAAGGAAATTCTATGTATTTATTTAATAGAAGCATCAAATCTATTTTGCAAAAAAATTTTATTTTGAATGATTATTTAAAAACATGGGGAATGATATAGGGTTGGTAATATTGATATTGGAATGATGGTTGTATATTCTTTATATCTATGTAAATCATGTTATATTTGGATTATATTGTTTTCCATTTTTCTAGGTATCAAATGATTTAAAAAAATTTCTTCCCTTCGAGGGAAAGAGAATTATAAAATATAATATTGGCACAATTGATTTTAGGATAAAATATGATTGTGTAGGAATGATTGATATGTTTAGTTAAATAGATGATTTATGGGATTACATTGTGGTTAATATATAATCCAATGCTAGTTGATAGGTGTTTTATGATAAATATATTACTTCTTGTATACAAATACGCAAATATAGTGACTCTTTGTATAGTGGATGTTGAGTTTTTTGTTTCCAATCCACATAGTAAAAATATAATGGTGTTGAATAAAATGTTAGAAGAAATTTTTTGGTATAAATATTATTATACCTCTTGGTATTTCATAATAATACTTTAATAATGATCAGTATAAATATAGCGTAACATTCATGTTCCAAGTAAAATTATATCACATATCAATTCCAAAAATATCTTGTTGAATTGAATGAATTGAAGATTTTGTTTATTCTTAAAATATAGTAAGTTGATAATTTCATTATTGAAAAAACTATTGAATGAAACATATCTAATGAGGAGGTTAGTAAGGGTGTTCAACCTCTCACCCATCTAGGATATAATATTTTATCATCATTCCACATCCATATTGTATTTTTATAGAGTTTAAAATGTTTAGATGAATTTTAGAACATATATTTGTCTATGGGTGTGTGGATTACTGTTGGATGGAAATCATGTATTTATGGTTGGATTATTAAAAATAGTAATCTATGATTACATCATGAGTGAAAGATTTTAATAGCTTCTTAAAGTGTATACATGAAAAAAAATTAAGATGATTCTGTTTTTGTGATTGAATTTATAGATGGATGAAAAATATAATAACAACATGTATGGAACATTTTCTTAAATCACTACATCTGTAAAACAAAGTATTTTTGGTTTTTTATTTTTCAAAAATATCAATTTCTATCTTATATGATAATAAATCTTTAATAGAAAATATATTGGATGAGTTAAAAATGTTATTAATTTATTACCCTTTTTTGAAAAAAAATCTAATGGAGGATGTTGTTGAAAATAAATTTTTTTATGTGTCTTCGTAATGATGGGGAATGTTAAGAAGACATTTTATTAGGATTGTTTGTTATAAATATGATAATTTAATTTTATAACCATAATATAAATCATATTGCATTGTTAATCCCTCTAAAACATTAGAAATGGACAGAGATGAAAAGATAGAGTTTTATGGACCACGTTTATTGGATTAAACATTCAAGATAGAAATACTTATTAAAAGTATTGTGTGGAATTTGATAAAAATTTATTCAGATGGTGTTTTGTTGAAGTAAAAATATGTGCTTTCATTGATGTACGTAGGTTTTATAAACCATGAATTATGAATGATCTAATGATCAATGAAAATTTACAAAGGGGAATAAATTAATTGAAATATTAAAAGAATCATTCATTGATGTTCAGATAGTGTTTTGTAGGGATTACTGAGTATATGATATTGGAATGTTAGTTTGATAAGAAAATTTTATAATTTCAATTTTTATAGTTTTGGTATTTTTATAAGAACAAATAAAATATTCAAATGAAATAAATTGTATATAGTTCAAATTCTGAAATTTCAATTGAACGTAGTCCTTTAGATGAAGTCCAATCGAATGTAGTTCATTAGATATACCAATGATCGAATATAAGAGCCTGTGTAATCAAGAAAAAGGTATTGGTTTAATTAATATAATTTATGTCTTCATATAAATTTAATCACAGAATGGATGACATAATAAATAAATAGAACATGAATTTGGTTGGATGTCAAAAAATCGTGAAAATGTCTTGAGGGAGATTTACAAAATTCTCCAATAATATAATATTAGGGAATTAGAAAAAATAAAAAGGGTTAGAAAAATTATAAGCCTACAATGAGATGTATAATGAATACTAATATGATGTTAATTACAAAACATTAATAAAGATAACCTAATATATATATATATATTCAAATATGATCTTTCAATGTTAAAAATATATATTGGATGATATGTGATTCAAGGTGAGTAAATAATATATTTTTAAAAGGTAGCAGATGATTGAGATTACAAGAATATTCAAGAATTATCTTGAATCCATGAGAATCATCCATGACAGTTTTTTGATTAAGATATATTATAGAGGGGGATTTTTATGTGGGAATATATATTAGGGATCTCATATTTTATACATCAAGAGATATTATAAAAATGGAATGTTTATATAGATCAAAATGTGTACAATTCAAATATGTAAATTCTGAAGTGCATTAAAAATATTATCGAAAAGGGATACAATATAAGAAATTTGAAATAAAATGTTTTATTAGGGAACTTTTCCAACTAGTAAATAATTTTTTTGAATAATATATATTTCTCATATATAGGTGTTGTGATCATAAACATAAATCCAACACTATGTAGAGTCTCATTTCAGGTTTAAATTTGAAGACCACATGAAGAGTTCTATATTTTTATAAAACATATGTAATGTTTTATTTATATTTTTAAGTAAGAATATGAATTAAACTGAAGTTAAAAACTAATCATTAATAAATACAAATAGTGAACATATATATTCATTCTATAGATGTCCAACGAGGAAGTTCATGCTTCTCTCTTGGTATGAAAGTGATGGATACACTATTTCTATAAAATTAAATATGAATGGGGAAAGAGAGAAATAATGACATATTTTTTCATCATATTGTTGATGGTTTATTATAATTATTACAAATATATATGTTAGATCATAACATATGATAAGATAACACTAGTAAAAAAATAATTTTCCATGTTGGCATTTATTTCGCCGGTTATAAATAACTAACATGAAAAGACGATAAATTGATTTATCATTTCATTAATACTATAACTGATGTAAAAATGAATTATCATGATTTATTGCATTTGTTATTTTAAAAACAATGTGATAAATTAAGTATATTTTTTTATAATGTTGGTTATTTTTTAACTAACGTGAAAAGTGTAAAAGAACTCTTTATCACATTTGTTATTAAAAAACCAACATGCTAAATATTTTAAATTTTTTATGATGTCATGTTTCATGTTATTATACTATTTTTCTTCTGGGTGATAGTGATACTGTATCTCTCATGTAGAAACCCTACATTCAATTATTTGATCCCATGGCCTCCAAACTCATATTGAAATCTGCATTCATCATGTTTTCCATCCGCATATCTATATGGTTGACTTGAAACACTCATGAGTATTATTAATTTCAATCTCCCTTTTCTTATTTTTCATCATTTATAATCTTCTGTACATTAATTCATTTTTGGAATTTCTATCCCTATAAACTAGTGTGGATGTGTAGGTGAGAATAGGGTTTAGGTATGGTTCTAATTTGGGGTTTTTTGGTGTTTCGAAATTATAGAGGGCTATTATATAATTTATTGAAATTCACCATTATAAAAAAAACATTATATATCTTTATTTTTAATTAATATATGCATGGGTTTTGGTATAATTAATTTAAATTATATGTCATTTAATAAAATTTGTTTTATAGTAACTTGTTTTTCCTATTAAATCTATATGTTCCATTCCAAATGTATTTCATCATATTTTTACTGTTTTATCACTTGATACAATAAAATATTAATTATTTTCAAGTTTATATATATATTTTTAATTTTAAAATTGTTTATAAATATTTAGAAAATGTTACTTTAAAATGAAATTTATGTTTTTAAGAATTTAAGCTCATTTTGATCATTGGATAATAAATTGTGCATTTCTAATGGATTTTTTTGAATCGAAACTAATGGGTGAATTTTAAAAATGATTTAAAATTAATAATCCTTAAACTTTAAATGGTTTCATATGTTTTTTACCGTGGATTAAATTTAGTGGAAAAATAAAAATTGGTATCATAAATAGGGGGAATGAATTTAAATTACTAGTTTATTTTGGTAAGGGCACATTTTGATCTATATAACAGAGTTTTTATATTGATTATGGAACCCTTTGTTGGCCGTATAATTTTTTTTATACTTGTTATGGATTTTGGTCCCTATGGGGGATGTCATTTTTTAGAAATTGTGATGTGGTTGATTTGAAAAATGATTAGAAAGAGAATTATTTGTTATATGATAATTATATGTATGAATATATATTTAATCGATTTGCTAATATTATGATTCATAATTTACACATATCAAAATTTCTGACATTTATGGGAGCCATAGGAACTAAGATAAAGGTCCAAATTTATTATAAAGTAGTTCAATATAGACAAGTTCTACTGCCCATAGTTATGTGATAAATTTTTGTTGGGACCCGATTATTCTAGTATGGACAAGACGGACTATTTGTGATTTAATTCAGAGAAAAAATATCCAAAAATACATCTAGTGTATTATTAGTTTCATGGAGAATCTCACCTTAGGTACAATATATGTTTCACTAATACATAATGATGGTTTATAAAATTATAAGTGATAACTGTCATAATTTTTATCAAATTCCTGAGTGTGGTGGGCTTGTATGTAACCATGAAATGGTGTTTCTTACATTAATTACATTGATTATATGGTTTTTGATTGTGTATCTTTTTTATTCTCTTAATTTTATTTCATTTTTCTTAATGAAACATAATGCTTAATTTTGAAAATGTATGCTTTCAAAAAGGAAATTATTTTTTCTATATTAGGGTTTTTTATATATGGCTAGTTTTAGAAATGATTTTTATGCTTAAAGGATATTTGCACCAACATCCCATGATAATCTATTTTCCTCTAAAATATTATACAAAAAACCTATTTCCACAATACCATTTTACACATTTAAATCAAAAATAATGTAAAATCCCATAAATGTGAAAATAGAAATTTATCTAAATAAAGAAAATATTTTAATTCAATAAAATCCTAATTCATATTAGGATAATACTATGAATAACTGTGATAAAAAATAATGTAAAAAAACTATGTTGTGATGGGTTAACAATACAACAGTGTAGTGGATAGTGTTGTTATTTAATTTAGTGGTTTTCTATCTTATTTCTCAAAAAAAATCATTATAATTTTTATATATAAATATATCTATTTTAAATTTAAAATTTCTGATACGTTTATATTATGAAATATATCATATAATTATAAAACTGACATATCTAACTATATTTTGTTTTCAAAATTATTTCCCAGCATATATTTTTATGATTAATCATATAAATTTTAACATATCTATCACCATTGGGTAGAATTTGTTATTATATTTTTTAAATATAAATATATATGTTTTATATATCAAAATTGTGTTACATTCAAATTATGACATATTTCCTATTAATATAAAATTGTTTTTTCTTAACCTGGTGTATAATTGTGATAGTTTTTATTGGTACTAATAAGTCCAAATAGGATTAAGGCACATAAAATTAGTGATTAATATGAGGAAGGTGTTTATGCTTTTTGGAAATTTTCTAAATGATTTTTTCTAAACAATGATAGGTTTTTATTTTGATACCTAAAATGATTAAATGTAAATAATTTTAAAAGTAGATAGTTCTAGGATCATTTAATTTGTCATGGTTTTAATTCGAGTTACATCCCATGGACATGTAATACTGGAATTGGGTAGAATATCAGATATACTAATGATAATTCTTTTTATGTTGGTAACTATGATGAAATTGAATAAATGGTTTGTGATATTGAAGTAGGAAACATTGAGAATGAAATAACAATTGAGTTTTTATATGGTGATGCTGAAAAACCGGTGTCACCTAAATTAACATATTATAATGCTTTATCAATGATGTTATGTTTGATTATCCAAAATATTATGTATGTATGGAGTGATAAGAGTTTTACAGAGTTGCTCCAATTATTGAAATACTATCTTCCTAAAGAAAATGATCTTCCCCATTCACATTATAAGTATAAGAAAATATAATGACTAATTTGACTATGATAAAATAAAATGTATGATTGTCTGAATGACTATGTGATATTTATAATTTGATATGGTTTTTTAAGAATTTAATATATGTTGGACATCATGGTATAATTTGAAAAGAAAATCATAGGATGTTGTAGAGATTACAAATATATCTACCAAATTATTTTTATATCTTCCTATAATTCCACATTTGAAATGTTTATTTTCAAATTTATAATATAGAAAAATGGTTAATATGGCATGATAATGAGCATATATTTGATGGAAAAATAAATCATCATGCAAATTTTGAAAAGTAGAAGAAAATTGGTGAGCAGTATCCTATATTTGGAAATGATGCTAAAAATGTGATTCAATGGGTTGTGCAAAGATGAAATGAACCCATATAGAATTCTTAGTATTTCACATAGTTCATGGCATATTTTATTTTTAATTTACAACCTATCACCAGAACACTGTATGAAGCATAAATGTGTCATTTTTATTTGAATGTTTTATGGAAAAAGCTTCTAGGAAATGACATTTTTTTGTTGTCACCATTAATTGATGATATGAAATTATTATGTCATGGTGGTATTAGGTTGTATGGTTCTTATAAAATGAAATATTTCCAACTGCATGCATAGATTATGTTCACTATAAAAGTCTTCCCAGTGTAAGAAAATTCCTCTCTATATATTCATAAGGGGCATAATGTGTATCCAATTTATGAACACCAGACATTGTATTATCAATTGCAACATGTGAGGAATACAATATACATGGGTCGTCAAATGTTTTTTTTCATTTTTATCACTCTTATTAATTATTATAAAATCCATTAAATGGCGCAAAATAATTTTATATTTAACCATACCTTTATCCACTGATGAGAATTTTGATAGGGTGAAAACTATTAGTTGACATTTCTAAATAAAAATAAATCTTGTAATGACAAAAATATATGGAAGAAACATAAAATATATTTTGAGCAACGATATTTGAGATATTATAAAGTGAAACAAAAAATTGATGTCAATCTCATGGTGATTAATATCTATAAAATTTTTATAATAACATTTCTAGATATTAATAGAAATACTAATGATGTGATTAATGCAATATTAGACTTTTTATCAATGGTAATAGGTTTGCAGTTAGCTCCAAATCATGATGGAAGATGAGTATTTCTTCCCTCAAGATTTCATAAATTTTCCAAGTGGGAGAAAATTTGATTTTGTCATTGTATTCATGATATCAATGTACCACAAGGTTATTTATTATATGTAAAAAAATTGTCTTTATAAAGGATTTGATTTTGATAGGTATGAAATCTCATGATTGTCACATCATGATGAATCAACATCTACTATTTTCATTGTGAGGAATATTTACCATCCATGTCAGAAAGACTATCGATAATTTGTGTTATTTATTCAATTCAATTTGTAATAAGGTGATTGATCTTGATGCTCTGATCATTTTTGAAAATAAAGAAAATTCCTTATTTTTTCAATTAAAAATGTATTTTATTCCACATTTTTTGATATGATGGTGCATTTAAAGGTTCATATGGTTTATGAAATAATTATTTGTAAACCTATATATCTATGATGGATGCATATTTAAAGACATTAAAGGGGTATGTCAATAATCTATATCGATACGAAGTCTCTATTTTGTATTATTATATTTATGAAGAGGTTTTAGAGTTTTTTGAGCAACTTTTTGATGAAAAAGAACATTGGTTTACCTCCTTCATTCCATGATAGAGTTAATAAATTTAGAAATGGGATTCATGGCTGGAAGGAAACATTTTTTACATTTTAATTGATCAAGAAGGTATATTTATACAACATGAATAACAAGGATGATCCTCAACCATATATAACATTGATTATTAATGAGTTGTGACAATTTCATCAAAAGAATAAACAAATGTGAATTTTGAATGAGTATATCAAAACATATTTTTCCATGGTTTAAAAATACCATTCTTGGTAAATTAGATTCACAGAGACCTTATGATGGTTAGAAAGTGGTCCATGTTTTAATGTGATAACACATTCAAGGAATGACATAAATGGAATTACATTTTATAAGAAAGATCAGGAAAGAAAATACAGTTTAGAATAGTGGTTTATTAGTGTTTTCACAAGAAATAATTTTTTTAGTTTAAAATAAAAAAACACAATTAATGTTTCTGGTGAATATTATAGATTCATTGATGAAATATGGGTGGTTGATTACATTAAACAAAAATTACTTGTGTTTAACTACAAATGGTATATCAGTAAAAATATTTTCACACATGATCATTTTGGAATGACACATATTAATACAAAGAGATTGGAAGATACAACAATTTCTTCTATAAAGGATCACATGAAATAAAATTACATACACGATCAATTTGATATGCATGGGTCTATAGTTTTACAATAAAAAATGTATATTACAGATGATCATCTTATGGATGATGCTGATTTATTTGAGTTACCTATGTCCATTATAATATTAATTGATAATAATGATTAGTATGTTGTAGTAAGAACCCAAACCTTATTTTCATGTATGTTTTCCTTTTCAAGTCGTTTTTGAGAAAAAGAGGTTTTTCTGGAGGTTTTGTAGGGATGCACCGTTGGCACACGGTCTGAACCAATCTTATGGCCAGCCTAGGAAACTGTACACCCTTGATAGTGGGATTCAAATGGGTTGTGCACGTTTTCTTAGATTGTGTGGGAAATTCATGCAAAGTCCCAGGGTGAGACAGTGGCAACCGTATGTTTGGCGCATGTTTTTTCAAACCATACGAGGTGACCATGCGACCACTTAATGTTTGGGTTTTTAAGTCTCGTGTGACTCGAGATTTACCATTACTCCACCATTCATCCTCCAACTTGTGGATCATGCAGGAATTGCAATTTTCATAGCTTATGGAAGATCCTTGAATCGTTATGGAGTCAAATTAAAGTGGTTTCTTATTGGATCAAATGTGTTTCTCCTCAAGTAAGTCCATCTCTTTGTTCTTTGAGGCTTTAGTTAGGCTATGCTCTATCCCTATCTTATTTTCCTTGATATATAAGGGTTTAATGTAGATTTAGGGTTGTGTTTCCTTTGTGTGTTAATGGTTTACTGTGTTGATCGTAGATAAGAGTTTGTAGTTATTTTTCGAGGAGGCGTTCACCTGGTTTAGAGTTCGTTTGGGCGAAGAGGTCGATTTCACCAAACCCTAAGAGGTAGGTGGTTTGTGACTTTTAGTTAATGTCTTTGAATTTTATGAGAAAAATTGCCAATACACATGAATGGCGTGTTGTGAATTTAATGTTTTTTACCCTGATAAATGCCTGCTTTGTCGGTGTGTGTGAGTAGAGGTTATTTGAATGCGAATAAGGCTGATTTCTATGCTTTCGAGGTGTTTTCAGTGCATGTTTTGTGTATGACCCTTTGGTTCTGTGTATCCTATTAGGCTTCATTGTTTCTTTCTTGTGCCTAGTATTGTAGGATGGAGTGATCTTGTTTATCTGAAAAGCTGATATGTTGTAAAATGATAGCCATGTAGTTCTTGAGGTTAACATTGGCTGATACGTGTTGCTATACATGTTTGACTTACACAGGGCTATGAGAACCTAGTGTAGTAGACCATTGGGAGAATGGACGTAAGGCCTTCTCTGGAGTGTCTCTATAATTTACGATGCGAGACCACATGTGGAATTGATGTTGAGTGCTTTCCCAGAGAGTCTGTAGTTCCTCGACGCAAGCCATAGAGGGAATGTGATGTAAGTTCTTTTTTAGAGCACCTTTAGATACGAAACGAGACTATATGGGGAATTTACAGTGAGTTCTTCTTTAAATATTATAGGATTAAGATGAACCAGAGGGTTTAGACCAAGTGTACTACCCATAGGGTAGCTTGTACTTGATAGTTAGGGCCAAAGGGGATAGGCTATGATCACTTCTCACATGGTTACCTATTTGTAAGCTGCTTGCTTGTGTGGCTAGGTATGACCAGAGGGGATAGGCTATGGGAACTTCTCATAGGGTTACATGTTGTGTTTATCTACTTGGATAGTTGTTTCCTGATATTGAAACTATGAATTATTTACTGTAGAGTACTTTCCTTTTTAGTGCTTTCTGTACTTTTACCTGCCATATATTCACTGACTATTAGGCACTGATCTCGTGGTGGTTTTTTACGGGGGTTTAGTATCACATCTCTTTTGAGCCATGCTTTTGGGCCCAAATAGATTATATTGCTGCTTGTATAGACAAGGGAACATGACCATCTACTTGAGGTACTTGATTTTCTATGGTGCTGGAGAGAATGGGACCAAGAAAAGGCATGCGATGCTGAAGATATGTTTATCTATATTATTTTGTACTTAGTTTTAGTACTGTTGTATTCCATTATTGTGTTTCATTTTGATTTTTTCCTATACATATGTATAATGCATCATATATATATATATATGTTCTCCAGATGTTTTTTATTTCTATCTTCCACTGTTACTATTATTGGTATATTTACTTCATCCGCTATTTTGTATTTGTTTCTCTTCCACTATGTTACTCTTCCAATGAGTGCATTATTCCACCACTATCACTCCCAAGGACCTCATTGGAAGTCGGAAGACTCAGGAATTTGAGTAAATGCGCTTGATGCCATGTGACCAACAGGGTATGGGGAACCTCATGGCGTTATCCGGAACTGGGATGTTATAAACTGTTATCAGAGGAATTATTTTCTTCTTGAATTTCTGTTTGAAGCCTTTAGCTAGGGATAGGAAGGAATAGGTACTTGGTAATAAGCTATGCCCGGGAGTAGCTAACTCATGTAAAGGGAAAACACAATCAACCTCCTTGATTGCAATTTTTATTGTTTTCAATTTTACAGTATATTTGATTTCACTGTTGGGTGATTTACATGTTTTGTGCTATTATCATTGATGTTATTGTAGATCTATTTCTCTCGCAACCCGACGAGATGTTGGTCTGTCGTCTCATGCATCATATAGGAACTTGTTAGATACCACATGTCATACATTCTTTCAATTCAATTTTGGGTGAATTATCAATTTCATGTTGTTGTGATAGATGTTTTGTAGAATATGCATGCTGTTGTGATAGATTCTTTGATAAAAATACAGAATGTGTGATAGGGTATTTTTTGAGCAAGGATTTGTTTAGGATGAATGCCAAATTTTTGGTACATGATGTGTTATGGGACCTCATGTATGAGAACATGGTGGATCATAGCCTTTCCATTTCTTGTTTATAACATGTGTAGGATTCCTTGATTTGATTCCTGGGGAGTATGGGCCCTCAAAAATCAGAATTTTTCACTTTCAGTGTTCTTTTTAGTGTTTCTCTGGGTTCTAGAGTAGTTTCTAAGGCTTACTGTCTGAAAAAACCCAAAATGCACGCCAGGTAGTTTTGACTAAATGACATGTGTTCTTCTGTTTGGGATGAAATTGTATTCCTTATGTATATGTCGTGTAGTATATGTACACGTTGTGTACTCTTATGTTCCAGCCGCTGTTAATCTTGATCTGAGGTGTGCGTTTGAATTGCAGATTCATGCCACCGAGACGTCTTCAGGTTGTATGCCAGCCAAAAGGCGGTGACCAAACACAAGATATGTCTGATTAGGGACTTTCTGTAGATCCTCCTGATGTTCAAATCCTGGCACCAACACTAAAACCTAACCCATGTTCTGATTCAAAGTTTAGGTAAAGCTTTATGAGGATGATGCAGACCTTTCAGGGAGCATCACCTCATGCATTATTGATAGAAGATTTGGCAGGGGTCATTCACCCGCAGCATCCTCCCAATTTTTTCAAGGGATGGGGGACCCCAGGCTTTAGAGTCATGGATATAAGCCATGTTGATGATAGTTGAGAATTTGGAGAGGCCTCTAAAAAGGATGGTCTAGCTCGCTACCTATATGCTTCGCAACTCTTCCAAGAGGTGGTGGGATGTGATGTCACAGGAGGGATGCTAGCAGGATATGGCGTGGGATGAATTTAATCACATCTACTTTGAATTCTCTATCCTGAGACCTTGAGGTCCGATCGAACCAGAGAGTTTATGAGTCTGGATTAGGGTACTCTTTATATTATAGTGTATTTCTCTCACTTTACCGAGATGCAACGCTTCATGCCTGTTACAGGAGGTTATCAGTTATTCCTGGAAAGGAAGATTGAGGATGGTCTGAGGCATGACATTGAATCATAGGTGAAAATCTTCAGGTTAACATCCATCACTACTATTTTTAACCAGGTGCTTATCATGGAGAACAATATGAGGGATTCCGGAGTTGTGAGCCTGGGCGGCTCGACATCTGGAGTTAGTGTTTCCTCTACTGAGAGTAGGAAGCACCGCATGGAGTCTTCACCCAATGATACAAGGATGAGAAACACAACTTTGGGTATCTAGGTAGTACGAAATCAGTATGGGAAGTGCGAGAATATGAGGCCACATTGCATGAACGAACCAGTAGAGTTCTGATCATACAGCAAGATGGGTCACCTTTAGCGTTTATGTCAGATATTTTCACTAGCAACTGGTGACAGGGGTTCATCTATGACTCCCCGTACAAGAGAAGCTCCACCAGTTTTTCACTAGTCTGGGAACTGGTGTTCTTTCGGCCAATCAGGCCGAGGTGGAGGTCACAAAAACAATGGTAAGTCACCAGGCTACCCATGGCAGTCGGGTTGGTCAGCTCCGTGCAGTCAATCAGGGCCACAGGGACACGATACAGGCCAAACATTTACAGTGGAGTAGACCCATCAAGGGCATGATCTCGGCCCCATTACAGATCGAGGTATGATCCTAGTTTCCTCAGTTCTATCTTCAGCTCTTTTTGACATAGGGTCTTGCCATAGCATTATATATGTTGCTGTTGTGGAGAGCCTTGGGCTCTGTATATTTTTTTTCTGTTGATATGTTGACACTAGACACTGCATTGGGGACTAGAACGGTGAGTGTACATGAGTTCAAAGAGTCCCCTCTAGAATATGGCGGTTGTTACTTCTTATGGGATCTCTATTTCTTATAGATGATAGGATATGATGTCATTATCAGAATGGACATGTTAGTTCCATTCCAGGAATTCGTCGATCACTATCAGCGTAGGGTGAGTTTCATATCACCCGAGGGTGGATCGTTTCTTCATAGGGGAGAATGGGATGTCCAGGCGAGCAGAGCAGGTCCAGAGCATCATGGTTTAATAGGAGTTACATTCCATATTTCTAGTCTATATCTATAAGACAAGGGGACTTCACAGCTAGACTTTCCTCCAGTGGTGGATCATTTCAAGGACGTCTTTCCAGGGGACTTCTTCGGTATACCTCTAGAGTGTGAGGTATATTTTTCTATTGATCTTGTGCATTGAGCGGCATCGGTGTCCAGTCCTCTTTATAGGAGGGCTACACTTGAGTTACATGATCTTCAGAATCAGTAGATGAGTTGAAAGCAAATGGTTTCATCTGAACCAATACTTCTCCTTGGGGTTCACCGATCCTTTTTGTGAAGATGGTGGATGGTACCCTCATGCTTTGTTTGGATTATCTAATGTTGAAGCAGTTGATGGTCATGAAATGATATCCCTTTCCTCGTATTTATGATCTATTTGATCATCTTTGAGGAGCCCAGGTGTTCTTGAAGATTGTCTTGATATCCATATATCATCAGTTGTGCTTTAAACCATATGATATCTCTCTTATAGCCTTCCGGAGTAGGTATTGTCTATACAAGTATATGGTTATGCTATTTGATTTCACGAATGTGCCTATAGTTTTCATGGAACTGATGAACTGAGTGTTCCATTCATAAATGGATTCATTCATGGTAGTTTTTGTGGATGATATCTTAGTGTACTATCACACTCGAAAAGACCATGCTACACATCTTGAGATCATTTTGAGTACACTGAGAGAGAATCAGTTATATGATATGATCTTAAAATTCCACTTTTGGATGAATCAGATTCACTTTTTGTGTTATTCAATCAAAGAGAGAGGAGTGTCCGTAGACCCAGAGAAAGCGAGGGCAGTAGATTCCTAGGAGCATCTGAAGAACGTCATTGAGGTGCAGATATTTTTAGGGCTGGATTCATACTACATGCATTTCATACAAGACTTCTCATGCTTAGCAGCACCGTTGATAGGTCATACAATGAATGGTGCGATGTTCTTATGGTCAGATTCTTGTGAGTCACCCATTCATGAGTTGAAAGGGAGTTTGACATCAGCACCTATACTAGCCTTTCCAGAGCTGGGAAATAGCTATAATGTTTACTGTGATGCATCGGGTATCAGGCTGGGAGGTGTGTTTATATCAGGATATGGAGTCATTGCGTACGGGTCATGGTAGTTGAGGCCACATGGGAGGAAGTACCCGACACATGATTTGGAGTTGGTAGTTGGTGTTCATGCCTTATTATTATGGATACATTATCTTCTGGGAGAGCACTTTGTGGTTTTCACTGACCACAATAGCCTCAAGTACATCTTCACTCAGTGTGATCTGAATTTGAGACAGTGAAGGTTGGTTGAGTTCCTTCAGAATTTTGACATTAAGATTTCTAACACGACTGGGAAAGGCAATGCAGTGGATGATGTGTTTAGTAGGATCACTCAAATACAGGCAGTTCAGGAGTCCAAAAATGATTTTAAACAAATGGATCTATTCTCTAAAATGCATTGGGAGGTGAACGATAGACAGGGGAAAATATTTCTTTCTTCTATAGCTGTTACCTACAATATTCTTGATCAAGTGAAAATGAAGAAGTTATAAGATTCTGAAGGAATAGTCCTAAGGTAGAGCATGTCAGGAGAGGACCCTATTCCAATATAGACCACATTATAGGATGAGATCTTACAATTCTAGTGGTGGGTATTGGTGCCAGCAGACATACGTGAGGAGCTGATGGGGGACTTCCATTCCTCAGTTTGGGAAATTCATCATGGCATCACCTAGATGTATCTGGATCTACACTATCAATATTGGTGGCCAAGTATGAAGAGACATTTCTGGTTTTTCCATGAGGAGTTCCACCTGTCAGTAGGTGAAGGCAGAGCACCAGTGACCAGCAAGGCTTTTTCAGCAGTGACCCATTCCCGAGTGGAAGTGGAACGACGTCGCGATGGATTTCGTGACTGGTTTGCCGAGGTAACCTTGAGGGAATGATGTAGTTTGGGTCATCATTTACTATCTCATGAAGTTTTATCATTTCTTTTCGATCAAGGAGACCTTCAATGTTGATGTGCTGGGACATCTGTACATCTGAGAGATTGTACATCTTCATGGATTTACACACTCTATCGTTTCAGATAGGGATGCATGTTTTACTTCTTGGGTCTAGCAGGGGATTTAGAAGGTGTTGGGTATACATGTTCTTTATTGTTCAGGTTACCATTCCCAGAAAGTTGGCCAGTCCGAGCGTACGATTCAGGTGCTTGAGGACATGCACCGATCATTCATTCTGGATTTTGGGTGTTCTTGGGAGAAGCATATACCTCTTGTGAATTTTTCCTACAATAGTATTTTTCAAGAAACTAAACTGATGGCACACTACGAGGATTTGTACGGTAGGACATGCCTATCACCCTTATATTGGATGGTGGCTGGAGAGGCAGCTTTGATGGGACCTCACCTTGTTCAAGAGACCAAAGAATAGATAGGGTTGATTCAGAACAGGATGGCTACTGCACAGTCTCAACAGAAGTCTTATACTGATCAGCGGAGATGACCTCTGGATTTTTAGGTTGGGGATCATGTTTTTCTACGTGTCACAACGAGGTTGGGGAATAGAAGGATTAAGAGACAATGTATGCATTCACCAAGTTATGTTGGGATGTTTGAGGTGTTGGAGAGAGTTGTTCCGATTACCTACCTATTGTAGTTAACTCAGAGGTACCGGGCTATGCACGAAGTCTTCCACGTTTCACAGCTTCGACATTACTTTCCAGACCCATCTCATGTCTTTAATCCTGAGGAGTTTGAGCTCGATGTGGATGCGTCATTCGAGGAACATCCTTTATGTATTGTTGAACGCAGTACAAAGGTTCTCTGTGTCCGGTCTATTCCTCTTGTATGAGTGCTATGGAAACATGGGTGAGTACATGGTGAGACATAGGGGGATGGAGGCTGATGTACATGATCAGATGCTGTAGCTGTTCGAGGTTTCTTCTCATGAGTCGTGCTAGGGAAATTCGGTGATAGGTTTTTTTATGGGGGGAAGTTTGTAAGAACACGTAACTTCTTTTCATGTATGTTTTCTCTTTTAGTTGTTTTGTAGAAATAGAGGTTTTTCCGGTGGTTGTGTAGGGGTGCACAGTTGGCGCACAGTCTGAATAAACAGTGTGGGTAGCCTAGGAAACCGTGAACCCTTGAGAGTGGGCTCCACAGGGGTTGCACATGGTTTTTCAGACTGTGCAGGAAAGCTGTGTGATGTCCTTAGGTGAGACAATGACAACGACGTGGTTTTCGCATGGATTGTCAAACAGGGTAGGGTAACAGTGCGACCTATTACTGTTTGAGATTTTAAGTCCCAGGCCACTTGGGATTCCCATTCCTCAACCATTCTTCCTCATACTCGAGGCTCACATAGATGTTGCAATTTTCAGAGGTTTGGAAGGTCCTTGGATCATTTTGGAGGAAAATATAATGGAGTTTTTGTGGATCTAAAGCGGTTCTCCTCGAGAAAGTCCCTCTCTTGGTTCTTAGTGTTTATAGTTAGTGTTATCTCTCTCCCTCTCTTAGTTTCTGAGATCTACAAGGGTTTCATGTAGATCTAGGGCTGTGTTGACATTGTGTGTTAAAGGTTGAACTTATTGATGTTACAGAAGAGTTATTGTGGTGGTTTCGAGGAAGTGTTTACCCAGTATGGAATGTTTTTGGGTGAAGATGTCTATTTATCCAAACCCTAAGAGGCTGGTGGTGTGTACCTTTCAGTTAAGGTCTTTCAATTGTATGTGCCAAATCACCAATGGCCATGAATGGGGTATTGTTCATTTAACATTTTTAACCCTGTTAATTGTCTGATTTAATGGGGTGTGTGAGTAGAGGTTATTTTTATGTGAATAGGGTTGATTTCTATGCTTTGGAGGTGTTGACCATGCATGTTCTATTTATGACCGTTTGGTTCTCCTTAGCCTATTTGGCTTCATTGTTTGATTCTGATGCCTAGTATTGTAGGATGGAGTGATCGTGTTTATCTGACAGGATGATATGTTGTAGAATGATATCCAAGTAGTTCTTGAGGTTTACATTGGACGATACACATTTCTATACTTGTTTGACTTACACAGGGCCATGAGAACCCGGTGTATTAGACCATAGGGAGAATGGACATAAGGGATTCTCTAGATTGTATTTATAATTTACGATGTGAGACCACAAGGGGAATCTATGTTAATTGGTTCCCCAGAGAGTCTGATGTTCCTTGATGCGGGCCACATATGGAATGTGACGTAAGTGATTCCTTAGAGTGCCTTTAGAAATGATACGAGACTATAGGAGGAGTTGATGATGAGTGATTTCTCAGAGAGACTATTATTAAGCTACACTAGAGGGGTTAGAGTGAGTGTACTACCCAGAGGGTTGTTTGTACATGATAGGTAGGACCAGCGGGGATAGGATATGGGAACTTACCAGAGGGTTACCTGTTTGTTAGCTGCTTGTTTGTGTTGCTAGGTATGTCTAGAGTGGATATGAATTGGGCACTTACCAGAGAATTACATATTGTGTTTATATACTTGGACAGTTGTTTCATGATATTTAAATTGTGGATTGTTTACTGTGGAGTACTTTCCTTTTTACTACTTTTTATAATTTTACCAGACATATATTCACGAACTATTAGGCCCAGATCTCGTGGTGGATGCCTACTAGGATTTAGTCTCACACCCTGTTCGAGCCATGATTTTGGGCCCAATCATATTATATTGCTGCAGGTATAGATAAGGGAAATCTCCCTTATACTTCAGGTACTTGATTTGCAGTGGAGATGGAGAGCATGGGACCAAGCAATGGCTTGCGATGCTAAGGAGATGTTTATCTATTACCTTTTGTACTTTTTTTAGTACTGTTTTATTCCAGTATTGTGTTTCATTTGGATTTTTTCCTATACATATGTATCATGCATCATATATATATATATATATGTGTGTGTGTGTGTGTGTGTGTGTGTGTGTGTGTGCTCCAGATGTTTTTTATTTCACTCTTCCACTTTTACTATTGTTGGCATATTTACTACTTCTGCTATTCTGTATTGTTTTCTCTTCCGCTGTGTTACTCTACCAATGATGGAATAGGTTCCCTATAATCACAACCAAGGCCCTCACTGCTAGTCGGCAGACTCTGGATTTTGGGGAAATGCGGTTGAGGGCATGTGACCAACTGGGTACCGGGCACCTCTGGGTGGCTTCTGGAACCAGGATGTTACATGTTTTAGACAAGGTCAGTTCTATAAGGAACAATTATGATGATAGAATGTTGGAATATAATCTATTAGTAAATTTATAATATAACAGGTAACATATGTTTATTTCTCATTTACTTTTTTGAATTTCATAAAATGTTAAATATTGTATTTTTTCATTATGAAACATTGAATTAAAACTAATAAGTAGATATTTTTGTTTATTTTAATTTATTTTATTTACTTTACAATTCTTACCATTATGTTAATATATATTTACTGATTTTGTTTAATAACAATAATTTTAATTCTATATGTTAAAAAATTATTTTATAAGTAAAATTTGGATTTATTAGGTTGGCCTAGTTTTTATATCCCTACATCAGTTTTGGATTTTTATTCATTCATGTACATAAAGTTTCATATATCATTACTATTTTTATCATTTTAGTTAACTTTAAAAAATATGAATAATAATGTGTTTTGTTTTAGTTTACTTTTGTGTTTCATAATTTTTGCTTTTTTTACAATAGTATTGTAATATTGTAATTTTTAAAATTTGTGTACTAAATGTTCACTTCATTGATTTCAAAGATAATGAATGATCAATAATTTCTTTAGCCACAATCATTTGGAGATGAGAGTAGTAATCATACTTCTAGGGAGGATCATCCACATTCTTCTCTGGAAATTCCCCAATCTTCATCATGTGATCCCACAACATCAAATAAGAGTATGATTGTTGGTAAATGTTGTACCAAAATTTGACCAAAATTATCCCCTACTCATAACTAGGATAATGTATAGTTATCGACATGGATTAGAATGTTGTTCCCGAGGTCCTAATACAAAATAGTGTATATGTTTTGTATCAACTAATGATAAAATAAATGTAATCATTTTGTTATGTAATTGAAGAAGTTTTGAAAAAACAGCACTATCCTAGTTGTGGAAGACCATTCTGGTAATCATTTTTTTCAATTTTTCGACTAATCAAGGAATGTTTACAGTATAATATGTTTTATCTCTTCTTTATAAGTTTAAATTATATATAATAGACATTATAGAAGTCATTAAAATTCATTATCGATCACATCTATGAGATTTATAGATTTCAAATCAACCCTCACATGGAATTTTATTATTGAGGAAAGGTCATATGACAGTCCGTGTAATATATATCCTTCAATAAAAGAAGATAAATAGAATCAATTTTTCAAAAGTTGGATACATCAATAATTTTTAGAATGTTCAATGTAAACATTTAAATTTTTCCTCATATTAATGATCCTATTAATGACTTCTTAATTATTTATTAATCTCAATTTACATGAACCAAAGAGAGTTCGTAAGTTGAACCAATCTAGAAACGTATACCCTCACAGTTTATCTTGAGGCACGTATAATTTATTGGAAGAACAAAGTATAGATGAAAAAATAAAAAAACATAGAGCTGAGTCTTCCATCTCAATAGAGGTTTCCCCTCCTTACCCTCATTCTAATAATTAAAAATGGATGAGGTCTCAGATAAAAAAAGTTTTAATATCATACATAAGAATCGAGGGTTGTAGCTGAGATGATTGTAAGATGTTTATTTTATTTATTTAATTAGAATGAATTATTTATATATATTTAATCATTATATATTTTTTCAAATAATCCAGACTACATCCTCTTGTGGTGTAGAGTTCATAGGGGTATTTAAAGCTGATGATAGGCATGAAATTATATCTTCTATATTAGGAATTCCTGAACACCCCGGTCGTGTACGATGATACCTGGTGGGTCTATCCATAAGTAAAGTGTTACCACACTCTTCAGATTATTACATGGGGGGATCATAAAAATATATATAATCATTGGAGGATGATGGTCATAATATTAATGTGATGATGGAGGAAAAGATCATATTATTTGTACAATCTATTTTCATACATGCCAAGATAATTTCAGACTACAGATCCTACTCTACCTCTGCCTAAGGACCCCATTATTTATCTTCCACATCTTCCTTAATGCCCAATAATTTATCTTTTACCTCTTCCAACATCCCCCATTATTTATCCGACTCAGAAACCCCCTCCTCTTCGACTTCTTAGTAATTGAGAGTTTTATTTTTATGATCCTCAATATCCAATTGTTACATTTTCATAGATATATTATAAAGAAGATAAAATTCATCACAAATAGTTATTGGTAGAGAAGACTAGGGAGACTATAAAAAAAATTAAAGATATATTAGCTAGTGTATTTTTTCCCTCATATGAGGTGATGACAATTAGACAATTTATATACCACTTTTTAGTTTGTCCATCTATAATTCTATGATCGAATACCATAGATGTATGTGTTTGTAATATCATTTATTTTTTGTATTAATTTTTTTAACATTTGAAAGTTAATATACATATCTATTTATTTTCCAAAATACTATAATAGTACATAAAAACTATATATCTATTACCAAAGACAAAGGTCTATGACATCATATTCAGATTCTATTTGTCATGAAAATTTTTCAAGATAATCAAATTTGATGTTGGGTTATTATATGTTTCCAATGGTAGATTATGTTTTTGGATGTGTAATATATTTGGTGATTCTGAAAAATGATATCATGGAGCGTGTAAGTGGAGATATGTTGGGCTATAATATAGTGCATGTTTTTTCAATGTATATCTTTACTAAAATCATTCCCTATGTTATATTTATTGAAAATGTATACTTATGCCTCTTTGGTATTAGGAAGAATTATAAAATGTATGAGATGAATGTGTAGACCAATGTATATGGGATGGTGGAGTTATATTTGTTTTCACCTAAATGTAATGAATTGGAAGAGGAATAAATTTATTTTATATTGTAGAATGATTCCCACAAAATGTAATTATTCAGTTTATGATATTTCATTATTTTGAGAGTAATAAAGCCCATGGATCAAAAATATTTATTTATCAATTAACATAATAACCACTAAAATTAAATTTTCTTTTATATTAGTGACCAATGATAGATATGTGTTTTTTTCCAAGGGGGAATACAGTTTATTGATTATTCACTGTTCATGGTGTTGTGTGAGGAAATTTTAAGAACATGTTTGAAAAGAAGGTTTTAATTTCATAATATTTGTTTATATTATAATTAATTTTAAATTTATTTCATTCACAATTTTTTATTAAATTGAATTTTCATTCTTTCAAAGATCCCCAATGAAATAGAGTTCTATAATCAAATTTGTTAAAGTAAAGGAGGAAATCTATTTATAATTAGTATATTTTGTATGAAATACATAAAAATGATATTTTAGATTTAAAAACTAATTTAAATAAAATTTTGATAAACCAAAATGATTCATTAAATGAAAATATTTTTTGTTATGATTTTTTATGAATTAATTACATTTAGAAAAGTTACAAAATTTGACTAGGTAGATTTCCTTGCAAATATATCCTTAATATTTCATTTTTTATCCATTATACTGGTTAACTATATTTTTTAATATTTTTTTATTTGATGACCCTTATCAATATTGTGCACAAGAGGTCAAACACATAAAACTTCTATGGTCAAATTATGTTATAGGTTTGATTGGATTTTAATCTAGTTGTAGTGAATATTGAAATTTTGAATGCTATAATTATAAATGTGTATTTTGTATTTTTTTATGTGGGATTTGGGTTTGTTTATTTTAAACCTTTATTTTTGAATGTTCTAAATGTGAACATGTCATGTTGCTACTATTTTTGCATGTTTATATTTTGTTTGTGATCGTTTATGATCAGGTTTTTGGTTTAGTGTTGGTTTTTTGCGGGTTGGTTTTGTAGTGTAGTGGAAGGGTTTAATAAATTATTTACAAAAAATGGTTTTTATGTTTGTTATTTTATAACTGATGTTAAAAATAAATTTCCATTTTTTTCATCAGTTTTAAATAATTGAATTAAAAATATCTTAGTATCATGGTATTCCATGTCGATATTTATAAAAATGACTTGGTATATAGTTTTTATGTATTTTATTTAATAATAGACATTAAAAAAATTCATCCCAAAAAAGTTTTCACATCATTTATCAAATAAAAAATCTAAAAAATTAGTTGGGATTGGGGTTTTCTACATCAGTTATCTAAAAACTGATGTGGTAGACTATTTTTTATGATTGTAACTTAATAAATGAAATGAAAAACATTAATTGAGAAATATTTAACATTAATTATTGTATAAATGATGTAGAAACCCTATGAAATGAATTTCTTTTATATCGGTTATATGAACCGATGTTAAACAATATGATATTTTACATCACCCACAACAAATATTCCATAAAACAACATCAAAAACCTAAAAACCACAGTGTCTGAAAACATTTTTTTCACTAGTGGATCATTCAATGTGATTACTACGAATTGTACTCCTTGATGTTAACTTCTTATAACTATGTCATAGAGTATAACAATCAAATAACACAAAGAGATAAAAAAACTGTATTCTAATAAATAAATAATGATACATTAGTCATTGGATAAAATGATAAGGAATCCAAATTTTACAGCGAGACAACAAACTGAAAACATGAAAATAAAAAATGTGAATTTGATATTCTCGTTACAGTAGAATGACCTCACGAACTAACATAGTTGTTGAAATAAATAATAATTTTAATAATAAAATATATTTTTTAGAGTGAAATTATATATATAACCTTTTTAGAAAATATATTTGAATAAATAAATAATTATATATTTTTTATTTATAGAAATAATAGAATCAATGCATTGGGAATATACCATGACAATTAGAATAGTAATGTGACTTTTAAGAATAGTAATATCAAAGTTCGAATAGTAACCTCATCTAGGAATGTATAAAAAAAATATAGTTATTTCATAAATTAAAATATGATATATTTATATCATTGAATAAGTAAATAAATGATCATAAAATGATAAATTTTGGGATTGTATTGTTGTGAAACTTAAATTTTTATTTAAAATTTTATAATTAATATAATAATTTTAAATAAAAGTTTACATAATAGAACAAATTCATATAATAATCATTTGCATTATAAATTTTATATAATTTAATGAGACCTTACTTAATTATACAATGTTTCATAAAACCAATTATTATATTAATATCACTATTATGCGAATAAATATTGATTTTAATAAATAAATAATTTTCACATATTTAGAAAAAAACTCATCAAATTGTGCCATTATTTGAAATATATACTTCTAAAATATTATAGGGTGAATTTTTAGGATTTTTCTTAGCTAGTTGAGCTTTTTATGAAAAGTGAAATAAGGAAAAAAAATTTATTTATTAAATACATGAATTATTGAGTCATGGAGGATGTATATATGAGATATTTAATGGTTGTTCAAAATCTACTAAAATATTTATTTAATTTATTTGTATGAATAAGATATATTTATTGAAATTATTCAAAATAATTATAAAACAAATAAAATAAAAAAACACCCCTCTCCTCACCTATTTATACCACCCTCACCACCACTTATCCTCATATATTATAACCCTTGTAGCATATCTAATTCTATTGAATTACTATACAAACCCTCTTTATGATGTCAAATAACTTTTGGAATCTAGATATTTCAAAACCCATGTTAGCTAAGGAGTTCATAATGGAGACTTTATTCAAGAGGTAAAATCCTCCACCATTCTCTTTAAAATTCATTATTTATTATACCTCATCATTTCCTCGACAATAGAAAGTGAGATAAAATCTATTCTATCATACATGTAATTGATTTTTTTTTATTTTAATGGAATATACATAATAAAATCTCATCAATTATCATTTTATCTTAAAAATGAATACAAAATCCTTGAGGTGTTCACTCAACACCTTCGTGGGTGAAGAGTTTTCTTTTTTACATTTTCACCATCACAGATGGTCATGAAATTATTTTCACAGATAAATATGATTGAAATAACTATATGATAAATTTTTTCATGTTCTGTAAGAAAACATATATTCATAATATTAAATAATAACCCAAAAATAATTTTATAGAATTAAAAAACGCCACAATAAACTAAGCATTGTTCATTAAAATTTTATCTAATTAATCTTTATCATGCCAAAAAAAGAAATATAGAACTATTTTAAAATATGTAATTATATAAATACTAATTCATTCCGCTTATAATCTTTTTATTCAATTTAAATATAACATTCATAGATATATATGTGTGTACATTCCATGAAACAATGAAAATTAATCCTTTGGGAAAGAATAAATTGAACATTATAATTTATCAAATAACCAAAAAATAACAGAATAAAATTATATTAAATCAAAAACCTGTATAATAGTTTATTAATTAATTCATTAATGGTTATAATTTTATTATCAGTGACATTATCTTCAAGTGAATCACACATTCAGACATAAGGTACAATATCTCTCTTTACCACCATTTCTTCCATCGAGTTACATTGTATTTATCTTTACCCAAAATAAAAAATTATTTCATTTAATATAATTATCATACAATATTAATATATATTAAATTATTTTGTTTCCATGCTAATTCATCTATTTTTAATGTGGCCATTCATATTTTAGATGGTTCCCTTCCCATTTTCTCTCGACAAGTGAGTCTGATTAAAGGGTACTTATCCATTAGTTACCCATTATTAGGTACCATACATAATATATTTTAACCCCAAATTATTTTTCATAAGTATATAATATCATCCTGAAAAAAATAATTTCTTCATATCTTGACTTATGAAATACATTTTTTTCTTTGTTAAATATAACTATCCCTTATTATTTCCCTTATACCACACTAAAGTGGATAATTTTTAATGATTAGTAATGATTCTTTTTACATGTATTATCAGAAGTAAGACATTATTTATCATGACATAAGAAAATTTTACCCATTTAATAACTATGTTGTATTTCAATCCACTTATTCATGGTCACCAATTTTATACACCATTGGTTTTTTGATATGGCATGATTACAATACCCAATTCATTCAATGGGTGACACTTATTTTTATTCCCAATGTATGATTCATTATTTGGAACAAATAACAATGTACATATTATTATGGTTGATCCCTGATAGAACTCAAATGAATTGGGTAATTGTTTTCTCAAGGGACGTCATGTTTAGGATTAGAGAGTAAACATAATCCATTATGGGACATTGATCCCAATGTAATATCGTCGTGGAAGTTATCAATAACGCATGTTTTTTTAGTTTTTTATGTATTTGACACATTCTAAGGTTTCCATGATCACATGATTCCATATTCTATATTACATTAATATATAAGATTATTCATGTTTCATTCCATTTATATCATCGTTATATGTCTTCTAGTTCGTTTGTTATTATATATTCCAAGTATGATTCCATTATAAGGCTTTTTAGATCATCCATTTTTCTATATACTCCCTAGGTTATCCCAAGAAATTTTAGAATATAGAATTCAGTTATAAGTTAATATTGGAAAACATGTTGTATTTTAGTTTCATGTGTTACTCTTAATTAAGTTATCTTATAATGAGAGTAGAATTTATGCTACTTGGCTTTTGTTTGACAGATATCTTTATATAAAATCCTGTAATAATATGTTTAATTTATTGGTACATTATACTTGTTATAATGGTGTTTTTAAGTCATTTTTTGATATTAGGACTATAAAATATTTCTAATTACCCTACGGAGAGTTGTATCACAATGTATAACATAAAATATAACATAGAGATTCAGATGTTAGGATATAATTTAAATTTACAAGTTTTCTGTTCTTTAGTTATAAAATCATTTTCATTTTATAATTACATAATTATTCATGACCCTAATTAAATTAAATTCTCTTTTCTAGTCAATATAAGGAAATAGTAGAAGTAACATCACATGTTTTCACCATATATTGTAAAATGAAATTTCAACTTTAAAACTTCATAAGGGGGGAGTTTCATATTCACACCCTACTCAAGAATTCCCATGTTCTTGTAATGTTAATTTACAAGGATATATTAATGGGAATGGCCCTCCAGTAGAATATTAATCATTATTAATAGGATGAAATTGTAATTATTGGATATTTTTGATATTATTTTACTATTATTATTATATGCATTAAATACAATTTTAATCTACTAATTTAATGGATAATTTCTTTATTTTGGTCATATAAATAACATTCCATAATATTACTATATTGTCGGAGATTTATTATGTATATTGATACTCTATTTTTTTATTTATTCATCAATTGTTTTATCTTTTTATCACATTAATTATTATACACTAATGTTTACACATTATATAGGGAATTTTATCCCTATGATTCCATTTTTTCCCTCGCCACAACTCATAATCCTATTCCATATGAAAAGGAATTCATGATGTTGGGTGGAACATTGATATATATATATATATGATATTCTAGGGTAGGGTGCTATATATTCATTAGTGATATTGAGATATTCATACAGATGTAGTAGTTAATTATATCTTATGGTTGATTGATGAACACAACCATTGTTTTCCTGATACTAGATATTATCCCATATTCGTTATCATTATGTGAATATTTAATTTTTCCATGGAATTATTCATTTACATCATTGCATTAAAATTTATCTACGACATAAATGAAAATGAGTTAATAAATGATATGTAAAATTTACACCATAATAGTGCTATATTGAGATATTTTCATGGAAACATAAACATAAAAATACATTACACTATGAAATAATTATATAAATCAATTATTATGTATGTCATAAATTAGTAATGACTCAAAATATGTTTCTTTAGGCTGATTACCCATATATTTAAAATCTTAATTGAATTAATTTATTAATAATTCATGGAATCCTATAATGAAAATAGGTTGAAAATAATCATATCCCAGAGGACTATCTATCTATGGTTTTCTTCTTAGGTATACTCATCGTGCATGAAAGTGAATATATAATTTATAAATAAGGATATTTTTTCAAAGTTTTTACCCCAATGTTCCTCTTATACACAATTGTACCCACTTTCCAATATATCAATGTGGATGTAATTTCTTAAAACCATATTATCTATAAATTAAAAAATTATAAATATATATTCCAATGGATAGTATTATCAAAGTGGTTTTGATTGATGTTTCCCATCCAAATCCAAAAAGTAAATGTAATAATAAAAAAATAAGTAGACCCTTCTACTTTAATAAGTACTGTTCCCCTAAACACAATCCCATATAAGGTGAAAAAACACATTATTTCAAAAATGGAGTTGAAAAAAACTGAGATAAGAATTTTTTTTTTTTAAAATATTTCAATAATATAGAAAATAATACAACTAAAGAATTGATAATTCATAGTAATAGAATAGTTAGTGCCTTTGAGGACCAGTTATCTGTGAATCTTAATTTAAAAATCATTTTAAATTTTCTAAATAGTCTAAACACATATTAATTCATTATATACTAATTTTATGTTATAAAAATTATTATAATATAGCTATTAGAAGATAAAGATAATCGTGAAGTAAAATTTATATTACACCAAAATAATATATACATGTGATCCTTAATGAACAATAAAATATCATTGAAATTGTTTATGGAATCATTATATAATAAAAATTAGGAATGAAGAACAATTATTGGGATAATGATATTGGATATCATTAAAATAAAGAATAATAGTATGTTATGTATCTAATAACCATAAAAACCCCAAAATATTAGAACAATAATCATTACATATTTTTTATAATATGTATGAGTAAGAATTATTAAACCATTCCCATTGGGTACATAAAATCACTAGAAGATTACCATTAACATAGTGGTGACAAAATCATTACTGATTCCCATTACATAATGGTGTATGCATGATTACCCAATTCATAAAATATAGTTTTACATGCATCACTTCTTTATTTCCATAGTGGGGAGATCATCAAAGAGTAATTACAATAATTTTTTACAAGATAAAAAATCATAAAAAAGAAAATACTAAAATATATACTAAAAAAAAATTTATAATAAACATCATCAATACATATGTGGGTTGTTATAACATGAAACCATTCATATTAAAGACATAAATTAATTACCAAGATTAAAAGATATATATTCTAGAGAAATATTTATAAAACAATATATATGACATATATTGAAAGAAGATGAATAATAGAGTCAAAATTAATATACAATAACATAAGGGGATTAATATATGGTGTATGAAATAAAAAATATCTTCTTAATATCATTGTATAAGTCAACATTAATTTCGAGGAAATGTCCTTTATTAATGTCTTGAAAGATCCTTAAAAAATATTTATATGAAATTAAATACATTATTGTGTTGAAAATACAAGGGAATAACCCAATGAAACGAGATAAGGAGAAACATTATAAGATGAATATTTATTCAATATAATATTCCCATTATGATACAAAAAACAGATTTTTTTTTAAAAAATAGAAGCTTACAAATTTCCATTATTAATTATGTATTCTTTTTTATAATAATGGTATAGTATTTGAAAATTTAGGACCAATTCACTTTATTATCAAAACAAATCCATTGTTAAAAAAAATTGGAGATAATTTTAAATCATTAAATTAATGATACATATATTGAAATTCATATAAATTTAAGGATATCATGAAATATGAAGTAGAAATTGTTTTACCATAAAATAAAAGGATGTTATTAGAGGACACATTAAAATTTTATTTTGAAAATGGTAATGTGATGATTTTTTATGAAAATATTATTTAGAATATAATTTTAATTATAGTTATTTGGTTGGAAAAAAACTATTTTTAGAGAAAATGTATATTGGATGATAAATAATATGATCATGTTTGGGGAAATGGTTCAATAATTTAATTTACCATTATAGTTCTCAGGTATTATGAAAAACATTAATGAAACATAAATTTGAAAATAATATAGGGAAAATATGAATATCACATGGTTTAAGTAATAATTATGATTCTAAATATAATAGAGCATATTTTAGGTATGCTAATATGCACGAATTAAAGCAAAACCATCCTTATAGGGGATGTGAATGATTCATTACAATGAATTAATTTTTTGAATGAAATTCATCAGGTTATGAGATATTTATTTGTAATTAATATTCCTTCAAATATACAAGGAAATATATTATCATCATTTAATGGAATAAATCTAACTTGAAAACAAATAGAAAAAAATTCATCTTAAGGAATTATGTTTAGAAGTTAAATCATGATGAACCCCTAACCATAAAAATCATCTTAGTCAATTTTTTTATAACTTCATATGAAATGAAGAGTATGATATTAACCCCCAATTTTATAAAATTATTAAAATATATTACCTTATAAATATATTATAAGAACTATCAATCTTAAATTTGTCATACAGTTATATTTCATTTCCATCATTAGATGTTTTGATTTTTTTGATTGTTTTTTGCATACATGTTTCATGGTTATAGGGGGAAAACACATATAAGGGTTTATATGTCATTGTTAAATGTTTATTCAGGATAGGCTGTGAATTATTTTTTGTTATTCTGTAAGACCCATTTCATTATATGAATGAAACAATTATGGTTTGTTAAAATGTACAATATGTTTAGTATTATTCAACATGTTTAACTATTGAATTTTGGTATAAATATAAATTTATTAAATATGAATAAAATCATTATAAAATTGTTACAAAAAATAAAATACAGTAATTTTTTCTGATATTAACATTATAATACTTTCCTTAATTATTTAATATATAATTATTATAAAATTATTCATGTATATTGTAAATAAAACTAAATGAGGGTATGATATAATCATTTAATTAGCCACATCATATCATATATAATATTAATATTAAAATTTTAAAAATATTAAAAATTCAATATATATATTTTTTACTCCAAAAATTTACTCTTCCCAACATTATTTCATGATGGTATTGGAATAAAATCTGTTACTTTAGGGGGTACAAATCCATAAATAAAAATGATCAACAAATTTAGTACTAAATGAATGATTTTTAATGAAGATAATTGATAAATTATCATTTAAAATTAATTTTTTTTAATATAATCTACATTTTCCTTCAAAAAATCCATCATTTTTTATCAATGGTGAATGGTAATGATGGAAACTGAAGAACATTTCATTGTTGAAGTGGTAGTCCAAATATACTCATGATCAATTATTTTTTTCTCATTGCAGATGGAATGGATTGAAAATAGATTATAAATTATAATAATAAAATTAAATTGTATTAATAATACTAATTGTACTATATTATATTATTGATAAAAGTATTAGAAGTTGATGATGAAGAATGAATGACTAAGGAGAAAAAATACCAATGTTGTGAACTAGGGATTTATCATTGAAATATACATTTAAATTGATCCATTATGTGGACATATTGATATAATAAGTTAATTTATATAAGATTTAATCATATATGGGGAAAATTAGTATAGTTTTATGATGATTTTCTAAGGTATAGGTGTATAATTATGTTTTCGAATTTATAATATTTCATAAGTGAAGATATAGGTAATTTTAGTAGGAAAAATTCAATATTTATAATTGAATTATTCAATTCAAGGGTAAATATCAAAAAATATTAAAATAAATAAGAATAATAGACTTGATAATGAAAATAACCATCCAAATAATTTTAGTATATTTTATTAAATTTGTTATTTCTTTTAGAAATTGAAAATACATTATTAACACAATTTAAATTGACCATTGTATCATATCTTTTGACCACGATAATTAACATTTATTGAAATAATAAAAAAAAATCATTCTAACTGATTTAAAACACTTATATAGAATATTAATATAATTTATCTATAAGAACTTCTATATGTAAGAGAAGTTAATTTAATTACTATAAATTAATATTTTTTAAAATCATCTAGTTCATGTATGTATATTTATTAAAAGATGTATTTTTTTTGAAAAATTCATTTTCACTTTTCACCTAATAAAAAATTATTTTAGAATATACACACAAACTTTTTTAAAAAAATATTGATATTCTGAATTATAAAATTCATTTCATATACAAAAATACAAAATAGAAAATTTTATAATGATTGATTTTCAAAATAAATATATTATATAAATAAAAATATCATTCTACTATTATTTTTAATATTATATAATTATTTTTTTAATAATTTTTCATGAATTTATTTTTAATTGATTAAAATGAATTAATTTAATAAATATTTTGTTATATATTTATTTCGTAATTATATTCATCTAATATTTATCAAAAAATTTAACATAAATTTTCATGTAAAATAACCCCATCATTAATATAAGTATTTATATAAAATATATATTACAAAATATTAGAGTGTTATTGTTCCTCTATGGGGTTGTGTGGTAGTTTAACTATTTTGGATAGAGTTTATTATACAATTTATTTAAAAAAATTATATTCTTCATCAAAATTGGTAATATCGGTCTTATGTTTGATCATACTGTGTAAATATGTTATTATCACCTATATAAATAAAATAATTTTTAGGATTCCATGGTCAGGTTAGGTTCTTAACATAGTAATTATAAGAAAGTACAAGGATTTTACTATCATTATTTATTTCTTAGAAATTTATTGGGGCAATTCCAATTAGATAATTTTATTTTTGTTACATATTATTTAGTTGTGGTATTATTATAGTTCCTCGATTACATTTATCATTGTTAATTTTGTTGTTTATAATTATTAATTACTAGGATATATTATAGAAATACATCTAATTTATAAATCTAATACCTTTAGTTATTATTTCCAAGATAATTCCTATTGGTGGAGGTATTTAGGGGCCACATTTGTATTCACTATAATCCCAAGTGGTGATCTCAATGGGGGTGGGTCATGAAAATTTGGAATGTGGGAAAATATTTTCTAAAAAGTATATATGAGGCTAATACACAAACTATATTAATATATTATGTGAATATTATATACACATGTATATCAAGGAATTATATATTGTGTACCTATAAAGAATATTTTTTATAAGATCATTATATAAAATTATATGATGTTCTATTTAATTTAATATTATTGTATTAAATGATATGGAACTCAATATTTAGAGCATTTTATAGAGGAAATAATTTATCAATAACTAATAATGTTGATTGAAGTTACTGATATTTATATATAGATTTATTATTTTATACAAATATTCATTTTTGGATGATTATGTTTGATTCACTACAACAATCATCAAGTATCATATGATAAATTAGAGTTCAAATTCTGCTTTTCAAGAAATAACTAAACATATATCAATTCTTGAAATGGTCTAATACTAAAAAAACAAAAAATAATAATGAATTTATAATTAGGGATAATAATATTTTTATTTTTTAAGGGTGGCTACGACAAAATCATTTCAGGATGATATATATTTTATATCCATTATATAAAGATCATTTCATGATTTTATGTAATATATAAATGTTTTACTCTCTTTTAGTTCATCATATATTATCAAGAGTGACAAAAAATATATTTTAAATTCTATCTTGTGAAAATATGAATTGGATCCCACTTATTTGATCAACTATAATTATGTTGAGTATGATGAAAACACCACATTTATTTGTTAAATAAAACGAATATTGATCAATGAAATACTGATCTATGGGAAATGAATATTTTTATTTTCCAAATATTTTAGAATCATTGGTATATATCATATTATATAAAGAAGAGGTAAAAAGAACTGATTTTCGATTCCTATAGATACTCCCTGTATATTTACCAAGATACATCTAAAGTGGCCTACTTAAACCCTACAAATGGGTTTTTGGTAAAAATGTATATGACATGTGAAATTCAATCGTTGGAGTTATGAATGAATATACTAAAAACATAATGGATCCATATATGTATAGTTATGTAAAATGATTTTTTAGTTTTCATCGATCCATATTATAGGATTGACATATTATTGGAATTTTTGGGTTATTATTTAATTGTATACTTCCCGTTACATGTATAGGATAATTCCAAAATATAGACCTTATTATTATTATATTGTTATTCATCACTATCATTTATGTAATAAACATATATATTGAAATGGGTTTTCAATGTTTTTTATATAGGTCACATATAAATTTAGTGGTGGGTATTAAACAATTATTAATTATTTATCAGCATAACATTGATTTTTTTTCTCTCTCAAATCATCATTTATTTATTTCTAAATGATTTTTAGAAGTCTGGTAATATTATTCAATAAATAATAACACTTCATATGTATTTTATTTTATGAGAGTTATAGGTTTTATTTATGCTTATAAATTGTTAAACTATTATCAAAATGTAATTTGGGTTTCAAGGGTGATTAATTTATAAGTATGACACACATCAGTCATATGGGTTATGTAGAACATTATGTCTTCCATATGACTAATTTTTTGTTTCTAAGTTATTATTTTTCTTATTTAGTTAATGTGGGATGTCATACATGGACTATATAAAAGTTATATCATATTTGTTATGTAATTTAATTATAAATTTGATGACCTATATTGTAATGCATTGATCACTGTTAACTAGGGTGAGAAAATTATTACATAACATTGGAATGACCACAAGAGATTATATCCCAAATTACCAATCTGTTTAGTACCTTTTGATGTAATAGATACATACATAAGTTTCTCATTACATTATTAAATGGAAAAACAACAACATTGTGTCCCCTTTGAACACACTCAAATCCTATAGCCAATTCCTATTGGTCAATTATAATATACCTCTTCGCATATTGGATGTAATAAATCAAAATAAAGTGGTGAACTATGATCCTTAATACGGATAACAATATAGAGAAAACTATCAAAAATATTAATAAACATTTAAGGAAATGCATAAAACAAAAACTGGAGTCTTTTAAACATAAATATCATAATAATATGGCATAAATATCTCTAATAATTCCAATTACATATTCTCATGATTATTCTACTATATGAATAATGATATTTAATATCAATTTCTAATTTTATAATTTTGGGATGCATAATTCAAGACATCATAACCACATAGTTAAGTCCTCGTGCCGAAAATATAAATAAAAAACTTGTCAAGACCTTGTGAAAAGACACTAGTTTGTCTCATGAGACCTATCGATGCATCTGGGGGCTATAGTGGGCCTTACTCGTCACTTTCTACGTCCTATGAATTCTTCATATTAAAATGGTGAATCATAACATAAACATTCATATTAAACTATAATAGTAAATTTTAATTCTTTAACCCTAAACCATGAATGACATAAAAATAGCACATCTACAGTCAACCATATCCTAAAAATATCAATACAATATAAAATATTGTATCATAATAGATTAACATAAATTAAACATTAAATACAATAATTAATGTTCAAAAAAATATAATAAAACGAAAAAATATTTTAGAAAATTATCTATTTCTGCTTTGAAATAATTTAAAATATGTATAATCATTAATGAAAAAATTTATTTTTGGAAATATTTTTATAATATTATAAGGAAATTTTCAAAGGTGTTATAATGACAAAAAGTAGTTTCTCATGCTGAATAAGTTAAAAAAAATTATTTCCTTAATTTGCCGAAAAGGCCATAAAGGCCGTTATTGAGAAAATAATAGAATGATTCCATTCAAAACATTTTATATGAGTCTAAAAGGGTATATATGACTTTAATCCATAGTTATGGAAATAGTTAAAATGTTTTGAAATACATTTTTATGAAACATGAATGTGGATGATAGAGAATTCCCATTAGATACTTAAGTATAAATAGCCTCATTTAATAATGATATTTTAGATATAACCCTTAACATGTACATTTCATTAGTCGGTGGTGCGTTAACAACCTATATAATGGTTAAATAAATGTTTTTAAATTATACATGAGGCAAATACTTAAATATGATATCATATATGATCATTAAATATTTAATTTTTTATAATATTGTATTAGTATTATTGTTTCAGGTCTTACTGAATCATTTTTATTTCATAAGATTTGATACGTATGTTATGTTAGTTAAGGATAGGATTTATTTCATTTATATCCAGAATGATATTATGTTGTTAAATATTATTTTTAATCCAAAATTGAAAATTATTCTTGAATGGTTACGATGTGGAATGAAATCTCCTTGCGTTGTGGAGACGGTATGCCGCACGTACGCACGAGTGAAAATATCATTATATTGATGGTGAAATCATATATAGGATGTGATTATATTATATATAATGAAAAATTATAATCATATATTTATTATATATATCTATTATAATCCTTATTATACTCATCTAAATAATGAATCTTTTAATAAGAAACTACACCACGACGTGGAGACGGTAAGTCGTACATACGCACCTATGGTAACTTTGTCATCCATAGGATGGATAACATAATAAATATGGTTTTTCTATATTTGTAATAACATCACAGAATGTATATGGTACTAGATTTATTATTTTGGTTTGGAAACAACAAATAATGAGGAAGTGGAAGGAAAAAAATAACTTTGAAAGAGGTGATGAAATAATTACCTCTTCTTTGGGTTCTTCCTTTTGATTTAAACAAAAGGGCTCCATAGGTAGGCATTATGATCAATTTAAGGACTCTAGGATGAATTTAGGGTATTTTAGAGGATATTTGATATGGTTTTAGCTCAATCAAATGGCTTCGGAACTATGAATATGAGATAAGGTGAAGTACCATTTATAAGAGATGTGAGGGGTACTTTAGGCAAAGATTGAAATATTAATTTTATATAAAATCATTTTCATATTCTAATTGCTCATAATGAGTTAATTTCAAGACTACAGTGGGTATGGGTCGAAACACTCTCATCCAATAGGTTTTAGAATAGTTTTTTACACCATATAAACGTTATCTTTTAGAGTCAACTCTTAGTTAAATAGTTTCACTTTTACCGTGTCTTTTTGTATTTTAATATTACATGGTTAATAAACATACTATATAATTCCAAAATAACCTCATGTGGTTCATTACTGACCTCAAAAAACATACTTATGTCATTTGGAGGAATCATATATTTTTAGTAATATTATATCATTTAATAAAATAGTATTTGTTTTAAAAAATCATTTATGTCAATTTTGACACTACATAGTATTTGGTTTTTGTGATTGTCATAACAACTTGATTACTTCTAAAAATATAGTATTAAAGAACCCTAAAATGAAATATTCCCATAGAAAACTCGTGGATGAAATTAAAACATTCAAATTATATATATTTTTATATTTATAATATCGTTTTTTATATTATTCATTAATTAGGTAATTATTTCATTATCAATGTGTCATAAATAAATTTAATTACATAATTTATCAAAATTATAAATAAAATACAATGATCTAAGAAATATTTTAAAATTCATAATGAATATTTATAGTAATAATTATCTTTTGTATAACTCTATTTTAAAAATGGTTTATTTATTAAAATTTGAATTTAACACTTTTAACTATTTTTAAATAAAAAATAATAAATGTACTTATATAATCCATGTGGATAAAAATAGATCATGTTTTTCTCCAAATTTTGATTTTGGTCAAAATAAAATTATCCAATAAAATTAGGACATGTGTTAGGGTAATTATAATATAATTTTTCCTATAATTTCCAAATTTACTTTTAACCGTGGTAAATAAAATCCAAAAGTTACAATTCACCAAAAAAATATTTTCATCCTTTTTAACCACATTTTACTTACTCATGTTAACCGTTTATCTAGGATTTTAGATATTCAATTCACATAAGTGGTAAAATTATGTTTTATAAAAATTTAAACATATTCCCAGAAAGTGGGTAAAAGGCGTTAAAAAGTTCAATAAAACATTATATATATATTCATATTATAAAATGACACTAATGAATTACATTATATTAATGTTGGTATTATGTATCTATATTGACAGTAAAATAAATTAAAAATTAAAAATATTTACTTAATTAAAATATTGGTTTTGAAAAATAAGACAATGTTTTTCACCATCCATCAAAAATTAAAAGTCTTCATAAAAATAAAAAAAAATCATCCTAATGTAATTTTGATATTCTAAATTCAAAAATCAAGTCTAGTTTGAAAAATAAAATTTCTAAAATTTCAAAAATTGGGTATTACTATTCCTAACAACTTTTTTATCTTGTTTGATTGGTAATGGAGTGCGAGAACTCGATGTTGCATAAATAACATGGGATTTAATTATTCAAAGAATAATTTATTATGGAAGTGTGGGGTGTTATATTTTTCCATCCTTTAAATAATTTATTCCTTGAAATTTTTAAAATATTACAGCATAAAATGATTTGGGTGGTTATTTATCATATGTTACTAAAATTCCCACATTTTCTCTTCCATTTAATGGTCTCTCCAAAGAACTTTTACCACATGAGTGAACTGGTTTCTCAGCACTTTATCACTAGTATCAACAATCCTGATAGGATTTTCACAATAATACAAATCTTGTTCTTGTTCTAATTCTTCATAGGTGAGTACATGTGTTGGTTTAGGCAAGAAGTTTCTCTATAGTGATATGTGGGAGACAACATGATATATGGAGAGACATAGCGGCATTGACAAATAGTAAGCCACAACTCAAATTTTTGCTATAATTTCAGCCGGTTTGTTGTACCTTGGACTTAGTTTACCCTTCATAATAAATCATATAACAACCTTCTATAGATATAACTTCATGAAAACATAATATCCTACTGGAAATACCATATCCATAATTTTCTTAACGGTATAGCTCTATTACCTACTTTGAGCTGCATTGATGTGGGTTTGAATAATCTTCACATTTTCAATTGTTTACTCAATATGTTCTAGGCCAACAATTTTTCATTCACCCACATCATCCAAACAAGTTAGTGTGTGGAATATTTTTTGATATAACGCTTCATGTGGTGCTATCTGAATACTTGAATGGAAGCTATTTTTATATGAATATTCTAATAGATGTAAATACCGATCCCACATACCAAGAAAGTCAAGTGAGCCAGATCTCAACATGTCTTCTAGGTTTAAATAGCCAGTTCTGATTGTCTCTCAGTTTAAGGGTGGTAGGAAGTGTAACACCATGATATTTTATGAGATATATTTTTTTAATGTTTATGTTATATGAATCACCATTGTAATCTTTCACTACACACAACACTAGCTTGGCTTGCGTTTCACAAAAGAGCATCCTTCCTCGATAGCTTGCGTTGTACGCAATACTGAGATTCACTAAACAGTGATATATTATTATAATATTATGAACTACCTGTTATGAATAATATTAACATAATTTTAAATTTTATAATATTATAATTTATCTTACACATTTTCTAGAATGAGATGTGAAAACAAAATCCATTTTTCGGATAACAGAAGTATTTTTCAAAAAATGCAGTTTTATCGCCTTTTGATGGAGCACCCATTTTAAATATAATATTTTAAAAGTTTATAAGTATAATTTTAAAAAATAAAATTCTTCTTTTGAATCATGATATTAAAATTTACATTGGAAAATTTTTTGATACTTTTCTAACAACTTTCATATATTGATGAATAGTAAAAATACGCTAAATTTTTCTTAAAAAAAACTTTTTTTCACCAAGATAATTTATATGGTTAAATAATAAAATTTAATTATTTTGAAGTAAAAATAGAATAAGTTTTTTCCATTTAATATAATTCTGTTCATTACCATTAATTTTAAATTTAATTCATAGGTAAAAACATTTCAATCTTTGATAATGTTTTAACTTTTAAAACTCGTTTTCTTAATAATGGGATTAATTTTAAATTAATTACTACAATTTTTTTTTTGAAATGTGAGAAATAGATTCCATATCTGGATTACTTGGGTCCGAATTATTTTAATAGGTTACCCTTATTTTATTTACATTATGAATTGTTACTACGATACTTTTTATTTACTACAGTTAAAGGTAAATATTGTAATTAAGTGTAAAAAAATAAGATTATAAAATTTCCCTACCAATAGCCAAAACACAATTGGATGAAAAAAAGTATACCCATATCACATAAGGGTCGGAATAGATTCTTTTAATGGACTATTGACCATGAAAATTATATAATTATAATTAAAACCAAAGAAAGTGACAACATTTCACTCTCTTATATCTTAAAAGTGTAATAATTTATATTTAACTATACACTTCATAAAACCTAGAATATAAATATCCTCTAGAAAGATAATAAAATTATCTAAATCATTTAAATTTATTTATAATTTTTATGGATTATATAATTATCATTAATGATGACACAATAGTGATGTAGCAGTTATTTTATTGATTGAAATATAAAAACATGGTTTTAAAAATATTAAAATAAATTTTATATGAACTATTTAATTGGATCCACGAATTTTGTAGATAAATATGACATGTTATAAATCTATTAAATATTTTGTCTCTAATATATCATCTGTGTGGATTTTATTTAAATTCAAATAAATGAATAGTGTCAAAATTGACACTATTGTAATTTTATAAAAATAACATATTATAAAATTGTTTTAAAATCACAAAAGTATTTAAAAATTATAAATTGAAATTTATATGGTCTAAAATTTCATAAAGTATCCAATTATAGACAATTCACAACCCATAAGGAATTATTTCTAACAATTTAGAATTGAGAATATTATTACCAAAAATAAAATTAAATATATTAAATAAAGATAAATCAATTTGATATGTTTTAAAATAAATTATCAACATCTCTAAATTTTATTGGTCGATTAGATTAAAACACTAAATCATCTCATCTTCTAATTGAGTCATTTTTGTTGATTTTTAAGTGGGTTTTAAATTACTAGAAATTAATATTTCATATGTTTCCAATGGTGCCCGTCTCCTCCCTTATAAAAGGGCGCCTCCTCCCTCTCCAAATCACAACATAATGAGCCTTAATTCTGGGCCAAAACAGATAAAATATTCATATCCACATACTTATAAACATACTAGAGGTCTTGGTATTCATTAAAGAGAATCTTTAGTTCCCTAAGAGGAGGTTTAGAAGAGGCGCGTCGAAGAAGAGATAATTACCTTTACCGATGTATTCAAATTTATTTCTTATTATAATTATTGTTATTTATTTGTTTTATAACAAATAAAGAACATCAGTATCAATCATATAATGATATTTTTTTATAAATTTTAAAAAAACCTATTTCACTGTCTATCCATCCTACAGAAAATAAAATCACCACGTGAGCGTACGTAAGGAATACCGTCTCCATGCCGTGGTGTAATCTATTTTACACCACCACCATACATGGATGAGTGTAATGGTGTAAATAATATCTATATATGATTATTATAACATGATACTAATTCTAAGATATTCTATCATACACTCCAAGACCATTTAATAATTATGGGAATGATATCGTTACTTGTGTGTACGTATGGCTTACCATCTCCACGATGCGATGTGATTCATTATACAAGATATTCATTAAACCTTGATTATATAAACGAAATTAATGAATAAATCTGATATATATTATACAAATACCATTCTGTAAATAATTTATCTATAACCTAAAAAAGAGGAATAAGAATTTATTCAAAAAAACACGAATAAGATCATAAAGAAATGAACACCCGAATAACAATTATAATTGAAATATTACTAATAAGAAGATAAAAATATGACCATATATGATATCATAACAATGAATATGATTCTGTAATAAGTCAATGAAATTATTTAAATAATTATAAATGAGGTTCGGATACGTACAAAGCATATCAGACCTAGTGTAAGAGAAAATATCGCAATCTAATTTTTATCCGAGATTGTTTATATTTCAGAAATCACTATGGAATATTTATCATCCATATCAATTTGTCCACAATATGTAATATTATTTCTATCCTTTTACAATTGTTCAAATCCAAATTTACATATTGGTGAAATTTTAGTAAAAGATATGAAAGGAATCTTTTGTCGTTTCCCGTACGAGATACCTTTTGACATTTCCGGCCAAATTACGAGAAGAATGTTTTTTTAATTTATATGTCATGAATTTATTTTTATGATTTCATTGAAAATTATTTCCATGAATCTTCCTTCACATGTTTTAATGTTTATTTTAAATTAACTTTTGTTAGTATTAAATTGTATGAAATGTTAATGAAGGAAAATTGTTTTTCATGTAGAAAGGATATTTTGTTCAAGAATGAAGTTCATGTGTTTTATCAAAATTATATTCCTTCTAAGATAATATAGGGTTTTATTTATATCCCTATCGTTACATTTATTTGATTATGTTATAATGGAATTATTTTTATGAAGTCCTTTATCTTATATGTATTATTTAATGATGGCATGATGTTTAAGAATGTATTTTTTATTTCCTAGGTTATTCTATGATGTATGATTTATGATTTTGTGGCACAAATAAGAATGGTTTCATTATTAGTTGGGTGGGACCTATATCTACCTCCAATTAATTGGGAAACGATTTATATCTCATGAGATAGACATGGCTGGAACGGAAATTTAATCCGATTTAGTGATACAAGACTGGAATGAGGAGTGAACTCGGTTCAGTAGTGGACTTTGTCTACTATGATGGTCTTGGAAATGAGACTTGCATAATATGAAATGATCATTTATGATTATGTGTGTATGCTACAAAGTTTCATTTTTTATGTTATGATTATTTGGATTACATTTCACTTTAATGATTTATCCCATGTCATGATATTATGATCTCTTTTATAGGATAGGATTTTCATAATGGTATGTTCTTATGAATATGATAAGATTGATATTTCCATTGTTTACCCTTACTATTCATTTGTGCTCACCCTTTTGTATTTTTTCTTTTCCATAGGTCAGGAAGAAGGGTATTAAGTACGATATGCCAAAAGGTACTCTAGAAGTGATTAAATAAGTGGGAGACAATGAAGATGATTTATGAACCAGTTGTTTATGTTTACTAGTTTCTAAAGACACTATACCTATACGTTCCTATCATGGTTTTGTTATATGTTGTAATAATTATGCTTCAATTCTGATGTAATAATAGTGTATATTAAGTATGGGTCATTATAGTTGTTATTAGAGGAAACGTATAGTCATCCTTTGGAAACTAGGATGTAAAAGCCTTAGTAAGAACCCTAAGGATATGTATAAGCATATAACACAATATTATTGTTTTTGAAATGGTGATGAATAACCTTTGATAAGACCTAATGTGTGAAATTTTATTCTTGATTATGTTGTTTTCCTGTTGTAATTAGTGTCACTCACACAATGATTATTGGTTTTAGTCAATAGATGGAAACCGAAGGAACCATGTTAATGCTGAATGAGACGGGAAATGTAATGATTGTCCCCTTGAGAAACCAAATGATATGGGAGCTAGAATGAAAAAATATTATAGCCATGCTCACACAACTTTCTCAATATATGAATCATGTGTGACTTCCAAAAGGGAAAAGTAAGGAGCAACATTCTGTTGAATCCTTCATGAGGCAGTGTCCAACTTCATTCAGTAGGTTTCTTGATCCATTAGTTGTTGAACAATGGATTAGTACCACTGAAAAATTATTTTCAGTTCTACAATGTTTTGAACATGATAAAGTCATCTTAGTAATATATCGTTTTGAAGGTGAAGTTGATCAATGGTGGAATCTTATAAAGAATATGAGGAAAAGAGATGAAATTGTGTCCATGGAATGGGATGAGTTAAATAAATTATTTTTTAATAATTAAATCCCTCGTATTCTTAGAACAAAATGGAGAAAGATTTTCTTTAACTAAAGAAAAGGGATAATGAATCTATGGGAACCTATGAAGCAAATTAATCAAGGCATGCAAGGTACGCTTCTGGGATTATTATCCAACCTCAGAGTATGATCGATAGATTCGTTAGTGGGTTATATCCAAGTATCCTAAGGGCATTATCTATAAGGGACTTCAATAGCTATGAGGAAATTGTTTGATGTGCTCTGATGGTTGAGATGGAGATTGGATTAACCCATCAGTCATATGGATAAGATAAGAAAAGGAAAATGGAATTCTATAGAAAATCTAAGACCGCACTAAAAAGAATATGAGTTTTTACTTATCATCAAAGTGTGGAAATAAACATGAAAGTAATTTTCTTAAAGGTACAAGTAAATGTTATAAGTTGGAAAAGAAGGTCATCGTGCAATTGAATGCTGTAGTGATGTGAGAAAGATGTCTAGTGATGTGAACAAAGAAAAGGCTACACAGAATGCTTCTCCTACACATCAATGTTACAAGTTCAAAGAAATTGGGAATTATACCAATTAATTCCCTAATCCAAGGGTTGTGGATGATGATCGACGTCAACAAACTCTTAAGGCAAAATACAATGGAAGGACACATGCAATTTCTATCGGCGATGTGGAGTACGACAATGAAGTGGTGAAAGGTATACTTACCATCCACTATAATGTTGAATTTTTTTATTTGATTCTTGATCATCCCATTCTTTTATTTGTGAATACTTTTATAAGGGTCTCACCATAATACCACAACAATTAGCTGTTGAGTTAGCTGTGACAACTCTTAATGGCACAATAGTCACATAAAAAGTTTACAATTCTTCTCCGATTGAAGTTTGTGGTAAAGTGATTCATGATAATATTGTGATCCTTCCTATAGTGGAATTTGATGTGATTCATGGCAGGGATTGAATTTATTTATATGGATTTCATATCAATTTCCAAAGAAGAGAAGTCACATTAAATATTCCTGATCAATTTATGATCATCAATCGATGCAATGATGAACATAACATTCCAATGGAAATTTCTTCCATCTAATGGGTCTTGATTCCAGTAAATGAAGGTTATTTATCTCTAATTGTTGGAGAGAAACTCCTGATTAAGAATATACCCATTTTACGGGATTTTGATGATGTCTTTCCAGAGGAATTTTCCGGTCTTCCACCAAATCGTGAAGTTTAGTTTCCAATAGAACTCTTACCATGTGCTATACCCATTTCAAAGAAACCTTATAGAATGGAACTAATTGAGTTAAAGGAATTGAAGAAGCAACTCCAAGAGAATCTTGATAAGGGACTCATATGCCCTAGTGCATCACCTTGGGGATCACCTGTTCTATTTGTTAAGAAGAAAGATGGATCAGTGAGACTCGACATTGATTATTGATATCATAACAAGATCACTATCAAGAACAAATATCCTCTCACATGCATTGATGAATTATTTGACCACCTAGGTGGAGATCAATACTTTTCCAAGATTGATCTTCGTTTAGGGAATCATCAATTAAGGGTCCAAAGGGAGGATATACCAAAGACGACGTTCCGTACAACGTATAGACACTATGAATTTATATTGATGTCATTTGGTCTTACTAATTCCCCTTCTATCTTTATGGATCAAATGAATAGAGTCTTTAGAGACTATATTGATCAGTTTGTGGTAGTCTTTATAGAAGATATTCTTTACTATTCAAAGAGAAATGAAGAACATGAAGACCACATGAGAATTGTATTAAAGACCCTATGAAAGGAGAAGATTTATTCCAAATTTACCAAGTGTGAATTTTGTCATCAAAAAGTTTCATTTTGGGGTCACATAATCTCAAAGAGGGGATATCTGTGGATCTAGCAAAAACAGAAGTTATCAAATTATAGTCAAGTCCAACAAATGTAATTTAGATTCGAAGACTTCTTGGTTTGGATGGATATTATTGACATTTTGTGAAATTTTTTTCATGATTATCTTATCCACTCACCAGGTTGACTCGAAAAGGAGTGAAGTTCATTTGGACGGAGGGGTGTGAAAAGAATTTCAATGAGTTAAAAAAGGTTATCCAGCGCACCTGTGATCACACTGCCTTGTAGTGGAGAATGTTTTGTGATCTACAGTGATGCATACAAGAAGGGATTGGGGTGTTATCTCATGGAAAATGATATGGTGATAGCTTATGCCTCACGACAGTTGAAAATCCATGAGAAAAATTACCCAACACATGATTTGAAGTTAGTTGTGGTTTTCATTGCATTAATGATTTGGAGGAATTATCTTTATGGTGAAAGGTGTGATATTTATATTGATCATAAATGTTTAAAGTATATTTTCACACAAAATGAGAAGAATATGCGCCAAAGAATATAGTTGGATCTTATTAAGGATTACAACTTCTCAATTCATTATCACCCTAGGAAAGAAAACATGGAGGCAGATGAATTAAGTCGACAAGACCATGCTAGCTTATCTATGATGAGGATCACAGAAGATCCAATAATTATGGATTTACAAAGGATGTATCACGGAATAATAATGGAAGGGGAAAAATATTATCATTCTCAAATGAATGTGCGACCATATATACATGGGAAGAATAATGAGGCACAGAAAGAAGTTGTAGAGTTACAAAAGAAGGTGAGATATGTTCCTGAATTCCACATTGATTGTGATGAAATAATAAGGTTCAAGAATTGGGTTTGTGTTCCTCCCATCCTAGAATTAAATAACGAAATATTGGATGAGGCTCATTGTTCTTCATTCTCTATTGACCCCGGAAGCATGAAGATGTATGGGGACCTGAAAGAGTACTTCTAGTGGGAATGAAAAGAGATGTCGCTAAATGTCTCTTGATGCTTGGTTTATCAGTAAGTTAAAGATCAGATACAAAAGTCTAAGGGGATATTACACCCATTACCCATACCAGAATGGAAATGGGAAAACATCACTATGGACTATGTCACTGGACTTTTTAAAACATACAAAGGAAATAATGCTATCTGGGTTATAGTTGATCTTCTAAAAAAGTCGTCACACGTCATTTATATTAGAGGGGATTTCTCTCTTGATCAGCTTTCTAGGATATATGTAAAGGAAGTGGTAAGATTTAATGGAGTAACAATTTCCATTATATCTGATTGGGATCTGAGGTTTACCTCGATGTTTTGGTGAGGTCTTCAACATACTCTAGATACAAAGTTTAGTTTCAACACTGCTTATCATCCTCAGATAGATGGTCAATATGAGAGGACAATCCAAAATTTTTAAGACATGTTGAGAGCTTTCTATATATATTTCAAAGGTGGTTGGGATCAAGACCTACCTTTGGTGGAATTTTCTTATAATAATAGCTTTCACTCCAGTATTCAGATGGCTCCTTATGAAACTCACTATGGAAAGAAATGCAGAACACCAACTTGCTAAGATAATGTTGGGGAAAGAAAGATATTAGGACCTGATTTTATTGATGAGATGGCAGAGAAGGTCTGATCTATTCAACAAAACATAAGAGCAGCTCAGAGTCAGCAAAGTAGTTATGCTGACAACTGATTAAAAGACATAGAGTTTGAAGTGGTTGATAAAGTGTTCTTACAAATATATCCTTGGAGGTGAGTAATGAGATTTGGAAAGAAGGGAAAGCTGAGCCCTAGGTATATTGGTCCTTTCGAAATACTGGATCATATTGGGAAGGTAGCTTATCGATTGGAACTTCCACCAAATATCTCTCAAGATCATGATGTATTTCTTGTATCTCTCCTAAGAAAGTATATACCTGATCCTTCACATGTACTAAGCTCATAAGTTGTACCGCTGGAGAAAGGTATTTCCTATCAAGAACAACCGATAGATATTCTGGATTGTTGAGAAAAAGTTCTATGAAAGAATACCTCTTAATAGGTTAATGTTTTATGGAGGAACTACCTATTAGAATAAGCTACATGGGAACTTAAGGATATGACGAGGGATAGGTATCCTCATCTTTTTGTTACAAATAGATGAATTTTGATGGAAAAATTCATTTTAAGGGGGGTAGAATGTAACACCATGATATTTTATGAGAAATATTTTTTTAATGTCTTTTTTAATATGCAACACCATGGTAATCCTTCACAACACACAACACTGGCTTGGCTTGCATTACACACAAGAGCATCCTTCCTCAAAAGCTCATGTTGTACGCGATACCGAGTTTCACTAAACAATGATATATTATTATAATATTATGAAATAGACATTATGAATAGTATTGAACAAAATTTGAATTTTGTAACATTATAATTCATCTTTCTAATTTTCTAGAATTAGATATGAAAAGAAAATAAATTTTTCAGATAAACTAAGTATTTTTTTTAAAATGCTGTTTTACAGCGTTTTAATGGTGAAAAAATTTTAAATATAATTTTGAAAAGTTTATAAGTTCAATTTTACTAAATAAAAATCTTCTCTTGAATCATAATATTAAAATTTACATTGGATTAAATTTCGATACTTTTCTGATAACTTTCATATTTTGATGAATAGTAAAAATACGTTAACTTTTTCTTAAAAACAACTTTTTTCACCAAGACGATTTATAGGTTTAAATTATAAAATATAATGGTTTTAAATTATAAATAGAATATATTTTTACCATTTAATATAATTTACGTCATTACCTTTAATTTTACATTTAATTCATAGTTAAAAACATTTCAATCTTTAAAAATGTTTTAACTTTTAAAACCTTTTTTCTTAACAACGATATTATATTTAAATTAATTATTGCAACTTCTGTGTTTTTAATTTTGAAAAATGGATACCATATTTGGATTCAGTGATTCCAAATTATGTTAATAGGTTACTTTTCTGTTTTTTACATTATGAATTTTAACTACGGTAATTTTTATTTACTATAGTTAAAGGTAAATTGGGTAATTAAGGGTAAAAAATAAGATTATAAAATTACCCTACCACATGCCAAAACACTATTGGATGAATAAAAGTTGACTCATATCACCTATGGGTTGGAATATATTCGTTTCATGGAATATTAACTCTGAAAAGGATATAATTATAATTAAAACCAAAGAAAGTGACAACATGTCACTCTATTATATCTTATAAGTGTAATAATTTTAATTTAGTGATAAAACTCATAAAATCATGAATATAAATATCCTCCAGAAAGATAATAAAATTACATACCTCATGAGAATTTATTTATAAATTTTATGGATTAAATAATTATCATTAATGATGACACAATATTGATGTAGAAGTTATTATATTGATTTAAATATCAAATAAATGGTTTTAAAAATATTAAAATAAATATTATATGGCCTATTTAATGTGATATACTAATTTTATATAATATTATGACTTGATAGGAATACATTAAATATTTTGGTTCGAATATATCCTCGGTTTGGGTTTCATTTAAATTCATTTAAATGAATAGTATCAAAATTGACAATATTGTTATTCTATAAAAATAACATATTATAAAATTGTTTAAAAAACTAAAAAGTATTTAAAAATTATTAATTTAAATTTATATGTCCTAAAATTTCATAAAGTATCCAATTATGGAAAATTCACAACACATAAATAATTATTAATAACAATTTTAAATTTCAAATATTGTTACCACAAATAAAATTAAATAGATTAAATAAAGATAAATTATTTTGATAAGGTTTAAAATAAATTCAAATAATGTATAAATTTTACTATTTTATGATATTACAAACCAATCTCATATAATATTTGAATTGAATCATTTTTGGATGTTTTTATGAGGGGTTGGTATTTATTAAAAATTAATATTTCTTATATTTCCAAAGGTGCCCCTCTCCTCCCTTATAAAAGGGAACCTCTTCCCTCTCCGATTGAAAAAATTTTGAGCATTCATTATTGGCATAAACCTATCAATTCTCTTATACACTTACCTTGAAACATAATATATGTCTAGGTCTTCTTAAAAGACCAACATTAGTGCCCTAATAGGAGGTTTAGAAGAGGCGCGTCGAAGAAGAGGTAATATCCTTTACCAATTCTTTCAAGTTTATTTCTTATTCTACATATTCTTCTTTATTTGTTTAAAAATAAATAAATCACATAAGTATCACTCATATACTTATATGTTATTATAAATATGAAACAAAACTATTTCACCTTTTATCCATCCTATGAAAAATGGAATCTCCACGCGTGCGTACGTACGAAATACCGTCTCCAGGCTGTGGAGTAATCTGTTTTCCACTACCACCTTACTTGGATTGGTATAATGGTGTAAATAATATCTATATATAATTATTATAACATGATACTAATAATGAGATATTATACCATCCACTCCAATACCATTCAATAATAATGGGAATGATATCATCTCTCGTGTGTACATATGACTTACCATCTCCACGATGCGACGTGATTCGTTCTACATGATCTTCATTAAAACATGATTATATAAACGAATTGAATGAATAAATATACTATATATTATAATAATACCATTATTTAAATAAATTATCTATATCTTAAAAATTGGAATAAAAATTTATTCGACAAAACACGCATATGAACATAAAGCAATGAACTCCCGAATAACAAGTAGCAATGAAATATTACTAGTAGGAAGATAAGAATATGACCATATATGATATAATAAAAATAAATATCACTATGGAATAAGTCAATGACATTATTTAAATGATTATACATGAGGTTCAGATACATACAAATCATATCGGACCTAAGGTAATGGAAAATATCGCAATCTCATTTTTATTCGAGATTGTTTATACTTCAGAATTTACTTGGGAATATTTATCATCCACATACATGTTTCCACAATATGTAATATTATTTATATCCTTATATACTTTGTTAAATCTAATTTTAACAATTGGTGAATTTTTATTATAATATATGAAAGAAATCTTTTGTCATTTTCTGTACAAGATACTTTTTGACTTTTCCATCCAAAGTATGGGAAGAATGTTTTTTAACATATACGACATGAGTGGATTTTTATGATTTCATAAAACATTATTTCCATGAGGCTTCATTTACATGTTTTCATGTTTATTTTCAATTAAATTCTTTTAGTATTAAATTGTATGACATGTTTATAAATGAAAAATGTTTTTCAAGTATAAAGAATATTTTCCTCAACAATGAAGTTCATGTGTTTTATCAAAATTATTTTCCATCTATGATAATATAGGGTTTTGTTTTAATTCCTTTTATTACATTGAGTTTATTTTGTAATTATGGAATTATTTTTATGAATTACTTTTATCTTATACGGATTATGTTATGATTTCATGAGTTTTTAGAATCCCATTTTTATTACTTGGGTTAAGTTATGATGTATGATTTATGATTTTGTGGCACACATAAGAATGGTTTCATTATGAGATGGGTGGGACCTATATCTCCCTCTAATGCATTGGGTAATTATTTCTATCTCATGTGATAGACATGGCAGGAACATCATGTTAATCTGGTTAAGTGATACAGGATTGGAACGAGGAGTACACTCGGTTCAGTAATGGAATTTGTCCACTATGATGGTCTTGGCAATGAGTATTGAATAATATGAAATGACTTTCTATGATTATGTGTGTATGACACAAATTTTCATGCTTTATGTTATGATTATTGGGAATAAATTTCACATCTATTATTTATCAAAGTTATGATATTATGATCTCTTTTGTAGGTTATGATTTTCAAAATGTTATGTTCTTATGAATATGATATGATGGATATTTCCTTTGTTTACCCTTACTAAGAATTTCAGCTCACTCTTTTGTATATTTTCTATTACCCAGGTTAGGAAGAAGGTTATTAAGTAGTATATTATAAATGAAACTTTATATATGATGAAATAAGTGGGAGACATTGTAGATGATTTATGAACCAATTGTTTATATTTCCCAGATTCTAAAGACATTATACCTATATGGTCCTATCATGGTTTTGTTATATGTTGTAATAATTATGCATCAATTCTGAATTAATAACAATGCATGTTATGTATGGGTCGTTATAGGTAGTTCTCAAATGATGTTCAATATCTAGGGATTTATGAATATTTTTCTACAATCTTGATGTAAAATGGGGATGAAGATCAGAAACAATCTGTAAGGGTACACCATTATGTCTTAAAGCATTGTTAATATATAGAATTTCTAATAATTCAAGTGGAAAACCTTCTCATATAGAAAGAAAATGTGCTTACTTGTTATGACAAAAAACAATGACCCACGATGCATCATTCATTCATGGAGACATTGGTAGCCCCATGAAAAAATATATCATAATAACATCCCATTTCCACATAGGTATGGGAAGGGGTTCCATGAATCCTCATGGATGTGGTCTTCTAGACTTCACCTATTGAAAATCCATACATCATGACACATAATCTAAAATCTATCTCTTCATGTTGTCCCATAAAAAATGTTCCATCAAATATCTATACATGTTTTTGCTATAAGTATTTATAAAGAAATTGGCGCTATGAACGTCATCCAATTATTCCCTTTTTAGATCTGCTATATCATGAACACAATTTCTCTTCCCAAATTTCAAAATTCCATCTTCATAAACAAAGTCAATCAATCTACCATCATTCATTAGATATTTTTTTGACACTTCTCATCATTAGTCTGTGAACTTTTTATCCTTTCTAGTAAATATGGTTAAGAAACCATCTAAAAAAGTATTGATGTTTCACATTCCATGATTATTTTTATATCAATATATACTAGATACATGAACAAAAGATCCCTTGAAACTCTCATCTTGTTTAGAACATCATGAGCCTTACTTCTGATTGCATCGGCCACCTTTTTATCCTTCCCCGGGTGGTAGTGTATTGTGCAATCTTAATCCTGGAGTAGTTCAAGACATCTCATTTTCCACATGTGGTGTTCATTAATTGATAAAATATACTTCAATATCTATTAATCAGATTACATCTCACATTTTTTCAACGTAGAGTTAGTGTCGCGATATTTTTAGATAAATGATTATACTAGGTTACTAATGATCATGAGTAGGATAGTTTTTCTCTTGAATTTTTAGTTGTCCTGATGCATAGGCAATAATAGTATCATTTTGCACTAGGACACATCCATGTCCATTAATTAATGAATCACAATAAATAACAAACTCATTATTCCTCGATGGTAGAGTTCTGATAGCGGCATTGGCTAATATTCTCTTCAGTTCATTAAAAAATTCTTCACAATATTTTGTCCAAAAAAATATAACCCCTTTATGTGTTATTTGGGTGAATGGATTATCCAATCGGGAAAAATTATAAATGAAACTCTAATAATAACCTAATAAACCAAAAAACTACATACCTCATTTATACTTGTCAGTGATTACCATTCTTGGATTTACATTATCTTTGAAGGATCAGTAGAGATTGCATCTTTAGTGAATATATGTCCTAGAAAATAAATCTATTGATGCAAGAATTCACACTTGATAAACTTCCAATAATTCATTTCTCATAATAGTCTTTAGAATAGTGAAAAGTTATTTTCATGAACATCATAGCATTTGGAGTATAAAATGATATCATCAATAAATAAAACAAAAAATTCATCAACATATTATTTTAAAACATTATTAATTAGATCCAAGAAAATAAAGGGTGCATTAGTCAGTCCAAAAGGCATTATTATAAACTCGTAATTCCCAAACCTGGTTTGAAATTCTATCTTTGGAATGTATTACTTTTTATCCACAAATGATTGTATCTAGATCAAATTTTCGTCATTGAAAAATATTGAGCTCTATGCAGTTGGTCAAATAAATCTTCAATGCAATGTAGGGGATACATGTTCTTTATTCTCATAGCATTGATCCCCCTATAGTCAATGCACAACCTCATAGATCCATCCTTCTTAATTACAAAAAGAATAGTGGATCCCCATGGAGATACACTTGGATGAATATATATTTTATTTCTCAATTCCTCTAGTATTTTTTAGTTCCACTAAATCCACAGTGGCCATTCAATAAGAGGTCCTTGATATGGGCCATAAACTTGGAATTAAGTCGATAGAAAACTCAATTTCTTATTCTGGATGATGTCTATGTAAATCCTATGGAAACACAACAAAATTTTATTGAACAATAGGTACATCCTATTTTTTATAATTATTTTCCTCACCCATAGTTATTTTAGTCTCATAATCCCCAATAATTGAATTTTGTAGAAATACTGGGTGTGGATCTAGATTAGAATTAGATAGTTACATTTCTTCTCTAAAGATAAGTTATTCCTTACCATAATAAAAAAATTGTAACATCAATATTCATAAAGTAAATTTTTTGCATCATGGTCTAAAAACCTATCCATAGTGAGGATTATTTTAAATTAAATCATGGATATGACAATAAGATCAGTAGATAATGAACTTTTATATACCATAATGGTTGGTGATTGTATAAATTTTTTTTTCAATGATAGATACCTTAGGAGTTTTTTCTGAAAACTCACTTGTTATGTCAAATTGGAAAATCAAATTTTCTTGTAAAACTGGGAAAATAAGGGAGAATGAGATGATCAAGAATCAAATAAATTATTTCCAAATTTTTAGGAAACGATTAATGTACCTGCCACCACATCATTACCAACATCATTATTAACCCTAGTGATAACATAAGAATGTCTTTTCTCCCTTTTCCTTTCCTTAGGTATGATTCCTTGGATCTTAGGACAATCATTTGAATAATTCCAAAATTCTCTACAATTATATCATTTGACATTGATAGCCTCTTTCATTACCATGTAATAACGATCTTGGTGGGTTTTCATTACACTTTTAGCAAACTATCATCCCCTTCAGGAAAGTACCGGTGTGTTTTATCCCACATATACTATTGGGTGGAAAGTAAACATATCTCTTCTTCCCCTTAATTCCATTTTAATAGTGTTCAAAATATCTCTTCGTCACTTGCTTCAATTTAATGACGTAAGACATAGAGAATTCATTTTCTATCGAGATAACACATGAGACTATATCTTATTATGATGAGAAGGTTTTTTAGACTAATTCTCAACAGAGAAATGGTTTTAAACCATAAAAGAATCAATCAATATAACATATTGGGTTATGTATACAGTCTCTAGCATGCCTTGCTAACCTTGTAATGATAGTCTCATAGTTTTTTAGATTCTTATCTTCGTTTATCCTCTGACTCGGAGACTGCTATTCCATATTCTCTAGAAGTTCACGAAGAATGTATTTTCCTGTGAAAATTTATTTAAACACCCCCATTCCATATTTTATAACTCTTAATCCTCCATTATTTTTTGAATTAATGAAAACCATCCATATGCATATCATGGGAGATAAATAACTTCCATGAAAACTTTTTTTATTTCTCTACACCCTGTGGCATGATATATTTTTTCTAAGGAAATTACCCGATTATTAGCTAAAAATGAATTTTTTGTCCCATTTTAGATTTTTAGTCGATTACTCATGAAGCAGTAAAACATTGATCATCCACGTTGTGGATTAAGGTTTTTCATTCATGTAAGGATATTATTAATAACTTAATTGATTTTTTATAGTATGTTTGTAAGATGATCTGCACTAGTTGTATCACCATCTCCACTATAATTATCTTGAGTAGGAAGGAAATCCCTACATGGATAATGTACGTTGATACTGTTTACAATCCTTCCATTAAGTGTTATTATTATACAACTACAGACACTAGATTTGTTTCTGAATCGTAATTTATAATTCCAATCATGTAAAATAAATAACATAAATTTAATAGATCATGCACAGAATCCATTATCATAAAAATGTTTTCATTGATGAATTATTAACTCATAAATCCATAATAATGGTTTATAATGAAAATTGGAATTATCCTAAACATATTGCCTCGGAGTGAAAAACCAGGTCTACAGTAAGGCCCATTGTTGTGTAATAGGATACCCTAGATCAAGATCAAAACTCCTTGTTGTGGTTTTCACTAGTAGGTAAATCTATCATAGAACCATGTCCACTGGTAGTATCCAGAAATTGATGTATTTCATAGAAAACTCACAAAATATCATCATTACCGGAAATATAAGATGTTATTATATACTAATCTTCAATGTCTATCTTAGGTTAATGTTCAATAAATAAGGTTTTTCTAAATCTATATTCCACATATTGTAATAAAATTACAGTGAAAGAAATTGCAATGCCATGACCAAAATTACCTAGAGTTGGTTTATTATTACATAGCATTGGTATGATCACAAGGGATCATGTCCTGAAACATCGATCATAACTGTAACCTTGGAAGTACTCGATACATACCTAAGTTTTACTTTACATTATAAAATGGGAAAACAACACCATTGTGTCCCCTTTGAACAAACTCATATCCCATAGCATATTTCTGTAGGTAAATCATAATATACTTCATGACATCCTCAGAAGAATAAAACATTAGAAATGGGTGAGCTCAGATGCTCACTAAGGATAACAATATAGTAGAATCTATTTTAATTTTGCATAATCTTTTATGGCTATGTATAATACTAAAACACAAGTCTATTAAACCTAAAATACAAAATAATTTTAAAATTAAAAATGAAATAATGCATTTAATTATTCACATGGATATTATACTAGAGTAATAATCACATGAAATATCAATTGCAAATTTTTTAATGTTTGAATGCATAATGTCGGACATCATATCCATAAAGTCAAGGAATTGATCCAAGATTACAAATAAATATTTTTTCATGGCCCTAAGCCAGGACACTAGTTTGTCTCATGAGATCGATCGTGCATCGAAGGGATATAGCGGGCCATTCCCCTCAATTACTACATCCAATGAATTCCCCATATGAAAAGGGTGAAACATTACACAAACATTATTATTAAACTAGAATAAAAAATGTTAATACTTTAACTATAATCCATGAATGGCATAAAAATAGTACATTCACAATCAATCATATCATACAACAATAAATACAATATTGAATATTGTATCATATTAAATAATCTTCAATTAAGAATAAAATCAAACAATAGATGTTGACACAACTAAAATCAATCAAATAACTATTTTAGAGAAATATCTCTTTCAAATTCTAATTAATTTAAAATTATCATAGTTATAAATAAAAAATTTATTTTTAAAAATATTCTTATAAGCTTGTAATTTAGTCTTATATGGAGGTAAAATATTTCCTCCCTCCGTATAAGTTAAATAAACATTTCTTCCAATTTTTTTGACAAGGTCAAAAAGAAACTTGATAGAAAAATGACAGAAATACCCCTTTAAAAACATTTTATAAATGTATTAAAGGAGTATAAATGACTTTAAACCATGTTCAATTAAATATTTAAAATGTTTGGAAATAAATTTTTATGATACATGGATGTTGATGATAAATAAATACTAGTAGATACATAAATAAAAAAACCTCAGATAATAAAGAGATTCTAAAATTAAATCTAACTTTGTAATTTTCTTTGGTCTAAGGTATTTCAACCTTTTATGTAATGGTGAAATATTTTTTATTAAATTCTAGAAGAACCACATACATAAATATGATATCATATATGATTCTTTAACATTTAATTGTTAATAATATTGCATTAGTATGATTGTTATGGGGGTAATAGATTTGTTTTCCTTCATATGTTTTGTTATGAAAGTCAAGTTTTTTAAAAATACAATGTATTTGATTAATATAAATAATTTTATTTTGTTCATTAATATTATTTTAAATCAGAAAATTAATTTTATTCTTGATTGATTACTATGGGGAATGAAATCTCACCACATAGTGGAGAAGGTAAGTGGTGCGTATGCACGACAGACAATATCATTCTATTTATGGTGAATTAAAATGTATTTGGATGGTATATTATAGGTAAAGAATCATTAATAGTTATTTTTTATTATTTACATAAATTATACTCATTATTATACACATCCCTATAATGAAGTGTTGAATAACAAACTACACCATGACGTCGAGACATTAAGCCATATGTACGCACGTATGGTGACGTTGACATTAATATGATAGATAAGTTAGTGAATATTGTTGTACAATATTTATAATAACATCACAATATGTACAATTTAGTGGAATAATTATTTTTTATGGAATCAAATTGAAAGTGGATGTAGATGAAGAAAAGAACTTTGAAAGAGGTGATGAAAAAATTACTTCTCTTTTAGGTTATTTATTTTTATTTGAAGAAAAGAGATTCCTTGGTTCGATTTAATATCAATGTATGGCCTTTAGGTTTATGATAGGGTATATGGGAGGATATTTGATCTTATTTTGGTCAAGTAAAATGGATTTGTATGTGTGAATTTTAGAGAAGAGGAAGTACCATTTTATAAGAGAGGCAAGGGGATCATTAGGAAATTCTTGTAATATTAACATTTTAAAAAATATTTTCTATTCCTAATGGCTCAAAATGAATTTATTTTGATTCTATGATGAGGATGGGTCGAAATCCTCCCAAAAAATAGGTTTAATACATGTTTAGGTCACCATATTACCCTTATCTTTCCGATTTAACTCTTTATTAAAAAATCTATCTTTTTCCATGTCTTCATTAATTTTTATATAACATGGTTAATATAAGGACCCGACCATAAACCTTACTTAATATTGAATTAAATGAATAATTCACATTGAGGATCTTTTCAGGGTTAGTGTTAAAGAGAATTATATCATAAATCATGAATTACATTCCACATTTAAACAAAGTGGTTACATAAAAGATAGTATTCGTTTTTCCATCAACAGAAACATATTTAAAATAAATCATGGATTCTTTCTTAACACTTTCTTGACACTATCATCATATCATGCACCTTTCCCTTGACCTGTGAAAAACATTTCAAAAACATGGGATGAGCATAAAAAGCTCAGTAAGGGATATAAAAGTATGAAAAGAAAACATTAGTCTATGTATGAAATCATACTTTACTCATAAAAACATAATCATTTTAACATACCTCATCAAATCATGAATAAATCATAGAAATGATAATTCATAAAGGTAACTTGAGGCATTCATAACATTCTTACATAGGGAGTAACCCTCTTGGTTACGTTTAGAATACCCATCACAGTATATTCCCTAAATCTCTTCGGAGAAACCTTAATGTTTAACTCCTTCGCGTTACCCAATGCAATGGAGATCTATATCGGGCTCACCCGCCCTTAGTTTATCACAGAACCACTAGTATTAATAAAAAATGCCCAAGAACCATAAAATAATCATAGAACATAACTTAAGAACAAAATAAAGATAAAATTCCCACATTGTAATAACAATATAACATTTTAAGATATTGAAATAATGAATCCATTCTAAAAACCATTTTCAAAACCATTTAAAACATTTAATAAAGAGATTTTTTAATCAAAGTATCCCATACCACTTTGAAGCTTTTAACATTTTAAACCATTAATATCCATACAATGAAATCCTTAAAACCATTTTTAAAACATGGAGATTAATGAGAAATATTTATAAGAATAAATCATTAAAACATTTAAAACGATATTTTAGTTAAAGTGTTTTTATCAAAATGAGAGACACTTGAATACAATAATTGAGGAATAATATTTAATTAGAACATTATAATATCATTATAATAGAGGGATTCATGATATAATATTCCAAAGGTCAGTATATACACCATATAAGAGTGAACTGGTGCATAACAACAATGAAGTATCAATAGAAATGTAAAATGAGATGAAATCCATTATAAAGAAGGTATCCTTAAATTAAGGATAAATCAATGTCATAATTATGTGTGACAAATATAAATACACCCAATATAAGTGGATATTAAGTGTAAAACAATAAAAGGTCATTCACACATATTCAAAGGTTGACATATTCAATAACTACATGTTGAGCCCAAAGAAATCGAAATTGGGTTAAGAAATTCCCTTGGTAAAATTCGACAGCCTAACGACATCTCATAAAATTTTAGAAAAAGAGTTGATGAGAGAGATAAAGGGTATCTCATCACTTAGAGATAAAATTTACGGCAATAATTATATATAAGAACATATCCCCACATAATAAGATGAAAATTAAATTACATAACAAAATAAGTCTTTTAAAAGAAGAGGGTGAAAGGTTTCCTTACCGATTTGGGTAACTTTCGAAACGTACACCCCATGGAAGAAGGGTCACACAATGAAGATGTCAATACCCATAAATGAAATTATGCTACAAAAACTATATAATAATGTGCATTACGTACACCACTCAAAGGAAATAGTGGCAAACGTAGGATAAATGTCACAGGAATAAAAGTGAGATGAAAAATCCCTTACGAAAACTCGGCATCCTAACGACTCCACTTAAAACATCCAAAAACTGGATTTATGAGATCAAATAGGGTCTCTAATAATACAAACATAAAAATTAAAGTATGATTAATATAAAAGAACATCCCCAAACATAATAAAGATGAGATTAAAGGAAATGACATAAAAGAGAGTACTTAAAAAGAATGAGATAGGTTGGATCCCTTACGAAAATTCGGCAGCCTAATGGCGCCACTCAAAACTTTTAAAATGGATTGATGAGAGAAAATAGGGTCTCTCATCCTACGAACATAAAAATAAAAGTAGGAGTAATATAAAAGAACATCTCAATCATAAGAAATATGAGCTTAAAAGAAATGACATAAAAGAGTGTACTAAAAAAGAAAGAGAGGGGTAGGATCCCTTATCTCGTGTCCGACATGACTCGATCGTTCTTTAATCTCCTTAATAATACAATTTTGTCAATTTATAATTTCATAAGGACCTCATTTAAATATTATTATTCAGTTAATATAACATATTATAATGTTATAATAATTGGTTAGTAAAGTGAGTTAATATCAGACATTTTTGTCGATGTTCGGTACATGAGTAAAAATTGAACTTGTTGGAAAATAATTTTCCATGTTGTTATAGGTAAATCATATACAGAATAGTATTGATGTTTTAAATATCATATATATCCAGTATATATTAATTTTATACTATTCCATATCATTTGGAGATAAAAAAATTAAAAGCACCATTCATGTAGACGGTAGGCCGTACGTACGCATGAACAGTACTTTCATTTTTTGTCATATTAATTGAATTAAAACAAAATGACAGATATATATATAATAATTAAAGAATGATATATGTCATTTAGATGTAATATATTACATATATATCCAATATATATATGTACTTATAATAGTACATAACTTTTGGAGAAAAGAAAAGAAATGTACCGTTCATGGAGACGGTAAGCCGTGCGTACGCATGAACGCTACATTCATTTTTTTATTCAATAGAATGAAATAATAATTATATAAAGGTATATTATAATTCCAGTAGTATATCATATTTATTACCATTAATTAGATCCTTTATATGTCCCACATATGGCATTAACGAATCAAATCACATTGAGGGGGCGGTAGTCCGCACTTCCTAAAATGAAGATATCGCATTTACCCATAATGGAAACCATAAAGGTATTCCATAAATGAAAAATAAAGAAGCTTAAGGAAACCATAAACATATTATATATCATATATAAATATAGTGACATCTTAATGGCCACCTTTGAAGGTGTTAAAATATTATTGAACAATCATCGTTTCGTGAGGCAGTAATTCGCCATCCACAGAAACAGTATGCTCTTTAACCATTAGACGGAGGTGTGTGAAAGTGTAGCTCGATTACTTCTTATAAAAACATCCTAGTATATTTAAGATAATGTTATTGTTACATAAAAAAGTAATAAAAATAGTTTAGGGGTTTGGAGAAGAAAAATAAAACAAAAGAACATAAGGGAAGACATTGCCATTAAATCGGGCAACTCTCTTTGATTTGAGCTCAAAAGCTTCCCTGGAAAGGATTATGCCCAAATTGAGGATTCAATGATTAAGAGAGGGATTTGGATAGATGAAATGGGAAGGTGTTGGCCGAGCCAAAGTCTTGAGAGGTGTGTGTAATGTGGTAGAGGTGGGGGCCTTTTATAAGAGGAGAGAAGGGGCACTCTTGGAAAGTTGTAAAATATTACTTTATTATAAAATGATCTTAAGATTTAAAAGGTCCAAAAAGGATATATTTCGGGTATAAGGTTATAATATTTCTAAATCCACCCATACAATAGGTTTTTGACAAGTGTATGACTTAGATTTCACCATATCTTCTCATTTTATTTAAATCGTTCATTTATGAGGTAATCACTGCATCATCAAGGTGTCATAAATAAATTAATTTAATTAATGGATAAAAAATTATTAAAAATATATCATGATGTAGGAAATATTTTTAGATTTATAATTAATATTTATAGTCAAAAATAATACTTGTATAACCCTATTTAAAAATTGTTTTTGTAAAACAACTCATGTTTGTGACATTTTTATATTAACATTAAATAAAAAGTTATTAATGTCATTTTCCAAGAAAAGTGGCTCCATGGGGTCCCCAAGTTGACCCATGGATTTTCATGGTCGTCCATGACTCATAAATTGAGGGCAAGACATGTGTCTAGGTCATTTCATATTATTAAATCATTATTTTTACCTTAAACTACACTAATTACCTCTAATCACGATTAAAAACTTAAGAGTTACTATTCACCAAAAAATTATTTTAGTCCCATTGAACAACATTTTATATAATAATGAAACCATGTATGTCATATTTTTAAAATTCAAAACATAGTGGTGGTAAAATTTCATTTAAACGAAAAATCAATTTTTGAAGTACCACTTAGTGGTTTCACTATTCATAAAAAATTGAAGTTTTTCAGAAAAATACCATAAATTCACCCTAAGAAATATTTGATATTCTGAATTCATAAATGACTTATGTTTTACAAAAATAATAACATATAAGTTACATTAATTAATTTAATAATTAATTCCCGCTGTCAGAGCAAATATCGTATTTTTATGAAACAATATGTATCAAAAGATTGACACTAGTTTAAGTCGAATTTCAAAGTGAAATTATTTCCAATGACCACTATTGGATTAAATGGTAAAAATATATTCTAATTTCGCTTTAAAATCAATTCAAAAGATAATATAATCATATAAATAAATTATATTAAAAAGAGTTTTTGAATTAAAATACAACATTTTTCACTATTCATTAAAAAATGAACTTTATCGGAAAAATAACAAAAATTTACACAAAGTAAATTTTGATGTCCCGATTCTAAAGAAGATTTTTATTTTGTCAAATATAAAACATAAAATTGTAAAAAAGTGGATTTAAAAGAGCTTTGCCATCAAAAGGCAGTTAATCGACCTTTTAAAGAATATTAGAATGTTTACGCTTAAAATTGGATTCATTCTCATTTTAATTCTCTAGCATTTATCGTAAAAAGTAAAAATATTTGGTAGACATATATAATCATTTTGTAGTTAGTCCTGTTCATTCCCTCTATTACAACAGCTAGGCGTCAACTACCATTTAAAATAATATTATTTTAATATTAGAGTGCAACGCAAGATTCTAAAGAAACTCGTTGTTGCGTATTGGGTACGCCATCGAGCATAAAATCCCCTTTAAAGTAATATTAATATTTTATTCACAAATATGGATAAATATGAAAATTTCATATTCTTTATTTACCTGGGGTGTTACAGTTAATAAACATACTATAAAATTCAAATACAACCTCATGTGGTTAATTAATGTCATATATAGCCTTATCTAATTTCGTGGTCCATAATTTAATTTTTTATGAATATTATATCAGTTAATAAAATAATATTAGTTTTAAAAACTCATTTATGTTAATGTTGGCACTATTTAGTATTTTGTATTAGTGAAACCCATAAGAACATGATCGCTTCGAAAAAAATACATTTAATGAACCCAACCATGTCGTATTCACCTAAAAAATTCATTGATGGAATAAAAAAAATCATGTTATATTTATTTTAATATTTTAAAAATCATTTATTGGATTTCTTCATTAATAAGGTAATTACTGCATCATCATTGTGTCATAATTTAATTTAATTATATAATGTCTAAAAATCATAAATAAAATACCATGATGTGGGAAATCCTTTTATCTTTCTAATGAATTTTTATAGTCAAATATATCTTATTTATAACTCTATATTAAAAATTATTTATTTTTTAAAATTTTAACTCTTCATTAAATTAAATATAATAAATGTCCTAATTTAATCCAAGTGGATCAAAATGGATCATATTTTTGTCCTAAGGATAATATTGGTCGATATAATATTGTACTATATAATTAGGACATTTTTTAGGGTAATTATAATATGAATTTTACCTTTAATTACCATATTTAATTTTAACCGTGGCAAATATAATTCAAAAGATACTACTCAGAAAAAATAGTTTTGATCATATTGAATCACATTTTACATACTCATGTCAATAGTGTCTCTCATATTTTTGAAATTCAATTCATGGAAACTGTAAAATTATGGTTCATACAAATTTTTAAATGTTCCTAGAAGGTGGGTAAAAAACATTAAAAAGTACAATAAAATTTTATACATCTAATATTTTTATAAAATGAATCCAATGAATTAAATGGGATTAATATAGGAATTATGTATCTATTTTTACTTAAAAAAATTAAATTAAAAAATAATTACTTAAATAAAATTTTAATTTTAAACAATTATATAGAGTTATTTACTATTCATAAAAAATTGAATGTTTTCGTACAAATAAAAAAATTTCACAACAAACTAATTTTGTTATTTTGAATCTAAAATTGAAGTTCATTATGAAAAATAATGATTATAAATTTTCAAAAAGTAGGTATTACTTTTTATAACTAATTTTTTAAAGTTGTTTGATTGGTCATGGTGTGCTAGAACTCGATGATGCGTATAACACACACAATTGTATCATTAAAATAGAAATGTACCGTGGAATATTGGGGTGTTACATGTATGATTACAACTACTAAAATTCTATTTAAATTTTAATCTAGAATATAATCGGTGTCATGACCTCCTAAATTTATTTTTTTACTCAAACTAGTAATGATATGTATAAGGAAATTATATACTTTGAATTATTAACAACATATAACTACGTGTTATGCCCTAAAGTGGAAATGATATAATGAGTATCAATGATTTAGATGGGTTTAGGGATGAAATGTATCATATAGTTGGGGAATACATACATGGAAAATTTTAAATATATTTCAATATATATGGACATAAATTTTATTAATATATTCAGCTAGTAGTTAATATTTATAAAAATTATCTATATATAAGAAATAATATTATATGTATTGAACTATGATTCAATAAAAGGATATATTACATTGTAGTTTTCATTTTTACTTAATGAAAAATGATTCTATAGATGATTAAATGTTTCCCTAGAGAATCTTTGTTATAATGTGACACTAGATTTCATATATATATTAGATGAAAATTTTAAGTCGTCACTCCATATTTGATCCAATAGTATCACCTATCGCCCAAAATGATTCTCAATAATACCTAATAAATGAACAGTATTTTATATCATGATTAAAGGTGTGTCTAAGTATGTTTGGGCTATATAACACTAAAAATGCCAATATGATGTGATTCAAGAGAATTATTTCATGCAATTGATTTTTTTATAATTTATGTGCTTTTAGAGATTAATTTACAGTTAGAAATTATAATGATTGAAAATAGATTCCAATAATCCAAATATATACCATCGTGAAACTGAAGTTGTATTTTAATGAAATTGAATAACCTTTTATTCAATTCACCATCATTACACTACTACTACCATCATCCCAAAACTATGATATAGAGCCATTAATGGAAGGATAAAAACTCATTTTTCCAAGGTGTATCCATATGATAACATGAATTCCTTAATAAATGGGATGAATTTAACCCTATTTCCATTACATATAGGTGAATTTCATAGTAAAAATAGATATAGAAAAAAATTATAGGAGGGAAACCAGAGGAAGCAGATGTATTTTAAAATTCCATTATAATGTAAAATCCATTATGAATATGACTTTTTGATGATCATTTATTTTTTAAAAATTTAATAAAACACTATTAGTAATTTTATTTGGATTTAACTCTTCGTATCCATTTTAAAATTCATCCTTTAAACATTTCATATTTTAAAATATTTAGTTGAACCATGTATAGCTCCAAAATAATATGTTTTAATGTTAACCGATAATATTCTACTAATAAAATAAATCCTAAACATTCCACCTAATTTATATTTCTAAATAATAATTATTATGATGTACAAACAACCATAATTTTGTTTAATGATTATATAATCATAATATAAATTATATTGAATATTTATTGTAAAAACACTTGAATTTAATGTCCTAGAAAAACATAAATTATATATATTTTTTATCTTATTATATTTTTTCTATTTTTTTTATTTTTGATTCTCATGACTTATTTTTTATAAACTATAAAACAAAAAAAAACAAATATTTTAATGAAGTTAAATAGTAATTTTGGGTTAAAGGTGTGTTAGTGAAATACACATTACGTTGGATGGGTTAATGGAATATATATTGGGTTTTTTTTACGTCAGACCTTTATATGGGTGATTCATGTATTTAAATATTGGGTTTACACATTAGTTGTGCTTGGGAAATGTGATAGGCTCTTTTCTTATGTGACATCATGATAGGACCTTTATGGGCCGTGTTTTGTTTAATGTAGTAAGGTTTGTCTCACTCCAAGACCATCAAGCATATATGTGTTTTTGAAAGGGGTATACACTAATTATTTTCAATGTCTCCCTCATACCACACTCAATCTACAATTCATTTTTTCTGTAATTTGAGAATCTAGTTTCTCAGAAAATACCATTTCATACTTGATCGATTTATATTTGGTTTTTATGATTATATTTGGCTATGTGAAGCTCTTCACAATCATTTATTCAATTTTTATCATACATTTATTTTTTTAACGGTATTAAATATCAAAAATATATTAGTTCAAGAATGTTAATTGTGATTCCAAGAAAAATTTTCAAAATAGGAAACATTCACTAATAATAAATCTTTTTTAAACATGGGGTAGTAAGTTGTTAACATGTTTTTACATTTGTATTTTCTTATATGGATTGAAATGGATGTTATTTTTTGTATTGAAAATGAAAAAAATATAAAATTCATATTAATTTAAGTTGCAGGGTCAACAATAATGTATTTTTTTCATTTTGAACATTGAGTTTAGGTGTAATTATTTTAAATAATTGATGATATACTTGTACAATGAATAAATAAAGGGGTCATTATTTGTGGGAAATAGTCTAAGACTTATTTTATAGGGTTTGGAATATATATTTTATGACCTAGTGGGATAAAATTTTGAATGTGATATAATTTGAATAAGTTAGAGTGTATTTGGAAGATTTAATATTTGAATTTTATTGTCCATGAGGGGTTGGGATGGGGAAATCTAGTTATTTTAGTTTGTTTTGTCATACTATAGGTCTGGTATCCTCAAAATAGATATTTACAACATATTGAGTTAATCATATATCAGCCATTCATGAGTGAAAATTTAGTGGTTCAAGAAATAAAGATAATTGGAATGAATGTTGTTCCAATGATGAGTTATATGGCTAGGACCCATGTTGGAATTTAGTCCATCCTTTATTGAATTAGTTATTCCACATTACTTAATTATGGATAATCAGGATAGAAATGTTTTGGGAATAAACAATTGATGTTGTAACAACCATTATTGGGATGTTTGGGATATGATGTACAGTGTTTGAGCTCCCTCAGTTGATAAGAATATAATAAATTAATTTTTATGAGCCATCATTGAATGAGTTGAATGGTCCATGAGATGATATTATGTGGCCTCCATTATTTGAGATGGTTATGGGAGGGAAGTGAGTAATTTATGTGAGGTATTATATTTTATGATAAGTACAATCTATATTATCAGAAATTGTTTTAAATCAATGCAAAACTCTTTTTAAGTACAGAGATGTGGAAAGAATTGTCAGGTTTTATAATGTATTGGTTATTTCTCAGTGAGATAATAGTTTTATGTTTTTAATATATAGTATAAATATTCCATTTAATTCATAATTATGTATATGGTGATCACACATTGGGAATTTTTTGGTCGTTTATCACAAGATTTATTACGGACAACATCCTTGAGCATCATAATTTTTATGCAAGCCATGTTATCTAGGATAAATCCATGACCAAAGACCAATTATTAGGATTATGATTTTTTGATTTATTATGGTATTGATGTATTGTCAATAAATAGTCAATAATAAATTAATATTATGCCTGAGATATTGTTCATCTATTTTGATTATTTTCTTCACTAACCCACTGCAAAATAGGATCTTAATTATTTATACAAGGGACCTATTATATTATATTTGTTGTATCAAGATATTATAATTATTATTATATTATGATATATTTTTTCCATAAATTTTTAGCATGTTTTTACATCTACATGGTTTTTTATTAATGATTACATAATATTTAGGGAATAGTCCTACAATGTAATCATATATTCCCTTAACAATAGTTATGAACTAATTGTGAACCCCTAGGCAGAAATGAGTTCATGTATATATCATATATATAAATATTTATAATTTAATGGTTCTTATGAAATGGTATTAGAATCATGTTTTTTATATATATTTCAAAAAATTGTGGAATAATTAACAGATCCCGAGGACTCATGTGAGATACTATAACTTTAGTTTGGATGAAGTAAATATATTATATGATTGAGTTTATAGGGTATTGGTTAAGTTTTAATGTTATTAATTTTATTTGGTTTCATTATTAGAGATTACATGGTTTTTACTCTTGCATATTTTTGAACTTGTTTTCAATTTCTTGTATTATCGATATGAGATTTGGATCACTTGTCAGGAATTTTTTTATATATGCTTAAATTATTTAAATTTAATTTATATTATATTCTATGTATTTAAATACTTGTTTATATTTACAGTTAATTGATTTAACCATTTCATGTTTATGATTAAGAAATTTATGAAGTTTACTAACAAGTGTATATTGATGATACGATTATAGAACATGTTTACTTGGAGTTAATATACACAGTGGTTGTGGTTAGATACTTATGGAATGTATTTTATTGGTAACATAGAAATTATTCATCTAATACATTATATTAATCCTCATAGGTTGTTATAAATTGATATCATCAAGATGGATAATACTTCTAATAGAAATGATGATAACTAGGATGGTGAGGCTTTTCATGATTATGTGGATTCTATAGACAAGAAGATAGTAATGTATCTATAAACTGGTGTTTTATAAATAATATCGATACGTAAATTTTGTTTTCATGGTAGATAGTTGAGAATGGTATAAATGGTTTGATATTCTAATATATAGCCCTCTTAATATTTTCAGCGAATGAATTTTCATTAAAACACTGTGAAATAAATTCATATCCATAAAAATAATTTTGAGTTATTTGGGATTCCTATTTATGGATGAGTTAATCAACTATCCAATATTATTTAGTGACATTCAAATATATGATGTGGTGTTAAGATACATGATATGGAGGATCATGCCTTATCATATTGAAACTTAAAATATGCATTCATTTATGACTTTTCTATGAGGAACTAATTCTAGACCAATACTAAATTGTAATTGTTGTTTAGTTATTTAATCTACTTTTGGATGACTATACCAGTAATTATAGGTATTTAAACATTTCACCAGTTTTATATCTATTAATGATATGAAAAATACTTGATGATAGAATTAAAACTGAGATGTGTTTCCATGTCCTGATATTCATCCTTATATCTTAATTGGATGTCAATATCTAGTCCATAAAAATTACGAAAGTATTATTGAAGGATATATAATTGACTCTTATTTAATTTTAGTGGGGCCAATTTATGTTATTAAGGTTTTGTTATTATTTATTCCTATATACGGATAAAAATGATTCTAAAGGAAATTTTATTTGGTGGGTTGAAGAAGAAAGGGAATGCAAGGGGTTCTTTAGATCCTTCATTAATAATCTACTTTTCAAGATGATGGATTTTATTAAACGATACTTAATTTGTTCCACAGTGGTTGAGGGACATTGCAATCTATTGGATTTAATTTTTTGACGTGGTGTGTAACATTGTAATGATCAAGATGGAATTATGTAGAATATATCAGGAATTAATTGACATCTAATAATGTATGATGTAATTAAAAATCATTAAGGTAGATACATATATTGTAACAGTACCATTTAATCTGAAGGCAGGTACTCATTGACAAAACATTAGCTAGATTTAGTACATAACAACATAATTTTGAGGTTTTATTATTATAAAAAATCGTGTGACAGATCCACCAATAATTCATCTATTTAGGAACCATTACCAATATGTTTTCTCTATATATGTATAGGGAATCATTCCTAACATGGTGATTTAGTTTGGGATTAATGTTATCAAATGTGAAATTATCATATTAATTCCACATTATCATTTTGAAATTTGATTGTTGAGGGTTTTGGATGTTAAACTCAATGACCTCATGGTGTTTTTTTATTCTATGATGAACCTCTATATATAAATACTTATTCATATTTATCTTCCATAAAGTTAAATGGAATTTTGATTCAATTTGTTTATTACCAAAAACCAAATTAGTCAATAGTTAATAGTATGTATCATGTAAAAAAGATATATGATATATTTGAATATTCTAGGGGTAAATAATTGTTATCCATGATAAATCAATGATTTTTATATAATAGCTTATTATTAGGGAATTAGGATGCTTTAATGATTTTATTTTTGATAAGATGTAGGTTTTATGGTTACATAGTGATTCTATTTGTTATGATGATTACACTAGTAGTTCTCATAAAACATAAAAACCATATTTCATTATCCCAGCCTACACTATTTCATATTGGTGTTTATTGACAATGTTTCATCATTATCAGAAATAAAATTATATTATCCCAAGACCCTTAGATTATTCTTTATAAAATATTGTCACATCAACATTAATCTAAGTATTGTACGTGTTATATCTATATCAAGGAGGTTAACTATCATAAACATTTATTCTCTGAGGAATGAACATTATTTGTCACAGAAGAGGCATATGCATTGAAATCATCGATAATTCATAGGAATGTAACTGAGAGATTGATATTTCTCATATCTGTAATGTATTGAACATGTATTATCCAAATATACTTTCACATATTATTTATTAAAATAGGTCCAACCGATAATGCTTGGTTGTTTATGTGGTCTATTAAATGTGAGTACTCTATTCCCTTATTGATGAAAATATTTACTTCAATATAGACTTTGATTGTATATAATGAGGTTATTTAAAATAGATTTCATTGTGTTTCATTTGGATAATTACATAATATATTTTAACATTGATATATAATGTTTTTGTTTATAGGTATCAGAAACATCAACTCCTTGATAGGATCTACCATAAAAATGATTTTTATCTATTTGTTTTGTTCTAAAATTATAATTCTTCATTCACTACATCTTTTGTTAGAAATTATTATATTCATAGAAGAGGAAATGTTTCTACTACATATTGTCCAAATGATACTAAAACATGTTGTAGATGAGTTTTGTTAAGTGACTAAAAGCATTCAATATGTATTCTGTATAAACTACAAAAGAAGGGGATTGTTTTTAGATGAACATAAAATAAATATAGAAGAGTATATGATATGGATATCTATTATGGATTAAAATTTGATTTTCTTTCTCACTTACCATTTAGTGGATGTGTTAGATGGACTAGAGTTTATGGCATTATATCACTTGGTCAACACCTCTTCATTGGATGATCAAGTAATATTTGAAATGATCTTTACACAATTTTTAAACTAATGTGTGAATGAGTCATAAGATATGTCACAATACATGGTTTTTATATTAATGGTGAATATTTACAATATTAAAAATGTATTTTAGTGGTCTCAACATTAATTCTAGAGCATTTGATGTAGCACTCCAATTTTTTATGATTTGTGGACCCTCAAGGAGTATCCAAATTTAATTTTATAACATGCATAATATATTTTCAGTGAGTATAAGGAAAGATATTATGGGGTTTTTCGCTCATTTCATTATATTTTAGAGGATAATGGTGATGCATTAGTGACCATGTCTTCAGTTATAACACCTTCCAGTTTTTGCAATGAAGTGGGATTATGTGAAAATAGACACCATCATATGGAAAACTAGGACCACCATAGCTTGAAATATAATGTGGTAGTTTTTTCCCAATAAGATAATGTATTATATTTCAATTTAATATTAGGTAATTTATCAATATATGAACAGAGAAGTTATAAATATAATATTTAGTGTGGTTACACTATTTTACATTCGATCATAGATTCATATCATAAAATTAACATTATGTGATAAATTTAGTTTCGAGTGCTGAATGCTATTGTGTCTAATTTAAATATCGATATAGTATAATACAAAAAGAAAGAAATAATATTTAAGATGAAAATCCATATATTGCATGACATGATATGGCCAAGCATTCCAAAATTTCAGTTTATCATGGAATAACTATCAAGATATAGATTTTTTTTAATATAATGAATTCATTGAGGTTTTTATATTGATGTTTACATTTTACTAAAATTTTCATATTCCTTGATGATGTATGTTGTTTTCATTAGAAATGAGTGATTCAGTGGTGATTGGGATGATCCTACTACCAGAAACCACTAAATGGGTGTAGTTAATACAAAAAAGGTCACATACCACTCATTTTAGTGGATCATATATGTTGAAGAAGGAAATTGACCCTAGGAGGTCTTTGTTCGTGGATGTGTATTCATATGGATATTCCCCCTATTAGGGTATTGATGTATAAGATGGTTGGTAAATCCACATCTATGGTCTATTGGTTCATTCGAAATATTATATAATATAAAGATAAAGCATTATTAGTTTGATTTTCACAATATAAGGATTTAAATAATTAAATGATTCATACTTCACTAAAATAATGGTTCGAGTAACTTGATTGCCATATTTATGAAAATTAGAATTTATTATTTGTTTCAAATGAATCATATAAAGAATACATAGTGCACATTGTGGACTTCAGTGAGAAGGTGTTTTAATTGAGGACTAGGAATATTGAATAAATATTACATAATCATATAATATACTTGATGAATCAATAATGATGGAATAAAATTTGTAATATTGGTGTCAAGAGCTATCAGTGATGTACCATTGTGTTACATTTCAAATACAACAACCCCTAAGAGAGGGGATTTGTGTGGTAATATCCTTTTATTTTGTGAAACATTATAATTTAAATTATATTTATATTCATGCATCTTTTTTTCTTCGAGATATTGTGGACGTTGATGGTATCATAAAAAAATGTATTTAAAAAATTGGATTGTTTCGTAAAATAAATATTTTTTAATTTAGGTGGTTATAGTCTCATGTAGTGAAACCATGGAATGATATCTATATATATTTTTGGTCATGTAAAATATATTATAAAAAATTTGATAAATGTTTTGAATGGTTTATTTTCATTATGATACAAAATGATCATATCAGGGTATTGATTGTGAAATTTAAAATTCCCTCTTCTAGGGGACTATCTGATCACTGTGAGTTCATGTAGAGTTTTTTTAGACAATGAACCTATAACATCTAGTGTATTTATTAAAAAGAGACACTATGATCTATATAATGCATAATATTCCACATCAAACTTATGTGAACAATTAAATATTATTATGTTACCTTACACATAATATGTTTAAATGATGGTAATGAAAAATATTAACTGATTTATAGAAATATATTTAAATTATATATTTTTAATTATTTTGTGAAAAAATATTTATAAATGAAAAACATCTTTAAATAAAAGGAAATGTTTATTCTCAATAACTATTTAAATGGAAATAAGTGGTTTACTAAAATAATAAAGTCCCTCATGATAGACTTTATTACTGAAATATATATGTTATATATTACATTTATTATTTAAAATTTGCTTTTTATGTTTTCTAGAGTTGATAAAACAACCAATTCATTTTTTTTTGATAAAAGAAGTATTTTTCCAAAAAATTGGATTCTTACAACATTTTGATGGAGAACCGATTTGAAATCTATTGTTTGAAAATTATTACTTTCTATTTTAAAAAATAATAATATTCATTGTACGTGGGTCATAAAATTTACTTTGGATAAGGTTTTTGTATTTTTATGATAATAATCATTTTTAATGTATAGTGAAAAATATTGTATTCAAATTCAACACATATTTTCCATCTATGTTATTTATATAGTTATGTAATCATTTTAACTGGTTGGAAATTATATTTAATTTTATTTCATTTAATCCAATTTTTGTAATTAGGATAAGTTGAATATTGAAATTGGATATAAAAACAAAGTTAATTTTCAAAATTTTACTCAAAAAACATGTTTTCTTATCATGTCAATGATATTTGTTTTTAATTAATTTTTAACTTTTATGTGGTTTGAATTTGTTAAATTATATTCAACATTTTGAATCAAATGTTTCAAATTATGTAAATACGACGATTTAGTTTTTTGTACATTAAAAATAGTAAAATATTTAATAATTTTTTTTACCTTGGTTAATGTTAAATCAGGTAATTAAAGGTAAAAACAGTGTTATGATAATATATACCTACCCATACTATTTTCATAATTTAATGGGATAGGTTTATACAAATAATGATTATCCTTGGGTGTCTTTTAGGACAATGTGGATCCACGTAGATGACTTTAATACAAAATGTGTCATATTATAATATGGAGTTATTGATGATATATATCTGAAAATAAATATTTATTTTAAGGCTAAAAAAATTAAATACATTCTGGTAATATAAATATAGGTTTTAGAATTTAAATGATTAAATTTATTTTGGAAAAATAGATGATGCATTAATAGATACATTAAAGAAGGGATTGAATAAATGATATTAATATTATTAAAATATATATAAATTGATATATTTGTTTCCACAAAAAAATTTTCTAGATGAATAAGACATTTTAGTTATGGCTTAATATATTTATTCTATGGAATCAAGTACTTATAAATTTTTACACGAGACATGTATGGATAGTATCAAAATAGACATTATTCATATTTTAAATAATAAAATATTTATTTAAATGATATAAAAAATTAAAAAAATATATGATTCTAAAAAAAGATGATATACCTATAATAATATCATTAATCAATCATTCATGGGGTTTTTCAAATGATTTGTTATTTATTTTGTCTCTCAAATTTAAATTAATTAATAAATCGATAAAAGATAAATTTTGTAAAAAGACAAATATAAGGATTATAAAAAATAAAAACATTACTAATAATAATTTGATGATTAATATTCAAATCAAAATTAATCATATATTCTCAATAATTTTGTATCATAAATATTAGGTTTTAAATTTAAATCATATTAATTTAATGACCTCAATAATTACAAGGGTGCCCCTCCCCTCTCATTTAAAAAAGAACTCATTCCCATGTATTACAGACACATAAAAAACCATTTAGATTATAAAAAATCTACCAAAAACTATTTATATATTCTATAAACACATTTGTGAAGCCATATATTAGACATAACACCATTTTTAGAGGTGTTAAGTAATTATTCAAAGGTGATATAACAAAAAAAGTACCGTTATTATTTATGTATTTCTATTTTATTTATTCTTCACATAATTATATTATCCTCCCACCATGATGAAAAGTGAATTACAGTATAAAAAATATATTGAGATGTTAGTATGTTAGTATTTCCACTTGAATCAATTTTCAGTTTCATCAGTTGGGAAACGAACTTTTCGTTCAGCTGTACAGCGGACTAGAGCCTCACCAACCTATATTATTCATTTTTCATCACCATGTTTAATGACTTGTTATATAGATGGAGTTAATGTTCATATCTGATATTAATTTCATATTAATCATTATGTGATAATAATATATCAAATATGTTTTTACTTTACCTGAGGATACAAATGATAGTGTCATTCGTGCGTACTTGTGAACTATAACTTCCACGAAATGATGTGATTTTTATTTTTCACTAAATCAATTGTATCATATATATATTAGAAAATTAAAATGATTAATATGATATTGTTGATGTTATTATAATTATTTAATGATAAAAATTACTTTCCTTCTTTCCGTGATAATCAACGAAAAATGAAGATGTTACTCATGCATATATACAGCTTACCATCTCCACGTTGGTAATATTTTTCACATTTCATATCCATATTTAATGAATGGATTTAATGTTAAAATTGAAATAAAAAACATATTATTATTTAATTAATATTATTATGGATATGATGATCTTATTACCTCTTGTAATATTGACATCCTACTAAGTTCATTTTCGACTCGAGGACTGAATATCGAAAAAAGTCCAAATGTGAATAAAAATAATAATATAACTGTTATGAAAAGATAAATTTCAAATAAATGTAATATTAAACATTATAAGTTTTTTTATGAAATATAAATAATTCACCTATTTTTATTAATAATGAAGATAAATATTTTATGTGTGGAGTTGGACTTAAGGTAAGGTATTTAAATCTAAATTTACCTTCAATGAGATACATCTTGATGATATGCACTGTTATTATTTTATAATGTTTGAAAACAGAAGCATTTACATTTTGCAACCGTATTTTACCAATAATTATGTTAACTTCATGTTTCTATTAATTTAAATGATCAATGTACTATTGGAATATTTGAATAAAACATTGTTTTTTGTGTTTTAATAATTTACTCATCTAAATATTTCCTATTCAATCCCCTGTTTTCTAAATGATTTTATGGATATATATATGTGGTCATAGATGTTTTAAAAATAATATTCTCAGATATTATTTTAATATTTTCAATGTGGTATTGGAATGTGTTATTAAAAAATCCATTTTAAAAATGATGTTAATTTTTTTTAAATGGATTGTTTATCTTATGAATGAAAATGAAATCTTATGAGTTTCATGTTGAAAATTGTAAAAATATATGTGTTGGTACATGGATATTAAATGGGTGAGCCAGAGATAGATTATTAGAAGGGTTTATCCCAATTATAGCTCATGTTTGATACCTATATATCTTATATGAATGGATGGTCCCCATTATAGCTCATGAAATATTGGTGAGGCTGATATATATTATACGAAGGTTGATCCCATTTATAGCTCTTTAATGTATCAGGTATTTAGAATGTGGAAGTTGACCATTTGGACAATATATTTATAAGGGTTATTGTATGCGTATTATTTTAATGATATATAAAAGGAACATAAATGATTTTTATTCTTGGTCATAATATTTTATGAAATTCATTTTAATGGGTTGTCATGTTTTCACTGAACTAATGATTTCCTTTCTTTATATCCCTTACTCAGATTTTTTGCACATCCCATGTTCTAATTTTTATTATTTATTTTAATGATTATAAATGAAAAAAATATTTTGTGATGAATTTATTGAAAATGATTCCCAAAAATAAATCATGTATTATTTTTAAATGTTTTTCATTGGTGTAATAGTGGATACTGAGTATAAACGTATACTTTTAATTTATGGGTTCAGTATTTAAAGGTTTTGTTGTACTAATAAAATAATTCTATAAACTAAAAATGTCTTCTAATGTGAAATCTAGTTCAAAAAGACTTGAATATGTATTTTTTAAGGATGTTCCCTTATAGAGGGTATTATAGAGAGGTTTTGACAACAATAGAGTTCAGGATGTTTCCTAAAGAATTTGGGGTATAAACATGAGATTATAATTTTATGGTCGATAATAAGTTTAATGCACTACCATCCCCATTGAGGTAATTATGGGTTATTGTATTTTTCAATGAAAAATGAAATGTATTATTTAATCATTGAGATTAAAAAAAGTATGTTTATTTTGATCACTATAATATATTAATAATATTAAAATAATTATATATTATTTGAAAAAGGAAAACCTATAGGAAGGGTGGAAACATATCACGTCAGACAAGGCTACATTAATCAAACCCACAACTAATGTGCGGTAAGGATTTATCACCTAACCCTGGCCTATGTGAAGTCATTGGTTACTAAGACATGTTAAAAGTAGTTAAACTATTGATGATATAAGAACATTTCAATTTTCTAAAATTAGGTTTTATAAAATTGTTATCCATTTTTTTGGAAAATTATTTGGGGATTAAGAGGTAAATTTTATTCTTGAAGATGTTCACTATATAGGGAAATTTATATTATTTAGTTAAATATAATTCTATGGGATTTTATTTGAGGATTAATGTTTGAATTATATACTGTAATAATATATTATTTCATTTGTGGATTAATGGTGAATTAGGTTATTTATGGAAATGATTAACCAACCATGATAAATATGCGAATAAATTAATTAATGTTTTGTATGAGACATTAATCAAGAATTTTTATTATTTTGAGACAAATGTTAGACTATATCTAGTAATACTATGTTATCAAATATTTCATAATTTTGTGTTTTAGTATTAATTTTGATTATATTAATGAATTTTAAGGATTTTTATTTATAGAATATTCTCTTTTGTACATTGAGTATTATAATAAAATTTTATAGATCTAAAGTAGTCTTTCGTCTAATAAAGGATTATACTTTTTTGGAATTATATTATCTTATCCTGAACATTTTTGTTTTTTAATATTTCTTGGATAGTGAAATGGATACTAAATATTTTTTGGAATAAGTGATTATATTGATGTTTATACATCTTGAATATTCAACTATTGGAGACAAAATATATTTTGTGTTTGAAATTTATTAATGTATGATACTCTTTTGGTAAATTAGGTATGTTTACCCTTCTTATAAGTCAAGGATGTAAAATAATTACTCATATTTAACAAAATTATCTTCAACCAAACACATTTTTTAGTTACTTTTCTTGCAATAAAATCAATATTCTTTTAACAAATCATATTTTTTTGTTTGGTGATTGTTAAATTTCTCATGATCATGTTTTCTGTCACTCACAATCAGAACATTATGGTTATATTTCCTTCCACATCCATGTTTTCATACAAGGAATCCTAATATGTGTTATCTGAGGAGACCTTTATTCTATTATTTCTTTCTTTAAAAGTTATAGTTTTATTAATCATTTTTCTAATTTGATATTGTATAAAACTTATTTTTAAAAGTCAAACCTTAGTTTAAATACACAAATTCAAATTCCGATGGAGTAATTTCAATAAGGGGGATTTTATATCCTATGTTTTATAAAAAGACACACTATGATTGATAGCGTACATGATATGACACATCAAATGTAAGTGAGAAAATATATATTATTATATTACCTTACAAGAAAGATGTTAAAATGGAAGGAATAAAAAATATTAATTTATGTATTAAAATAATGTTTAAATATGTTTATAATTAATTCTTCTTCTAACAATTATTTAAAAATTAATATAAAACCTCTGATCTATAGAAGGAATAATTTTCTAAAAAACAACTTAAATGAATATAATTGAGTATATAAAATAATAAAATCAATTTTTATGGATTTTTTAAATGAAATATATATTTAATATTTTAAATTTATTGATTAAAATAATTATTATATGTTATATATATATATGAGATAAGAAAAAATTCTATTTTTTAAAATCTATTTTTAAAAAATATGGAATTTTTCAACCATTTTATAGAGAAACCATTTAATATATCGATTTTTAAACATTTATAAAAACTATTCGGTAAGAATTAAATTCTTATTTCTTTAGGGGAATAAAAATTTACTTTGGTTAAATATTTTGTGTTTCTTTATAATATTTATTTTCTAATGAATAGTAAAAAATACTACATTTTAATTAAATTTTTTTTTCTACGTTATTTATATAGATAGGTTTTTATTTTCATATTTCATAATTTTTTTTGAAATTATTATTTTTATATACTATATTTCAGGTAATTGGAATCAATTAAATATTAATATTGAAAAAAAAACTACGTGCACTTTGGTACATTTTACATAGAAAAACTATTTTCTAATTTGGTCAATGAGATTAAAGGTTAATTAATTTCTGTGAATTATATATTTTATATTCAGAAAAATTTATTCTATATTTGGTATCAAATAACCTCGATTATGAAAATAAATCCATTTTTTGACATTATGAATATTACATTAGTAATAAATGATTTTGCCTCATAAAAGTAAATTGTGTAATTTATGGTAAAAATATTATTATTATTTGAAAATTAAACTACCATAAAAGTTTTCATAATTTAACTATATTATTTTATCACTAACATGAAAATCATTAGGTATATTTGATGAAAAATTGGATACACATGGATGGCCTTAATACATTTACAATATTATATTCAATGAATAGTCATTTTTGTAACACATTTTTTTTAAAAAGTAATGTATTTTAATATGGAGTTATAAAAGGGTTAAAATACAGTATAATTCATATTAATAAATCTAAATATATTATATATTTCATGGTAATTTATTTATATATTTTATTAATTAAATAATTAAATTTAATTGTGACACAATGATAATGAATTAATAAATTTATTAAAGAATGAATCATATAAATGATATTAATAATATTAATGTAAATATAATATGATATATTATTTTCCATAAACTGATTTTTTGGATTAATATGGCATGATAGTATCCATTCAATATTGTTTTTTGGATGTAATATTGTTGTTATGAATTTTCAAAAAAGTCAGGTGTGAATAGAGTCAAAAGTAACATAATTCATATATTAAAATATAAAATATTTAATTTATTCATACAAAATTTATTAAAATATAAGACTAGTAAAAAACAAATTATAATTTCAAAAGGTTCATTAATGACACTTTCATTGGTTGTTTTCTTAATTTGGTAAATATTTTTACTCTGAAATTGTAAATTACTTCTTAACTCAGTAAGAGTTAAAATTTGTTAAAAAAATATGGATAAAAAAATATTAAAAACATGTGTAATTTAAATTTTATGACACCTATAGTACCCATAATCATCTGATATTACAAATAATTTTTTCTTGGACCATTGGGAATCGATATTAAGATTATATTAATTTATTACTTTTAATAATTCTATTGGTGCTCCTCCCCTCTTCTATAATAAGACACCGATTCTTCTCTATTACTCATAATTCCATAACATTTTGGTTCATCTAAAATATACCAAAAAACCTTAATATAATCCATTCCTACATTCTTGAAGCCATATATTATGAATTACACCCTCTTTAGAGGATTTATGTTGTTCATCATTGGTGATCAACTGAAAAAGATGTATCATTTTTATTTAAATGTTTATATTTTATTTATTTTTACACTTCCTTATATTCTCTTCCAAATATTATGAGTTAATAAATACAGTGTAATAAATATACCGATATTTTGATATGTTACAATTGTCACCTTAATCCTTGTCCAATTTCATCAAAAGGGAAATAAAAGTTTCATTCGTTCGAACGACATACTACTGCCTCATGAACAAATATTGTTCATTCTTAATAACCTTCTTCAATGGATGGTTATATATATATAATTATTGTTAATATTTGATATTAATGAAATATTAATCTTTATATTATAATAATATATCAAATATGTTCGTAGTTTCTAGGCACATAAAAATGATAATGTCATTTAAGCGTACTTATGAACTGTAACCTCCATAAAGCTATGTCATTTACTTTTATTCCATTAATAACATGTTATATATATATATATTTATATTAGATTCATTAATAGGATAATAATGATTATATGAAAATTAAATAAATAGAAAAAAAATACTTACCATCATTTTGTAATAATGAATGAAAATGGAGATGTTACTCATGCGTGCATACGACATACCATCTCTATGATCACAACATTGTTCATTTTTCATAGCCATATATAATAAATGGATTTAAATATATAATTTCCATTAATTTTTTTTATTATATACTTAATATTATTCTGGATATGATTAACTTATGACCTCATGGAATATTGACATCATACTATTTTTATTTTCAACTCAAGTATCGAATATTGAAAAAAAACCCAATGCAAACATTAATTATAATGAAAGTGTTATGACATGATAATGGTCATATATAAGGACTAATAAAATTTAAAATGATTTTTATGAATGTAAATAAGTAGCATATGTTTATTATTCTAAATGATAAATATTGTATTTATGGACCCAATTTCAAACATTACTTAATCTTGATTTTAGTCTTTAATTTGATTGTAATTAACTTCAAGGACTTTTTCAGGTCTAGATATTTATATAATTGGGAAATTAAAAATACATAACATATTTTTATTAAAAAATAAATCCTTTAACACACTATCCAATTGTTTTCATTAACAAAATCTTTTTAAAAATAAATAAGGTTTTTTCACGTTTAAACAGCATAGATTTTCCATGATCTCATCCTTGACTATATTCTTCACTATGTCCAATGAAAAACATATCAAACATGGGATGAGAATAAAACCATTTATTTAGGTATATAAAATAAGGAGGATAGCTGTGAGTATTGTGATAACTGGAAAACAATGTATATATTATCATACTATAATACATTTCACCTTAAATAAGTAGTAAATATACTTCACTGGATATAAGCTCATTGATTATTTTTTTGGAACCAAAATATTAAAATAAATCCCAATGAAATCATCATATAGAATATAAAGGTATCTTCGAACATAAAAATACAATAATGGGGAAACTATAGGGTTTACTTCTACACATATCACTAAATGGAATTGAAATATAGCTGACTTTCATTCCCATCTCATTGGAGGTTATAATTTAACAACTTTTCCTTCGTTTATCACGAAACCACCCATCATTCTGTTTATCAGATAACCTCCCATCATTAGTATATCACATAACAACCCATCAAGTGTCTATGTACCATTATATAATGATAAAACAGAAAGAATACAAAACATCCACATTTCACTAATAACATTTCATTTTCAATTACAAGAAATCATTTCTTTATAATGAAATATTCAATCAATTTCACAAATAACTTTCAATACAAAATAACCAAAAAGGGAATAAGGTATTTATTTTCCTTTAAAACTATAAGGAATATAGGGGAATCCAAATATCAAATAACGGTTATAGTGGAGGAGAGGTCATTTTAACCATATACGTTAAAAAAATTCCTTTTGTAGTTTAGACTAAAGAATCATAGAAACAATAATCCCATTGAATTAAATTAAATGTAAAATGTGTTTATAATACACTGTATAAAAGTTGTTTCTATATAAACTATACTATGCCTCAATGAAAGGAGATTGAGATGATGTCCCTTAACTTGAGTCTCAATTGAATCATTTGTTATTTGAATTCATGAATAATTAACATAGGATAATTTATACTTACATCAGAACCATTTTCAATTTGATTATAACTCTTATATATGTTATTAACATGTTATTGAAATTACTGAATTCTTTAAGATCATATTGGTCATTTTTTCGATATATGGTACTTAAGTCAAAAATGTTTTTTTTGTATAAATTGTCTATGTAGTCAATGGTATATAATATCTAAAATGATATTCACGAATTAAATATCAAATATATACAATATTTATTTATTTTTAAAACTTGATAAAATTTGAAGATATGAAATGAAATGCACTATTCATGGAGACAGTTGGCCGCACGTACGCATGAATACTACTTTTTTTCATTTTAAAACAATAATAATAAAATTATATAAATGTATATTATGTTAACATTATTATATTTATGTTATGTATGTCTCATAGGTTTAATGTAATCGTCATTTATGCATTCCATATATAGCATGAATGAGTCATATCACTTTGAGGGGGCGGTAGTCCACACTTCCTCAAATGAAATTATCGTATTTATGCATCAAGGAAATCATAAAGGAATGTTGTAATTAAAAATTAAATAATATAAAAAAATATAAATTTCATAAATTTCATATATATATATATAGTTTCTTTAATAATGAAACCCATTATAGGTGGTAAGAAAAAATTGAACAATCTTCGTTTTGTGAGGCAGTAGTTCACCTTACATAGAAACATTATTCTCATATCCATTAGATGAAGGTGTGTATAAGTTTGTATTGAATTAATTTCATAAAATCATCCCAGTATATTTATGATACTATTTTTTCTATGAAATCTAATAATAATAAGAGCATAGGGAGTGGATAAATAAATTAATGGAAAGGAACTTGTGGGAATACGTTACCTCTAAATCAGTTAACTTCTATTTATTTGAGCCAAAAGTATTTCTTCAATTGCATTGGTTCCAAGGTAATGATATTAGGATAAATAGAGTTATGATGAGAGTTTATTTGATAATATTTTGGACTAGGCAAGGGGCTTGAGATGTGTGAGTAAATGGGTAGAGTTGTGGGCAGTTTATAATAGGGAAGATGGGCACTTTAGGAATGTCGTGAAATATTAATTTATTATAAATTCTATTTTTATTAAAAAGGAGCCCAATTTTGATAAATTTAATGATATGAAAAATATAAGTACAAATAAATCCATCCAACAATAATTAATGATATATTGATTATTTTTTTATTCTTATTTTTTATTTAACCCTTATTTACTCTTACAACTTTATCAAGGATTTAAAAATTTGAGATTCAAAATAGTAAAAGAAATATGAAAATGTAAAGTTAAATAGTAATTAATATTATTTTATAGTTATCATAACCATTTGGAGAAATTTTATTTTTTTTAGTCATTTTATAATATTTAATAAAATATTTTAAAATTTAAAAAACAATGTAGGTCAACTTTGACTCTATACATATCATGTCATTTTAGAAATCCATACGAACAAGATTACATAGAAAAAACATCATTAATTAAAATTTAAAATATCATATTAATCCATAAAATTCTTGTTTGTAATCAAAATAATCTAATTACATTATTTTAATATTTATAATATTATTTATTTGAATACTTTATTAATGAAGCAATCAATACATAATCATTGTTTCATAGTTAAAAAATAATAATTTATTGGCTAAAAATTATAAATAAAATATCATGAAATAGGAATTTGTTTAAGATTTATAATGAGTATTTATAGTCGAATATTATATTTATATAACCCAATATTAAAATTATTTTTGTAAAAGATACTAGGTTATGTAATTTTTCACTTCTCCTTTAATTAATAAATATATATTGTCATTTACCAACCCAAATGGGTCTAAAAATCCTAATGTTCAGCATAATGATGCTCATGGTCTAAAATATATCATACAATAGTATTTGGAAATGTTTTAGGGTGGGTTTATATTACTAAAATATTATTTCTCTATATCATTTACCAGATTCACCCTTGAACCATGCTAAGTAGAATAATTACTAATGTTAATATTAATAATGTAAAAAAATCAAAGGTGTATATTTAAAAAATTTGAACATTATGATTCCAAATATGGTATCCATTTTTCAAAATTCATAACACATAATTGGATGAAATTAATTTAAAATTATTTGTATTTTCCAAAACCAAAAAGTGGATTTTAAGAAGTAATAATTATCAAAATATTAACATGTTTTTATATCCAATTTCAATATAAAATAATATCTATTGAATAAAATTGGTTTATATGAAAAAAATATATATTAAATTAATATATTATAACCATAAAATAATATGATCTAATCATAAAAATTATTTTTTTGCAAAAAAGTATTATTTTCAATAAAATTTATCCTATTTTAACTATTCATAAAAAACCTGATAGTTATCAATAATATATAAAACATTCATTGAATATAACTTTTGATATCCATATTATAAAATAGAAGATTATATTTTTTTAAATATAACATATAATACTTTCTAAAATTTAATTTAAAAATATTTCACCATCAGAATGTCGTAAAACTGCTTTTTAAGAAAAATACTTCATTTATCCAAAATATTGTCTTTTATTAATATCATATCTAGAAAACATATTAGATCGTCTTAAAATATTTAATTGTATATATATCATATATTTTCAATAAAATTAAATTACATGAAAAGTTATATTATTTTATAAGCATAATTATTCTCTTTTTAAATTGGTTTTCAAAAAACACATCATTTATATTCAATTAGTTTTTATTTACATTTATTAAAAAATTTGGTGACTAATGAATCATTATTGAAACACATAAAAACCACATTTTAGTAATTATGTTTAAACTATAAATTCCAAAAAATCCAATCGATATGTGTCAACTACCACTTATAATATTAAAAATATTTTTATATTTTTTCGGTATAACACAATGTTGAATGAAACCAATTTTTTTGAGAATCCCATTGTTTTATGCAGAGTACGATAACAGAAAAAGAATCACAATTAATTTTTAAATAATATATTTTTAATTATTATTATTAGAAATTAAAAGGTATTATTTTATATATACCTGGTTCATTACATCATTCCCCCTTTTAGGAATTTCGTTCCTGAAATTTAAAAATGTGGCATGTTAACTTAATAAAAAATCCCACATTGGAAAAAGTGTAAATAAATATTTCAATTTAATAGATGTAAAGAGAAGAACAAAGGTCCTCCAATATATCTCATATAATTATTCCATGTTGGAAAACATTGATAAGGAATAGATAAAAATAATAATGTTCAAATGGAGAGTGTGATAGAAAACCTGATCTAGAGAATGTTAACTATTTGAAAAACATTAACATAATATGGGTAAAATGATCTTTGATTTTACAATAGTAAAATAAAATGGAAAATTATTTTTGAAGGTAATTTTCATAATGTTTAGGAATTTATTAATTATAATGACTAATAACTTTGGAAAACATACATACCTGTCAAGTAGAGTTTCATTCTTTTATAAATATCTAGCGCAAAACTAATCTTTTCTCCAAATGATGAGTATTCAATATTCCTTGGTCAAACATGACGAACGGAAAATAAATTCTATATAACCACATAAAAAACTATTTTCTATGCATTTCCCATATTTTTAGACATTATCCAAAACAAATTTTTTTGTACAAGATAATGTAATTCCCAAAAAATGATAATCCTTTATAAAAATAAATACTACTCTTAATCTAAAAAATTCAACAAAAAATAACCAATGGACAACAATGAGAAATCAATACACAAATGAACTTAGAAATAATAAAAATAATCCAAACTAATACTGGAACACAAAATTCAACAAGATTTCATTACATAGTCTTCCATGGAAAATCATAATATTTATCTTAAAGTCTCATATTGAAAAGTAATTTACCTAATCATATATTATCCTTGATAGGTTATTCATTTCCAAAATTTCTATATGTCTACAATAAAAACATAGATTCTTCCAAAATAACATTTTAATCAGTAATCCATTAAATTATATCCAAGAGTAATCTATTTTCCCTATGCATATAATGTTCCCAAAAGAGTGAATGACTTCTAAAATAACATCTATCATTAAATCACCAAATTATTTTCCTATGCTAATGATATCATTTTATAAAACATAATTTCCAAAAATCAACTTAATATTAATCCATAATATTATTTAACTAAAATTTATAAGTCATACTAACCAGGGACTTCATGTATGCTAGAGGTAGGTGATAAATCACTGTCCCACATTGTTTGTGTGTTCGATTACAACAACTTTGTCTAACGTGATGGTTTGTCACATGGTCTGCATGTTGTCATTTTTTTATAAATTAATAGAATTTTTTAAAATTCTAAAAAATGAGATAAATTCATCAAATATAAACATAACATCTTTAAACCTCAAATGGTATCTCAATCCACTCATTTTCATCCCAAAAATTAATAAAACATAATTGTACCAAATTCAATGATCATATAAACCCTAATGGTTATTTATAACTATATCCATAAAAGAAAAGATAATTCTACCTCAATTATATTTTTATATAAAAAACATATGTGTTCCAAATACTATATGTCTTCCAATTTAATCACATCATTAGTACATTTTGACATGTCATCATCCATATATCATACCTAACTCTTAAAATTCTTAAATTTAGACATCTTAATCAGTGAAAATTATTCATGATCCTTAATCTGTGTTTTTACATCATTTTATTTTTTAATTCAAACCTACAAATGAAAATCAAGCATAATGCCCAAAAATTGAATAATTTCAAATGATGATATAATAAAGAATCCATACCATTCATAGGCCATTCTCTCTTTCCTCATCATTAATTGGAATGGCATTAGGTATTGGAAAATATATAGTAGAACATTCCATCTGATCCCACTCCCAATCCTTCTTCATAGGACATCTCTATTCATATTTTCCATGAAAAACCCCCTTTATAACATTTAATTGATCCATCAAAAAGATTTTATTTCCCTTTCAAGTAGTCAACTGAACGATTCCTTTTTTCATGGATTGTTATTTAATTATGACCTTAATTACAACATATATATCATCTTCTCATTCCTTTGATGCATTTTCCTAGGTGTCTCTTTCCACAATCTTGACACATAGTTTTTTAATATACTTACCTTAACGATTATATCCTGACATCAATATGGTTTCATTTCTCGCATATACGATGCCTTAAAAAATCACCACGGTTCTAGTGTTCAATCATGATTCTAAATAATTGGTTATGAAAAACAACATTAGTTCTCATAGTATCTCCCATTTCTTTTGGATGATTATTCAGAAAACCACCACAATTTCCTTCACATCCACTGTAAAGTTGGTGCTTTTTAGATCCATCCATTTATTAAAACATAAATGGATAGTGTGATCATATCAGTAAAATCATCGTATACTATCCTCTGAGGAGTGTAAAAACTATGATATAATAAATCATGTTATCTTAAACTTGTTAAATTTATCTAAAATAACTATGACTATTTCTAATATTATATCTACTATGGTTATAGAAAACATGTGAGTTGTCTTAAATAACATTGTATCCCCAATATTTATCTAGACTGACCATTGATACCTTATGTAAGGACCCATCCTTAAACATTACACAATATTGAGATAAGTCGTCAATCTTACTATAATTCACATTGATGGTCTTTTTAGGTTTTGAGATTTATAGAATTAGACCATAACTCATAGGTATCCGCCTGATTATTAAAATTTAGATTCATCTACTCACAATCCAATTTTTCCATAATTGGTTTTTAAAAGATATAAGGTTTGTTTCATGTTTAAACAATTTTTTTTTCCTTGATCTTATCCTTGAATCAATTCGTATTTATGTCCTGTGAAAATCATTTCAATCAGCGGATGTTCCTAAAAATCCAATTAAGGGATATAAAATAATGGTTAAAATAGTTTCCTTATGGTATCATGAAAACCATGAAAACCATGAAAACATTGTTATAAAGTAATAAATTTCAAATTTAATAATCGGAAAATATACTTCACTAGATAAAATCTCATTGATTATTATTATTTCATCGAGAAGATTTTAATAAATCTCATTAAAAGAAACATATATCCTAAAAAGGTGTCATGGGACATAAACATACGTAAATGGAATAACCTTAATGTCTAATTCCATACATATCACAAAATCAAATAGTCATACAGCTGACATACATACCCAATGAATTTGATGTTATAAAGAAGCCACCAATCCTTGGTTAATAATGGAACCACTCATCATTTTTTTATCACATAACCACCCCTCTTTGTTTTATCACGTAACCACCCGTCAAATGTCCAAGTACCATTAAATAATCATAACACATAAAATATCACAAATATCAACGTTTCAAAAACAACATTTCATTTGCAATCACGAGAAGTAATTTCAAGATATTGAAATATTAAGTCCATTTCAATTTCAATTCCATAGTACCCAATAAGGGAAGAATGGATTTCATTTCCTTAAAAAAAATATTTCTTATAATGGTATTCAAATATCAAATAATAGTTACATTGGAAGAGAAGTAGTTGTAACCGAATATGGTAAAAAGATTCCTTTTTTTCATTTAGTAAAGTTATTCATAGAAAAAATATTCCATTTGAATTAAATTAAAAGTAAAATGGGTTTATTATACACTATATAATTTTTTTTTGCGTACAATAAAAAATGTGCCTCAATGAACGGAGATTAAGATTAGTCCATTAATTCTAGTCTGACATGTCTAATTCTTCTTTATATTCCTATAGAAAAAAAATATCTTAATTTACACTTGAATCAGAATATTTTTAAAGTTTATTATTACATTTATATAACTTAGTATGAAGTTATAATAATTATATAATTATTTATGTTCATATCGGTCATTTTTTCGACATTCGGTACTTAAGTAGAATGTGAACTTGTTTTTCTATAAAAAATCCTTTTAGTAATAATTAAATAATATATATAATAATATTCATGATTTAAATATCAATAATATCTTGTATATATGTATTTACAATAGTCCATAACATTTGGAGATAAGAACAGAAATGCACCGTTCATGGAGAGGATAGGTCGTACATAAAAATGAACACTACTTTCATTTCTTTGTCATATTAATTGATTGATAATAAAATGATATAGATGTTTATTATAATAAAATTTTTATATTTATGAAATTTATTTATCATTGGTTTAATAAAACCATCGTTTATGCGTTCCTTGTATATCATGAACAAGTCATATCACTTCGCGGGGGCGGTAGTCCCCACATCCAGAAATGAAATTATCATATTTTTTCACCATGGAAAGAATAATTGTATGTAGAAAATAAATATTAAAGAATAATATAGAAAATATAAATATAATATATATCATATATAAATATATTTCCATCACACTGGCCACCATGAGAGGTGGTAGGGAAAAATTAAACAATCATAGTTTCATGTGGAAGTAGTTCACCGAACACATAAACTGCATGTTTGTATCCATTGGATGGATGAGTGTGTAATTGTAGTTAGAATAATTCTCATAAAAACATATTATTATATTAATGATCCTGGTTTAGTTATGTAATCAAATAGTAATAAGATCATATGTAGTGGATAATGAGAATAAAGGAAAGGAACAAGAGAGAAGATGTTAAATCTTAATCGAGTAAACACTTATGATTTGAGCCAAAAAGATGTCTTGAATTTACATTTTCCGAATGTAATAATTTTAGGGGTAAGGGAGGGATGTTGGGATATTATTTGATCTAATTTTTTATGATTAAAGTGGCTTGATTTGTGTGATTAAATGGGTAGAGATGTTGGTCTTTTATAAGATGGCGGAGGGACACTTTACGAAAGTATGAAAATATTAATTTATTATAAATTATAATTTGATTAAAAATGAGTCCAAATTCAGATTGATCCAAAATAATTTAAATATATGTATATTTAAAAAATCCAATATGAATTATAATGGTTTTTGAATATTTTTTAATCCTTTTTTATTTAATCCATTTTTACTCTTACAGTTTTATTCAGCATTTGACACTTTGAAAATCAAAATATTTACCAAAACATTAAAAATGTCCAACTAAACTGTCATTAACATAATTTATAACTTATCCTTACTATTTGGACGAATATAATATATTTTTTGTAATATTATAATATTTAATAAAATATTTTCTGTTTTAAAATATGAATTATGTCAATTTATAAACTATTCATATCATGACATTTTAAAAATACAAAAAAATTATTACATCAAAAAATATTAATTAATTAATTTATAAAATGTAATATTATTCTATAAAATTCATGTATGGAATAAAATTAATTAAAATATTTTTATTTTATTATTTATAATATTATTTATTTGAATCCTATATTAATGAAGGAATCACTTGATCATAATTGTGTCATGATTAATTTTATTTATATAAATTATAAAATTTATAAATAAAATATCATGACATTAGAAATTATTTTTTATTATTAATGACTATTTATAGGAGAATATATCAGTTATATAACCCTGAATAAAAATTATTTTACTAAAACATAAAAGTTTTTGTTATATTTCCCTTATCTTTAAATTAAAATTTATAAAATGTCATTTTCACACCCATGTGGCTCCAAAAAGCCTAAGGTTCTACCAAAGGATGATCATGGTCCGAAATATTTCATAAAATAGGATTAAGACACGTTTTAGAGTAATTTAATATTATTATAATATTATTTCTCTACCCTAATTTACAGAATTTACCTTTTAAGCAATCTAAATAAAATAATTTTTGAAGATAATATTAGTAATGTAAAAAAATAAATGATACCTATTTTAAAAATTTAGAAATTTAGATTCCAAATATAGAATCCATTTTTCCAAATTCAATACACATAATTGGTAGAAAATAATTTAAAATTATTGTTAATTAACAAAACAAGAAAGCTGGTTTTTAAGAAGTAATAACTATCAATCGACTGCCATGGGTTTATGTCCAATTTGAATGGTAAATTAAATCAAATGACTAAAATTAGATTAGATGATAAAAATATATTACATTTATTATATAAATATATTAAATAAGATGATTTATCCACAAGATGTTTCTTAAGGGAAAAATTCATTTTCAATTAATATTTAGCGTATTTTTACTAATCATAAAAACATGATGCTTATCAGAAAAATATAAAAAATTCATCCAAAGTAAATTTTGATGTCCCACTTCTATATAATATGTTTATTTTGACAAATATAACATGTAATGGTTTCAAAAAACAAAATTCAAAACGGTTTCCCCCATCAAACGGTGGTAAAGTTGCATTTTTAGAGAAATACATCTTTTATTCAAAAATAGAATTTGTTCTCATATCATATCTAGAAAATATATAAGATGATTTAAAAACAATTTATTTTATATATATCATATATTTATAATAAATTTAAAATACGTAATAAAGTGATATGAATTTACAAACACAATTATTCTCTTTTTAAATAGGTTTTCATAAAAACACATCCATTATATTCAATAGGTTTTTATTACCATTTATAAAAACATTAATAACCAATGAATCTATATTAAAACATTTTCAACAATAATTTTTAATTTAGTAGATAGTATTTATTTCCAAAATTCCTATTTCTATCCATTAAATATCATTTAAAATAATAATAATAATAATAATATATTATATTTTAGTGTAACTCAATGCTGAGTGCAACATAATATTTCAGGGATACCTGTTTTTGTATATCGAGTACGCTATCAGAAAAATCTTCCCCATTAATGTAAAATTAATATCTTATTAATAACATTTATTATGAATTAATATTATTATTCTATAAATACATGGGTTGTTACATCATTCCCCTTTTAAGAAACTCTATCCTCGCAATTTTTAAATTTTTCTTAGTAACATCATTCAAAATCCCACATCGAAAAAGGAGTCAACAAATCTATCCCAATAATATAATGAAATAGAAGTAAAATGGCCAATGGATATAATACCTACATGGATTCCCTGATTAGAAATATTTATATGGAAGATAAACTAACCATCATGTTTTGATGGAGAGTGATAGAAAACATGATCAAGAGAGAGTTATCAATCTAAAAACCACAAACTTGTGATGGGTTAAAAAATCATTCACTTCCCAGCAGGATACGTTAATCGAAAACATTTTTGTTTTAAGGTTCTTTGCATAATAGTGTGGAATTTAATTAAGATCTTGACTTAGATCATAATAAAACATACTTACTTGTCATGTAGAGTAACATCCTATTATAAATTTCTACCAAAAAACAAAACTTTTATCCAAATGATGAGTAGTCATGATGACTTGTTCACAACTAAAGAATTATAATAAACCTATATATAATCACTTATGAAAATGAACAATATATTTCCCACATCTTTATAAATTATCCTAAACCAAAAATGGTAAGTACAAGATCAGATAATCCCTAAAAAAGACAAACCATTATAAAATGAAATATTATTATTAATCTCTATAATTCAAAAAACAATACCAAAAGTACAAAGAAGACCACTGAATAAAATAATTACCTTAAAAATAATCAAAATAATACAAAAAAAATTTAAACCCAAAATTTAAAATAATATGATCACATGGTCTTCCACAACAAATCATAACATTTATCTTAAATTCACATATTGAAAAGTAATTATCCTAATCACATATTCACTATGATAGGTTTATCATTTCCTAAATTTTCATATGTTCACAATAAAAACATATTTTCTTCCAAAATAATATTTCAAAGATTACACCACTAATTAAGTCTTATCGTATTCTATTTTCCTTAGGCATAAAATGTTCCCAATGAGCAATCATATTCTAAAATAACAGATATCACAAAATCACCAAGTCATTTAAATATACTAAAGATATCTAACTATTATAATAGAAGTTCCAAAAATAAATGTAATATTTGTCAATATATTTCATTATATAAAAATAATAAGTCATAATAACCAAAGACTTCACATAGGTGAGTGGTAGGTGATAAATCTCAATCACACTTTCGTTGAGGTTTTTTTATTATGGATTTGTCTAGCATGATCGGCTGTCAAACTGTCTGTGTGTTGCCTTTTTTCAAAAACTATATAATTTTATAACATTCCAAAAAAATTGAAATAAATTCCTTAAAAACAATGGTAACATATTTTATCCTCAAAGGTTATATCATACATCACATTTTTCATCCCATAATTTAATAACTATTAATTTCCTCAAATTCAAGGATCATAAAAACCAGTATGGTTCTTTATAACTATATCCTTAAAATGAAAGATAATTCTCCCTCATGTAAAATTTTTATAAATCAATCCTAAGGATTAAAAATACTATAATTCTTCAAAAATTAATTACATCATTAATACATTTAAACATATAATCATACATAGATCAATCATAGCACTTAAATTCATATAACGTAGAAATCATAATCATCAAAAATTATTCATGATAATTTATACATGTTTTTCCATATTATTCTTCTATACTTCATATATACAAAAAATAATGCATTTTTTCCTAAGATTCACTAATGAAAATACATGTGATAATAAGTATTCCGAAAATTTTATAGGTTATTTTTAGGTTCCTTGGTTTCTATTAGAAATGAATTACATATTTGTAAACATATATTGGTACAATCCATCATATCATATTCCTGAACCATCTTCACAGAACATCTGTTTTCATAGTGAACATTCACACCACAATTAAATCATTCAATTTGTCCCTTTTAATGAACTTCATTTCCTTTTATAGAGTCAAATGAACACTTCATTTTTATATGGGAGGTTATAGATTTATTAACTTCATTACCACATCTAAAACATATTCTCGTCCCTTTGAAGCATTTTTAAAGGTGTTTATTTCCACATCCTTGACCCAAATGTTTTTTAATATATATACCATTATGATTAATACCTAAACATCCAAAGGTAATTTTTTGTAAAATATATGATGCCTCAAAAAAATATCCCTGAATCAAGTGGTCAATCAGGACTCCATATAGTTGGTTAAGAATAACCATAAATGTTCTCACTATAGCTCCCATATCATTGGGATTCTTATTCATAAAACAAGCATAGTTTCTGTCACATCCATTGTCGCATTGGTGCCTACTAGATCCATCCATTTACTAACAACAAAAATGTCTATGTAAGTATATTAGTAAAATCCTCATATACTATCTTATAAGGAGGTTAAGATGTAAGAAAAACTTATTTGTGTTATCTTAAACTCATTCAATTTATCATTAATTTGTGTGAATATTTCTAATATTCTATCCACTGTGGTTATTTAAAACATGTTAATTATTTTTAAATAACACCATAATCTATATAGTTATCTAAACCAACCTATAATACCAAATTTAACACCCCATCCTTAAACATTACTTAATATTGAGATAAGTCACTAATTTAACTTTAATTCACATTGAGAATCTTTTCAGGTTTAATAAATTAGAAAATTATGAAATAACTCATACATATCAACCTAGTTTTTACAATTAAGATTCATCTACTCATTATCCTATTATTTCATAAACAATAAATTTTCATTAAGAAAAAATGTTTGTTTCATGTTTAAACATCATTACATTTTCTTGATCTCATCAAAGAATCTATTCTTCTTGATGTCCTATGAACATCATTTCATACATTGGATGAACATAAAAATTTTAGTAAGCTATTTAAAATAAAGATAAAAATTTTTAGTCTTGGGATAACAAGAAAAACACTAATACTTTTTCATAAAGTTATAATTATTCCCTTTCAGATGTATTATTTATACTTCTTAATATATAAGCTCATTGATTAATTTTTTGAAACCAAATAATTAACATAAATCCCATAGAAATAAATATATATAATATAATGGTAATTTGGGACATAAACATACATAAATTGAATAATAATATGGTCGACTTCAGTACATATCATTGAATAAAATATCCATAAATCTTAATTCCTTACCCAATGAATTAGAGGTTATAATGCACACACTAGTCCTTATTTTTTCAGTAAACCAACATTAATTTGATTTATCATCTAACCAACCATCTTTTTTTGACTCATAACCACTCATCAAATGTCCATGTACCATTATATGACCATAAAAAATAAAATATTTCAAATATCTAAATTTCACTAATAATATTTCATTTCCAATCTCAAGAAATCATTTTTGGACAATGAAATATTCAATCATTTTAAAACCCCATTTTCAAACCCAAAACTCCAAAAAAAATTTATTACGGATTTCATTTCCTTAAATAATAGAAAGGATTATAGTGGAATCCTAATATCAAATAATGGTTACGGTGGCAGAGAGTTAATTTTCACCACATATTTTAAAGATAATATTTTTCTGTTTGAAAAAACACTCTATGGAAAAATGATTCCATTCGAATAAAATTAAACATCAATGGTGTTTATTATACACCATATAAAATAATTTTGTGTAAAAACCAAAATATGCCTCAATGAATGGATTTTGTGATGACGTCCCTTATCATAAGTTTGACATTTGTCATTAGTTAGTTATATTCATGAATAATAATCATTGTTAATTTATAAATTATTCAGAACCAATTTCATGTTTATTATTAATTTTAGGTCACATATTACCACATTAAACAATTACTAAATTATTTCTGTTCATATCTGTCGGTTTGTTGATATTCGGTACTTAAGTCAAAAATGAACTAATGTAGAAATAAATATTTCATGCAGTCCAAATTATATTATCTCATTAATTATATTCATGAATTAGTTATAAAATATATCCAAAATATATGTATTTGATATATTATATAACAAATATGGATATGAAATTAAATGCATCATTCATTGAGACAAAGGTCGTACGTACGCATGAACACATCTTTAATTTCACTGTCATGTTTGAATAATAATAATCAAATGATATAAATGTAAATTATAATAAAATTATTGTATTTATTTCATTTATTTAACATTGTTTTAATAAATCCATATTTTATATGTTCCATGTATAGCATGAATGAGTCATATCAAATTGAGGGGGCCGTAGTCTACATTTCCTCAAATGAAATTATCATATAAACGGATCATAAAATGAATATAATTATGTTATAAAACAATTACAGAATCATATAGATAATTTAAATATAATATATATCATATATAAATACAGTTCCCTCATAATGGACACCAATAGAGGTCTTAGGGAAAAATTGAACAATCATCATTTTGTGATGTACTGGTTCTCCATACATAGAAACAATACGTTTGTATCTGTTAGATTGAGGTGTCTTTAATTGTGGTTCGAATACATCTCATTAATAATTTTTAGAATATTATGGATAAATTTTTGGTTATGTAATCAATGAATAATAATATAATAGTGAGTGGAGATGGAAAATAAATGAAATGAACATGAGATAAAACTTTATCATAAAATCAGGTAACTTTTTTTTATTTGAGCCAAAAGGATTTCATAAATTTCCTTTTTCCCAACATATGGATTCTAGGAGGAATGGATGGATGATAGGAGTTCATTGTAGCATATTTTTTTCTGAGCCAAGGGGTTTGAGTTGTGTGAGTAAATTTGTATAGGTGGTGGCCTTTTATATGATGGTTGAGGGTCACTTTAAGAAAGTCTTCCAATGTTAATTTATTATATATTCTATATCGATTAGAAATGTTACAAGATTTAGTTATTTCTAATATAAGAGGAATATAAGTCCAAATTATTCCATCCAATATGAATTAGATTGGTTTTTGATATTTATTAATCTTTCTCTTTTTTATTTAACCCCGTTTTACTCTTCCTGTTTTATCAAACATTTACCACATTGAGAATAAAAATAGTTACAAAAACATGTATAATATCTAATTAAAGATTCATTAATAAAATTTTAGACTTATAGTAACCATTAATGTGAATATTTTATTTTTTATGAAATTCTATAATATTTAATAAAATATTTCATATTTTCAAATATGAATTATGTCATTTTAGACAATATTCATATCATTACTTTTCAAAACATCCATGACATCTTCATTCCTCTAGAAATAATCATTAATACAAAGGTAAAATGTCATATTCATATAGAAAATTGGTTTATGAATAAAAACAATTAAATTACACATATTTTAATATTAATAATATCATTTATATGAATCCTTTATTAGTGAAGGAATAACTACATCATCATTCTGTCCTAAATAAATTTATTTATTTTTTGTCTAAAAATTATTAATAAAATTTAATAATGTAGAAAATATTTTTAAATAATTATTACTATTAATTTTTGAATATATCACTTATATATCAGAATATAAAAAATTATTTTCTAAAAATATACTTTTTTATGTTATATTTCCCTTTTTATTAAATAAAAAAGTATAAAATGTCATTTTCACACCCAAGTGGCTTACAAAAGCATATATTTTGGGAAAAGGATGTCACTGACTGGAAAAATCTCATCTAATAGGTTTAGAACACGTTTTAGTGTTGTTTTATAACATTATAATATTTTATTTACTATTATTTACCGGGTTTACCCTATAACCATAGTAAATAAAATAATTGCTAAAGTTAATATTCATAATGTCAAAAACATAATAGGTACTTATTTACAGGATTTGGATCTTATGATTCCAAATATCAAATAAATTTTTCCAAATTCAAAATATATTATTACAATAAATTAATTTATTATTATATCCTGTTTACAAAACCAGAAATTGGGTTTCAAGGTAGTAATAACGATCAAAATATTAACATGTGTTAGTGGACAATTTTAATGGAAATTAAATTGAATGAATAATATTAGATTAAATAATAAAAATATATTACATTTATACTTTAAAACCATCAAATAATTCTATTTAATCATATAAATAATCTTGATGAAAAATTATTTTTCAATTAATCTTTATCTTATTTTAACTATTCATCAAACATGATAGTTATCAATAAAATATCAAAAACTCATCCAAAGTAATTTTTTATGTCCCCTTTGTAAATAAGAATTTTATTTTTTAAAATAGAACATATAAAGGTTTTAGAATCAAATTTTTATCAAATTTCTCCATCAAAAGATGGTAAAAATGCATTTTTATAAAAACACATCTTTTATCCAAAAAATTGAATTTGTTCTCATATCATATCTATAAAACATGTAATATGATTTTTAAAAATTTCAATTATTATATAACATATATTTTTCATAAAATTAATATCCAAAAAAATTGATATGATTTTATAAACACCGATATAATCTTTTTTAATAGGTTTTCATAAAAACACATCCATTATAATCAATTGGTTTTTATTTAAATTTATAAAAAAATTCAATAATCCAATATTTTTGTAATTCAGTTGATAATATTAATTACCTCAATTATAATGCCTAATAATTAACTACCATTTAATATAATAATAATAATAATATTTTATTATTTTTCTCTATAACTCAATGTGGGGTGCAATATGAGATTTTAGAAAAACCTGTTGTTGTGTGTCAAGTAGGCTATCCGAAAAACAATCCCTATTAATGTAAAATTAATATCATATTCTTCATTATTTTTATAATTAAAAATGTATTAATCTATAAATACCTTGTTCATTACATTGAATTTGATGATTCATAATTAATGTCATGAATTTCATCACTATATCCTTTCATTGAGACATTTCTTGATTATATGCACCTTTATTATTTTATAAAGCGTATATATTTCCCATTTGACTTTCTGTATCAATATTTTTTCTATAATCATCTAAATTTCGTTTTTATTATTAATTAAAGGTTCAATGTAGTATTTAAATATCTGAATAGAACATTGTTTTAATTGATTTAAATTTTTATTCATTTAAATATTTCTCATTCATGTCTAGGTGTTCAAATTTCTATTATGGATACATTTATGTAGACATAAATGATTTAAATTGATAATTCTATGTTATTATTAAAAATGTTTCATAGTTTAATGGGACACTTTGATTAAAATATCCCTTTTATAAATGTTTTAAATTTATTTTTTTAATGGATTGATTATCATATGAATGAAAATGAAATTGTTTTAGTGACATGTTTTAAATAGGAAGAATATATGTTTTGATTATTTAATACATATTGGGTGAGCCTGATAGAGCTTAAAATAATGGTTGAGACCCATTATAGCTCATGGGTGATTTCAATATTCCTTATGCGAAGGGTTATTCCCCATTATAGATCATGAAATATTTGTCAGCCAGAAATAACTTATACAAATTTTGAGCCCCATTATATCTCTCCGATGCATTGGGTATTGCAGAGGTGTAATTCGACTATATGGTTATTAAATTTTTAAGGGTTACATTAAGAGTTATATGGTAATAATATATCATGTATCCAATATGATTTTCAATGTTATCTATTATTTTTTTATGAATTTTCTTAATGGGTTTTCATGCTTTCATAAGATTAACGATTTACATTTTTAAGTCCCTTACTAAGATTTTGTGCTTAGCATATTTTTTAAATTGATTTTAAAAGGTCTTATGATTGTTAAGGCCAAAAATATTATTTGATGAAATTATTGATGATGTATCTGGAAGAGAATTAATTATTTATTTTAAAATGGTTTCCTTTGGTAGAAAAAGTTGATACTAAGCATGATTGTGCATAGTTAATTTAGGGGTTTAATATTTAAGATTTTTTTCTCATATTTATCTAAAACAGTAAACTGAAAAAGGTTATATATTGTTATTTGTAGTTAAAAAACACTACAATATTAGATGTTTATGGAAATTCCATTATACTACCACATAGTCACACTATATCACTATTTTTCAAACTGTACCTAGGAAATTGTAATTTTTAGGGTGGAATTTGAATTGAATAATTGACACAATTTATTATTTATAATTCACTCAATTTTCCCTCACTATATATAGAACTCAATTTTAGGGTTCCAGTAGAATTTTAGATCTTCTTAACTCCTCTTAAATTTTTCATATATATTTTTAATAGTTTTTTTGATCACCATAGGGTATGAATAACTTTTTACATGTCTACAATCATGGTTACTCAAGATATAATTTAACCACTGTTATTAAATCCCTATTTTATCTTATATTGTAGATGTTTATAGGGGTTAGGGGGTATGATCATGAACATGATGGAATTATATATTTATTAAAATCTATATATCCCATGGGATATGGATTAGACCATTCCAGAATATTTTAATAATTTTTTATGCTCATACATTTAATATTTTGTTTGTATTAGCACTATCGAAAACTATATTTTGTTTCCAAATGATTTGGGGTCCTTATATATATTGATGAGTTCATACTTTAATATATTGTGGGAAATTAATTATAAAAAGTTCATAAAGACTTAACACCATGTTTATTTGTTGGTCAACCAATATTACGTAAATGTGACTAGTGGTTATTGTTCAGACATGTTTTTGACCAAGTGATCCTAGTGGGTTATTATTGGTCTTGGGTGATGAGTCTGTTTGCTTAAAAAAAATCTAGAACTCAACCTTGGTTTTTTTACCACATGGTGTTGGTATAAAAATATCATAACATTATAATATATATTTCAATAATATTTATTTAATATATTATTTATATGCTTATGTGACTTTCTAAGACTACCTTGTGTAATCTAATTTTGATTGGGAATTTCAGTGGTCATTAGATAATTGTGTATAGCTATTATTTATAGAAAAACATTCTTGTGATTTTCTAAACCCAGGCTTTTGATTTGTATAAAATATTCCATTGTAATTTTTGATATATAAGAGGTGATATGAGACCTCCAATGACTATATAGTATGTGGTCTGATACTTATGATGATCTACCCTAGACTGTGACCGTTATTCCATAAGAAGACATTGTATGCACTCATAATATTGGGAGATTTTAATATTGGGAAATTTTATTTTTATTGAATAATATTCATTTATTCAGAATCTATATACCATGTTAATTGGTTTGGGGTTAACTAATACAACACACAATTTCAGAATGGATATAATGTAGGTATGGATAGGGTTTATGGTGGCCAAGTTAGTGCATGGAGACACGATACAGAAATTATATTATAATGAAATTATAATATATCACTGTGTATATATTTTTAATTATAACAAACAATTTTCGAGGACTAGTTAGTTGTTTTTATAAGGATTACTACTCATAGCTTACAATTTCACCATGGTGTGCATTCTAACATTATTATCAGGGATCTAGCTTATAGAAATTGACCTATATAAGGATAATGAGGATGTGGAGTAGAATGTGATTGAGGTTATTTTGGGTTATATTTGTGGAGATTTGGGTTTCCATTCTACAGTTATTTTTTTATCTTCTGATATGTTTTCTATATTGATATGTTTCATGTGGGTATCCTTTTTTTTTGTTCATGATTTTTGTTGTTTTCCTTTTGTTTTAGAGAGAGAAACATTTTTTATGAAGACAAAATATGGTTTTTTTTGTAGTTTAAAGTTTTCTATATATTTAGTCTCCCACTATATATATTATTGGTTATAACATATTATTGAATGAATAATCGTGCCACATTATGTATTATATACTAATTTCTAGTCAATATCCTCTAATATACATGATGACATACATAAGGTAATGCATATATTTATGAAGAACTCAGTATTTTATGATATTCTGTTTCACATTTCATTAATTATGATATCAACTAATACATCATATGATCTATTGATATATGTAATATCTACATAGTGAACATTTAATATGTTTCAAGGATAATATTATGGACCAAAAACTAAGACCATGCATAATATTTTGAACATGTATTCACGTTCACACATAACATTGTGAACACATAACAAGGTTCTCATATAACATTATGAACATGTAGTCATATTCATTCATAAGCATAGAGAGATGATACCAAGTCTATATATAACATTTTTGAAGTTTAATGATGTTCATACATAGAATTTATACTAATGAGTCATCCATTATTATTTAATTAGATGGAGAGATAAATAAGTCCCACCCATCATCTGATAACATCATTCTTACATATACAAATAAATAAAACATTATTCATGTCGTTACCCCTAAAAAGGTTATAGGTTTTATAAAAATATATTCAAAACCAATGAAATGAAATATCTATCATTTACATTTCATGTCATTTGAATCATTAATAAGAAATATGTTTTATAATCAATTTATGAATTCATAACCAGTGAAAAGACACATGTTTCAAAAGAACAAAACATGTGGATGAGAAACGAGTTTTAGAAACATCATGACATCAATGAATAAACAATTCCGATAAATAAACTAAATTGAACATTTATAAAATTTCCAATAATGTAAAGAGTCATATCAACAGATGTCATCTATGTTGGAAATAATTTTCTTAATAACATTTGAAAATATTTCCTTAGAAAAATATCCTTAATATTTTTGAAAATTCTTTTTAAAACATAATACATTTATAAAACCATGTTCTTAAAATTTTTTAAGTAATATTTAAAAAAATAATAAAATCAATTTCACTTAAAAACATTTTTAAATCATAGAATGAAATATTGAAAAAAATAACAATATTTTCTTTGATAACATTATAAAAGAATGTTAGAATAATTCTAAGTAAAATTCCTTAAAACATATAAAATAATATCGAAATCCATTTGAAAATCCATTCATTAAAAATTACTCTTTTAAAAAAATTTCTTAAAATTCTACATTTTAAAAAAGAAACATATTCATCAACAAAATAATGTTGGTTAAATTTGGAAATATTGTACGAGATAAATATAGCATTCCTTTTGTATGGTAAATAGTTTAGAAAAAATTACTTCTTCGGAATGAGACTATATTATTTAATGAAGCATTTTTAAATAAGAAAATTGTAAACTTGTATTTTAAGGATAACAGTTGGATATTATAATATTCAAGAAAACTTTTTATAAAACATTGTTTTGAATGAATATTTATTTTCGACTGAAGAGAGTGCCAATGTTGGAATTCGATGAAAATATATTCTGATCATATTATGTTACAATGATTAGGAAATGGTATCATTACTTGGATATAAAATGAATTAGTATAGTTATAGAAAATTCATAAATTTCTCTGAGATATGGATCATATGATTTCATAAATGTGAGCATAATCATATACAATCATAAAATTTCATAATGTTGTACCTAAAAAGCATTACCAATTTAGTAACATTAAATCAAAATAATTTGGAAAGAATAATATTAAATTATGTCTAAAAATTAATAAAAATAATTATATTAATTATATATCATTTCAATTTCATTATATACTCCTCATGGAAAAATATAGGAGTAGAACATGGCACATGTCACAATAATGGAAAATGGATGCAAAATATCATTACTGATTTGTTAAATTATGAACTATAAACCCAATTAAATAAATATCATCAAATTGATATTTAAATAATAATTTATTTATTTATAATATTAATATAATAAAAACATGGGTTGTATACACTCCACCGAATTCAATTGAGTGGTGACTAAGGCATGTATCTCGTGAAAATAAAAAATGAGATTAAATCCCCTTACCTTGTGTCTTGACAATCATTATACACATTTAAAACACATTTATAATATATAAATATTTATTATAAAAATTATAATGAAAAATATTATTATATATAATTAAACATATTGTTTTATTATGAACTTATTCTACCTTTTTGTTAACAATTTTATGTTCAGGTTTCACTTTAGGTAATAATCACTGTATTCTTCTCATGTGTCTTGATTTGTTATATAATTAATACTTATACATATAAAATTATTTAAATAATGTATATTATGATATAATTATCCTAAATTTTAATCATATTTGTGTCATAATCACATATAAAATATATATGTATGAAATGGAACACACTGTTAAAGGAGACAATAACCCGTACATACGAATTAATGTTGTTACTGTATTTATAGTTGTATTGAAATGAAAAAGGTTAATGAAATGTATATATATATATAGTAATTCCAGTTCTATTATTATATCATATATGAGATATTATTTCACTAAAAACATCCATAATATATACCATATTGTGTTTGAAAAAATCATATCGCCTTGGGATTGCACTAGTCTACAATACATGAAATGAAATTTTCATACTAAGAAAAATTGAAAATATAAAAATATTTGTTGTAAAATAATTAATGTATCTTAAGGAAATAATAAATATAATATGAAAAATATATAAATAAGGAATCCATAATAATTCCCACCATGAGGGGTAATAATGAAAAATGAACAATCATCGATTTGTGAGGCAGTAGAACATTGTACACAAAAACAGAATATTAATTACCATTATGTGGAGGTGTTCATAAATTGAGGTCAGATCCTTATAATAAATACATACTAGAATATTTAATATACTATTATAGTTATACAATCATGGATTAAATATAGTTTATGCAGTAGAGAACAAAATTAAAAAATGTGATGAGTGAATTTATTACCTCTATATCCAGAAAATCATTTTGGTTTGTATGAAAAGGATTCCTTCAAAATAATTATGACCAAGGGAAGGATTCAAGGAAGGATAAGAGGGATTTTTGGTATTTTATTGGGAATGTCTTGGGAAAACCAATGAGGTTTTAGAAGTTTTCCTAAACCGGATATTTTGTGACTGTCTATAGGGAAATGAAATGAAAGACATGAAATTTTTTTAAACCAGTTTGGTGTACACACGTTTTACACAAACAAATAACCAAAAACATAACCAAACTCAACACGTTACTATGAATGGCCATGTAATGGCCACAAAATGGGTGTTATATATGTTTTATCCCATTTCATTTCTTAAAATTGTGGTTTTATATGTTTTTAACCTAATTTTTTTCTTAGTCATTCTAACTAATTTTAATGACTTTCCTTAATTGTTTTTCAAAATAAAATTTTATCTTATTATAAATTATAAAATTTGACGACACTGTGGGTTGTTAATGTAAAAATGCCTAATTTTTTATTATTTTCTATACACAATTTCAAAGTAAAATCGTTTTCAATTACATAAAATGGATTAATATATAAGATTATTATAAAATTAATCATTAAAAACAATTTAGAATATATTTAAACCTTATTATTGAATTAAAATAAAAATATGTTTGGAATTCAAATTATATATTATTAACTGTTTATATAAAAAAAATACTTATTCAAATATTCCAAAATATTTATTATATACAAATTATTTCGTTTCTATTTAAAGGATAATCGATAATTTAACAAAATCAATATATAACACTTCCAATAATTATAATTTAAATGGGTTCCCCATTAAATGGTGGTAGAGGAATTTTTAAAAATTTATGTATTTATGAATAAAATTTTGGTTGTTCATATCTTATAGCTATCAAATCTATTAGATGATTATAATTTTTTTCAATTTATAAAATATATATTTAATACTACAATTCAATAACAGTAATGAATATAAAATATTAATATAATTTATACTTTTCACGTAAAAATAGATATTAATTAAATCATTCCATTTATATTAATTGTATTTTTTATTCATATTTGATTTCTATGTAACCAATGAATATAACCGTATATCTATAAGTTAACAAATAGTATAATCATCAATTTAATGGCCATGTTATATACTATTTAATAATAACAAATTAACAATGAGTTGTTGTTTAGTAACACACGTTCATTCATGTTACAAAATCTATCGAGGAAATTCCATCTTGCATGTAATAAAAAATAACCTTAGTGTTCTTTGTAGATAAAGATAAAATATATGTTACATGTAGTGTATTACTAACATTTTTTTACCTATAATGAATGCCATAAATACTGATTTAATAAAAAATAAACTATTTTATATATTGAGTGAATTATAAATTATCAGTAATATTTATTTTATAATAATAAATAATAATAAATATATTGATCTTAATCATTCTACCCCCCAAAAAATGAATTTATCCCTTCAAAATAAGTATGTGTTATCAACGGATTAATACTTTTATTTTTCAATCATAGAAACCCACATTGTAATAATGAATATAGAATCATATATTAAAAATTGATTGTTGGAACCACAATGGTTAACCAAAATAACATCTAACGAGATTCCCACATCGGATATCATTGGTGGGAAGTGAAAAATTTGACATGGGAGAGATTTAAAACCATCAATTTCTAGTGAATAGTGATAAAAAACATGTCCATTAGAAATATTACAATCCTCTATCCATAAATCTATGATGACTAACTGGACCATCTGATTTATTAGAAATAAATGTATTAAGACAATATTATTGATTTCATGATAATTTTTCTTCATGTTTTTTAATTTTCATTATAATAAATACTTTCAGGATTTTAGGATAGTGCCAACCATTGTTATTAATTTATTCACAACACATATTTATCATAAAATAAAGATGATGATTTCATTCCCAAAGTACTTACAAAACATGAGATTCATGTTATGCCATCCCATTTATCATTATTTATAATCAACACAATGTAGTTTTAACAGACAATCCAATATGCATAAATCCTTAAATGGAGAAATATCACATAAATATTCCTAACATCATCTGATTATAATCATAAAATTCCCATTAATGGATAACCATATAACCCTTCAGAAATATGAAAATTCAATAATTTTTAAATAATGTCATGAAGTTGGATTAGAATTTAACCCCCATATATCACCAAGTTCTTTGTCGTTTTCACATTGTCGAACATGTGAATACCCTAGTCATATATTCCATTGAATCATGGAAACAACTTTAATTACATGAAATCCATTTTAAAATCATCCATGTTTCCTTATTCTAATGACTACTGGATATATTAGTTAAATCAAATAATTTGGAAACTCCATCCATGATGACATAGATCCCATTATCAATATTATGTTTTATGGTAATTTTTATCTTTGATTCTATATATTCATATATAACATATCATTATCCAAACATCATTATCTGAACATCAGGCATAAATTAATTATTACCTTCCCCTAATCAAATTATCAAATTTCCATGAAATATGATTTCATTGTCTTTATCACCATTGAAAAAGATCTTTTCAATCATTAATGAAAAATTATAATATAAATACTGAATTATTTCATGATCCATATACAAAATACATAAATTTGAAAACAAAAATACTCAATTAATAAAAAATTACTCATGCTTTATGAAAATTATTTATTAATAAATAATTTATTGATAATGAAATATGATTAATTATTTTGTTTCGTAAACCTCAATCGAATTATTTTTCTTATAATGAATATATAATGTACCATAAGATCATCACAAACCATTCACATGTAATTTTTATTCTTATTATCTCTTGATGTATAACCAATAATCATACAAACTTCTTGATTCTATTTATGAGATATCTATTTGGTAAATTGATTCACATAATGTATATAAATTCCACATCTAAATAACTAAATTTAAGAAAAGTTTATTCTAGTTCTTTCCATGGATTAAAACTAGAAATATTTTTTTTGGAAACATTTATCATGTTTGAATACCATATAATAATAAAATTTTATTTATAGGTTTCCTAAATCATAAGTCCTACTTATTTAATCTATAACAAATTAGAATTTTCCTAGGTTAATCATATTAATCATATATTTTAATCCTCCTTGATGGTTCTTACTGATTTTTTAATTACCAAATAATATCCCATGGGAGTGTAAAACTTGGTTTCCAGCAAGCCTTTTTGGCATGTACTAAATTACCCCTAATTAGGCCTCATACATCTTATCGGAGTTTCTACCCATACGTACATATCTTCTAGAGCAACTTCAACATGTACTATCTAGATATTGATTAATTTCAGGGAAACCACTCACTCTATACTATACCCAAATTCTAGTACATTTTTATATACATTTCTTTATCCATAGACTTATCCCTTGAAATTTTCGTAGGGTTATCACTATGGTTTTCTTATACTTTCCTCCAATGGCCGACTAAAACATTCCTCTAATACCGACATTAATATCCAGTTTTAAAATACATGGATATTATTTTATCTTTTATTAATATTAATCACATTACAAATGTTCTTTCCTGAGGACCTTAATAGTTTACTGTCTTTGGAAATTGGGAACAAAATATTCTAATATGATGAAATATCTTCAATGTCTCCATTAAAGAAATTTCCCATTAATACACCAACATAAAACATTCATTCATAATCTTGGGAAAGGAATCATAAGAAAGTGGTGATCTCAGATTTATAGTAATGGTAAATATTGAAAATATATAATAAAAACATGAACATACGTGTATAAGATTGTTAGAATAACATTTGAAGACAATAACCTTCATGTCAATTATCACAATCATGATAAAATGCATAAATATTGTCAGAACATAAGGAATGAATCATAGAAAATATAGAGGAAAGGCCATTGAAGACTAACATATTAATAAGACATTGTATTGGGGCATATGAATAAGTTTATAACATTGAGAACACATATTTGAATAATAAGGTTCACTAATTATGTTATGGACATGAAATCTTTCCATATCATAGAAATATAGACATGCAACGAGATCTATGAATAATGTTGTTAAAATTAAATGAGGTTCATGCATAACATTTTGAACATGTAATTAGGTTCATGTATAAACTTAAGAACATGAAACTAAGTCCATGCATAACATTGTGAACATTTAATAATATTCATATATAACATTTTAAACACATAACAAGGTTATGTTATAAAATTTCAATTAATTAATTATGTTTGCACATAAACCTATGGACACCCAACCAGGTCGATGCATAACACTATGAATATGTATTCATGTTTAGACATAAAATTTTGACTCATGAATCATCCATAATTATCTAATTCATTTGAGGGAGATATAGGTCCCACCCATCTCATTATACCATCATTCATAAATATGCCACAAAATAAAACACTTGGCATATCATGACCCATACGAATAGATAGGTTTTATTAAAATCAAATCAAAACCCATGAAATGAATTGGGTATCACTAATGTTTCATCACATTATAAACATTAAAAAATGATATGTTTCATAATCACATCATCATAGCATGAAACATGAAATTAATATGTTTTCCAAATGATATTACTCGTGGAAGAGAAATAGGTTTTATAAACATCCTAAAATCAAATTATAAACCATTTATGGAAATAATATCAATAGTACCTTTATATCATTTCATAGAAAGGATTGATTAATTTTAATAAATTAAATATTAGATAGAAACCAACTTTGATGTATATTTTGAATAAATTTCGTTAGTATAAAATTCTTTCTTTTTTATTAAATAATTTTTAAAACATAAAACCATTAGAAAACCATTCTCATAAAAATTATAATTTAATATTTGAAAATAGAATCAACATGATTTCATTTAAAAACCACTTAAAAAATTATAATGAAATCATTAAATCATTTTGAAAACCATTTTTAGCCAAACAAACAATAGAATCATAGAAACATTCTGAATATAATTTCCTTTAAAACCCAATAAAATAATAATTAATTTTTTCTAAAACAATTCAATTTTATATTATTTATATATATAATATTCATCAAAATTATATTTTTAAACATTAAAATAAATTGTCATAGAAATAACGGTAGGTAAATCATTACGTATCGTATGAGGTTAAAAACATTTATTTTGCTTGAAAAAAGGATATAAATAATTCATTATTTAGAAAGAGACATGTTTATTTGATTGAAAACACTGGAAAAAGAAAAGTAGGATAAAAATTACTTTTATATTTTATAGGTTTATAGTAATATATTGCTGGAAACCTCTAAGAAAACATTGATTTGATATAAAATCATTTTTATGACTGAAGAGATAGGTAAAGTCATACTCTCTTAAAAACACATTTTTCATCATCTTATTTACCTAAGAGTAAAAAAATAGTGTCGTTCCATGGATATAAAAGAAATTATTAGAGGTTAAAAAATATCATTAAGTTATTGGGAGATGTATCAAAACATTTCATTAATTAGAGAATAATTATCAACAATATCATTAAATAGTTAGAATATTGATATTAATAGTTAAAATTTGGGTAAAATTTAATATAATACAATAGATTTAACAATGTTAAATATATCATAAAATTTTATTAAAATAATTAGATTCATTATAGAACAAGTCAAAGGTGTTGTATAGACATCATGTAAAAATATAGGATCTTGACATTTCATGTCTTCCAATGAACAAAAATTGAAACAAAGATACATTAGCGATATGGAGAATTTTGAATAATAATCCGAATGAATTAAATTTAACAAAATGGGAGTTATAAGAAACATGAAAATGAAATTAGTGATGACTAAGGCATGGATATGATGAAAAATAAAAGTCGGATTAACTCCCCTTATCATGTGTATTGACTCTCATCGTACTTGTTAAAACCATATGTATAATATATATCATATTATTATAAATATTTTATAGAACAATATTATTATATCTAAAACCATATATTGTATAATAATGAACATTTATTACATTCTTGATAAAATACTATATTAATGTTTCACTTCCGGTAATAATATCATTGTTCATTACATCTATCTAAATTTGTTATATCTTTGGACCATTTACATATATCTTTATTTAAAAAATTTAAATCAGGATATAAATATAACATATATTCCATATTTTTTTATAATAATATATTTAATTATAAGTATGGATGGAAAACACCATTCATGAAAATGGTCATCCATACGTATGCATGAATGGTGTTTCCATTTTAATTGTAATATTGAATGGAAGAAGGTGAATGACTTATGTGTGTACATATTTATATATATATATATATAAATAATTTTTAAAATATCATTATTATTTCATATATATCATATATTATTACTAATATCATCCTCAATACATTCAATGGAGTGTATCAACAGACCACATCAATTTGAGGGGGAAACATTCCACTCTTCCTCAAACATCATTATCATATTTATAGGGAATGAAAAGTATAAATATTTGTTTTGAAAAAATTTAAAATAAGTATAAATATATAATAAATATAATATATAACACATATAAATATATTTTCAATAATATTGTATACCATGAATGATTTTATGGGAAAATATACAATCATTGTTTTTTGAGGTGCTATTTCACTATTCAGATAAAGAGTATATTCATTACCAATTGTATAGTCGTGTTTGTAATTTTACATATAATAATTACCATAAAAAATTACAACTATATTTATGATATTGGTGTTATTTTACATTCATGGATTACAGAGAGTGGAGGTGGTGAAGAAACAATATAAAAGAAATGATCTTGTGTTAATTTTTACCTCTTAATCAGGAAACTCCATTCGGTTTTCCCAAAAGGATTATTGGAATTCCTTATACACATTCGGAGGATTATATGAGTATGGGATGGATTTTTGGAAGTGTATTAGTTATATATTTTCACACCTTATGTGGTTTGAGAGGTGTGAAGAAGAGGGATAAGTGGTGGCCTTTTATATGGAAGCGAAATGATACATTTAGAAAATATTAAAAAAAGTTATGTGCAGCTACCTTTAACATAATAAATTAAAAAAACCAACCAAATTCAAGAATTGAAGTATCACGGCCCAGTAATGGATATCCAATGGATTTTGGACAAGTTTCAAGGTCTTTTAGTATTATATTTAATGTATTGTACTTTATTAACTTAATTTTTCTCTTCATCATTGTAATTAATTTTAATAACTTTCACTAATCATTTTGGTTAAAAATTATATTATTAGAAATTATAAATTACTATGGATCCAATAATGGAGTCATTTTTTCCAAATTCAAAAAACATAAGTTGATGAAATTAATTTTTAAATAATCCCGCTAATGGGGAGACGTTTGGTTTTTTTTCTAAAAACATCCTAAAGTTTTCAATGTATATATAACCAATTACAAAGTGAAATTTATTCCAACTACCTAAATATGAATAAACTATTAAATGATAACACAATTAAAAATTACATACAATTTAATATAATATTTAACTTTGTTAATTAATTAGATGAAAAAACATTTTTGAATTAAAATTCAATATTTTTTACTACTCATTAAAATGTAATTTTACAATAAAAAATACAATAAATAATACTTAAATAATTTTTATGTTTCTATTTAAAATATGTAGTGTATTCTGATATATTATATTTGTACGAATTCCAAATATAGGATTTAGAATGGTTTCTCCATTAAAAAGCTATAAAACCACCTTTATAAAAATTTAAGGAGGCTCATGATAAAATTAGTTTTGTTATTATGTTATATTGATCAAATGTATTGTATGATCATCAATGAATATTTATTTTAAAATATAAAATATAAATTTAATTAAAAAAATTCACTGTTTTAAATTATGATAACTTTTTATATATATCATTTTTTCACATAAAATAGGATTTTATACAATTATACCCATTATATTCATTTGGATTTATATTAATATATAATTATTAGGGATACAATGAATTCATGAATATTTATAATCATTACATAATTAATCTTATATATTTCAATTTAATGTCCATGTTATATAGTATTAAATAATAATATTATAATAATGCATTATTATTCGATAACACTAAGCCTTGAATGTTATTGAAGACATTGAGGAAAGTAATTAATGCTTGTAACATAATATAACCTTGGTGTTAACTATAGTGAAACCTAAAATTTATATTCCATGTAGGGTATGATTAAAATGTTTTTTTGAAGTAAGACATAAAAAATTATTTTATATAATATAAATTATTTTCATCATTTCATGCAATGAAAAATATAAAAAATATTAAATTAATTCAAAAAATTATTTCACAAAATCTCAATGGGTTACAGTTTACATTATACAAAATTAATTCCTCCCACAAAATTAGTCTAAATTATTAACGGTATAAAAAATGAATGTTTTTTTCGTTGAATCCCATATTGTAGGGATGAATAATAAAGCATCCCTTTAAAATGGGATGTTGGAAGAAAAAAAATTACCTAACTTAACTCATAATGAGTGTACGACAAATGAGAACATAGGTGGTACGTATGAAAAATGGACATGGAAGAGAAATCATACCATTGCATTCTGATAGAGAGTTATAGAGAACATGGTTTGGAGAAATTTTACAATCACAAATCCATAAATTACTGATGACCTAAGGGACATTCTGAATCCTAAAAAAATATTGTACTAGGAAAACATTTTTGGTTTCAAGAACTTTTTCATAATGTTGATGAATTTTCATAAGAATATATAATTTCATGAATTTATGAAAACGTCACACTTTATTTATCATTGACCCACAACACATCATTCTTAAAAAACAAAGGTTTATTTTTCATTCTTGGTGTACTAACAGCTCTTGAGATTGATATTATTACATCCAATTTGTCATCAGTTATAATAAACAAAATTTATTTTTAAGGGGGTATCAATTATGAATAAATCATCATATAAAGAGATAAAACATTAATAATACTAACTTTATCTAATGTATATCATAATAATTCCATAAATAGGTTACCTTATAACCCTTCATAACGATTAAAATTATATTGCTCCGAAATAATATCATAAAATAATATTAACATTGGTCCCACATAGATCACCAATTACCACTTTTTTTTCTATTAAAAACATATGAATACATTAATCATATATTCAATTTAAACATGGAAAAAACATTAATTACCATAAATCCTTTCAAAGATCATGAATTATTCTTTATTACAATGATTACTGTATATATTATTTAAATCAATGAAGTGGTAATCATCATCCTTGATGACAAAGATCGTTGTTTCAATAATAATTTACAATGTAATATATACCATTAAATTTAATAATTCTTGTCTATAATATCATTATACAAACATAATTATCTAAACATAAATCATTAATTAATTGTTTCCATATCCTAATAAAAATATCATATTTTCATGAAATTAAATTTCTTTGTCTTTATCACCATTCAAAATTACCTTTTCATTCCTTAGTGAAAAATTATACTACAAATAATTATATATTTCATGAATCATATAACATAAATTTTTAATTACAAAACATAAATACTATATTAATCCTTACATTTTATTAAACCATTAATCATGATTCATCAACACATTCTGTAATACCTCCTTCCTAGAATATGAAATATTATTCATTATTATTTCTCATTAACATCAATAAATCTTGGTTCTTATGTTTAATATAATCATCATTGGAATAACATCACATGACTTTCACATGTTGTTTGAGGTCTCATTATCCTCAAAATTATAACCGTTATTCATACCACATTCAAGATTCTTTTTATGGGATTTCCATTTGATAAATCAGCTGACATAATCTATATAATTTCTACATCTAAAATATTAAAGTTTAATAATATTCCTACTAGTTATCTCTATTGACTAAAACTAGAAATTATAATGTAAAAAACATTTATCATATTGGGATAACATAGAATTATAGAAATTTACTTATAGGGTCTATATATCATGGATTATACTTCATTAATATATGAATATTTTGTTTTAGGGTAGGTTATTCAAAGACATTTTCTATTTAAATCCTTCATGATCATTTGTAATGAAATTTCAAATTCCCAACGAATATCCCCAAGAGTTTCAAACTAAGTGTGTAGAAAGGCCTATTGTCGTGTACTAGATTACCCCTAGTGAGGTATATGTTACAATTTCAGAGTTTAGACTACATGTTATGTCGGTACCAAGGCTACATCAACAATTAGTATCAAGATAGATAAATTTTTTTAGGAAATCACTCTTTATCCTCTAAAGAAATCGATCACATTTTCCTACACATTAAAATATACATGAACATATCCCAATACATTTTCTTAGGGTACATATCACGTGTTTATCATTCTAGATTCAAAAGGATGAATACAATTTTATTCTAATACCAACTATAATGACCCAACATTAACAAAAATTTATATTATTTCTTTTCATAAAATATTCAGTATATTTACAAATTACACTCATGAGAACCTTAATAGATTAGTTTTTTTGGATACAAATAAAACAATACTATAATTCTACCATGATATTCAGTTTCTCCCGTTAATATCTTCCCCTGTAGTACATCAACCTAAAAAATTCATTCATTACCTTGGGAATGGAAACATAGTAAATGGGTGGGGTCGAATGATCAGTAAGTGTTAATAAGGGAAATGCCTAAGCATAACTTGAAAATAAATTTTTGAGAACATGAGAATAATATTTGAAGAACCTACCAAGCATATCAATGATCACATTAATGATATATATCATAAATATTACAGGTTAATAAAAAATTAATCATAAGTATTTCAAGAGCATATGACATGGAAGTTTAACATATGTATAAATCATAGAATTTTGGAATAAAAATAAATATAAAACATCATGAATATATATCATTAGAAACAGGTTAAAAAATTAAGTTATGGACATGAAATTAGTCCCCATCACAGACTTATGGACTTTCAAACTAGTCTATGCTTAATATCACAAACATGAAGTAAGGTTCACCCACAACATTGTGAACATTGAATCATGTTCAAGGATAAAATTATAGACATGAGACTAGGTCCATGAATAATATTGTGAATGTTTAACCAGGTTCACACAATACATTATGAACACATAATATGGTTCACTCATAAAAATGTTTAAATATAATCAAAGTTACACATAATATTATGGACCCACACTAGTGTCAATGGATGACATTGTTAGCATGTCATCAGCTTCATGCATAATATTTACACTCTTGGGCTATCCATCATTAAGAAAATAATTAAATGGATATATAGGTCACACCCATCTCATGATGACATCATTCATACAAATTCCACAATATAAAAAATTCACTATATCCGACCCACAAAAAGACTCAAGTTTTATAATCATCAGAAAAAACCCCATGAAATGAAATTGGTATCATTATTAATTTATCTCATCATAATCTATCAAAATATATTTTTATCATAATCACTTCATTAATATTAACCCAAGAAAAGAAGTGATTTTAAAAATAATAAAACCTGTTAAAGAGAAACATGTTTCATAAACATCAAGAAATCAATCTATAAACCATGAAAATATAGAACATTAATTGAACCATTATATACATTACAAAAAATTAATAATTAAAATCAATGTATTTCATCATTGAAGGAAAACATTATTTAAATATCATTTGAAAACATTTCTTGTAGAAAATATCCTTTATTTTTTAGAAAGTTATTTTTAAACAATACAAAAATTTAGAAGCAAAATCCATGAATATTTATAAAGGAATAATTTTAAATATAGAAAATTACTTTTTCAATTTATAAACATATGATGATATCAGCAAAACATTTTCCTTGAATTAATTAAAAAAATGCTTTGAAATAATTTGAAAATTATTTTCATTAAAAATATATTAATGAATATTCATATACTTTTGAAAACAGTTTCCTTGAAAATTAATTATAAAAACAATTTTACTAAAAATTATAATTTTAAACATGAAATATAAGATTTAAACAAAATAAATTTGGGAAATCAGTACATGTTGTACGAGGTAAAAATAACATTCCTTTTGCACGTAAAAATGGATATAAAATATGCATTTTTCATAATGAGACAAGAAGAATATTTTTAAAAAATTATTAAAATAAAGAAGGCTAAAATTATATTTCATGTATTATAGTAGAATAGAATAATATTATTTTAAACCATTCAGTTAACATGAATTTTATGGAACATAGATTTTTTACTAAAGAGATAGGTAATGTCATACTTCTATAAAAAAATTTCATGAACATATTATATTATAATGAGTGAAAAAATGGAAAAATTACATATATATAACTTGAGTGAAGATGGTTCAATAAAACTCAGGATTATTAAAATAAATGGATAATTAGATTACATTAATGGGAGAATAATCATAAACAATCTCAATAAACAATGAGAGTATAGTTATAATCAATTAAATATTTTGTAACATAGAATCATTATAATAAGGAAAGAATATTTTTTTCATTATGATTAAAATATAATGATAAAAGGAGACTCATAATATAACATTCCATAGGTTTTATATACACCTCATGGAAATATATATCTGAATGGTACTAAATGTATATCAATGAAGGAAAATTGAGAAAAAATTACATTATTGATTGTTTAAATTTTGAAACATAAACCCCATGAATGAAAGATAGTAAAATGGATACATAAATACCCATAAATTTAAGGATAATAATTATAGAATATATATATGAGTGGTATACACACCACCCGAATTATATTATTAATTAATTCATCATGTATCATATAAAAATAATATGTGAGAATAAATTCCATTGCATTGTGTATTGACTCTCATCATACTCATTCAAACGTTCTATATACTAAATATAATTTTTTAAAAAATATTTTGAAAAACTATACTATGATATCCTGTAACATATTTTATTGATTACGACTATATATTACCTACTTGTTAATAATCATACTCTTATTATTCGTTTTGGGTGATATTCTCATATTCGCGTTGTTCTTCGCCTGTGTTGTATATTCCAATTGTTCTCTTATGTGTCTTAATTTGTTATATCATTGGTCCTAATACTTATATATTGATTTTTTGAATTTAAATCACGATATAAATTTAATATATATTTATTTTTAAAAATAGATATAATATTGAAATATGAAATGGAATACACCATTAATGGATGCGGTCAGCTATACATACAGATGAATATTGTTTCCATTTTTTTTATCATATTTAAAGGAAGAAGGTAAATGACATATGTGTATACATATGTAGATATATATATTTCATTATTATATTAGGATTATTATATCATATTATTCATATAATTTCAATAACCACATTCTTATGACATTCCATATAGTGTATGAACAAATCACATCGCTTTGAGGGGGAAGTATCTCAAACATTCTCAAACAAAATTATGCTATTAATATAAAATAGAAAGTATACATATATGTGTTAAAAAGTATTAAATAAGATTAATTACATAATTTATATTATTTATAACATATATAAATATATTTTCCATCATAATATCCACAATGAGTGTTTGTATGGAAAAATTAACAATCATCGTTTTGTGATGAAGTGGTTCATTATACATATAAATAATAAGTTTGTAACTAATTAGATGAGGGTGTGTGTAATTGTAGGTAAAAATTACCGAATAAATTATTATATATATATATATAAATTGCAAGTTTTGTAATAATATCCTGGAATAAACATTGTGGATCGGTGGATAAATAAAATAAAATGAAAATGATATTGAGAGAAGTGGTTGCCTCTTAATCAAGTAACTCCTTTTGGTTTGTTCCAAAAGGACCCATTGAATTTCATTCTCAACTACTAGATGATTATAGGAGGAATGGAGGGATTTGTGGAAGAGTTTTGGGAATATATTTTCAAATACTATTTTCATTGATGGTTTTGAAGAGGAGAGTGATTTTGTGGCCATTTATAGGGTTTATAAATTATAAAGTTGGCATTTTTTAGGAAAATTTAGTTATACGAAAATTTATTCAAAACAAAATCATAAAAAACCTTCAAAAATAAATAATATAAGGTTTATAGTGGATACTTTACCACTAAATTGGTATTGTACTAGTATCTTAGGTCATTTTGGTTCTTCAATTTAAGAGGTAGTAAATTGTTTACCTGATTGTTATCTTCATCATTATATTAAATTTTATTAACTTTCTTTAATCCATATCTTAAAAAAACATTTGAACATATTATAAAATATAAATATTTTTTATTCCAAATATGTAATAAATTTTTTCCTAATTTTAGTCACTAAAAGAGATTAAATTAAATTAAAAATAACCTAGTTGACTGGGTGATATAGTAGGTTTTTGTATGTATAAAAATCCCACAGTTATCTATGTTTTTATAACCAATTTCAATGATAAATTGATTAAAATTATATAAATTTTATTAATTTACGAAATTATTTTGTAAATAAACATTAAATATAATTTAAGATATAATTTATATGTATAGATAAATTGCATGAAAATGCAGTTTTGTATTAAAATTTAGTATTTTAACTATTCATTAAATATAAATCCTCACATGTAAATACTAGAAAATTTATCATATCCTAATTTGTATGTTTCTATTAAAAATATTATGGTTATTTAGAAATATTAAATCTATAAAATATAAAAAAATAGGATTACAAATGGGTTCTTCATTAAAAGGCAGGAAAACTACATATATAAAAATATTTGATTTTATGTGTAAAATGATAGTAGATATTATATTATATATGTATATAATATATTGGATTATTATCAATAATATAATTTTTTATATATAATAAAATAAAATTTAATTAATATTATTCACTATTAGAAATTAAATTAATATTTCAATATACATTGTATCTTTAACCTAAAAATTTACTTTTATAAAATTAGTCTATTTATTTTAATTTCATTTCTATATTCTCCATTGAATATTAGTTAAACAATTAATTCAAATATATATATATATATATATATATATATATATATATTCATATGCTATTTAATATTATAATCATCTATATAATTTTCCTGTTATATCTTGTTAAATAAAAATATTTTAATAATGATTTATTGTTCATTAAAACTCTTTGTTATGTGTTATGCATGTTAGTCAAGAAAATCTTTGTTGAGTGTAACATAATCAATCCCTTGTATTCTATGTTGAGAAAAATAAAATTTATTATGCTTTTTGTACATGATTTTTTAATATATAATACCATGTAGGTATAGTGCATTAATATAATATAAACTACTTTCATTGTTGCGTGAAATAAAAAATATCAAAAAGATTAAATTATATCAAAAAAAAATTCCACAATACCTTATGGTGTTAAAATAAATTTATTAAAAATAGAATTTAACATATATAATGTTTATCAAAATTTGAAACTGTGATTTTTAATTATGATTTAGGTCATGAATATTGGATAAAATCTATACAGTACGAGCATAATGATTCTGAAATGACAAAATTCTTGACTTTAGTCGAACATCCTAATTACACTTCTATGATTGGTGTAAAATGGTTTTTTTAAATAGAAGTGATGAAATTAAAATAATATTTATATATAAATATATATATATATTTCATTGAGGATTATAACTAACAAGTTGTAATATACTATTAAGAATCATATCTTATAGTTGAAGGATCTAGGAATTATAGAAGCATAGTGACTGGGATAGCCCAAAATTGATTTTTTAGTAGTTGATGACCAATCGAGAATCAATTTGATGATGGATGCCTCTATCCATGGATTGAAACAAAAAATTTAGAAAATAGAAGAATAACACCAGATTTCAGAAAGAGGATATTTCACATCATGATTATAATTAATTTAATAATTTATGATGAAATTAAAAACATGGGTATTCAGTAATTTCATTTTTTATGATCATTGATCATAAAAAATGAATCCTATGGATTTTTATCATTGCAATTTCAAGGAGCCAATGTATAGTATCTGTAGCGGTGATCTATATGTGCTCCAAAAATCTCTGATCAATGCCACCAATTCGCTAAGTGCTAGCATGAAAGAATGAATTCCTGGTGTTGATCGTTCTTGATCACTCATTATTTAGTCTTGAATAATGTATCTCATTCATGGAAGGAAGATATGAGAGGAGTCGAGAGAGAAAATTAATGGTTAAACAATTCTCATTTCACTGAGGTTTGAAACAATAGATGTACCTAAAATTTAATTGACAGGGGGTTCAGTTACAATATTTAATTGTGAAACGACATTTAAATGTAATTATAACTAATTATGAAAACCAATGAGACATAATAAAAAAATCCCATTATTTATGATTCTCTAACTTGTGGAAATTAAAACCATTAATGAAATCATGTTCCACATAATGATAATAGTATTATTATTATTTCTTGCACCAACTGAATATAAATTATTTAATGATATGTAAATAATTAATTTTTGAGGAACACATTTTTTGTCTATTCGAACACCTCTTCCATGTATTGAACACCTGAATAAAATATTTTTATTCTCACAAATAATTAATTTTATTTATAAACTAGTAAATAAATATCTATTAAATATTCAATTAACTAAATAAATATATGTAATTCGCAATCCACTGAATAAATATTTATCTAATTTATACATTGATATTATATTGGGAAAAATTTATTCTTCAGTCTTGAGAATAATATTAAATCCATTATTTAAATTCAAATATAATTTAATTGAGACCGCCAAAAACACATAATTTGTGACCCTCTTGAATTATTTCTCATTGGGAAGAGGTGATCTTGACTAAATTCCATGATTACGATCTTGATATGGGTCAAGGAACCCAATAGAAATAACATAATGTATCAATGATGACATACATATATAAACACACACAATGTCATATAATCCATTTTCATAATCACTCATCAATTAGGTTTCATGATATTTTAATCAACCAATATTATTGACATGTCATTGATAAAGATAATATTTTATTCAATTTTTATATGTAATCCAATGTTTTAATACCAAAAAATTGAACAAGTTGAGTTAATTAAATCAATTTTGGATTTATGACGCGTTTTGGTCTAAAATTGGAAAACTGCTTAATTTACAAATATTGACATATTTTAATCACTTTGGTAATTCAAACATATCTTTTAAAATTTAAATTCAATTGATGTGATTATTTGTTTATTGGGGTCATAGAATTATTGTCTTTATCTTTTTTTAAACAAGATTTAATTCAGCCATCCATGGGTCCAAAAAACCAATAAATTTGGAAAATAACTATGGAAGACTATGTGGACCCCACATCAATAAATTGAGCATAAATCAACATACATACATCCAATTTTTTTGATTAAAATTGGATTGCAATTAGAACTTAATGGTTAGTTTGGATATTTAGGATTATGAATATTTACCTTCATTAAGGCAGACCATGGATACTAAAATTTCAGGGAAGGACTGATGAAAATTAGATTTTTTTTAAAAAAATTTGTATTGGAAAATTAGAAACCACATACAAGAAAAGAAAACAATTGGACCGCCCCATCCCAACAAGTGAGCCAAAAACAAACCTTCACCGACATAGGACCCCTCGGCAAGCAGTCTCATGCAGTATAACGGGCACGGAACCAATGCCAATGCCATACCCTATCAAGAATCCAATTCCAGGAGACCATAATCAATGAAGACTTAATGCTCTAATCCCTTTACAAAGCAGGTCCAAAAAGCATGCTGAAAACATGAAAAAAAACTGCAATGAAAAAAAGGTGAACTGGAGAAACAATTGCTCGCACAACTGATTCACTCACACCTGCCAATTAAACTGGCCATATCTCATTCCACACGTGGAGGATGAATATGAAATTTTTCGATGAAATGTTAATGATATATTGGAATATCTTTCAAGATGAAACAATTCCAAATTTCGGCAATGAAATTGGACGAACATGTTCAAACTTGCGGTGGACAGAATCTATAGGAAATATTAAATAGGAATTATGAAGATCATAAATTTGAAGACCAGAGGATGGAACCAACGTGGCCTATATGATGAGTAGTTCACCCATTATTATGGAGGAGTTAGACACAAACATTGGATATAGGAGGACGCCAAGGGACACTTAGGGGCCATCTCCTTCAACATCATTTTGTTTCTTTCTTTTATTTTTCGTTACTTTAAATTGTCTATCCTCTACCGCATCATCTCTCTTACCCTATCCCAAGTGGGGTAAATTAATTTGAGTGATCAGGGAGAGAGGAGGCTAGACCTATGTGTGTGGTTGAGTTCTTGTGCTTGAATTGAATCATATTTCTTCTTCTTTCTTATTCCGGTTTCAATTCATAATTCAGTTTCAAATTTAAAATACTGTAGTGTTAGGTTTTGATTCTGAATTTATAAAATGATTTTTTCAATGATAAAATCTCTTTCCACCAAATTATAATATGTATACAGTGGAACAAGATTTGGGTTGGGTGGTGATTACTCAGTGTTTGTCAAGAACATGTGTAGGATTGTATGTCGGAATCATGGTTTAATAGGGAACAACAATCTGGGTTCTGGGATTTCTCTAATTATTCATGAAACCTTCTACAACTCTGAACATATGGGATGGAGGATAGAACAATATGTGGTTTTAGAAAGGAAAATTCTCAGCTCAAATATTTCTGACCAAGTAAGAGAGTGGACTCGGTAGATGAATCTCTCTCTTACTAGTTAAAGGAAAAAATAAGATACAAAATTTGGAAACCATGATTGCACAACACTAGGTCTAGCTAAACACAATCTAATAACCATCTCTATCATTTGTTAAAACCAATCAATTAAAGATGTTTTTTCTCACATATTCATTAAATTTAATTAAAAACAATCTTTTTGAGAAAACCCACAAAAAGTGACAACCTTGTTATGTGTGCACTCCTCTTTGGGAGACTACCTAGGATCAACTGCTATACTATACTTAGGTAGTTAAAATATTGTTTTTCCGTGCCCCATGACAGGTGTGCGTTAAACATGGCACCATTTATAGGGAGGCAGTGCCTCAAAAAACTTAAAAACAATTTTTTTCTTTCTTTTGAATGACCTGTAGTTCAAACAACAATTTAATTTAATTAGATCCCGAAATTGAGAGAATAATAACACAATTGAGAAAGAAAAATTTGAAATTAGATTTTGAATAAATTCACCTTACAGATTCAAGTGACACATCCAGTGATCACTCTGAGCCACTAATGGCTACAAATCCCGACCAAACATTTCACGATCATTGCGCCCCACAATTCTCTATCCAACAAAATCAACTATCTATTACTTCCATAGAAAATGATTTTGAATTTCATATTAACCTGATTCAACATTTTCAGAAATTCCATGGTATTCTAGGTAAAGACCCCAACATGAATATCCAAGAATTTACAAATGTGTACTTCAGCTGTAGATCCCGAGGTGTTGTAGAAGAACATGTAAAGTAGAGGTCATTCCCCTTCTCACTTGAGGGAGTAACAAAAGAATTGTTGTATTTTCTACAACCAGGAGAATTAAAAGACTGGGAAGATCATAAAAGATGCTTCATGAAAAGGTTTTTTCCAGCATCAATGTGCACTACTATCCATAAAGAGATCTATGCCATTCGTTAATCAACCGGTGAAACACTTTACTAGTAGTTGGAGTTATTCAAGAAGCTCTGCACCAATTTTCTAGACCAGACTATGGAAGAACACCATTTCATTGTTTTCTTATATCAAATATTGTATGGAAATGATCAAAACATTCTAGATATGTCATCTTGAAAATACTTGATTGACAAGTCACCAACGGATGTCAGAGGATTGATTGAAATGATTGCACAAAACTCACAACAGTTTGGCACCAGAGGTACGATCACTAGAGGAATCCATGAGGTAGGAACATCTGATTCAGTATATTTAATTAGAAACGAAATGGGTGAACTCACCATGTTAGTGTGACAAATATCTATGAACCATGTGAAGGAACTACAAGGCCCAAATCATGTATGTGGTTTATGATCTTCTAATCCTCATTACATTGATCAATGTCCAGAAGTGTAGGGGACATAAATTTGTCCTGAAGCCTATCAACAAAGGAAATACAAACCGCAAACCCAATCAAGTTATGGTTTTCAACAGAACCAAGCCATATCACCTTTTCAACAACTATATCAGTATCCAATATCATTCCAACAACCTTATCAGTAGCCCTTCCAATAACAAAAAACATTCCAACCGCAACCTTTCCAGTATTAGAATTATGTGAAACTATCCACAAGGGAACCAAAAAATGAATATCAAAATATAATGACAAGAGTTTCGGGAATAAAAGATAAAATGGAAAATCTTGCTGATCAAATTGAATTAATTACGGATTCTCTCAACAAGAACCAAGTTATTCTTCCTGCATAAAAAATTATCAATCCAAAGGATAATGTTAGTGCAATCACAACCCGAAGCAAGAAGAAGCTCACACCACCAGAACAATGTGAGGAGGATGATTCCAGGGAATATTTTGAATCTCATCCTATCCAAAAAAATGATGGAGTCAATAACAACAATGAAGAATGATTAAGGATCAGGAAGGGAAGACTGGAAACACATTTTAAAAAACAAAAGAAGGAGAAAATGGATATCCTAGCACCATTCCCATCCGCATTGGTTGAGTCAAAGAAGGTTGAAGAAGAACAACTTCAATGATAAATTCACAAAACTTTTAGAAATATTGAGATTAACATCCCACTTCTTGATGCAATCAAAAAGATCCCTAAATATGAAAAATATCTGAAGTAGTTGTGTCCAAAAATATGGAGGCTGGATGGAAATGAAAGAAAAAACTCAGGAAGCAGCATCTTAGCAATGATCACACCACTGATACAACAAAAATGTCAAGATCCAAAGACTTTCTCTATTCTATGCACTATCTGTTCATAAAATTTTACAGATGCACTACGTGATCTTGGAGATTCAATAAATATTTTGCCTCACTCGGTATTTACATCTTTGCAGATTGGAAAATTGAAGCCTACTAGTGTGGTGGTCCATCTCACTAACAGATCCTTAAATTTTTTAGCAGGTGTTCTGGAATATGTTCTAGTAAAGGTAAAAGATCTACTATTCCCAAAAAACTATTATGTGCTGACAATATAAGAAGATAAAAGTTCATCACACTCACCCATCATCTTGGGGAGACCATTCTAAAAGACTATAAAGACCATCATCATTGTTCACGAGGGAACATTCTCATTGGAGCTCAGAGATAGTCGAGTGAATTTCAATATACTCAAATCCATGAAGAATTTGTCCTATGTTCATTCTCTAAATGTAATCTACAAAAAAGAAGGAAAAGAACCAACTAAAAGTTTTGCAGAGACAACCTTATAATTCTTGGATAGTTTGTTAGAAGTGGATGGAAAATTAAAATCATGAGAATATGTTGAGATCAAGACGTATAAACTCATGGAGGGAAAACATGAAAAGATTATCATTGATCTCCGAAAGGAACATGGTAGAAAGGAAGAAGATCAAGCTAAGAAGAATTCCATATGCCTTGCAATGGAACATGGGTTGAAGAAGGTCAAGGAAACCCCCATTATAGATCTAGAGTGTAAAGGATATTCTCAAACCAATGGGAAGAGTGGATCACAATAAAATGAAAAAAAACAAAGCCAGTTTAATATGGGTAAAGAAAATTGAGGTTCAATCTCCCACATCAAGAGGGTAGGGGAATGTTCAAAGGAAAAAACATCCCCTTAAAATAGTTACGTTCAAATTGCAACATGGAAGCAAAAAATATCAGGAAATATTGAAAAAAAATCCAAAATAACAAGATTTGAAGGGATTTTCTAGTTTTGTGGTATCCATTGACATAAATCATACTCTTGTTAGTAAAAAATGTATTTACCATGAAATAGGAAAGAGGCAATGTAGAAGATCAGACTCGTCCAACCTGTTTATCAATAAAATCTGTTAGGTTGTACCACTCATTTACATTTAATTTATTGTTATGATACATTTTCAAATTTTCTTACATGTTAAATCAATTTAAATGCATTGAGGACACTGTATCAATTAAGTGTGTTTGGGGGATCTTGTAGTCTAGTATTTTTATAAAAAAATTACTTTTTAATTTTTTTAGTCGAGCCAACAACATTAAACAATGGCACTACTGGGAGGCAACCTGCATTTTCCCCTATTGTCCACTTATCCTCTATGTCATATTCCATCACGATTGAATAGGCCTTCACTATCCATTGTTTTTATTGTTATATTTCAAGTCCATTAATGAAGAATCAGTAGTGGGATTACACGTTGTGAAGAAAATCATCCATTTGAATGGGGAGTAAGAGTTTCAATTCTACATTATCCAACATTATTCCCTTCATTTTTACTCTTTTAAAGAGTTGATTAAAAATTGCATTCCCATGCTTGATTTTATGTTTTACTTGACTTATCTAGGAGAAATGAGTTTCATAGGAATCCGGTGATTCCATGTTTTAGATATCAATGTTAATGAGATTGAATAATAAAAATGGATAATTGGTTGATTAATGTGAAGCATGGATATTGAAATAAGGACTCATGATTTGTGGAAATTTATAGACTCATGTAAATGAAATTTCACTTCGATTTATTATTCGTTGAATTTCTGAAATTCATGTGGATTAATTTGTTATTATTAGTCATGCCAGGAGTGATTTTCCAATATCATATTCCTATTCCTGATAGGATTTCTAGACAAAATATTTCCTATTTTATCTTGAGAATATTTCTTGAGTGAGCTTGGGACATGCCACCTACCAAAACTTGTATTGGATATTTTCAAAGATATGAGTGTACAAAAACTCATTTAAAATGATTGAGGAACTACATTGGTTAGCCACATATTTACCTGAGACCCACCATTACATTTATCCTACGTTAGCCCTTAGACGCCATGAATTTCTTTATATGTTTAAGACACATTACAAGATTATTTTTCATTACCTTCCCACTCTTTTATTATTTTTGTGTGGATATTTCTATTTTGAGTGTGGGGGAAGGGACTTTAGTGTGCATTAATTGGGATGAGTATGTTTTTGTGGGTTGTGTGAGGTGTGTGTAATCATTTTGGGAAGTGTATTATTAAAAAATTAGGCATGAATCATCATTTCATTATGCATATTTTATTTCATCTGGTTGTCCTTAAAAAAGGAGGAAATAATTTTGTGCCTTTATGGAGCTTAAATAAAAAGAGAAAAATAAAGTTGTGCCTTTCTAGAGCTTTAAAAAAAATTAAAAGAAAAAGAGGAGGAGAACATGGATGATATCATTATTTTTAATCCTTTTTTGACTCATGACCCATGTCATTAAAAGGGGTTGGTGTTGTGTTTTACATTATCAAAAGGGATTTGAGTGAGGTTCATATTGTTTTTCTCTTAATTAATCATGAATTTTACTTAATAGTCAAGCCTCATACTTATATCCTTAAATTATTTCAATCATTTACCCACCAACCCAAAGCCATAGAGTCATTTGTACTTTTATTACATGTCCTCATGAATTTATGTGTGTTTTTTGATTATAAAGTGGAAAAAGTAGTTCCTTTACAATCCTATGGATAAGGAGCATGTTATCATGATATGAGTACAACTCCATTATTAATTGTATCATGAGGGATGAGTGAAAAGATTCAAAAGAGAGGTAGATCATGATTTGGCATGTTTAATAATAATAAATTGAGAAGCTTTAATGAATGAAAGGAGAAGCTCCATAATTTTTCAAAGGGGAAAAGTAATGTACGTGAATTGTTTGTTTCTCTGAAAATGGGAAATTAAAATGATTTTTTTTTGGAAAATGAATTTTTTTTTGCAAAATTGATATTCATTTGATATTATTGCATTGAAATTTAAATATTGGTAACATTGGTGCCCTATGAATTCCACTTTGAGATTTGATACTTGAGGACCATCATATTTTAAGTATCGGGGAATTGATAGAGATAATATTTTCAACATATTTTATATGTAATTAAATGCTGTAATCACTAAAAATTGAACTTGTAGAGTTAATTACATCAATTTTGGATTTATCATGTGTTTTGGACTAAAATTGGAAGACTACTTAATTTGGAAATATTGACAGACTTTAATCACTTTGGTAATTCAATCATCTCTTTTAAAATGTAAATCCAATTGATGTGATTCGTTATTTACTGGGGTCAAAGATATATTTTCTCCATCTTCGGTTTTTGAACCAGGATTTAATTCAGCCATCCATGTGTCCGAAGAAACCAACTAATTTGGAAAGGTATTCTGGAAGACCGTGTTGACCAGACCTCGATAAATCGAGTATAAATTGGTCTACATACATCCAATTTATTTTATTCCATTTGTATTAGAACGATAATTAAATCGAGAGTTTGGATGTTGAGTTTTATGAAGATTTACTTTGATTAAGGCGGATCATGAATGCTAAAATTGTGGGGAAGTAAAAAAGGAAACATTCATCCAGAATAAATTCTCCAATTAAATTGGCCGTATCTCATGCTATACAGTGAGGATGAATGTGAGACTTTGGGATGAAATGTTAAAGATATTTTTTAATATCATTAATAATGAAACCATTCCTAATTTCGGACATTAAATTGATTGAACATGGTCAAACCTGCGGTGGATAGAATCTAAGAGAAATATTAAATTTGAATTTTGAAGATTATAAATTTGAAGACCGGAGGATGGAACCCCCTTGGCCAATATAAAGAAGAGTTCAACCATTATAAGGGAGGATTTCGACAACAACGTTGGAGACAGACGGAAACCAAGGGACACTTGGGGACCATCTCCTAAAAAATCATTCTTCTTCATTCTTTTGTTTTTCATTACTTTAAAATGTATCTCCTCTCCTGCATCATCTCGCTTACCCCATCCAGGGAGGGGTAGATTAATTTTAGTGATTGGGGAGAGGGGAGTCTAGACCACTGTGTGTTATTGTGTTCTTGTGCTTGAAATGAATCAAATTTTTTCTTCTTTCTTATTTTGGTTTATATTCATAATTCAGTTTCAAATTCCAAATGTGGCAGTGTTAGGTTTTGATTCTGAAATTATAAATTTCTTTGGTCGTTAATCACATCTCCCTCTACCCAATTCTAATATGAATACGGTGGAACTAGATTAAGGTTGGGTAGTGATTTCTCATCGGTTTTCAACCACGTGTGTAGTATTGTATGTCGAAATCTTGGATTAATAGGAAACAACAATTCCTAGTCTGGGATTCCTCTAATTAATCAAGAAACATTATACACACCTAATAAAATTGAAATGAGGATAGACTAATCTATGGTTTTAGAAAGGAAAATTCTCACATCAAATCTATCTGACTATGAGGGAGAGATGACTCAGTAGATGAATATATCTGCTACCAGTTAATCGAAGAAGAAGATACAAAATTTGGAAACCATGATGGCACAACTGTAGGTATAGCTGAACCCAATCCAATGACAATCAATATCATTTGTTAAAACCAATCAATTAAATCTCTTTGTTTCTCTCATAGTCATTTAATTTAACTACAACCAATATTTTTTAGAAAACATACTAAATGTAACATCCTTTTTTTGTGTGCACTTCTCTTTGGGAGACTACATAGGATCAACTACTATACTATACCTAGGTAATTAAAATATTGCTTTTCCACCCCCCACAACAGGCGTGCGTCAGTCATTCTTTTACTAACTGATATAATATTTACAATACCCCATCACCATGGAATACTGGGAGACGGTTCTACTTCAATCAATGGGAAGAAATATAAAGTTCAATAAATGTAAGGGAAAAATCCTTCCTCAACTTATCCATTTATAACATGTCATTCATAACACTCCCAACATACCCTACTTCCCACCATCAAATAGCATGACAGTATTTTTCAGTAAGATTCTGCGGATGGTTTGTGAGACATATTGATGCTATTGTTGAAGTCTAATGCAATTTCACATGCTCACATATATGAATATTTGGTGAGGCCAAAACATGTTGAATTTCTACTTGTGGGCATGTTCTCATAATATCTTGTCTCAGAGATTACTAAGTGTGAACAACATGAGATGATATCTCATCTGCATTTGAGTACTCACACCTAATGTTATTTATACTATTTTTTCCATCATATTATGTCAACCAACTGAAAAAACTTTATTTAAGAATATTGTCACAGCACTTCATGGTTCTCATTATAAGGGGGAACTATAGGACCTTATTAATAAGACAAATACTCTAGGACATTATTACATTATAGTCATTTAGAACCACAAAAATTATGTAATAAGATATTTAATATTTAATTAAATTAAATATTCATGTAATTAATGTAACTAATGTAGGTTCTAGGACACCAACTTCAAAAAACACCCACATTTACTAGAACCCTCTTCCCATGACATTCAATCCACTAGATCTTACATAATGTTCACGTTTCAGATGAGTGAAGGATTTTGTCAATGGTTCTGCCACTTTTTATTTTGTGGAAAAACGAATATTTTATAATTAACCACTATATGAACAATCCCTCAGAAAAAAAGATATGTTAATAGTAAGTTCTTCATCTACTGATGTGACATTCTCTCATTTCCGAGATCCACTGCTATAGTATTATCAAAATAAAGTGTTATGGGAACTTCACTGCTAGGAACCTAATCCAACTCTTGGATGACGCTCTACTTTGATTATACATATTTAGATTCCATATAATATGTTTTATAATCCGAAATTTCTGTACATTCAGCAACCACACCTTGCTTCGAACTCTTTCTGCTCACATTACCAACATTCAATGTGAAGAGGAATCGTGTTTACGACTTCCTGACATATTGATTATTCTAGAAACTAGAAACTACATATCATATGATGACTAGTTCCTCATATCTTCGTAAACAAGGAACATATAACTATTATAAATTAGATTATGCTGGATAGTCATGACTTCCATCCAATGGTAGTCACATAGATCAGCTCGATATCTTCATGCTACACTCAATGTGTAGATATCTATACTATTACATAGCATATCATACATGACTATACCAATAAATGATGCGTATATAATCCTTTTTTATTCTATTTCACTATTAATGGGTATTTGGACACATTTACTTGGAATTATTAATTCTATGGTGTGACGCCCCAGACCCTGATGCCACTTAATGGGTTTCCTGAGCCCGGTGGGCCACATAGCTTTAAGAGAATCTCCACAAATGCCAGAAGTTTCCGACTATCTGGGGAGACTGTTCCTTCATTTGATGAGTGTTCCACAAATGAAGGAATATGAATTAATATTAAATAGTTTAAGAAATATAATAAACCATGAAAAAATAGTTGAAATAGTTAACGAGAATAACAATAATTATATCAACTATGAGAATGTTGACTAAATGTGATGGGCTAGAAAACTAGAAAATAAGGAAACATGATAATAAGCATAACATGTTCTACAATGTAAGGGAAAACAATGCCGACTCCAAATCTTAGTGGGCCCCCCACCAACGGGGTCTATAACATCTGGTCAATGTAATGGAATATAGCCGTTTTAATGCATGAATATAAATTGCAAAGAAAACAATAAAATATAAATAAATAACCATGTACCTAATTCATCCCTAATATACTATCTAATCATTTTACCATTTCATTAATTATGTAATTACCCTTTAATGTTTATAGTTCACATGAAGCATATCCTGCACTGACATCACCTCGTGATATTATAAGTATTGAAGGTCTCATGACCTAACAAGGAAGCCTAATAATGATATCCAGTGAGGGAGTTCCATGTTAATAACCATTGAAACATAGATCTATTGAAACACTAACTCAGTTGTATTTGATTCTATCTATGGGGTAAGAGTGAAATCCAAGGAGTGGGATCCAAGGCATCCAATAATTATATGCATACTAAGTCCAAGGTGATCGACCAAGGAAAAATAGGGATAAGCAAAGATAGTGCCCTATGGGATTTCACCATGGAACCAACGAGTTAATGCCTGATCAAAGAAGTGTATAGAATGTATCATGTAATAATGTAAATGAACTTGTGATATTATATCATAAATTGATGAAATAGGGCAGAAGTGGAGTATGGGTGGGTATCAACCTAAGCAATCTGCATCCTTGAATTAGAAGAGGTTTCTCAAGCCCCAAGTTATTCTCCTCTTAGAATCCAATGTGGCACCGAGTCATTCCATTCCTATTTGATATTGTAACAATTTAATCATTCATTATGTTCACGACTTTTCTTCCATTAGTGTAGAAAAACCATGTGGAGGCTAAAATTCAGGGTAAATTTACAGTTTCGGCTTAAATTGTATATTTACCTCCCACTTCCACCATAATCTGTGAACTAGTCATATTTAGCCCCTTTTAAATAATTTTTTATATTTTTTATAGGAAATGATTGGGATCATGGGATATCATTCATTCAGTATCTGATCGAGCTTTCACTCACCATGTTGGATGTGCACTGATATGTACTCGAGTCCTCATTAGACATTCTAATTCACTCTTAATCTCGACCTAGATATTTCCATGTCATAATTTTTTACATTTTCATAGATCTATATTGATCTACGGAAAATAAGATTCCAATACTAGAGGAGTAGATTCCTAAAACCCTAATGTGGGTAGCCAATAACACATCCCTAACATTCATGGGTTTTGGAATATTCGTGTGGGACCTGCCGATTTCATCAGAAGCCATTTCATAAATTTACATGACATGATTATAATGCTTAGAATAATATTGTTATTCCCATTCCAAATATTTGATTATTTGTTAGCTATTACAGTCACAACTCAATCCACCCCTTGTCGATGTTTATGCCATTATTGGATTTTAGTGTTTCGGCATGTCTAATACATCGTTTGGGTTTTCCCCTGCATGATATTTCTAAAGGTGTGCCTTCTTATTATAAATTAATTTTTTACAACAATTTCATATTTTTATGTACCATGTATTCTCACCACTTGATCCACATTTAGTATGTTCATAAAAATGATTACTAAAAGTGAAATGTTAAATGGTAAATATATCAAGTATTTAACATGGACATATTAAATGAGAATGAAAAAAGGTTATATGTTTGTATCACCCCTTTAGATATTTATTAATGGTAGTAGAGTGAACTACAACAATGTACTAAAGCTAATTGATTAATTAAGTATTTATTAAATGATTTCATTGAGGCTATATGGCCCACCATGCTCGGGGCACCCGTTAAGTGGAATCTAGGTTAGAGATATGACACAGGTGATGCTAGAAAAAATCCCATCTTGGATTGTTCCATAATAAATCCCTTCGGTATTTTGTCAATGTATGTAATTTGATATAGGCCCATCAATCTGTTGATTTTATCACGATGGATCTTGATCCCAAGAATATTTGATGCCTCACCCATTTTCTTCTTGGAGAAGCACTTATTCATCTATGCCTTAATTGATTGGGATACAAGTATTTAATTTTAAATAAGTAATATGTCATAAATATATACTCTTAGGAAAACTAATGTAGTCCCATTAAACAATTTTTTGACACAAGGATCAAATTCGTTCTTTATAAATAAAAATTCCATTTTTTCTCTATAAAAATGAATGCTCCACGACCTAGATGACTTCATTAATCCATAAATGGATTCTTACTACTGGTATATCTTATCATCATCTATTGGAGTCACAAAGCCTTTTGGTTGTGTCATGAAGGCATCTTCGTAAAGGTTCATGTTAGGGAAGGCTCTTTGGACATCCATTTTCAAAATCTCTTAGTTATATTAACAACAAATGGATAATATAATTCGATTTGATTTTAGCATTACAACTAGTGAAATTGTTTCATCATGGTCAACAGATTATCTCTTTTTAAACCCTTTCCATCTAGTCATTCCTTATTGGTAATGTATTTTACATCAATGTAATTATTATTCATGAATATCCATTTGATACCAACATGATTTATGTCTACTAGAGGTTCTACCAAAATACATACATGGTGTTGGTGCATGCAATCTGTTTCAGAATTTATGGCATCATTCTAATTGGTATCTCTTTTCCACATATTGATTCCTTTTAGGTTAGGGTAACATTATTATCCACTAATAACGAGTCACCATTTTCAATAATAATATAATTGTACCATTATAGATCTCTATCCTCTCTAGTACTCTAACGCAGTACTTTTGTCTCTAAAATAGGTCATTATTTATGGTGCATTCTGGAATCAACTCATGTACCTACTCTTGTATACCATGAGCCACGTATTCATTGACGTCTATATCACTCCCACGATTTATTTTGGATATTTTCTCCCTCTAAATGAATATGGAATGTCTTTCCCCAATAACATTTTTTACATGGGGGTTGTATAAATAATTTCCCATTGTTTCACTAGAGTATCCTATAAAGGTAATCGTTGGCCCTTGAGGTGCGATGTTGTTACCCAAATAGGACTTAAAAACTTCACATCCACAAACATGTAAATTAGATAACATAGATTTTATTCCCTCCAAACTCATATGGAATACCATTAATAGATTTAGTTTGTATGTCGATTAGTATGTGTCACTACCCGTCCATAGGGGGCCGTGTCGTGACTACCACAAATCCACCTTCCATAGGCCAAGGGTTGGTGACTACCACAAAAAATGAATATCCCTATATCATGAAGGAATTTACTTTAAACATTTAGAAACACATAATTCAAGAAAAAAATAAATATTCAACCATGAAGTAAACTTCTGTAGTTAAAATGGTACTGAATGTAATGGGGCCGACATACAAGGCCAACATAAAAGTAAAAGTACAACAGAAAAGTGAAAACATCTCCTAGATCATTCGCTGAGGATCCAACCTGAAGGGTAGGTATAGATCATCTCCAGAACACTCCACTGTATCCCATCTCCTCCAAATACTACCTTGTCTAGGCTCCCTCTATCCTCGCCCCAACTGTTCTTCGTCTTCAAAAGACACAACATGGTGCGGGTGAAGACCGTGTATAGATGAGTATAACAATACTCATTAGAGACCATGAGACCCCTGAGGCCTCATAGAATTCCAAAATGGAAAACCAAAAAGTATGATCTCAATCAAAAATAAATAGGCACATCTCAAATAGTGTCTCAGCTCAATCTAGGTATTAGGGATGAATAGATGTATATATGATTAGTTGTGGATCTAGATCATCTTGTTCTATCAAGAGTCACTACTTATGCCCATAGGGAGTCTATCCCACATATGATGGATAGGTATTAACACTCTCAATGACCCACATAGGATCTGACCCACATGGAGTTGATAGGTATTAACCCTCGCAATGACCCACACAGGATCTAGCCTTCCTAGAGTCGATAGGTTCTAACCCCCGCAATGACCCATATAGGATCTGACCCACACAAGATCAGAATGCTCTGACCCAGACCATATCATTGAGCTCTAACCCACATAGGATCTGACCCAAACAAGATTGTTATGTCATTGATCCATGATGGGTGTCCTTAAGGCTAGACCTTGTCAGTGTTATAGTTGGTGTCCTGAGAACCAAATGTTTTTTCTTTGATTACATGAATGCTAACTTATTATATAATGTTCATTGTTCTGCATGACTATAATAAAATAATGTCTGGAAATATTTGTTGCATTAATGAGGTCATGGAAAATCCCTTCTATGATGAGAACTTTGAAATGAAATAACAATATTCATATATAATGTTCAACGGTTGGATGACTTACTATGTTATGAAACATAGTATACAGACCGTCATATGCGAGTACTCTTAAGAAGATGAGACTCTCTCTCATAGAGTTCACTCTTGGTAATCCTTATGATGGGAGATTATTAGAACATACCTATCAATAGTAATTCCACATGTCTTCGTGTCATCGAGAATTTCTATCTACGAGCATGTGTAATGTTCCTTAGACTGGAAGATCATTATTAACTCGTGTCATGACTCGCACAATTAGATTTGTTGATGAAAAATGTCACGAAGATAGTTGGCGGGATTTAGGGTACGTTGGGTGTGTCATGAATGACATGATATTAATGGATAAGTTGAGGAAGGATTTGTCCCTTCCATATTTATGGAAGTAGATATCTTGGGCCCATTGATTGAAATAGAACTGTTGCCCAAATTCCATGGTCATGGTGTCATGACGAGTTTATTTTTGGAAGTAAAAGAATGACGGATCAAGAAAATAGGTTTTTGACACTGCCAAGAAACCTATTTGATGAGATATTGAGACAAAGGGATTAAATTACCTTGTAAGAATTCGTACGAGGTGACACATCAAGGAAGCATCAACTTATTTCCCTTGGGCACCTTGACCCATTGCAAGATAGTAATCTTGGACTTTAGACCGCCCCCCTAATGGCAATGAAATAATGGCCTAGAGGGTCACACACTAAGTGTATCCAAGTATCTTAAGTATAATAAAGAGAATTCTCATATGTGTTTTAATAATTATTAAAGGAATCCTAAATCATTTTAATGTTGGAGGAATAAAAAAATAAAAAAAATATATACACGCCGTGTACATTGAATGTACACACAGTTTAGTTTTATTTTGAAAAGGAAATTAAAAACATGTACACGCCGTGTAGTTTTCATTTTGGAATGAAATGAAAAAAAAAGTACATGTTGTGTATTAATGATTACACACAGTGTATTTTTCATTATGAAAAGGAAATGAAAAACAAGTACACACCATGTATTAATTATTACATGCCATGTAGTTTTTCCAGTTGGTATTTTGAGTAAATTATATTGATTTTTAAAGGAAATTTATTATAATCAGCGTGGGAGCATGTCAAGGAATTAATTATTTGACATGGGGGTTTTCAATAAAAGTTAATGAAATAAATAAAATGTTTAATGTGTTTATTTATTTTCATAACTCTATAACTTCAAAACCTATTATAAATATCCTCACAACCCCAACAATTTTCGAGAATCATTATGCACAACAATTCTGGAGAATTCTCTCAAGGCTGAAAGAACTCGTTCCTCCAAGAACACTCTCAAGACAGAGATAGATCCTCATCCATCGGATCAAGTCGATCTAAGGAAGACAACAGAAGCAAAGGCTTCTCCATTCTAGCACCTATAGATACATTAGGTGGTGTCCATAGATACATGGTGCTGGTGTGGATCACTACATGAGGAGCTCTACAGTTGGATTCTACGACGTAGGGATGAATCACAACAGAATGTGATCAGAAGTACCAATGAAGAAAGAATGCCATAAAATTTTCTTCTTGTTATTTAATTAAATTAATTATAATCTACCTGTGATGATCCTACATTGTTGTTCCGGGACTATTCTTATTCTTTGTTTATTTCTGTAATTCGATCCGTGTAGTCTAGTGTTTATCGTTGAATTTATCCTGGGTTGATCAATGCTAATAACAAAAATCCAAGTGGGGACATCCACCCATGAGCTTCTGCTGCGCCCCAGACCTTCAAGTTGTATCAAAGCAGTCACAACATTGATTATTGTTATTTAATTTTTGTTGATAATTTACGCATTTATATTTGACTCAATTCAAGATAAATCGTTCTATATAACTGAATGAATGAGATATTTTCTTCCTCTTTAATTTCTCGATACACATAATAGAAATGACCTTTTATTTTTAATTTTGATTAAAATAAAAACGAGGACCTCATCTGGAGGGGCTGCTCATTCGGTCTGTACAACACAAGAATATAGGGTGTGTAGTGAATGTTATACGCTATGTACTTAGGTTCAACAAACTAGTACTGGTCCTCCAAACCACAACATTTGAATTGATCATACCAATGTTTTTAATACATAGTGTTGAACATAACTGAACAACATGTGGAAACTAGAATACACGACATGTATATTGAAATAACACGCCCTGTAGTCTGATCAGACCGAGGTGAAACCGTGTATAAGGAGAAGTTGCATAAAGCGTACATGGGATTTCCAGGATGATAACTGCAAGCAAGGAAGTACACACCATGTATGATTAATCTACACGTCGTGTACTCCAAAATTTCCATAGTACATAAAACATGTCAATGCCTTGGCGTGTACTTTGGATAAATGGTGAAAACAGACACAATCCGTGTAATATAGCCTACACACCATGAACATTCCAGAAATGGAATTTCACCAGGTTTCCTCTAAAGTACAATGTCTTGTACAAGGAATATGGATGAGAAGAATCTCAAGGATATTAATAAAAGAATTTAAGATAAATAATTGATTAATTGTAAGATCACAATTATGTGAATTCAAGCAGGACATATCTTAAATAAAAGTACGATTAATAGAATTTGAATACTAAATGTGCCTAAATGTCATTTCATGCTATGGATGATGATGATATAGACTAATGACCCTTTCTGTGTGTATGTTTTCATTTAAATTAATTTAATTTAAATTCATTGACATGTGATCCTTTTTTCAATAAAATATTGGGCCTACATGCCCATGGTTTCTTTAATGTAAAACCCATATAATGGAGGATCTCCCATGCCAGAGGAGACGGTTTATATTCCGAAGATGAGGTGAAACCAACACACAAGAGGATAGAAAGTTGGATAAGTCGGAGCTAGAAAACACGAACCATCAGGTTCAAGGTGTTTTTCCCTATATCAAGGTTAGCTTATCAAAACCACTAGATTAGCTAACCAATAGAATCTAATGATCATGCCATCTTATTTTATTTCAGTCTGATTTCACTGTTTATTTATTATGTATGTGTTGTCGCGGTCAAATAGTTAATGAAATAGACAAGCATGAAAAGATGGAATAAAATAAAAACTGGGCTATGTGTAAACATTATCAGAACATGGTTAATCACTTAAGAAAGCGTCACTTAATATTAATAAGCATGTGATAATTTGAATCTACAAATAAAGAATAAAATCACTCAAATACCATATTATGTATGACCAAGCCTTCCGTTATTGGATTAAGGGAATAAATCAGTAAAAATATATGTTAGACCAACCCTTGTTGGGACACTTACTTTTATAATGGAAGCTCTTATGAAAGATAAGGGTTGAATAAAACATTTTACATCAAGAGGAGTATCCCTTGTTAGACCTTTTGTACAATGGAGACATGTTTTGTGGAAATCCAAGTTAGGATTTCATGATTAGGGAGACCGCTCAATAGATCAAGGAATTATAAGCTCACAATAGTCAAAAACCTGCCTTCCTAAATACCTGCAAATAGCTTGGCCAACCCTTGTTGGGGTTATGCGAAGGGGAATATGGATCCTTGCCATAATAATGTCATGAAAACATCACATTCTGAGTTCAATGTTGAGGGCCATTGGGACTTGATAAAACAGAGGGATACTTAGTAAAATTTTATTATTTCTCATAAAATGTAATCAAGAAATTACAGATAAATATTATCTTTTAATATGTAGAATCAATATGAAAAACTCGACAACCACACTTTCTCTGAGATCAATTATGGATAAAGACAATATCCTCACTGGCAGTAATATTCAGGAATGGTTCAGGCACCTTCAGGTTATCTTAAGCACTGAAATATTGTTTTACATGCTGGAGTCCTCACTTCCTTATTCGCTTGCCCAAGGGGCGAGTGATGATGATTTCCTAGTCTATGATCAACATTTGAGTGATGCACTCAACATTGAATGTTTTATGATTTCATCAATGTCTAGTGAGATCATGATGTCTCATGAAGACATAGATGCCTATAGCATGCTCGAGCACCTCCATGGTCTATACCAGGAGAGAGCAAGACAGGAAAGGTTTGAGATCTCCAAGGCTCTATTTCAGACCAAGCTTGGAGAGGGTTCTCAAGTTGGGCCACGTGTAGTCATGCTCATTGGCTATATTGAGCACTTGGAGGTTCTAGGGTTTAAAATCCTTGATGAATCGGGTACCAATCTCACTCTTGCATCACTTCCCCAAATTATCTCTATCATTGTTGTATATTTCAACATGAATAACATTAAGAAGTTTCTATATAATATTCTTATCCTCATTTTCTAAGTGGATAATGATATGAACCGTCAAAAGCCTTATGTATTTATGGTGAATAAAAGAAAAGGGAATGTGAATATATTTAAGCTCAATGATTCTTCAAGGGCTTCCAAGAAAAGGAAGATCAAAGAGTAGTAAAGAGAATAAGAGGATATTTATTTCTTATGTGGCAAGAAGGGCCACTGGAAGAAAAACTACACCCAGCAAAGGATGAAAGGGGAAGCTTTAGTTGCATTTGTTATCTAATTCAATTGATCTGATTATACCAATTGGGTATTAGATACTACTTGTGGTGCTCACATCTGTATCCAAATAAAGGATCCAAGTAGATTCAGAAAGATTGATAGATGTGAGGTGGATCTTCGAGCAACTAATGGATCCAGACTTGTTGTTGTAGTTGTCAAAGAATACCACCTCACATTCATACTGGGATGGTCTTGGTATTAAAAGAATGTTTTTATGTACCCTCTGTAAGAAAAAACATTATTTCAATATCTAGATTAGATATTGTTGTATTCATCATCAAATTTGGAAATGAATGTTTCTACTTTAATAGAGATAGCATTTTTATTGGTATGGCACATTTATATAACGACCTTTATGTGTTATACTACACAATCCATGTAATATCAATTGATGAAAAAGTTAATTCAAATGACCCATACCACACCCAACATTGGAATCACCAGCTAGGTCATGTCAATGAGAAACTTTTGACAAAATTACATCAAGATGGGTATTTATATTATTTCGCACTAAAACCACTTGGTGTATGTCATGCATATCTACAAGGAATAATGACCAAATCCTCATTTAGTGGGAAAGGTGAATGGGATACAGAGCTTCTAGAAATAGTTCACACAGATGTGTGTGGAAAATTTCCAGTTGAATCAAGGGGTGGGTTCCAGTACTTCAAAACTTTTACTGATGATTTTAGTAGATATGGATATATTTACTTAATGAGGTATAAGTCAGATTATTTTGATTGGTTCAAAGAATACAAGAATGAATTTGAGAACCAGTGTGGTAAGAAAATTAAGAAACTCCACACAGACAGAGGAGGAAAATATCATAATCCAGATTTCATTAATTTGTTACAGGAGTTTGGAATCTATCTCAACTAACTCCTCCTTACATGCCTCAGTGGAATGGTGTAAGTGAAAGGAGGAAACACACACTATTGGAAATGTTGAGATCAATGATGAATCATACATGTCTTCCATTATCCTTTTGGGGATAGGCATTACAAATAGAAGCACACATACTAAACCATGTATCAACTAAATTGATAAATGGTGTTCCATAAGAGTTATGGAGTGGACATAAATCCATGTTATCAAATTTATATGTGTGGTGTAGAAAATCATTTATTATGGCCTCTTATGGTAACAAACATTCACCCAGAGAAACAAAGTGTATCATTATCGGATATCTTGAGGAAACAAGGGGATAATACCTATACAACCCCTCATAAAAAAAGGCTACAGTGGAAAGACATTCCATATTCCTTGAAAAGGATTACATCTACAAAATATATAGTGGGAGTGAGATAGAATTCGATGAAGTCGAGGCTCAAGATAAACAAGAGTTGGTATAATAACAGATTCCACAAATCCCCATGGAATAACAATTTGTTCCAGAGACATAAGAACTTAGAAGGTGCACAAGAGAGGTGAGAGAACTAGAACAATACAGATTTCCTATCACCAACGATGTAGACTCATTATTGGTTGACAATAATGATCCTCTTACCTTCAAGGAATCAGTTTAAGGCACAGACGTTTCCAAGTAGCACAAATCCAAGAATTCAGAAATGGATTCCATGTACCAAAACCATGTTTGGATTTTGATAGATTCTCTAGTTGATGTAAATCCTATTGGCAATAAATGGGTATTCAAGAAAAAACTGGACATAGAGGGACAAGTCACCAACCATAAGGCATGACTGCTTGCAAAAGGTTTTAGACATCATCAAGGAATTGACTATGATGATACCTTTTCACCGGTTACGATGATAAAATACATCAAAATCCTACTGGACATTGTCTCTTACCATGACTATGAATTTTTTTAAAATGGATGTCAAAATAGAATTCCTTAATGTGACCCTCCAGGTAGATGTCTACATGACACAACCTCAGGGGTTTGTGACTCCAATGGAATCCAACAATGTATGCAAGTTTTAGAAATCCATTTATGGATTAATGCAAGCATCATGGTCCTGGATAATTAATTTTGATGAAGTCGTAATGGAATTTGGCTTTGTTAAGAATTAATGTGAGCCATGTGTCTAGAAAAGAATTAGTGTAAGTGCAGTCCTTTTCAAAATAGAATATGTTGATGAACTAATTCTAATTAAAAATGATATACATGTCTTACAGTCAGTTAATTCATGGTTGGATAAATTCTTCTCTATGAAATACTTGGGTGAGGCAGCATATATTTTTGGGATCGAGATCTATCGTGATAGATACAGGAGAATTTTGGGCCTGATTCGATGTACATAAATTGACAAAATACTGAAGAGATTAAGTATATAACAGTCCAAAATAGGATTGTTTACAGTGTTAGATGGCATTCATCTTCCCAAGAAAATGTATACATAAAAACATGAGGAAAAAAAGAAAATGAAAATAATACCATACACATTCACGATTTAGTAAGTCATGTATGATATGCTATGTAAAAGGCTAGATGTTGCTAACACATTATGTGTGGTAAGAAGATATCAAGTTGATCCAATAGTCCTCCATTGTATGGCATTCAAGACTATCCTTAAGTATCTGATTCGTACTAAGGATATGTTCCTAGTTTATGGAGGAGATGATAAACTAGTCATCAGAGGACTTGTAGATGCTAGTTTCCAGACTAATCAATATGACATGGAGTCTTAGACTGGAGACGTCTTCAGTATGAGTGGAGGTGCATTGAGATGGAAGAGCTCAAAGCAAGGTGTGGTCACTGATTCTATAGCAAATTCTGAGTATATCATAGCTTATGAGGCAGAAAAAGAAGTATTATGGATGAGAAGCTTTTCCGAAGAGTTGGATGTTGTACCCAACAGTAATGATCCTATCACACTCTATTGTGATAATACTACAGCGGTGGAACATGCAAAAAATCTAAGTTCACATCAGTGAACAAAGCCCATACTTCAAAATTATCATCTCTAAATGGATTTTTCTTATAGAGGTGATGTTGCAGTGAGTAGTATTTCCATAGAAGACAACGCGAAGGACCCCTTGATTACATCATTGAACTAAAAGAAATCTGATCACCATGTTGGTTCTTGCAGACAAAAAGTGGTAGAAAGTTGGCTCCAGTCCAAGTGAATGTTTGTTAGAGTTGGTTTCCAGAGAACCAACTGTTTATAGTTTCATTACATAAATAAACACTTATTATATAATTTTCATTATTCTGCATAACTATAATATAGTAATGTCATAAATATTTGTTTCATTAATGAGGTCATAGAAGATCCCCTCTATGATGAGAATCTTGAAATGCTAAAACAATATTCTTAAATAATGTTCTACAGTTGGATGACATACTATGATAGGACAAATAGTATATAGACCATCATGTGTGAGTACATGTAAGAAGAAAAGACTCTCTCTCCTATAGTTCTCACTTGGTAATCTCCAAGATGGGAGATTTTGAGAACAGACACGTAAGTAGTAATTCTGTATGTCTTGGTGTCATTAGACATTGCTATCTACGAGTTTCTTTAATGGTCCTTCGACTGGAAGAATATCATTAACTCATGCTAGGACTTGCACCCTTAGAATTTATGATGAAAACTGTCACGAAGATAGTTGGTGGGAAGTAGGGTACGTTGGGTGCACCCTGAATGACATGTTGTTAATGGATAAGTGAGGAAGGATTTGTCCCTTCTATATTTATAGAATTAGATATCTTGGGGCCTTTGATTGAAATAGAACTCTCACCCAAATTCCATGACCATGGTGTCACGACAAGTTTATTTCTGGAAGTCAAAAGAATGACGGATCAAGCATATATGTTAATAACACATTCAGGAAACCAAGATGATAAGATATAGAGACAAAGGTATTAAATTACATGGTATGCTTTCATATGAGATGACACATCAATGCGGCATCAACTTCATTCTCTTGGGTGCCTTGACCCATTGTTAGACAAAAATCATGGGCTTTAGGAATGTCCGCCTAATTCCAATGGGAGAGAGGCCTAGAGGGTCACACATTAAGTGTATCCAAGTATCTCAAGTAGATTAAAGATTATTCCCATATGCGGTTTAATAATTAATTAAGAAAGTATAAATCGTTTTAATTTTGTAGAAAGAAAAAAATGATAACAAGATATACACATCATGAACATTGAATGTGCACGTAGTTTAGTTTTCATTTTGTAAAGGAAATGAAAAACAAGTACACTCTGTGTATTAGTGTTTACACATGAGGTAGTTTTCATTTTTTAAAGGAAATAAAAAAAAAGTACACATTGTGTATTAATGATTACACACCATGTAGTTTTCATTTTTGAATGTAAATGAAAAACAAGTACATGCCATTTATTAATTATTACATGACGTGTAGTTTTTTCAATCATGATTTTGAGGAAATAATATTTTTTTATTAAATGATATTAATTATAATCAGTGTGCGCGCATGTCAATAAATTAATGATTCAACATGGGGGTTTCAATAAGAGTTAATGAAATAAATAAAACTATTAACGCATTTATTTATTATCATAACTCTATAACCTCAAACCCGATTATAAATATCCTCACAACCCCAAAACATTATGAGAATCATTGTGCACAACAATTCTGGATAATTCTTTCAAGGACAAAATAACTCCTTCCTCCAAGAACGCTCTCTAGACTGAGAGAGATCCTCATTCATCAGATCAAGGCTATCTAAGGTGGACAATGCAAGAAAAGAATTCTCTACTCTAGCACACGAATATTCATTTAGTGACGTCTAGAGATATGTGTTGCAAATGTGGATCACCGCTAGTGGAATTCTACACTTGGATTCTGTGACACAATGAAAAATCACATCAGACCGTGATCATAAATATCATTGAAGATAGTACACCATAAATGGTACTTCTTGTCAATTAATTAAATTAATTATAATCAACTTGTGATGATCCTCATTTTTGGTTCTAGGACTATTCTTCTACTTTGACTATTTTCATGATTCGATCTGTGGAATCTGGCATTCATCGTCATATTGATCATGAATTAATCCTTTCTAATAACAAAAATCCAAGTGGGAACATCCACCCATGAGATTCCTCTATTCCTGGGACCTTCAGTCGGGTCGCGATCTGATGATACACACAGGGTTTCTAGGTTATGATCCAGACAGGATCGCTCGGTGCTGATCAACAGATGATCTCTAGGTACTGACCCACAAAATATCTCAAGTTACTAACCCCCGTATGATATGTTTCCAACCATGGTCTCCCTTCTAGCCACTAGATTTCCACTCATAGAATGCATTATTCAGGAAGAATCAATCCACAAGACAGTAGTCGTATCCCAACCCACATGAAGTCCTACAAAAAGTATACCCAAGGTACTCCCCCATCATTGGGGTCCCAATGTGATAAACAATGCATTGTTCGGACGCCTGGTCTATGAGATAAGGTGACTTTTGTAAAAAAGGACTGATTGGATTTAGGTCTAATAAAACCCAGGTTGCATGTCAAACTCCATCAAACTCACATAGAGTATCTTCATATGACTGCCATTCCCAAGGGGCCTTATGCCACACACAACACCTCGTTCGAATGCACAGTTTGTTAGTTACATCAAATTCCATTAAACGAGGGAGGTCACATCTCATTCCCACCCAGATCAGTCAGGCCCGCTAGAATATACCAAAGGTAACACTTCCCAAAAAGGATCCCAACACCACTGACGACATGTTGAACGGACACACAGTTCATCAGTTATGGGTGTGTTTTTATTCTGAGACTGGTTGGGTCTGGGCCCAGTCCGACTCGGTCAGACCGGCCCGACGCAATGGTTCTCGGGGTCTACCTGACCCCGCCCGGGTCCGGACCATTAAGGGAAGCCTAGTTCACTAGGTTTGGCCCATCGAGGTCGGCCCTGGTCAATTCGTGGGCACAGTCCAGGATCGGTTGGGCCCACCAGGTGGGGTTGTCCCACCCACCCTGGCACGCCGGGCCGCGGGTATAGCCAGAGTTGGCTCGGTCCACCCGAAGGAGGACTGTTTCATCTTATTGGCCCCGGGGTTTTGGGGCTGTTTTGACAAACTAGTGGGGTGCTTCCACACCGCGATTCAACAGTCTAATGATTGGCATATGGGGTTTCGCCAACGTAGCGTGGTGAGGGCTGCACTACCCCTTCCTGCATGACCTGCTAACCACTACTGGTTCTGTAGGTGGCACCTACAGGCACCAACCATGTACCACATGGTTCGCCCAGTCTGACTATCGTGGAACTTTGTCACATACCGCCTTCCACCGCCCATGACTAGTTTCCACTATTCTCCTCCTACTGCCACCGACATGGCGTTCCAGTGGTTTCATTCGCGGGTCAACGGACATGTTCTGTGGTATGTTTTTGACATCGTCTGCACCTATAGCTCTTCCGAGATACCTCCATCATAGAGGGACCTTCTATTTCATGTTGTCGTTGAGTGGGAACTTGTTCCCTATATTCACATCAAGAACGAAGTGGCAGAGGGTCCGGGCATTGTTTGTTTGGCCCGTTCCCTCCGTGTTACTTGATAACTAGCATGACAGAAATATAATTCATCACAGAAAACTTCAAAATAAAACCCATACCTAGAAGATACGTTCGCTGTCAACGATCGACTGAACCCCCTTCATCTCTATCATTAGTTTGTGATTCGGTGGCGCTTGTCACCGCTCAATGAAACCGGTGTCATCCTCTAAGTGTTTGGTGTCATGGTACATTGCCTAAGATTCTTCTCTTGTTGAAGCCATGCCACCACTTCATCCAAAACTCCATATAAATAGGTGAGTGAGAGGGTGAGTAACACACATGTAAATAATGTGCTTCATTTAATTAAGGAACCTTAATAATACCAACATTGTGGTTATATGAATAAAGGGTAGTCAATCCATATAATGGCATGATGTTTCGTTGGTCCCGCCAATACCACTAATCCATTGGAGAAAAGATAGATAAAATAAAAATAAAAATATTATATTATTATTCATTAAAAAGTTCCAAGAACTAAATTCTTCCCCTGAAAAAATTATGCCAGATTGAAGCCTCCCATAAGGAAATCTTAGCGCTGCGGATTCAATGGTGCTATCAGATTTTCAATCTGAGCAATGAGTCAGATTATAGAAAATGTCGCACGTGCATTGACTGAACGTACCAGATTAAAAGTTTATAAAATTATTAATAGTCACCCTCCACCCACGCCGGTCGAGTTTAGACTATGACTAGGGTAAACACATCCCAAAAAAATTAACGGTACTCATGGATTTTCAATTTGAGTAACCATTTTGATGTTATGGATTTTAACAATAAAATAATTTTTAATTAATTATTTTATTTACGGATGAAATCTAACTTCCATAGTTGGCCCACGTTGTCCAATGGTAGAATTTACATATGAAATAATACCCTCATGAGCTCATCGGTGGTCTCAGATATTTAATTTGAGTCACAATTCATGAGTTATAAGAATTTGAAAAATAAATAACCTTATTTAATTATTTTATTTACAGTTATTCAATTTTTGGGTTTTCATCATAGGCCTACGTCGACTAAAAATAATTCTCACGTTGAGAGAAACCACTATCCAGAACACAACAGCACCCTCATATTTCTAATCCAAGAACCTATTTAAGATTTATTCCACGTTTTAGAAAAACTACTCACACAATATATTTTAAACGTAAGATTTTTTGACGAATCATTCTGGGCACACCAAGCCTCAGAATCATGTGTAGTCAGATTTCTCAGTCTCAAAATAATTTTATATAATTAAAAACATTATACAAAAACTATTTGAAATTACATTCTCAGCACCTTATGGATTTACATCCTTGAATTCCCAAAAAAATAATACAAATGAGGGTACTAAGCATAAACATGGGCCTCTCACACCCATGTCCTCCCATGGAGGTTCACATGCTTCCACAAAACTCACATTATAGGCATTAACCATCTAGGATGGACTCGCTCATGTTGATCCACTATCTCAACCAAAAACTCCATAAGAGTCACCTAATCATCAATGTCCCACTCGACCTACTAGATATTGTGTGATGGATCATGCATGTATCTCCTCAACTCGGGCACATGGGAAACAATATTCACCTGGTGAATCTATGGGGGAATAGTTAGACGATATGCCACATCACTCACTCTACTGATAATCTAGAAATGTCTGACGAACCTCGGAGATATCTTTCCGCCCCAGCCAAACCTCTGTAATCCTCATTTGGGTGAGACCTGTAAGAAGACATAGTCTCTCTCCTCGGACTCCAAGGGTCTCCATCCCCTTTCAACATAAGACTTCTGCTAGCTCTGTGAAGTCTTCACTTAATGATAAGTGATGCATCAGGATACAAACTCTACCACTGCTTCATCCATTTCTGGCCACCAGTACTAACGCTTGAGGTCCTGGTACATATTCCCCACTATAGGATGGAATGTTTAATGGAAATATGGAATTAGCTAAACTCCACATCCCAAAGAATCAGTTCTACCATGGTGCATCATCTAATGAGAACGATGTTCTCCCAACCTTCAGATAATCATTTAGGAGACCATCTAAGGATAACTGGCCACGTCAGGCCTCAGAGTAAACATCCCTATGTTGTGCCTCCTGAAATCGCTAAAGAATTGGTACAGTGATAGTCATATACTGTAGAATAGCTTATACATATTTATCCATGAATGAAATCTATAGCGCAACATTCCGCTCTGATGCCTCACTCAGCAGCTGTAGGCCAGACCTCCTGCTGAGTGCATCTTCTACCATGTCCCCCTTACCAGGAGTATAAGTTATCTCAATGTCATAGTCCAAGTAGAACTATATCCATTTTCTTTTTTAAGGTTCATGTCTTTATATGAGTATATATACCTGAGTATTTTGTAATCAAAGTAAACTATAAACCATTCACCCATAAATTAGTGCTGCCACATCTTCAGTGCAAAGACCACTACTACTATCTCCAGGTCATGGGTAGGGTTGTTCTGCACAAGCTGCCTAAACTGATGTGATCTTTAGGTGAACACTACCCGCTCCTGGATTAATAAAAAAACTTGTATGGTCCCTGATAAATCACAGTAAACTACATTCCCAACAACCTCTTCTAGTAGCCACACGATGGGGGGACTCTTCAGTCTCTGTCTCAGATCTTGAAAGCTCTCATGTCACTTATTTGCCCACCAGAAAGGCTCCCCCTTCTCCGTCAATGCTGAAGAGGGTGTCGTTACCCTGGAGAAGTCTAGTAAATATCTTCGGTAGTACCCAACCCAAGTAGAAGTAAATCTACCTTCAAGGATGTAATCCAAGAAACATCATTTGAAATGATATCCCCACACTCTGCCACTATTGATGGGAACTGAAAACTAAAAACTCATACTGCCAAAAGGGTAAGGCTGTCTGACTCAAGAGTGATCGGATGCACACTCCTATGCATGAGTTTATCCTATATTTTCTAGGTTTCCTTTTTTTTTTTATGATCAAGGAAAAGACCATTCCAATGCTCTAGATATACTACATCCTTTTTGCCAAAAATAGTCAATCGATGTATGAACTGTGGATGTCCATTCATTACCAAACATACTTTGTAAGGCCCCGATGCTGCCACTAAGGGGATCTAACATAAAAACTCACCTTAAGGGTTAGATCACACCATCATAATAAGTGTGATTATCGAGTATCCTCCTAATTGTATCTCCAGACATAAGGGTCAAGTCATCAGTTTGACTAGAAACTCTAGGTCTTGAACAATATTTGTGGTAAGAAGGTGTTTAATATAATAGCTAGAAGTAAACACATACCGTACATTAAATCATTCTCAGATCCCTTGGGTCACACTCCTTGACAACTTATAGTTACTCCCTTCTCTTTTCCTCCAGCTCCCTGAGCCTGGTGGGGACCACATTGGGGGGGGGGGGGGGTTGTAACATGTCAAAATGCATACCATCTCATGATTCCCTCCATGCTCTACATCAATGTCTAGTACCCTATAGATTCATCTATCTCTATCACTTACTCTTCCAGAAACATCTTACATGACCATGTCTCCGAGAATGGCATCAGGTTCCTGCTTTCCCACTGCTAACATTTACATTCTGTATCTGCTCAGCTAAAGAGCGTTCTACAACAAATTTTATCTCTATCACCCTAAAATAAGTAAAAATTTATAGATTAATATTACTATCTCAGATGTCCCTAAACACACCTTTCTCGGATGTCTGAGCCCTAAAGAACTAACCTTACGGTATTCATCGAGTATCTGGGATGGTCGGTACGCCTTGATAAATACTCAGCTACTAACATGTCATCCTAATGAAGTTGTATAAGCTCTAGGGAACACTCACACCTTATCATTTTATGTAAAGAGACCCCCTACTATGAGGATGCTTCTAAAGATTTCCCATAAAAAATTCACCACTTTGCAAGATCAAAGTAATCTAAACCCTATCATCATCTTGATGAGCCACGTAGAAGGCTCTCTACCAGAACCGTAATTTGATCAAATGGTGCCATGGATAGATGGAAACTCGACCACCTCCTCAATACAGTCCTTAGCCTCCTATGAGTCGTGCTCACCTCGGAACATTAGGGATATCTTAATTTGAAACACATGTAAGTCACTAAGACTACATGTTACCTCTACCAATAACGTGAGTTATAACTACTGACTAACTTGAAGTGATATAGCTAGCACACTACCCGAAGGTACCATCTCAAGAAATGGACCATATACCTAAGATTCATCACTCTAAGGACCATCCTCATGGTCACGCACTAGAAAAAACTAGTATCTAGGATCACCATATGCTATATTGGTGTCTTAACTAGGTGGAAAACTATAAACATAGCCTCCAGCCAATCCTCTCCCACCTGGGAATCTATCTCACCCTAAAACCTCAAATGCCACAATTTATTGAACTCGTGAAACATGCTCAATCAGCATGAACCTTCCTTTAGTGCAGTTGGTAGTAACTACTACCCAATAGGTGGTGGGGCTGCTAGTACACCACCCGAAGGTGCCAACATAGCAAGAGGGTCCTGCACTGGACCCTCGTCACTTGGTGAGTTTTCATCATGTACTCTCTCAAGAATCTTGGGTTGGTGGTCTCTGTAGAGGCATCTTGAAAAATAATCAAGATGAACCATGGTCAAAAGGTTATACCGAGTAATCAGGCTCAAATGATATCAATGTAAACCATTTCCAAAACACACACAATCTGTGTTTTTATGCACCGAGTTGTAAATCAGAATTTAGGGTTTTGGTGTATGGATACGTTGTCCACCGCACAAGCACTGGACTCCCCGAACTGAAAACCACACTAAACATAGATAACTCTATCAATAAATTGGAATGATCATAGTTTTAGTTCTTTGGTAGAAATGAATCCTCTGATACCACTTTGTCAAAACCCATCCCCTGGGGCCTATTCCATTACTACCCCAAGCCTACCTTCCATAGGCCAGAGGTTGGTGACTAGTACCAAAAAAGCATACACATATATCGAGAAGGAATTTCCTTTAAAACAGTGTAAAAACACAATAGGAGAATGCATAAAGAAGAATACATGATCTAAACTGCTGTAGTAAAAAGGATTCTAAAAGTAATGGGGCCGAAATACAAGCTCAATTGAAATGTACAAGTACAACTGAAAAGATAAAACAACTACTGGATCATCTGATGAAGATCCTACCTATGGTTAGGTATAGATCATCCACACAACACTTCAAGTCATTCCATCTCCTCCAGATACAACATGGTCCTGGCTCCCTCAAGCCTCGGCCCAGCTAGTCATTGTCTGTACAGGACACAACAAGGTGCGAAAGAATCCCATACAGGGGTCAGTATAATAGTACTCATTTGGGACCCCGAGACCCCCAAAGGTCTCGCATTATTCCCGAAAGGAAAACCACATAGAATTATTTCAATCATAGAGCAATAGAAACAGTTCAAATAGAGTCAAAGCTCCATCTAGTTATTAGTGAAGTATAGAAGTAAAGATGATCGGTCATGAAGCTAGATCATCTTGTTCGGTCAAGAGGCAATTTTGCTGGCCAAACGAAGTCTGACCCACAATGTATCGATCAGTACTAACCCACCTAAAGACCCACACATGATCCAAAAATCTCGGAGTCGATAGGTACTAACCCCTATAATTACCGACACAGGATATGACCAGCTCGAAGTTGATTGGTACTAACCCCTGTAATGACCCACACAAGATCTGAACCACGCAGGATCAGTATATGATTGAACCACAATTGGCTACCCTAAGGCTGGTCCCTGTTGGGTCACGAGGTGCTGATCCACATACATTATCTAGGTTCTGATCTGCATAGGATCACTCGGTGCTGACCCACATATGATCACTAAGTGCTAACCCGTAGAGGATCACTCGATACTATCCTCTGTATCATATGTCTCCAACCTCTGTCTCACTTACAGCCACAATATTTCTGCTCATAGCACGCTTGATTCTGGGAGAACCATCCCCAATCCATCAGTCATATTTCAACTTTCATGAATTCCTTCAAAACGTATACCCAAAGGACCGCCCCGTTATTGGGATCCCAACGTGATAGACGCCACGTCGTTCGGATGCCTGACCTGTGAGATATGGGAACTTTTGTAAAAACGGCCTAGTTGGATTCAGGTCTAATCCAAACAAGGTCACACGCCAAACTCTATCAATGTCACATAAATTATCTTCAAAGGACTGCCTTCTCACAAAGGTCCTTAGGAAATGGACGACGCATTATCATAATGAAATTTTAAACTCTCTGTGCTACCCCTAACACATTATTCAATGTTTCCAAATGACCATTTGTACCATCATGGGTTTCATACAATGATCATGAATCACATGGTTCCAGGAAACAAGACTCTATATTGTCAGACATCGAAAATGTAGTACAACCGTAAACTATGTGAAAAATCCTGATCTTATTATGATAAACTATGAGATATATCATGATCAAATGAAATAAAACAATATAATGATTAATCCTTACCATATTATATTAGACAATGTATCCATCTTCTACACTATAAAACATACAATTGGGTGCTTATTGTCACTAAATGCATGACGTAAAAATGAAAAACATCCCATTACCTTAACAGAGATTTCCTCTTCTCCAATGTTAATCATTTACCACATTGTTATAATTTTTTTGTATCACTCATTATTCATGATATCAATCCCCTAGAAGATGGGATTGATTATTTTCCATAACAATATTCGTACAACAAGTTTTTTAAAATCCATGGTGGTGGAATTATAATAGCTTATAAATTTATTCGATCATTCCATCATTCCATTTCCACGATTCTTGGACCCCCCCCATTGGGATCCTCATCTTCTTCCATGAATGATGGGACCCCAGTAGTGCTTCTCACAATTCCAATATTAATCATAAACCATTCTGTTCAAATATCCTAGAAGTCTTTATACTAAATTTCATGATATATTATTTGTTTTGAACGTGTTCAATGGTTCACCCTCATTTTTTTCACCCCATTACAGGATAACAACACAGATGGTGTGTCTAGAACTTGGTCCATAGTTAACCTACATCACTATAACATTATTATTATGTTCTAAAAGTTGGGAATCGTGATTCAAAATAGTAATTCCCCTTTGTTAATATAGATTCCAATCTCTTATAGAGATATATTATTTGTGAATTAGTTCACATTGGAAAATCAAGTATATTGATCTGAGATACTTTTTCTATATCAACAATCTTTCTCATCTCGAACAATCATGGAGATATTCATTAATATCCATCCCCAAGTGTTCCATGATGATATTTCACTATCATAAAAATGAGTAATCATGATTTCTTCCATTGTTCCTCACACCGTGCATCACCCATGTTATCATATGGATTGAACATTTTTTCTCAAAAATATGATCAGTGTTCCACAATTAATTTATCACAAAGGAAGTGTGTCCATGTATGTAGGAATTTTTCAAATGAAAGAAGGAATTTGTGTAATTGTTTGGGGAATCCACATGTTGAAGCCTCTTCTATGTTCTTGTAAGATGACCCTCAAGGATCTAACCAGGTGATCAAGTGTGGTAGATCCACCAAATTATAGTGAGTGACCCCTTGGGTATACTACCATTTACTAAGATCTCTTTCCTCCTAATAACCACCATAAAATACTAGTACATCCTAATATTTTTCAATTCCAACTAATCCTGGAGATCCTTATATTGATGTTCCCCCTACTTTATCTGACAATTTTCCTCTACTAGAAGGGCCCTCAGATGATTTATGAGGTTTGAATGAGTTTCAATGGAGGAATAATGATAATTTTATAGTTTTTCAATGCGATGATCTCTTAGTTGGCCTCTTAATGGTTTCAATTATTATTGTAATTCTTATAGAGTTATGTGGAATCAAAAAGTTGTCTTAATTCCTATAAGGTTTTGTCTATAATTTCATTAATCAAACCGTAAATAGCTCAATCATATTTCCCCCCAATGCATAGGATGCACAACCACTTGTAAAATGAACCCCTATGATCCACCATCTATTGTTTTGTATTATGTTGTTTGAATCATTGGATTCATTTCCATTCCATCTACAAGATGATTATATTCTCTTCGGCCACATTATTGTTAGAATCCGATATTTCATCGATTATTAAAAGATCGTATTCAGTAAATGAGAGAATCAATTCGATTGAAGGATCCTCCTCTAGAACCCTCTCTGCAGGGATTTTCTCTAGAACATGAGGTTGGTCTTCCTTTCCTAATCCCAATAGGAAAAAACATTCCATTCCAGTCCCAAGCTATACCCATCGGTGGCATCACTCAAAGCCACATCTAGATGTTCACATGGTACAACAACATAATCCTCATGTAATACCATCTCTGCATGGACTATATTCTCAATATAATTGGGGAAATTTTAATCCCATACATCTTCACAAATTATTCTACAATACACCACTAGCACTATTCATGATAGGAAAAAAACTATAAATCTAATAATATAATGTGATGTATGGATCTATGAAGGTAAGACACTTATAAGAGTTAAGAAATGATAGATAGATCTCCTAGGTATTAACTACTTTAATGTCAGGGTGTGGTCCCCCCATAGATGAAACGGAGATCCAGATATTCATAGGTGGTCAGCCGGACTTCATCTTCTATCATCCCACTTGATTATTCTCTCCCAAACACATACTCCAATGGGTGCTTCTATTCTCCATTTAGTGCACCCTCATACCCACTAGCAGGGGTCCCTTATGCCATATTCTCCTCTATATAACATGTTTCAGTTAGAGGACTTAGATAATAAGTGATGAAATGTCTTTAATGTGATGGTGTGTCATATATTACCTTTCAGAGTTCATCTACCATTCCCATGGAAGCTATGATATCTCCACTCTCCTGATATATCACATCATAATCATCACCCCCATTATTTTTCTGATTCCTTGGGAATTAGAGGGTTCATTTCTAGATCCAACGATGAATGTTTTGGATGGGGTCATATATAGAAATTCTCTCAACACGTATTTTAATGGATGTGTGATCCCACATGAAAGAACTAGGTCCTCCAGTTCTATCACATATAACAACCCATCCTCCTAATACATGATGAAACATTCATTTCTTGAATGATCCTGGGGAGAAGAATCCATCATCTGTTGTAATGTTTCATAATTCAATGGAATCCAAATATTTTCGTGAATATGTTCCATTTGATAAAAAATATGGAAATACACCATCATTGGGGATTTCTACAAGACGTATCCACTTTTCCAGGGACCGGGTGAATGTCCAACATAACCCCCCAGATGGCTACCCAATCCCTCAGGTCTTCCTAACCAAGAGAATTAGGAATGATTCTACTACTCCTCTTTCATCACCTTTTTCTAATGTAGGCCCATGATCAATTGTTCCTACTCATACAGTCCTATACACCAGACAAATTTCTCCTCCATCGCACACTCCAACAACCACTATTCCCTCGCCCGTGATGGGGTTTTCATCACATTATTGGTTCAGAATGTCTACGGCATCATAATCATAGTATGTTTTCCAATCTCCCAGCTATTCACCTAAACTAATAAAAAAGTCATTTTATAGTGCTTAAAACTGACATTATCAGTGTTAGTGGAGCCCTGACTAATGGAGCAATATTAAAAGCTCGATTCTTTTGTCCACACTCAAGAAGAGATGATAGAGAATGATATTTTAGGGCTTGTAAAATAACAGATAAAAGACAATAAATAATCACTTGTAAAAGCCTTGATAAATGGTAATACAATTGCATGTTGTAACAGAATAGTATAAAACTAGTTAAGTGTTATATAACAACACACCATATCAATAAAAATGAATAAACACCCATGAAATTCTTGTATAAATATATAATTTAAATAAAGATAATACAATATTGGCTCATTTTCTCAGTTTTAGGGTTGTGATTCTCATTTTAAACTATAGTGTTACGTATATATTGAAAAAATGAACATGCGGTCATACTTGTCACACCCAAATTTTTATTGAGGTGCAAATAATTCTTTCACTTCTCAAATGACTTATGCACAATTTTCCATTAATAAAAAAATAATCTGAATTTATTTTCTTAGTTTTGATTATGTCACATTTCTTTTTTATGAGAATATAATTTTAATAAATAATCGCACACATAGACTCATCCTAGTACCATTATGTGTCAGATTGATTTCATACAAATTAATAAATTTTAAAAATGTCTTGTGAAATATTTTCCTAAAATACAAATATAATCTGATAAGGTTTTATTTTTTTCATTGATTGAAATTATATAAATTAAAATATTGATTTGAACCTAATAACATACACATTGATTTATTCTAGACACATCGTATATCAAATTGAGGTGTGAATAATTACTACATTTCAAAAATAAATAATTGATCATTGTCATAATAAATAAAAAATAATACAAATTCGCATTCGTTTCTATGTGTAGGTGAGGTGTTATTTATAATAATACTGATCTAAATTTTATATAAAAACATCCATTTGGAGTTATATATGTCAAATAATTTATTAGTCTAAGGTGATATTAATTATGATTTGTCCTAATGTCTTATGGATCTTTTTTATAAAGCATCAAAACAATATTATTTATCTTAATCTGTTTTATGTATGCCACATGTCACATTGAGTAAAATTTCATATTAAAATTGGATCATAGACATTGATTCATACGAAACACATCATTTATCATTTTTATAGAAGACATATTCCTACCCATCACAAATTACATAGGAAATAATTTACGAAATTACCATGAAAATCTTAGTGTGTTTCCTTATATTTCAGTAAGTGACATTTTTTGAACTAAACTGCCATCTTTCAGATGATACTGGGGAAATTGTGTCTTATCGGGCACATTTTCTATATGATTGAGGTGAATTTTATTATTACGTGACACAAATTACATGTATATATTTTACCTAACATATCAGAAAAAAATTACTAAATTTTTTGGGTTGGTAAATTGTCTTTGATAATAATATTTGTGTCAATTTTACATAAAAATAGGCACATGGAGTCATACTAGTCACACTGTGCATTAGAATGAGGTACAGATGTTTCCTACATGTCTTAAATGACATAAGGATATTTTTACTAATATATCATAAAATATGAATGTGATTTCATGTTTTTGAGTAGATTAGAGGTCCTTTTTTATTTAATTGATGTCATTTTTAAATAAGAAGATTCAAATAGAGTCATACCATTCATAATGTGTTTCAAATTGAGTAAAATAAGATCTTTACACATCTTAAATGACATATGGATTATTTTAGTAAAGAATAACAACAATACAAATCCATTTTATTAGTTTTCATTATGTCGATTTTTTTTCAAAAATGAAATTTTTAATAAAAATCATGATCGTTGACCTATAATGATCACATCATGTATCCGTTTGACATGAAAACAATTTATACATTTCACAAATGAAATATTAGTCAATTTCACAAATTATCAAGATAATTATCGAAATATTTATTTTTTTCAAGTGAGTGAAGTTTTTTGAACTAAACAATTGATTTTTTACTAATAATGTACACATTTAGTCATAGCAGTCACAACATGTGTAAAATTAAGGTTTAGTTAATTTATATATGTCCAAAATGAATTGTGGTTAATTTTATTAAAGTATAAAAAAATAAGAATATTTTTCATTATTTTTAGTATGTTAGTTGTCCTTTTAGTAAATTTCATGTGAATTTTGAAAAAAATATTCAACTGGAGTCATATCGGTCACACCAAGTTTCATATTGATGTTTGGTGGATTATTAAAAATCCCAAATACATATAACTATCCTAACAAAAAATGTATCTACTTTTCTATTTTTTTATATTGATCTTTGAATAATGCATATTAACTCAATGATCATAGCTGAATTTGTTTTTGTGTTACAGAAAGTAATAAGGGGAAAAAATATCTTGTTCCCATTTTATCATGAGAAGTTACCACATGGGGAACATGAGATTACTCTACAATCATAGATGTCAACAATGATAATGGTTTTTTTTCTAACAACATCGAATCAGTATGCAGTGCTAGCAGTTCGATAAATAATGGAAATGAATAGGGAAAAAATATTACACTCTCATAAAGAATATTTTTATCTCTTTTGTGTCTTGTTGTAGATAGTTGAAAGAATATTTTGTCTTCCAAAAATATCTATGATAAAATAAAAATAAGTAAAAATTAGTAGGAAATTAACATACAAATTGTATATTAAATGATGAAAAAATTATATAAATAAGTTGTATGAATTCACAATCTCCTAATAGTTGTATTAATTATTACCCGATTTCCTTTTTTTTATAATCATAGTTTCTATCTCAATGTCCAATCCCTCACAAACAAGAACAAATTCAAACATAACACCTTAAATCTAAAATAGGAATCCACTTTTACAGGAATACACATATTATATTAGTAGTAATGATAATAAATAAATTAAACATAAATAATAAATGATTAAATAATTTTGTTTTTAATGATTTTAATGTGAAATTTTTTTCACCACATGGATATACAGATTTTAAATCTAAAATGATGATAATATCCACTAATAGATATCTCCAAAAAAATAAATTAATGTGTAATGATGATGAAGATAAAATAATATAAATTGGATTTTTGTATTAAATCATTCGAGAGAAAGTAATGATATCCTATTGGGTTCATAAAATATAAATTTTTATAATAAATAAATAAATACACATAAGATTTTCATTTTCAAAGGGGAATCCCTCCCATTTATCCGACTACATGAATGTTAATAAGAGATTCCAAATGGTTGAATAAAAAGGAAATGTTATAGAATGATATGTTTCTATATAGAATAATGAAAAAAATATATAGTGTTTATTAGATGTGTGGTGAATGAAATTAATTGACTTTTAATAAGTATTAATTACTTGGTTCCCATTTAAAATATGGCTATAGTTTTATAAACTATATGGAAGAAAATAAAGAAAGAAAGAAATTAATAAAATGTCCTTGGTGATATGATTTTTTATTGAAAACTCGAATGAGTAAGACACTACAACCCCTCATTTATTCCTAAAGTAGAGCCTAAACCATTTGGAGGTGCTATCAATGATGACAATTGGATCAAATCTATACACGAGAAGCTTGATCCAAATAAAGACAATATGAATTGATGAGATTGATCTGAATAAGAACAATTAAGGATTCTTATATATCATATGGTTTCATATATTTATAAAAAAAAATCCATTATTTTAAAAAAACATGATTGTTTTAGTTAAATTTTTGTCCAAATTCTATAAAAATCATAACATAAAAAGTCATTGTAATATATTATAACGAAACTTTTTTTATTTCGGGTGTTTTATATGGGAACATCTTGTGGCCATTAATGTACCACTAAGAAGACATAAAAATTGATTTAATTTTAATTTTATTAATCTCATAATTGAATAGATTTAAGAATCCACACAAAACATAGCTTTTCATTAAACTATTAAATTCTATATGATAATGCGGGCAAGATGTGGTATTTTAATGGTGTAATTATTTTATTCATGAATGAAAATTTTTTATTTCATCAAAATAGATTCAATTATAACATATATAATAATATTACATCAATCAATGATAATATAATATTTTATAAAATTTATTCAAATCTTGTTGTATAGGATATATTATTGAATGAATTGAAATATTCTTCAAATTTTAAAGAATTGAAATTATTTATCATTAAAATTTTCAATTTTTAATGAATGTATCAAATTTTTAGAAAATGGATCAATCCTAAGGGATTGAGATAAAAAAAATCTATAAAATTTTTATTGTTTTTCCACACTAGGTAATGAAACTATATTTTGTTTCATAAAACACCATGATGCTGAGGTATTTTCTAAAAGATTAATCATTTTAATTTTTTATTTTCTGGCTATATTTAAACAACCAAAATCAAAATATCAATTCTATTTTATCTCAAATTCAGTTTTTCCGTTATTATATAGTCAATGGACTATAGAACCCAAACAAAAATTGGTTATTATTTTTGTAGCAACTAAGTCATATTATTTAAATATTAATAAAAGTATTATTTAATTAAAAACTAAATACATTATAAATTTTCAAGAATTATATTACAAATATGGTAACAAATCCAACATATATAATGTTTTTTCTAATTTAATTTTATTGATTCATATAAATAACTTTATTTTTACATTTTAAAAGTTACCCTAAAATCCATCACAAGTCTCATGAAATAGTTTTCATTAATCTTATATAAATCCATTAATTTTAATTAATATTTCTCAGCACATTATCCTAGAAATTTATTTAATGAAGAAATATATATATATATATATTTGTTCCCATGAGTAAGATATTTCATCATCCAATTTTTTGAAAAAAAATATATAAAATTACATTTAAAATAGAATGGGATAACACTATAATTCAGTTTCTCCTAATGCAACCCTCTTGGAGTCGATTCTTGGATGAAATAATATAAGACCCCAATGTTGTCATATATTTCATTATCTATGTGATTTGCAATGTAATAATTAAAAACATTGAAAAAAATAGTCCACAATATGGAAGAATTGTTCAAAATATTATGATTGAAAAGAGGAAGATGTCATGGAATATAGGTATTAGAAGCATATTATACCCCACAACAACATAACCTCACATGGGTTCGATATATTTCATGTTACGTAGTACTATTCATGTTCTATAGAGACCCACATGATATTGGGGAAAACAATACATCAATATATCTTAAGACCATTGAATTTTATGTTTTTTTATTGGATAGTACAATAAGACTTGTTGGGTTACACATATGTGGATGAGAAGGTTCAATGTATAACTGAGGGAAATAATATAAATCAAAAAAACAATATTTCTTTTTTGATGGAGTTGTATTCAATCGTTGAATCACTTGAGACATGGATTCTATCCTTGGAATAGTTGGATCATTAATTATAGCCTATATACAATCTTGGATTTGTCAAAAATATTGTATGTAGTATGTCACTTTCAAAGAGAACTTTGGATATCATGAACTAATTCATGATGGTTATGGTTCTTAAAATAGATCTTGACACCTTTATTAGCACTTAAAAAAGTCCTGATAAAGATAACATTTATTAGTGCTATGTTTGTAAGAACTGATAAAATGATTCTTCTTCACTGATATTTTAGTGCTGATAAATACATAAATAGATTTCTAAAATGTAATATTTTTATATTGAATTATAATACTTATTGTAATATATTTAATAAAATAATACCATTATAAATTATTTAATATATAAATAATTGTTTATAATTATATAAATAATTCTTAAAAAAATTAAATTTAAGACATTATATATATAATTATATATACATATACAATAAATATATACATGATTTAACTAAGTCAATTATAATTTAATAATTATTTATTTAATATTATATTAATACTTTTTAAATAAATATTATTTATTTATGTACAAGCTTAAATGTATAAAAAGCTGTATATATATATATATATTTATAAATATTTATTTACTATTAGGTCCACAAGGCTAGATACCATGAGATGGGGGTGAATAAGGGTATGAAAAATTAAAACAGTTGCCCCTTTCGATTTTTTGTTGTTGTTAGAAAACCCATCTTCTCTATCTCATTCCCATTACAGTGTGTAAAGGAATCTTAACGCACACACAGAACACAAAAATTTGACTTGGTTCACCCTCCCTGGGATACGTAGAAGGACAATATATTGGCCTTGTGCTGATGTACCGAATCCACTATATGTGCACTACTGTTTACAAGTTCGGAGTTGACTCGTTGGTCCTCCTATTTTACAAGCACAAAAAATTTGAGAACTCACTGCTCCCTTAACTAAGTGAGCTCACTCCTTCTTTAGAAGATCCACTAACAGTTTATAGACTCATAGGGCACTTAATTATCACAAATTAAATCATATTTCTCTGTATGTAGATTCTCTAATGACGTAAACATTTCACTTGATGAATCACACTTTTCACTGGAGGTACTAGTCACTCTTCCAACTTTCGTGCAGTCCTAGAATGACTGGTGCACTTTTCAATGCATGGTGCACTTCTCTAATGCTTTGTGCACTTATTTATGAATGGTGCACTTCACTAATGTTTGGCGCACTTCTTCATGCCTGGAGCGCAAGTGTCATATAAAAACTTTCATGAAACACCACTCAACAACTATAAACTATGGAGACTCACAAACTTTTACACCCAAACCAATATTGGCACCCGACTATGAACTGGCGCTCCACTTCTGAATAACCATATTCATGTGAAATCACACCACCACGAGCACGCCCAAACCACCTATATGACTAGAGCTATAATTTTCTATAAGTGTTGAACTCTGTGAAAATTGAGGTGTGTATGCCTCTATTTGTACGCATTTGGGGCTTCCTGAGTGCCAGCACGAAAGTCTCCGATCGGCACACAAGTCCAGCTACCCTAGTCTCTGTCGCCCTAGTCAACTTGTGCTCCCAAACTAAAACATAGGCACCACTCTTTCCTTTGATATTTATTTATATTTTAATCTTTAGAAACATATGAAGAACTATTTTCCAAGCCTCAAAGACACCGGAGTACTAGTCCCTTTTTCAAAAACATTTTTCTCCATTTGTCAATTTTGAGGTCCAAAAATTTGGTTAACAATGGAAAACAGTGCCACCTTGTATATGCGCATTTTGTACCACCTCCAGATCATCCATTCCATTTTGGGTTTTCATTAATAAATCATGGATTTTTACAACATCCCTTGAAAATCACAACTCACCATGTAAACCCCCTTTGTCAAAAAATTTGTACATCGTGATCTTCATTGTCAACAAATAAAACACAGAGGCCCTCTTTGTCCACAAACACAATCACCTCAAAAATTATTCAATGTTACATTAAGGGATTTTCACAACATTTACAAATGTATTTATAACACTATTAATGAATATTTAACATTAATTTCGTGAATTCTAAAATTGTGTAAATATAATTTATTAAAAATGTGTAAAATATAAGAAATATAGATAAGATTTATTAACTTAAATATATTAATAAATTGAAATATTTTTAAATAAATGTGAATAAATATTGAATATAGTAAAAATTAATAAATAAATATATAAAATATAAATCCAAGAAATTGATTAAATTCATAAAAATATTTTTTTTTCTATGAGTATTTATATAAAAAATACATTAATAACATATATGTCAAATCGATATAATACATTTAAACTATATTATTACTTTAAAAATAAAACAATATTTAATTATATTAATTACTCGATGCAATTAGTCAATATTTTTAATTCATATAATTATTTAATTATAATCCATTAGAGACTAAATATATTACTATTTAATGTAATTACATAAATAGTCTTTTGTATTATATAAATAATAATTATAAACATTAATATATATCTATGTATCTTATATACATAATTTATTAACACTATCAAAAATCATCTAACTAATAAAATGTTTTATGTTTTTCCAAATTTATTATTTTTTTGTTTTAATTTTCTTTCATTTTATTTTAAATATACCTATATATTTAAGGAAAAATATTTATTAGTATGTATAGTTTATATATAGTGTTATAAATTTAATCATTTTTATAAAAAACTATTTAATTAATAAAATTTTTATTTTTTAACGAACTCATTATTATTACTTATTTATTTAATTATTTCATTTCATTTAATATGAACATTAACAGCGCTAAAAAAGAATGAATAAAGGATTAATTTATGAGTATAAAAAATATTGCAATGAAATAGGATTCCCATTAACAGTGCTAAAAATAATTCATGGATAGGATACACCTTATCGGTGTTATAAATAAATCAATGATAAAGGGTATCCAGTTTCAATGATTAAAATAAAAGGGATCATAATGGGTTCAATTTATCAATACATTATTTAGTAAAGATAAATACTCCATTTATCAGTTGTTTTTTCTGGAACTGATAAATATTATTGTTGCTAAACACATATATTTTAGTAGTGGTAGTCATGGATTAACCCGTATGAAGCAGTTGGTGAAGGCATCTCATTCAGTATCATCCCATCTAATCGTCTGAACAATATCCCAACTTGCCTCATCCCTGAAGGGTGGATCTCATTGAATAACTATGAGTATAACATTTTAATCATCCTATATAGTAACCAGAAAAAATAGTGAACATGTTTGGGTTATATCACTTTCATAAAACATCATAGCCAACCCTTGCCACCGGATACCCACATAGAAAGTTCAAGAGTTATGATCTCAGCTCGTCAGTAAATCTAACATCATTGGTCCCCACATCTATTGGCAGGGTAAATTGGTGAATGATAAAGTGATCTACTAGCCCATCCTTGTTAAATTATTCCTTCAGATATGAAATCAATTGGAATATTCTGGTGTTGTTTATAATCACTATATGAAGGCTTGATTTAGGAGTGGACATAGTGGTTGGATATTTGTATCCCCCACGTGTGGGGCCACCCAGTAATATAGTAATTAGAACAGCCCACAAATTCAAGTGGAATATTCCCTTTTCTAATTACATGATGTACAATGTATATCTTTTCCATAACTTGGAATCTAATATATAATTGTTTCTATTTAGAAATCATCTCCAAAAATTTTAATGTTATTTTTCCAACCCCCATTTCTACCTAACTCATCCGAGATCATCCATCAATAGATGATTGATGTGAAAAATAAGTCAAACCTAACTATTGGTTCTAGCTCTTCATTGATACTATATCCCTATAGATTATATTAGTTTGCTTCTAGGATCCAAAATTTAGATCCCCTAATTCCCCATTGGTATTCCATGGGATAAGTATGTGGCCTCATCATCAATTCCCTCACTATCTCATCACCGATGATGGCCCCCTCTACAGGGGAATTCAAGAAATATTTGAACCACTACATGAATGGAACATACATTGTCCACAACTTCACCACATTTTTACCACACACTAGATTCAAGAAAACCTTCACCAAAGGTGGAATATTCTTTTGATTATCTCACATGTTCTCCATACGGAGAATCATATCATTCATCACAACCTGAATTGGGATTCTATAGATTTAATAGAGGACACAATGGTAGATATCAACCTCCCCGTGATGTATGTGGAATGTGTTGGTACCCAGTGGAAAACATCCCTATAAATATAATATGATATCACATGTCTAGAAAACATTGATCTAAGGAACCCATGAAAGTTCATAGAGTCCAACCCACCTCAATTATTCCCCATATTCTGTCTATGATTCTCATTCCAAGTAGGAAAAAGACCATTTATCGGCAATGTTCCCACCCTAGCATTGATCCCAACCACCATTTGTTTATTTCAAATGGTTCCCTAAGATATCAATGAAGGTAATTTAGAACTTAGGTAATGATTCATCATCTTCCACATTCTCCACGTTAGGATTGTTGTAGTGGTTTTAGAGGTAGTCTTCTATGATGGGTGTCTGGTCGTTCCTATTGTTTCTTGATGTATCCATGTACCATTGGTATTTCCTAGAATGTTTATGAACATGTATACTAGTTCATATATGATGTCTTTTGTGATGGAGACATCATATATCATTCTAAATCCATATATAAGCATCCACATTCTAATATGATATTTATCTAACACTATGAAAACCTCCCATGTTGAAATTCATGGTCAGATGTGATACTGATGAAATCCACATGAATTACATCATTTAACTTTTCCTCACATAGATCAACATCCACATATATATATATATATTGTTCAACACTTTGATAATCCATTGAGTTAAAGACATAATATTTTTTTGAATTTATTTTTGCGGAGGGTTTTCGTGAATATCGTTAATGGAAATTGTTTCGTGGAGCTATGACTTACATTACATGCGTAATGAAGATTCAGTTTTCACTGACGTATTTTTATATTAATTTTTTTAAGAAAATATGAAAAATATCCATGTTTCTAATGATTACATTCATGTAGTAATATTTTCATGGCTGAGAGCATCATGAAATGAGAGCACCAAATCTATTCTTTGATTGAATTTTACTTCATTAGAGGTCCCACATCCATGAGATTTACTGGGTTAAAGTGGACCATGAACCATGATGATAATCATTCAAGTGATCTCTCCACGCTACCAATTTGAATGATCAACATGAATGGTGTTCTTGAAAGGGATCATATTATCAAAATTATGGGAAATTCTCCCTTAGAATATGACCCTGCAATTTTTGTCAAATTCCACTATGGGGGGCATTATTTCACTTAAATACATTTAGTGGATTTATTTAAGTAGTTCATAGGTAATTTGAATAAAATAAAAGCTCAAATGAACCAAAAACCCTCTTAAGTATCTTCTTCACAAATCACTTTCATGAAGATCCATCATCATGCATGAGTGTGTGATGCCCATATAGTGTGCTCCTCATGTTTGAAGAAACTCAGTGAAAATGTTAATGATTGAAGGTATACCTTGTGAATTGAAATGATTTAAGGTAATTAATGACGCCTATTATTTCTTCTTGAACTACTTCCCAACATCAAAAATCTCTTTTACTGTAAATACTCACTTCATTCTGAATTTTTAAGGAACATTACCTGACTCAATGACTGTTGAATTTATCCAAATTTTAGAATCACCTTAAAATCGTGTATCAGATAAGAAATGAATCATCCATGGAAACTAATCATAGTAAAACCCCATTCCAAATATTCTTGAATAACTATTTATTGTGTGTATGTCATTATCAAATGAATTCAACCTTCATAGTGGTACAATTCCCTTTATGGAGCATGAGGCTTCATAAAGAATTATGTCTTAGTGAAGAACTCATATTTCGTTCAAAGGCCTCATACTTTAAATGGATCAATATGTTTTATGAAGAAAACTCTTTCTTGAATTCCATGACATCCACATTTCACCCCACGAATTGTGACACACCTGTATATAGGCCCTTAATCATTTTAAAGCCTCTCTCATGGTCTTATCTTTGTCTCCTTCCTTCATATGACACCTATTTGAGATGGCTGAGTGATCCAATCACCCAAACCCATCCATAATTTTTTTAGATGATCTTTAAGTCTCTGTGTGACCTATTCCTCCCAGACCAGTTTCCCAGTTCATTCCTAATGTAGCATGATAATTCAATATATTTTTTGGTTCTCATTATAGTTATGATAATGACTCATTCTTCTCCACATAGTGATGATAAAATGGACATTGTGATCTTCCAATATCCCAAATGAATGCAACCTAGAATTTATAATGACATGACCCAAACAAGGGTGTTTGTGAAATGGTTATGTAAGTCCAAAGGGAGAAGAGGGAGTCCCCCACTTCATCACTGCATGATGTAAAACTACCTAGCACAAACATCGTCAACACATGTAATTAAATATTAGTCTTACCACATAGAATACATATGGGATTTCTCTTGTATTGTATTCAGGAGATGCCACCCCCTCCCTCACTATTGGATCAATCATCAATATCATCCCCATTAATCCATGACAGCATGATCTATGTATGATTCATATGGAAAATATTATTCTTGAAATGTAATTAAAATTTTCTCAAAATGATTTAAATAATTTTGTCAAATTTTTTTTGTGTAAGCCACAATTTATCTCTCATTGTGGAATCGATCATGAATTGATCATAAAATATACTGCCTCAACTTTTTTCTCCCATAGAGAATGAAATACACAATATTAAGGGTTTGAACCGACCACAACACCCATCAAAGATCTCTTATGGATATCCCACATAGAGTAACCCCCATATTCAACCATTCAAAGGGAATCTTCCATGTCTACGCCACATACCATCCGGTCACTATAAAAATTGAATTTAAGTGTACTACCCATAACATCCTCTCATTTGGGTATCTTCCATGAATAATCCTCAACCAAATACCGCTATTCGGGTGTAATCCCTAATGATAGGATTCGAACTGAGTGATATTTGATCACATTCGCCTATGAAGGGTATGCAGGTGTATATTAAAAGGTCCAAAACTAACATTCCATAAAATACATCAATTCAACCAAAAATCCAATAATCTATCAACATTGAACCATACATTATTTGGACCATGACATCCTAGGGATATCAAGACACCAACCTTGGTAGTTCAATGCGTAACCTCCAAAAAAATGCAACCAAGAGTAATCCTCCTGTGAGGAGCAGAATAAATGAATTGGGATTACACCATCCCCTATCAAATGATTCTTGTGATATGTGACCATCCTCCCCACACATTGAAAATATTCATGGGATATTCTAGTCATATGAACAAAAATTGTGGCATCACACTATATGGGGTTTTGATAAATTCCATCTATGTAGGTTTCGTAGGATACCGATTTGAAGTTCAGGCCCAAAAAATTGTAATCCTTGATACGCACTTAGCAGTGCACCTCTCTGGTCAACCTTCATGGGTGTTTTGATGGACAATCACAGTGTTCCATAATCCCTTTATGGTACATTCCTCCAAGGTATTCCTTCCTAGGTAATTTCGATTCGTCCTCTAGTAAAACATTTTGGTGGTCCTTCATAGGAATTGAGCTCCATGATCTACCTACTTGAGGCATTCTGATCACCTAGATTCCATATCATCAAGATGTTTAAGTCGTGAAATTTCAAATAATGCTTCATAATGAAAAAAATGGGATGAATAAGGTGAAATAAATATAATATATGCACCTTTGGCATCATTTACCTCATATTATACTAGGAATTCTCAAGGCGATAAAATTAGAAGACATGGCTTCTAAATTTTATACCTCATCAAAGATGTGACATGTCTTGCATTCCACTTCTAATATTACTTTATGAAATCCACTCTTGTGAGGAATAATACAGATGAAAAATGTTTCATGTGTCTACACAAACCAAAAATTCCCATAATTACAACTCTCCTGACCAATAGTGGTTTCCCATTCTAGACACATTGTAATTTTCCTAGGGAATAAATTTAACTAACCAGTGAACACAAATAGATGTAACTGGGAATGAGTTAAAAAAATGATATAATCTATGAGGGAGACAAGGACTATGTGGCATATTCTAAGGATTAATACATTTGAGGAGGAACTAAGATTGAATCATCCAATTTCTATCATGGACAGAACATAACCATTGAAACTGATAAAGTTAATTCACCTTCAATTTGTATATATGTGAGGTATCAATGCACACTGGTGCACAATAACATTCATTTTTTCCCTAGAGAAATATTCAAAAAAATAGTTATAGTATGAATTATACTCTGACAGACCACCATTATTACATTTTTCGATGATGGTTATTGTACAAATAATGTATGATATTGAATAGTGAGTAGGGTGGCACATTCATTATACAAAATTGGTGTAGTGTCCCAAATAGGTCAATAAGGCACATGATCCCATGTGTTCGACCCTCTTTATTTTTTTTAGTTATTTTTAGTTTTTTAGATCACTAGTGACAACCATTGTGGTGTTTTCTTACATACCATGGAATGCAATTTTGTAAAACTAAAACATGTGTTTCTAGTAAAACATAGATCATATGAGTTGCTGATATGTATATATTATTGAACCACAAAGGTCAAAACATATGCGTCATTACCTTTACGTATACCCCTTCTAATCGTTTTCTTTTTAAGGGGTACTTAAATCATGATTAGTAAAAACATGAATTGTGTTTTCAAAATTTTAATTCAACAATATTTTACATAATTTTCCTTATATTATTATTATATAATAAAATCCTCATGTGTGATGATGATAATTACCAAAACATTTTCTATTGATTTCAGTTCTCGTGGGGGTTTACCGTATTCCGATTTCTATTGAGATTTAGTTAATCATCTTTTGTACAAATATAACATGAAATTTCATAGCAAGTCCCTCACGATTATTATCAATGGAAATTCCATGGCGCAGTCCCTCATGAGTATTATCAAACCGTGTGCCTCCCGTGCGAAGGCCATAACCTTTTAGATTTCCTTAAAAGTCCTCCCAAATGCAAACCAAGTCGCCTTGACCTCTCGGAACACCTCCGACACCACATTTTTACAATGTAATGGACCGGAAAGGTCCGGACCATTACATCAGATACCTCTTAAAACATTCTCACCATCGAGAATCCAAAACTCACCCAAAGAGAAAATGAAGTAGGGTCTGAACAACCACCCAACGAGATAGCTCTAAAAATAGATAAAGACACTAAAGAAACCAAGTGATCCATATCATAAACATCAAAGTTTCATAACCACAAAAGATACAATGGTACATGAAAGGATTCAAACACAATACAAATCTAGGTACTGAGCAAGTTTCTGTGACTCATGTCCCCATGTACTCTCCGCCATGCCACCGTGTCGCCACAATACACGAACTAAGGGGATGGAACACCCGCGAAACACCTTATCCTTGTGTTCTTGGATCTCCACAGGCTGCTCCTCAAAGGTGGAATCATCATCAACATCGATCTCTCCCCAATCGATGATGTGGGAGTTGTCAGGAAGATAGCGACGTAGTTGTGATACATGGAAAACATCATGTATCCCACTCATCTGAGGAGGAAGTGCTACTCGATACGCCACAGCTCCAACACGAGCTGACACCTCAAAAGCCCCAAAAAATTGGGGAGAAAGCTTACTCCCATTACCAAACCTTCGATGCCCACGACGGGGATTCACCATCAGAAACACATGATCCCAAACATTAAACTCCAAGGGTCTCCACCTTTGACCAGCATAGGATTTCTGATGATCCTGCGCTACCTTCATCCTCTCATGAATCACCTGAACCATATCTGTTGTATTCTGCACTAGTTCTGGTCCGAGAATTGCTGACTCTCCGACCCCAGTCCATCACAACGGAGAACGAAAGGCCAGCCATATAAGGCTTCAAAGAGATCCATACTGATGGTGGAGTGAAAACAATTATTGTAAGTGAATTCCACCAAGGGTAAGTGCCGCATCCATGAACCTCCAAAATGAAGAACACAAGAGCGCAACATGTCTTCAAGAGTATGGATAGTTCACTCTCTCTGACCATCCATTTCAGGATGAAAATCAGTGCTAAGGCATAGTTGAGAACTAAAAGCATGTTGGAGTCCCTTCCACACCCTGGAGGTAAAATGATGATCTCAATCAGATATGATCATCCTAGGGACTCCATGAAGTCTCACCACCTCCTCCAAATACTTCCTTTACAAAACATCCACTATGCTCGACTCCTTGATCGCTATGAAGTGGGGCGATTTAGTTAAATGATACACTACCACCCAAATAACATCATGTCCTCCTGGAGCTCAGGGTAAACTTGTAACAAAGTCCATTGAGATGTCCTCCCACTTCCACTGAGGAATCTATAATGGATGGAGAAGACCACCATGAACATGGTGTTCGTCCTTCACCTTCTGGTAGACTAAACATAGTGACACAAACTCCGCAACCGCACGCTTCAGCCCAATCCACCACAACTGACTCCTCAATGCTCAGTACATCTTTTTCACGCAAGGATGTACTGATAGAGGTGATCTATGGAACTCTATGAGAACCGTCTCTCACATCGCCTGGGGAACATTAATCCTTCCTTGATACAACACTCTGTGTTATTCTTCCTCAGACCAACCATCTGGGGCCTCACCACAGACAAATCGGTCTCTCCATACCTCCACCTCAAGATCGCCAAACTGGGACTCTTCCACCCTCTGTGTCATCTATGACTGCACCATCATTTGGAAAAGACAACCTCTTCCCCCAACTTCTCCCATGTCAAGATGCAGAGCTGAAAGTCCTTTATTACTCTCCAGGAATCACCAGATTCACGCACCGCATCACTACGTGACTTTCGGCTCAGCGCGTCAGATACAAAATTCCCCATTCTAGGTTTATACGATATTTCGAAGTCGTATTCCTACAAGAACACCATCCACCAACACTACCGCAAGTTCAGGTCATGCTGGGAGAAAACATACCTCAAACTCTTATGGTCGGTGAAGACAAAAAATCGCTCAAAAATGAGGTATTGTCTTCACAACATCAGAGCAAACACCACAGATGCCAAATCAAGATCTTGGGTGCCATAGTTGCGTTAATGGGGATGTAACTACTGAAACCCATAAGAAACAACTGACCTCCACTGCATGATAATACAGCCTAACCCCAGATGTGAAGCATCGCAGAAGACATCAAACTGAACTCCCTCGGCTAGAAGACAAAGGACTGGAGCACTTACTAACTTCTCCTTTAGATACTCAAAGGCTTATTGGAACTAATCAATATACAAGAAATCCTGATCCATCATGGTCAAAGCTGTTATAGGGGACACAACCCATGAGAAATTGGCCATGAACCTCTAGTAATAGCCTAAGAGACCAAGGAAACTTTGCACCTCTGACACTGTCTTGGGGGCTGCCCAAGACAAAACTGATTCTATCATCGATGGATCCACAACTACTCTATATTGGGACACCACATTCCTCAAGAAACAGACATATCGAGCCCAAAACTCACATTTCGACAACTCCCCAAACAGCTGATGTCGATGAAGGACTCCCAAAATGGCTCGCAGATGCTCAACATTCTCCTCTTCAGACATGAAGTACACAAGGATGTCATCGATATAGACTACCATGAACTTGTCCAGGAACTCACAAAACACAGCATTCATCAATCCCATGAACACAACTGGAGCATTCGTCACACTGAACGAAATTAAAATTAACTCATAATGCCCATGACGACAATGGAAAGCAGTGTTTGGAATATCCTCATCCTTCACACGCATATGATGATATCATGTCCGTAAGTTGATATTTGAGAACCAACCTCCAACCTTCAGTTGATTGAATAAATCATCAATCCGTGGAAGAGGATAGTGGTTCTTTATTGTCACTTTGATTAAGTGACGATAATCGACACACAACCGCAAACTTTAGTCGGCCTTCTTTATGAACAAGATAGGTGCACCCCACGGTGACACACTTGGCCTGAAGAAAACCACACTGCAACATACCATCAAGTTGTATACGTATCTCTCGTAACACAGAAGGGGACATCCTATACATATACATAGAGATAAGAGACGCTCGTGGCCATATATCGATCCCAAACTTTATATCTCATTGAGGGGGTAAGGCTACAACCTATTCTGAAAAAATATTAGGGTAATCCTCTACGTCCCTTGGAAACGACAACTGCTGATCCTCTGAAGAACCCATCATCAACTCGGCCAGCATGGATCATAATGATGGAACACACCAATGACCCATCCGAGGATCTCGCTCACTAACAAACACCACCTTCTCTCCATCGACACCATGGAAGATGACCTTGTTCCTGAAGCAATCCAGAATAGCTTGCACCGAATACAACCAATCCATACTGAGGATGAAATCATATGGTTGTATTAGTAAACATAGGAAATCTCCCTAAGAGCGGTGTTTCCCCAACACAAGATCACAATCTCTACATATTTCAAACAAGGCAGCTCGACCTCCAACTGGTGTAGTCAATGCCAAGGGAACTGGAAGCCTCTCTACCTCAAGTCCCAAGGCATGGACAAGCGAAGGTGATATGAAGGAGTGTTTCACTCCTAAATCAAACAAGGTATACACCAAGGCAGAAAACAAGCAAAGGGTTCCTCGAACGACATCTGGCTCATCTGGTGCTGGAAATACTAGAGCATGAAGCTAACCACGGCCTCCTCCACGACCTCTCTGACCCTGATGACGACCACCACCATGGTCAAGCTCTACCCTATGAAGATGGGGGGGCATCATGGGGCTGTCCTCAGCCTGCCCCATCTACCCTCTAGTGATCTAAAGCTGGTGCAAATTGCTTCTGTTGCCCCGGATGGAATTGTCTCAAAGAAGGAACCTGGAGTGGAGCGCCCAGTACATGATGACTGCTCTGAAAGGTCGGGCACTCCTGCTGCTGATGGCGATGACCACATAAAGAAAAACAAGAACTCAATCCCTTGGCATATTCGTGAGTGTTGCCGACTCCGGAGTGACGAGACGTGAAAGGATGGGACCTACCCCCGGCTGAACGAGAACTGTTCTGTCCTGAAAATCGAGAACCCATGACCACATCTCTTCTTTGTGAGGAATCATGACGATTCCCCTCTCGTGAAAATATGATCCCTGCCAAAGTCCTCTAAAAAACCTCTGCCCTAACCACCACCTCAAGATATTTTTTTAGTATAAATGGTGTGACCTGATGCTGGATCTCTGGACACAAAGCCTATTAAAAATGCCTCACCCTGGCCTCCTCATCTAGTAACAGGTCTGAAGCATATCATAGAAGGTTCCTCAAAAGGATTCCAAACTCTCGAACACTAGAGCTCCCTGCCAAATGGTAAGAAGCTCTTGATGACTGGACGCCTTCGTAGTCGAATAAAGAAACTCAACTCTAAACGTGTCTCAGAACTCCTCCCATGAGATCGCTAACTCCTCACGATCCTCTCGGAACAAGAGCCACCACTGCCTCGCTGCTCCAGACAGCATCGTCACAACCAAGGACACCCAGTGATCCTTCAGAGCATGGATCTAACTGAAGCCTATCTCGAACTCCTCTAACAAGTCTTCCATGACTGCATCTAAAACAGATCCCTCATACTTCTGTAGACACCGGTGCTGAAACTCTCAGACTGTCTTCCTCTAAGTTTCGTCGTCGTCAACCTCCACCCCGGGACGATCTACTGGGACAACCTGCTGGACATCTTCTACACAAACCTGATGAGGACGTCGACCTGGATCCATAACTGAAAAAGAAAAAACCGTTAGAGATCCTAATCCCGGAATATGGAATAATCAACATTAATTAATTAATTGATTTCTTTCGTTCATTTTATGTTAACCTATCCCAGGGTCTACCCATTAAAACACAGGAATAATGAAGAATGATGCATGATCCTTTCCAAGGTCTCTACCCTACAACCAGAATCACCTTGTTTAGTAGCCATTGTAAGATTAAAATTCCATGAAATAGATCATTGGGGGCCCTAAACGCCTATGTCTCTGCCGGTCTCCAGTGTTTACCCAACTTTCTAAACATGAAGGACACTGTTACCCTACCAACCCATGCATCCTCACATGTTCCTACCTCCAAAATCCATCTTATCACTCAACCAGAGCTCTGATAAAACTCTGTCATGACCCCCTCCCCACAATGTGTTCCCCTCCTAGGCCATCAATGTGTGAAGGGAGATAATGACCCCCAAGCCCTGCCTCTAGTAGGCCCCGAGGGTATAGTAAACACACAAATGGGAGGCATTACCCTCTAAGAGAACACATGAGGAAGAGAGAGATAAGATAGAGACCAATCAACTCCATCTCAAACTGGAATATAAAAGAAACTCTTGTTCATATAAGAAATTCCATGGAAAAGTGGTACAACTAATAGGGGAAAACTACAAGTACCCAAAAGAAAGTAAAACTACATCGATCACAAGCCCAAACATCTCCTGCAACCATAAGCTAGTAGTAACCAGCATGATCTCCAAACTCCTCCAAGTGACCTAAAAAATAGTTTATATACATGTAGGGTGAGTATAACAGTATACTAAGTAGGATCCTCCCTGAATCCTCTCGTGAAAATGTAATGAAAGCATGCTAAAGCATAGTGAACAATAAGTGAAACTAAATCATCACCTAAACAGGTATACTATGTTCACAACCTCACCATGGATTCTCTCACCAGGTAATGCATACAGGAATATAGTATATAGTAAATAATATCAAGGGTACCCCGCTACTACTTCCCCACTGGTTTTACACTTTTCCACAACGATATACGTCCTGTGCATCTCTCTCCAAAGGCTTACATGTATAAACTTGGGATAAGCTCCACAATCAGCACCACGTGCACCACAAAGGCTTGCCCGCAGACACCTGGGCGAAGCACCACACCATCCTCACAACCAAATGTTACCGGGTAGTTTCTGGAATCCACCACAACTCACATAACATGTATCATATGTCGGGTATTATACCTCATGCCATAACAACCCATACACTGAGTAAGGATCCTCAAGCCATCATAGCTTATATATGTTACACCTATAGTAGTCCATAGGATACTATATCCAGAATATATGTTTGTGAAATAACCACAAGCCATTACAGCCCTCTACACACATATATGGGGAAAACTAACTATTGTGCCAACGACACTAGTATCTACCAAGAGAAGAGAGCGGGGTCAAAGGGGGTAGTCTTCCATTCACCCTCCCATCGGAATGTTGGGGAAAACACCACCTAGGTATAGAATCATTGGGCTGTCAGTTTCCCTTATCGACAGGGTGGAGTAGCGTATAGAAACACACAAATACATAATATATATAACTCACAACCACACTATGGGCATAACCTAGTCTTAACCTCAACTGCAGCTAACATCTCTCGGACTCTGGGATGATAATTCTAAGACTAGGCATCCAATAAGCAGACAACTAGTTAAATAAATTCATTAGGTTACTTCATTACCTTTTCATCAATTCCACTGTACGTTAATTAATTCATTTCACGTTAATTAACCATGAAAAAAACCACATTTAAACTTTCATGGCATCACATTCAAAATTTACTATTCCTTTAAAGTTACAACATCACCAATAAATTTCAGCATCTCCATCCCCATGGATTATCACCATTTAATCAATCTTTCATTTAAGAAAAACATTCACACATTCCTAGGCATTCTAGAAAAGCATCCTATGCTACTAAACACAAGGGGGATCAATACGATGAGTAGATATACTACCCGTCGAGTCTTTTCCGCCTATAGAAAGTGCGTAGGCCTATTCTCCCTCGAGAGGATAAACAAGGAAAGCATGTGGAATACCCCACGCATCTTTTCCCCTTTCGGAAGAAGGGTAAGAAATACTATCCACCTTGAGAAGGGGGGATAAGTAAAGCAGATAACAACTAATAAAACCACCAAACGTCCAACCAACACATCCATTCCATACCATCATACCTAGTGTCCTCCCCGACACCCACATGCATAAACCAATGCATCTTTCCACTCTAGGCATCATCCACTACCACAACTACAAGGCCTCCCTTCCTCCACATATCACAACACCCCCTCCAGGGTCACATCACAACATAATATATCACAACACCCCTCCAGGGTCACAACATAACACAAGAAGAAAAAAAAATCATCACATCAAATGGGCTTTTAGCCCTAATTCATAACAATAGGCTAACTCTAATCCCTTCATGTAATTCAATCAAGTTATTTAATCCATCTTGAATTACAAAATTCCATTCGTTGGTTCCAACATAATGAACCAAAACAGTAAGGTATCACAAGGATTAAACATGCTTACTATGCCAACTTAATCAACATCAAATTACCACAATAACCAGATTCATTTTCAAGCCTCTATATTTTTAGCCAATTAATTATCAATTAATTTCAGCTTTACGTTCATTATCAATTTAATCAAGAACAAAATGCTAACTAGAAAGGCATATATATCACACTATCAAGAAAACACGAGGCAACAATATACATTCAAAGCAATTTCTTAATCCAATTCAAATATTTAATTAGGTAAATTACATTGTAATCCAAAGTGCTAAATCATGCTAACTCTACGATTGCCCATCAAAATTAGAGTTGCCACAAATCCCGTACCTCAACGGTTTTCGAGGAAAACCACAATGATTGATGAACGCCCAAGAACCGGGTCGATTCCCCACGAATCCTCTTTAGATCTCATCTCCTATCACAACTAAGACAAAAACGCATCATTTTCCACATCTACATACCTAAATATACCCATAATGGGCATAGATCTAAGATCCCGAGAGAATAGGAAGAGTAGATCTTTTTAGATCTAAAAACCAAACAAAAAGGATCACTTAACTCGAGAAACTGGCTACGATTCGCGAAGAAAAACCTCCAGATTGCCTCCAGAACACTTCGGAGAGGTTCTTCCACCTCTAAGGAAGGGAAATCCCGAGTTATGGCCGCTTAGGGGATTAAACGAGGTGATTAAGGGCAAAATGATTTAGATCCTCAATTTTAGGATCTAACATTAAGTTCCTGCATGGGTATTCCACACGGTATAACAAACTGTGCACTAACCATGTGTAAGCTTCTGCCTCAACAAGCACTCCTCGCATGGTTAGTCTAGATGGTTAGACAGAAAGTGCGCTAACCGTGCATTGGCCACTACCTCCAAGGCCAACCATGCATGGTTTGGCTGCACTGTTTAGGCAAACCATTCACCTCATGTGTGAAGTCCATAACACTTTATATTTCCTTAAATGTCCACCCAAATGCACACAAAGTCACCCTGACCTCCAAGAACACCTCCAACACCACATTTTCATAGAGGAATGGACCGGAGAGGTCCGGGCCATTACAATATGGATACACACAATGGAAAGAGTGGAATTAGAAACTATTGGTGGTAGCCTACATATTATATCTCACACTAAATTTAGGTATCTATTGGGTTCATGGATAGACGTCATTGATTCTTGTAGGGACAAGGGAAGACATCCTTCTATATATTCTTTATTACAATTCTATAAATGTGCAAATTAGTGGTGGAGGAAGGATAAAATGCTGGAGATTCTATTAGAGATATAATCGGGTCTTTTGAATGTTTTATTTATCATGTTATATATTATAATTTACCTGATACCCTTTAATTTACTCTTAGAATATCATGTAATGTTCATTATTTTTTATATATAATTGATCAATGTTGTTTGCTTATTATTTTAATTATGGATGATTATTATTCTTCATCTGGGTTATAATTATTATTTTATTATTGATTGATATGATTATACCTTTCTTTTACACTCTTTTATGAGACTATTGTCTCCCCATAGTTCAATGATGAACCTGTGCCACTCATCTAGAGCCTCAGGTGTAATGGGAGGCACTCCTGAGGCCATGTTGCCAAACCAGTTCATTTACATTTTAGTCAACTAGGAATCAGATATCAGAAAGCTATATCATAGGAGATTATATTCTTTTCAATTATTTTATTTTTTGTTGTTTATTTATTTGGTTGGTAAAAATTAGGAATATGATGTCTTAGTATATAGTTTATTAGATTGATCATAGATGTTTCAAAACCATATACTTTATTAAACCAAATAATGTTGGATGGGATATTTTTTATGGTATTGGTGTTTTTATAGAAGTTTTATCATCTCCATTGGGTGACACAAATGAATTTGTATGTTCCGTATAAAAATATATTTTACCCATGGAATTATATGGAAGGGAACAAAATCATCATGCATTGCTATATGTATTTGAGGATTCATATGCCATTAAATTACAATTCCATTTATATATATCTATATGCATTTATAATTGAATGATTTTTTTCCATTATTTCTATATCAATGGAATACTGTAAACATTTCATTGTATGATTGGATAAATAATGTTTTTGATTAAATGTCACCAAATTTTAAAATATAATGTTTATAGAACATTGTAAATTGAAAATAATATTTATATTATTTTAATATTTTTTAAAAAATTTCTAGGTAAATGAATACAAACATAATTAAAATTGAATATAGAAATGGAACCTTCACTAATAAATATGAATCACAAATATTTACTAATGATTGTTTTCCGAAATATGTTTTAGTTGAGACTATATAAACTATAAATCATAAAATATGTTTTAGATCATAGTCTTCAACAATATTTAAGTGAAGGAAAATGTTTTTAAATCTAACATTGGAAAGAGTGTACATGTCCTATTCATATATTTATGGTTCTAGTAGTTAATAATTGATTTATTTGGTTGTGTTGTTGGCATTTTTAGAGACATTTAACAATAAAAATCCCGAGTTTTTGACCAGGATGGTCACAATAACCCTGATCTAGAGTTAGTGTCACTTGGTCCACTATTAGATCCTCTAATAGAACCACTTGGGGAACTACCAGTAATACCCAACAAGAACATTGATAAACAATTTTGAGTGGGTTTTCTACTCAATATAAATACTATTAATGGGGACACATGACCTTCCTCGACAATGCAATAATCGATATTTATGTTTCAGTAGTTGGATCAATCAACACTATTTGGGGATAGAGGTCCACATGATACAAATTCATAGATAGAGGTCATTCTACCAATTTTCAACCACATTGAGGATCCTCTCAAGTTGAATGTTAATATATATATATATATATATGATTTTTGATTATTCCATGAAATGGTGGGATGTTATTACGCATATGGTTCACCATTGGGATATGGCTTGGATATATTTTTAAATAATTTTCTATTATTATTTTAGTGACATGACCATGGGAGATGATAGATATTAAGATTTTATACACATGGAGAAGGTACTTTTTTCAGTCATTGAATATTCAACCAATTTCATTGTGCTCTAGCACTTCACACCTATTTTTTATGTGATTATATATTCATATATAGGAAATTATTGGATGATCCCTGGTATGAAATTAAATAATATAATAAATTATTTGATTATACAAAAGAAATTAGAATAGTTAAACATGTTCATATCAATGAGAATAACCAAAGAGTGGATAGGGGTACAAGAAATGGTTGTTGGACTCATAGATCTTGATCTATATCAATAATTAGTAGAAAGAATCATTAAGAAATTCCACAAACTGCAATTAGTATTCCTGGTATGATCTCATGTATTTAGGTGATGTGTTATTTGTGTGGTTCTTTAGGGCATTCCGGTCCCCATAGTAATAGGGACCAAGTTTAATACAGATCTTTCTATAATATGGGTCATCGCCAATGAGTTTATAGAGTTTTTCCTCGGTACATAGTGAGAGGGGGTCTACCCTGACATCACATTCAGGATTGAGGTTAACACATTATTTTCAGGCTAGGAGTTGGAGTGGGAGTAACCGATCTAGTTTAACTGGTTTTTGTGGCAAGGGAAACGATACAACAAACATACAATGAAAGCTGAGTGAGACTACCAAGGGTATCCATTTTGTATCTCAGTGTAAAAGATTATGCCTGATGATTGATGTGAAACTGATACATGAAAATAAATGTAAGGAAACATGTACACTGTGAGATAACATACTATATGCCTCTAAATTTTTGTCTTCTATTGATGCTAAATTATCAATTCTTTTTTTCATAACATTGTCTATCTTGGAGTGAATTGAGGGAATTATTAGTTTTCTTATGGCATGATGAATCTTGATACTCTATTGGGAATATGATTCAAGAGTGTACACTAGTTTAGGGAGTTAGAAATGTTATATGTTGGTGTCACATATTATCAGAACTATTTTTCATCAAGATGAATGGGATTGACATCAAAATTGGGGATTACTAGATGGTTCACTATCATGATAAAATTTATTTTTGTTGATGAAAGATGAATCTAACATCTCCTGAGAGTGGATATTTTTTAACAACTGTGAATGGGTTTTCCATAGAAGTTTATCAAGGCATAATAATAATGGGCTAGTTTGGATGGTATTCAAAAATAGATATATTAAATCAGGATGATCATTGATGATATCTAGAATAAGTCCCCCTAGTGGTTGATTATTTCTGTAAATTTTTCCCACATATTATTTTGTACTACCTCTGAATATATTTTTCGATTTTTTTATTGATTTAGTTCTTATAGATTCATTGGTACCCATTCTTACTTATAGGTTGGTTTTTATGACATTTCGTTAGATCAATATAAAACATTAGGATTTGGAGGGAAAGGGTTTTATTAAAATTAATTTGACTTTATTCGGTTTATCGGCATATGTTTTCATGAATGTGGATGGTAACCTCATTCTTAAGGTATATTTGTGTCAGTTGATCATATCAACATTTAAGAACTAGTATCCATTTCAGCGTAAAGATGATCTCTTTGATAGGAAATAAGGAGAATGTTTAATATCTATTGTCAATTTCATATTAGACAACCAGATCTAATAGTTACAAAATTCAAATGATGATATTCCATATATAATAATTTTTTCATGTCATTTGGTCTCATGAATGTTCTATTATTATTTATCTCAATGATGAATATGGTTTTCTAATCATAGATGGATTTATTTACGGTATTCTTCATGGAATATATTGTACGGTATTTTCATACTCAAAATGCCCATGAAAAACATCATGGAATCATATTGAATACAATAAGGGGGAATTAGTTATATGATAAACCCACAATTGACTACATTTATATCGATTAAGGTCACTTCTAGGGTATTTTTATATTAGGGACAAGATCATATGTTAACCAAGAAAAGCTAAGAGCTAATGTTTACCATGACTAGACTGAGAATGTATTTGATATATTTACAATAATGGGGTATATTGTTATTTATGACACTTAATTTGTGAATTTTCATTCCAAACAAGCCATCTTTGATGATTTACTAACATGGGTTTGATGCTCACAAGGTCAGAAAAATTTGTTATAACATTATATAAGTTAAAAGGAAGACTAACATTTGCACCAATAATGATTCATCAGGAGCCAGGATTAACCTATATTGTTTATTATGATTCATCGTGAATTATGATAGGAGCTATTCTAATAAAGGAAGATCAATTCCTGGTTCATGAGTATCATCATTTGTAGAATCATGATTGGAAATACCTAAATAAAAATCTTGTGTAATACACCGTTGTAAATTCCGTGTCCTATTAGAGGCATTATTTACATGGGAAATATTATTTGTTGTATACAGAACACAGAAAGCCACAATTAAATATTTAAAAAGTGTGATTGAATTACAGTTAACAATTTTGGGTCGAATCACTATATTCCTTAAATTTTTATCTATCATATATGTGTTGTAATGGAAATGTAGTGGAATATTCCCTGAGTTGGATGACTCAAACATTGGCAGTTCTGGAGGCTTGTGGACAGTGAATTATTATAAAAATGTCATATAAGTTGAATTTGGAGCATCAACACCATCATATACTGTCTAAAAATTGATCATTATAAGTTAACTCTTCACTAATAGAGATTATCAATATGAGAGAATAATTAACATCTGATGGTATGGTCCTATGGGAGGAAATTGTATTTCATGACCAGCTGTTCGGTTGGGTCGTCGATGAGAATGAGTTATTTCTCTATTAGTGATACATCATGATTCCCAATTAAATCCAATAGTAGTTAATGTTAGAGTATAATGACAATTTATGGGAATTAAATATTACTAATACCCTAAAATATCATTAAATACAATGAAAATACTTGTGGTATGTGATAAAAAACGAAATATATGGGTTTGATACTCGGTGTTTAACCTGTTAGAAAGTGAAGTAAGAAAACTAGTGACTATTTGGTCTTTTTCTGATGTTACATGTTTTTAATGGATGTTTGGATGATTACACCACAGATTGCATGATAGTATTTCCTAGATGACCTATGAGAAGTGATGTTGTATGGTTTATTATAGACTAATTGAAAACAATCTCTCACATCCTATATATTATATAATACATTTTTTCCAGGTCATAACTGTGTCTAAAATCCTTATATCATACACATCCACAACGTTCCCTGATCGATATTGACATATAAAGTTTATTCCTTCATGTTGTGGTTTTTAGGGGATGTATAGGGAACTATTTTCAAATGTAATACTATGTAAAAATGACCACCCATAGATCCATGGTCATCCTTAGTGTATGATATATATATAACATAACATGATTTGGTCATGAATAATTATTTTCTAAGGATCATAAAAAACATTCTATCAATGAGTGTGCTGACAAGAAATATCTGCAAGGAAACTGTATAAATGGATCATTATGGGGCCCTATATGGTAGGTTGTTTCTTTATAAAAGTAATACATTGATGATGGGGAGACAATGCTGCTTTTTTCATATGAAATTCAATATTATTTAGTCACATATCATCTTATTCAGATACAGATTTCTACAGATCATTATATCTACAATTCATACAAAAATATTTTTTGTAGAAAAATGTTGTTCAATGTTGGTATTTAGATTATTGTACACATTTCATGTATACGAGGTTATAAAATGATTAAAAAATAGGGGGATGAATTACAATATTACATAAGGGACATTGATATTTTTTAGATAGTGGATATGATATACTCTTTGTTTTTTTTAAATCCTAGGTATATGGTCATGCATGACATCTTCAATGTAACATAGTTTCACCAATATTGATTTGATTAGTATCATATTCTTTAGTATGATAAGGGTGAATTGGATGTGGATGCATCCTTTGAGGATAAAACTATCTGTATTGTTGTTTGTGGAACAAAGGTTCATTGTGTTTATTTGGTTTCATTAGGATGGGTGATATGGAATCACAACTGTATACAATATGAGACATGATATAGAGAGGCTGATATATTTTAACAGTGGAAGGAGTTATTCGTAGATTAGTCATTGCCTCCATTGAATGGAAAACTCAACAAAAAATATATTTAAGGTGGAATGATTGTATGAAACCTTTTTTTTATTGAGGTACAAGACCGTTTAATTTCCATTTTAATAATTTGGTTTTATCCTATTTGATGTCTCTAATGAGTTTATGGGGTTTATGTGGGTTTCAAATGCATGTTTGATCCTAGACGCCTTGATTTTTGGAGAAATAGGTGGTTCACATGGTGAGTGGAAACTCTGCATCCCAGTTCACATAAATTTTATAAACCAAGGGGGGGAGGTCTAGCGCTCCACCTTTGGTGAAGTGGGTTTTCCTAACCATTCATCATAGTCCACTCAATTGTCTAAGTGATATAGGACCTATTTTAGAGGATATTTTCATGTCTTATGCCTAATAATTAAAAATGTACACCAATCCCATTTGAGTGTGTGTCCAAGGAATCTAGATATGGAATGGTAGGTATCTTGTTTGGCCAACCAAGATACAAAATACTGATATTCTATTAAGAAATATGGGATTGGTATTTTTCAATCCATTTAATTAAAATAGATAAAAAAATTATTTCTCACCAATAAATAATACCACCACAACCATTGGAGTGCATTCCACCAATCCTTGATTGAAATTGTCCTATCCCATCCATCAAGACAATGATCAATCCATCAACTATGTCATGGTTTTTGTACCGGTAAGATATTTAGTCATCCTAATCAGTGTTTCATTCATCCATATTTTAATGGAGTTATTTTTAAGTGATATAATATTCCATATTTTAGGGTATCTATCAATTTACATAATATTTACCATTATAGAGTGTATTAGATGCCATAAATAGATGATTAGTCAACTATAAATCTATGGTTGGTCGTCTAATGTTTTCTCAATAATTTCATGGTGTTTATGTTTTTCACCATTGGTCCACACACCCTATTATATAAGTTCTTCATGTTAAATGGAATTGAAATTAAATTAAATGAAAATGAATGTCCTCTAAAACCCATGATAATTATTTATGAGTCATTCAAATTTGAGAAATATTAATTGACTAACATCTTGGAAGAGTTTATAAATTCAGAAAAACCATCCTTGATGGTCTATGAATTTGATTCACCTTTTATGGTATGTTCTCTTACCGCTTTCTATTGGAATGTAAAAAAAACTTTATTGATAATGGAATTAAATTAAATGAAATAGGGAATGTAAGACCATATTTTTACATCCATTACCATAATCCCATCTCTCATAGTCATGGATGGTTCATTAAATCTAAAATTCAAAACTAAGATGAACCAAAGGATTTGTGTCATGTTAGGACATTTATATTTGGATCTATTTTGGATTACATCAAAGGTGAGTTGATTTCTCCTACTTCTTCTTACTTCCTCCTTTCTATTTTTCATCATCACTCCAATGGTCTCTTTCTTCTCGATGGCTACGGGTCTCTTCTCTGGCGCTCACTTCTATAGGTATTCATCTGATACTCTTTTGGCCTTCCCTTTGACGGTTGTGTGTTGGGGAAGCCCTCAGCATCCAAACCATTCTATGACCTCAAGATCCTCTTCATGTCTCCAAGTCGGAGTTAGATCACTGGGATGAAGGGGGTTTTGGGTTATGTGGTTCGGGGGTCGATTTGTTTCCTGTCGCTATTGTGGTCGGCTTTTTTCTGGAAGATTCTGGTTCTCCATTTCTTAGTTATAGGAATCATCCAGAGCCCACAGTCGTTCAGATCCCTACTCTGACCTTGAGTTTACTTGCATCTCACCATGTCAGGCCTAGTTCATAGGTAACCATGTGGTTTTGGGATGTGGTGTTCGGTGGCTATCGGTTCTTTAGGCGAGCATTGAGTCGGTTCTCTCCTATGGAAATGGTAATTGGTTTGTTAGATCTATTTGATTTTTCTTCCTCAAAATAATTGGTGAAGGTTTTGTTGGGTTTTCTAAGTGTGATCGGCCCGCTTGATACTCATTTGAAGATGAAGTCTATTTGTATATTTGGATTTAGTGTTTTTATTTCTTCTGTGGTGATCGTTCTAAGTGTCAACAGTCGATGAAGGTGAAGCGACGACGGCGCGAGTGTTTTGGTAATGGAACCTGTGTTGGGTTGTTCTCCGGTGGGATAATCGTTGGTGTGGTGGTAACATCGGGGGGGGGGGGGGGGGGCATGAATGGGAGCCCACAACTCGAGACTATGCGACCCGAGGATGGGATATGTAGATCTGCTGCTTTTTTAATTTCAAACTGGGTTAGTGGTTTTGCGGTTTTGTGTCCTGGGATGGGTGATTTGGGTTTAGTGGTTTTTGCTATATTGGTTTTTGAATTTTGTATTCTGTTGGAGGTTTGGATTGAAACCTTTTGGATGTTTCATGTGAGGTTCCCACTTAAGAAATAAAGAGGTTTATGAAATTACAAAAAAAATGGATTTAGAGGAATTGAATTAAATGTGGAATTAATGGTTATGTTTAGAATTTGGGAACAAGACCATTAATATATCCTTTTTGAGAGTGAAATATGGTTTTTGAGGAAATAATACATGAATATACTCATTATATATATTTAATTAAATTATTTATAAATGAATTTATCATGAATCATCAGTGAAACATGATTTCATTAATGAATGGAATAGATGGACACATTTTGAGGCCATATTTTATATTCCACAATGGACACATAGACTCCAATTTTGGAGAGATATGTATAGAATTATAGGGTATATTATTATATATTTCACAAGTGAAATTATCACTACATATATAGTCTCCTAGGTATTTAAATTGTGAAAATATCATTATATATTCCACGAGTGACACATGGGATACCTTTGTGAACCACCAAGGATGGAATCAAGGGGTCATGACTTTATACCACACCATGAGCATTACTAGGGTTCCAATGAGTAAATACAGGGTTTGACATGTATGGTGATGGTTACATGTTATACAAAGAGATATTCGACAATTTGGAATTGGGAACAAAAAGGATGTGCTCCGGTTTCTTTCAATTTATATTATAAATTAATTACATGATTTTAATTTCATGAGAAAGAATAATCTAGGATTTGGTTGAGAATATATAATTATGATGATATTATTATACAGAACATTATTATATGTGATTCATATGAGAACCATTGGAAATGAGTGGTGTCTGGTTCACTTAAATTAAAATAAATATTTACATGCTATTTTGTCATTGACATTCCCACTTAGGCTAATGCTGGTAGTATGGGACATGTGATCCATGATGACCAAAAATTTTGTGAAATATTTGTTTACAAAATTTCATTATTTTTTTCATTTATCGTTATAATTTTTATTATATAAACATATACAGGATGAAATTATACTCAAATGGTGGTTGAATAATGAGTAAATCTAACTCCCAATGTAATTTGTTAATGGATACCCAGACTAATTTCATTGATGAATGTAGTAACAAGAGAAAGTTACCTTATATTATTTTTTTATTACAATTCTTGGACTGGATATCGGGGTTAGGTTACTATGACTATTCTTGAGATAATACTTTATAAATCTATGAGACTTTTGATCACTTTTTAATTGTATGTTGTTAAATCTTGTTTTAATATTCCACAGATATTATTTTTTACATAGTATGCCATTATCGTCATTTTTTATATGAAATTTATACCGGTGATATACATGGTTATTTATATTATTCACGTTTATTTATTCTCTATTGGTATATCATTTATATTTGTTTTATTGATTAATAGTATCATTCCACTATGCTACACTCAGATCATTAGTGTATAATATCACAATTGTTTCACCAAATGCCATAATAGCTATTCAGAAGCCACGAGCATATAAATAGATGTTCTTGATGTCATGTGTCTAACTAGGTTGGATTATGTGTGAGTGAAATAGGTTTGATATGTATTAAATTATGGAAAAATATAATTTTAAGGTGGTTTACAAACATTTAATAATTGAAATCCCAATAGCATGGTTTGTGGTTTTAAGAATACATATCATGTATTCTTCATAATTACAAAAGTATAATAATTGTATATGTATCCATTAAATTTAATTATAATTTTTTCCTTCCCAAGCATTCATGTTGTTGAATAGTTGGAGATTTGGGGACTAAAATCGTTATACTCTGAGTATATGTCATCAACTAATACATGTACATGTGGTCGAGTTATTTGGAATACACCTCATTTATATGGGACTTAGTCATGTAGTAGTACACACCCAATCCACTAGAACCCAATCCATGTAGAATCATATGTCTTCATTAAAAACTAAAGACATAGAGTGGATCCTGGGTACATGAACTACATTATGTGTACAATACCCTTGTAGAAAATTTGAGGGTTTTTTGAATTCATTCACTGAGGTGTATAATTAAAAAACATAGTAAATATTCAATAATTTTATACATAGATCATGGATTTAGTAACATTGAATTAATTTGGGGATTAAAAAGTTTAGTTTTGGGGAGAAAATAATAACATTAATAGGTTCTTAGTACAACAAATTAATTTAGAGGTATCCAAATATAGATTCTGATTATGTCATATGTGTGTATTTTAGGAATTATTGGATGACATGGAATGGTATCTCCAATGTCCTCAAATGGTGATACCTGGGGCAATACCAAATTACTATGAAAAAAAATATAATGTGACAAATATGTATCATCTTTAGGGAAACCATGTACGGGGCATTCGACTCGTAAGGGATATGATCATCCTCCCAGGATCAAGGGTTAAGTAAATTTCTCTGTGAGGCTAAGAAGAAGGCTTTTGTGTTAGCCCCACTAGATTTTTTTTTAATATGAGAGATAAGATTTGGATCGAGTGAATATTTTGTGACCCAAGATACGATGGGGGATGCCACCACTTATTATCTTTCTAAAAGGTATGCCTCTTCCTATTGCCCATTTACATGGGCCCCATGATTGATACTTCTACTTTTTTACCAACTATAAGGATCCCATGAGGGATACCACATCATTGATACGGTTATTGGGGATCCCAAGATGGATTATTCTAATTTTTTCATGACTTAAAGGATTAACAGAGGGATACCTCTTCTTATGATTATACCTCAAGGATCGCACATTGGAATCCTATAATGTGTATTGGAATAGCTTACTTTATTAGGTTCCCTAGTGGTTTACCAACCATGAGAGATTGAGTTATGGTTTTTGATAGATGTGGTTGAGGCTTTTAAATCATAACCCATATAAAACTGTTCAACCTGATGTGATGTGGAAATAGATATAGGCTTAGTCATTTAACCTTCCCTACTCTCTAAATAATTCATTTCTTAGTTTATATTGATACATATATAAAATCAAGAATTACTTCATACAATTCATCCTATCTTCTTAATGTGATGTTATGGAATAGTGGGGATACCTAGAGATATTTTATATGATACCAATTATGTGCCACATTTATTTGAATCTTATAGTCACTAAATTTCTTACTGTCACTGTAATTCATCCATGTATATGTGCCAAAGAGGAAGTTGATGAGTACATATTTGAGACCCTTTTAATATTTTATTTCTTAATTTACAAATAATAATAAAATATATGAAATTCTATAGTTATTAAGGTTCCCAAATGTCACTTTAGCATTAGATTCTTGTGTCATCCCATAGGATTTATGTTTATCTCCTTGAACTATTCTAAGGATACTCCCTATGATCCATGGACACATCATTATTTAATTTCCTTATGTTATATAAGAATTTTTATTGAGTTAATAATTGAAGGATGTAGATTTACTATCATGGATATAGGAGAGTATTCTTTACATATTTCATAAGGTTTATCCACCATAGGAATCATCCTCTATTTAATGACTTGATTAACAATAGAATGTGTCCAAGGAATCTAATTTTTGACTGGATTAGGGAACACAATAATATCTTATTTTATCCACTTACGAGAAATATCTCATGTTTTGTTATATTTTTCATGATTCCTTATTTAAAAGATGTCTATTTCATTCTGGGAATCCCACCATATATATATTGGATTTGAGTATTGTTAATCCTAGTTATATGGATTATATCCCATATAGCTATATATCATTCACAGAGACATATCAAGAACTGGATGACTCACGTATGCGAGAATAGGTTTATAGATTTAAAGATAGATGTTGAATTTTTATTGAATTTTTATTTTTATTTTGTCATAGATAGGGTATTTATATTTCCTTAGAATAAAATTATGATAAAAGGTTATTGGTTCATAATTTTTTATGGCATAATGATATTTCCTTATCATCCCCCTTACTCTCTTTTGGATGTTCATGGATAACATATGTCATCATTTAGGTTTATAAAATCTAAACAATAAATAAATTAGGTCTCAAGGTTGTATGATTGATCATTTCTACTCATGTGGAATATTATGATCTTATTGGTGTACCTCAAAGTTGATTTTGGGGTTTCGGTAAATGGTTCATCTATGAATAGTATATGATCATATTTTTATTTAATTTCCTTATTTTGTAGTATATGGGGTAATTCTAGTGTTTCATCGGTGTTCCATGCATGACATAGTTGTTCTGGACTTTAATACATTTTTTATTACGTCATTTTTTATATTTATTACATCCTCACAATAAATATTTACCTCAATTGATAACGTTTGGTTATATGCATGGTTTTATTACTATAATTATATGTAATAGTCTCCCTAAGGAAAAAACCCATTCACTTAATGCTAGTCAATATCTTTTGAAATATGGGTAGGTGTGTTTCAATCGAGGTTGTGAACCGGATCAATTACAATTTATAGAGTGATATAATTTGGGTTAGGATAACTAATTTTATACTAAATGTGATTGAATATCTTCTGTGGATTACGTGTTTGATACCATTATAGGACGACTTTGAATATAATAATTTCACATTGGGGAGAATCTAAGGTATCCTATTTTATTACACCATGATTATTATTTATAATTATATTATTATGAATGACTTATGTTTATGTTGTAACCCCATTATAAAATTATACATATGTAAAAAAACCTTATGTTATTTCACATGTATTTATTAAAATGATTTATTTTTATCCCACATTAATATAACCTCTTAATATACTTCAATGTTTCATTATTAATACCATTATGCAATTTACCCACACGGTTTTTTAATGTTTATTAGTGGGAAATAATATATAGTGATGTGAGTGAGGTTTATTTTTATATATGTAATTAGAAATGATTATTTTATGTCATTAAATTTTATACAATTCATATTTTGTATTCCTAGTATAAAATACAAAACACCTCAAAATATAATTGTAATGTATCAGTTCGATATCTATAAAAACTGAGGGTCCCCATAGTTGGTATAAAATAAGGATTAGTAATTAGTGCACACTAGCTAGAGAGATTTAAGAATACCAAAGTATGACTCTAAATATAGTGAATCCTAATAAATAAAGTTGAATTATAGTGTATACAGTTTATAGTAAATGAAATCACTATCTTCTTAACGTGTAGGACTCATGTTATGAAAATGATTCACTTCTGGGTAATGACCAAATAAAGATATTATGCTATTAACTAAATTTGCATTTAGTTCCTGAAAACAATGTCTAACATCCTTACGTGTTCGACACTCATGGGGGATATAATCTCATTGATCACTTGTTTTATTTTAACCAATATGATGGTTTAAAAAAATTAATATATTTAAGTGTTAATATTGTAAGATACAAAAATAATGATATTAAGAAATTATAGGATTAAATATTCATTTAGAACTATGATCACAAAATTTACAATTACATAAATTTTCTCATTAAATTATACATTATATAGATAAATTGTGCAAAATATATGGACATAGAAATTACGGGATGATTTTCGGAATTGTGTTGGAAAAAATACAAATATGATCAAATTTTGTGTTGAAAAAATCAGGTCCAATCTATATCATATAACACATAAAATTCCTTACAATGTGAATCATCTTTCTTAAACATGTATGAAATAACTAGTTGATTTATTCCTTCATTAATCATTGTCCTCGCATATTCAGTGGAACCTCTGGTCCATGAATACAATTAAAATGGTAAACCTAAATAATTTAACATTTAATACACTTCAATGTTATGAGTGGTATATAGTGTCATTAAAAGTATATATCTTATATGGATCATTTAATCAATGGTTATATTTATCCATAAAAGTAAATCGTAAGGATTATGATGATGCTATGGTGTGGGATGTCTTCAAAAAATATATTTAAATATAAATTTTTCTTATACCCTCTCAAAAAATGGTGAGCCAATAAATTGACTTAAATATAAATGAGGATGAATCATACAGATTTTATATAAAAGGAATTTTGAAATATAATCATAATAAATATTTATTTTTAGTTAATTTGAAATGATATATTGGTCAATTAATTAGTATACTAGCACCTCATTCATGGAATGATATGGATGTCTTAGACTTTTTTTTTGTTTTTGAGGAGATGATGTGGTTTTCTATTAAAGTGAATGTAAAGACCCGTAAATTTCCAGGAAAATTTTTCCTTAAATTCTTTAGGATTTTACGAGTACGCACTTTCTGACAGCACCTGATTCTTAGGCCCTTTGTGCCCGGAATCAATTTCTGATGTCCAGATCGGGTATGTTCAGTGAACGAACGAGCAGGTTTTTCTAACTTTTGAACCGATGCTCGGAATCGAAATCCGAGGGAATAAATGAATACACAGCTCCAATAATTTCTTATGAAGACCTTTACTGGAGTTGTGTTTTCTAGGGAGGAGTTGTAAAAAAATGTTGTTTAAATGAAGAGAAAAATAAAATTGTGTTAGAATTTTATTTCTTTTCTAAGTGGTTAAAATCCTAGGTGTGGAAGTTGAGGTGGGACCCAATAGATACTAACCACCCTTGAGTGGTAAAAGGTGAGGTGGGGCCCACACGAGACCAACCCCTCACATTCCCTAACTCCTCTAAACCCCTCATAAGTTATGTAACTCTCCCACATTAATTCTTGCCAACTAAACACCTAATTAATTAGACAACTTTAGTTTAATTAATTAAGTGTGTTGTTTTTAAATTTTGTATTTTGAAATACATTCCATGCATTAATAAAATAAGGGTAGACTTATTTAATTTGGGGTTGGATCGTTGTCTTGGGGATTGGAGGAGAAAGAACATCATTCTTCCCGTGAAGAATGTTTCCACTTCTTTCTCTCATCGAAGAAGGCCAAGAACGCCGGTGCCAACCTCGGCATCTTTCTTCTCGACGTTGAGGAAGCGACGCCGTCATTTGGTGGTAATGTCAATGGAACAACGAAATCATCACCATCCTTCATCAAGCGATTAACCTTCTTGATTTGAGGTAGGGGTTATGTTCAATTTTATTTAAATAAAATTGTGCTTTGTTTTGTCATTGAGAATACTTGTTCTTTTGACTGCTTGTTATCAACATAACGACAGGAGGTCGGACCACACAAACATGGCCGATTCTCCTCCCGTTCTCAGGTTGTTTATCATTGAATCTTGAGACAATGGCGGCGTGGTGCCGTTGCACCACGCGTGAATGAAAAAGGGCCGCGGCCAAGGCGGGTTGTGGTGATGGTGCGCGACGTCGTCGCGCCGCGCCAGTGAGGCCGAAGGAGGCAGTGGCCATGAGCGGGCCACAGCGGAGAGGCACGACGTCATTGCACCACACTGGAGCACCAAGAGGGCCACGACGGATGTGCATGGTGCCATGCCAGACGGGGGGGAGCCACAACCTATGGTCGTGGCGGTTCAGAGGAGTGGCCGGCTAAGCCCGCCGCCGCCACCAGCTGGAGGCGGGACACCCTCGGGGCCCGCGGTAAAAAAAAATCCGGCCTTAAAGGCCGGCCGTTTGGCTAACAGAGGGGAGGACCCCAATCTTCGCGCTCGCTTGGCACTCGGCCGGCTGTGCTGGCCGGACCGCCCCTGCCGGTCCGAACCGCCCGCGCCGGGCCGTGCCGCCCGCGCTGGGTCGGGCCGCCGTGCTGGGCCGGACCACCCGCGTCGGCTGGGCCGAGCCGCCCCAGCCGGGCCATGCCACACCTAATCGGTATGGACTCAGACCAGGGTCGGGCCGACCCGGTTCGGGCCGACCCAGGGTTATTGGGCCGGGTCGAACCGGGCCCAAACCCCTATTTTCGGACAGATCCATTCAAACACTCATAACTTGGGGTACGTACCTCCGATCGATGCAACATTAGTTGAATTTAGAGCCTTGGATCGAGGCAGTCATTTTTTTTATATTACACTCAAGGTTTTGGAGATCTTTGGGTACGACCAGGTTGGTTCAAACATGAAACCAACCGGGCCCACAGAGCAGAAACGCTTATAACTTGAGCTTCGGACATCTGATTGATGTGATGTCGACATCATTGGATTCCTCTTATTGAGACGGTTCTTTTGGATTACACCGCTCGAGTTTTGGACACAATTGGAGTATGGTCGGGTTGGTTTTAACATAAAAACTAACCGGGCCCCTAGGACAAAAAACCCAATAACTCTCACACCGGGCGTCCGATTGACGTGATGTCTGTTGCGTTGAGTTCCGATTGATGAGACGAAACTTTTGGATACATCAACTCCGGACTTCGTGTCAGTTGATGTATCGAACCCCCTTGGCCCATGGAGCGGACCCTCCCAGAATCGAGCATGCTGTGGGTGGGAATCGTAGAGATTGCTATGACTGCTACGGAAATTGCGATTGTACTTGGATCCTACATGTGATCGGCAGCGAGGATGACTGTACTTGGATCCTCCGTGTGTTTGGCAGTGATGAAGACTGTACTTGGATCCTACGTGGGTTCGACAGCGATGGTTACTATACTTTGATCCTACGTGGGTTCGGCCGCGATGAAATCTATACTTGGATCCTACGTGGGTTCGAGAGAGGATATGATTTAGAGGCTACATAAATCATCTCCACCCCTCCTCGTGAATTGTATACCTGTGTGAGTTGAGTCTTGACTTTCAATCATTATCTTCGATATGATTCACTTACTATCTTGTGTAGATTTTTCTTTGCTTTCATGTGTGGATTGGGTTGTACATTCTTGTGTGGACAGGGTAGAACTTGATCTCGTGATATGGAGCCGAACTAGAATTGATGACTTAGGTATATGTATGGGCATATACCCAAGTAGAGTTGTTTGATACTTTGTGATTGTATCTTTCCTTTTTTCGTTTATCCTTCGTGGATTCTGGGAGACCTTCGAGTGTCTTAGGGTCCCTACTGAGTATCGTATACTCACCATTGCATGGGCTATGCCCGCACTATGTTGTGTTGGATGCAGACGACGGACAATGCTAGACGTGGTTGAGGCTTGTCGAGCAGGACTGTACTCGAAGGTGGACTATCAGGTGGGACGTAAATGGAGTGGATGGCCGAACGTGAGGACTGAGAAAGACTATTTGTACCCACCATTCAGGTGGGAGTTCCAGAGGATGTCTTGGTGGTTGCTGCTCTACTTTTCAGCTATTGTAGCGTCCTTTCTCAGTTGTATTGTACATTCAGTTGGGTTTGTATACTGGCCCATTTATTTTCCAGCACTTACTTTTGTACTCAGTTTACTAAGTGTTTACTTCACCTTGTGTACTCTGTGGCATTTGTTTTTCTTACAAAGGAAATGACTTCCCTTTTATTAGGATTTACGCCTTTGGTGCCAGTCTCTAGCCCCTAGCCTATAGAAGGAGGGCTTGAGGTAGTCACAGCACGGGCCCCCAGGACTGGTCGTGACAAATTGGTATCAGAGGAGTTCGTTTCTACCGCAAAACTCAGGACTCTGATATTTCTTCTATGTGAAGTAATAGTGTTAATGGTATTTAGTGTGGTTATCTGTCCAAGGAGTCCAGTGTTGGTGTGGGGGCTGACGTATCCATACACCAGGACCCTGACTTCTAATTTCTGACTCAGTTCATGGAAACAATGATTACATGTGTGTTTCAATGTTTTCTTTGTGATTACTTGTGTCAGCTCACTTGGTATACTATATTGACCGTGGAACACCTGTTTCATTTCAGGATGGCCCCACGATGGCAGCCAACTAGAGTTTCGAACATTGTGCGAGAGAGCAGCCCATTGAGTGACGATGCCTTGGTGCAGGGCCCTATTACAGCGGAGGCACCGTTGGTACCTCTACCAACCGAGCCAACGATGCCACCAGCCCCAACAGCTGAGAGTGCATGTCCCCTGAGTGCATTGCACGATTTTCAGCGTCAGAGACCACCCAGGTTCCATAGGGAGATGGACCCTCAAGCGGCCAAGGATGGGCTGGATGATGTAGTTCGAGTCTTCAGATTTGTAGGGACACCAACAGATCTTATGGTGATCCTTAAGGTGAGTCTCCTGAATGCGGTAGTAGGTATATGGTGGAGCCTGATGCTCTAGGTGCATGACGAGGCATCTATTCATTTTTCAGAACTCAAGAGCCTCTTATGCTCTGAGTTCATACCAGCCACCCTTCGTGCGGTGCGCATTCAGGATTTGCTACAGCTACAGCAGGGCAACAAGAGAGTATCCCAGTACTCGGCGAGGTTTACCGATCTCTCGCACTACTCCACGGACATGGTACGGGACCCATTCTTCCGGGCCCTGGACCTTCGAGTAGGGACTGAGGCATGAGATCAGGGCATCGATGATCTCCCTCAGCATTACGACGGAGGAAGGAGTACTGGAGTGAGCCTTTCTTGTGGAGAGCTTTCATGCTGAGCCTACACCAGCTGCGAGACCTACCTCAGGGCGGCACGTAGCGGAGTCTTCCACAGCTAGAAGCCGACAGATGTCACATGGGTCGAAGTGGAAAAGACCATCAGGTGGATGACCTCAGGATACTGGTTTGGAGTTTCGGGGCACACACAGCAGATCCAGTCATTCGAGAGGAAGACAATGCTATGCATGCGGCAGGCTGGGCCACATGGCTCGTGACTGCCCGACCCACCATGCAGAGGAGCAGCAGATGGTTGAAGGAACACCCAAGCAGAGGAAGAGGTTCAACTGTGGCCGTCTGCAGGGAGCAGGCGGATGAGGCATAGGAGCTGGCCGAGCAGCAGGTGGTGGGCGACGCGTTGAGGGTCTACCAACACCACCACCAGGAGGTCCACCCCGACCACAGAGAGTTGGCGGATAGAGGCAGGCTCTGCTTCAGACAGTGGATGTCTACGACCACGACGCACCTAAGATGATTCGAGGTACTATTTGTGTCTACTATTCCCTTGATGTTGTTCTTATAGACATAGGATTGAGTCATTATTTCATTACTATTCCCGTTGTTCGGAGCTCAGAGATTCTGACGGAGCCATTGGCACGTACCTTATGGCTAGATACTCTTACGGGAGAAGAGTCGACGATTATGCACTAGTTCCGGTAGTGTGAGATTTCCCTAGGAGGTGAGGGCTTCAGCTAGGATATTCTTGTAGTAGCTTTAAGGCCTGAAGACGTCATCTTGGGCATGGATTGGTTATCTACGGTCCATTCTCAGATCCACTGTATTAGGCGCAAGGTGTGATGTGTCCACACCGATGGGAGTAGGTTAACCTTCACCGGCGGGAAGGTATCCATTGCAGCACAGCATGGACTCATGCAGAGGAGAGGAAATCCGATCAACCCTTAGTTGGCTAGTCTAATCCTAGGAACAGTTGATGTGCGGAGTTCGAGTTTTTTTATTGTGGTGGATCAGTATGAGGACATTTTTCATGACGACGTTCCTGGAATACCTCCTCATCGAGAGATAGACTTATATATTGACCTGTACCCCGAGACAACCCCGATATCTACTCCATCATATCGGATGGATCCCTCTGAACATCAAGAGCTATGGGTACAGCTGGAGGACTTGCAGGGAAAGGGATTCATCCGACCCAGTGTTTCACCCTGGGCTTCCCCGATACTGTTAGAAAACACGACGTACGAGATCTTGCGACTGTGTGTCGATTACTGTCGCCTGAACCAGGTGACCATGAAGAAAAAGTCTCCACTTCCAAGGATTGACGAGCTCTTTTATCAGCTTAATGGAGCACGATGGTTATCGAAGATAGACCTCAGGTCAGGCAATCATCAGCTCAGAGTTCGAGATGAGGATGTGTAGAAGACGACCTTCAAGTGTCTGTATGGCCACTATGAGTTCTTGGTTATGCCTTTCGGTGTAACCAATGCTACAGTAGAGTTCATGAGTCTCATGAATAGGATCTTCCATCCTTACCTTGATCAATTTGTTGTAGTCTTCATCGAAGACATATTGATTTACTCGACTACTGAGGAGGACACGCCTACCACATGCGGGTTGTAATGGATACACTTCGAGAGCACATGATTTTTAGTAAACACTCGAAGATCTAGTTCTAGATTTGGGAGTTCCACTTCTTGGGGAACGTTATCTCTAAGGCGGGAGTTTTGGTGGATCCTGCGAAGATCGAGGCAGTACTAGCTTGGGAGCCACCCAGGAGCGTGACAAAGGTGAGGATTTTCCTAGGTTTGGCAGGGTACTATCGGAGATTTGTTCCAGACTTCTCCAGAGTTGCAGCACCACTCTCAGCTTTGAAGAAGAATGGGAAACCCATCGTGTGGTCAGATAGATGTCAGCAGAGCTTTCATGAGCTGAGACAGACATTGACTAGTGCACCCATCTTGAGGCTACCGAAGGAGGTCGTAAGGTACGTAGTTTATTGAGATTCATTAGGGACCAGACTCGGGTGTGTCCTGATGTAGGAGCGGGCAGTGATTGATTATAGATCACGACAGTTGAGGAAGAACGAGAAGCACTATTCTACCCATGACATGGAGTTATCAGCAGTGGTCTTCGCACTGAATATATGGCGGCGCTATCTGATGGGCGAGCACTTTACAGTCTACTCTGACCACCAGAGTCTCAGGTACATCTTCTCGCAGAAGGGCCTGAACTTGAGACAGCGGTGATGGATCAAATTTCTGCAGGACTATGACTTTGAGATAGACTATACTCTTGGGAAGGGGAACGTGGAAGCTGATGCTCTCAGAAAGAGGTCGTGCATTCATATACTTGGAGAGGCGACAGAGTACCTAGCCGCATTGCAGATATACATAATGGATAGAGATGGGGCAGAATTTCTACAATATATCACAGTCACTCCACCACTTTTTCAGTGGGTCAAAGAGGCACAACGTGGGGATGTTGACTGTGAGACGCGACGTGCATTGATATCCTCAGGATAGGCACCTGATGGATTCTCTGTAGGAGGAGAGCACATCGTTCTTTTAAGAGGATGTACCATGGTACCAGCTTTTTTGTAGGAGGAGGTGCTGAGGGAGTTTCATACATCCCATTCGGTGGTACATCCATGATTAGAAAAGATGTACCAAGATCATAAATGACAGCACTGGTGGCTGGGTAAGAAGAAGGTTGTGGCAGAGTTCATTCCTCAATGCCCCACCTGTCAGTAGGTGAAGGTGGAGCACTAGGTACAAGAAGGCTTGGTACATCCCTTGGAGGTCCCGGAGTGGAAATGGGGTGGGATATCTATGGATTTCATGACTGGGATTCCATGTACTTCCAGAGGACACGACTCCATTTGGGTGATTGTAGACCGACTCACCAAGTCGGCCCACTTTCTACCTATCTGAGAGCAGGGCTCAGTGGAGATCTTGGGATGCCTCTACATTCAGGAGATTTTACGACTTCATGGTGTACCATCATCTATCATCTCCGATCGAGATGCTCGCTTTACTTCCTGCCTTTGGAAGGGGTCGCAGGAGGCATTTGGGACGCAACTACTCCTGATCACCACCTTTCACCCTCAGATTGATGGTCAGACAGAGATGACCATCCAGAATCTCGAGGACATGCTCCGTCCATGTGTCCTTGACTATGATCACATTTGGGAGGATCACCTTCCCTTTGTGGAGTTTTTGTACAACAAAAAATACCACTACAAAATCGGGATGGAACCATACGAGGCATTGTACAGCCGACCTTGCAGATCGCCTCTGTGCCGGACTGACCCTGGGGAGTCATCACTCTTAGGACCAGAGATGGTCTAGGCCATGATGGAGAAGGTATATGTCATCCAGGAGTGGATGAGGACAGCTCAGAGCTGACATAAGTCTTATGATGACAGGAGGTAGAGACCACTAGAGTTCAAGGATGGCGATCAAATTTTCTTACGGGTCTCACCTCGACGTGGATTATGGATATTTGTCCGGGGTGGAATGTTATCTCCACACTTCATCGGACCATTCTAGGTTCTCAGAAGGATAGGCGAGGTGGCTTATCACCCATCTCTTCCACATCAGTTGCACCGGGTTCACGGCGTCTTCCACATATCTCAGCTGAGGAGATACCTGCACGACCAGACGCATATCATCGACCATGGGGAGCTGGACATCGTGGATGGGGTGAAATTTATGGAGGTTCTGGTAGAGATCTAGGATCGATAGGAGCCGGTCCTATGTGGATGGTCGATTCCTCTAGTGAAAATTAGGTGGTAGCACATGAACTTCTAGGATATAACATGGGAGCGGGAGGCTCAGATGTGTGCACTGTACCATCAATTGTTTCCCTAGTTTTTGATGCATCATTATGGGGATGTAAATCCCCGATGTTGGAGTAATGTAAAGATCCTTAAATTTCAATGAAAATTGTTTTTTGTAAATTCTTTGGGATTTTACGAGTATGCACTTTTTGACAGCACCTGATTCCGAAGCCCGGTGTTCCCGGAATCAATTTCCGAAATTTATCTCAGGTATGTTCAGTGAACGAATGAGCGGGTTTTTCTAACATTTGAACTGGTTCTCGGAATTGAAATCTGAGGGAACTGATGAAACCGCAACACCGGTAATTTCTTAAGAAGACCATTACTGGAGTTTTGTTTTCCAGGGAGGAGTTGTAAAAAAATGTGGTTTAAATGACGATTAAAATAAAATTGTGTTACAATTTTATTTCTTTTCTAAGTGGTTAAAATCCTAGGTGTGGAAGTTGGTGTGGGAACCGCTAGATACTAACCACCCTTGAGTCGTTAAAGGTGAGGTGGGTCTCACACGATCCCAACCCCTCACATTCCATAACTCCTCTAAACCCCTCATAAGTTTTGTAACTTTACCACATTAATTCTTGCCAACTAAACACCTAATTAATTAGACAACATAAATTTAATTAATTAAGTGAGTTGTTTTTGAATTTATTATTTTGGAATACAAGCCATGATTTAATAAAATAAAGGTAGACTAATTTTATTTGGGGTTGGCTCATTGTGTTGTGGATTGGAGGAGGAAAAACTTCATTATTCCCGTGAAGAACGTTTACACTTATTCCTCTCATCGAAGAACACCAAGAATGTCAGTGCCAACAAGGACATATTTCTTCTCGGCATTGACGAAGCGGCACCGTCATTCTGGGGAAACATCAACAGAACAATGAAAGCATCTCCATCATTCGTAAAGTGTTCAACCTTCTTGATTTCAGGTAGGGGTTAAGTTCAATTTTATTTATTTAAAATTGTGCTTTGTTTTGTCGTTTATAATACTCATTCATTTGACAGCTTGTTATCAACATAACAGGAGGAGGTCAGACCGCACAAACACGGCCGATTATCCCCACCTTCTCTTGTTGTTTATCGTTGAAGCTTGAGACAACGTAGGAGCGGTGCCGTTGCACCGTGCGGGAATGACAAAGTGTCGTGACAGAGGCGGGACGCGGCAAAGGTGCGCGGTGCCGTCGCGCCGTGCCAGTGAGGCCGAAGGAGGTCGCGACCAAAAGAGGGCCGCAGTGGAGAGGCGCACTGCCATCACGCAGTGCCAGAGCACCATGGGGGCCACGACAGGGGCGGGCCGCAACGGAGGGGCGCGGTGCCGTCGTGCCGTGTAGGATGGGTGGGAGCCGCGGCTATGGCCACAGCCATTCTGAGGAGCGGCCGACTGAGCCAGCCGCTGGCACTAGATCGGGGTGGGAACCCTTCAGATCCCACAGTTACAATAAAGGCCGGCCATAAAGACTGTCCGTTTAGGGATTTAGGGGAGTGATGCCCGCCCCCCCTTCGTGCCCACTCGGCGCTCAGCCACCCGTGTCGGGCCGGGCAGCCCGCGCTGGGACGGACCGCCCGCACCGGTGGGGCCGGGCCGCACCTGCGGGGTCAGGCTACGCTGGCCGAGCCGCGTCACGCCCAATCGGGCCGGACCCGGACCCAGGGCGGGCTGACCCGGTTCGTGCCGACCTAGGGGGTATTGGGTCAGGTCAGACCGGGCCCAAACCCCCTATTTTCAGACAGATCCGTTCAAATGCTCATAATGTGGGCTACAGACCTCTGATCGACGCAATGTCAGTTGAGTTGAGATCCTTAGATTGAGACTATCTTTTCAGTATATTACACTCATGGTTTCAGAGAACATTGGGTATGGCCAGCTGGGTTCAAACATGAAACCAATCGGGCCTGCGGAGCGGAAATGCTTATAACATGACCTCCGGACGTCCGATTGACATGTCATTGACTTCATTGGATTCCTCTTAGTGAGATGGTTCTTTTTTCTTACTCCGCTCATGGTTTGGACGCAGCTGGAGTATGGTCGGGTTGGTTTTAACTTAAAAACCAACTGGGCCCCTAGGATGAAAAAGCCAATAACTCTTAGACCGGACATCCGATTGAAACGTTGTCTGTCGCGTTGAGTTCCTATTGACTAGACGGAACTATTGGATACATCAACTACGAACTTCGTTTCAGTTGATGTATCGAACCCCCTTGGCCCGTGGAGCGGATGCTCCCGGAATCGAGCATGCTGTGTGCGGGAACCCTAGAGATGGCTGCGACTGCGACGAAAATGACGACTGTACTTGGATCCTACATGTGTTTGGCAGCGAGGACCACTGTACTTGAATCCTCCGTGGGTTCGGCAGTGATGATGACTGTACCTGGATCGTACGTGGGTTAGGTAGCGATGGTTACTGTACTTGGATCCTACGTGGGTTCGGCATTGACGACACTTGTACTTGGATCCTACATGGGTTCGACAGAGGAGACGATTCGGAGGCCACATCAATCATCTCCACCCCTCATCATGAAGAGTATACCTATGTGAGATGAGTCTTGAATTTCAATCATAATCTTCGATATGATTGGATTTTTATCCTGTATGGATTGTGTTGTGCTTTCTTGTGTGGATTGGGATGTACTTTCCTATGTGGACTCGGTAGAACTTGAGCTCGTGAGAAGGAGCAGAACTCTAATTGATGACTTAGGAATATGTTTTTGTAATATACCTAAGTAGAGTTGGTTGATACTTTGTGATCGTATCTTTCCATTGTGATTTATCCTTCATGGATTCTGGGTGACCTTCGGGAGTCTCGAGGTCCCTACTGAGTATCATATACTCACCCCTGCATGAGCTATGCCCTCACTACGTTGTGTTCATTGCATACAACGGACGGTGATGATCGTGGTTGAGGCTTGTGGAGTGGGATGGTACCCGGAGGTGCAGTATCAGGCAGGATGTACAGGGAGTTGACGGCCGGATGCGAGGAGCGGAGGAGACTATCTATACTCACCCTTTATGTGGGAGATCCGGAGGACGTCTTGGTGGTTTCTGCTCTACTTTTCAGTTGTTGTACATTCCTTTCTCAGTTGTACTGTACTTTCAGTTGGGTTTTTATACTGGCCCATTTACTTTCCAACACATACTTTTGTACTCAGTTTACTTAGTGTTTACTTCAGCTTGTGTACTCTATGGTGTTTGTTTTTCTTACAAAGGAAATGAATTCCCTTTCATCGGGATTTATGCCTTTGGTGCTAGTCTCCAGCCCCTGGCCTATGGAAGGCGAGCATGGGGTAGTCACAGTACGGGCCCCGAGGACGGGTCGTGACAGTGAAAATAGAGTTTACTGATTCCAAATGGATGCACTGACAGAATTTTATAAATAAGTTTATTGGGAAATTATATCGGAAAAAATTCAACCATGAAGTTTAATGGAATTAATAAAAAATATAAATGATTAGATTTTATCAGAATAATAATTCAAATAAATATCTCCAAGGACGTGGGATGTTCGACATGTGAGGAATATGATACCCATGTATTTTTTAACCGTCATGATTACATATGTCTTCAACATATGATAATGTTATAATGGTTTATGAAGCTCCATTACTACAAATTACTCATGTCTAGATAGAAAGATCACTTATTCAACTAATGTCAAAACTAGTTGCTAATGGATGGAAACAACCATTAACCCTAGAATCTAAAAAAGAGGACAGTTAAATATGTTACGATCACATAATTGGCCCACTAGAGGGAGATGGGTAACTAGGATGGTCAACATGAAATTATGTAAAATAGAGAAGTTATATACTTAGGATGAAATAAATGGCCCATTTTTCACTTATAAATCCACTTCTATGATTTGGGCTTGTATATGAATATTTCATAAAATAATGAATGATATGAAATAATGTTTTTATTTAGAATAAAATATTTTTATCATTATTCATTAATGAGATTCCAACATAACTATCACCAAATAGTATTTGGGATCCTTTACAATATCTGTGTTGGAATAATATTTCTCTATCTCACTATGCCTTTGAGGTTTTTAGATTTTGTTATCATCTATAAGGCATGGAGTAGTGATTGTACATGCAAAGTTTCCTTTTCAATCATAGTTAAAACTTTAAAAATAATGTTATAGGTTGACTGGGGTATTCTATTTACCCATCACATTACTTGATTTATCTGTCAACATTCTCTTGTTACGTTCTATACCTTCATTCACCTATAGCATTTACTTAACCCATTCAAAAAAATTAACAATACATACTCCAATAATTTGGACAACAGGGGTGTTGGAAATTATTTCCCCCATGACACTTCCCCATCATGTCACTAGAATGAAAATCACTTCAAAAATTTGTATATTGAGACTAGGGAGACCCTTGAGATTCACTTATCTATTGTTATATTTTTTAGGTAACATCCTCAAATTTCCCCATAATTTACAATGTTATTAATAATAAAATAATTTCATATATTATTATTTAGACTAATTTTTTTATCTACAATACTTTTGTGGGAATTAAAAATTATAGAGGTGTATTATGAAAGTATTGTGATGTTCACCTCACACACCATGCTGGATTAGACTCCCTTGTTCCTGAGGCTATGAAAATCATTCTCTAATTTTACTCAATAGGGTTGAGATATGATTTCTTGATGTTATTATATCAGAATTATCAAATATTGGTTAACTCGATCTCATCCTTAGGATATTTATTTTTTACAACACAAACAATTTTAAAGGCAAATTTTTCATGAAATTTTATTTTTTATTGTATCATACATAAGAAAACCATATCTCATTAATATTGAAGTAGGATTATTTATAAATGTGTCCATTGAGTTTCAACTAATGTATGAACATTAATCAGTTATGACCATTAGAAACAATACTCATTATAATAATTTCAACATTATAATTAGAGATTTTATGTTGAAATTAAATGGTGAAATTAATGTAAAATAGTGGAAGAATGGCCTCTACCAGACGCGTTGTGTAATATTAAACACAATTTTTAGAACATGAGATGGAGGTATTATCACCAGGATTTACTCATGAACAAGCCTAATTTGATCTTTAACAAGTGAATCTTTAATTAAAAAACCAATGGGATAAGTTCAAGTTAGTGGAAATTACTACATTGTCCATGTTTTTCGAGCCACCCAATGAATCTATCACAATCACACACCATACCGTTAGATCATAATAATGTCTTATAAGGTGTCATGTGTTAAGGTCTCAATTTGATAATGTATAAACACTTTGTATAAAAAACATTTCATCAGTTATTTTTAATGAATTTATTTTCTTAATAAAATATATACTGAATTTTCTAAATTGATTATTTATGATGAAATTAGACAATTAAAAAATATATAATTTTTTTTTAACAAACTACGGTATAATGAATAATATTTATTTTGATGAAATTTAATTCTTAAAAAACTATAATTTCTTAATACATTATAAAACGAATTTATTTTATTTTCTTATTTTAGAAATTTTACTATGCATTATCAGTACACTATTGTTTAATAAAGAACGATTTTTAAAATAAAATGTAAATATATATTATTTATAGAATTATTATTAGAAAAAATATATATATATTTTTAACAAATATTTTGAAACTTATTAAGGGGAATTTATTATAATATTATGAAATAAATTATTTTTCCAGAATAGTAAATATACAGTTTGTGTTTCTTCATTATGGTTAATGAATTCACAATTCAGTCATAATTAGGTATTAATTAATTAACCACAATAAATGATATCAAATATTATTTTTATTATTATTGGGTATTTAAATATATTATTATAAATTTACAAATATATAATATATATTCGAAATTCTAAAATAGGAAGATTAATAAAAAATATATTATTTTGTGATGAATATATTTTTCATTTCCTGAATATGTAATATAATATGACCATCAAATATTTTGTATTAAAAGAATACTAATGGTGTCAGAAGTGTCTAATAAATTGGAAAATACAATGTAATGCCCATTTTTTCCATTTAACACTCACTATATGTCAAATTCCATTATTTAGAAATTAGAAATCAAATCATCCTGTAGTTATATAACTACCACCCATTCCTTAATTTTAATTGACTAAAAAATAATAATCCATTAATATCAGATATTTTACCATCAAATAACCCCTCCCAATGTATCCTCAATTCCCTATGCTCTTATTCCTCATGTTTTAGGAACCTCTCTTCCAGAATAGGAATTCTCATCTTCTATTTTCCATTGAAGTTACCTTTATATGTAGTATGGCTTTAAAATATTCCAAATTTGTATTTAAATAAATTTTATTTTATATAATTAAAATATTATGATTTCTTTATCAATGTTTAATAATTTTCCGATATCATTTTACAATTTTCTAAAATTTTTATTTACAAACATTAAGTTGTCAAATTTCTACATTAAAATTTATCTTTTAATATCAATAATTTATATTTTATTTTATTTTCTTAACACGAAAACATCATTATTATCCAGTTGTATTCACCTAGATGAAAAAATGAATTATTTTACTTTATTAATCACATACATGAATCAATAATTCCATTTTTGTTGGTTCAAAATAAAATGATAATCTTTTATAGGTTCAATAAACCCATGGATTGCTGATAATGGATAATCTATCTTGAGAAAATATTTTTTTTACTCAATTATTCAAAATTATATAAATACAACTGGGATGTTTACCACTAATCGATGGAAGATTCTGAGTGTTGGGAAATGATAAAAAAACAGAAATACATGAGGGGATATAGATTCTATAGAGTTGGAATAGTTATGCCAAATCGTTAATAGTAAATATACTCCCCATTAAATATGAATGGAAATGGATATAGATTCCCTAGTGAATAAGAAGTTGGAAAATGTATCTGTGTAGAAAAATTAGATAAACATTATAATTATTTCCGTCTACAAAAATATCTTTTACATTGATCTTATAGTAAAGTATGATATATTCATTGGTGGACTAAGGCCCCATCTATAGAAGAATCTAGGGAATTGAGACTACGAAATCTATGAGAATAGGGTGAAATGTGCTATAAGGTTTGAACAAGAGTTTGGAGGGATGAAAAGGTGCCATAAATTGATTGAATCGAAGAGAGAAATGGATCCAAGATTATAGAGTAAATTTGAGCATGTAATTGGAGGAAAAAAAATCCAACTTCCTAGACGAAACAAATGTGGAAAATCAAAATCATGGTTTATTTTGATTGGGAATAGGAAAATTTTATGTGTGTGGACGATATGGTTGTATTTCATAGATCTATTGTAGTGAGGTGAAACATTAACATATAAACACTAATAACAATGGGATGATGGTGTAGGCCGAGCCTGAAGTACAATGATCTAAGTGTAGGCATCTTGGGATAATTTTCAAACACTGTCCAAGACTGAAGATAATGGAGGGAAATCACAATCGACCTTAGCATAGGTTAATAATGAATTATCATTATTTTTCTACCAAGATGGATGACTTTGACAATAAAAATGATGTAGTGGAAGATACATTTGTTGTCCTTTCATTAAGGGAACATACATTTTATGATGCTAGTTCTATGTATTTCTTCATTTCCGCACGGTTTCCTCAGAATATAGAATCATTTGATGAACATATAGATATATATTTATAGGTCAATACATCAAGATGAATTATCCCTATATCAAAATTGTATAAAAAATATATTATTACCTTTGGAGAGAATAATATACTAAAGTATATTATTTTCATTATATTATTGAAATTATATAATATCCTTTGGATGGATTTTCACTCAATGTATAATGCCAATATAAACTAATGAAATAATGAAATTTAAATTTTTTTCACTTGAAATTGTAGTGTTGATTTAAATGCATCGATATCCCATATTGAGCTTTGTCTAGAATCACATCTAATATCGTTCTTTATAGAAATGACGATTGATGAAGAAGAAAGAAATAAATTTATTAGAATATAATATTTCCCCCTGTTTTATGAATAATTTGATTTATTTCATAAGGATTTACATGTTCATCCCCTAGAAAAATAGGTATAGTTTACCATTATACGCATGTTTGTATCCAAATTAATATCAACGACCTAGTGATGAATGGAAAATGTGGTGCCATAGGAATTAGTGAAACAAATACATGATATTTTGAGGAAGGGATTTCTCTAATGAAGTATGTATCCCCAGGGGTCACCTATTCTCTTTTTTAAGATGAAGGATGGATCAATATAGCTATAAATTTATTATAGAGAACCTCACATTATCAATGTAAAAACATGTACCATCTTCCACAGATTGATGATTTATTTAACAATTATTATGGGCTTAAATTATTCTCCAATATTGATCATAGATCTGGTAGTCATCAATTGATGGTGATAAATGAATTTATTCCAAATAATTGATTCTAGTTATGATACTGTGATTACGAATTTGATGTTGTTTCTTTGAACTTGGAATTTTTTTTTACTATATTTGTTTATTCGATTAATAAAGTCTTTAAGAACAGCCTTGATAAATTGTTTTTAGTTTTTTCATTTATATTGGGATATATTCTAATATTTTCGTGGAGCATGAGGATCATATAATTGTATATTGATAAATTTGAGGAATTAAATGTCATTTGGAATGTTCGAAATCTATGAAATCAAGTTAATTTTTTTTCTTTTTTGGGAACATATTAAATAGTGAATGAATCTCCTCTGACGTTGTAATGAAAATGGATGCGAATAAGTAGCCTCATCCAATAAAAATTATAGAGATTCATATTTTACTCAGTTTGGCATGATATTATAGGTGGTTTGTGTAAAAAAATTCACTATATTCTAATACCCTAACTATGTTATCTTAGTAAGTGGAAAACTTCATCTAGATAAATGTTAATAAAGAATGTTTCCTAGATCTATAAAGAGATTTTTTACTAAACCTATATTATATCTACCATCTATTAGATATCTATTTATTGTTTTTAGTGACGTATCTCTAAATGGGATTGGGTTTTCCACATGAAAAATGTGATGGTGATTTCTTATACCTCTCGAATATAAACTCGTCTGAGATGAAATCACTTATTCATGACTTGAAGATATTTACAATTATCTGTTATCTTATGATATGGTGGAACTATTTTTATGGTTAAAATATGATATATACACCGAATACAGCTGTTTCAAAAATATTTTCTCAGAAAATGAATTGAACATGACAAATTTGATAAGGATGGTACTTCATAATAACTATGATTTTTCAATTAATTATCAGCCCATGAGAGTTAATATGCTTGTCGATGCATTACGTAAAAAAGGCTCTCTTATTTTGGAAATGATGGGGATTCATTTTGTCCCTTGGAATAAGGAGCATATAAATTTATATATGGGGATCATGAGGGATGGAACATCATCAAAATTTCCCAAATGATTTCCCAACCATCATTATTAGAGGATATAAAGAAATATTAAAGAGAATATCCTTTTTAATATAAGATGATTGAGGATGTGAAAAATGTGATGTTTCATCGGTTCAATTTTAATCATAAAGTTGTTTTTAAATTTCAAGCAATGATATGTGTTCCATGTATTCCATAAATGAAGAGGTACATAATTGATGAATCTCATAGATATAGATTATAATTACATTATAAATGTACTAAAATGTAATGGGAACTTCATGATCATTACTGATGGGATAAAATGAAATTGTCACATTATCAACTACAGTATCAGTTTCATGGTGTTTCAAAAAATGAATGTAAAGATAGAACATCCTTAAGTTATATTACAAAATCAACCCATTCCTACATAGAAGTGGGACAATATAACTAGGGACTTTGTCACTTGTCGCCTAATAAAAATTGTAGGAAAAACTGTTATATGGGTTGTATTGGATCATCTAAGTTATACTTCCCATTTCATTTCTACTGAGTAATATTTATCTCTTGACCAAAAAGTTTTTATTTATGTAAAGAATGTATTGAGGTACTTGGGAATTCCACATTTAATCATTTAACACCATGATATCGGTTTTACATAATCATTATGTCGAAGAGTTCAAGACACTATGAATACTGAATTGAATTTAAGTATGTATTATCACCCCAAAACTGATGAATAATACAAAAGAACTATATAGACACTCAAGGTCATTCTGAAACATTTATCACTATAGTATGAAGGTTGATAGGATATAAATAATTCATTAGTTGAGTTCTCAAACCACAACATCTTCCATTCAAGAATTAAAATAGATCCCTATGACGATATATTATGAAAGTGATATAGAACTCCTAATTTTCATGATGAAGTTGGAGAGAGAAAGATTATTAGGACTAATCTTATGATAGATATGAAATAAAAGTATCATTCCATCCAAAAATATATAAAGTATGCTTAGATTTGTAAGAATATCTAAGCTGACAATCATCTTTGGGACATGGAGATTGGTGTTAGAGACCAAGTGGTCCTTCAAATTTTTCCTCTGAAGAGATTAACGTTGTTTAATAAGTAATGTAAACATATCCTCAGGTACATTTTAGCCTATGAAATCTTTCATATTAAAAGAGTAGTGTACAATAGGCATCTAGATATTGTTCTTGATGTATTCCGTGTATCACTCTTAACTATGTACATACCTAATCACTCAATTGTGCTAAATATTGAGGTTTTATAACTTATATATGGTCTCTTTTTTTAGAAGTAGTTGGTAAAGATCATGTAGCATAGAGAGTAGGTTATTTAAAACAATATTTGAGACCATGGAAATGCGTTATGCAGGAACTATAAATATGGAGAACTGACATGGGAATAATTGGATAAAATGTGGATGAAGTACCCACACTACTTCTAAATTGTGAGATAAATTTCAACTATTGGGGATAAAATTTATTTGGGGAGTGAATGTTAATAACCAATTTTTTTAATTATAATAATTTCGTTAAAAATGAATGATTTGGTATTTCACCAAAACATGAATAATTTATCATTAATAATCAAGAAATTATAATTTAAATTGTGACAACTGGAATTCAATAACTATATAATTAGTGGTCTATTATAAAATTGGAAAAATACACTTCATAAAAATTTTGTTTATATAATAATTGTTTAAAAGTAGGAATAACATCGTATAAATAAAGACGAAATGATAAACAATGTCCTTAACTAGAATTGTCATTCCGTATAAAGAACATTTTGTCAAAAAACTATTGGGAGGTAGAAACATTGTGCTTATCCCCTAATCAAGCCCAAGCTGAGATTAATAAATTGTAGCATGAATGAAATATCATTGGGTAAAGATTTAAGTTAGTGGAAATTACCACTAATTTGATATTATCCCAGATTACCCATTAATATACCACAATCACACACTATACCCTTAGGTTATATACATGTTATATAAGTGTTTTTGTATGTATTCCATTGTTATTTAATGTATAATGTCGATTTTTATATAAAATTATTCATTAATCAATTGGGTTTAAAAATATTATTTCGTAATAAAAAATATGAAAAATATGATAAATTTATTTTTCATATATAATTTGAACATGTAACAAATAATATAATTCTATTAAATACCTAGGTAATATGAATAATTTTTACAAAATGAAATACTATGGTTAAAACACCCATATTTAGAACTAAATGATAAAATTATTTTTTTTAAGTTTCCCAAATTTGACTAAGAATTTTCAGTCAGCATTTATTTTTAATAAATATATATTTATATATTTATAAGTTAAACATATAATATATATATATATTTATTATAAAAAATAAATATCATTTTTAAATAATCCTGTTGTAATAAGGTTTGGGAGAATTTATGATGATTTTTTAAAATATTTTATTTTTTCTTGAACATTAAATATAAGGTTTCTGTTTTTCAGTATGTTTAATTACATCATAATTATTTCGTAATGATATGATAAATAATTGATAACAATTTATTACTAAAAATATTTTATTTTATTTTGATATATTATTATAATAGATTTTATTGTATTAAAAAATAAAAAATTTACATTTCAAATTCTAAAATGTAAGCACTAAAATTATGAATGGTATTTTGTGAAAAAATAATTAATTTTTCTAAAATAAATAACATTAAATGATGAAATACACTTTTAGATTAATTTACCATAAAAGGTTCCCAAGTGTCCCATACCATGAATAAATAATACGGGAAGGACCATGATTTTTCATTTACCATAACTTAGGTGTGTGATACTTTTATTTAAAAATTAATAAATAGAGCGTATAATTTTTATGTAAATACCAAACCCAATTGCTATATTTTCATTAACTCCCAATTTATCCAGTAATAATATAAGATAGGTTTAACTTCCAATGAGTAATCCTAATGTTTTACTCATTCCACTAACATCACAATCCCAATGTTTTATGATCTAATCATTACTGTAAAGGAAATCTCAATTTCTCTTTTCCTCTCAAGTACCCTTTTTATGTGGAGGGTCATTAAAATTTTTAAATATGAAGCTATATAGAATTTAAATTATCATAGTAATGTATTAAAATTATTTTATTAATTGTATAATATTTTCCTTTATCCTTTTACCATTTTCTAAAACCATGTTTTATACCCATTATTCTGTCGAATTTAATCATTAAAAATAATTTTTATTCTCCAAAAATTCTCTTTTATTTTCATTTTTCAATAACCAAATTTCCACATATTATAAGGATATTTTATAGGATTTAAAAAGGATTAATATTTTTGGGGTATTGACAAACCTGAAACTCATGTTAACTTTCTATGGGTTTAATATGACATAATGATCTTGTCATTAAGGACTTTTTAAAACCCATAATATTTTGATATGAAAGCATTTTATTTTTTTATCCACATGATATTTATAAAATTCATGAATACTATCAATTTTTACCCATTAATTAATAAATATTTTGGGTGTTCCAAGATAGCACACAATTTTATTGGATGATGAATTTTATCCCCATATATGACATGTTTTATGATACCTCGATGAATTACATCAGTAACATTGATGACACCATAGTGAAAAGCTACGATGATATGCTAATGAATGAATAATTTTAATAGTGTAGCCACATTTTTGTGTGTTTATTCTTGTTATTATTATTATTATTATTATTATATTACTCTTATTAATGATATTATGATAATCCTAACATTTCTATTTATATTTCTCGTAATCAAATATAAACTAAATCCCATACTTTCCCTTACCGGGCCTTATTATGGCCCTTTCCTTTTACATTTTACCCATATTTTTTGATATAATTAATCAACCCAGGATGATCCTATGAAGAATCATTTATCAATTATTAGAATTATATTATTGTTTTTCATGTGTTATGTGTTTATTTAAAAGACATTGAACTTTAAAAGATCATAAAGTTCTACAATGTAATGTAAAGATGTGTAGTAAAAGAAGGCGTGATGAAATAATATTACATATTAATGTACAACATTGATCAATTTCTCCCTCTGTGTGAAAAATACCCATCAAAACTGTAACGCCCCGACCCCAGCTACCCAGAGTCGGTGCATTACTTCGTAAAATTGGCATGATCACAAAAGATCAAGTCTCGAAAGACCAATTAGTTTAGTAGCCTTGGAAACACTAGATACATTCATAAACATTACATTACATCATAAAAATGAAAACTACAATAACATGGTCTCCCTAGTCCACACTCATATCCTCACTGACTATTCTTGCAAGTCAGTCATAATACACTTCTTCACATCATGGGAAAAATAAAACATTGAAAGGGGTGAGCTCAAATGCTTTGTAAGGATAACAATATAGCGGAAACTTTCATAACAAAACATAAGCATTTAAGGCAATGTAAAACTAAAACAAAAGCCTTATTGAACTTGAACATCAGCATAATATGAAAAAAGTAAAATATAATAATGCCATTACTTACTCACATGGATATTCTACTAGACGAATAATGACATGAAATATCAATAACCACTTTCATAATGAGGGAATGTATAATGCCAGACATTCTGAAACATTTTGTCAAGGCCTCGGCCAAGATGTCTAAAATGATTAAGGCCTCGGCCAAAACCATAAATCAAATTGGGAAAGGGCCTCGGCCAATTCCACGTCTAGTTGTCTCATGAGACCTACCGATGCATCGAGGAGCTATAGCGGGCTCCACCCGTCACTTATTAAGTCCAATACATTCCTCATATGAATAGGTTTAAACATATCATAAACCATAACATAATCGTATCACATAAAACATGCATAAAGGAAACATAACATTTCCGAATTTCAATCACAAGATATCAATACAACACATTGATATAATAAAAACACTTTCAAAACCATTTTCAATACCAAAATAAAAGAAAGTTAAAACTTTGTATTTATTTTTCATTAAAAAAAATGATGGCTTGTAGAGGAAGCCGAAACTCAAATAATGGTCACGGTGGCGGAGAAGTCGTTTTCGCCGCATACGTACGACAAAAACATTCCCTTTTGTCATTTAGTAAACGCTTCGTATAAAAAAGATTCCTTTTGAATAAACGTTAAAGTCAAAGGGGTTTGTACACCGTATAAAAGAAATTATGTATAAAACCAAATATACCTCAATGAAAGGAGATTGAGACGAAGTCCTTAAAAGATAATTTTTTAAAATAAAATAGATCTATTATGTGTATTCACTATAAGTACACATAAAGAAAGTACAAATACAAGACATGACATAATAATATCATGACATAATTTGAAAGTAGGAGATTAACCCAAAGAATGGTAATTGGGTTAAGAAGTTCCCTTACCTTGTACTTTTCCTTGGTTGGGGTAGGTTAACCTCCTGTATAATGGTGAAATAATTGTTATTAAATTATATAAGAATCATATACATTCATATGATATCATATATGATCTTTTAACATTGCTTTGTTAACAATATTTTAGATTTATCGTTGTTTTGGGGTGTTAACTTACTCGTTTTCTTTTATATGTTTTGTTACGTAAGTCGTGTTTTTCATGGATAGGTTGTATCTTATTCATATCCAGAATTATATCATGCCCTTAAACATTATTTTTATATCATCAAATGATAATTATACTTGAATGGATACGACGGAGAATGAATCTCATCACGTTCGTGGAGACGGTAGTCCGTACGTACGCACGAGCGACAATATCATTATTTTGATATTAAAATAATATATAATTGGATAGTATATCATATATACAGAATCATTATCATGTTATATTTATTATTTACATGAATTACATATCATTATTATACCCATCTAAATAATAATATATTGAATAACAATTACACCACGACGTGGAGACGGTAAGCCGTACGTACACACGTATGGTGACATGTCATTCAAATGATGGGTAGAATACTGAATATGGTTGTTCCATATTTATAATAACATCACAGTATATAGAATATACTGGAGTTATAGTTTTAGAATTGAAATAATAAACAAAGAGGGAGTGGAAGAAGAAAGAAACTTGAAAGAGGGTGATGAAAACGTTACCTCTTCTTCGGGTTCTTCCTTTTGATTTGATCAAAAAGACTCCTTAGGATGGCTTTCTGACTAAAGTAAAGCTTCTAGGATGAAGGGAGAAATGTTGGGAGAGTATTTGGGCAGAGGTTGGCCGAACCAAAAGTCTTGAAAGTGTGAATAAGGTGGTAGAGGTGGGGGCCTTTTATAAGAGGAGAGGAGGGGCTCTTTTGGAAAGATTGAAATGTTACATTATTATACAATGCTTTTCGGATTCTAAAGGTCCCACACTTATATAATTCGTGTATAAGGTGATAATTGTTCGAAATATACCCATACAATAGTCTTTGGACAAGTGTAAGCCGTGGATTTTACATTATCTTTTCATTTTATTAAAAACATTAAATAATGAGGTCATCGCTGCATCATAATGATGTCATAAATAATTTAATTTATTTAATGTATAAAAATTATAAAAAAATACTATGATGTATGAAATCTTTTTATCTTTCTAATGAATATTTATAGTCAAAATTTGGACTTGTGTAACCCCACTTAAAAACTGTTTTAGTAGAACAACTCATGTTTGTGTCAATTTAATTTTAACATTAAATAAATATATATTAATGTCATTTTCCAACCAAAGTGGCTCCATGGGGTCCCCAAGTTGACCCATGGGTTGTATTTGTCGGCCATGACTCATCCAATAGGAGTAGGACAAGTGTCAAGCTCATCTCATATTATTAAAACATTATTTTTACCTTAAACTACACTAATTACCTCTAATCGCGATTAAGAACTTAAAAGTTACTATTCACCAAAAATTATTTTAATCTCATTGGACCACATTTTACTTCTTAATGACAACCATATTTGTCGGATTTTTGAAAATCAAATCACAGAGGTGGTAATATTTCATTTAAACGAAAAATCAGTTATTTAACTACCACTTAGTGGTTTCACTATTCATCAAAAATTGAAGTTTTTCAGAACAATGCCAAAATATCACCCTAAGCTATAATTGATATTCCGATTTCAAAAATGATGTCTATTTTAAGAAATTCCAAAAATATAAGTTGAATTAATTTATTTTATAATTAATTCCTGCTGTCACAACAAATAGCGTGTTTTTAAGAAACAATTTATATCAAAAGATTGGCAATTGTTTATGTCCAATTTCAATGTTAAATTAATTCTAATGACTACCATTGGATAAAATGGTAAAAATATATTCTAATTATACCTTAAAACCACTAAATAGTATAATTTATCACTATAAATTATTTTGATTAAAAAAGTTGTTTTTAAGTATTTTTCACTATTCATAAAAAATGGAAGTTCTCAGAAAATTACAAAAAATTTAACTTAGGATAATTTCGATATTACGAATACAAAAATGAAGTCCATTTTGAAATATAACATTTCTATAATTTTAAAAAGTGGGTATTACTATTCATAACGGCTACTTTGATTAGTTGCGGTGTGTTAGAACTCGAAGTTGCGTACAATGCAAGCTATTGCATTATTGAATGAGAAGCGTATCATAGAAGCTTGAGGTGTTACATTCTCCCCTCCTTCAATAAATTGCGTCCTTGCAATTTGAAATTTTTCTTGGAAAATAAAAGGTTGAAAAGAGAAAATACCTTTGTTGATAACCCACATCGGAAATAAGATTAATAAAATTTAGCCTTAATAAGAGGGAAAGGGAAATGAAAAAGTCACCACCCAATTATGATCTCGATTAGGAGAACATTGGTGGCAATTAGAGACATATAATTGGAGGAAAAATGTAAATATTTGTAGGGAGTGATTGAGGTCATCAGTCACAATCAATTGTCAAATTAAGGGCCTCAAATCCTTTAATCTATGTTGATTTAAAATATCATCAGTTCAACAAGACATAAGGTATTAGGATAACACATTTTTTTTTGTTTTAATATCCCTTTAATAAAGTTTAAGAATTAATTTATTCATTGAATAAGAGATAGGTATATATATATTTATGCTTGACAATTAGAGTTTCAACCTTCAACTCATCTTTCACTCAAAAAGATAATAGAACTCAAAAATATTATACTTATCCTAATTGTATAAGGTTTAAAATGTTAACACATACCATTTAGATTAGTAAAATTATTTTGCAATAACCAGGGACTTCCGGTAGGCTAGTGGTAGGAAATAAAGGCATGTCACACTATGATTGTGGGTTCGATTCCTGCAGCTTTGTCCGACGCGACGGGTTATGCCCCACCCTGCAGGTTGTCCTTTTCCTAAAAATATAGTACTATACTATTCCAAAAATAATCTTCATAAATGTTTTAACCTTAAACAATACTATCCAAAGTTCAACTTAATCCATTCCAACCTTTATAGTTATCCAAAATACCTCTGTCCAGACTTTCTCTAAAAGGTCTCTAAATTCCAAAATAAATTGTAACATCAGATTCCCCAAACAAATTAAAGTTTCTCTTTTATCACATACTAAAAATATGATTACCTTCATCATATTAAAACCTTACTGAAATCAACAAGTACTGCAGTACAATCCTTATATATCACATTATTCTAATAACCAGAATATAATCCATGAGTCCAAAAGCACCAATACATTAATTATTCCGCTTCAACTGTAGTCACAGCATAAGATTGGCCTTGATCCCTTGGCCTTTTCTGAGGTAAGTTTTCCTGACGCTTAGGACATTCATTTTCATAATGACCCATTTCTCTACAATTGTAGCATTCAACTTTGATAGCCTCTTTCTTTCCCTTGCAATCACGAGCCTGGTGACCCTTTTATCCACATTTATAACAAACTCCCATTCCTTTTAGGCAAGTACCAGGGTGATTCTTCCCAAAATTATCACATAATGGAAAATCCTTCTTTCCCTTTTTCCCTTTATCTGTCTCTTGTTCCACTGTTCTCTTCTTCTCTTTCTTTACTTTGTTTTCATAAGACTTAGAGAATTCCTTTTCTGTCTTGATAGCACATGAGACAATATCTTCGTATGTTGAGAAAGATTGTGATACTAAAGCTCGACGGAGAAATGGTTTTAACCCATCAAAGAAACGACCAGTCTTACTTCTTGGGTTACGTATGTAATCTGCAGCATACCTCGCTAACCTTGTAAAGTTAGCCTCATACTTTGCGACATTCTCATCCTCCTTCTGCCTCAGACTCAGAAATTGCCTTTCCATATCCGCTCTATGGTCTCGAGGAAAGTATTTTTCTAAGAACAACTCTTTGAACTCCTGCCATTCCATGTTTGTTAACTCATCATCTTCCTTTGTGTTTTGAATTAGTGACCACCATTGATCGGCATCTCCAGTGAGGCGGTAAAATGCCATGACAACTTTCTCCCTTTCACTACCCCCAAGGCATGGAATATTTTCTCTAAGGAATTTATCCATTGCTCAGCTACTATAGGATTTGTACTCCCATTGAAGGTTGGTGGTTGTTGCCTCATGAAACGGTCTAGCATTGATCCTCCACGTTGCAGATCAGGGTGCTCCATACGAGTAAGGTTATTATTCATAACCTGCGTGAGTTGTCCCAGTATGGTGAGAAGCTGATCAGCACCAGTTGTATCACTTGCTCCACCATAATTATCTTGAGCAGGAGGGAAATCCCTACACGGAGTGCGTGCATTGATACGGTTTCCATTCCTTCCACTAGGCGCCATTTCTAAACAATTAAACTAGATTAGTTTATGAATTAAAATACATAATTCCATATTTGTAAAACACTTTACATAAATTGAACTATTTATGGATATAATCCATAATCATAAAAAGAAATGTTTTCTTTGATAAAGTATATACTCATAACCCTTCATAGTGGTTTGTAAAGAAAATGGGAATTATCCTAAGCATATCCCCCGGGAGTGTCGTAACCAAGAGTGCAGCAAGGCCCGTTGTCGTGCACCAGTTCCCGTTCGAGTCTAGCTCAAAGCGGTGTTTTCGGGTTTTACCCCTAGGTACATCTGTGCCAGAGCCGCCTCTACCTGCTCGTATCCAGACAGGGATGTATTGCTCGGAAAACACACAAAATCTCTACAATACTAAAATTTTTAGGAAGTTCTTCTATACTAATCCTCAAATTTCATCTTAGGTCTACGTGCTCTAATCATAGTTTGTCTAAATATAGCTTCCAAGGTTAGTACTAAACTGCCACTAATACCAACTGTAACGCCCCGACCCCAGCTACCCAGAGTCGGTGCATTACTTCGTAACATTGGCATGATCACAAAAGATCAAGTCTCGAAAGGCCGATTATTTTAGTAGCCTTGGAAACACTAGATACATTCATAAACATTACATTACATCATAAAAATGAAAACTACAATAACATGGTCTCCCTAGTCCACACTCATATCCTCACTGACTATTCTTGCAAGTCAGTCATAATACACTTCTTCACATCCTGGGAAAAATAAAACATTGAAAGGGGTGAGCTCAAATGCTCCGTAAGGATAACAATATAGCATAAACTTTCCTAAGAAAACATAAGCATTTAAGACAATGTAAAACTAAAACAAAAGCCTTATTGAACTTGAACTTCAGCATAATATGGCAAAAGTAAAATAAAATAATGCCATTACTTACTCACATGGATATTCTACTAGACGAATAATCACATGAAATATCAATAACCACTTTCATAATGAGGGAATGTATAATGCCAGACATTCTGAAACATTTTGTCAAGGCCTCGGCCAAGACGTCTAAAATGATTAAGGTCTCGGCCAAAACCATAAATCAAATTGGGAAAGGGTCTCGACCAATTCCACGTCTATTTGTCTCATGAGACCTACCAATGCATCGAGGAGCTATAGCGGGCTCCACCCGTCACTTATTAAGTCCAATACATTCCTCATATGAATAGGTTTAAACATATCATAAACCATAACATAATCGTATCACATAAAACATGCATAAAGGAAACATAACATTTCCACATTTCAATCACAAGATATCAATACAAAACATTGATATAATAAAAATGCTTTCAAAACCATTTTCAATACCAAAATAAAAGAAAGTTAAAACTTTGTATTTATTTTTCATTAAAAAAATGATGGCTTGTAGAGGAAGCCGAAACTCAAATAATGGTCACGGCGGCGGAGAAGTCGTTGTCGCCGCATACGTACGACAAAAACATTCCCTTTTGTCGTTTAGTAAACGCTTCGTATAAAAAAGATTCCTTTTGAATAAATGTTAAAGTCAAAGGGGTTTGTACACCGTATAAAAGAAATTATGTATAAAACCAAATATGCCTCAATGAAAGGAGATTGAGACGAAGTCCTTAAAAGATAATTTTTTAAAATAAAATAGATCTATTATGTGTATTCACTATAAGTACACATAAAGAAAGTACAAATACAAGATATGACATAATAATATCATGACATAATTTGAAAGTAGGAGATTAACCCAAAGAATGGTAATTGGGTTAAGAAGTTCCCTTACCTTGTACTTTTCCTTGGTTGGGGTAGGTTAACCTCCTGTATAATGGTGAAATAATTGTTATTAAATTATACAAGAATCATATACATTCATATGATATCATATATGATCTTTTAACATTGCTTTGTTAACAATATCTTAGATTTATCGTTGTTTTGGGGTGTTAACTTACTCGTTTTCTTTTATATGTTTTGTTACGTAAGTCGTGTTTTTCATGGATAGTTTGTATCTTATTCATATCCAGAATTATATCATGTCCTTAAACATTATTTTTAAATCATCAAATGATAATTATACTTGAATGGATACGACGGAGAATGAATCTCATTGCGTTCGTGGAGACGGTAGTCCGTACGTACACACGAGCGACAATATCATTATTTTGATATTAAAATAATATATAATTGGATATTATATATTATATAAAGAATCATTATCATGTTTTATTTATTATTTAAATGAATTACATATCATTATTATACCCATATAAATAATAATATATTGAATAACAATTACACCACGACGTGGAGAAGGTAAGCCGTACGTACGCACGTATGGTGACATGTCATTCAAATGATGGGTAGAATACTGAATATGGTTGTTCCATATTTATAATAACATCACAGTATATAGAAGATACTGGAGTTATTATTTTAGAATTGAAATAATAAACAAAGAGGGAGTGGAAGAAGAAAGAAACTTGAAAGAGGGTGATGAAAACGTTACCTCTTCTTCGGGTTCTTCCTTTTGATTTGATCAAAAGGACTCCTTAGGATGGCTTTCTGACTAAAGTAAAGCTTCTAGGATGAAGGGAGAGAAGTTGGGAGAGTATTTGGGCAGAGTTTGTCCAAACCAAAAGGCTTGAAAGTGTGAATAAGGTGGTAGAGGTGGGGGCCTTTTATAAGAGGAGAGGAGGGGCTCTTTTGGAAAGATTGAAATGTTACATTATTATACAATGCTTTTCGGATTCTAAAGGTCCCACACTAATATAATTCGTGGCTAAGGTGATAAGGGTTATAAATATACCCATCCAATAGTCTTTGGACAAGTGTAAGCCGTGGATTTTACATTATCTTTTCATTTTATTAAAAACATTAAATAATGAGGTCATCACTACATCATAATGATGTCATACATAATTTAATTTATTTAATGTCTAAAAATTATAAAAAAAATACTATGATGTAGGAAATCTTTTTATATTTCTAATGAATATTTATAGTCAAAATTTGGACTTGTGTAACCCCACTTAAAAACTGTTTTAGTAGAACAACTCATGTTTGTGTCAATTTAATTTTAACATTAAATAAATATATATTAATGTCATTTTCCAACGAAAGTGGCTCCATGGGGTCCCCAAGTTGACCCATGGGTTGTCGTGGTCGTCCATGACTCATCCAATAGGAGTAGGACAAGTTTCAAGCTCATCTCATATTATTAAAACATTATTTTTACCTTAAACTACACTAATTACCTCTAATCGCGATTAAGAACTTAAAAGTTACTATTCACCAAAAATTATTTTAATCTCATTGGACCACATTTTACTTCTTAATGACAACCATGTATGTCGGATTTTTGAAAATCAAATCACAGAGGTGGTAATATTTCATTTAAACGAAAAATCAGTTATTTAACTACCACTTAGTGGTTTCACTATTCATCAACAATTGAAGTTTTTCAGAACAATGCCAAAATTTCACCCTAAGATATAATTGATATTCCGATTTCAAAAATGATGTCTATTTTAAAAAATTCCAAAAATATAAGTTGCATTAATTTGTTTTATAATTAATTCCCGCTGTCACAACAAATAGCGTGTTTTTAAGAAACGATTTATATCAAAAGATTGGCAATTGTTTATGTCCAATTTCAATGTTAAATTAATTCTAATGAATACCATTGGATAAAATGGTAAAAATATATTCTAATTATACTTTAAAACCACTAAATAGTATAATTTATCACTATAAATTATTTTGATTAAAAAAGTTGTTTTTAAGTATTTTTCACTATTCGTAAAAAATGGAAGTTCTCAGAAAATTACAAAAAATTTAACTTATGATAATTTCGATATTACGAATACAAAAATGAAGTCCATTTTGAAATATAACATTTCTATAATTTTAAAAAGTGGGTATTACTATTCATAACGGCTACTTTGATTAGTTGCGGTGTGTTAGAACTCGAAGTTGCGTACAATGCAAGCTATTGCATTATTGAATGAGAAGCGTATCATAGAAGCTCGGGGTGTTACAAACGCCTTCCCTTTATTTGAGAATTGAAGCCTATATAAAACATTTTCAAGGGATTTGGTTGATTATTCAATGATAAAGTTATTAGAATAACCACATATATTCAGAGGTATATTATATATTGAAGGACTCAATTCTAACATTCTCATTCTGAGGGTGTTCTGTTATTCACTATGATTAATGGTTTTATATAGAACATGATTTTTTTTAGAGTTTATTTTCATGATGATTTTGACTCCTACTACAGTTGGATTGGACAACTGCTTTGGGTAGCCATTACATTGGCCATAATATTGGTTGTAGGATCGATTACTCCTATTCACATCCATCTAAAAAAGTGAAAATTAGGGATGAGAGTGTTTATAACTAAAACATTAAAATGAAAAACTATTAATCTTCTTGGGATAACTCATAAATGAATTAAATTCCTTTTCCTAGGAATTTATAGGTTTTAATATTGGTATCCATATATGTTATCCATGGTATATTTTATAAAATAAAACATTGTTGTCTTTTTTCACTTCATAGTGGTCCATATTGAGCTCATAAATTTACAAATTAATACCCCCCCCTGTGGGTCAAAATATCTTATAATAATGGCCTATTTATCAACAAATATTTATAAAATGACTCAAATCATAATTATCTCAATTTACGATAATTACAACATGGTGAAAATCAGACAAAGCCTCATCCACATATTTAATCCATATGGGTGTTTTGTTTCATATAAAACACATACTATATTCTCAAAAATAATTAAGATATGTTTTTACATGACTATTCATATCATTACAGATGGAATATTGATTTAAAATCCTAATCCTATTAAATAAAATTTCCCTCATTTGATATTAACATTGATAACTGAAATCTTTACCACACCATATTTCATGTATTATTACTAAAAAAATTATATTTATTCATTTCATTATTCACTTCTGAGGAATAATGGAAAAACAATATATGTAATGAGATAAAAATATGATCAAACCACATATGAGATTATTATACCGTTATAGGATTTTTTTTCGGAATGATTTACCCTGTTTTGATTCCATTCGATGTTGTCTACCTTTAATTCTATATTTTATTTTATGAGATCCTTTATGTGGTAGGCTAACTTGTCAAAGCTCTATACATGTCTATCTAATAGTGTTTTCGCCTCATTGATTCCAAGATTCAATACTAGAAATTAGTCAAACCTAATAGTTTATATATATTAGGTACTTAGTGTATTAAAATTAAATACAGGTACAAAAAATTATATCAAAACACAACAGCATAACATAATATTCTAATGATCATATAATATTTAATATCATTACATGGGGACACACATAAGAAATTCTTGATTGATAATGTCTATTAAGGGAATAATCAATGAATAACATGATTATAAAAATACATGTGACTCAAGAGAATTATAAAGGTGAAAAAAACTATTTTAGAGACATGGAAAATTAAATTTTAAGTATGACATAATATAATAACATCATGGAAACATAGAAATGCGGAAACAACATCATCCATGATATCATAAGAATATGAAAATTCTAACCATGTTGATATAACATCATAGTGTGATTAGGATACCATACATATAACTATACATAGAATATCATGGAATGAAATCAATACCAAATCCATTGGATATCTATATAAATTTTTGTCCCTCAAATAAAATTTATATCATGTACATGTATTTCATTCCACAATGACCAATCAACCTAAGAGTTCTCTACTTCATTTTTAACCTCACAATTTTAGAGTTTCAGTTAAAAAAATAGATGAACCAAATTACATTATTGTATGTATAAATAGATGAATATAGGAGTGTAGAAATGTGGATTGGTATTCAATACACAAATATTTCCCTTGGAAAATAGTAGGGTACTTTTTTCATCATAACAGCTTTACCTAAACATTTATAGAAATGGTGAATGAGAGTGAAAGTGGATTATATTTCATTGGGAATAGAAATGAATAAAATGTGATGTGAAAGTCAAATTATAAAATAGAAAAATTCTAATAAAAATTCATTATTTTAGTGATGGTACTCAAAATAAAAATAATACCAAAGAGGCCATTGCAATGAGATTGAAATTCTGAAATCTTGTAAGGTGATTCATAAGATTATTGGATCCCCTTGGGAGGATTTTGGAGAAGGGCATGGAGGGTAATTTTTTTAATGTAGGTTTTGAGTTAATATAATTTTGATTATGGGAGGATATTTTTTTAAAAAATATTTGGGAATTATTTAATAATTTGAATACATATGTTTGGAATCTATGTAAATTTTTTTCCAAAACAACGTAACATTCCTTTGATTTCCCATGGTTTCTAACAAGGACATATTCCATTTATTATATTATAAGTTCATGAAAATATTCCATCAAAATGTAACCCTTGTTTATGTGTATGTGTGTCATGATAATAAATAGATTATTTTTGAAACTTTAAATATAATATAGGTTTTTGAGGATTCACTTAGTATTCATAAAATAAAAAAATACATTAAAACCACTAAATATTAAAGGGGAATCATATTTTTGTTACTGTATTCCCTATATACTATTTATTACATCACATTTGAGATATCATTTAGTCATAATACAAATATTTTATTTATATATCATTTAATTTCAAACCTAATAATTGACTATAATTTAAAATTATTAAAAATTCATAAGAATATAATTTTGATAAACTAATTTAGGATGTAATATTTTATTTATTAAAATAAAAGTCTAATTTTTCAAAATTATAATTTTCATAAAAATTATCATAAATTTAAAAATATTGGTTTTCATGAAACATATAATTTTATTATCATTATCATTATTACATTGGACATCAATATATTATATTTTTTCTAATTATATTTTTAATTGTTTTCTGGGGAGATAAAAGGATCATCAAAAACATCAAAAAGGCACTCATTCAATATGATCAGGTCATGATGTTAATTGTAGGTAATCATTCATCTTATTTCTTAATAATATGTCAAATTCTAGAAATATTATCTGGATTAAGGACTTGGGTGTTAATGTGTGGTCTCTCCCATTCATCTATCTTGGTATACCAATTTTATGTCGATGACCATGTTACATTATCAATATCCTGATTCGTATGAGAAGAACGTTCACCTATTGGAAATGAAAACCTATAAATTTTACTAGAGGAGCATTCATTGTGAATCACATGGTTTTTTCAAAACTATTTTATTCATTCATATACCACTTCTATCCTCCCTTGGTTAAACAACCATCAAATTGTTAATGGGGAATTTTTATTGCTGTGGAATTATTATAGAATGAAAAATCATTAATGTTTCTTTGAAGAAGTTTTGTTTCTCTAATTATATTGGGGGACTTGGCATCAAGAACATAACAATTTACACTAAGTACCTTTATCCCCAGTTCAAATGGATAATTATATACAATAAAACATATTCTATAACATTTCTCAGATGTTGGTTTCTTGATAGAATCAAGGACAGAAATAGTTAATATCTAGAATCCATAGTTTAGAATGGATATAAATCTGTTTCTTCAAAAATATTCAGTCATGCTCACTAGCAGGTTAGTGTTGATTCTTATCTAAATTTATAGAATGAAAATTTGTTCAGAATCCCATTTATGGAATGGATTTCCATATCAAACTAAGGCATTTATTTCAGAATAATCAATAAGCGACAATATGCCTAGAATGGATTCACTTCCAAATGAAATTATACAATATGGTTCGATATATTATTTTTTAAACCAATGATACATTCTATATTGGAAACTAGCTACGAATAGTCAACTGAATTCCAAATCATTATCCAAACACCTTATACCAGGTACTCAAAAATTTTCTAGGTAATTCAAAAAATAGTAGATATCCCACTCCTGATTCACTTTATATTGGAAGCTTATATTGAATAAAATAATTTTCTATTTAAATCTCCAACAGGATGAAATCTATCTTTGTTCCAAATGTGGTCATTTCCACTAGAATCATGAGGATATAAACCATATGTTTCTATACTCCCATTATGCATTCTCATTTCAGAACAACATTTTTATTGAATTTGATTCCATAACCATTGTTCAAGCCAATAGAACTGTGAATGTACATATTTCTTGGAAATTGATAATGAAATTGTCCATTTTCCTTAAACCACTCTTTTATAAAAACTACATTATTAATCATATCTTTCAGGAAGACAATGCCATTTAATATTCACTAGAAATCAATGTAGTTAATGAGGAGATTTGTTTATCGACTAACACTTTTTCCAAATATATATTTTCAATGTTACAAATGGACAAATGTAAAGTTCATTCCTTTATAATGATGTAATTATTTTCTTTCCTTATTTCAACCGCCCCAGTGCTCATTTTTCATAAATAATTGTTATATGAACATAATTTTTATTTAAAATTTTTTCAATGTTTCAAAAATGCGATTTTAAAATAAAATAATCTATTTTCAATGAATTAATTTTTTCATTCTTCTTATGAAATTATTATTTTAATTTAATCAAATTAAATTTTAATAATTCAACAATATAAAGAAGTAATTATTTTACTAAATGGAATAAATAAAAGTATATACTATAGGGGTATATATACATAAACCATTATTACACTAGTGTATACCCTATAGATAAGGTGTGTGATGTTCAATATTTCTTGGGCATGTATAGAGAACATGGTTTGGTTCATGATACTGATAAGAATTAAATTCCCCTATAAATTGTTTTATTCATGAATTAGTTATTGAATTTGTACATTGAATTATTAAATTATTATGGCATGTGATTCCATCACCCTTAAAAGCTATAATTAATTGTCTTCCAGGGTATTATCCTTATGGTCGAGGACATCAATTCCACAATCTATTCAAACTGGACATTACCATAACCATTAATATATATGAATATTATTTTCCACAATACAACAACTATGTTATCAATGGTTAATATGATTAATGATATTTTTAATATGATAGTCTTTATTTTTAAATTAGTCCAAAATAACCAATTTATTTTATGATTTTTATATAACTCTATGGAATTTAATCTATAAAATGGGAATTTACATTATCAATTTATTTGCTGTTTCATGTTTCTGTAATGAATATTCTAATATTGTAGAAATATTGAAATCAACATCATATTCTCCATATATATGTCACACATTTGATATCATTAACATACATTCCTAATTCTAAAAAAAGAGATGTTTAAAAATTGTTAAAGGCTATGATATTATAATTTATTTTCACCCTACCAAAGAAAACAATGTTGAGGGTGCTTTAAATAGTATAAAGATAAATGTTAATTTATAGATGAGTACTAAAGTATATCTTTAGATTAAGGAAATGTAAATTAATATTGTTGAATCTATAAGGGATGGGATATTTGTAATATTATACCAAATGATTTAACATCTATAGTTATTGTATATTATCTATAAATCAGAAAAATATGATCATCTGGATCAAAGTAACATAGAATCTGTGAAAAATGAAATATTTTGTGATTTTTCTCTTTATAAGGAGGGATTATTGAATATTTTTATATCGATTTGTATCTTATGTATCGAAGATTTAAAGAATGTTATAAACGACAGATCTCATAGATCCACCATATATATACACTATAAATTTATAATTATTTATAAATATATTTATAAATATTATTGGTGGAATTCTATGAAGAGTGATTAATCTAAATAGATGACCATATTTATTTCAGAAGTGAATCATTGATCAAAACATCCAAAATTAGTGTTATAACCCCAAAACATAACCGTGTGGAAGTGTGACAACATTACTATGGAATTTTTCCTTTTTATTCATAAGAAATCGAGGTAAAAAATTACATAAGGGTAATTATTAATATGATAAAAAATTATATTCATTTCATAAAAATACATGAGGAATCCTCAATTGAGAAAATTTCACATCATTATATTCATGATTTAGATTGAATTCGTGGATAACCCTTATTATTTTTTTTCCTAACATAGATCAATTATTTCATTCTATGTTCTACATGAACCATTAAAAATAAATTAATTTAGAAATTAAAGTTATTAAAAATATTATTTTATAATTTTATTTGATTTATACGAGATAAAATAATACATTTTATGAATTGTTCTTTGATATCTCAAATAATATTCATGGGATTTCAGAAAAAAACTCTTATTTAATTCTCCTATCAAAATATTTGTCAACCAATTTTTAAAATGGATACATATTAAATAATATATTGTAATTTATGTGGAACTCTATCACGATTGGATAAATTTGGAGAGGGAATGCTATTGGGTCCATACATTTTGAATGAAACTATAGAGATGAAAAAAAGTGACCCAGAAACATATCAAGGCATAAATGAGTTTTTAAAAGTGTCATGATGAATATTTTTCGAAGTATATATAATTTATTGTTTGGGATCATGTATTAAATGTTGTATCACCATGGTATATAATTATATATTAGTAAAGGAGGAAAAATATTTTCTATTGTACATTAGAAAATTTGAATTTCTATACATTTTTTAAGTAGTTTCCTATAAATTATAAATACGTCTAAATATTTCAAATGACCCTTAATTCACCCAAGAGTACCGGTATATAAATTATATGTCATGATAAAAAAATTTAATATACACAAAATGGGTTGAATTAGAACTTGAAATGTCACACAATGATTAAATTATCAAAATCTATGACGGTTTGTATCAAACGATGGAGAATAACACACCTGAATTGAAAAATTGTTGCAGATGAATGGGAAGTTCAACATAATAATATGGAATCCTAACAATGTGATGAAGAACAAATTCCCCGTTTATTTTTAGGTAAGAAAAAAATTTCAATTGTGAAATTTAATAATGGGTTACAATATAATGGATTATAATTCTTATTGATAAATATATTCAATTTGATTATCAATGTGTTGAATTTTGGTGAATGGAGTCTAATAGACGTAATACAAAGAAGGAAAAACACCAACCACAATATAATTAACATTTAATATAAAAAATTATTAACCACTGGGTATTATGACCATTAATCTTTTTTACTATTGGAAATGTCCCCATTATTATTTAATTATTGTTGTTAATATATATTAATGAAAAAAATGGAATATAATTTATGATGAGTGGATATAAAATGAAATTAATTTTATGGAACATATCTTTTGATGTGAATCTATCAGATCTTGAGTAGGTGGTGATGATAATGGGGTTCTATATTAATAAATCCCATTGTTGGATTCATGAACTGATTCATAAGTTGAATCGTTTTTGTTAGATATACAAGATTATAGAGATCAATATCCTATAATTTAATATTGAACCACCATAGGACAGTTCCAAAATCACAAATTATTCCCTTTAAACAATTTTTAGTCTGATTAGGGGATATTTATCTAGATTCTATATAGTGATACAGTGAATTTTTTTTGAAATAATGTTATATTTATCCAATTCCCATTACTTCTCATTTGTATTTTATTTTAATGTATCACATTTATATAGAAGATAATATTAACTTGAATTTCAGATGAATATGATAAAATATTTATTTTATGAAACAATTTTTTTTATTTTTGAAATATATAAAAACATATTCATTAAATTATTTTTTCATGGAAATAAAATTCAGATTGAATAATTTATTATATTCCTAAAAAATGATTTTAAAAAATATTATTAATTCATATATAATTATTAAAATACATAATTATTAACATCAGGTTACTGTTGTCACATTCTTCTAGACCATCCACTATGGTGTGATTTGGTTTGGTATTTTTTGGGGTTGTTTCTTGAAAAATCATTGGAAATTTGAATATTCTAGGACTATATATGGGTGGCACCTAGTTTTCCAAAAGAGTACACTTTTCTAGAGAAATCCATGCAACCCAATGCAGTAAAACAATTACAATGTTTTAATAAAAATTTTAAAAAAACATGTTACCTATTTGGAGAATCCATGAAACCCGTTAATATGGGTGAACTATTTTTCTAAACCATGTAGTCATGCCCTCCTACCCGCAGGTACAAAATTTTTAATCATAAAATTACATTTTAAAACACCCAAAAAACCAAATTAAGCTACCTGATAGTCTTATACAACCAAAAATTTATTTCAACAACCATTAGATCTCCCAAGAAATGTTTTTGGCCCCTTAACACCCCTTAATTGGTGAATCAAAGATAGGTGAACAATTTTCGATCTTCTCCTGTTAGTTTTCCTTTTCCTAATTTATATCTCCAAAAATTTATTTTATCATCCCTTGGATTTTGTCGATCAATGTGTTATGGGAGGATATTAAAATATTTATAAGTTAAACCTAATATGAATTCTTGTATCATTTTTCCGTGATTATTTTTTGGAAAATCTCAGTTAGGACATGGTGGTTCAAGATCAATCTATTTCGAGTTTGGTGGTTCCGTTTTGATTGGATAATTTAAATGAACTTTATTTGGATTATTTTATTAAATTGAATTCAATTTATTATTTAGAATTTAATATTTATGAAATTGAAAGGGTGAAATCCCAATTCCATTGAAATAGGGGGATTTGTTTTTGGAAATTGGATTCTGGAATGAAATTGAGAAATACCCCCAATTACATTTTATTGAGGTGTAATTGTGAAATTGACGGGAATTGATTCAAAATAAAAATTAATAATTTAAAATTTCAATGTGATAATTTTATTTATTTAAAATTCAAATTTATGAAAAATGGATTGAAATTGTTTTGATAGAAACATTTTGGTTTTATCTTGAAAAAATTAATGTGTTTGATTAAAAATATTTCTGTTGGTTTTTAAATAGAAATTGATATGATCAAAATAGAGAATGAGGTTAATTTTATTTTAATATTTCTTATTATAAATTTGACATATTTTATTTTTAATAGATAACATTCAATCCAAAAATAGTTATAGAGTTATTAGGCAAACACACTATGTTTTACAACATACTGAACAATGATGCAGTTTATCACATCCTATATATGATGGTGATGATGTCACATTTGGCCGCACCAAAGGGATGTGTTTATACACATATTTATGTTTCACCTTGAGTGTGTGGAGTACAATATACTAGTACTATAAAAAATTTTAGGAATACAACCATTTCACATTCCAAATTGTTTTTGAAACAAATATATGTCATTATTTTAATCTTCTTTACATGACATGTAAATATATGTAAACAATTTTATATAAAATGTTTTATTAATCCATTTTTTTGGAAATATAACATCTATTGAAAGGTGTAGCATTTGTTAATTTTATTTTCATAATTTGAAATATAATTAATTATTTTTTGAGATATCATTTAAAAATAAAAAACCTAATTATTTAAAAATGATTGCATGGCATAGTTAATTAAATTTTAGTATATTTTTTGGAATTTTTGATGAGACCCAACAAGGATTATATCTCGTACCTTATCTATGACCTTTCGTGTTTTAATATTATCTCCTTCTTATTTAGAGAAGGTGCAAGAACCACTAGGAGGTTTTTCAAGAAATAAATTTGTGGACTTGGTGAGTCACATTCATTGTGAATTAGGTAGTTTTTCCAATTTTTTTTGGAATATTTAAATAGTAAATTGAGATGTTATTCTTATTTTAATTTTTATACACTTCTACATCTAGAGTTTTTCTTCTATTCACAAAATCTTCTTTATCTTAATTACCTAAATTTTCGGTACATTTTTTTTCCAACATTCATTTTGTATGATACTAGGTTCTTGTCGAAAACACATAGGGTTGGTAATAACAATAGTGATACGTTAGGACTATCACTCTTATCATCTTACCAAGGTACCCAAGCTACTTCTTTGAATTTTATTTCAAACGTGAGTTTAATATTATTTTTATAAAATTAGTATTCATTTTTCAAATCATTTTGGGTATTATAATGTAGTTTTGAATGACTTTCATGCCATATCTCACTGTAATGAACCATTAGCAATGATGGGTTGTTGGAGAAGGATTCTGTGAGGATTGGTTATAGTCTTTCCTTAATTTCTTTTTGGATATATTTAAATAGAAATAATTTTTGTCTACATGTTGGAAGTAATTTTCATTTTTTTTTCTATTTTAGTGTTAATATGTTTTCACTTTTTAGATAATCATTGTTTTTCAATATTATTCCACAAAAAAGAAAAACCAATCAGATCTATAAAAATGCTACTGCTGATCCTCAGTGAGAAAAACCTTGTGTTTAACTGAATCAAGTTGATGTGATCATCTATACTATGCATGATCTGGTATATACAACAGACCAATATACCATTCAGTCTCTAGCTATGGATACTCATGTTTTCATATGTGGAATCATTTTCCCTAGTTACATCACCGGATGCCTCTAGTATTAAAAGGCTCCAATGATCCTCATGATTATGATGAATGATTGAGAAGGATTGAGGGTTGCTTCAAATTCTTAGAGACAGCTGAAGAAATCATGGGGATGTGTCACACCTTCATGATAGAAGGATAGGGCTGGAGATGCTGGGACACTATAGAGGAATAAAATAAGCCTGAGTCCTCAACGATTATCGACATTTATGTTCTTTTCACCCAACAATACTATCATGAGTAGATAATTTTTCCCAGGATTATAAATTTCTTCAAACATGATAAGTTTGACATGACCATGATAGAGTATGCAAAAAGTCATGGTGATATTGTGTTGTTTTCATCTTAGATAATATCAAATGACAAGATGAAAGATATTAGTTTACAGTAGTGAATTAAATAAGATATTCACTAGCATGTTATACTGATGAATCATCATTCTTATGTATATTTGATTGACTGTGAACTGATTGACGAAATGAAAATGGAAGCAATGTTAGGGATTTGAAAATATTTTTTCTCTCCTAGTGGTAGTTCATGTTCCTTTAAATGGAAATTTGAAGAGTGATTGTTCTCATTGTGGTTATTGAGATCAAGGCTTATATAAAACTCATGTATTTCATTGAATATGTCCATTAATTAGTTACTAGTGTGAAAAGAAAAGGGATTCAATGATGGTTTTAACTAGTGTGTCTATGATATGTGTGTCTTGTGAATGTTTAGGGCACACACATAATTTCTTCCTTATCTATCCCACTCCTGATACTATCATGGGATCACCATATCCTTTTAAAACTGATAGGAAATAAGATTCTTCCAGGAAAAAGGGTCTCCATTGATAGGGAACCAGAATGATGATTCCCCAAACATTGTTTAAGACTACAAAGGAAGCAGATATGAGTCTAGAGACCATGAGAGTTATCATTAATGTATCTTAATAAATACTAACTAATTATTTTGATTCTCATTCATCCCACTCATTTATTTCATCCCCTATTGATAATCAGATAAATCATCTTAATTATATATTTTCTTATGTGATTGATTGTAATTACCCCTTTTGTATTAAGAGAGAGTTGGGTCTCGATTTTCCTTCTTGTGTTTTCTCCCTATCATATTTTGAGATTGCTTGGAGGTTTCTAGTTCTCAACATGAAACTGCTTGAATTAATATTGAAGAAAATTTATGTATTGGATGGGACTTGTTTACTACACTATAAGGTTTATGTCTCTTCATTAATGAATAACAAGACCCAATAATGGGTAGATTCAAAACACCATCTCAAAAACTATAGTCAACAATATCTATGTTTTCTTTTGATCTGTAGTGTGAATCATTGATAAATGATCAACCACTTTTCTTCATTGATTTTCCCAATGTTTACCTTGAAACAACTCTTTTTTCTACAGGTATTAGAGGTGATGTTCTATATTGATTTAGTTTCTTCTAATTGACAATTTTTTGTACCATATTCCTATGTATATCCAACTAAAATGAAGGATCTTGAATATGTAATTAGATGATATTCTAAAAAAATGAATTATACAACCGAGTGTGTCACACTGGGTGGTTCAATTTCTCTATGCGAAGAAGGCAGATGGATTACTCCACTTTTTGGTTAATTATTATTTAATCAATCAAATTACCAAAAAAATATGTATTTGTTTCCATGTAATGATGATTCGTTTGATCAGTTAAAAGTGGAAAAGCGGTTCCCAAATATTGGTCTTCATTACAGCTTCCAAAAATATAGGATAATATAAATTCACATTCCTAAAATATAAATTTGGTGATGGTATGACCATTATGAGTAAATTTTCATGGCATTTTTTCTAACAAATGCTCCTACTGTCTTTATGGAATTGATGAAAATGATTTTTCACTAGAATATAGATATGTTTGTGGTAGTATTTTTGGATGAAATCATTTTTTACTCAAATTATGATGAGGATCATGTGCGTCATATGAGATTTGTTATAGATTTTTGAGAAATAACATCCTTTATTCCAATCATTTGAAATAGGATATCTAGATTCGGGTAGTGTAATTTTTGGGATTTGTGGTGTTAGAAAATGGTATTTCAGTTGATCATGAAATGGTAAAATATGTTAGGACAGTGAATAAACACAAAAAAAATTCATGATCGGGATCTTCTTAGGTATAAATGGAAATTAATTCAAGTTCTTTAGGTACATCTCAAATTTGGATTCCTTGATGGATACTCTTAATTGGAAGGGAGAAATCTTAACATGTGATGAAAAAAGTTAGAGTTATTTTATTGATCTGAAAGATCTATTGACAACTGTTATGGTGACGACTCTTCCAGATTCTATGAAGGGAGATGTGGTCTTATTTGATGCACTAGGTCTAGGCTTGGGTTGTGTTCTTATGTAGGATGATCGTTTAATTTCTTATGGCCCTAAACATATTTGGAAACATGAGAAAAATTATTCGACTCAAGACATTAAACATGGATACTTGATGAACACACATAAATGTTAGCTGTATTACCATTATAGATAAATGATTACCATGTTTTCAGACAAAAATATCTTGATCTATATCATCTCAATAAAATATTTTAATATGTAGTAACAATGTTAGGTTGAATATATGTTGTCATTCAACTTCAACAACTCCTTTAAACAAGGGAAATGGATTGTCATCATAGATGCTTTGAGATAGAAACATCCAACTCATGCTGTGGAAGAATCCTCCAAAGTGTTGAACATGAGCACTCTCATTTAATAGTTTTATATTGGAGTCTAGAATTCAGGGGATGATGTTTATTTTCCTAGATTAAATTTACCTCATCTCATCTCGAGATGCTTCATCAGGAAAAACTATTTTATAAAGTGTTATATAACATTATAAATTCAATTTATTGTGGGGGCCTTGTGGTTAATTTATTGTTCTCAATAGATAGAATTCTAGGTTATTGGATTCTCATTGTTTCCCCATTAGTGGTAAGTAATGATATGATGGTTAAATTCCATAAATCTTAGTGGGATATACACATTGGGACCAAGAAGTTATTCTACAATATACAATGTCGATTATTGTGGCTAGGATTAAGAATGGGCACTGCAGAATATGTTTATTATTATTAAATTTTCTAACTAGACAATGTCAAGCACCATAAACCTTCGTTTCTTCTTCTACCACTACCAGTGTCAACTTTGATATGGGTTGAGATATCAAATGATTTTTTTAGGTTACCATGTTTCATGTGAAATAAGAATTTGATATGTGTTGATAATGATCTTTTTCCAAAATTGGTTCACCTTATACCCATTCGTGATACAACCATAGTTGGGGAGTTGGGAAGTCTATATGAAAAATATTTTTTCCTTGCGTAGAGTTCCAATTAGTATTTTCTCTAACAATGATCCTCAATTCAATTATTTTTTTTGAATATGACTTTAGCATGATTGAGTGGATAATTTTGGGTCAGTTGAGTTTTATTATAAAAATAGAAACCATTCTGCAACTACAATGGCTCTGTTTGAGTGCTTGTATGGTCGACCATGCATATCTCTATTGTGATATATGTAGATTGGTGAATCCTTCTTAGTTGGAAAAATATAGGTTCAAGAAAAAACGACACTGGTTTGGTGTATATGACATATACTGTTTTGGCATAAATATGGTATAATTTTTTATCACTATCATCATCATAGACATATGGAATTCTTAGTTGGTGACCAGGTGTTCCAGAATGTTTCACCCTGTTTGGGTTATTGATGGCTAGTGAGGAAACATATGTTTGCTCATAGTTTTTTGGGACCATTTCACATTATTGAGATGGTGGAAATTTTTTCTTATCATTCTTCCCATCCACCATGTTTTAACATGATATATAATGTATTCCATGTATCATAGTTTAGAATGTAACTATCTTATCCATCTCATTTTCTCAAATGCAATGATCTTGAGGTCGATCTAATTTATCCCTGACTGAATAGATTGTCAAGATAGTTGATACTAAAACCAAGTTAATTAATGTGACAATGATACATTTAGATCATGTTCTATGGTAGAATGGCTCAAATTCCAATGAGGTATGGGAGAGGGAAGAATTTATGGGAGATAAGTAGCCTCATCTTTTTGACATGGAAACTTCGTTGTAGGATTTCTTATGATTAAATGTTACTGTGGTGGGGAGGCTATAATATCATTTCACTAGTTATAGTAATTAATAAACCCCTATTTTAGTTATGATTTTATTGGGTTTTAAATAAGATTGTTTAGGGTGAAAACATTATCAATTTTGGATTTTTTGGGGCTCTGTATGTTTAATTCATGATTTTCCCAAACTGTGTAGCTTGATAGATCAAACTATAAATCCCATGGTAGTGGAATTTTCCAAAATTGGTGAATAGTTTGGAAAATCATGTGAACTATTAAGATAAACCATGTAACCCATCAAAAGGGATGAAAGTCTAGAGAACACAGTTTGTCTAAACCATGTGGATCTGCCTATCTAACCATTCATAGTGGATATTAATAAGAAAAAATAATTTTATAACACTTAAACCAAAATTTATGTCACATATCATACCTTTACTACCAAAAATATACATTCTCATACATGAGATCTTGTATGAAAAGATCTTTTCCTCTCCAAAAACCTCTGGAAGAGAATAGATTTTTAGAAAACTACGTTTGATCTTCTCCAGATATGGTTATTAGTTTTATTCTCTCTCTCTCCCACTCTCTCTTCTCCCCCAAATATTTTAATGTTTTACGTGTTTTGGGAAAGTCTAATCACAATTTTTCTGATCATAACCCAAATTTTAAGTCATAAATTATTATTATTTTAGATCATTAATGTAGAAACCTCGTTATGGATTCGAGATTCCTGATATAACGATCCTGATGATGGCTTTTCAATTTAGATTGGGTAGTTTAGTTAACCATATATCAATTAAATTGATTGAATTTATATCAATTTAATTTATGGGATTTCATACCTATTAAATTGAATAGTTCAAAAACCAATTCCTTTATATTGGTGTATTTGGTTTTCGTATTTGAATTTTGGGATTAATTTCAGAAAAAACCCAAAATCCCTTGAATTATGGTGTAGTTGTCAAATTTATATAATTTAATGGAATTTTAATTGTGGAATTTTAATTTGAGAAATTGATAGAAGTTATTAAAAATTTAAATAGATGAATTTAAATTGTGAAATTTAATTTTTAATTGATTTAAAATTTTTATTTTTCAATAAATGGACTAAATGGTTTTGATATAAATAATTGAATATTATCAGGGGGAAAATGAGTTTTTTTATTAAATGCCAATGTATTGGTTTTTAAATGGAAATATTAAAATTTTAAAAAGGGAAAAGATGAATTTTAATGTAAAAATTCATAAATTAAATTTCCTATCATTTTTTAGTTATTAAATAACATGACACCATTTGGTATATAGATTGTTATTTAGACACCAATCTATGATTTAGTATGATCTAAACATTAAAGCAACACATCACTTCCCTCAAAGGATATTGATGAATTATTATTTATCCATACCAATGGTACGTGTGTGTACACATATTTTCATGTCACCTTCACTGTGTGGAGTCCTATATCCTAGAATTATTGTACTATTTAGTTTTATATCCATGTTGGTAATTAGATTATATATATATTTTAAAATATTCCATTTTCGTAAGCCACATCACATGACATGTAAATTATTATATTTTTTTAATATAAAATTTTCTATTAACCCTTTTTTGAAATATTTTATTTTCTGAAATGTGAATAAATTTTTTAAATATACTTTCATCATTTGAAATGTATAACATGATTTATTAAAATATGATTTTAAAATTACAAACATGTTTATTAAAAATATAATATATTTTTGTTTAATTATTTTTTAGAATCATTTATGGAATCCTTAGTCAGACCTTGATGGGATTTTATCTTACCCCATAAATATTCCATCAGGTGTTTGTAGATTATCTCTTATGTGGTTAGAGTATGGGTAAAGAACCACATGGATGTTGTTCTAGATATTGATCTCTGAAAATAGTGAGATGTGTCTACTATGACATGTGTATTTTGTCATTTTTATTGTACTTTTTGTATTACATTGGGTTTTCTATACCTATTTTACTTCTGGTTCACTACTCCATTAAAATACTATCATGTATGCCAACTAACTTTTTTATCTCGTTATCTTGATATTTATGGAAAATTTGTACAAAATTTCATTTTTTATAATTTTATGTGCTAGTATATATCCCATGGGAATTAGTAACTCCCAAAAACTTATGTCAGGACAGTCATGGTCATTGGGTTACCGTGGTTCCCATTCTGGTTCATGAAAATAATTCAATCATATACTATTTTTGTAATGGATTGAAATTAATCTTAAAAATATATTAATATTTTTGATAAAATGTAAATTATTTTTTAAATAAATTTATCATATATAGGAAATTAATTTTTTAAAATTATTTTCATTTTTGAAATCATAAGGAATTATGTTTTAATGGTGAATTTAAAATAATTGGCTAATATATTCAAATTGTTTGAAATAATAAAAATTATGATTGAAATATATTTCATTTTTCTTAAATAAAAATGATTTAAATGTGATTTAAATATAAATATATGGAATTTCATAAAAATGACTATTTTTTGTCATTAACATTATATATTTTTTACTAATATAATTTATTTTACAATTTTATGTTTAATCTTTGATAACTGAAAATTTTCTACATGGTATTGAAGACCAATGTCTATGAATAAGAATAAATTACAACATCTATATAATATTATTTTATGGAACATGGATTATAATATATTAAAACACTAAAAAATACTCAGCAATAGAAAATATTGTTGTCATGAAACATCAGAAGACCAAATGTTTTACATTTGTTTATAAAAATGATGTTGAAGTCCTTGATTTATTAATTAATAAAAATTCATTCACATTTTAATTATTAAATCCACATTGTCCGATTCATCATCATTAAAACCCCAATTATCCTGATGTTTCTCTCAATACATCTTTTATTAGTCCAAACATGGAATTTCTAGGGATTTACTGATATTTTTTCAAATATTAATAATCTACCACATATGGAAACATGTTCTCTTCATATTGCATTTGATTCATGAATATAATTTAGAATAATGTTTTTATTTTTAGATTGATTATGTGTTTATGTGTATATAATTATTAATTTATTGTTAAATTAATTCTATATTGATTATGTAGAACCTTTCTCTCCCACTAATCCCATTCCATGAAAATAAAAAATACCTTTTATGATGTTAAAATCATCCTTGTATTTTTCATGATATAAAATTATGTGGTTAATAACTAAATCTGTCTTTATTAAAGAATGTTCTTATGGATTATAGTATAAAACATTTGATGGGTACTTCATTGAGTAAAACCATCATTCCAAACTAGTTGGTGAAAATTATGAAATTTATTTTATGTTATATTATCTTTGTGGAACACATAAAATTAAATACATGAAGGGTTTTCAAATATTGTGATCTAATAAATTGTGTATATAATTAATAAATTGGGATGATATGATTATCATAACTTGGTGACATTTTTTATGAAATCATGGTCAATATTGGTATTCTATTTTTTGAAACCATTTTCATGAACCATGCTAATTTCAATAAAATTCTCATATGTATATTGTAGCCAAGATTATATAATTTAGATCACATATTTATGATAGTGTTATTATATTTTTTCACATGCATTAATGATCATGCTCTATTATTATGCCTCATGAATTACCCTTATTCCACATGTTATGATTTATTTATCCATCTCTTAATGGAATTTATGTGAATAATTTTATATTGAAATATTTAATTAGGAAATCATACGTATTGAGGTGAATTAACATGGATTTTAGGGAAGTAATTCTTGATGATTTAATAAATTGTATGTTTTTTGATGAACTTCATATTTTATATTCCTAGAATTCATAACACTAAACATATAAATAAAATCATAAATTATTATGTAATATATTTTCAAGTAATTATGAAAAAACCTGAAAAAATTAGGGCACCAATTGTTAAAACATTTTCCCATTTGTTTTGAGTAAATGATTTTTATTTATAGATAATTAACCCAAAATTATTCTATAAAATTCATATAGTTAATCATTATTTACACTCAATGATATCTAAATATAAGGATAGATAAATATGAAACCCTAATGTTAAATAAAAAAGATATTATTGTAATGAAACATGATTTATTTTTAATGGATTTATACATTTTTTATATACATTTATATCATATAATACATTTAATAATTATATTATAATTAAATTACTTGTATCCATCCAATATAATACAACATGATATAGCTTATAATATAATATTATTTATGGATTTATGGTCTATACCCTAAAATAATATATTTTTAAACCCCATTACATAATTTTGGTTACTTCTACACCCTTAATTTGATCATAAATTTATTGGAACATATTCTTGGGGTTTTAGTGAATTATGATAAATTTCATATATTTTGGGTTCTATAATCAATTACGGCATGGTGAGGGAGGACACACAATTTGTCCTATAAAAAATTCCTCTAATTGATAGTTATCTAGATGGGGTGAATTTTTACTCTAAACCATAGAGACATACCCTTCAAAACATATATCCCTGGGTAGATGGATTTCAGGTTTGGTGTATGATTATTTTAACCATGTGGCTGAACTATGAACCTTTTTCAAAAGCCCAGTAATAGGGAATAGTTAATAATAACCATGTATACCAACAACTAAACCATGAATAAATATTTTTAATCCACAAAATATTTCAATTAAAATCCATATACCCCTAGTTTTTTCACCAATCAACCACATTCAACAATGATCAAATTTTTTGTATTTTGGATACTCACTATATGATTCCTTATATCCTCCCACCTCTTCTCTTATGTTTCAATGTGTCATTAGATGATCTAAATACCACTCCAATATATGATTTATCACAGGGATTATGTTTTTTCTCTCATATATTTCTCAAATTATCTGAGAGAGGTCAATCCTGAAATTGTTGACATATTCAATCATGATTTTTAATGATCTTGTTTTGATTGTTTTCATATATAGGGATTATTCCAAGATCCTCTTCTACATTCACTCTCTATTGGTATTTCTCACTGAAGGTGTTGTTTTATTATTATGTGGTTGAAGTAAGGATTCTTCATATGGTTTTACTAAATAATTGAGACCCTAAATTTTATGATTTAATTAAATTTATTATTCAATTGATTTAGAAAACATTGATTTCTAATGGCATGATGATGGAATAATAAGAGAAGGTTAATACAAATAATACATAGTTTTAAAGGAATTGAAATTATTTTTTATATATTTTCTTAAAAAAATAATGTATTAAAATTAGAAAATGGTATTATAATTAATCACGAGAATAGATTATTTAAATGATGTTTTAAATGCCTAAATTTAATGAAACTCATGATTTAGGATTGAAATTTCAAATGCATGTTGAATATGAAACTGAGAATTAAAATTGGGAATGAGGAATTGATCTGAAATGATTAATTTTAACATGATTTATTGATTTATTGACTTATGTACATGTGATCCTAATTAGTTAGTTGGTTATTAGAATAAAAAACTATGAATCTAACTTAATATGAATTTATTTATAGTGAGAACTGTAACTAAACATATTTTTAAAGATTTTCCCCAATAGTTTATTGATTTATTAGTCTTGTGGGCCAAATCCATAAATATGTGTGTTCACATACATGGTTTTTTATAATATATAGTGTTGGTCAGAGTGCAATCTCAAGAGGGGGTTGAATTGAGTTCATACTTAAATATTTTGTTAAAAACATTCTTATAATGATCCCGTATATTTTGAAACGGCACAGGAATTAATGCTATAGAGAAATAAATGTGTAGTTGTTTAACAATTTTCTCAAAGGGGGATTAGTCATCTGCTGAATCAGTGTAAAAAACTTCTTCACCATTTGAAACAAGTTTACTAAACTAAAAAGATTCACACACTACAAAAACTAACTATCAAAGTGAATGGAAATCATTTTTATGTTTTAGCAGTGATAAGTATTAGAAAAGAGAGAAAACAGAGTATAATAAAAGTATAGAACACAATGATGTTAAAAAGAGGTTCAGTCCCAAGACGAGACTTAATCCTCTCCACTTGGTGATCACGTACCATCAAGCAATATATATTATCAATAAACATTATACATATCATGTATCAAGATTTATAACGGTATTCACAAAATATCTAGGGTTCACACCCTCTACCACATATATTTGTGGAAAAAGAAAACAATGCATACCACACAAGTTCTCGTCCATGGTTATACATGGGAAACAAGATGTATGCAATGTTTTATGTGAGGATATTTAGTATCCTACTATTCAAGAACAGAAGGCAGTGTTGGTAACAGATATACACACCCACTTCTCAAAATTGTAAATAGAATAGAAGCCATCGAGATATGATTATAATCATGAGTTTAGAAAGCTCAATGTGTTTTCAATTGAACTCTTGACTCCAAAGAGTGAAGATGTTTTAATTTTATTCATTCTCTGGATGTTGTCTCCAAAAACAGAGTGTCATAACTCCATGTTCTAGATTTCAGGAATTGAGTGTTCTTGTTCTGGTGTTGATCGAGAGTTGAAGTGGAACAAAAGGTATATTTGATATTATTCTCCTGAAATGATCTTCATGAAATTCATGGGTTCACAGTTTAAGAATTGAATGGTTCTTCTTTGATCTAGAATGTAATATCCTTCACATGCATAGACACGCACGTCACATGTTACAATTGCTATGTCCCGGGTCCGGGTGCCACTCAATGGGTTCCCTGAGCTCGATTCGCCACATGACCTCAAGAGAATTTCCCCAAATTCCAGAGGCTGCTGACTAGCAGCGAGGGCCCATGTCTGATAGTGGGGAAACTATGCCCTCATTTGTCAATGTGTAGCGCAGTGGAAAAATAAAAACATACAGAAAAAGCGGAAGCAGTAAACCAAACACAACTGAAAAGACAACTAAAGTAAAAGATAACTAGCCAGATATATAGATATGATGCAACATGTATCATGTTCTAAGAAAATATCCAGAACATATTAAATAGTCATGCAATACAATAAAGAATACAACAAATCAAACACAAAACAGCTGATAACATCGCGAGCCTAAGCCTGGTCCCATGCTCCCCTACTCCTCAATAGCACTCATGTACCTATATAAGGACCCTTTCCCTTATCTATACCAGAAGAGACCTAATCTATCTGGGCCAAAAAGCATAACCCAAACAGGGTATGAGAAATAATTCCCAGTAGGCACCCACCAAAGGATCATACTCAACTGTGTGTAAACATGCAACAACAATGTTCAAAATTAAATGCAATAAACTAAGCATTACTAAAATGTAACTAACTTTACCAGTTATATTTCCATTTTATTAATCATTTTAACCATTTAATTTAATAAAATTCTGTGCTCAACAGAACCAAGCCCTCAGGCCATCCAGAATCTTTCCCTCAGGCTAATATAGTAAAACCATTCCCTCAGGCTTGCCTTCAGGATATACAGTACCTTTCCCTCAGGAATTGCCCTCAGGTGAATTAGAATCATTCCATCAGTCCAAACTGAAATGAAACCCTCATGTAATTAGAATATTTCCCTCAGAAATTTCCCTCAGGCGTAATAGAATGTTTCCCTTAGGCTAATACTGTCACGCCCTTAGGATATAGTAAAACAATGCCCTCATGCATTAGTAACCGGGTCATGCCCAACATTTAAACATGCAATTATTTACAATTCCTTTCAAGGAAAATATAATTTATTATGTCAACATGGAATACCCTCAGGTATCCTGGCCAAATGGCTAAATAGGAGAACGCACCCCCGGGGTGGTCCTAGATCCAAGCAGTGATCTCAAACAACGGTTTATTGTCACATTTAATTATCTATACAATTCTAGGTAGTTAAAATATCCACGAACTCAGCCTCATGACACCCCAACATGGGTTCGTAGCAGAACAAAAACACAAAACGCATAGTAGTTAGAAAATAAACACCAATCCACCTACCTTAAACACCAACACACGATATACGCAAACGACGCCTTCTGAAATGTCCATGAACACCGTAGATCTGATGTATAATAATTCCTTCTTAAATGAAAATAACTCCTGTTAGGGGAAGAATCGTCAAGAATAGTTATAGAAGAGTGGAGTGCATACTCGTGCGGTTCCAAAGAGATCATCCGAGGTGGAAACAGATTCTTGACGTGCGCTTGGCAGATCTCCGAAGCTCTGACCTTTCTCTCCTGAGCTCTATTCCCATTCTAAGCCTTCTTTATGAACATGGGAGGTTGCGGCCTGTATTAAGCAAAAAAAATAATGTACACGGTGTGTATTTCCAAGTTCACGGTGTGTACTTCCTATTTTAAAATGTTCCTATGGTGGCTTCCCGCCAGTGCGGCGCTGTCCACCTGCCGACATGACTACACGGCGTGTCTTCATGAGTACATGGTGTGCGCTGCCACACAGCTGGCCACCACCTTACTATTCACCTGCCGACATACTACAAGGCGTGTAAGGGACAAATACACAGCGTGTATTTGGTTCCTACACCCTTCATCGCCGCCATGGCCACACGCCCTGTGTACTCACCCCACACAGCCAAAAGTAGACGGCGTGTAGTTTCCAAAATTAGGATTTTCCCCATTTTCCTTATTTTCTAATAAACACTTAATGAAAGGAGAAAATTAGAAACCCGTTCCCCAAATATAAGAACTGGGTTCTTACAAACATCTGCCATTAAAGCAATTCATCCCAAAATTGACCTTCCAAGAGTGGCAATGATAAAGCTCAGAACAGCTCTGGCCACTGATAACGTACATCGGTCTCCCACTTCCAGGTTTCATCCTACACTCAGCCATGCCTCCATAGAACCCGTACGAGAGGAACTGACCAGCCTCGGAGAACCTTCGTGCTCCTGTCAATGATATGAATCAGATTCTCCTCAAAGGATGCATCCATCTGAAGCTCAACCTCATATGGCTGAAAGGGGTGAGATGGGTTTGAATGATAGGTACGCAAATGAGACACATGGAAGACATCGTGCATGGCTCGGTAACACTGTGGTAACTGCAACCGATAGGAAACCAGCCCGACTCTCTCCAGAATCTCAAATGGCCCCACATACCTTGGTGAATGTTTACCCTGTCTTCTGATCTGCCTATGTCCCAGCCTCAGTGAAATACACAAGAAAACCTGATCCCCGACCACGAAATCCAAAGGTCGTCTGCGGTGATCAACATAAGATTTCTGACGACTCTGTGTGGTAGCCATCCATTTCTGAATCAATTGGACCATCACAGAAGTCTCATGCACGAGACATGGTCCCAGTAAGGCTTCATCGCCTACCTATATTCAACACAAGGTTGATCGGCACGACCTACCATATAAAGCCTCGCATGGTTCCATCGGAATAGTCGCTTGAAAACTGTTATTATAGGGAAACTCGACTAGGGGTATATTCTTCTCCAAAGAGCACCCAATGTCTAGGACGCATGAACACAGCATTTCCTCAAGCACCTATATAATACGCTCTAACTGGCCATCGGTCTGAGGGTGGTATAGTGTGCTGAGAAGCACTTGTGTACCCAATGCCCTCTAAAAACTCTGCCTGAAACGAGACGTAAAGAAAGAATCCCTATCTGAAATGATATAATGAGGGACCCCATGAAGATGTACGATATCACAAATATATAGCCTTCCGATCTCGTCAACACTGAAGGTCCTCATGATCAGAAAAAACTGAGCTACCTTCGTGAGTCAATCCACAACAACCCACATGGCATCATTGCCTCCAGGTGACCTCTGCAACCCCATCAAAAAATACATCTCGACATCATCCCATTTCCTTTTCGGGATGGATAATTGCTGTAAAAGTCTGGCTGGCCTCTGATGCTCCGCCTTCACCTGCTGATAGATGGAATACCTCGTAACAAAACCATATACTTCTCTCTTCATACCCGACCACTAGTATTGACATCTCAAGTCTCAGTACATCATGGTAGCCCAGGTATGAACTGCCCAAGCTGAAGCATGAAACTCCCGCATTAGCTCCTCGTGTACATCCCTAGAAACATTACTCGTCCATGGAAACACAGAACTTCATCATCGCCTATCGTCCAACTATGAGGAGGGTCCTCACTTGCCACCGAGTCCCATAGAACTAGGCCTTCTGAATCAGATAGCTGTCTAATCATCACTCTATCAAGGAGGGTAGAAGTCACATATAAAGTTGAAAGATAGTTCTGCCCCTAATTGTCGTACACCTCCAAATGCATCATAGATAGCACATACATAAGCTTCCACTCACCACTGGCCTCCTATACTACCTGTATCTGAGTCTTCCTGCTCAGTGCATCAGCTACTACATTACCTTTACCAGGTGTATAGGAAAGCTCAAAATCAAAGGACTGAAGGTATTCGACCCACATTCGCTGCCTCAGATTCAAGTCAAGTTGAGTAAAGATATACTTGAGAATTTTGTGGTCGGTAAAAACCATAAAATGTTCTCCCAACAGATAATGTCTCACACAGCGCAACGCGTGAACAACTACAGCCAACTCTAGATCATGTGTCGGGTAATTCCTCTCATGTGGCCTCAACTGCCAAGACCCGTATGCAACGAATCGATCGCCCTACATAAACACTACTCCCAGCCCAATACCTGATGCATCACATTAAAAGATATAGCTCTTCCCCTGCTCTGTGAGTATGAGGACTGGTACTGATGTCAACCTTCCTTTCAGGTCCTGAAAGGATGTATCCCAAGCTTCCAACCAAATGAACTTCACACCCTTCTTAGTCGGACCTGTCAATGGAACTTCTAAGTGGCAGAAGTCTTGTATGAAACGTCTGTATTAACCAGCCAGCCCTATGAAACTCAGTATCTAAAACACATTATTTGGATGCTCCTAGAAAAATACTAGTCTCACCATCTCAGGGTCTACTACAACTCCTGCCTCCAAGATGATATGACCTATGAAGTGAATCTCGTCAATCCAAAAGTGGCACTTTGAGAGCTTAGCATATAGTCGATTCTCTCTCAGTGTACTCAATACGATTTCAAGATGGGTGGCATGGTCTTGTCAAGTGTGATAGTACACCAAGATGTCGTCCATGAATACTGCCACGAAAGAATCTAGATAAGGATGGAACACATGATTCATCAAAGCCATGAAAACTGCTGGTGCGTTATTGAGTCCGAACAACATAACCATGTAATCGTACAGACCATATCTTCTCTAAGAATCTATAAGCGGTATATACGGTGGTCTCACGTGTAGCTGATGATATTCAGACCTCAAGTCAATCTTCGATAACACCCATTATCCACGAACATGATCAAAAATATCATCAATCCTTGATAAGGGATATCGGTTCTTGACAATCAACTAGTTCAGCTTCCAATAATCCACACAGAGTCTGAGGGTACCGTCCACCTTCTTCGCAAAAAGGATTGGAGAACCCCATAGAGAAGTACTGGGTCGGATAAAACCCTTTGCATGTAACTCCTCTAACTGCCTCTTGAGCTCCTACAACTCAGGTGTTTCCATCATATAAGGAGGAATAGACACTGGTGCTGCTCCTGGTTCACGATCAATAGAGAAATCCATCTCCCTCTCTGGAGGTAGACCTGAAAAGTAATCCGAGAAGACATCATTAAAATGATCAAACACTGGAGGGAAATTAGTTTGACAAGTCCCCTGATCATCTAGATAGAAGCTCACAATCTGGTTTGTGACTCCACCACGCCCATGTTGCTTTGTCCCCGCTCGACTCTCCAGAACATCACATTGACCCTTATATTGAAGCGCTCCGTGCTCTGGTGATGTGAAACTCACCCTATGACAATAGTAGTACACAAAGGCTTGAAAGGGAACCAACCAGTCCATCCCGAAAATGACGTCATAAGATATCATCTCTAATACATAGAGGTCCAAAAGAAAGTGACACACACCAACCTCAAGGGGGCACTCCTTGAACCAACTCACACCAGCCGTTATATTCCTCAAAGGAGTGTTTAGTGTCATGATATCAGAAGAATAAGAAACATAGATCCTAAGGCTCTCCACAATGGGTACATATATGAAACTATGTGTATCACCCTTATCGAAAAGTACTGATGATAAAACAGATGCTACTAGAATAGTACCTCTGACTATAGAAGGACCGAGATCCTGCTCCTACTGGGTCTGTTGAACTACATATTCCTGCCCAGTGTTGTGGCCCTGTGTCACAACCTTGCTACCCTGAGCTATCCCACCATACTGTCTCTAAGATCCTGGTGTCTAGCTACCACGACTACGACCACCATCTCTGCCTTCACGCACTAACGTATTCCAGTTCCCTGACTAGTAAGAAGCCACTGATCCTGCTTCCCTCACATGGAGTCTGTACAGAGCCCCTTTCACTAGCCATAAGTGGAAATGTCCTACTAAATCATGGAAGATTCCCCAACTTCTCGTAAGCTGGACACTCCACTAGATCACATGGACACTGCGGTCTCTTGTGCCCCTCTTTACCACACTAGTAGCATCTGATCGTGCCACCTGAAGAGAATGCCTGGCTGGTACTGCTATTCTGAGATAATTCCATATGTCTCCTCCAATTGATCATAGAAATTGTATCAGAAACTGGTGCTGAACCACCCTGTGCCACACCTCTAACTTCTCGAAGGTTCCTCTATGAAATTAGCACCTTATTAACGAAAGCATGTATTGAAGGCAACCTGAAAACATTCACGAGTGCTTGGATGTAATACCAAAGGCCATCCTCTAAGCGCCTGGACCTCAACATCTCATCACCCAACATCACGGGTGTAATGCGCTGAAGCTCTGTAAAGCGATCAGAATAACCCATCACGGACATAACACCCTACTGCAGATTCATGAACTCTCGAGCTCTATCTACCCTCAGTGTCTTAGGAAAGAAGAAGTCATAGAAGACTTCCTGTAAATCTTCCCATGCCATGTCTCTATGATACTCTGATTGAGTGGTAACATACCACCACCTCTTGGCGGAATCACGCAGCATATAAGTCGCGAGATTGACCCTCCTCCCTGGATATGTCTCAAGATGCTTGAAAATAGTTTGTATCGACCCAAGCCAAGACTCCACAGCCTGTGGTCCTCCATCCCCTGAGAATATAGGCAGATGTTGCTACTGGAATATACGAGTCATCTCAGCCATAGATGTGGCAGCTGGCGGTGCTCCCTAAAAGGTATGCATGAACCACATAAAGCCTTCACAGAACTATGCCTCCACGCCTGTGTCTGGTATAACAGCTGGCTCCGCATCTGGCTCTGCTGGAGGATCCACTGGTATCCCATGGCCCACCATCTCTAGATTATAGTATTTTCCTCTCTCCTGGAGAACAACACATGGACGTCGAGGCGGCATGACACTACATGGTCAAAACACGCCTTAGATTCAAGATTTATCAAAGACAGAATGAGAAGGAACAAAAAGGGAACAAGAGGAAGAAATAATTTCAAGATTTTCAAAACAAGAATACACGGCGTGTATAATGACTACACGATATGTACTTGACTTGCCTTACCTTGCACGGGTCCTTCGACATGGCTAAGCCATACAGATTCCATTTGAGCGGAACTACATGACGTGTATATCATCTACACGGTGTGTATGGGGTTATTTCCAACTGCCTGTTTTTCTTGTGTCAAGGCCGACTACTCGGCTTGACACTACACAACGTGTTATACCCCCACATGGTGTGTACACCACCCCATATCCTAGCCACTCAGATAAATCCACATGGTCGGTCCTCAGACAAGACTACACGGCGTGTTCCCACATGTACACGGCTTGTTCAAGACGAGCTTCGCCGACCCAGGTTGTTAGTTACACAGCCGGTTACATGGCTCAAATTACATGGTGTGTTATATAGACACATGACATGTATCTGAATGGATGACACCAACCGGTGTTGTTAGTTACACGGACGGGTCCCTAGGTTAGACTACACGGCGTGTTCCATAGAGGACACTACGTGTACGTCATATGGTCTTCTCTGTCCGTGTTGTCAGCTACACTGTACACTCCGGGTCAACACTACACGACATGTACATCGGGAACACTGCGTGTTTTCCCCAAACATTCCCTACCCCGTGTCGCCGCCCACACGGTTTGTGACACATGAAGAGACTACACGGTGTGTACTCAAAAAGTTCATTTTTCTTCCCGAACAAAAGACCATACACGGTGTGTTTAATGTACTACATGGTGTGGATACTGGGTTATTGGATAGTATACATCAGAAAATTCCCCGGAACCCAGAAAATACCGAAAACAACACCTAAGTGTCAAATTCCGACCCGTGAGGGCCCATAATACCCATGAATCAAAGTTTGACATCTTATTTGTATTATATCAAAATAAACAGTCAATGAGACAACAAATTCCGGTCAATGAGGGCCCATACTTCCCAAAGACCAAATATTGGTGTTCATTCTATAAACATACTCAAATAAAATTACCTTATCACACAACAGGTATTTTATCAAAGCATTTATCACAACATAATGCTTTACTAGCACAACAACTATCACAACAACACGTGATTTCTAATGCACCTACATGGCATGGAAACATTGCATGGAATGTGATTTATAGAAGGTGCCTATATGATTCATGCAATGGAATAACTTAATCTCATTGGGTTGAAACTGAATAGACCCCAAGGATAACATATAAACAGCACAATCCCAAGTGCGTCACCCAACGGTGAAATCATATCAACTATGAATTGCAAAATTAGTTAAATTGCAATACGAGTTAAATTGGCTTTTCCCTATACCAGGGTTAGCTATGCCTGGGTACATCTTATCACCAACTACCGTTCTCTTCATATCCCTGACTAAGGCACCAAATAGTAAGTCAAAGAAAATAACCCCTCTGATACCACTTTGTAACGTCCCAGGTCCGGGTGCCACTCAATGGGTGCCCCGAGCCCGATTCGCCACGTAACCTCAAACACATTTCCCCAAACTCCAGAGGCTGCTGACTAGCAGCGAGGGACCATGTATGATAGTGGGGAAACTATGCCCTAATTTTTCAAAGTGTAGCACAGTGGAAAAATAAAAACGTACAGCAATAGTGGAAGCAGTAAACCATAAAAAATTGAAACGACAACTGCAGTAAAAGATAACCAGCCAGATATATAGATCTGATGCAACATGTCTCAAGTTCTAAGAAAACAATCATAACATGTTACATAATCATACAATAAAATACAAAATTCAACAAATCAAACACAAAATAGCCAATAGCATCATGAGCCTAAGACCAGTCCCATGATCCCCTACTCCTCAGCAGCACCCAAGTACCTGTATAAGGACCCTTACCCTTATCTATACCAGCATAGATGTAATTTGTTTGGGCTAAAAAGCATGACCCAAACAGGATGGGAGAAATAAATATCAGTAGGCACCCACCAATGGCCCGTGCCCAACTGTGTGTAAACATGCAACAACAGTGTGCAAACGTAAATGCAATAAACAAGGCAGTACTCAGAAGTAACAAACATTACTAGTTACATTGCCATTTTATTATTCATTTTAAAAATTTAATTTAATAAGATTCTATGCTCAACAGAACCGAGACCTCAGGCCATCCAAAATCATCCCCTCATGCTAATATAGTAAAACCACGCCCTCGTTGTTGACCTCAGGCTATAAAGTACCCAGCCTTCAGGCATTTCCCTCAGGCGAATTAGAATCTTTCCCTAATTCCAAACAGATCTGAAACCCTCAGGTAATCAGAATATTTCCCTCAGGAGGAGTAGAACATTTCCCTCAGGCTAATACAGTCACACCCTCAGGCTATAGTAAAACACCGCCCTAAGTCATTAGTAACCAGGACACGCCCAACATTTAAACATGAAATTATTTACAATTCCTCTCAAGGAAAATTTAATGCATTAAGTCAATATGGCATACCCTCGGGTATCCTAGCCAAACGGCTAAACAGGAGAACGCACCCCATGGGTGGTCATGAATCCAAGCAGCTATCCCAAACAACAGTTTATTGTCACATTTAGTTACCTATACAATTATAGGTAGTTAAAATAGCCACAACCTCAGCCTCACAACACCCCAACATGGGTTCGTAGCACAACAAAAAACACAAAACGCACAATAGTTGGAAAATAAACACCAAGCCACCTACCTTAAACAATGTACGAATGAAATACACGAATGATGCCTTCTGAAACATCCAACAACGTCGTAGATCAGAGGTAAAATAATTCCCACGTAAAAACAAATAACTCCGGTTAGGGGAAGAATTGGAAGGACTGTTAAAGAAGAGTGGGGGGCCTACCCGTGCAGTTTCAACGAGATCGTCCGAGGTGGAAACAGATTCCTGACATGCACTCGGTGGATCTCCGAAGCTCAGGCTTTTCTCTCCTGAGCTCTCTTCCTGTTCTAAGCCTTCCCTGTGAACAGGGGAGGCTACTGCCCATTTTATGCAAAAAAAAAAACAAAGTACACAACGTGCATTTCCATGTACACGATGTGTACATCCCATTTTAAATTGTTCCTAGTGAGGCTTCCCGCCAATGCAGAACTGTCCACCTGCTGACATGACTACATGGCATGTATTCAAGAGTACATGGCGTGTGCTACCACACAGCTGGCCACCGGCTAACTATTCACCTATCAACTAACAAAACAGCGTGTAAGGGACCAATACAAAACGTTTATTTGGTTCCTACACCCTTGATCGCCGACATGGCCACACGCCCTGTGTACTCATCCAACACAGCCAAAAGTACACAGTGTGTGGAAAATTACACGACATGTACTTTCCAAAATTAGGATTTTTCCCAATTTTCCGTATTTTCATAAAAACACTTATGGAAAGTAGAAATGAAGAAACCCGTACTTCAAAGATAAGAACCAGGTACTTACAACAGTCCTTTATTTTCTTCCTTAGTCTTCTATATTATATTTGTGGTCCAAAAATTGGGGTATGTACATCATGTGCAATCTTTCTCGAACCTCATACATTCCCCAAATACGGTCTCTTGATATGTCTACAATCCACATTAATTATTGTTTGAATAATTAAATTTAACAATTTTGACCGTTAGAATAATCATAATAATTTGAAAAAGTATGGGATTAACTGTGTATGGAAGACTGGTAATAGTGTCCTTTACAACAGTAGGCTTCAATAATAGGTTCACATCGACAGCCTTCATCGGTAACCTTCCCAATGGTATCCTTCAATCGGTAGCCTTAATTTGTGGCCATTGCATTAGTGACCTTTTCATCGAATAACTTTGCATCGGTGGCCTTTGAATCAGTTACCTTTGCCTTAGTGACCTTTGCATCGACGATCATTGCATGGGTGACCATTGTATTACTGACCATTGCATTAGTGACCATTGTATCAAGATAAAATTTTCACTATGAGATTTAACAAGATTTTAGTTAGATTAAAGGTACATGGTTATTAATTTGATATAAACATGATTTTCACATAAATTATTATCCTGTAAGAGAAACAGGATTCCTTATATAAACGAATCCTGAGTTAAGATTATAAAAATCAGTGAGTCCAAAAATCTCCCCCTTTTTGATAATGACAAATCATGTTAGTATTTTTTGAATTAGGGTTAAGCACATTAACAAATATCATCATATGTGTGTATAAAAACATGTGAACCGTGTTAATTGTCTATAAATATAGATAGTATATATATATGAAAATTCCACTTAATAACTTCTCCTACTTTCTGCATTGGACGCTTAAAACATAAAACTAACTTGTAATTTAACCTATGTCTCCCCATTTTTCCTTAATAAAAAGAATAAGTAACAAAAGGAAAAGAATAAGATTTTACATTAATAAATAAAAAGTGAAATATGAAAAAAAATGTTACATAGATCCCTATCAACTATGACATCACACATTCAATTCACATCAGATATGTCCAAGGGATCATTGTCTTTGGATGTGGAGGAGGCCGGTGTTAAAGATGGATGGATAGGCCTAGGTACGGTAGTCAATAGGGTTAGAGGAGCTACAAAAACGACATTAGTAGTCCTATAAGAAGTCGATCTCTGTTGAATCATAGGGGTCAAACATTTGATAGCATGTGTATGACTCACCATTGGTGCAACATTAATAGATCCTAAAGCAGCTAAGATAGAAAGAAGGATAGGAGGAACAATGATGGGAGTTCAATCCACATGGGGGAAGGGTAGAAGAAGATTTCTAAAATCTATGATATTACTTCATCCTCTTTATATAGCTGAAATAAAATCACCCTTATTCTCTATGAAATTCATTAAGGCAGGAGAAAACTCTCTATGCCTACTAATAGGATCCTTAAATGCTTGAGTGATAAGTGGAATCCTCATGTTCCACCACAACAACATGAAGTGATAATCCATATAATGCTTAGTATACACCCTTTTTAGTAGAAATCAACATTCGATTCAAAGACTTTCTGTTCCTGTGATGCTTCCCTTAAATAATTTCCCACAAGATTATTAATTTCTCTGGTAGAAGACATGACTTGAGTCGTAGACTGAGGGTCTGAGGTACTAGAACTAGAGAACATCTCCACTTCTTCTCTAACAACAGATCTGAATGCTTCTTGATGAATAGAAGGAGCAGTTGTAGATGAATCAGATGATCATAGAAGTGCCATAGTTAATGCCATTGTCTCCTTAAAGGATTTAGCCATCCCACTGATCGGCTTCTTCACATCATCATCTTGTCCACTCACATGTGTCTACATGGACTTATCAAAGTCCTCCAACATAGTAACCATTTTATGAATCACACTTTTAACATATCAAATATCATGTCCACCTGAGCTATTGATGCTATATAGAATTCTAAATGGGAAATAGACTTCTTCCCTGATTCCATTGAATCTACTAAGGTTCTGATATGTTTCTTATAGTCCTTTACCTACTTTTGTTGGATGGAGTGAGAGGCAGAAACTACCCTTCCCACTACAGATTTTACAACTTCTTGATTGATAATCATAAACCTATCTAACCCCACAAATATCTCATTAATGTTGGTCTTCAGATATGATTTTATTGATTCCAAATCATATTTCATGACATAGTCTTCAGGTAAAAGAACCACTATCTTCACAATATTAGTTTTTGAAATAGTAGGATTTGGAGGAATTCTGATAGGCTGGTCATATTTAGAATCTCTCTAGTATAAACCAAAAAACACAAAACCATGGTCTTTTGACCAGTCTTCTATCCCATGAGAAACAACAACTAAACCTGTGTCATAGGTTCCTCCGCCTCACTTGAAGAAGCATCATGATCAACCACAATCACTAAAGCCATATCTATTTGATTTATTGCATCAACAGAAGGGTCCACTGCCACTTACACAACAAAATCAATAACAACATCAAAAACAGTTTCAGCAACAACTAAATCAGTAACCTACTCATCCAAAATTTCAATCATTTTTGTATGCCCTATTAAGGGACCAGGAGATATTCGTTATTCTTCACATTCACCAGCAGTTGACTCAAAGTTATCATGTCTAGATTCAGTATCCTCATCTTCATCTGAGGACTCTAGAATGTCTCTTAAGACATATTATTCCCCTTTTCCTTCACCAGTATCATCATCATCAATTTCCCTTAGGACTATCTCCCTTCTTGGAAATATCTATTGTGGGCTATGCACACCAAAGAATACAGTATTAGAATGAGGATTTGATGGATATTCAGAATCATTGTTGTCATCTATTAGAGAATCCACTCTTTGTTGCACTGTAGGAGCCTCTTATTCTTTATCTAAATATGCGGGATCCACTACATCAATCTTTATACCAAGATATTTGATATCATTAGGCCTAGTAGGATGAGTAACAATGTTTAATTACTCATATATCATAGCCTCATCATGCACCTAGATTTTTTTTCCAAGAGTTCCAATTTATCTATATCAACTTGTAAATCACCTTTGTTATGTAGAAATTCTCCCTTACAACAACTATTTTTTCCTTGTTTCTAGCAACACCATTATCCTTCAACATTAAGGACATCAATCTGGAATGAAAAAATACATTGGACTTGGAACTGGGCTTTTTCATATCCTCTAATAGAATCATCAGTAGCCTACAAAATTTTATCTTCTATCCATGATTAAATGAATACAAATGAAATACGTCATGATAAATTAATGTAGAAAATTCCCCTCCCTTGGGACTCAACACATTCTAGAAAAACATAAATAGTATCTTGTCTTCTCCTTCCATATCAGTGGCAATGACTTTCCTAAAGATCCCACTCCCTTCCAGTTCAGTTATGGCTTCTTTGAAATAGAAAAACTCAATAGTGGGAGGCACCACTCCAGAGTAGTAATCATAAATCTCTTTATATGGTACCATCATACACTAACCCCATTCAATAGAAGAAAACATCATATTCACTCCATTTACCCTTGAATAAATTTTATTCTCTTCCTCAGTTTGTTCGAACATCCAAAACTCATAAAACTCCTTCACTAACATCGGGTAATAGGGTACACTATTGGTTACAAAGCATTAGACCCATCCTTGAGCTTCAAGTTCCTTCACCACTAATGATATGCTTGTCAACAACCATTCAGAACATTGATATTTTTTAAACCATGATTTCCCTCTTCTATAGACGAGGTTTGATCAGATCTGCCACTACCTAGATTCCACTACATGACTCAGCTTGAGGTCTCTTTGGATTTGGGTCACCTCCTTCATCATTGACCAACATTCACATCAATCATTCAAATTCAATATAGAGTGGTTCAAGGGTTTCTCTATATGATGGGGTTCTTTGGTTTGAGGGAATGAGGTCAGGGAGAGAAGTTGATGGAAATGTGGTTTGTTAATTAATTTAATCACTTTGGGATCAAAAAACAATTCAGATAAATGAAATAAGTAAAACAGAAAATGTTTCAGATTTTGGTAGATAAAATGATATGTCCTGGAATGGTTCAACATTTTGTGAGGTGACAATGGTGAGTTCTATTGGCGAGGTCATAATGGTGAAGTCTATCAGGGAGGTATAAGGGTGAGGTCTAATGGCGAGGTTCCAATGGTAAGGTCTATCAGTGAGGTCCAATGGTGAGGATCCAACAGTGAGGTCTAATGGTGAGGTTCCAATGGTGAGGCCCAAAGATGAGGTCCATATCATAAGGTCCACCATGTGAGGTTATAATGGTGATGTCCAACAGTGAGGTCTATCAGTGAGGTCCAATGGTGAGGTTTATTAGTGAGGTAGTAACGGTGAGGTCTGTTGGTGAGGTCCTAATGGTGAGGTCCAACTGTGAGGTCTATACCTAAACAGTTTATCATACCTAACTAATGATTGATGTAATTTAACATATCATAATTAAAAGTAATTGTGAATATATAATCCAACTGATGTTCAGTGCCAAAGAATTCCAGAGTGATATCACCACTTTGATACTAATATCTCAAAAATTGATGTCTTACATAAATGTTCGTTGTCCTAGCATGAGATACGAGATTTTTAGAGAACATAACAACACATGTATTGTTACACATTATAGAAACATGATTGAATTGATATAAATATTCTAGTGAAGTATGTTTCATCATTTGAATTTGAGAACAACAACTACCAAAAGCTATATATTCAGCTTCAACAGAAGATAATGCAACAAAATTATGTTTCTTAATACACCATGATACTAGTTACTAGTGTAAAATGTGACATGTTCTAGAGGTGCTCTTTCTATCTAACATGCAACCAGAAAAAGTATCATTTGAATAACTTATTAAATAAAATTATAGTACTATTGGATAAAACATTATTATGTTTTTTGTATACTTAATATATTTTAAATTACATTTAAATGCAGTTAAATGAGACTCTTTGGGATTGTCTTGAAAATGATCCCACATGCATAAACTGAACATAATATCAGGTCTTCTAGAATTATTATATATCATAATCCCAATCATACCTTTGTAATTTTTTTAATCTATTGTTTTACAAGTTTTATCATCATCCAACATACATGTGGTACTCATTGGTGTATCACTACCTTTATTGCAGTCCAAACACAAACATTTCAAAAGATCATTAGTGGATTTACTCTGATTAAAAATAATAATTTTTTTTAAAAAAATTATAATCTAACGAAAAATTAATGTTCACCCATTAAACTCATTTTGAATTCAACTTACATAATTTTTGAGATATTAGTACATAAATAATTTTCAACGGATCCGAAAATAATGACATCTACCTAAATATGTATTATAAGAACATATTTTGAAATCCTTTTAATAAAAAAAGTTGGATCCACTATTCCTTTAGTAAAACATTATGAAATAAGAAAAGAACAAAGTCTCTCATACCAAGCTCTTGGAGCTTGTTTCAGACCATATAAAGCATTAGACAGATTAAAAACAAAATTTGAAAATGGGGATTTGTAAAACCTGGGGTTTGTTCAACAAATACATCCTCAACTATGTAAACTTTTAAAAATACACTTTTGATATCCATTTGATACTTTTTGAATTTCTGATGAGATTTATATGAAATTAGTATCCTAATGGATTCTAGAATAGCTACAAATACAATGGTCTCCTCATAGTCTATTCCTTCTTCAGGACTATATCCTTGTGAAAATAGTCTAGCATAGTTTCTAACTATGTTTCTAGATTCATCAACTATATTTCTAAACACCCATTTATTTCTTATTAGAAAAGTGTCATTAGGTCTTTCTACTAAATTCCAAACATTGTTTCATTGAATCCGATTTAATTTTTCATGCATAGTTGTTACCCAAAATTGAACATTGATTACATCATTGATATTTTTAGGTCAAAGTTGTGAACAAAAAGCCTTATGTTTAAACTGGTTTCTCAAAAAAGCTCTAGTTTGTGTTCCTCTATTTAAATCACCTACTACAACATCTAAAGAATTATTCATTAGAGTTCTATTATCTTTAGGAATTGTTCAACTAGACTCCTCATGATTTTATGTAGGTTTAGATTCACTATGTACAGATTCTAGAAAATTTCTAGAACTAGTTATTTTCATTATGGGTTCACTGTCATTATCATTAAGGTCTAGAATTGACATATAATCATCATGGTTCTCATAAAAGGTTTTGGGTTCATGTAGATTGGTCTCATCAAATTTGACATGCACTGAATTTTCCACAAATTTGGTTCTCTTATTGAATACTCTACAAAATTTACTAGAGATGGAGTAACCTAGGAAAATTCCTTCATCAGTTTTTGAAGAAAACCTGTCATGATTTTCCATAGTGTTATGGGAGAAGATGTTGCAACTAAAAACTCTAATGTAATTTAACTAAGGATTATTATTATTCCAGATCTCATAAGGGGTCTTCTTGTGAACATGTCTAAATAAGACTCTCTTCATAATGTAACAGGATGTATTAATAGCTCCAACCAAAAAATAGATAGGTAGATTATGATCATTTATCATAGTCCAAGATATCTCTTGAAGTTTCATATTTCTTATTTCTACATATCCATTTTTTGAGGTGATATAAGAGAAGAGAAATTGTCATAATATCCATTTTTTGAGAAAAAAGATTCAAATTCCAGATTTTCAAACTCATGGCCATGCTCAATTCTCAAGGACTCAATTCTATGTCCATTAAGATTTTATACAGACTATGAATATTTTATGAAGTAAGAGCATGCTTAGTGATCTAGAAACTATACTAATGTATATCTAGAAAAACCATCTACAAGAACATAATCCTAGTGCTTTCCATTTCAACATGAATCTCTAGATGGTCTAAATAAATCCATGTGATCCAACTCAATAAGTTGAGAAGAAGAAAAATATTTCATTAGTTTGAATGAAACATTGTGTTGTTTTCCCTTTTGAAAAAGATTACAAATGTTGTAATATGGGAATTACAATTTAGTTAAGTCTCTAACAAAGCCTTTCCTATTTAGTTTCCTAAGTGAGTGCACATTGCAGTGTCATAATCTTCTCTTCCATAACCATGATTTTTTATGAAATACATTTAATCATGAGACATTTTTCTTAGCTAAGGAGTTTAAATCCATAGCATATACATTTTGATTTCAAAGAGCAGTAAATATTTTATCATTCTTAGAGATAAAAACATTTCAAACATCATTTTCATATATATCATTGAATCTTTCATCACAAAAATGATAGATACTTTGTATATTGTATTTTAACCCATCAACAAAAAGCACTTTTGAAATTAATACAGTTTTGGGGTTACCAATTTTGCCTATGCCAACAATGTTCCTTAATGAATTATCACCGAATGTGACATGTCTGCCGTAAACATTAATTAATATCTTAAAGCATTAATATTCTCCTATCACATGTCTTCAACATCCACTATCCAAGTACCATATAGTTTTATAGGATATCTTCAGAATATTTTCCTGAAAAATAGATTATGTGTTGGGTAACTTTGGTACACATATTATCTTGGGTCTAGAGTGGTTATAAAATTAAGATTTTTGAACCCAAACTTGTATCATCGGTTTCTTATAATCAATAGATATGTTTTGAGACATGAACAAATTGTTAGGTAATTTAGAAAAGTGTGTTTCAATAGACGGTCCAGAACATGAGCTAGCACTAAACTGTCTCGATTTTGGAACAAATTTATTTTCATCAATCCTTCCTAGTCCTGGTTGATATCCTATACAAGTTGTGTATTTTGGGGAAACTTGTTTCCCTAAAAATTGAGTCAAGGTATCACTACCTGCTTTAAAATTTTCCAAATATCTTTTTACTTTTTCAATTGATAATTTAAGTTCAACATTTTCTTTTAACAGTTGTGCACATTTTTTTATTTCAATATCCAAGTCAGACATATAATTTGTATTTAAAACATATTGTATTTTAAATAAATTTTATTTATCCTTGTGTACACTAGAGGCATCCTCAAACATTCCACATTATTCAAGTATTTATCCTTATTCATATTATTATCACAATTTGATGCACTTTCATTCCTAGAATAGTAAACATTATGTATAGGGGAATTGGGTGCTACATCGGATGTTTCTGTAATGAAAAAAACATTTGAATGTTTGTTTTTATCAATATATAAAGTGCCAGATTCAGATGAGCTATCTTCAGAGGAAATCCATGTAGATTTCATAGCCTATTTATATCCATTTCCCTTGAATTCATATATCATGTTAAATTTTAGCTTGGGGAAATTAGCCTTTACATGGCCTCTTTGATTACACTAATAGAAGACTATTTCATTTGTGTTTTCATTCCATTTTCTGTCCTTCTTCCATTGTCCTATGTTATCATACCTTCCTTTAAATATTTCTTTTATGAATATCATCTTCTTCTAGTAGAAATTCTGGAATATCCCAGCATGATGAGCCACCTCATCATTACTGTCATAATCTGATCTTCATTAGTGGAAGTATCTATAGAAGATTGAAGTTTTTCTTTTCTTTGTTATTTGAGGTACCAGTCATGAATGCTATAGATTTCATTCTTAGTTCTTCATTTTCTACTTGATTTACCTTAATCTCTTCTTCGAAAATCGTATATTTTCCAATTAGTTCATTTACTAGTATCTTGCCTATGTCACAATATTCTATGATATAAATTGAAGTTATTATCCTTATATAACTTAGGCATCGAAGCAATATCATAATATGATCCCTACTGTCCACTATTTTCCCAATCAGACTCATGGTATTCACTATTTCATTGAACATGAGATATATTTTAGAGATAGGTTCATCAGGATTCATTTTAAATTATCATATTTAACATAATAAGCATTTAATCTCATTTCATTAACATTGGTTGTTCCCTCATGAGGAACAACAAAAGTATCCCTATTTTTTTGTGGAGTTTTACAGGAATATATTTTATTGAATTCATCACCACCTAGAGAATAGTACAATGAAATAACTATATTACAAATATTGTTATATGTGGCTTTTTCCAACTGAGACCATGAGTACTTTGTAGTAGTAGGCAATGCATGTTGTTCTCCAATTGTGTCCCAGATTTATGGTCCCATGGTCTATAGAAACCTTTTCATTTTTAATTTCCCCTAAGACTAGTTATTACTATTAAAGAAAGTTATCCTATTAGTAGCATCACCCTCAACACTGTTATCCATTGTTAATTAGAATTTTAAATAACATAATATTTAGATATGACAGAAATTTTAAGATCTTTATGATAAAAATAAAAACACAGTAAATGAATTCGACCACTTTCACAACAGTTCATATAATAGTAATAAAAATTATGTCTTTGATACCAAATTTATGTTAGATTGGAATCTCAAGAGGGGGTGAATTGAGTTCCTATATAAATTTTGTTTAAAAACTTTTTTATATTGATCCCTGAAATGTTAAAACGGCCTAGTTGATTAAGGAAGTAACGTTATAACTGTCTTATTAGTCAACATGATTCTCAAAGGATGATTAGTCTTTAGGTGAATCAGTGTTAAAAACTTCTTCAAATTTTGAAACATGATTACTAAATTAAACAGATATACACAATAATAAAAACTAACTATAAAAGTGAATGCAAAATATTTTTATGTTTTAGTAGTTATAAGAAGATAAAAATATATAAAATTGAGTATAAAAAATAATTGAGCAAAGCTATGTTAAACAATAGGTTTAGTCTCAATCTGAGACTTAATCCTCTCCACTTGGTGATCACCTTCCACCAAGAAATTTATATTAACAATAAACATGATACAAGGCCTATTTCGGGCTTTACAACAGTTTTTACAAACTGTCCAGTGTTCACATCCTCTAAAAGAGTTCTTTATGGAAAAAATAGACATTACATACCACACACAATATCTTACACATTTATACATGGGAAAAATATGTATGTGACGTTTGATGTCAGGATATTTAGTTTCCTCATGTTCAAACACAAGAGATAGTGTGTGTAACAAACAGACACACACACTTCTCAGAAATGAAAAAAGAAGGAACACAATAGATATTATATTATAATCTTGATATTAGAAATATATATTTGTTTTAAGTTCATCTCTTGACTCCTTGGAGTGAAGAATTTGTTGTTCAAGTATTTCTCTAAATGTTGTCTCCAAAAATAGAGTGTCGCAACTCCAGGTTCAAGCATTCATGAATTGAGTGTTTTGATTCTTGTGATGATCGAGAGTAGATGAGGCACAAAATGTATCATTGAAATTGATCTCCCGAAATGATCATTTATATGTTATTGAGTTCACATTGTAGGCATTGAATGCATCTTCATTGATCTAGAAAGTATGCTCCTTCACATGAATAGACATGCACATCCCATTCCACACACCTTTTTTTCTTCCACGGTCCTCTATTTTATATATGAGGTTCAACAATAAGAATAAGTACATCATGTGAAATATTTATCGTACCTCGTACTGTCCCCAGATACGACCTCTTGATAAGTCTACAATTAGTATTAATTTATGTCAGAAGCATTAAATTTACCATATATGACCATTATAATAATCTTAAGTGTTTGTCAAAGTATGGAGTAGAATAGTATGGTAGATTGGTAGCAGTATCCTTCACAACGGTAGGCTTCAACAGTAGGTTCACATCCGTAGCCTTCATCGGTAACCTTATCAATAGTAACCTTCCATTGGTAGCCTTCATCGGTGAACTTTTCATAAGGGACCATTACATCGGTGCCCATTGCATCGGTGACTATTTCATCAGTGACCATTGTAAAAGTGACCTTTGCATCAGTGACCTTTGCATAAGTGTTCTTTGTATTAGTGAACTTTTTATCGGTGACCTTTGCATTGGTGACCCTTGCTTCTTGAGAAATTTTACACTGTGAGCTTAAATAAAAGAATGGTGAGATTAAATGTACATAGTTATTATATTGATATAAACATGATTTTCACAGAAATTATTATTATGTAAGTGAAATAAGATTATTTATATAAATAAAACAAGATTTTGGATTATCAAAATAGGTGAGTTCAATAGATTGATTAGTTTGAGGTTCTAAGATCCTAGAACTAACTGAACTTAGGTAATAATAATATGGATCATCATTTTTACATGATTATGAATGTTATTTTTAGAAGAAGTAATTTATTTATACTGATTGTTTTAAATAAATGGATTATAGGAAAAAAAAATTCCGATTTTGATATATCTTCCTGCTACTTCATTTTATACTATTTTATGATTTAAAATATTTTAATTCAATGCCTTGGATATTATATATAAATTGAGATAATTGATGGTTTAACTATTATATAATAAATTAGGATACACATAGAAAGGACCTATTTTGAATTTTATCTCTCACCCAACCATTATATTCAAGTGTTTGTAGATATTGTTAATCCAATTCATGTAGTGGGAAGGAGCCACAAAGAGGTGGTGTTTTTGCTTGATTATTGGTACTATGTAGTTATGGTGGTGATCGGTTGACCAATGATCTACTAGATACACATTGATTGTGATAATTTCTCTTGAGATATGTTTTTTTATATTTTACCTAGTGATGTTCATCTATATTATATTGGTACTTTTCTCATTTAAAAGTGTTTGGAATAATAATTGGTTATTATTTATTCTGATATGAAATCTAGATGGTTTGTTTTTGGGTTTTATGTATGAAATTTCTATAATGTTTAATATGATTATGGGTTCTTTTCGCAAAACCATTGGGATACAAAAATATGTTCAGGGATTCTCAAGGTCAGCTTAGGAATTGGGGAACAAGGGTATTCAGGATAGTTCATGAAAGAATGGTATCAAAGGCGCATGTTGTATGTCTTTCCATGACAACAGTATGTGATTTTGGGATGTCTTGGTAGACATGTGATAGGATTTTTATGTACATAGGATTGCATTTCATGAATGTTCCCAACATGTCTCATTGTATAAATCCTTGAGTCACTATAAGTCTCTTGGAATTATGCCTATAAGGTGTAAATATATTTAAATATAGGAATTTCCATGAACCGGATATAATAATTATTACCAATTTCTTAGTGTCTCGTATTTATATTGTATAGTTTCAAGACAATAATTTTTTGTTTGAACATGACATGAGTAGAATTTATTTGTGAATCCAAAAAATAAAATCTCCCAATGGACCAAAATCTGGTTGACATAGTCATGTGTGTTTTTCAAGAATTATGATTGGTACCCAATAAATTTATGGATCTAGTAGTTTAACCATGAAGGGATAATACTAGGGATCAAATTGAATAGTTTATTTGATATAAACCATCATTATTCCTAGTGTTTACTTATCATCCAGAGGTTTATGACTAATTTAAGAGTATTGAGAAACATTTTGAGTTACTATAAATTCATGATTTGATAAATGTGATGTGTTCTAAATTCATGATGGAAGGACCTCTCAAGACAATGTGGGATTCTAAATTCATAGGCATGAATCAGAAGTTAAAATGTGGGAGGAAATTTCATTTAACATCACAAAGTAGTTCTATCAACAATCCACTTTTTTGGAAATGTATATGGTGTTTCATAGCCTCCAGTAGGGTGATAGATACAACACATATTATTGAAAACAATTTTCAAAACATAATTAGTTTTATCCAGAGGAGGGAATGAATGTATAATTGAATTCAATGTATCTATATGGAACTTAATCCAATTATTTGGAATAACGTTTTCATGATGTGGCTCATATATTATTTTGATGTGCTGGATAATTCATTTATTTCTAGTCTTGATAAACATGGTATGTTAGGGTTTATCTAAGTTCCTATTACTGCCAGTTGTTTTCCTATTAGTCCCATTAATGAAATAAATAGTGTGACAAGCCTCATAGTGGTTTCCAAAATATTTCATCATCTAATACATTGTTGCTGTATATAGTATCCCTTTTACTTTTTTAAAATTCATACTATTTGGGAACTAAAAACAAGTTTGTATTGAAGATCTATAGATATGATGTTTTTGGGTAAGTAAGACAACCAAATAGATGCTTAACATATTCTTTCTTCACAATGACAAGAAAAAATTTCTTCAATTATTAAATAACTACAATTTAATAATATTCATTATGAACTATGTTCTTATAGCCACATCAATTGAGAATAAATTTTTTTATGCATGGTTATAGTTTGTAGATAATGTTGATGTGGGTCCTATAATGGTGAAAGTTACCAAAAATATAACTAAATTAGTAGAAAATATATGAATCGATATTGATTAATCGCATTCATTTATTATGAATCATGTTGTATATTTATTAGACATATTGTATGGATAATTTATTATTCCATAAAAATTATTAAACACCTCAGAAAAAATATAGAAGGGTATTTCATGTCCCGATTATGTTATCTATCTATCATAGATTATGTTCACAAGGGATTTACTACTAAACAAAATGAAATCAAATGATTCCATTCGTAGGGTAGAGGGGATGATATATCATAAATCCCAAATTGACTATTAAAATTTGAGGGTCTCTTTTTCATTTCCCTGTTGGTGATTGGTATTTTTATGTGATAATGGGAACTGAGGTTGTGTAGATCCAGTCCAATTTTTCAATAGTTGGGAAGAGTTCTATCAGTTTTTTATTTTGTCTTGTAGTAGTAATCATTGTTGATTGGTCTAACTCTTGTTATTTTCTTGTTTAGAGAGGTGTAACCATATAATTATTATAGAATTTCTTTTGTATGAGTGATGGGGAGATCAATTATTTGGTAATATATACATTAACAGTTTCAATTTAAACATATTATAATGCAATAAAAGAATTAGAAGGGAAAAAGCAGAGATTAATGCCTTTTTATAAAAATGTATTTATATTCCTGAGTGTTCCACCTTGGCAGGTACAAGATCCTTTTGAAATAAAGTATGACAGGTCACATTGAATTTGAATATATTACTAAAAACTAAATAGTGTTATAGTAATGAACATGTATCAATTTTGTTAGATGGAATATTCATTTTACGTAATTAAATGGGTGATGTTGTTTCCACGATTGATATTCATTCATGATACCATCAATATGGATTAAAAGAATCTATTATCATGAAGTATTCCATTAGATGTAGGTATAACTATTTTCAATATCATTGTATGAAATTTAGTCTAACCAATCCTAATGTAGTTTTTATGCTTATAATGAATTGGATATTCCATGAGCATCATGATATGACCATGGAGGCATTTTTGGACACTTATTTGTTTACTCAAAAACCTAATTTTACCATGTGCATCCCATGTTAATATTTTTAGAAACCTTGATAGATCTTTGACATTACATGTAGTTTTCAAAATGCAATTTAAGGATTATATAATTGATTTTATTTGGGAACAGGGCCTCAAAATGGTGTTTTTTGGTCGATCTTAATAAGTTGATGGTTTTTTTTAAATGGGAGGACAACATATTGTTTTTTTAGAATTTAGGGAATCGTAGAAATAAGAATCTATTATAGAATTTTGATTAATTATTTATTTAATGTCAATTATCTAAAGATATATCTCACTCAAAAATGTAGTTAGTTTTAATGGGAATCATATTTTATGTGTTATTTTTAATTGTTTTATAATATATTGACTTTTTTCATGTTTTATCTTCTTGAGGCTGGGAAGAGATGTGTTTTATTTTCTGATGCATCTTGTTTGGGTTTGGGATGCATTCTTTTGTAGGCTTTTCACGTGATTTCCCAGTTCTTGAAAGGTTAGGCTACATGATAAAAAATACAAACCTTAATCATGAGATCGAATACATGATGTATTCTCTTAAGAGTTAGATAAACTACTATTAATGAGATTTTTTTTAATTTATACCAAACACAATATATTGAGTTATATCTTTTATATATATATTTTATGATCGTTATGTAGAGATGAGGGGTGGTGTACCTAGAATAATCATATTTCGACATTGGTTATACCTAAACTAAGGGGAATGTCATTATTGATACATTAAGAAATAAACATTCATCCCATACTCTAAATGATTAATCAAAGGGGTGGTATTAAATAGATCACTTTTCATTGTATCATTTTGGAGTCCCAAACAAAGTGATCGTGATTATTATTAAAAAATCTCTATTTAAAACCTCTCTTATAAACATAATTATTTATGAGTATTAATGTTATGATGAGTTTCATATCCTTATGGATGTTTTTTGTAGCGGGGAGGCAATTCCTAAGTTTTCATTCCACTATAAGGGTGTCCTTTTAATTTTAAACAATATGTTATAACTATTTTTGTGAGAATATTTGTGATGGGGGATTGGTATAATTCCCATTTTGTGGTGAACTACATTACATTGAATATATACTATGATATTTGTTGAGTCTTCTGGTGGAAATGAATGAGGTTATAAGTCTCTGACATTATTCAGGTTAATTTAACTTTTACCATATTATGATCGAGGATCATTAACCCTTCATGTATGTTTCATCGCCATATTGTGCTAACATGTATCTTGGATGATGTTTATTTTAATATCATGGTTGGATTCCCATGTACCCCTCAAGGGAATAATTTTAAATGGGGTTTTTATGGAATAAATATCCAAATTTTCTCACTTCATTATCATTAAAAACACATCAAATGTTGAGGATTTTGGAAGACTCCATCTAAAAGTGTCTTAAGAAATTACTTGGGATTCCATTTCGTATAACCAAGGATAGGGATATCTAGTTCACAATAAGTTCATTTATATCCTTGAATCATTCAAAATGATCCTATTACAAATTAAATAGGGATTATAATTCATAGATGGGTGTTTATACATGATGGTTTATATACATCCATAAAGAAATTATATATTCTTAGATTCTTAATTTTTGAAGATCATGGGATACACAAACAGGTATGACTTAATTTTTTTAAAAAAACAGTTATATATTAAAATTAAAATCAGATCCGTATGATACCTTTTATGATATTATTTAGATATCACCTCTGTCTGTGAGATATTGGTAAAGATTCCTTGGATTGTCCTAGTTAACTCCAAGAGATGACAATGAATATTATGTTAATTAACTAGGGGATAGTAATCTCATAGTGGAATTTAAAAAATAATAATAATCATAAATATTTACCATTAGAGATTTAAGTTGGTTACTAGATGTTTTTAATTGATTCACTATAATCATTTCATTGAGTGCCTAAATGTTGATATTTCTTTTATTATTATTTGTGGGAACATTCAACATTTTTGAGTGAGTATGAAATTTTGAATAACATTTATCCATTCCATAATAGTTTATGTAGTTAATTGTTTTTCATGTACCATAGTTCATTAAGTATAAACTTGACCCTTCTCGTGTTTTGTGTTTGGAAGACATTTATTTGGTACTCAATTAGTCTGTGACTAAGAATCAAATAAGGATTTTTATCCTACAATGAAAGTCTTTCAAGCAAAGACCATACCATTGGTTGATGTGATATGAAATCATGGTTCAGATTCACATGATAATTTGGATCATGATACATTGATGAGTGATCCTTTCCCTCATATAGTTAATATAGACTCATCATGATATTAATTTTAAGTAAATGTTTTTTATAGTATGGATTTTTTGAAATTATGTTTCTGGTTTTCAGTTACATTAGAAACCTTGTTTTGATTTTAAATTGTTTGAAACATGATTTAGGGTGTTATTGGATACTACTAATTTGTTTTTTATGTTTGTGGGACTATATATAAATTGGGACACTGTTAGGGAAGATGATTATTTTTTACAAAAAAACCATGTCCACTATGTTGATTATTTAAAGGGGGAATTTTTTTTTCAATTTTTTTGGAATAACCCCTAAAATATTTATGCCTTTTATAGTTCTGTTTTTAGGGTTGTTGAATAGATTTTTAACCATGATTCTAGATATTCCTCTATTTCTAGATTCATAATAATAGATTATAATTAGGGTGCACAGTTACAACTTACTATGAAGTCCAATCATGAAACTTTTCACATGGTCCTTTAATCGCTTGAAATTTCATTGATAAATACCAGGACCCCTTATGTAATACTTAATCACGCCATTCAATCCTAATTATTTTAATTATCATTTTGATTCCCTATAGTGTATTAATTGGATCCCATAACATATTTTCTTCCAAATCTATGTACTGGTGTAAAATGTCGACCCCTCTCTTATTTTTAGTGACACACTTAGTTTGATTTTATTATCTCTTATATTTTAATCTCTTTTGATAATGTAAAGTAATACAATTTATTATTGATTTTTTTTCAAAGGATCTTATTTTAATTTATTTTAATTATATGTATTGTACCCAAAAACTATTCAACTTTAAAACCACATTGATTTTTCATATTTCTTATGATTATTTTTTTATTATGTTATTATATATAGGTTGTTCTATAATGATTTACCATATATTTTAAATTTAAAATTCCTTATTTATTTAAAAATATTTTAAAATTTATTATTAACACCATGATTTTATTGGGTTGAATATTGATTTAAAAATTCAATGGAAATTCTCAAGAAACTTCAATTTCAATGATAATAAAATTACCTTGTTGATTTTGTGGAAAACAATCGATATAAATGATAAAATTATTATCCAAATGAATATAATTTTATTACTATTAAATTTGGATTCAAATGAATGATTATTTAAATGGAATAGACTTCATGATAACTCATGATTTGGTTCTAAAATTGAAAAGGAATGTTGAACACGAGATTAATTATTTGAACAATGAATGATGAACTGATTTTAAATGATTAATCTACCCTTTTATGATTGATTGATTTATTGAAGAACTTGTGAGCATCATGAGATAGTGGGTGATTATGAAAAGAACATTATTAATCATTTTCCATAGTTATGTATTGATGATGTGCAATTTAACTACTCATAGTTCTACTTGAGTTTCCCAAATGGGATTTTGATTTACTAGTCATGTTGGCCTAAAAAAAAGTATGTGTTCACATATACATGGAGAAATTATTTATGATTCATTATTGTGAGGGTCAAAGGGGATATAAGTAATTTAACTTAGTGCGTATGAACATTTTTATAGGTTTTGATATGATTATTCATGTCATTTATTGGGGAAGTAAACAATTCATGATATTTTTTATATAATTTTATTATATAAAATGTTCATTTAAATATTATATTATTTATCTGACATCTACTATAATATATATTATTTTATGATTTAATATTTTTAATTGTTATGACTTGAAATTTTTATTTCAAATGAATCCTTAAATGGTTTAACTATAATAGAATTGAAAATAGAACACTTGGTGAGACCCTAAATTGAGTTTTATATCACCCCATACCATTAACGTAAGGAGTTTATAGATCATGTAATGTTATTTCCATGTAAAGGGAATGAACTAATTGGTATTTGCGGGTGTGTTTGATATATGACACTCTATAGTGATGGTGGAAACTACTATTAAAATAGGGGACTTATATCATAGTGATGGTGTGGCTATTCCTTGATGTACGTTTTTTCTTATTAATTCAGCTTAAACATGTGATGTTTTTTTATCTTCTTTTGGAAATTTTACATTATATGTGTTTTTGAAGAACATACTGGTTAATTTTTTTAGTTGTTCTGTCATGATGAGTTTTTTTCATGCCCATTTCATTAAATCTTTGGTATGATTCCACAGGACAGTCACATACTCATAGAGATTGGGAAATCCATTCAGGATATTTCAAGTCTGGAATGATATCAATCGACCATGGTTTTTGGGCTATTTTATGACACTTTACATGGTCATTTGGTGTATCATCGTGATATTTGGTGAAATATTTTTTAATTAATGTAATCATTTTATATATTTCACTTCAAACAATGATGAATATGTATGTTTTATATAGAAAACATTATGTTTAGATTATGTTAATTGAAACACCTACAAAATAGAGATCTATATGAAACATTTTCATAGCTTGTGTAATATGAAACATCTTTTTTGGATTTTTTTACAAAAAATTCCATGTTCTTTCGATAGATTGGATTATATGTAAGATAAATTATTATTATAGATTAATATATTAATAATATATTATTATACAATATATTCTAATATATAAACTAGAACTTAAAGTAGTTGATATGAATATTACATACCAAACAAATGAAAAAATAAGGTATATAAGAAGAAATCATTAGTTACCAATAAATTATAAATGAAAATATATACCAATTGATTATAATCAAAATAGTTTTATTTTTATCCACCCATTGTTGTTTAGTAAAAATATATTGCATCAATTACAAATATTGAATTAAAATTATAAATTATACATGTTATATATTCAGTCAAATATTTTAGATATTCATTGAATATATTTTATAAGCATAATATAAAAACTAACACAATTTTATGTACAACACCTTATATTTTTCAGAAGTCTAATTTTTACGCCTTTTAATGGACAACCCATTTCAAATATAAATTTTAAAACATTTTGAATTTTTATATTTAATAATAAACTAATTTTTTTTAAAATGTGATATAGAAACTTACTTTCGTTGATTTTCTTAGTTTCTTTAGAAACATTTTTTTTTATAAATAGAGAATAAGAAAAAAAATTATTTCAAAATATATTTTTCATCCAATTTATTTATATGTTAAAAATATTTTATAAATTTTATATAATATTAAATTATTTAAATTAAAAAAAGTAAAAAAATATGTTAATTGGGATCATTTTTAAATTTATAGTAGATATAAAAACATTTCAAATTTTTGAACATTTCACTTTAAAAAACCACATTTTCATTTTTTTCTGTGGAATTAATTTTATATAAAATCCATCAAATTTGGGGAATTTAATTTGGTAAAATGTATTTCATATTTTTTAATCATAAGCTAAAAATAATTTTTTTAGGGAAATTTTATTTTAAAATATAAAAAATATACAATGGTAAATAAATTAATTACCAAAATATTGGTAAAAAATGAGTCTTGTGAATGGTAAATAGGTATATGATTAAAATAACTAAAAAATAAAAAAATAAATGAACATTAAGATTTTTTCTATCCCCTAAAAATCTTAACCAAATTATTTTAATGTCCAATTATTTGTTATAAATTCTGCCTAAATGTTCTAAACTTCAATACAAAATAATAAATAATTTACTCACTTGAACCAACATCCCCTAAAGTAAATATTCCACAACTCAGCTTGCCATTTTGACAAAAAAATACCTGTATATTTTAAAATATCTTCAAAAAACTATCCTCATCACTCTACCCTGGTAAAATTTCGTTTGGTCTCACCAAAAACCTTGACCATGGTCCTTAAGGGTCTCTCATTATGGTGTTATTTAAGCGGTAATTTTCCAAAGTACCTCTCTTAATTTATTTATTTTTTCTACTTTTTCCTTAGATAATTACTCCCAAAATTAATCATAACTAAATGATAATGTATATATAGTATTTCTATGTTTATAATAAAATATATCATATCCATTATATTTCTCACCTCCTCTTATTCAATGAAATGAAATTGTTTTCCATGTTATGCAATGTCATCACCACTATGAATAATGTTTTTCTTCATTTTTCATAATCTCCCTTTTGGATGGGCATAAAAATAATTTAATTATTAAAATAATTAATATTTATATTATAACCTATATAATTATATTGATTTTGGGTATTAAAGATAACTTCATTCCTTTCATATTGTTGATATACGATAACATTGTTAGGGGACGTGTGGACCACCGCCTCCTTAATGGGAAGTGATTCATTCACACATCACATGGAATGAATTGAAGATTTACTATAACACCTCAGGTAAATAAAGAATATGAAATTTTTATATTTATCGATATTTGTGAATAAAATAATAATATTACATTAAAAGGGATTCTATGCTCGATGGAGTACCCAATACGCAACAACGAGTTTCTTGGAAATCTTACGTTGCACTCTAATAATAAAATAATATTATTTTAAATGGTAGTTAACGCCTACCTGTTGTGATGGTGGGAATGAATAGAACAAACTAAAAAATTATTATATATTTTTTGTCAAATATTTTTACTTTTTACAATAAAATTTTAGAGGATTAAAAATGCGAATTAATCCAATTTTAAGCGTAAACATTCTAATATTCTTTAAAAGGACGATTAACCGCCTTTTGATGGCGAACCTCTTTTAAATACACTTTTTGACAATTTTATGTCTAATATTTGACTAAATTAAATTCTTCTTTAGAATCAGGACATCTAAATTTACTTTGTGTAAATTTTTTGTATTTTTCCGAAAAAATTCAATTTTTAATGAATAGTGAAAAATGTTGTATTTTAATTCAAAATATCTTTTTAATTTAATTTATTTATATGATTAGATTATCTTTTGAATTGGTTTTAGAGTAAAATTAGAATATATTTTTTCCATTTAATCTAATAGTGGTCATTGGAATTATTTTCCTATTGAAATCAGACTTAAACTAGTGTTAATCTTTTGATACATTTTGTTTCATAAAAACAGGCTATTTGTTTTGACAGCGGGAATTAATTATTAAATTTATTAATTAAACTTAAATGTTTTGAATTTTGTAAAATAGAAATAATTTTTGAATTCGGAATATAAAATATAGCTTAGGGTGAATTTTTGGTAATTTTCTGAAAAACTTCAATTTTTGATGAATAGTGAAACCACTAAGTGGTACTTATAAAAACTGATTTTCCATTTAAATGAAATTTTTCCATATTTGGGTTTTGAATTTCAAAAATCCGACATACATGGTTGTAATTAAGATATAAAATGTGGTTCATTGGGATTAAAATAATTTATTGGTGAATAGTAACTTATTAAGTTTTTAATCGCGATTAGAGGTAATTAGTGTAGTTTAAGGTAAGAATAATGTTTTAATAAAATAAAATGAGCTTGAAACATGTCCTACACTCATTGGATGTGTCATGGCCGACATATTCAATCCATGGATCAACTTGGGGACCCCATGGAGACACTTTGGTTGGGAAATGACATTAATAACTTTTTATTTAATGTTAACGTAAAAATGACACAAACATGAGATGTTTTACTAAAAAAATTGTTACAAGGGGTTATACAAGTCAGATTTTTGACTATTAATATTCATTAGAAATATAAAACTATTTACTACATCATGATATTTTTTTTATAATTTTTAGACATTAAATATATTAAATTAGTTATGACATCATGATGATGCAGCGATTACCACAATAATAAAGGATTTAAATAAAATGAAAAGATAATGTAAAATCTATGACCTACACATGTCCAAAACCTATTGGATGGGTATATTTAGAACCCTTATCATTTTATCCTAGAAACACATCAATGTGGCACCATTAAAATCTGAAACTCATTCTAAAATAAAGTAACATTTCTTTACTTTCCAAGAGTGCCCCTCCTCTCCTCTTATAAAAGGCCCCCACCTCTGCCTCCTTACCCACAAATCCAAAGCCTTTGGATTGGCCAACCCCTGTCCATTTTGTCTCTCCACATCCCTCTGTAACTCTTAGAAGCCTCACTTTGGTCAGAAGTCATCCCAAGGAAGCCTTTGAGCTCAAACAATGGCAGTTACCCGATTTTAAGGTAATGTCTTCACTTGAGTCCTTTTGTATTATTTTTCTTCTCCACCCCCTTAAACTCTTTTTACTCCTTTATTTTGTAAAAACCGAAGTATATTTAATATACTAGTATTTTTTTATGTTAAGGATTCGAGCTACACTTACACACACCTTCGTTTAATGGTTAAATAACATACTGTTTCTGTGGATGGCGAATTATTGCCTCACGAAACGATGATTGTTCAATCTTCTCTTAACACCTTTCATGGTGTCCATTAAGATGTTACTATATTTATATATGATATATAATATTTTTGTGTTTTCCTTAAGCTTCTGTATTTTTCATTTATGGCATACCTTTATGGCTTCCATTATGGGTATATAGGATATCTTCATTTTAGGAAGTGCGGACTACCGCCCTTCAAAGTGATTTGATTCGTTAATACCATATGTGGTACATATAAAGGATATATTTAATGATATTATATATGATACCATACTGGAATTAAAATAATATTATGTATCATTATTTTTTAATTCCATTAAATATGAAATAGAAATGGAGGTAGCGTTCATGCGTACATATGGCTTACCGTCTCCATGAACGGTGCATTTCATTTCATAACTCTAAATGTTTTGTAATATTATAAATGCATGAATATACTGGATATATATTATATATATATATGATATCTACATCATGAATACAATTCTGGATATAATGGATATTTTACCACATGAACAACTTGTAATTATAAAGAGTTTATTTTTGACTCAAGTAACAATGATCGTTAAAACGCCTGTTATTAGCTTAAATAATAACATAGTGTTCATGACAGGGTAATAATTGATATAAAAAGAATAATGAACTTGAAAAAGTTTCTTAAGGATGTATAAATTAACTCAAGTTTATTATTCAGGAGATTAAAGAACGATCGAGTCAAGTTGGACTCGAGGTAAAGGATCCTACTCCTCTCTTTCTTTTTAAGTACACTCTTTTATGTCATTCCTTTTAAAGCTCATCTTTCATGTTATTGGGATGTTATTTTATATTTCTATTACTTTAATTTTTATGTTCATATTATGAGAGACCCTATTCTCTCTCATCAATCCATTTTGGAAGTTTTGAGTGGCGCCGTTAGGCTGCCAAAATTTCGTAAGGGATCCAACCTCTCTCGTTCATTTTAAGTAATCTCTTTTATGTCATTTATTTTAAGCTCATCTTTCTTATGTTTGAGGATTTTCTTTTATATTACTCATACTTTACATTTATGTTCATATTATGGGAGACCCTATTTTATTTCATAAATCCATCTTTAGAAGTTTTATGTGGCCCCGTTAGGCAGCCGAGTTTTCATAAGGGGTTTTTCATATCACTTTTATTCCCATGAGATTTATGCTACATTTTCCACAATTTCTTTTGAGTGGTGTATTTACTGCACATTATTTTACTCATTGTGTAATATAAATTCATTTAATAGTATCTATATCAATGTTATATTGTCCTTCTTTCACGAGGTGTATTTTTCGAAAGATACCCATGTTGGTAAGGGAACCTTTCACCCTCCTCTTTTTAAAAGACTTCTTTTGTTATGTCTTTTAATTCACATAACATTATGTTGGGATATGTTCTTATATATCCTTAGTGATTCAAATTTTATGTCCAAGTGATGAGATACCCTTTTTATCTCTCATCAACTCATTTTCTGATTTTTGTAGTGACGCCGTTGGGCTGTAAAATTTTTGCAAGGGAACTTCTTAACCCAATTTTGATTCTTTGGGATAAGCATGTACTCCTTGAATATGTCGTTCTAAGAATATGTGTGAATAACCTCTGATTGTTTTACACTTAATATCCCATTATATTGGGTGTATTATTTTGTCACACATAATTATGTAATTGATTTATCCTTAATCCAAGGATATCGTCTTTGTATGGGACTTCGTCTCAATATCCTTTCATTGAGGCATATTTTGTTTTATACACAACCTTCTTTTATACAGTGTATAAAACCCTTTGACTTTTATATTTATCCGAAAGTAATATTTTTTATACAGAGCATTTTACAAAACGACAAAAGGGAATGTTTTTTTCATACGTATGCGGCGAAAATGACTCCTTAACCGCCATGACAATTATTTGAGTTTCGGCTTCCTCTACAAGCCATACTTTTTTTATAATGAAAAATAAATACCATTTTTTACTTTTCTTTTATTTTGGTATTGAAAATGGTTTTCATAATGTTTTTATATCAATGTGTTGTATTGATATCTTGTGATTGAAAAGTGGAAATGTAATGTTTCCTTTATGCGTGTTTTATGTGATACAATTATGTTATGGTTCTTGGGAATTATTATGAAGACTAGTGGTTCCGTGATAAACTGAGGGCGGGTGAGCCCGATATAGCTCTCCAATTCATTGGGTAACGTGAAGGGGTTAAATGTTAAGGTTTCTCCGAAGATATTTTGGGAATATATTGTGATGGGTATTCCAAACGTAACCAAGTGGGTTACTCCCTACGTAAGAATGTTATCAATGTCTCAAGTTACCTTTATGTCTTATGATTTATATGATTTATTCATGATTTTATGAGGTATGTTAAAATGATTATGTTTTATGGGTAAAGTATGATTTCATTCATATGTATACATGTACTCATTTTCCTTTCCATATTTTTATATCCCTTACTGAGCTTTTTATGCTCATCCGATGTTTTTGAAAAGTTTTTCACAGGTCAAGGGAAGGGTACATGATATGATGATAGTGTCAAGGAAGTGTCAAGAAAGAATCCATGTTTTACTTTAAATATGTTTCCGTTGATGGGAAAATTGAATACTATCTTTTATGTAACCACTTTGTTTAAATGTGGAATGTAATGCATGTTTTATGATCTAATTCTCAAAAACTATAAACCTGAAAAGATCCTCAATGTACAATCTTGTAATAACTCATGATTAAGTAAGGTTTAAGGCTGGGGAGTTATAGTTGGTATCAAAGGTCGGTTTAGATAACTTTAGTGGTTAGGGTATTCTCTAGGCATAAGTGACATTACCATAATGGTTAGGATTTCAGAAAGAGTGCTAGTTTTAGATAAAGTGAATGAGTATGTATATGTTAGAGTTTATCTTCCCATTTGTACATGATGGTTTTGTTGATATACTCACACTAACATTTCTATTTTTAGTGAATGGATGTATCTAGCAGGCATCAAAGTGACAATAGGTTTGAAGGAAACTGTGGTGGTTCTCTGATTATGAGACTGGATGAAATGGGGGATTCAATGAGGAAACTCGTGGTTGTTCTAAACCAACTATCAAGGAGCCATGGTCAACCACTTGTACCTTGGTATGTTCTGTAATGCATCATGTATGAGATGGCCAATCGATGTGGAAGTTCAGGTAATAATTATAAAGGTAACCATTAGCGTTTATATGATCCTTGCTTTTGAGGTAAATTATCAGTTATTATATATTATGATGGAAAATGAAAGGCATGAGATAAACTTGATGTTAAAATATGTTATGATTATTTTTGTAGATTTTATCTCGTTTTGGGGAATGTTTGAAGAATTATATAGTTTGGGAAAAAGGACAACACGCAGACCGTGTGACAACCCGTCGCGTCGGACAAAGCTGCAGGAATCGAACCCACAACCAAAGTGCGATTGGTATTTATCGCCTACCACTGGACTACGTAAAGTCCCTGGTTAGTCTGACTAATTCTTTTTAGTTAGATTATTTTAGGAATCAAGAGTAAGTTTATTTTGGATTATCTATGGAAATTATTAAACTATCATGGAGGATATCTGATTTGGTTAATTACTTTTCAATATGAGAATTTAAGAGCAACTAATGTTATTTAGAGATAAAATTTAATTTGTACCTTGGAAGACTATGTGATTAAATCTTTCAAATATTTCAGTTTAAATCTTAGTTTGGTTTACTTTGTTAAATTTTATGAAAAATTGTTTATCAAATGGTCCTCGTTGAACTTTGGGTTTTGTTGGACAAATTTTGGAGATTAAGAATAGATTATCTTTTTATAAAGGGTTATCCTTTTCTGGATTATCTGATCTTGTACTAACCTTTTTGGTTTTGGTTTTGGTTAAGGTCTAAATACATGGGAAGTATATAGTTCTCTTTTGTGGATTAGGTGATTCTCTAGAAGTTGATTATAGTACTCTTAATGTGAACAAGTCTTCCCAAATACTCGTCTTTTGGAAAAAATATGAGTTTGTGTAAGGAATCTAATAAAAGTTGAAAGTCCACTTGATAAGTGATTACGTTTCCTTATGAATAAATTCCTCAATAAAAAGTAACTTAAAACAAAAATGTTTTCTATTAACTTTTTCTACTGGGGAATCGAATACCGTTTAACCCGTCACAAGTTCGTGACTTTCTTGTGGTTAACTTTCTCCTAAAAATGTTTTCTATCACTCTCCATCAGAACATGACCCTATGTTTTCTCCTCCATGTCTAGGTTTTCCTACATGGAATCCTAGTATGGGTTAACTCGGGTGACCTCTGTACTTATCTTTCTTTATTTTAAAGTGATTGTTTTACCGACTCTTGTTCCGATGTGGGACTTTCAAGGATGTTTCCAAGCTCAATTTTAAAATTGTGAGGATGTAATTCCCAAAAAGGGGGGAAGGATGAAACACCACAACTAAATAAAGAATATGAAATTTTTATATTTATCCATATTTGTGAATAAAATATTATTATTACTTTAAAGGGGATGTTATGCTCGATGGCGTACCCAATACGCAACAACGAGTTTCTTGGGAATCTTACGTTGCACTCTAATAATAAAATAATATTATTTTAAATGGTAGTTAACGCCTAGCTGTTGTGATGGCGGGAATGAATAGAACTAACTACAAAATGATTATATATTTTTGTTAAATATTTTCACTTTTGATAATAAAATTTTAGAGGATTAAAAATCCGAATGAATCCAATTTTATGCGCAAACATTCTAATATTCATTAAAAGGTGGATTAACCGCCTTTTGATGGCAAACCTCTTTTAAATCCACTTTTTGACAATTTTATGTGTTATATTTGACTAAATAAAATTATTCTTTAGAATCGGGATATCAAAATTTACTTTGTTTAAATTTTTGGTATTTTTCCGAAAAAATCAATTTTTTATGAATAGTGAAAAATGTTGTATTTTAATTCAAAACCTATTTGTAATATAATTTATTTATATGATTATATTATCTTTTGAATTGGTTTTAAAGTAAAATTAGAATATATTTTTACCATTTAATCCAATAGTGGTCGTTGGAATTAATTTCACTTTGAAATCAGACTTAAACTAGTGTCAGTCTTTTGATACATTTTGTGTCATAAAAACACGCTATTTGTTTTGACAGCGGGAATTAATTATTAAATTTATTAATGAAACTTAAATGTTTTGAATTTTGTAAAATAGACATCATTTTTGAATTTGGAATATAAAATATATCTTAGGGTGAATTTTTGGTAATTTTTTGAAAAACTTCAATTTTTGATGAATATTGAAACCACTAAGTGGTACTTATAAAAACTGATTTTCTGTTGAAATGAAATTTTGCCATCTTTGTGTTTTGAATTTCAAAAATCCGACATACATGGTTTTCATTAAGAAGTAAAATGTGGTTCAATGGGATTAAAATAATTTTTTTGGTGAATAGTAACTTATTAAGTTTTTAATTGCGATTAGAGGTAATTAGTGTAGTTTAAGGTAAAAATTATGTTTTAATAAAATGAAATGATCTAGACACATGTCCTACCCTCATTGGATGTGTCATGGACGACAAAGGCAATCCATGGGTCAACTTGGGGACCCCATGGAGCCACTTTGGTAGGGAAATGACATAAATAACTTTTTATTTAATGTTAAAGTAAAAATGACACAAACATGAAATATTTTACTAAAACAATTGTTACATGGGGTTATACTAGTCAGATTTTTTACTATAAGTATTAATTATAAAGATAAAAAGATTTCCTACATCATGATATTTTTTTTAATTTTTGGACATTAAATATATTAAATTATTTATGACATCATGATGATGAAGCAATTACCTCATTAATAAAGGATTTAAATAAAATGAAAAGATAATGTAAAATCTATAACCTAGACATGTCCAAAACCTATTGGATGGGTATATTTCGAACCCTTATCACCTTAACCTAGAAACACATCAATGTGGGACCATTAAAATCAGAAACTCATTCTAAAATAAAGTAACATTTCTTTACTTTCCAAGTGTGCCCCTCCTCTCCTCTTATAAAAGGCCCCAACCTCTACCTCCTTACCCACACTTCAAAAGCCTTTGTCTCGGCCAAACCCTGCCCATTTTGTCTCTACACATCTCTTATAACTCTTAGAAGCCTCACTTTGGTCAGATGTCTTCCCAAGTAAGCCTTTGATCTCAAACCAAAGGAAGTTACAAGATATTAAGGTAATGTCTTCACTTGAGTCCTTTTGTTTTATTTTGCTTCTCCACACACCTAAAATCTTTTTATTACTTTATTTTGTAACAAAAACATTATCTTCAATATACTAGGATGTTTTTATGTTAAGTATTAGAGCTACACTTACACACACCTTCGTCTAATGGTTAAAAAACATACTGTTTTTATGGATGGTGAATTACTGCCTCAAGAAACGATGGTTGTTCAATCTTCTCTTAACACCATTAAAGGTAGACATTAAGATGTCACTATATTTATATATGATATATAATATGTTTATGTTTTCCTTAAGCTTCTGTATTTTTCATTTATGGCATACCTTTATGGCTTCCATTATGGGTATACGCGATATCTTCATTTTAGGAAGTGCGGACTACCGCCCCCTCAAAGTGATTTGATTCGTTAATAACATATGTGGTACGTATAATGGATTTATTTAATGATATTATATATGATACCATACTGGAATTAAAGTACTATTATGTATCATTATGTTTTAATTCTATTAAATATGAAATAGAAATGGATGTAGCGTTCATGCGTACGTACGACTTACCGTCTCCATGAATGGTGCATTTCATTTCTTAACTCTAAATGTTATGATATATTATAAATGCATGAATATACTGGATATATATGATATATATGATATCTACATCATGAATACAATTCTGGATATAATGGATATTTTACCACATGAACAACTTGTAATTATAAAGAGTTTATTTTTGACTCAGGTACCAATGATTGTTAAAACGACTATTATTAGATTAAATAATAACATAGTGTTCATGAAATTGTAATAAGTGATATAAAAGGAATAATTAAATTGAAAAAGGTTCTTGAGGAAGTATAAATTAACTCAAGTTTATTATTCAGGAGATTAAAGAACGACCGAGTCAAGTTGGACCCGAGGTAAGGGATCATACTCCTCTCATTCTTTTTAAGTACAATCTTTTATGTCATTCATTTTAAAGCTCATATTTATTGTTATTGGGATGTTCTTTTATATTAGTCTTACTATAATTTTTATTTTCATATGATGAGAGACCCTATTCTCTCTCATCAATAAATTTTGGATGTTTTGAGAGGTGCCGTTGGGCTGCCAAAATTTCGTAAGGGATCCAACCTCTCTCGTTCTTTTTAAGTAATCTATTTTATGTCATTTCTAATAAGCTCATATTTCTTATGTTTGAGGATGTTATGGTATATTCCTAATACTGTACTTATATGTTCATATTATGAGAGACCCTATTTTATATCATAAATCCATATTTGGAAGTTTTAAGTGGGCACCGTTAGGCTGCTGAGTTTTCGTAAGGGATTTTTCATCTCACTTTTATTCCCTTGAGATTTATGCTACATTTTCCACAACTTCCATTTAGTGGTGTATGTACTACCCATTATTTTACTCATTGTGTAATATACTTTCATTTATGAGTATTTACATCAATGTTTTATTGTCCTTCTTTCACGGGGTGTATGTTTCGAAAGATACCCATGTCGGTAAGGGAACCTTTCACCCTCCTATTTTTAAAAGACTTATTTTGTTATGTCTTTTAATTCTCATAACATTATGTTGGGATATGTTATTCTATATCCTTAGTGATTCAAATTTTATGTCCAAGTGATGAGATACCCTTTTTATCTCTCATCAACTCATTTTATGAATTTTGTAGTGACGCCGTTGGGATGTCAAATTTTTGCAAGGGAACTTCTTACCCCAATTTTGATTCATTGGGATAAGCTTGTACTCCTTGAATATGTCGTTCTATGAATATGTGTGAATAACCTCTGATTGTTTTACACTTAATATCCACTTATATTTGGTTTATTATTTTGTCACACATAATTATGTAATTGATTTATCCTTAATCCAAGGATACCGTCTTTGTATGGGACTTCATCTCAATCTCCTATCATTGAGGCATATTTTGTTTTATACACAACCATCTTTTATACGGTTTATAAACCCCTTTGAATTTTATATTTATCTGAAAGGAATATTTTATATATAATGCATTGTACTAAATGACAAAAGGGAATGTTTTTTTCATACGTATGTGGCAACAACAACTTCTCCGCCGCCATGACCATTATTTGCGATTCGAAATCCTCTACAAGCCATACATTTTTTTATAATGAAAAATAAATACAATTTTTTACTTTTATTTTATTTTGGTATTGAAAATGGTTTTCATAATGTTTTTATATCAATGTGTTGTATTTATATCTTGTGATTGAAAAGTGGAAATGTAATGTTTCCTTTATGCATGTTTTATGTGATACGATTATGTTATGGTTCTTGGGCATTATTATGAAGACGGGTGGTTCAGTGATAAACTAAGGGCAGGTGAGCCCGATATATCTATCCAATTCATTGGGTAACGCGAAGGGGTTAAACGTTAAGGTTTCTCTGAAGAGATTTAGGGAATATACTATGATGGGTATTCCAAACGTTACCAAGAGGGCTACTCCCTACGTAAGAATGTTATGAATGCATCAAGTTACCTTTATGTATTATGATTTCTATGATTTATTCATGATTTTATGAGGTATGTTAAAATTATTATGTTTTATGGGTAAAGTATGATTTCATTAATATGTATACAAGTACTCATTTTCCTTTCCATATTTTTATATCCCTTACTGAGCTTTTTATGCTCATCCCAAGTTTTTGAAATTTTTTTCACAGGTCAATGGAAGGGTATATGATATGATGATAGTGTCAAGGAAGTTTCAAGAATGAATCCATGTTTTACTTTTAATATGTTTCCGTTGATGGGAAAAATGAATACTATCTTTTATGTAACCACTTTTTTTAAATGTGGAATGTAATGCAAGTTTTATGATCTAATTTTCTAAATCTCTAAACCTGAAAAGATCCTCAATGTGTAATCTTGTAATAACTCAATATTAAGTAAGGTTTAAGGCTGGTTCCTTATATTTACATAATAAAAAAATTATTAATTATATATTAATAAAAATTTAATGATATTATATTTACATAAATATTTAAATAAATGTCACTTGCATTATTTCAATACGATATGAAAAAAATAGTGTCCTTGTTTTTGTATGACCTACCATCTACATGAATGGTATTTTTCATTTATAATTATCTATTAATATAAATACATTTATATTTTATATATAATAAATTTAAATCATGTTTTATATTTTGAAAATAATTAATCCTTGGGAATCAATAAAAACATGTAAGAACCAGTATGATTAATAACGAAAATATCACTCATAACGTATCTTAAATATGAAGTTAATAATAAATGAGAAATATAATGTATTAAGTAAATAATATTGCATATTATACATATGTATATGGTTTTAGGATATAATAATAATAAACATATATATATTAAACAAGAGTCATGAACACGTTTGAAGGAAGTCGAACCTAAGGTAAGGGGATTTCATCACACTTTTTTTATTTTCATGAGATACATTCCTTATTCCCCACTCTATTATTTTATGCGGTGTAAATAATACACAAGAGTTTATTCTAGGAGATTTTACATTATTTTATTTTTAATTAAATATCGATTTGATGATTTCTATTTCACTGGGTTTCATAGTTTGATAGGTACCAAATGCGTACAATAGTTTTGTCTCAATTTTCATTCTGTGGGACACGTGTTTTCTTATAGGCCTATTTTCTTTTACATGGTTTAAATAGTTATATTTTACAATAAATATCAAGAATATAAATATTTTCATGATATATTATTCTATTCAAAATATTATTATTTCCTGAGGATCAAAATTCAAATTTTCCAAAGTGGAATGAGTCACATTGAAATGTTTTAAGATTATATTCCATAATTAATATTCTTATTGATATACTAAGATAATTTTAATTTGAAAGTATTATATAGAAATATTTAAAGTTATAAATAATTTTTAAAATATTCAATTATAATATCTTAAATCTATTTTCCAAGATAAATGGGTTAATTTCACAATCTAATTTCTTTATAAGATTGATTATATGTTTGTATTTACTATGGTATATTTATTATCCATGGCCATGTTTATTAAAATTTATTTTTTGGAATACTTTTTCTATTATTATTCAATTGACTAATGTTGTTTTTTATAACGTATGTGTTTTTATTTAATTGACTAGAATGAAAATTGTTTCACCTTCTTAATAATGTAAATTATTACTTTTTCTACAAAAGTTCATGAATAATGATTTTAACTAATATAGAAAATATACATTTTTACTAATTACATGAATCTTACTTTTCAATTATACAGTGTTATATTCAACAAAATTGTTTTCCTATAAATTTACATCAAAATTTTCATAAATAGAAGGTTTTTAAAAAATAAATGACATTTATCCCCATAATTGTATTCAAGGGATATCTCGAAAAAAAATTCTTTGTATTAGTACATTATTTGATGTTACTTATTTTTTACCGTGGATATGATTTCATGTTTCCATTCATATTAATTTTATGAATGATTTATATTTAACAAACTCTTTTCATTTCATTGTGTTATGTTATTATTGTGTTTTTATGATAATAATTTATTTCCATGGGTTATTATTTGATGAATTATTTATGTTCTTGTGAAACACATATGTCTAATTTAATTATAATAATGGTAGGGAAAATATCCCGCTCCCATGAATTTTGTAATGATAAATGTTTCATTATATAAATATGTTACAAGGGAGGTAATCCCAATCTAGAATCAATATAATATATATTTGGTCATCCCCTGTATGAAAAATGAGTGTACGTGGGTGGAAATCCTACGAAAAAATCAATAGGGTACATCAATGGACATCCCAAGACAATAAATTAGTGTATATGGGTTGTCCTATTAATCCTGAAGTTGGTACACTAGTTATTATCCCAAGCCTCACATGTTGTGAAATTCATGGTAGGTATCCTTTGGTAATGATTTTATATTATTATGTGTCTTCCTCAAATTTTGTGTACTATTATTATGATATTTTTTCAAGGATTGCATTATTTATTTAATTATGATTCATTTCTTATGTATTACCATGATTTATTCAACGATTCATGTTTATGTTCTTTGATATGTAGGGTGTCATCGTGTAATATTATGATCATGTTTATGAATACATGTCTCTTTTGATCACCCTAACTGAACATCAATGCTCACCCATTTTTTTCTATCCTTTCACATGTTATATGGAACAAGTTCATGTTTGAGTAATAGTGGGAATAATCATTTTTGGAAATGTTCATTTCATCCACTAGGCTAGAAAATTGTGTTCCATGTCTCCAAAGGCACTAAACTACGAATTTCATTGGGTTTTTTCTAGTGAAATGTATTCGTTATTCTGTAAAGTTATCTGATTTCCCTGTATGATATGACATGGTCGTTATTGTTGGTATTATAAATAAGGTTTAGTTTACCCATATAAACAAGGATTAGAAATCATATTGTGATAGCTATTAATATTTATAAGAATATTTAGAGGGACTTCTATTATGATATCAATAAGGGGTCATAAAATTAAAAGTATATATCATGATTTAGACATCATATATGTCTTTTTAAATGATTACAAGGTTACCTTTTATGGTTAATGTTTCACATGGTATTATTTTTGGTTTTCGTTAATGGCTATAATTGGAAGGAACCATGAAAAAAGTGGATGTGAGGGAAAATGCACTGAGTATCCTCCTATGACACTCAATGATATAGGGGATGGAATTAAAAATGTTCTTGATATACTCACACAAGCTATGAATAGTGGAATAATTCGAAATTTTCAGACAAGGGATCAACTTCTTTTGAGTCATACATGTAAAAACTTCTATCTTCATTCATTAGGTCTTCTAGTCCACTTTTTTTTTGAATAATAGATATATACTACGAAAAAAATATTTTTCATTCCATAATTTTTGGAACATGTGAATGTTATTCTGGATACGTATCACTTATAAGGTGAAGCATATCTAGGGTGGAATCTAATCAACAATATACGGTAGTATGAAAAAAATGAATCCATATATTGGGATTAGTATCAAAAAATATTATTTAATAATTACATTCATAAAATTATTAAAAAGATTGTAGAAATAGAATTCCTAGAGAATAAGACGAAGGATGATGAATCTATTAATACATATGAAGCAAATTGTACAAGTATTCTTATTTACTCTCCGGTATTATTATCCATCCCCAAAGGAAAAATTAATTGATTCTTTGGTGGCATGAATCCTAGAAGTCAAAAGGCAATGGATATAAGAGACAATATAATAAATCAATAAGGGGTTATATTTTATAAAATGTTGTAAATGGATGTTTGATATTTTTTTCAATCTTATTGTTTTTACATTAAAACGAATATAGAGTTTAATGTATTATTTAACAACAATGGAGGCACGAAAATGAGCATTGCATTATACACATATTGTGGGGCGAAACATGGAGGTAACCCTTATAATGGGTCTATATAATGTTTTTAGTGTTGAAGGGATGGCCATTGAGTAGATGAATGTTGATGTGATGGGAAGAAGATATCTATTGATGTGAATAGTGAAAAATCCCCAAAGAATTCACCGCCCAAACATTAGTGTATCAATTTCTTGGAGTTTTTCCATTATGATAAAAATAGTCCCAATTCAAGGACTATTGGGAATGATCGGCCACATAAACCTATGAATGAAAAGGAAAAAAGAAGTAATATTATATCATAATTTCCTAATTTAACATATATGTTTATGAAATACTTATCCTCCTTCATAGTTTGGAATTTTATGTCTGATTTTTTATTAATAATTTCTATAAAAGTCTGAGTGTTCATATTTTGGTGTGATTTAAAGTTATCGTATTCATCTGTATGGATTATTTAAAAATAATCTCCCATTTGATATTCTATCAGAATATGGATGAACACATGTTTCCAATAATAATGTTTCTTATATAAGATAATAAATAATTCAAGGAATAAAGGATGAAATTTATTTTAGAAGAGTTATAAGGCTATAAATTTATTGAATGATTTGTGTAATAATTGGATGATGTTTGTGAGAATTAAAGTATTATATTTTAACATGTGAATTTATAACATATTGGATAACTTATGATAACTCTATGTTTGTGATAATGATATATGGAATGAAATTTAATTCTATTTAATGATCTCATGATATGATAATTCATGAGGAACAACAAATTTAAAATAATTTTTAAGAATAATATATGAAATTGAAATTGATAATGGTAAAAAAAATGATGAGGTTTTCATAAAACCACATATATATATGTTCTCATTAAAAGAATTTATAAATTAGAAAAATGATATTTAATTTGTTTTTTTATCATCATTATCGAGGATATCATTGACCTCTTTAATACTTCATTAGTTTATCGTTTTCTTATTTTTAAATTTCTTTAGATCATCCACTTTCTATAGATTTGTGATCAGTATTTATATATATGATTATTTACAGTCTCTCTATATTCCCAAATCATCACATATATTATCCTATGTTCTAACATAGTTATGATTTAATTCTTTTTCTATTACTTTCAAATATTTCTTTTCAAAAAACAATTTCTGTATTCATTTTAATGATGTGGGTTTATATGAAAGAAAGCATCAAGTATTAATAGCTTTTAAACCCATATGAATTTTGAGGGAGAAGTTCAGTTTATGGGGGGGAGAATTTAATACACAAATAATTTGTGATATATATATATTTTAAATAATTTAATCTATTCGATATTGTTCATTTCAGACAATAATAAATTTGGATTTTTTTTAATATGAAAAACACTATGATTGGATTATTATATATTCAACCCCTATATAATATTGTTCTTCACGAAACATCAACATAGCTTGTGTTATATGCAACAATGTTTTTTTCATGCGATACACACAATGTTGAGTTCTTTAAAAAATGTTCGTGATACACAAGACTGAGTCTTATCAAATAATATTATATTGTTGAAATGTTTTTATTTAATATATATTATGATAAAACATGGTTGTTAAATTACTATTTATGAATAGTTTCATATATAATTTAAATTAAAAGGTTTATAATATTAATTCATTGGTTATTAATAAATGGAAAATGAAAATTTATTCCAATTGATTATAAAGGAAATGGTTTTATTTTTATGCTCAAAAATTTTTTTGTCTTGAAAAAATATTTTAATTACAATTATTGAATAATAATAATAAAATATGTATGTTATATATTCTATAAAATATTTTGGGAAAAAATCCCTCAAGGTATGATTAAATCATTATTGAGATGACTGTGTTTGTTGACAATGCATGACATGTTGTGTTTGCTGAAAAAGCGAGTCTCAATGACTCAAAATGTTGACAAAACAGTTTTTCTAGAGAATAGGGAAAAGTGTTTTTGGAAAAAGGATTATTTATCTTTTGTTATGGAGGTTTATAATGTTATACTCCATGAATTTTTTGAATTCATAACGTCAAAAATTTGGTAAAGTGGTGTGCAGGTCCAAAAGTGGCGCGCAAGTGTGGCACGCAAGTCCTAAAGTGGCGGGAATGTGTGGCATGCAAGTCTGCCATGCATGTATGGCGTGAAATCATGGCACGCATGTCATATTTCAAGATCTTCATATAAAAATATGACAAATAAAATAAAGAGGCACGAACGTATTAAATGGCGCGCAAGTTTTCTGTGCATGTATGGCGCACAAGTGTGCCGCGGAAGTCATATTTCAAGATCATCATATCAAAAAATGAAAAAGTAAAGGAAGAGAGGTGCAAGCCCTGAAATGGCGTGCAATTGTGTCATGCAAGTATGGCGCGCAAGTGTGGTGCACAAGTCCTCAAAATTCCTCTAAATTGACGGGTACTATCCTCATTTTTTAATGAGCACAACATTTAGAGAAAATCTGAGCACTGATCGTGCAAGAGTAAGTGACATGAGAGTTAAGTGTGCCCTCAAGTGGGGCGCACAAATTTGAGGGGAAATTTTGATGCACAAGTGTAACATGCTTGTTTTCCACAAAATTGTACTGCGCAAGTGTGTCATGCAAGTGTACCCGCACAACCGCGCAAGTGTGGCACACAAGCTATGTAGCGCACATGTTTGGCGCACTAGTGTGGCATGCAAGTGGGGCGCACAAGTTGGTTTTTCTGCAATGAAGGCAGAGGTTGTTCACTAGTTAAAGGGGTGCGCACAAGTCACCTTAGGGTTGCGTGAAAGTTAGAAATTTCAAAGAACATATGTGGTAAAGAGTTATTATTATGTGGATGAAATTTAGACTTTAACAGAGAATATACATATAGTGGAGGATGCATTCATTAGTAATAATGAAGAGACCTACAGTTCTATAAACTGTTAATGGTTCCCTTCTAGAGCAGTGAGCAAAGAAAGAAGAAGAAGGTGATCCTCTCCACTGACAGTGAACTAGAGGGAGAGACTAAGGGAGTGATCCTTGGGAAAGAAGTGACCTGGCCCTAATCCTTGTAAAGTAAGTGATCGTGGGCATAGAAGTGATCATGTAACACCCGAGACTTTTATGTTATATAAATCATCAAAGGAATCTTTTTCTACACAACACTTTCTTGGCTTGATTTACACGAAATCGTGACCTTCCTCGATAGCGTGCGTCGTACGCAATACCGAGTTTCACTAAACAACGATATGCTATTAAAATATTATTAAAACTAGCCGTTATGAATAGTAATAACCACCTTTTGAAATGTTATAAATTTTATTTTTCAAAATGGACTTCATTTTTGGACTTGGAATACCGAAATTAGCCTAGGGTGAAATTTTGGTATTTTTATGAAAACTTTCAATCTTTGATGAATAGTGAAACCACTAAGTGGTAGTTAAAAAACTGAATTTTTCATAAAACTTAATTTTACCGCTTCTGTGAGTGGAATTTCGAAAATCCGAGAGACACGGTTAATATCAAGGACTAAAATGTGGTTCAATGAGATGAAAATAATTTTTGGTGAATAGTAACTTTTTACTTTTTTGTACCACGGTAAAAAGTAAATAGGGTAATTAAGGGTAAAGATGATATTATTATTACCCTAACACATGTCCTAATTCTATTGGATAAGTGTAATTCGACCAAAAACAAACTTAGGAATAAAATATGACCATTTAGGCCCACATGGATTAGATTAGGACATTTATTATTAATTTATTTAAAGAAGGGTTAAAATAGTTAAAATCAAAGTTTAATAAGTAAATAATTTTTAATATGGGGTTATACATAAGATAAATTCGACTATAAATATTCATTAGAAATCTAAAAATATTTCCTACATAATAGTATTTTATTTGTAATATTTAGACATTAAATAATTTAATTTATTTATGACACAATGATGATGCAGTAATTATCTTATTAATGAAATATTGACATAATTGATGTTATAAACACCAAAATAAATGTAATTTGAGACTTTTTATGAATCCCACTAATTTTATAGGTTAATATGACATGTTAGTATTGATTTAATTAACTTGGTTTGAACTAATAATTCTGTTATGATATTCACAAAAATCAATTACTAAATAGTGTCAAAATTGACATAAAATAGTTTTTAAAACAAATATTATATTGGTAATTGTTCTTTTATTCCTAAAAATATGAGGTTCGGCCAAGTGACTTATATAAGGTTATATATATTAATAATATACAACTTGGGGTTCGTTTGGCTGCTTATAGTAAGTTTATTAACCTTATAGTATAAGAACACAAGAAGACATGGTAAAAGTAAAATTATTTAACTTAATGTTAAATATAAATGATAAGGTTAAAATAGGAACCTAAACATGTCTAAATTCTATTGGATAAGAGTATTTCGACCCATACCCACCTTAGCTTCTAAATATATCAATTTGGAGCTATTTAAAACCGAAATTGACTTTATAATAAAATAATAGTTTTAGTTATTCCAAAGGTGCCCCTCTCCTCCCTTATAAAAGGACACCTCCTCCCCCTCTTCCTCACACCACTTGGAGCCTTCATGCTTGGCCAACCCCTGCCACTTTCTCCTCTAAACTTCCCTAGAGAAATCCTAGAGGTTCTGGTCATCTTCAAAGACCAATTTTAGTGCCCTAAAAGAAGGTCTCAAAGAAGCACTTCAAAGAAGTGGTAATGTCCGTTACTGATTCTTTCATCTTTATTTCTTCTTCCACTTCTTCTTCTTTAGTTGTTTCATTATGAAGTAATAACATCAGTATCACTCATATACTTATATGTTATTATAAGTATGAAACAACCCTATTTCACCATCTATCCATCCTACGGAAAAAGAAATCACCGCGCGTGCGTACGTACGGAATACCGTCTCCACGCCGTGGTGTAATCTATTTTCCACCACCACCTTACTTGGATTGGTATAATGGTGTAAATAATGACCATATATGACTATTATAGAGTTATATTGATTCTGAAATAGTATACATATAATCCAATACAATTCCACGATCATAGGAATGATATCATCACTCGTGCGTACGTACCGAATACCGTCTCCACGATGTGATGCGACTCGTTCTACATGATCTTCATTTAATAATGATTATATAAATGAATTGAATGAATTAATATGACATATATTACATTAATACCATTCTTTAAATGAGGTATCTATAACCTAAAGAGAAGAATAAGAATTTATTCGACAAAACACGCATAAAAACAAAAAGTTATAAACACCCGAATAACAAGTAGCAATGAAATATTACTACTACGAAGCTAAGAATATGACCATATATGATATCATAAAAATAAGTATGATTCTGGAATAAGTCAATAACATTATTTAAATCATTATACAGGAGGTTCGGACACTTACAAAGCAAGTCGAACCTAAGGTAAGGGAAATATCACAATCTCATTTTTATCCGAGATTGTTTATACTTTGGTATTTACTGGGGTGTATTTTATCATCCACATCCATGTTTTCTCAATATGTAATATTATTTACATCCACCTACAATTTTTTAAATCCAATTTTACCCTTCGACGAGTTTTTATTAAAATATATGAAAGGAATCTTTTGTCGTTTTTCGTACAAGGTACTTTTTGACTTTTCCGACAAAAGTACGAAGAATGTTTTTTTAACTTATACGACATGAATGGATTTTTAAAACATTATTTCCAAGAATATTCCTTTAAAAGTTTTCAAGTTTATTTTTAATCAACTTCTTTTAGTTTATAATTGTATGACATATTAAGAAAGGAAAAGTGTTTTTGAAGAAGAAAGGATATTTTCCTCAAGAATTCATTTCAAGTGTTTTATCAAAATTATTTTCCATCTAAGATAATAAAGGGTTATGATTTTATCCCTATTATTACATTTATTTGATTATGTTGTGATGGAATTATTTTTATGAATTCCTTTATCTTATATGAATTGTTTTATGATGTCATGTTGGTTAAGAATCCCATTTTTATTACATGGGTTATGAGATGATGTATGGTTTATGATTTTGTGGAACAAATAAGAATGGTATCATTATGAGATGGGTGAGACCTATATCTCCCTCCAATGTATTGGGTAAGGATTTTATATCTAATGAGATAGACATGGCTGGAATGGTAGGTTATACCGGTTCAGTGAAACAGGACTGAAACGAGGGTGACTCGGTTCAGAAAGGGACTTTGTCCACTAAGATAGTCTTGGAAATTAGTCTTGACTAACATGAAATGATTCTCTATGATTATATGTGAATGCCACAAAGTTTCATGTTTTAAGTTATGATTATTGTGATTACATTTCACTGCCATGGTTTATCCCATGTTATGAAATTATGATCTCTTTTGCAGGATATGATTTCCAAAAGTTATGTGCTTGTGTATATGATGTGATTGATATTTCTTTTGTTTACCCTTACTGAGCATTTGAGCTCACCATTTTGTATGTTTTATTTCCCCAGGTCAGGAAGAAAGTTATTAAGTAAGATATGCCAAAAGGGACTATAGATATGATGAAATAAATGGGAGACAGTGTAGATGCTTTATGAACCAGTTGTTTATGTTTCCCAGTTTCTAAAGACACTATACATATACGGTCCTTTCGTGGTTTTGTTATATGTTGTAATAAGTATGATTCAATTTTGAAGTATTAACAATGTATGTAAAGTATGGGTCATTATAGTTGGTATCAGAGGAAAGGTATAGTCAACCTTTGGAAACTGGGATGTGAAAGCCTTAGTAAGAACCCTAAGGATAAGTCTAATCATAGAACACAATCTTAGTGTTTTAGAAATATCCATGAATAACCTAGGATAAGACCTTAAGTGTGAAATTTTATTCTTGATTATGTGGTTTTCCTATTATAATTTGTGTTTCTCACACTATTCTTCTTGGTTTTAGTCAATGTCTAGAACCCGAAGGAACCTTGTTAATGCGGAATGTGACGGGCAATGCAATGATTGTCCCCCTGAGCAACCAAAGGTTATGGGAGCTGGAATGCAAAATCTTGTACCCATGCTCACACAACTTTCTCAAGCTATGAATCATGCAGGACTTCCAAACGAGCAAAGGAAGGAGCAACATTCTGTTGAATCCTTCATGAGGTAGCGTCCACCTTCTTTCAGTGGGTCTACTGATCCATTAGTTGCTGAACAAAGGATTAGTACCACTGAAAAGATATTTTCAGTTCTTCAATGTTCTGAACATGATAAAGTCATCCTAGCAGTTTATCGTTTGGAAGGAGATGCTGATCAGTGGTGGAATCTTATTAAGAATATGAGGCAAAGGGATGAAATTGAGTCCATGGAATGGGATGAGTTCAAGAACTTATTTTTCAATAGGTACTTCCCTCGTATTCTCCGAACAAATACGGAGAAAGAGTTTCTTGAACTGAAGCAAAAGGATGATGAATCTATTGGTACCTATGAAGCAAATTTTACAAGACTTGCAAGGTACGCTTCTAGTATTATTATCCAACCCGAGAGTAAGATCGATCGATTCTTTAATGGCTTAAAACCAAGTCTTTGAAGGGCGTTAGCCATAATGGACTTCAATAGCTACAAGAAAATCGTTCGATGTGCTCTCAAAGTCGAGATGGAGATTGGAGTAACCCATCAGTCATATGGTTTTGACAAGAAGAGGAAAATGGAATTCAAAGGAAAATCTAAAGAGCACACTGAAAAGAAGATGAGCTTTCCCTTATGCTCAAAGTGTGGAAAGAAACATGGAGGGAGTTGTCTTAAAGGGAAAAGTAAATGTTTCAAATGTGGAAAGGAAGGTCATCAGGCATTTGAATGCCGCGATGATGGGAAGAAATGTCTAATGATGCAAACAAAGGAAGGGATACACAGAATGAACCTACTACACTTCAATGTTTCAAGTGCAATGAGATAGGGCATTATGCCAATAAATTCCCTAATCCAAGGGTTGATGATGATGGTCGACATCAAAAAAATCTCAAGGCTAAAGACAAAGGAAAGTCACATACAATTTCTATCAGAGATGTGGAGTACGATAACGATGTGGTGAAAGGTACACTTACCATCCACTCTAAAGAGGCAAATGTTTTATTTGATTCTGGATCCACCCACTCTTTTAATTCTGAAGAATTTTCTAAGGGTATCACTGTATTACCTCAACAATTAGATGTTGAGTTAGCTGTGACAACACCTAATGGCACAACAGTCGCATCAAAAGTTTATAATTCTTCTCCGATCAAAGTTTGTGGGAAAGTGCTTCCTGCAAATCTTGTGATCCTTCCTATAGTGGAATTTGATGTGATTATTGGCATGGATTGGATTTCTTTATATGGAGCTCATATTAATTGCCAAAGAAGGGAAGTCTCATTTCATATTCCAGATCAGTCTATGATCGTCTATCAATGCAAGGATGAACATAACCTTCTAGTGGAAATTTCTTCAATTTTATGGGTATTGATTCCACTAAATGAAGGTTATTTATCTCAAATGGTTGGTGATAAACTCACGATTAAGAATATTCCTATTGTACAGGAGTTTGATGATGTCTTTCCGGAGGAATTAACGGGTCTTCCACCAAATTGTGAAGTTGAGTTTTCAATAGAACTCATACCGGGTGCTTTGCCTATTTCAAAGACACCTTATAGAATGGCCCCAATTGAGTTGCAGGAATTGAAGAAGCAACTCCAAGAGAATCTTGATAAGTGATTCATACGCCCTAGTGCGTCACCTTGGGGAGCTCCTGTTCTATTTGTTAAGAAGAAAGATGGATCAATGAGACTCTGCATTGATTATCGAGAACTTAACAAGATCACTATCAAGGACAAATATCCTCTCCCACGCATTGATGACCTATTTGACCAACTACGTGGAGCTCAATACTTTTCCAAGATTGATCTTCGTTCAGCGTATCATCAATTAAGGGTCAAAAGGGAGGATATACCAAAGACGGCTTTCCGTACAAGGTATGGACACTATGAATTTATAGTGATGCCATTTGGTCTTACTAATTCCCCTGCTATCTTCATGGATCTGATAAATAGAGTCTTTAGAGACTATCTTGATCAATTTGTGGTAGTCTTTATAGACGGTATTCTTATCTATTCAAAGAGAAAGGAACAACATGAAGATCACTTGAGAATTATATTGAAGACCCTGAGAAAGGAGAAGCTTTATGCCAAATTTACCAAGTGTGAATTTTGGATTCAAAAAGATGCATTTTTGGGTCACATAATCTCAAAAGAGGGGATATATGTGGATCCAGCAAAAACAGAGGTTATCAAAAGATGGTTGAGACCAACAATAGTAACTGAGATTCGAAGTTTTCTTGGTTTGGATGGATATTATTGACGTTTTGTGAAAGATTTTTCACGATTATCTAATCCACTCACCAAGTTGACTCGGAAAGGAGTTAAGTTTGTCTGGATGGAAGAATGTGAAGAAAATTTCAAGGAGTTGAAAAGAAGGTTATCCAGTGCACCTGTGCTCAAACTGCCTTGTAGGGGAGAAAGTTTTGTGATCTATAGTGATGCATCCAAGAAGGGATTAGGGTGTGTTCTTATGAAAAATGATATGGTGATAGCTTATGCCTCACAACAGTTGAAAATCCATGAGCAAAATTACCCAACACATGATTTGGAGTTAGCTGCGGTAATCTTTTCATTAAAGATTTGGAGGCATTGCCTTTATGGTGAAAGGTGTGATATTTATACTGATCATAAAAGTTTAAAGTCTATTTCACACAAAAGGAGATGAATATGCGTCAAAGAAGATGGTTGGAGCTGATTAAGGATTATGACTGCTCAATCCATTACCACCCTGGGAAAGCAAACAAGGTGGCAGATGCATTAAGTCGACAAGACCATGCCAGTTTATCCCTGATGAGGATCAAAAAAGATCCAATATTTATGAATTTACAAAGGATGGATCTTAGAATAATAATGGAAGGGAAAAAATATTATCTTTATCAAATGAATGTTCAACCATCAATACATGTGAAGATTAAAGAGGCACATAAAGAATATGTCAAGTTACAAAAGAAGGTGAGAAATGTTCTTGAGTTCAACCTTGATTGTGATGGGATAATAAAGTTCAGGAATCGGGTTTGTGTTCCTCCCATCCCCGAATTAAAGAAGGAGCTACTGAATGAAGCTCATAGTTCTTCATTCTCTATTCATCCTGGAAGCACGAAGATGTATAGGGACCTGAAAGAGTACTTCTGGTGGGATGGCATGAAATGAGATGTTGCTGAATATGTCTCTCGATGCTTGGTTTGTCAACAAGTTAAAGCTGAGAGACAGAAGTCTAAGGGGATGTTACAACCATTACCCATACCCGAATGGAAATGGGAAAACATTACTATGGACTTTGTCACAGGACTTCCTAAAACATCCATAGGCAATAATGCTATCTGGGTCATAGTTGATCGTCTTACAAAGTCTGCACACTTCATTGCTATTAGAGAGGATTTCTCTCTGGATCAGCTTTCCAGGATATATGTAAAGGAAGTGGTAAGATTGCAGGGAGTACCACTTTCTATTATATCTGATCGGGATCCAATATTTACCTCGATGTTCTGGCGAAGTTTTCAGCATACTCTGGATATAGAGTTGAGTTTCAGCACTGCTTATCATCCTTAGACAGACGGTCAGTCTGAAAGAACAATTCAAACCCTAGAAGATATGTTGAGAGCTTGCTCTATGGATTTCAAAGGAGGTTGGGTGTAACAGCCCAAGATTTTATAAAGAAATATTCTTTTTAATTTTATTAATGTCTTGTGTTGTACGCTACACCAAAAGGAGCTTGCACAACACACATCCTTGACTTGCCTTTCATTACACGCAATCGCGACCTTCCTCGATAGCGTGTGTAATACGCAATACCGAGTTTCACTAAACAACGATATGCTATTAAAATGTTATTAAAACTAGCCGTTATGAATAGTAATAACCACTTTTTGAAATTTTGTAAATTTTATTTTTCAAAATGGATTTCATTTTTGGATTCGGAGTATCGAATTTAGCCTAAGGTGAAATTTTGGTACTTTTCGGATAACTTTCATATTCTGATAAATAGTGAAAATTATTAAATTATAATTAAAAACAACTTTTTTAATCGAAATAATTAATAGTGATAAATCATTAATTTGAGTGGTTTTAAAGTATATTTAGAATATATTTTTACAATTTAATACAATGTTGGTCATTGGATGTAATTTCACATTTAAACTAGACATAAACAAGTGTCAATCTTTTGATAGATATTGTTTCTTAAAAACACGCTATTTGTTTTAACAGCGGGATTTAATTATAAAATTAAATAATGCAACTTTTATGTTTTGAATTTGGAAAAATAGACTTCATTTTTGAATTCGGAATATGAAATATAGCTTGGGATAAAATTTTGGCATTGTTCTGAAAAACATCAATTTTTGATGAATAGTGAAACTACTAAGTGGTAGGTTAAAAACTGAATTTTGCATAAAACTTAATTTTACCGTTTCTGTGAATGGAATTTCGAAAATCCGAGAGACACGGTTAATATCAAGGACTAAAATGTGGTTCAATGAGATGAAAATAATTTTTTGGTGAATAGTAACTTTTTACTTTTTTTACCACGGTTAATAGTAAATAGGGTAACTAAGGGTAAATATGATATTAATATTACCCTAACACATGTCCTAATTCTATTGGGCAAGTGTAATTCGACCAAAAACAAACTTAGGAATAAAATATGACCATTTAGGCCCACTTGGATTTGATTAGGACATTTATTATTAATTTATTTAAAGAAGGGTTAAAATAGTTAAAATCAAAGTTTAATAAGTAAATCATTTTTAATATGGGGTTATACATAAGATAAATTCGATTATAAATATTCATTAGAAAGCTAAAAAACTTTCCTACATGATGGTATTTTATTTGTAATTTTTAGACATCAAATAATATAATTTATTTATGACACAAAGATGATGCAGTAATGATCTTATTAATGAAATATTGACATAATTGATAATATAAATACCAAAATAAATGTAATTTAAGACTTTTTATGAATTACACTAATTTTCTAGGTTACTATGATATATTAGTGTTGATTTAATCAACTTGGTTAGAACATATAATTCTGTTATGACTTTCAAAAAAATCATATATCAAATAGTGTCAAAATTGACACAAAATAGTTTTTAAATCAAATATTATATTATTAATTGTTATTTTATTCCTAAAAATCTAAGGTTCGGCCAAATGACTTAGATAAGGATATATGTATTAATAATATACAATTTGGGGTTCGTTTGGCATGTTATAGTAAGTTTATTAACCATATAGTGAAAGAAAACAAAAAGACACGGTAAAAGTTAAATTATTTAACTTAGAGTTAAATCTAATTGATAAGGTTAAAATAATACCCTAAACATGTCTAAATCTTATTGGTTGATAGGATTTCGACCCATCCCCACTTTAGCTTCGAAATAATACCCTTTGGAACCATTATAAACCGATTTTGACTTTAATATAAAATAATATTTTGAGATATTCCTAAGGTGCCCCTCTCCTCCCTTATAAAAGGACACCTCCTCCCCTTCCTCCTCACACCAATTTGAGCACTCAAGCTCGGCCAACCCCTGCCAAAATCTCTTCTCCACTTCCCTAGCAACATCCTAGAGGTTCTGGTCTTACTCAAAGACCAATTTTAGTTCCCTAAGAGGAGGTCTCCAAAAGGCGCTTCAAAGAAGAGGTAATTACCGTTACCAATTCTTTCATCTTTATTTCTTCTTCCACTTCTTCTTCTTAGGTTGTTTCATTATGAAGTAATAACATCAGTATCACTCATATACTGATATGTTATTATAAGTATGAAACAACCCTATTTCACCATCTATCCATCCTACGGAAAAAGAAATCACCGCGCGTGCGTACGTACGGAATACCGTCTCCACGCCGTGGTGTACTCTATTTTCCACCACCACCTTACATGGATGGGTATAATGGTGTAAAGAATAACTATAAATAGTTATTACAACATCATATTGATTCTGATATATTGTATAATCCACTCCAATTAAATTCAATATTTATATAAATGATATCATCGCTCGTGCGTAGGTACGGAATACCGTCTCCACGACGCGATGAGATTCATTCTCCATGTTAACCATTTAAGAATGATTATAATGTATATATAAGAAATAATAATGAAATATATGACATTATAAAGCTACTGGATTTATGTATATATATACATATGTATGTCATCTACTTACTTCCATTTCAAGACAATAAGGAAAGGAAAACAGCGTTCATGCGTACGTACGGACTACCGTCTCCATGAACGGTGTTTTTCATTTTATTTATCTACCTATTATATATATATATATATACTGAATATATATGATATATAAATCATATTTTATATTCTGGAAGTATTTAAATCATGATATAAGTAATAATGATGTCAAGAACAACAAGTCAAAACACCTACGATAAATGAAACGATTTTACCCAAAACGCTTCTTTAACATGGAATTTACAAAAGAACGGGTAATATAATGTCATAAGTGAACCATATATGATATCATAAAAATGAATATGATTCTGTAATAAGTCAATAACATGATTTAAATCATTATACAGGAGGTTCGGACACTTACAAAGCAAGTCGGACCTAAGGTAAGGGAAATATCACAATCTCATTTTTATCCGAGATTGTTTATTCGTAAGTATTTACTGGGGTGTATTTTATCATCCACATCCATGTTCCCTCAATATGTAATATTGTTTCCATCCACTTGAAATAGTTTAAATCCAATTTTTCCCTTAGGTGAGTTTTTAGTAAAGAATATGAAAGGAATCTTTTGTTGTTTTTCCGTACGAGGTACTTTTTGACTTTTCCGACAAAAGTACGAAGAATGTTTTTTTTAACTTATACGGCATGAATGGATTTTTAAAACATTACTCCAAAGAAGCTTCCTTTACAAGTTTTCAAGTTTATTTTTAATCAACTTATTTTATTTTAAAGTTGTATGACATGTTATGAAAGGAAAAATGTTTTTGAAGAAGAAAGGATATTTTCCTCAAGAATTCAATTCAAGTGTTTTATCAAAATTATTTTCCATCTAAGATAATAAAGGGTTCTGTTTCTATCCATATTTTTACATTGGTTTGACTATGTTGTGATGGAATTATGTTTATGAATTCCTTTATCATATATGAATTGATTTATGATGTCATGATGTTTCAAGAATCCCATTTTTGTTATGCGATGATGTATGTTTTATGATTATGTGGCACACATAAGAAAGGATTCATTATAAGATGGGTGGGACCTATATCTCCCTCCAATGCATTGGGTAATGATTTTATATCTCATGAGATAGACATGGCTGGAATGGAAGGTTATTTCGGTTCAGTGATACAGGACTGAAACGAGGAGTGAACTCGGTTCAGAAAGGGACTTTGTCCACTAAGATAGTCTTGGCAATGAGTCATGACTAACAAGAAATGATTTTCCATGATTATGTGTGCATGCCACAAAGTTTCAAGTTTTATGTTATGATTATGGGTATCTCATTTTCACTTCTATGATTTATCCCATGTTATGATATTATGAGCTCTTTTGCAGGTTAAGATTTCCAAAAGCTATGTTCTTATGTATATGATGTGATTGATATTTCTTTTGTTTACCCTTAATGAGCATTTGAGCTCACCCTTTTATGTTTTCTTTTCCCCAGGATATAAAGAAAGGTTTTAGGTAAAAAAAAAGGAAGATCTTTATGGGAGATGTTGAAGATCTTTCCCCACGATTAGAAGATTTTATTCCGAGTTTCCAAAGACACTAAACTATTACGATCCTTGTGTGTGTGTTTTTGTTATGTACTATGTATTCCGCAAATGTAATGTAATCTCCATGTACGTTAGGATACGGGTCTCTACAGTTGGTATCAGAGGAAAGGTTTAGTCAACCTTTGGAAACTAGGATGCGAGAACTTTAGTGAGATCCCTAGAGATATTTCTAAGGTATGTCTAGGGATGTCCCTAAGGTTAAGTATACGTATAGGTTATAGTACTAGAATTACGCTAACGGTCATAGAATTAAACCTAAGATGTTAGATATTGAAGGTACTCCCCCTTTATTATGTTGTTTTCCCTAGCATGATTTTTGCCTCTCACACTATTCTTTTTGGGTTTTAGACGATGGCTGGAACCCGAAGGAACCGTGTTGATCAATGCAATGGACAATGCAATGATTGCCCTCCTGAACAAACAAATGTTATGGGAGATGGAGTGCAAAATCTTATTGCTATACTAACACAAGCTATGAATCATTCTGGACTTCCAAATGAGCAGAGAAGGGAACAATATTCTATTGAGTCCTTCATGAGGCAATGTCCACCTTCTTTCAGTGGGTCTTCTGATCCACTTGTGGCTGAACAATGGATCAGTACTACTGAAAAGATATTTTCAGTTCTTCAATGTTCTGAACATGATAAAGTCATCTTAGCAGTATATCGTTTGGAAGGTGAAGCTGATCAATGGTGGAATCTTATCAAGAATACGAGGCCAAGAGATGAAATTGAGTCCATGGAATGGGACGAGTTCAAGAACTTGTTTTTCAGTAAGTACTTCCCTCGTATTCTTCGAACAAAGATGGAGAAAGAGTTTCTTGAACTGAAGCAAAGGGACGATGAATCTGTTGGTACCTATGAAGAAAATTTTACAAGACTTGCAAGGTATGCTTCTGGAATTATCATCCAACCTGAAAGTAAAGTTGATCGATTTTTCAGTGGCTTAAAACCAAGTCTTCGAAGGGCATTAGCTATAAGAGACTTCAGTAGCTATGAAGAAATTGTGCGTTGTGCTATCAAGGTAGAAATGGAAGTTGGTGTTACATATCCATCTCATGGTTTTGACAAGAAACGAAAGATGGAGTTCAAGGAGAAATCTCAGAATAATGGTGAAAAGAATATGAATGTTTCCTTATGCACAAAGTGTGGAAAGAAGCATGGTGGAGATTGTCTTAAAGGGACTAGAAAATGTTTTAAGTGTGGAAAAGAAGGTCATCGAGCAGCTGAGTGTCGAAGTAATGGAAAAAGGGTTTCTAATGATGTGAATAAAGTAAACACTGCAGAGAACGCACCACCAACACTTCAATGCTTCAAGTGCAAGGAAATGAGGCATTATGCTAATAATTGCCCTAATCCAAGGGTTAGTGATGATCAACATGAGCAACCACTGAAGGCAAAGGACAAAGGGAAATCACATGCGATCACTATTGGCAATGTTGAATATGACAACGATGTGGTGGAATGATTAAGTGTTTATGTAATGGGATTCCAAAATAATGTTGTATCATTGAGTATTGCAAAATTTATTGATGTGGTATTCAAAGTGATTGAGATATTTTTTGGAAATAAGATGATATGCGCATAATAAAGACGAGAAAATGAAATGTTTAATAGTATTCATGAGCTCATGATTGATATAAGGACTAAGTGATATCATGGTGTTAGTATATAGAATTTTGAGGATTTTGGTATGTGAAAAGAGTTAACTTTTAATAGAATTCGTGTTTTCAATAAGGTTCAATGGGTATTCAAGAGAGTACAAGATTAAGGGGATCAACGATGGTATTAAATCTCTGGTAATCGTTTCCACTATGTTATGAGAATGGACTGCAGTATTATGGATAAGCCTAAAGATTGGAATGGATTATGTTGGAAATAAGTTAGTATTGTTTAAGGATAGAAGTTTTTTCGATATTATTGATGGGATGTTATAGTAATATAGTTTTATAAAAAGGAAAACCTGCAGGACGGGCGACAGCCCATCGCTTCGGACAAGGCTGTAGGAATCGAACCCACAACCGAAGTGAGACTGGCCTTTATCGCCTACCACTGACCTATAGGAAGTCCCTGTTTAGTAGAAACTAGTTTTATTATATTAATCAGTATGATATATGAAGTATAAGTCTATTTTAGGAACCATATATGATTAATCTCACTATAGATCGACTTATGTATAAACTTTTTGCTAACCTTTTGTTTGAGAAAGATGGAATGACCCGTCCTTCTATCACATGATCTGCAAACACTTCACGAATAAAAAATTCAACTTCATTCATTTAAGAGATGAAGTGGAAATTGTTAAAGGCACGAACAACAGTGAGATTGTACCAAAATAAAGTAAGTATTTATTCTAATTCAAATTCTTTAACTTTAGGGAAATGATCTTGGAAACCAAAAATGTTGTCCTAGTTCTCTTATACCTGATAAATCAGATGGTACCTTAGATCGTCACAAATTTATGGATTTGTGATTACTGGCTTTTCCATAGCCATGTTCTCTACCACTCTCCATCAGAACATGATGGTTAGATTTCTCTTCCATATCCATATTTTCACCTATGTGGAAACCCAATGATTAGTTTATTTGGGTAACCGTTACGTTTCATACTTTTGTTTTTAAAGATTGGTTTTGATATTCCTTTTTACGATGTGGGTTTCTATTAAAGAAACTTTCGAATAGTAAACCATTTATAACCCCGACGAATTTCGAGGGCGAAATTCATTTTAAGGGGGGTAGAATGTAACAGCCCAAGATTTTATAAAGAAATATTCTTTTTAATTTTATTAATGTCTTGTGTTGTACGCTACACCAAAAGGAGCTTGCACAACACACATCCTTGACTTGCCTTGCATTACACGCAATCGCGACCTTCCTCGATAGCGTGTGTAATACGCAATACCGAGTTTCACTAAACAACGATATGCTATTAAAATGTTATTAAAACTAGCCGTTATGAATAGTAATAACCACTTTTTGAAATTTTGTAAATTTTATTTTTCAAAATGGATTTCATTTTTGGATTCGGAGTATCGAATTTAGCCTAAGGTGAAATTTTGGTACTTTTCGGATAACTTTCATATTCTGATAAATAGTGAAAATTACTAAATTATAATTAAAAACAACTTTTTTAATCGAAATAATTAATAGTGATAAATCATTAATTTGAGTGGTTTTAAAGTATATTTAGAATATATTTTTACAATTTAATACAATTTTGGTCATTGGATGTAATTTCACATTTAAACTAGACATAAACAAGTGTCAATCTTTTGATAGATATTGTTTCTTAAAAACACGCTATTTGTTTTAACAGCGGGATTTAATTATAAAATTAAATAATGCAACTTTTATGTTATGAATTTGGAAAAATAGACTTCATTTTTGAATTCGGAATATGAAATATAGCTTGGGATAAAATTTTGGCATTGTTCTGAAAAAACATCAATTTTTGATGAATAGTGAAACTACTAAGTGGTAGGTTAAAAACTGAATTTTGCATAAAACTTAATTTTACCGTTTCTGTGAATGGAATTTCGAAAATCCGAGAGACACGGTTAATATCAAGGACTAAAATGTGGTTCAATGAGATGAAAATAATTTTTTGGTGAATAGTAACTTTTTACTTTTTTTACCACGGTTAATAGTAAATAGGGTAACTAAGGGTAAATATGATATTAATATTACCCTAACACATGTCCTAATTCTATTGGACAAGTGTAATTCGACCAAAAACAAACTTAGGAATAAAATATGACCATTTAGGCCCACTTGGATTTGATTAGGACATTTATTATTAATTTATTTAAAGAAGGGTTAAAATAGTTAAAATCAAAGTTTAATAAGTAAATCATTTTTAATATGGGGTTATACATAAGATAAATTCGATTATAAATATTCATTAGAAAGATAAAAAACTTTCCTACATGATGGTATTTTATTTGTAATTTTTAGACATCAAATAATATAATTTATTTATGACACAAAGATGATGCAGTAATTATATTATTAATGAAATATTGACATAATTGATAATATAAATACCCAAATAAATGTAATTTAAGACTTTTTATGAATTACACTAATTTTCTAGGTTACTATGATATATTAGTGTTGATTTAATCAACTTGGTTCGAACATATAATTCTGTTATGACTTTCAAAAAAATCATATATCAAATAGTGTCAAAATTGACACAAAATAGTTTTTAAATCAAATATTATATTATTAATTGTTATTTTATTCCTAAAAATCTAAGGTTCGGCCAAATGACTTAGATAAGGATATATGTATTAATAATATACAATTTGGGGTTCGTTTGGCATGTTATAGTAAGTTTATTAACCATATAGTGAAAGAAAAAAAAAGACACGGTAAAAGTTAAATTATTTAACTTAGAGTTAAATCTAATTGATAAGGTTAAAATAATACCCTAAACATGTCTAAATCTTATTGGTTGATAGGATTTCGACCCATCCCCACTTTAGCTTCGAAATAAGACCCTTTGGAACCATTATAAACCGATTTTTACTTTAATATAAAATAATATTTTGAGATATTCCTAAGGTGCCCCTCTCCTCCCTTATAAAAGGACACCTCCTCCCCTTCCTCCTCACACCAATTTGAGCACTCAAGCTCGGCCAACCCCTTCCAAAATCTCTTCTCCACTTCCCTAGAAACATCCTAGAGGTTCTGGTCTTACTCAAAGACCAATTTTAGTTCCCTAAGAGGAGGTCTCCAAAAGGCGCTTCAAAGAAGAGGTAATTACCGTTACCAATTCTTTCATCTTTATTTCTTCTTCCACTTCTTCTTCTTAGGTTGTTTCATTATGAAGTAATAACATCAGTATCACTAATATACTGATATGTTATTATAAGTATGAAACAACCCTATTTCACTATCTATCCATCCTACGGAAAAAGAAATCACCGCGCGTGCGTACGTACGGAATACCGTCTCCACGCCGTGGTGTAATCTATTTTCCACCACCACCTTACATGGATGGGTATAATGGTGTAAAGAATAACTATAAATAGTTATTACAACATCATATTGATTCTGATATATTGTATAATCCACTCCAATTCAATTCAATATTTATATAAATGATATCATCGCTCGTGCGTACGTACGGAATACCGTCTCCACGACGCGATGAGATTCATTCTCCATGTTAACCATTTAAGAATGATTATAATGTATATATAAGAAATAATAATGAAATATATGACATTATAAAGCTACTGGATTTATGTATATATATACATACGTATGTCATCTACTTACTTCCATTTCAAGACAATAAGGAAAGGAAAACAGCGTTCATGCGTACGTACGGACTACCGCCTCCATGAACGGTGTTTTTCATTTTATTTATCTACCTATTATATATATATATATATACTGAATATATATGATATATAAATCATATTTTATATTCTGGAAGTATTTAAATCATGATATAAGTAATAATGATGTCAAGAACAACAAGTCAAAACACCTACGATAAATGAAACGATTTTACCCAAAACGCTTCTTTAACATGGAATTTACAAAAGAACGGGTAATATAATGTCATAAGTGAACCATATATGATATCATAACAATGAATATGATTCTGTAATAAGTCAATAACATGATTTAAATCATTATACAGGAGGTTCGGACACTTACAAAGCAAGTCGGACCTAAGGTAAGGGAAATATCACAATCTCATTTTTATCCGAGATTGTTTATTCGTAAGTATTTACTGGGGTGTATTTTATCATCCACATCCATGTTCCCTCAATATGTAATATTGTTTCCATCCACTTGAAATAGTTTAAATCCAATTTTTCCCTTAGGTGAGTTTTTAGTAAAGAATATGAAAGGAATCTTTTGTTGTTTTTCCGTACGAGGTACTTTTTGACTTTTCCGACAAAAGTACGAAGAATGTTTTTTTTAACTTATACGGCATGAATGGATTTTTAAAACATTACTTCAAAGAAGCTTCCTTTACAAGTTTTCAAGTTTATTTTTAATCAACTTCTTTTATTTTAAAGTTGTATGACATGTTATGAAAGGAAAAATGTTTTTGAAGAAGAAAGGATATTTTCCTCAAGAATTCAATTCAAGTGTTTTATCAAAATTATTTTCCATCTAAGATAATAAAGGGTTCTGTTTCTATCCATATTTTTACATTGGTTTGACTATGTTGTGATGGAATTATGTTTATGAATTCCTTTATCATATATGAATTGATTTATGATGTAATGATGTTTCAAGAATCCCATTTTTGTTATGCGATGATGTATGTTTTATGATTATGTGGCACACATAAGAAAGGATTCATTATAAGATGGGTGGGACCTATATCTCCCTCCAATGCATTGGGTAATGATTTTATATCTCATGAGATAGACATGGCTGGAATGGAAGGTTATTTCGGTTCAGTGATACAGGACTGAAACGAGGAGTGAACTCGGTTCAGAAAGGGACTTTGTCCACTAAGATAGTCTTGGCAATGAGTCATGACTAACAAGAAATGATTTTCCATGATTATGTGTGCATGCCACAAAGTTTCAAGTTTTATGTTATGATTATGGGTATCTCATTTTCACTTCTATGATTTATCCCATGTTATGATATTATGAGCTCTTTTGCAGGTTAAGATTTCCAAAAGCTATGTTCTTATGTATATGATGTGATTGATATTTATTTTGTTTACCCTTACTGAGCATTTGAGCTCACCCTTTTATGTTTTCTTTTCCCCAGGATATAAAGAAAGGTTTTAGGTAAAAAAAAGGAAGATCTTTATGGGAGATGTTGAAGATCTTTCCTCACGATTAGAAGATTTTATTCCGAGTTTCCAAAGACACTAAACTATTACGATCCTTGTGTGTGTGTTTTTGTTATGTACTAAGTATTCCGCAAATGTAATGTAATGTCCATGTACGTTAGGATACGGGTCTCTACATTGGGATCAACACCTAACTTTGGTGGAATTTTCTTATAATAATAGCTTTCACTCTAGTATTCAGATGGCTCCTTATGAAGCTCTTTATGGAAATAAATGCAGGACTCCAACTTGCTGGGATGAAGTTGGGGAAAGAAAGCTATTAGGACCTGATCTCGTTGATGAAATGGCAGAAAAGGTCAGATCTATTCAACAACACATAAGAGCAGCTCAGAGTCGACAGAAAAGTTATGCCGACAGCCGAAGAAAAGACCTAGAGTTTGAAGTGGGTGATAAAGTGTTCTTACGGATATCTCCCTGGAAGAAAGTCATGAGATTTGGAAAGAAGGGGAAGTTAAGCCCTAGATATATCAGTCCTTTAGAAATACTGGATCATTTAGGGAAGGTAGCTTATCGATTGGCGCTTCCACCGAATCTCTCTCAAGTTCACGATGTGTTCCATGTATCTCTCCTAAGAAAGTACATACCTGATCCTTCACATGTACTCAGCTCAGAAGTTGTACCGCTGGAGCAAGATCTTTCTTATGAAGAACAACCGATAGAGATTCTGGATCGTAGCGAAAAAGTCCTACGAAACAAGACCACTCGATTGGTGAAAATTTTATGGAGGAACCACCAATTAGAAGAAGCTACATGGGAACTTGAGGATATGATGAGGGAGAGGTATCCCCATCTGTTTGTTACAAAGTGACGAATTTCGAGGGTGAAATTCATTTTAAGGGGGGTAGAATGTAACACCCGAGACTTTTATGTTATATAAATCATCAAAGGAATCTTTTTCTACACAACACTTGCTTGGATTGATTTACACGAAATCGCAACCTTCCTCGATAGCGTGCGTCGTACGCAATACCGAGTTTCACTAAACAACGATATGCTATTAAAATATTATTAAAACTAGACGTTATGAATAGTAATAACCACTTTTTGAAATTTTATAAATTTTATTTTTCAAAATGGACTTTATTTTTAGATTCGGAATACCGAAATTAGCCTAGGGTCAAATTTTGGTATTTTTCTGAAAACTTACAATTTTTGATGAATAGTGAAACCACTAAGTGGTAGTTAAAAAACTGAATTTTTCATAAAACATAATTTTACCGCTTCTGTGAGTGGAATTTCGAAAATCTGAGAGACAGGGTTAATATCAAGGACTAAAATGTGGTTCAATGAGATGAAAATAATTTTTGGTGAATAGTAACTTTTTACTTTTTTTACCACGGTAAAAAGTAAATAGGGTAATTAAGGGTAAAGATGATATTATTATTACCCTAACACATGTCCTAATTCTATTGGATAAGTTTAATTCGACCAAAAACAAACTTAGGAATAAAATATGACCATTTAGGCCCACTTGGATTAGATTAGGGCATTTATTATTAATTTATTTAAAGAAGGGCTAAAATAGTTAAAATCAACGTTTAATAAGTAAATAATTTTTAATATGGGGTTATACATAAGATAAATTCGACTATAAATATTAATTAGAAAGCTAAAAATATTTCCTACATAATGGTATTTTATTTGTAATTTTTAGACATTAAATAATTTAATTTATTTTAGACACAATGATGATGTAGTAATTATATTATTAATGAAATATTGACATAATTGATGTTATAAACACCAAAATAAATGTAATTTGAGACTTTTTATGAATCAAACTAATTTTATAGGTTAATATGACATGTTATTATTGATTTAATTAACTTGTTTCGAACTAATAATTCTGTTATAAGTTTCACAAAAATAAATTACTAAATAGTGTCAAAATTGACATAAAATAGTTGTTAAAACAAATATTATATTGGTAATTGTTATTTTATTCCTAAAAATCTAAGGTTCTGCCAAGTGACTCAGATAAGGTTATATATATTAATAATAAACAACTTGGGGTTCTTTTGGCTGCTTATAGTAAGTTTATTAACCTTATAGTATAAGAAAACAAGAAGACATGGTAAAAGTAAAATTATTTAACTTAATGTTAAATCTAAACGATAAGGTTAAAATAGGAACCTAAACTTGTCTAAATTCTATGGATAAGATTATTTAGACCCATCCCCACCTTAGCTTCGAAATATATCAATTTGGAGCTATTTAAAACCGAAATTGACTTTATAATAAAATAATAGTTTTAGTTATTCCAAAGGTGCCCCTCTCCTCCCTTATAAAAGGACACCTCCTCCCCCTCTTCCTCACACCACTTGGAGCCTTCAAGCTCGGCCAACCCCTAAAACATTCTCCTCTCCACTTCCCTAGAGACATCCTAGAGGTTCTGGTCTTCTTCAAAGACCAATTTTAGTGCCCTAAAAGAAGGTCTCAAAGAAGCACTTCAAAGAAGAGGTAATGTCCGTTACCGATTATTTCATCTTTATTTCTTCTTCCACTTCTTCTTCTTTAGTTGTTTCATTATGAAGTAATAACATCAGTATCACTCATATACTGATATGTTATTATAAGTATGAAACAACCCTATTTCACCATCTATCCATCCTACGGAAAAAGAAATCACCGCGCGTGCGTACGTACGGAATACCAACTCCACGCCGTGGTGTAATCTATTTTCCACCACCACCTTACTTGGATGGGTATAATGGTGTAGATAATGACCATATATGACTATTATAAAGTGATATTGATTCTGAAATAGTATACATATACTCCAATACAATTCCACGATCATAGGAACGATATCATCACTCGTGCGTACGTACGGAATACCGTCTCCACGATGTGATGCGACTCGTTCTACATGATCTTCATTTCATAATGATTATATAAATGAATTGAATGAATAAATATGATATATATTACACTAATACCATTCTGGAAATGAGGTATCTATAACCTAAAGGGAAGAATTAGAATTTATTCGACAAAACACGCATAAAAACTAAAAGTTATAAACACCCGAATAACAAGTAGCAATGAAATATTACTACTAAGAAGCTAAGAATATGACCATATATGATATCATAAAAATATGTATGATACTCTAATAAGTCAATAACATTATTTAAATCATTATACAGGAGGTTCGGACACTTACAAAGCAAGTCGAACCTAAGGTAAGGGAAATATCACAATCTCATTTTTATCCGAGATTGTTTATACTTTGGTATTTACTCGGTTGTATTTTATCATCCACATCCATGTTTTCTCAATATGTAATATTATTTACATCCACCTAAATTTTTTTAAATCCAATTTTACCCTTCGGCGAGTTTTTAGAGAAAGATATGAAAGGAATCTTTTGTCGTTTTTCGTACGAGGTACTTTTTGACTTTTCTGACAAAAGTACGAAGAATGTTTTTTTAACTTATACGGCATGAATGGATTTTTAAAACATTATTTCCAAGAATCTTCCTTTAAAAGTTTTCAAGTTTATTTTTAATCAACTTCTTTTAGTTTATAATTTTATGACATATTAAGAAAGGAAAAGTGTTTTTGAAGAAGAAAGGATATTTTCCTCAAAAATTGATTTCAAGTGTTTTATCAAAATTATTTTCCATCTAAGATAATATAGGGTTCTATTTTTATCCCTATTATTACATTGATTTGATTATGTTGTGATGGAATTATTTTTATGAATTCCTTTATCTTATATGAATTTTTTTATAATGTCATGTTGTTTAAGAATCCCATTTTTATTACATGGGTTACGAAATGATGTATGGTTTATGATTTTGTGGAACACATAATAATGGTATCATTATGAGATGGGTGGGACCTATATCTCCCTCCAATGCATTGGGTAAAGATTTTATATCTCATGAGATAGAAATGGATGGAACGGTAGGTTATACTGGTTTAGTGAAACAGGACTGAAACGAGGGTGACTCGGTTCAGAAAGGGACTTTGTCCACTAAGATAGTCTTGGCAATGAGTCTTGACTAACAAGAAATGATTCTCTATGATTATGTGTGAATTACACAAAGTTTCATGTTTTAAGTTTTGATTATTGTGATTACATTTCCCTACCATGGTTTATCCCATGTTATGAAATTATGATCTCTTTTGCAGGATAAGATTTTCAAAAGTTATGTGCTTGTGTATACGATGTGATTGATATTTATTTTGTTTACCCTTACTGAGTATTTGAGCTCAACCTTTTGTATGTTTTCTTTCCCCAGGCCAGGAAGAAGTTTATTAAGTAAGATATGCCAAAAGGGACTATAGATATGATGAAATAAATGGGAGACAGTGTAGATGCTTTATGAAACAGTTGTTTATGTTTCCCAGTTTCTAAAGACACTATACCTATACGATCCTTTCGTGGTTTTGTTATATGTTGTAATAAGTATGCTTCAATTTTGAAGTATTAACAATATATGTAAAGTATGGGTGTTATAGATCAAGCCCAAACCTTGTAAATAGCATTGTGCTTTAGTGGATTTGGTACAACGACACATCATCATTGTATACACCTTGGACGTTTCCCATTTAGGGTGAACCAAGTAAAAATCTCAGTGTCTGCCAGCATACTACACTACATTGCATTTAAAGCATCATCATCATATAAAGAAGAAAACAAGTGGTCATAATAAACACACAAGTAAAAAAAAGTGTCCCTAGTAATAAAGAGGTCATTATCCCATGGGGCAAGAAAAATTTGGAAAAATAATATTCATACTATGATTCACCACCCCCCCCTCAGGGTATATAGGCCCCTATTGGTCCAAACAATTAGTATCAGAGAAGAGGTTCCTTTTATCATATTTTTTTTCTATGACTTGGTTCAGTCGATCTGTTTGGTTAAATATTCATTCTACTCTTATCTTTGTGTTCCATGGAAAAGGGTAGAATATCAAAGAAGAAAAAGAAGTCAGGTGGTATCCCTCAGTGCGGAAGTGTCGGTGGATATAGTGTGATTCAGTTAAAGGAATCTAGTAGTGAACCAAATGATGATTTGGATAAATTGTATAGTGAAAATTCATACTCATTCAATGATGCCGAAGGAATGAGTGATGAACCTGATATTCCAGGTGATGATGGAACTACTGATAATGAAGAAGCTCCAAGAATGTGAAAAGTGCAAGTTGTCCACAAAACAAAGGATGTGGATCATAAGTTGGATAAAGAGATTAAATCTCATGATATTTGGATAAATGCACTGGAAACAGAGATAAAAAAGATAAGAGGTTTGAATCAATGGATTATTGATGTAGCTACTAATCTAAGGGAGAAGAATGATTCTAATGAAGAATAATTGAGAAAGAGATCTACAATGGTAGAAAAATCGAAAGCTGAAGTCAAGGGAATGATTCTGAACTCAGATGAGATTCAAAATTTGAAATCCAAAAATGATGATCTTTATACATAGATATATGAACTAGTTCATGAGAATCAAATGCTACAACAAGAGAATGCATTTTGTTCTGATTATATTGATGAAGAAAAATTGAAAATGAATGATAAAAGTTACATGGTAGAAATGCTCACACGAGAACTGGAGGATGAGTTGAGTAGTAGGGAGAATCTCAAAAAAGAACTCAATGCTCAACTTGAATCAAGTGAGAAAAAGATTCAACAATTTTTGGAAGAGATAGAAAAGTCCAACAAAGAAATATAGATATCAAAAGACAAAAGAAAACCAAATTTGAAGGATGTACTGCACTTATTATTTGACTGTCCATTGGAAGGTGATGATAAAATGAAAAAATAGGATATTTCTGAGGAGAAATAATAAAATATTTTCCTAGATCAAAGAAATATAGATATCAAAAGACAAAAGAACTCATTTGTTTTATTTTTTGAGATTTATTTAAATTGTCATATTACTTGTTGAATAATGAAAAATATTGTTTTTGAACAATAACATAAATTTTATGAAATTATTATTATTTAAGCCAAAATTGGAATTATATGGTTACGGTATTTTATGAAAAAATATGCATTTTATATATGAATTTATAATTTCAAAATGTTATTGTTTTAATGGATAGTTCAATATATGAAATTTTAAAATTTATCTTATTTATTTTAAAATATGTAATTAAATTATACTTTGAAATTGGATAAAAAAAATTATATGAATTTCAATGAACAAAAAAAAATTATAAAATATTTTGAATAATAAAAAACAAATTATAAAATAATGAATGTTATATTTTTCAGAATAATTATTATATTTACTAGGTAGATATTAGTTAGCATAGTTATAACAAAATTGAAAAAAGGAGTGACCATTGAGGTGAATGATCTAATATAATTTTAATAGACCAATAACTACGTGGCGGAGGGGTGGATGAACATTATTTCTTATGCAATTCACTATTTAAATATAATATCTCCAAATTCCATGAGGATTATACACAATTATTGAAATGTTTTTTATTTAAAAATATGGATCTATTCTTCACATATAAAAATTTATCTAATCTCCTCACATCGTCTCATAGAAAAATTTTATATGTTCCACCCATTGAATTAAAAACCTTCTAATTGACACTCATATATAAATTATTCTATTTTAGTATTATAAAAATATCATTTGTCAAATGTCTAATCCACTTCCCTAAGGAGATAATCCAATTGTTTATATATTGGTTCCGGACATCCCTTTATATATTCTATTTTTATATACAAATTTATTCTTCATAAAATTCTATTTCCACATAAAAATTATAACCTAAAATTAATTATTATTTTATACCATAATAATGATGGTAAATCATTAACCACCATACCCTTTTGTGATTATGAAAAAGTAAAATGTAAATCCTATGTTTAGTGAACAACAAAATTAATGAATTAACTTGTTTCATAGTTCATAACATCAAATAATAAATTGTTTTAGATTATATGTATTTAATATATATGTTATATTATTTAATATATTTCATTAATATTTTTTATTTTTTATTTAAATAAATTCAATAATTTTTATATGGAAATCCATCAATATAGTTAAATAACCCAAAACAAGTTTACCGTTATTTTCATCAATTATAAAAAAACTAAAAACCACATTAATGGAATTATATAGTTTTAAATATTTATAAAAACTACATGCAACATGTATCAATCTTTAAATGGTTTTATTTCTTTATAAAAACCATGTTTGGCCCTTATTTTTTATTTTTGTTCCAAATTTTCAATATTGTCAAGACCTCATCTCGACCTTACCCAATGTTGATCATTCCATAACTAACCCAATGATGTCTAAAATATACTTGAGGATGGAAACCAACACTGAGTAGGAGAATAAATAACTTGAGATGCATTATCCCAATGTATATGTCTACATGAAACATCTCTAATACAATAAAATTATAAAATGTAAAAAATAGATAAAACAAAAATTCATGCAACTATTTAACACTATTATAATATATCAACAATTGATGATAGAGAAAATTTCCAAAAACAATCCCACCAAAATGGTACTAAACTAAATTCCATAACTGAAGTATAGGAAAGTTTAATGTCAATGTAACTGTGGGAATACACCTCGATCAGTCTAGCTCACTAATATTTGTAGGATCCGAGTCCCACTATGTCTATGTAAAATGTTTTATCTTTTATATAAGACATGACACGTGATGGAAATCCCATGTATGTGTGTTTATAGCTATCATAAATAAGAAACCCCAAATCACTAAACATATAGTGACCAAAATAGTAGTCATCAAAAAAGTGGTATATGTATAAATCACATATAACCAGAATATTCAGATATACAAAAGAATGAAACATTGTTTCATGGTAATGTTTTATTTGTAAAACAAGTGCTGGGATAACACATGATGGTTCTATGTAGCACTCATCAAGGTGAATAATACCCATGAGTTAGATATCATTGATGGAATCAATCCTAGACATGCTTTTCATCAGGGATCCCTATAAGTTGCACACAATAAAATTATAAAGAGAAGGATACAAAGATTGGGATACCACCCAAAGGCATGAGTTATACCAACCATTGAATTTGTACTAACCTAATAAGTAGAGGATAAATGTTCGTTTTCTTTCAGTCATCATGATACCATGAACTATACCAAGGGAAATGATGATGATAGAGGTCCTCGCACTAGGACTAAAGTAGTGATTACAGAAAATCTATCCATTACTTCCCAATATAGGTCTCTCCATCCAATTTTTAGGCTTCGATTCCATGATAATACATAAGGAATAGATTATGGGAATTGCCCATAATTAATGATGTCCACGATGAAGAGGATTGGCGATATAAGACATCTTAATTAGGGTAAACAATTTTTCTTAATTTTACATAGTATATTTATATGTCACTAGGTCCTTCCTGTGTATGACATTTTTTTCCAGTGTATTTCCATGGTTATCTCAATGTACAAGGTGTGTATGAGCCCATTTACACATGATCCTAACCATGTACATAGATATACCCATCTACACTAGGCCTGGCCATGCCTCTATTGGAGTACACAATGTGTCCGAGCCCATGCACTCTTGGTCATGTCTATATAATCATCGAGGTATATATAGGGATATGAGGTTATGTCACAAATCTTGTGACATGGGACACATTCCATTTGATATTTAACTTTATGAAAAACCATATTGTTGCACCATGGGTCCTACAATGTATATAATTCCTCAAAACAAGTTAAGTTGTTTGGTATCTTCAATAAATATACAATATTCATCCACTTCATTTACCACTACATAGGACTTCAATAATGTTGTAAATCAATCGAGAGAATGTGGATTCATTCGAGTAGAGTTTGATCATCACTGATCACCCAAATTATGTCATCATATCTTTTGGGGGATCAGTTATCATTCTTCATTGTCATGATAACATGAACCTGTTAAAAAACTGGTCTCCAACTAGATATTATTATATTGTCATTACATTTTTTACAAGTTCCCTAAAAACAGAAATCGTAAAACTGAAATATCAAACCATTACGATATCATGTAGTTTCACCATGGTTGAGTCCTCTTTATATAGGTCAAAAAATCTGTAAAATGATTCACTTGTGATGAACATGAATTAAATTTCGGAGAAATCCTAAAAAAATAATTCACATGGAATGTGTTTTTTTGGACATGATTTAAAATTTATAGAATGAAAAACTATGATATAATAACTAATAATCAATTTTACATAAAATCCCCATATATAAATCCCACAGTATCAATATTAACTATCTATTAATCATTCAATTAGTTTATTGATTCATTTACATCATAAAAATTAATTACTGGGAAATAATATAAAAAGCCTTATCCTACCGTGATTTGGATCAATTGCCGCAGACGAATTTTTTTGATTCATTTTAATAAGAAGGATAAATATGTTCAATCAAACATGGATCATTGATCTATGATTTTGTCAGTCTTCTAGTGGAATCCCCTATAATTATCTCTAATGGATCCAGTTGACTTGTAGGGTTATGCATCTGTCCAAAAATAATCTTACACTATTGATTGTATATATAATTAAATATTGTTTATGGAATGTAATAAATTAATTTATTAATTTATTATATTTTATTTATTAACCCATGACTGTAAGACATACTGAACACCGGATAAATTCCATGGTTTATCATTTAATGGGTAAAACATACATTATAAACCCAAATTTGTCCTAAGGTTATTGATCTGAGCCCCTCTTTTTACTTCATTATACATTTTCATGAATATTTTGTGCATACGTATTTATAGTATTTAAAATATTTCAAATATTAATTTTGTGCACACCAAGATCTAAATCTTATTATGTCTCCACACATAGTTCTAATATTAATCCACATAGTACTGTAAAATAATACATTAAGAAATATGAGTAATTATAATATACCCACCATGGGACAATGCATCATTGAAAAAAATATAAAAAGATACAAAAATAGATGTGGGTTCTGAGAACTCATATGAGAACCCGTCTCAATGGTTCTATCTTAAATATTATAATGTTAACAGTATACACACACAAGGGGAATAAATCTCCAATGATGGGTCATCTCCTACATATCATTGATCACTATTGAGTAATCAATATAGGTAGATCCAACCTCGATGTCCATCTTTCCCTAGTATATAACATGTGTCGAATTGTGCAAGTATCACCATATCTACATCAGATAGATGATTTTATGTACCTGATCTCAATATTCAAATAGATATAGGATTCCATCTACGTCTACAAATATTTTTTGTATCTGTAAAGGGACAATGAATATCCTAGATATATTGTTGCTCTGACTAAATATCCATAATACACATCGATGTGAGACAATTAAGAACAATTGGTCTCCCTCCTTGAATACCACTTACCTTTTTCATATGTCATCATAGGACTACTAACATCCGGATGTATAAATCATACTCTAATTAATATTATACACCCTTTTGATAGTGGATGGGACCAACTCTAGGTCGATAACTACTTACTCTCGTTGGACAATCCAACAAAGTGGTGTCCTTGAGGGTCACCCCTACAAGGCCTCAAATGGCGCCATAATGATTGTAGGATTGCATCATTTATTGTATTAAATGAATAAAAATATTATGAAATCTTACCAACTAAGAAGAATTTTCAACATGCAAGACCACATTACATCATCCAAAATCTGTATGGATTTCTCCAATTAGCCGTCGGTATGGTGGTGATTAGGAATCATCCAATTCCACTGAGTCCTAAAAGCCTCCAGGAATCAATGAGTAATTAGGATATGAATTTAGAATCATAATAAACATGGATCCTTCAGAACAATCCATGGATTTAGACTATATCTAGCACATAGTGGAATCCATTACCCTCTAAACAACTCTTCCCTTAGATAGCTAGGAAGTGGGATCACGTAAGGACTATGTATATGCTCACCCATATGTCATCATGTCCCCTATATGTACATGGTTTCCTCTTCCCAAATTATATATATAACCCATACCACTAACACTATTAAATAAATAGGTATGGAGTTAAACCTAATGTAACTAGGTTGTTATCTTTCACTAGCTGAGAAGTAATTCATCAGGAGACAAAACCTGCAACTCTATTCATCTTCCCGAGATACCAAAACTAATATTAATTTTTTTCTTACTTCTTTTCCACACATATGTGGACCATAAATATATATTTATTAAAAATTATGATAACATCCACATTTATCTTCATTGGTACCATCATGTCTACATTAAAATGAATAACATGATCCCCACCATAAAAACCCATTATGATCTTGTCCAGCAGATTTCAAAGTATGCAGTGTCTCAATGATGGTATCCACAACTTGAGCCTCCAAGAAAAGCTATTAAAATACAGGTGTAATAACCATTTAATAGAGTTATTCTACTCAATATTGGTCCATAAAGTATATATATAAAGTTGAAACAAGTATGAATCCTTACCCAGTAGCTGGGATGAATTTCTTTTTAAGAGAGATTCTACTATGATGTTCAACTACACGAGAGTGTAAAAAATATTGATATAATAAAGATAGAGTAACTATAAAAATAAAATATTTGTCATGTTATGAAGCTTTTGTTATAATATATAAATGATACTTTTGTGGTCAAAATCTATAAAAAAGATCACTCCCATAAATTATTTTCACAACGTCTTCAGTGAGAAGAATACTGCATCTTAATGAAGATCGTGGGTATCACAGTTATACGGATATAGTGCCAATATTCATGAAACAAAGGAAACAAACTCTTGAATCTGAATCCGATCACATCCATTCTTATTCTCTAATGCATTCCAATGCACTATATAGTGAAAAAACTCATCCAGTAAACTAAATATGGTAGTATTCTTCAATATCATCCTCAAATTCAAGAAATCCTACTACAACCACTATATAAACACAACAAGTTATCCATTTCAATTAAAAGATAATATTTTGAGATGATATTATATAGAAATATGTTATTAATATTCGATTGTATATTCGAAACCAAGGATTCTTCATACCTCTATGGTTCCCTTGGTTGGCTCCCAATCGAACACTTCCTCAACCACTATCTAGTCCACTGCTACGCTGTCAACTGTGATACTATTTCAAAGAATGTGGACAACATAAATCCATAACATTCACAATAAGAGAAACTCATAAAAACAATCATTTATAAATATGATGAATTTTTTTAAGTGACTCATGTGTTCGTCCTCATATGCTATGTATAGTGATATATCATTGATGAATAATACCTTGAACTGCTATAAGAAATGATGAAATATATTCTTCATGAGTCCCATGAAACCAAATTTTTGTTTTGTCAAACCAAAGGGGAAAAAATGTTCCCATAATGAGAATAGGGATATATGTATTTAATCATAGTTATATCCCCATTACATAATCAAAAAAGATGATAGCCATAACTAAGGCCATTCTTTGATAACCATATTGCCCTTATAAACTGATCAAAGAGTTCACAAATCCTCCTTTGTTGATACATGTTATATGTGGTCATAAGGATAAGGAAATTACAGTATATACATAAACTCAATATAATGTAATCCTTGTATGACATCCTTAATAATGCTAACACTACAACATTATTTCTAACAAATACCTCCCTCTATAATTCCTCTACTTTCACCATTAGTATGAAAGGATTTTCAAGAGACATTTGATATGATGAAATTGATATAGGGGTCATATAATGGTGTATATCAATGAATATTTATATCTCCAAGAGGATAGGTAGGAAAATAAAATCATCCTAAAAGTATTCCCCATAATCTTCCACTACTATAGGGAACAGAAAACTCATAGAACCTACTCTACTATGGGTTAGGTGTCTCGAAACAGCCTGAGTTGACCCTGAACTGGTCACCCAACCCAGCTGTGAAAAGTCCGGAGTGGCATTCCCGATCCTCCTAGAATGGTGAATAGAACCAAGGGAATCAACAGTGTACACATGTGAATGATTTTACCCAAATATAAATAATCAAACATACAGAAGAAGGAAATGGATAACCCAAAATACATTGATATAAAAATTGAGCTAAACATTATTTTTAAAAGAAATTAAATGTTCAACTGAACCAACAACTAAGCTGACTAAACATGGTCACCAACTAACTCCATGTGACCCCTATGGTCACTATCCAACAAAATTATCACATGTTTCACAAGTCGATCGAACTCATGCACAAACATGAACAAGGGCTAAAAACTGAAGAAGACTATATGTGTGAGTATTAAAACTCAGTAGGTTAGCCCAATATTATATTCCCACTGAACCTCCTTTAAAATAAATTAAACACCAATTTAATGTTTTTAAAAACATATATAAAGGTATTCATTCCATATGAGGTCCCATTCTATAAATAATTACCAGACAGAAACTTCAATGTTTTATGAACAAGAATGCAAGTAACAATTTTCAAAGAGGTGCTACTTCAAATTGAAACAAGTTTTCAAGTGATATTCTTTAAAAAAATTACACTATAAATAAATTACACACACTTTTGAATTTAACAACTAAACACATCATATGCCGATGGTGAGTAAAAAATAGCCAATGAGAACAAGTCATGATAAAACCCCTAGGCACCTGTTCGTTTTGTGCCCAAGGTACCTTAAATCTCAGTGAAAGTAATGATAATAAATATCACTTCATGTGATCATGAGCCAATAGTAGGGATAATACCAATAACCTAGTTATCCCCAACGTCATTATAATCATATTTTATTTAGTGTTGTCATCGTCAAAATTTCTACGTGAAACATGGGCCAAACCCCAAGGGATCACTAGTATATTAGTACTTGTTTACCTACCGAGACACTCAAGATTCCCTTTACATCTCAGAAAAGTTACACATATTATCAAATACACTTTTCACATCAAAATTACAGTACCAAATCATAAACAAACAAAAATCCCACAAATATGCATCATATTTTTTTAATGAATCAATAAACCCCTAAAAAGTCTTGTAAAAGGATTTCAAGGAGTATAATGAGTCCTTGCACATAAAATCCATTCAAAAATTAACTTTTAAGGAAAAAAACTCATAAATAACATATCACAATAGATTTGGAAGACACGAAACCAATTAAAAAATCAATATCATGGACCATAAAATGGACCTAAATGATAGAACACGAAATACAATTGGAAACCATTTTTATAGGAGAAAAATGCCAAACAGGCTGTTAATCTGCTCTCAAAACTAGCAGTTGACCATGTTTAGAATTTAATTTTTATTAAGGTTGTTTATAAACACCATTTACAGCAGTAAAAAAATTAATAAATCCATTATACCCCTCATGCTACATATTCAATACATAAACATTTTCATAAATATGTGATATGGGCCATTTTCCGGCAACTCAGGCCAAAACATGTTGTGAACCAAAAACCATTTGATTTTAAAATCAAATAAAAATTCTAAAGCCATATAAGGACCCAAAAATACCATTTTTTACTCTTATAATGCATTCATTAATCCAATTAAATAATTTTTATATCATACATAACACATAAAATCCAACCAGATAATTTACTGAACAAATGACATGTACTTTTACACAAAAACAAATTATTTTAGGCACTTTATAAGGAATAAAAAATCAATTTCAGAAAATATTTTATTAAATATAATGATAAATATTAAAAATACTATAAACTAGGTTCTCAATCTCACAATAAAGGTTTGATTGAAAACGAAACTTTTAAACAAACACTTGGTGTTCACTTTCATGACAATTCAACGCTGCCTTTCACAAAACAACGCTTACAGAACCATTTTTCACACCATAAAAATTATACAAAAGATTATAAGAAATAATAAACCTATATATCATTTGAGGAAAATAGTAAAATTATGAAACATGAATGATAAATGCATGTGCAAGGTATATCCTACCTCAAATCCTTGGCGTAATGGAAACACACACCCAAAATCACCCACCGTAGGATTATAAACCCAAAAACTATGAAGGCTGGAATTAAATGAATATAATAACCATAAAAATATATATTATAACCTATACATAGGTATATCAAAACATGGGGAGAATAAAAAACCATGAAATAAGGAATGGAGGTGGAAGAGGGAGGAGAAAAGAGAAGGAATATCACCTTACCAACTAGAAAACTCACCATCTTCCATTAGATCTGCACTAATTGAGTAAAGGGAACGGCTTGAAACTACTTGGAGGGTCTCCAAATGTCTAGACGAACCAGGGGAAGAATATTTTTGGAAAATGGATAATGAATTGAATGATTTATGTATGATACGACTCACCTTTGGAAAATCTGGATGATTTGAGAGACATTGAGAATGTTGTCCCTAATCCATGAATCATATGAGCTCCAAATAAAATAAATTTAAATCTGTTCTTTGAATAGGGTTCTTAGCTTTGATTGGGAGGAAGAATGAAAAAAAATATTAACAAATTAATTCTATATAAAAGAAACAATTTATTTTTTTAAAACCTGAAAATGGGATCTCGGGCTGGCCCAATACCTTAATAATAACTAAAATTTACCATGCTTATGAATTTCTATGGGGTCAAAAAGGATATGTTAGTTTGAATATGTCAGTAGAGGCCATGTTTGATGTTTAATTAGAAAATAATGATGAAAAATTAAGGAGTTATAAAAGAATCAAATTTGGTTTTTAAATCTGAAAATGGGCTCACGGTTGGCCCAAATCAAGAAGTAAGCAACCTTTATCGAAAAACTCTTAAACACGCAATGTGGAACCCAAATTTGGGTGATATGAAATAGATGAATCATCAAAAATTAATATTCATATCACCATAGACCCATGAAAAGGATTGTTATTTCCACTAAACTGGATCAAAAAAATGACAAGAAAAAATGGGTGTAATAATTCTACCCACCATTAATGAGTTTCTCCCCTTGAAAGCCACATCACATTCTTGCTGATTGATCAACACCTAAGGATTCATTGTCAATATGGTCTAGTCTCCGAATCCAATGACACAAAATCCACCATTAATGGAACTTAATCATCATACCTCATCCAAAACAACAACTCTCAACTAGTTCTCAAGATTCAACTAAAATACTGAGTCACTACCTCCATAACCATACAGTGAACCCGATTGTTTGGCCTTATACCGATGAACCCAACAATCTCCCAAACCAAAGAGAACCCATGAATACCAAAAATTATATGGTAGTATGGAATGAAATCCCAACCATTATGAAACAACTATCAATAGGTAAGATCTTAGGAAGAAAAATCACTGAGACCTGTGGTGGGTCTCCCCACAACTAGAACCCAACTAGAGAAGGAAAAAAATAATTTAAAATTAACTAGAATTGGCCCTCACTTGAAAATGTCCACCAAAAATCTCCCACAACAAACTAAAAACCCATTTTAAAAGGGTTACGACATGGAAATTTAATCCAACCACTCTCGAATAGAGGGTTAATAGTGGGGCCACCACTTTCGGCACGGATAAAAACCCCCACAACTAATGTTAGGGAGAGAAGGAGACCCAATAATTGGGGCACTAAAACCAAAAAATAAATAGATTAACCACCCAACAACCTCCATCTATGAACAGGTAATAATAATATGAGAACCGATTTACACAGGCAGTCCACACAGGGACATTTACCAGAAACGCACATCCATGAAGGCAAAACCATAGAAACTGTGTGAGAGGTAATTCCACCACAATCATTGTGACAAGAGGAAATTCCAAATTATGAGAAACCACAATAGGGAAAAAAACTACCAAACCATAATGGTAGAGGCAAGAGCCTAGTCAAGCTACCCACACCTCTAGAGATTTCCTTACTTCTTGAGAAGCTCCACTCTGAGCCCTATGGCTAGAGCCCTTATGGTTGAAGCATTAGTTGCACCATAATTAGGTGAAAAGGATCACACCACTAAAAAAACTCACCTGCTCAAGAAAACTCTTTCATCAAAATAGGAACTCATAGATACATAACAAAATTTTGTCTCACTCCTATAAAGGATCATAATGTACAAGGAATACAGCATAAAACATCTACATCACCAAACACAACTGCTATGTCTAAAAGAATTGTCATGACCTGGAAGCACTTTAAATCGATCCCAAATAGCTCTCTATTCCAAAGAACAGGATGAGACACCATACTTAGAAAATGAAATGACATTTGAAATGAATCCTTAGGTTGATCAACATGAATGATTTCCAATAGATAACTATCTATGGACACATCACAACATCAAACACATCTTTTTAATCCCAATGATCATTACACCAATACAGAGCCACCAATAAGAAAACATCTCAAGATACAACAAGAGAGTAACTTATAGATCACAAGGAAGCATTCAGAATGAACAAATCTCTTAAGACATAGTAAAAAACAAGCCACATAACTATTGGATTATAAATAATGGCAACAATTTTTCAGCTTAAACCAATTTTGAAAAACAAAATAACTTGGTTGGTTTCTGCATTTACCAATGGTGATTCATCAAGTCTCACCCACTTTCACATTTCCATGCCACCCTAGGAACCCAAACCCCATTCCATATAGGCCATCATTCCAGATATCAATAAAACCATGCATGCGAGCACCCATGAATACACCAATGGCTAAAATAAAACAACAACATTACAAAAATCGTGAACCTTCCAGAGGAACACCAACAACCACGTCAAACATCCTATTCAAATTTATCAAAACAAACCACACTTCATCAAGAACTATTTTCATTAAAACCTACACCTTTTTATCTTTAACAAATTTTAAAACAACCAAGCTACTCCAATATTCCCCTTCCCATTTTATAAAATTTCGCAAGGAATCATTTCATTATCTGATGGTGAAAGATAACAATACCCTTTCAAGGAAAACACAAATTGCTCAAAACCAATTTCCAAAAACAATTCATCAGATTCAAAAACTTTGCATCATTCCAAAAAACCCAATTTAAAAAAATGATTCCAAATTACCATGAAATGAATCACACTTTAAAAATAATTAATTTCAAAAAACCACAAGTTTAGATTATAAAAAATACAATATCATTAAATCATTTCCACTTATTCTGCATAATTTGTTTAAAAACAATAACCATCAAAAAACCATTCATATATTATATTTTTTTGAAACCCCATATCCACTTTTCAAAATTAAATCCTTAATTTAAAACCCGTTTCCATAATTCTCACATAATTATATTCAAAACAAATGTTCAGAAATCAAGAAAGGTCTAGGAAACCCACAAAGGGGAACTACTGCCGGTGAATGACTTGACCATATGGTTGGCGGCCATATGTCAAACACAACACCAATACAGAGAGACTTATTAGGACTGTGCCCAAGCTCTACATGGATTGATTGGCCCTACAAGATCACGTAGTCCATTACTCAAACAACCATTGTCATATCTCAACACCAAAAAATCAATAATAACAAAGGACACTAAAAAAGTAGGGCTACCTGTGAAAACCCAAGGATTAGAACAAGAAAGAGCTTGCGACACTATTTACACAGATACACGTCAATTTGCAAAATTCATACTCCATCAACCATGACATACCCAAAATAACAAGGGCAGTCTAAAAAGGGCTCCTATGAGCCGACCTCCTTTGATCCCATTTTATTCAGGAACCAGCCCAAGTCAACCATAAATCTGTCACCCAGGCCACCCTGTGAGAAGTCCCGAGAGGTGTTACTGATACACCCAGTATAGATAGAAGCACCAAGGGCATAAATATATTACAAAAGTGAATGATTTAACAAAAATATAAGCAATCAAACAAATAGTGTAAAGAAATGAATAGCCCAGAATACGTTTATATAAAAATTGTACTAAACATTATTTTTAAAATAAATTTAATGTATAACTAAAACAAAAACTCAACTCTGAAATCCTGATAACCAAATAACTCCATGTGACCCCATAGGTCACTCTCAAACACAATGACCACTCATCGCCCATGGGGATCAAACTCATGCGGAAACCTCCACAAGGGAAAAATACAGAAGAAGACTATAGACGTGAGTATTTAAACACAGTATGTTAGCCGGATATTATATTCCCAATGCACCTACATAAAAATAAAATACAAATAAATTTCATGTTTTAAATACAAGATATAAAGGTATGTTTTCCAAAGGAGGTCACATAATATAAAAAAATATACAATGAAAATAATTTCATTTTTTATAAACAAGAATACTAGTAACAATTTTCAAAGATGTGAAACCTCAAAATGAAACATGTTTTAAAGTGGGAAACATTAAAGAATGTACACTTTTAAATAAATCACACACACTACTGAAATTACAATCAAAACACACTGTATGCTGATGGTGAGTACAAAATAGCCAATGGGCACAAGTCATGGGAATACCCCTAGGCACTAGTTAGCTATGATCCCCAGATGCCTCGTATCTCGGTGAAAGTAACTATAAGAAATATCTATTAATGTGAACACGGGCCACTAGTAGCGGGCATACCCATAACCTAGTAGTCCCCCAAAATCATCAACATCATATTTTAGTCATTGTTTTCATTATCAAACTAGTTATGTGAAATAGGGTCCAAACCCCACAGGATCCCTAGTATACTAGTACACATCTGCCTACCTTGATTCACATGATTCCCTTTAGTTCTCAATCAAGTTACACATATTATCAAATACACTTTTCCCATAAAAATTAAATTACCAAACCATAAACACTAAAACATACCGCCAATATGCTTCTCATTTCTTTCATGAATCAATTAACAACTAAAAAGATTCTTAAAACAATTTCAAAGAGCATAATGAGGCCTTTCACAGAAATATAATACAAAAATGAAATTTTTAGGCAAAAAATTTATAAATAACATTTCATCCCAGATTTCGAAGCCTTAAAACCAATTAATAAATACAAATCATTGAAAATAAAAATTACCCAATATATTGAACATGAAGTACACATGGAAACAATTTTTAAAAGAGAAAAATGTCAAACAAGACATCAAACTGTTCTCAAAACTATCAGTTGACAAAGTTATGCATTTCACATTTATTTTGGAGGTTTATACACCCCATTTACAACAGAAAAAACCATTCATATATCCATTAAAACCCTCAGATTACATATTCAAGACACATCAATTTTCATAAAGATGTAAAATGGGCCATTTTCTGGCAACTCGGGCCAAAACATATTGTAAAGCAGAAACTGTTTGTTTTTAAAACCAAAAACATTTTTTAAAGAAATATATGGACCCATAAATACCATTTTTAATTCATAAAATGAATTTATATATTCAATAAAATATTTTTGAAATCACACATAACACATCAAAGCAAACCAACAAATTTACTGAACACATGACATGCAATTTTAAAAAAAAATTATTTTAATCACATGACAATGAATATAACACTAATTGAATGAAATATTTTATTAAAACTAATGAAAAATATTTAAAATACCACAAACTAGGTTTTCATCCTCACAAACCAGGTGCGAAAGATAACAGAACATTTAAACAAACACTTTGGTGTACACTTTCCTAACAAAACCAGACTACCTTTCACAAAATAGGCCTTAAACAACCATTTTTCACACCAGGAAAATTAAAATATGATTAAAAACAATAATAAACCTATATATAATTTGAATACAATATTAAAATTATGAAACATCAATGAATAAGCCATGGTAATGGGATATACTACTTCAAATCCTTGGAGTAATGGGAACATACTCCCGAAATCAACCTCCACGAGATTATAAACCCTAAAACAATGAAGACCAAATCTAAATGAATATAAGATCCATCAAAAACTATGGAATAACTGATACATAATTCTATAAATACTAGGGGAGAATAGAAAACCAAGAAATAATTAAATGAGTTGGTAGAGGGAGGAGAAAAGAGAAATAATCCCACCTTTCCAACTAGAAAACTCTTCGTCATCCATTAGATCTGCACCCATATGGGTAATGGAATGGATTGAAACAATTTGGAGGGGATAATAAGGTCTAGGAGAACCTAGGGAAGAGTATTTGAGGCAAAAAATATAAATAATTAAATGATTTATGATTGATACAATTCACCATTGGTAAATTGTAATGATTTGAGAGACATTGAGGATGAGGTCGATAATCTGTGACATGTATGAGCTCCAAATAGAAAAAATTTAAATTCCTGTTTCCACTAGGGTTCTTGTCTTCTAGTGGGAGGTAGAATCACTGAAAATTATAAAAAAATAAAAAATTATTAAAAAAAAATTAATTTTTAAACAAATAAATGGGCCCTCGGGCTGACTCAATACCTGAATAAATATCTCTAATTCACCATGATTATGAATTTATATGTGGTCCAAAAGGATATTTTAGTTTTAATATGTAAATAGTGTCCAAGTGGGAGGTGGAATGAGTGAAAAATTCTTAAAAATAAATGAGTTAAAAAGAATAAAATTTTGTTTTCAAATATGGAAATGGTGTCAGGATTGGCCCAAATCATGAAGTAACCAACCTTTCTCAAAAAAACTACAAAACACGCAATGAGGAATCAAAATTATTGTGATTAGAAATATATGAAACATAAAAAATCAACATTAATCTCACCCAAGAACCATGAAAAGGATCTGGATTTCCACTAAACTGGATCAAAACAAAGACTAGAAAAACCGGGTGTGACAATTCTCCCCACCATTAATGTTATTCACCACGAGAAGGCCACAACACATTATAGCTGATTGATCAACACCAAAGTATTCCTTATTAATATGTAGTATCCTACTAATCCAAGGAACCAACATCTATAATTAATGGAATTTAAGCCTCATACATCTTCCAAAACACCAACTCTTAACCACTTCTAGAGTTTCAACTGAAAGATCAAGTCATTACCTCCACAACCAAAAAAAGTACCCAATTGTTGGGCCTTCTACCGATGAACCCAACAATCTCAAAAACCAAAGAAAACCAAGAAAGCCAAACATTATAGGGGAGTATGGAATGGAATACTCACCATTTATAAAAAACTATAATTAGATATGTTGTTATGAGGAAAAATCAATGAGACCCGTGGTTGGTCTCCTTACAATCAAAACCCAACTAGCGATGAAAAAATAAGATAGAAACATTAAATAGATATGGGACTCACTTTATATATTACACCAAAACACTCCATCAACCACTTAACAACCCTTGTTAAGAGGGTAATAACATAAACATTTAAAACACCCACTTTTGAACATATGGTACAAGAACAGGCCCAACACTTTAGGCACATCTCAAAACCCCCACCACTCATGGAAGGGAGTGAAGGGGACCAAATCATTGGGAAACTGAAATAAAATAATAAATTGATTAACCACCCAAAAACCACCATCTATGAATAGTTAATAATAATAACACATCCAAATTTCATAGGCGGTCTGCACATGGACATTGATCAAAAACCCACATCCACGAAGTCTTAACAATAGACACGGTGTGAGGGGTAATTCCCACACACTAATTGTGATCAGGGTAAATTCACAATGATGAGGAACCACAATAGAGATAAAGAAACTAAAATAACATAATGGTGGAGGCAGGAGACAAGTCATTCTCCCCAAACCTTTATATATTTTCTGACTTCATGAGAAGCTTATCTCCAAGGCCTATGGTTGGATCCCATATGTTTGAAGATTCTTCAGAATGACAATCAGGTTCTAGGGATCACACAACTAAAAAACTCACTTTCTCATCAAAGCACATTCATATAAATAGAAACTCATAATTATATATCACAATTATCTTTCACACTGATTGAGGAGAAAAATGGACAACGAATATAGTGTAACTCATCAACATCACCAAACACAACTGCTATGTCAAAAAGAATTATCAGGACCTAGAATCACTTTAAATCAATCCCAAATAGCTCCAAATTCCATAAAACATGATGAACCATCATATGAAGAGAAGGATTTAGCATTTGAAATGAATCATAAGGTTGATAAATAGTAATGATTTCCAACATAGAACTATCCATGCCACATCACAACATCAAGAACATAATTAGAAACCCAATTAACATTACTCCAAAACTGAGCCACCTACATGATCTCCTCTCAAGATACAACAAGGGAATAAATTCTATATCACAATGAAGCATACTGAATAAAAAACTCTTCTAAAACATATAATAATCTAGCCACATAACCATTAGATTATAAACAGTGGCCACAATTTTCAACTCAAAACACTTTTGAAAAATAAACTTACTTGGTTGGTTTCCACATTTACCAATGGTGTTTCATGAAGTCTCACCCACATGTAAAATTCCCTGCCAAACTAGGCACCGAAACACCATTCCATATAGGCCTTACTTCCATATATCAATAAAACCATGCATGTGATCACCCATGAAAACCCCAAAGGCTAAAACAAAAAAACATCATTTCATAAATAAATTACATTCAAAAGGAACACCAACCACCGTGTCAAAAACACTTCATATTTTACCAAACAAACCTAACTTCATTAAGAACCATTTTCTTAAACCCAAACCTCTTTTAATTTTTAACAAATTTTAAAACAACTATGTTACTCCAAACAACCCATTCCAATTTTCTATAATTCTACAAGGTATCTTTTCATTATACGATGGTCAGTGAGACCTATATCCTTTCTAGTAAAACACCAACCACTCAAAACTAATTTCCTTGAAAAATTCATCAAATTCAAAAACTTTTCAACATACCAAAACACCCCATTTTAAAAAAATATTCAGAATCACTTTAAAATGTTTCACACTTTCAAAACATTTAATTTAAAAAAACTCATGTTTAGATTATGGATAATTCAATCTCATTAAATCATTTCCACTTAGTCAGCATAATTTCTATTAAAACAATAATGATACATAAAAAATTCAAATATTTAAATTTTGGAACCCCCTTTTCCACTTTTCAAAATCCAATCATTCCATTAAAAATCATTTCCATAATTATCTCATAAGTATTTTCAAAACAAAAATTCAGAAATCAAGAAAGGTCTATGAATCCCACAAAAGGGAACTACTGTCAGTGATTGACATGACTGTATCATTGGAAGCCATATATCCAACACAACACCCACAAAAAGAAACTCATTAAGACCATGCCTCGGATCCTCATGGATTTCTAGGCCCTGAGAGCTCATTTAGGCCATTATATAGACTCCTCGGGTCTTATCCCAACACCAAACAATCAACAAGAACAAAGGACACTAATAAAATAGGACTTCTCGTGGAAGCCTGAGGATAAGAACGAGAATGATTTCATGATGCTCTTCCCACACTTACCCCTAAATTCCCAACAATCATACTCTATCTACCTTTACATCCTTCAAATAAAAATGGTGATCTAAAAAAATGTCTCCTATGAGTCGACCTTCTCTGATACAATTTTTTATGAACCAGCCCAAGTCAACCATGAACTGGTTACCCAGTCCAGCACGCGACAAGTCCTGAGAGGTGTTTTAAATCCACCTGAGATGGTGACAAGAACCAAGGGAATAAATAGTGTAAAAAAGGGAATGATTTTACCCAAAAATAAACAATAAGAAACAACATATGGAACAGAATATACCAAAATAAATTTAAATACAAATTGAACTGAACATTATTTTTACAAGAAATTGAATGTACAACTAAACCAACAACTCAACTGACCTAACCCGATAACCAACAAAATCCAGGTTACCCCGCTGGTCACTCTCCAACAAAATGATCATATGTCTACCATGATGATGAAAGGAAACCTGAAACCTACCCAAGGGCTAAAAATAGAGGAAGACTATAGGCATGAGTATTAAAAATCAGCAGGTTTTCCCGGTATTCTATTCCTAATGCACATCATTTTAAATAAAACAAAAATAAATTTCATGTTTTAAATACAAGATATTATGGTATGCTTTTCAAATGAGGACACGTGCTATAAAAAAGTTACTAGACAAAAACATACATGTTTTATAAACAAGAATGCTAGTAACCACTTTCAAAGATGTGCAACTTCAAATTGAAACTAGTTTTCAAGTGGGAGTCTTTAAAGAATGTATAATTTTAAATAAATAATACATATATATTTATTTACAAACCAAACACAATGTATTATGATGGTGATTACAAAATAGGCAACCAATACATGTCATGGGAACACCCATATGATCTTGTTAGTTGTTAGCCCCAGGTACTTCGTATCTCGGTGAATGTAACCATATTAAATATTTGTTCTCGTCCCCATGAGACACTAGTATTGAGAATTCCCATAACCTAGTGGTCCCACAACATCATCATCATCATAGTTTAGTTAGTGTCTTCATCCTCAAATTTTCTACATTAAATAGGGGACAAACCCCACGGGATCACTAACATACTAATACACATCCACCCACCTAGATACCTGAGATTCTCTTTAGTGCTCAATCAAGTTTCACATATTATCAAAAACTATTTTCACATCAAAATTCCATTACAATATCATAAACACAAAAATATATCACAAATATTCTTCACATTTCATTCATGAATCAATAAACCACTAAAAAGATTTGTAAACCAATTTCACTTATTATAACGATTCATTGCACATAAAATCTATTAAAATGGTCTTGTAATGACAAAAACCCCTAAATAGCATCAAAAACTAGATTCGGAAGCCCCAAAACCAATTAATAAATCAATTTCAAAGACCATAAAATTGACCCAAAATATTGAACATGAAATACACATGGAAGCCATTTTTACAAGTGAAAAATGTCAAATGGGATTTTAAGCTATTCTCAAAACTATAATTTGACAAAGTTATACATTTCAATTTTATTAAGGAGTTTTATGCACACCATTTACATCAAAAAAAGAAATAAAAAACCCTTAAAACCCTTAGATTACATAATCAAAACACATCCATTTTCATTAGAATGTGAAAGGGGCCATTTTCCTTTAACTCGGGCCATAACATGTTGTAAACCAAAAAACCATTTTTTTAAACAAATCCAAATTGTATCTCTATATAAGGACCCAAAAAACCATTTTAATTTTTCCAATTCATTTATAAATCCACACACGTAATTTTTTATTCCAACATAACTCATAAAATCCAACCATGTAATTTACAAAACACATGACATGGACTTTTAAACAAAACAATTTATTTTATGCACTTGACAAGGAATAAAACACCAATTGCATGAAATATTTTATTCATTCTTCTGAATGATGTTATAAATACCATAATAATAGTTCTCAATCACACAATTCAGGTGCGAAATATAACCGATCATTTAAACAAACACTTGGTGTGCACTTTCATGACAAAACTACACAGCCTTTCACAAAACAAGGCTTAAACAACCATTTTTCAAACAATAAAATTATAAAAAGGTTTAAAAACAATAATAAATATATATATCATTTGAGGAAAATATTAAAATTTTTAAAATTGAATTATAAAGGCATGTGTAATGGATTTCCTTCCTCAAATCCTTTGCGTAATGGAAACGCACACCCGAAATCACCCGTCGCGGGTTTATAAACCCTAAAACTTTGAATACCAGACCTAAATGAACATTACATCCATAAAAACCCATAGTATAATAGTACCATAGGTCTATCATGACTTGGGGATAATAGAAAATCCAGAAACAATGAAAGGAGGAGGAAGACGGAGGGGAAAATAGAATGAATCTCACTTTGCCAACTAGAAAACTCTTCGTCTTCCATTAGATCTGCACCCATATACGAAAGGTAATGGATTTAAACTAATTGTAGGGTCTCCTAATGTCTCAAAAAAATGGGTATGGCAATATGTTGAAAAATGATATTGAATTGAATGATTTATGAATTATACAATTCACCTTTGAAAAATATGGTCGATTTGAGAGACATTGAGAATGTTATCCCTAATCTGTGACTCGTATGAGCTCCAAAAAAGAATAATTTAAATTGGTGTTTCAAATAGTATTTTTAGATTCTATTGGGATATATAATCACAAAAAATTATGAAAAAATGTATATGATATAAAACAATCATTTTATTTTTTTAAAAACATGAAATGGGCCCTCTGGCTGGCTCAATACCTGAATAAATAACCCAAATTCACAATGATGATGAATTTTTATGGGGTCCAAAAGGATTTGGTAGTTTTATTAAGTCATTAATTGAAAACTGGTAAATGTAATGAGTAAAAAATGATGAAAAATGAAGTATTTATAAAAAAATCAAATTATATTTTTAACTCAAAAAATGGGATCACGGTTGGCCCGAATCCGGAAGTAACCAACCATTATCCAAAAACTCCCAAACACGCAATGAGGACCCCAAATTAGGATGATTATAAATATATAAAATATAAAACTTAACATTAATATCGCTCAAGACCCATGAAAAAGACTGGGATTTCCAATAAACCAGATCAAAAAAGGCAATAAAAATTGGGTGTCACATTACGATAGGCAACTAATGAGTAATCGGTTGCACCCTCCTATCAAAGAGCCAGTCCTAGAGTGTTAGAGATCATTCCACCGTCACAGAGAACATCTACCCATCCATATATACACAACACATACTTTTCTGAAAATTATATATCTCAGAATTAATGGTAACTAAAAACTCCATAACTAAGAATACATTTTAGTGACTCATCACTACTTCAGTGAAATCCCAAAAGAAAATCACGCATACAAGAGTAATTTCACACTATTAGAAGAAGTTTATGAATGTTGAGTCTCCTCTTGTATGTGTATCCAAGTACATGTTTACATCGATGTCCTCAACCAGAATAACTATATATCAAAGCAGGTATGTGAATATAAATGATTGACATGACCCCTAGTCTATGAGTACAATATCTAATTTAGATATGTCACATATCATAATTCATATAATCATTTAGTACATTCAGTCATATGGGTTGATCTCCTAGAGCTATCCCTCCCCTATGCCTTAGCATACCATGCTTGGAGTTGACCACTTGGGGTGGTGGTGGTAACAAGTAAAAATATAAAGCATCTCTAACTACTCTCCCCACCCATCATTCATTTTTTTCACCCTTAATACGTATATTTTCATTATGATTCCACTTCCTAGGTGGCCTATCAATTGGATCCCTACTTACCATATGGAGTGTTAGACAATATCATACAAGATTTCCAATTCCATCACAATAGTAGCACTTCCTCTTTATGGGATGACTAGACCCATCCTATTTCCCCTATATCATAGAACCCCTATCCCATGATACTCTTCTAAAACGTATCTCACATCTAGGTCCACTATACATACAGTGGCTACCTATTGGATAATTATATCCTTCTGCATGCCTATTACTGACAATAAATGTATATTTATACAAATTTATAAAACACATGACTACGCAATCAAACAGTAAAACAGTAGAATATATATTAATTAAAATAAATATAAATTTACTGTAGATGTCTATAAGTAGTCATTTCATGAATTTCCAATCCCTAAAAAATTGATTTGGAACCATATCCATCGATTACATTAAAGTTTTTTTTAACATTCAGGAGTAAAAATACATCATAATACTACCTTATTGAAGTGGTCTAATATCATATATGAGAAAAAACTCAACGTAGATAGATATATCTCCACTCGAAAAAGGTTCTCCAAAATTATCCATACATGAGACTCCTCATTATGAAATTGGGTGAATAAACCCCATCACCCTTTGGTATAGCCAATGAGAAGGCTCACTACTAGGACCACCATCTAATTTGACAGTGTCCTCATTAAATAGAAGACTTTTTTCACCACCTCAAGATAGACCCACTCCATATTTGGATCAAAATCAGCTCAACAACTACATGGAAATTGTTTTTGAAACTTTTGAAGCACTCCTTACTTCTGCACATCATCTTCTAGTACTATGGGTACCATCTACTACATAGAAGGTGTGGGTATGACTAGTGAACCAGTATGAGTTAAAAACTATAATAAATGTCAATGTATCGATGAATTTTCACAAAGGGGGTCATCCTCACGGTCATGGTGTTGAATTATAACTAGAATATGTCACATATAAATCCTAAAATAGATAATATATACCACAATTAAAATGTATATTCAAAGATAAGACTCAAGTAAGACATTGAAACCACATCCCATTCATATATGATTCATTTTACAATGTGTTTAGGTAAAGAAATTTTCACTTATAAGGATTAAAAATAAAGGTGATTGGAGTTATTGTGTATGAATATTTCGTCATCCACCCCAGTATTGGACTCTATAGCCTAAAATAAAAACTCGAAAAAGGTAACATTATTTCACCAATCTACTCTCACTAAATCTATTGCGAAGGTAGAATTTTCTCCTTCGATACTACTCTTTCATGACCCCTCGCAATTAGGGTGTTGTCATGACAACCTGAAGACAGACACTAATATGATGGGGAAACGAGACCATTATCACGCAGGCATATCATTAACGTGTATTTCCATATTCTAATGTACACATATACATGAAAAAATATATAAGATCATACAATAATTAAATATAAATAAAATAATGAAACACACATGTGTAAATTTAAATCTCACCATAAGTGAACATTAATAAGTACTTATTTGAAAAAGGTCCAAATTAATGCCCACTATTGGGAGTTTAAAAACATTTTTATCCAAGAAATTAAATTAGGGATTGATGTTAAGGTAACTGCTAGTATATACTTTGATCATTCTAGCTCGTGAAGATCCACCTAATCATGATTGCCCTAGGAAAATTTATAAATATCAATCATTTTCCTAATACATGACATGTGTAGGAATGTATCAATAAGGATTGAGTATAAAAATAACCGGAAGGCCACCAGAAAGTACATAATAGTTTAACAACATAAATTATATATTTCTCAACACAAGTATATTTTTACAACACATATAAAAGGAATATATAGGTATAATCCTGATAGTCACCATGTCTAAAAGTTATCTCATAGTAATTATGTCACTCCATGGATCTTTATCCAAGATTACAAATGTATCTAATCTAGGATATCACCATACATGATTCTAATATCATTGATGGTGTTCATCTGAGATGTTCTAACAATTAGGTATCACTATAATAGATATACACATGAAGTAAAAATGAAAATACAAACATATTATTATTGCACCCAAAGACATCTAGAATACCTGGAACTTAATCTGGAATAATCAATAATTTTGAGGATGAAGATCTAGGTAGAATTGGTCATGATGAAAGAGAAAAATAAACATGAGGAAAATACGATGATAGATGTTCTTACTCTATTCCTCACCGAGGGATTCCAACAACTCTTTTTATGAATTCAAACATAAGGGTTCACCATCCTATGTGTAGGAAGGTATTCCATATCAACATTATGGAAATGGAATAAGGAACTCCCTCTAATAAAAAATTTCAAAGATAGAGAAGAAATGAAATATTAGCCTTCTTAAAGGAGGACATGGTAGGTACATCTAGAATTTGGACCATCCCATGTATCAAAGACCATACACATGTTTATGTCCATGATTCAATAAAATTAAATGGTGTGTACGCGCCTATAAACATATTACCATGTACAATTACATAGCTCATCTTATGTTCGACATTCCAAGATGTGTCTTTATTAGTGTACATGGTTTTTCTGATCCAATGCACTCCATATTGTGTCCATGTACCCTATAAGTTATAGGTTGAGATACATGGTCATGTCACATGCCATTTGAAAAGGTTCACAGACTATGTGATAATAAAAATTCCATAAAACCTTATCTCCACAATAAATATCATCTACTTTTCGGTTTTAAATAAATCTAAAAATCTATCCCAACATATTTCTAGCTTCACTAATGAATTCTCACACCATACTAATACTAGATCTAAAATATCATACCATTTCACAATAAATTATGTCTGCACCATTTGATTCCACATATTTTTTAAATCAACTGTTCAAATGATACACATCAGATGAACTCACAATAATTGTTGGAAAAAACCCATGAAATACTGAAAAGGAATTATCATGTCCATATTCCATTGGTGTTGATTCATTTTCATTTGAATAATTAATGATGATTTAATATCAAATAAATGATTGATAGATAAATTAATGCAGATAAATCTCATACCCACAACATTTTGATTCTCAAATAAATATGTAGCCCAATTGATTTTCATTCATTATATAAATGAACAAAAAATAAATAATCCAAATAAGACATCATCCTACCTCAATTTTGAACAATTACTAGTAAAGTATGATTATGTTTATTTCTCAATGGAAGGATCCTCATGTTACATAATACATCGATTGTTGATCAATGTTCTGGTCACCATATTCTAAATAAATTTCCTCAAATACACTCTTATAGATCTTCTTGATTTTTAATGTTATGTGGTTATCCATTATAAAAATCCATAACAATATTATCTAGAAATAAAATTACTTATAATAAATAAATAAATTATTTATTAAATTAATTTTTTAGGAATTTTCTCTAATGATTATGCCTCCAACAAAATTCCCAACACATTCTATGTTTATATCCTATCGATAATAAATATCAAATTTTAAATCATCATCCGTAATATACTTATAAACCAACCCACATTTTAAAATTTATTACATTTTTTCTAGAAAAATATGCGCATATTTTTTAATATATTTAATATATTTAAAAAAATTAATTTTGGCAACACGAGAAAAGGTGCCTCATGTATTTTTCATAGCTATCTTAAAAATAATCCCCTATGATATTAAAAAAATTTCTTGGTAAAATCCATGCAATTAAAAATCTATGATGAAACAATATTACCAGAAACCAATATAGTAAGATAAAAGTTATTAATGAACATAATAATTAGAATTATATAAGAATAAATTATGAAATTGGTAATTAATATTAATATCTTCATGATATTGTGGGATAAATTACTTCATAGGATTTCCAAGGTAAATGTAATAGGCATGATATCTAATATTTATACATTGAGTTATACTCCATATTTTATATTTTCATTCTATATAATTCAATAAATTGCCCATTATAAATATATATAACTCATTATTTGACTAGAAGTTTATTTTTGATACAAATATACCTCTTGGAATATTTTTTTCTATATTAAAAAAGGACACATTTTGATAAGAGGCTTATAATAATGAATTTTTCGATGATGAATTCAAAATTTTCAATAAATCACTTTTAATGAGTTTGGTTTTTTATTTCATCAATATGTATTTCTCTAGTGAAGTAATATTTTATATTTCCTGTGATATTTTCCTTTCAACTAAGATTATTTCTCGTGACATTGTTCATGGTATAAAATGATTTAATTCATTATGTTATTTTATAATATTTTGATGTTTTATGAATTTTTTTTTGTTTTCATTAGTTATTTGTAAAATTTTAATTATTTATATTTATATGAGTAAGTATCAAATACTTTTTCAATGTGTTTATTATGATATTATGATGATTGATTTTAATTCGTACTCATATATTGGAATAATGATAGGTTGTTTTCTATATCTCTGTAATATGCAATGGTTTAGGTTTATATATAATGACATTGTCAAGCACTAACATAACATGTTTTCTCATAATGGTGTGGGAATTATATATTTTATTATATTTTTAGGAGTGTACATACTATGTTTGGTCACATAATAATGGTAAAAAATTCTCATAAATGATTCCATATGATTATAGTTTTTCCACATTTCAATTTTGTGCATAATTTTATTCAAAACATTCATGATGCATATAAATGAAATAAAATCACATATTATCATGATTAAAACATATTTTTAATGTAATATACATATTTTTTCCATTACAACCTGCTATATAATTTTTTGGATGAGTTTTGAGCTATATCATATCTTCTATATTTCATTAATTATATTTTTATGATCTTATCTTAGTAAAAAATGATTTAATATTATCATTAATGAAATTTGGATCCATTATTAAGATATTTATATCTTCATTATATTCTTTTTAATGTTTATAATTTTATATTTTATTAAATTTTTTCCATTATTGAAAATCTATTCTCGCAACATTCATAAGATTAAATTTTGTAAGTTATAAAGATTGAAATATCATGTGTGTTATCTGGAAAAAGTTCCAGATGACCGTTACTGTGAATAATTTTTCTCATGTGAATTAAAATAATATGTTTTTATGATACAATAAACCATTTGTTCTCATATTTGGGAATGTTTTTTTGTGATGTATTATTACAATCATGATATTTGGAAATTTCATATGTTATGATTAGAATGAGATTATTTAATAAATATTAGAGTGAGGATTATTTATTTTTGGAGATTAGTTAGGATATTTTTGTTGTTAGAGTTTTAGAATAATATTTCTTCTCTAGAGATGAGTCTATATATATGTTGATATCCCATAATCATAGTAAATTCAAAATTAGTTAATTTTCCCTAGAAATGTATCCCTTTATAGAAAGCACATGGAGATAGAGAAACTATAATAAATATAAAAAGGAATTTTCACCCATAAAATGGTGTAATGTGTATCCTTTTTATCATCCCCTTATTAAAGATGATGATAAATTACTTCACATAAGGTATTACACTCCCTTAGGGTATTCATTTGTTGACAATATTCTCTTAATGAACTACTATTAGTGATCATTTTTTTATTTTATTATAGGGAATAGGTTGAGGAGTTTTTGATAACATAACAAAAATTAACTAATAAAAAACTAATATTTAAATATGAATAAATATATTAACTATATACCAATGTGATTATGTAAAGATGAAATATATTTTATAGTTTAATTCATTTTGTGATAATGATTATTACACATATGGTTATGATTTTTTCAATCATTTTAAAAACATTGTTTTTAGTAATCGATTGAAGTAGAATGAGAAAGGGGTGCCAATGAAACTAAATCATTAGCTCATTGAATAACCAAACAAAATGGGAACTTGATAGAGAAACCTTATAATAATACATAACCATCTATCATGAAATATTATTGAAAATATGAAAACTTATGATGTATTAACATAAAAAAAAGATAGAGATGGAGTCTAATGAAATATTAATTATTGAAGATGTAATGGTGTAGATGTTAAATTTTATATTTATCCATTATGATTGAATAATAACCATGGAAATGTCCTTATATATATTGGTAGATGCTTAATATGTGGATTTGGGTATCATCGAGTATCAAAAATCCATAAAAATAGCTTTTGATTTAGGATAATGGGAGTGGGAAAAATTTATCCAAAAAACGTATAAGAGTATAAGGGATTATGTTTAGTAATAATGGATTATAACCATGTCAGTGTCATAATTATAATAATGATGATGATGATATGTATGAAAAATAGTTGAAAAAAATTGAATAAGGTGTAACCAATTAATGACTACTGGTGAGGAAGATTGTGATAACTAATATGGAATGATTATTAAATATCATTATGAGACCTTTATATAAATTTAAACTGATGGATTTTCTATTAAAAAAACTCTATATTAAATTATATTTGTTATTTTAAACACAAATATTTCACTATTATAAAATATTTATTATATTGTAAATAATAACTTCCGGGAACTATAGATATATCTCAATATCACCGAAATAGAAAATAATAATAGCTAATTATCTTGATAATCATCCTCCTATGAACCACCTCTTCTTGTAGACCTCATTGTTTATAGAGATTTTAAAATAAATATCCCATTTTTGAATATTACGTAAAACCACATATAACACCAATTGTTATTCAAGACAAAATGTGTAGTTGAAAAACCAGGCCACCCAATGACCTTGTGGTTGGAGTAGTTTGAGAGTCTAGATTGATTCCCAATATATAACATCCCAAAACCTACACTCCTGAATCATGATATAAAACATCATGGACATTTTAGTTTCCTAGAAAATAAAAATTAAGAAAACTTTTACATAAAAAATAAAAATTCTATTAGAAGATAATTTCTCCCACTTAACACTTATTTTCATATTTCACATTTTCTAATCATCAAAATTAATTTGAAACCCTTATAGGAATAATTTATTCCACATCACTCTTGATAAACTAGGTAAATGGATACATAAGAAGGGTGAGTTGAAATTCTTAATAAGTGTAATCATTTGTGTTAAAAAAATGAACTTACATAGAGATACTAATATTATAATAAAGTAATTATTAAATAATAAATCTTCATTAGCAAAATATAAGTGATCTCATACCCCTAAAACATGGATCAATAATATTGTGGCATGGAATAATTATTTTATAAATAAATGTATCATGTAAATAATTAATCATGTGCCACATGATGTCAGTAATGATCAAATGTAACTTTTAAAACTCATAGAAACCATAAAGAAAGCATATTGGTTTCTCATAACATCATATTTATATAACTAAAAAAATTGAATAACCAATATGTCAAAATTCCACCCTTACAGAAATGAATGAAATGTCAGATATAATGAAACCAATTTTCATTGGTCAATAATGTGATCACCCACCCATAGTTAATATCATAATCACCCATCCATATTTTTTAAGTAAACCATGATTCCTCAGTTAATAATGGAACCAATCATTATCATTTAAAAATATATTAATAGTAAAATGAATAATGTATACAAAGATTCCAATTATCATAATACTCATAAAAAACCCACCACCCCATTCATTACATGATTTAATAATGGAGAATAATGTTTTCTAGTAAAATTTCATTGATACCAGATTATTCCATGGAAATGAAATAGGTTCCATGATAATATCAACAAAACAATCATAATTCATCCAAATAATGAATGGGGATATTATTAATGTAACATATACCCATTAGAGAATATGTAACAATAATGATTTTTGAATTTTATATAATGAAATACAATTTAAATATAATTGAAAAATTCTTCAGGAAAATAACATTTACACTTTTAGTAAAGTCAAATTCAGACGTCTTGAAAGGTCATTATTTATGGAATCATCACTTGTATCATTTCATGAGGAAAATACCTTTTCAATTTGGAAAATACATCTTTAAAATATAAATCATTTAAAACATAAATATTATTATTTTATTTTAAAATTATATTAAAATGTATAAAGTAATTATTAAAACATTTAGTGTTCATGATGGTGTGATATTTAGTTCATGTCGAGTATGTTAAAATAAATATTCCTTCCACATTTTATGTAATAGTAAAAATGTTTTATATTTAGAAAAGTAACCTAAAAAACCCTTTTAAAACATTTTTTAAAAGTAAAACCTAGTTAAAAAGCATCAAAAAACAATGAAAATATTTAATATTTTTTTGCAAACCATGGATTTGAAAGAAATATTATTTTTGTCCAAGGAATAAATTGAAGTCTTGTTTTCATTAAAACCACTTTCTTAAATAATTACATGTAAAAAATAGAAAAATGAAAATTATAATTGAAAGCATTATGAATAACTAGTGTTGAATATAATTAAAGGTATTTATTAATAAATTTTAATATAACTTAGTTCATTTTAAATTCAATCACAAATAATCTCAATTAAAGAACGATATTGTAATATAAATTAATTTAAAATTTGGTAGTCCTCAATCATAAACCCCATGAAATATAATAATCATATGATACATTAAATTTCATTATATTATATAGTTACATGATGTAACATGTTAATGGGGCAGTAAATAAATCACATAAAAGATGATATGTGTATAAAATATCAATTTCTTAAAGAAGGCTATTTAAGAAATGTAACGCTTATAATGGTCATAATATTAATGTGAGAATAAATAAATTAATTGATTTTAATGTAAATAAAAATGAATGAATAATAAATAAATCCTAAGATATTAAAAATTAATTACTGATTAAAGAATATAATACTATAGACAATGAGGATGTAATATGACCTTATGAAAAGAAATAGAGTTATGAAATTTATCACCACAAGATAAATATTATACATAATCCCATTACATGAATAAATTAAAATTTTTAAATTATATTCCATAAAATATAATGTATTCATGATATTAAATCAATAGGGATAATTATATATACTATATAAAATAAATTAGTTGGATACTATTAAAATATGACTCAATAAAGGAAAAATGAGATGAATTCCTTTACAGTGAGTTTATACATTCTAAATATGTCCATTAAAACCAATTTAATTTACATGTATACATTATTTTATTTCTTAAATACCTTATAAAAATTTAAATACTTACACATATATAAGTTGTTTTATTTTTTTTAAAGATATATTTAAATACTTTCTCAGTTGATTCCACATCAGGTGTTTTGAGGACATTCAGCTAATGGTCTCAAAACGACCTCAATATGGAGATAATGGTCTATAATTACATTTTAACACAATATATAGAAGAATAAAAATAAAATAGTAATATAATTTATAAAAAAATTGTTATTTTTTAAAAAATCATAAAATATGGTTATGAATAGTAAACTATGTTGTATTTATTGAGGCGAATGATCATACATATGCATGAGTAACTTTTCCATTTTTCAATGACTATTAATGAAAGAAGTTATGTATTATTTTATCTTCATATAATGATAATAATATAATTTATATAATTTAGTTCATTAAAGATTCTTATATATTTCAACCATGAGATATTGTGGTGAAAAAATAATCACATCGCTTCATGGAGGTTGATGTCCCCATGTATGCATGAATGAAAATATGAATTTTTAGTGATTTGAATGGTTAAAATTTACTATATTATCATTTAATAAAGACAATAATTTCATTAATAACATAATAATTTAGTATATACCACATAATTTCATTATAATTATGTTATTATGTTAAATGTAAATTGTTATTAATGACCAATGACATCGCTTCACAACGTCATGGTCATCCGTATACTAGAGAGATATAATCATATCCAATAGATATTGGTAGGTAAGAATGTAAATGTGATATAATATTCAAATAATTATAATTATATTAAAAATATCATATATATATATATATATATACATTAAATCCATCATTATAATAATTTGTGGTAGGAAATGATGAAAATAACCCATTGGTTTGTGAATCCGTAGTCTTTTGGACACATGAATGATGATTTAATATACCATTTTATTGGAAGACAAGATATAATAATGTTAATAAATTAGTAAAACATAATATAAGTTTATTTTACACATTTTTTAATAAATAATAAACAATTAATAATTTTATATGTGTGTGTGAGAAGAAATAAAATTAAAACACTTGGTTAAGCATAAGACATAATCTTTGGTAAACATCAATAGGTTTGAAAAAAATTCTGGTATTGATTTATGGTAAAAATGATAATAGAATGTGTGGAGGGATGTATGAAAATTATTCAGGTAAGTATTTTTCCTGAGCCATCCTAGGTCGACCATACTGTACAAACCAGAGCCTAATGACAACAAGGACCAAGAAGAATTATATATCATCCTATCCTAGAAACATATCTCATACATCACGAATAAAAAAATTGTAGTCCTTTATACCATTACCAGTAGATGATTTTAATAAATAGAAAACATAAAGAATAAAAATTAACGTGATATTTAAAATTAAATAGGACTCTACATACGTTTTTTGACCCCATGGGTCACCTCCAACAATAAAATGACAGTCACACCCTTTGTGAATGAGACATGGGAATAAAATGAACTGGAAAATTATAATGATTAAAGCAGTGAGAAATAATTTTCCTAGCAGGTAAGAGATAAGGGAAATTAGTCCATATAAATTAACATTAAAAAAATATTCAATTTTGAAATTTTGAAATTAAACCATATATAAATTGTGTTTTCTACACAGTTTAAATAATTAATGCAAGAAGATTCTGTTTTATGAAAAAATACATTCAATTACAAATTATTATTTCTTAAAATATGGTATAATTTTTTTGAAAATTACAAATAAAATATAAATAATTCTAAAATAGGATCCTAAATATAGATTCATAAATGTATAAAATTTAAACATGTTTTTTATAATTTTAGAGAATAAAATGAGACAAATGAAATAATAATTCTTAAAATTGTACCATGGATGACTCGAGTAAAAGAGAGGGAGTTCCATAGTAAATTCTTATGTAGGTAGGGTCAGTGTGGACCTATAATTATTATACTCTAAGTGATCAATCCTACACATGGACTTTAGTCCTCTACATGAACCAACTAATCGATGCTATCATTGCTTATCTAGAGCCACAATATATTCCAGATAGGTTGGGTGGGTCAATCCTAGCATTCTTTTCCATGTATGCTTACATTGATACCCTTGATTCCCATGTGACATACCCAAATGGTGGTATGTTTTTAAATATAATATATAGGTACATATACTATTCTTTACCCAAAACCAATTAACCTTGTAACACTTGATCTCTCACCTAAATCACATCCCCTTTCCAAGTCACCTATACAAAACACATTCCTTTTTACTAGGAACATAAAAAATATTCACACATATGTAACATAATTCATATTTCTATTTCAAGTGTAATTCATTAATAAGGTTTATCAAATCAATAATACATTACATGTGATAATATTGCCTTTCCAATTTCAAATAATCATTATAATTTTATAAATAAACATTATTAAATAAAAAATTTCTTCATAGAAATCAATTTGGAACTAATTAAATAATTTAAATAACATACATAATAAAAGAAATATGGATTCAGGATTTAATAACAGATACCTAAATTTTATGATTTTGTAAAATATTGAAAAAAATTGAAATCATTTCCATTTCTCACAACCAATATTCATAGCATATTCATAGTATGTAACAATGAAAACATACATCAAAAACCATAATGAAATTAGTGAATTACTTTCAAAGTCTTTTTTATAGGAAATGGACAATACAAAATGACTCAATTTGAGGATTAAAATCCAAAAACAATGAAAACATGTTACAAAATCAAGGAGACACTTCATTAACAGTTACAACCTTATGTACATATACATATATATATACCCCTACATGTGACACATTTATTCCACGTTGAGTGAGGGTATGTGTAATATATATATTGACACACACACATTAACCTTGAATATGGTTGTAAGTATCATCTTTAAATATTTGACCCAAAATGAAGTATAAAAGTATATGAAACTCCAAAAACACATAATCACTAATTAATGATTGTGAAAAATATATTAATAGAACAAAAAAAAAATACCTGAACCCCATAGTGAATCCAAATCATTGAATTGTTTTGGCTATAATTGACCCCCGCATTACCCAATGTGCCTATATATCAAGGGTAAATAAGACAAATACACAAAAAAATGATAGGGTTTCGAATAAATCTTGCACACCACCTTGGAGAAATGAAAACCAATAGAGGAGAACAATAAGGAAAAATAAAGAGAGTAAAAAATCACCTGAGTTGATTAAAACAAAAATCATAGTAGAAAAAAATGATAGAGGAATAGGGTATGATGCAGGGGCATGAACATGTATGGTGGGAGTTCTGCGAGTGAGGAGGGCCCCTATTTGGATGGTTCAAGATGAAAATGATGGGAATGTGAAGGGGAATACAACTTTTAGGTCTAAAAATAATACAAATATTAATAATTTGATTAGTAATAATAATAAAACAATATTAATAACAAAAAAACCATTACTAATAATAATACTAATATTAAAACAATAAGAACAATAATAATAATAATAATAATAATAATAAAATAATAATAATTATATAAATTATAAAAAAACATGAAACATCGCAAAATTTTTCTGTACAGTTGGTCTTACTACCTCAATTGGATTCTATGTACAACCCTCATAGGTAGGATACATTGTTATGGAAAAAATCCAATGACCAGGATTTCAACCATGTTCATAAGTGTATACATTGTCACATAGTATGTACATAGTTTCTATTAACTATGTGTTAACCATGTACATATTCCATAAAATAAAATTAAAATCTAAATCTTATTCTCGAATGAAACTAAACAATTATTGTAAATATAATAAAAAAATTATATATAGTAAATAATCAATCATTAGTGTGTACCAATTATAACAACTATGAAACATTATTCCCCCAGAATGTCCCAATGATTTAGTTGGTCAACAATTATATGAACAATAACATATATAAATGAATAAGATTACGAACCCATAAAATAGGTGCTAAAATTCACCCATTTTGTGAAACATAGATCCTAAAAATATACTTAAGACTTCATATTAAATTAAATTTACCCACTATAGATTAGGAATTAAAATATGCTTATGAGAATGTACAATCCAAGAAGGGACCCAATAAAAGAGACTCACACCATCCAAAAAATCATCAAAACATGGTACACTACAACCTCGAGAATAAAAATCCTCAAAGAAACTCCACAAGGGCTATTTTGGATCTCCACTAGCTTATGTCACATTACCCATTATCTAGATCAACCAAATAACCTAATCGGGGTCAGGAACGGTAGAAACAAAGAAGAACACTGGAAAAAAACACATAATTCGTAATAAGGAAAAATGTGAATAAAAATAATATGTTCAAAATAAGAATTTACATATAGTGTTATAATCACTATTTTAGGTTTCTATGCAATAAATAATTTTCCAAGACATAACAGTATATGAATCCATATATAACACATAACACATATGTATCCTTTTATCTTCCGATGGGACAACTCACCATGAGGATTATACATCAACGAGACCCATAGTTTTTCATCGAGAAATAATGTAATAATCTATTGAAGAACATAAACTAATAGGAAAGATCAATGGACTACCATCCAAAAAAATGTTCATAACAAGGACATTCAAAGTAGGAACTGAACTACTTCATGATTCTTCATTTTCCAAAAAATATAATCTCAAAAATTGCTTTAATGAAAAAAACCATCCAAACTGAGGTAAAACATTTCAAGATGTCATAGTTCTGAAGAACATCAACATATATCCAAGATAACGATGCCACCAAGATAATATAACATAAAAATTCAAATACATGAAGCCACTTATTTAAGAAACATAAATAAAATCAAATCTAATGTTAGAGGAAATAGGTTGGGTCAACATACACCACACCTAGACACTTCTCCATTATGTGAAATGCTTCACTCAGAGTCCTATGAATGGATCCATGATTTAATGAATCATATTATATACTGATGGAAGGAACTATTTATAACTAAAAGAAACATATTAGTGCATAAAAAATTACTGAACCTACTTAATGTGACCCAACCAACCATACAATATAAACTATTTTCTCATAAGACAAAAATGATTAATGTACTCTTCTGATTTTCAACTCATGTAGGTAGTTGACCACCAAAGAGGACATGGATTAGTTCTATGGTATATAAAGGCTCTAGCTCCACCACTCGATTCAATGTCAGGCATGGGTCATCAATCCTAATACCATGATATTAAAATATTCAAAATTCATCAAACACTCTAACCACCTCAATTTTAAAAATATCAAATGACTAAATTATGTACAAAACCAGTTCCAAAAAATTTAAATCATTGAGAAAACCAAGGATGAAATGTTATATAAAAACTATTTAGTTTTGTATTATTAATCTTCTATGGGATGCTATAAAAAATAATTTATTTGAATAACATCACAATATTAATCTCCAACTCTCAAGAAAAATTAAAAACACAACTCAAAACATTTTTCTTCACACACATCTAACAAGTAAAAACTTAATTCGCATTATCTATGATTCCTGAAAAGAAAATAATACACAAAAATGCTGACTACTCACTATTCATAATATGAAAATCATTTTTAGGTAAAAAAATACAATGAACAAAATAAAACGAAAGAATTCCCACAATTGGGGTTTAAAAAATTGTCAAATATATACAACCCTTCTAGATCAAAACCACCTTCACACATACCCGAAAGCATATATATACCACATGATACATCAATAAATGATATCATCCTTAAGAATAAAAAAGGATAAAATAGAAAAATTTATTTCAAAATCCATTTTTAAAACAGCCCAATCCAATTTTAAAATTAACAAATTATTATTTCAAATAAAAATATTTTATAATTAAAATTAATATTTCATCCAAATTTTCAAAAAAATTATAAAATCCTAAAAAACTTTTCCATAATTATTCTTTATCCAAAAACTTATCTCTCCCAAAATAACCCATTTCATTTTTAAACAATCCAGGGTTTTCATTTTGGAAAAATAAAGTTGATAAAATAAATTCCATTTATAAAAACAAATATAAAAAACCCCAAATAATTTCCATCCAATACCAATAATAAAATAAAAAACCCAAAAATTCTCATTTTATAAATCCAATATTATTAAAACAATGCATATTTTTTAACTCATTGATTCCACTGAAAAAATGATTTACACATACAACCTGATAAAATAAAATAAAAAATAAACATAGAAGATCATAATTTCAAAATACCTAGAGAAATGTCTTGAATAAATGACTCGGTCGTATAGTCTCGTTGACTATGCACCAATTGTGTGAACATTCTAGAGGCCAATAGAATAATATTCATTATTTTCAAATGATTTTCTATATAGGTAACAAAAATCATGGAACTTATATATCCCTCAAATGATCAACTACATCATCTGGTGTCAGTCAAATAAATATTCAAATTTATAATCCCAACTAAAAATAATAAATAAAAAACCAAAATATGACAATAATATAATGGAAAAAATTTTATTTCATTGAAAAACCATACCAAAACACCATAGTATTTTAATATTATTTCATGAAAGGTGGAGGTTAGGTGCCTCCCTAGGACTAATTACATTAATTATGACCTTCCAAGCACCAAAATTCAATAAATCTTCCAATAACAATGGATAAACTACTTTTCTACCATTTTTCAAAAACTAATCCTAGTATACAATGTAGAAGTAATCCATGATGACCCAAAACATGGCCCTAGTATAATTCCAAATTCACATAGGTTAGAAACTACTATCATGTATCACACTTGTCTCTATTTGGGAACAATTTAAAAAATAAATAGAAAAAAATTTAAATAAATAAAAAATAGAAAAAATATAAATAAACTGGTTTTTGAAATTAATTTAAACTGGATGTAACACCCCAAGCTTCTACGGTACGCTTCTCTTTGAATAATACGATAACGTGTGTTGTACGCAACATCGACTTCTAACACACTACAACCAATAAAACTAGTCGTTATGAATAGTAATACCTACTTTTTGAAATTATATAAAGTCTATATCTCAAAATGGACTTCATTTTTGGATTAGGAATATCAAAATTAGCCTAGGGTGAAATTTTGGTACTTTTCGGATAACATTAATATTTTGATGAATAATGAAAATTACTAAAATTTAATTTAAATAAACTTTTTAAACAAAATAATTCATAGTGATAAGTTATGAACTTGAGTGGTTTTAAAGTATAATTATAATATATATTTACCATTTTATCCAATGGTTTTCATTATAATTAATTTCACATTGAAATTGTACCTAAACAATTATCATTCTTTTGGTATATATTGTTTCTTAAAAACACGCTATTTGATGTGACAACGGAAATTATTTATTAAATTAATTAATGCAACTTATATGTTTGGAATTTTCTAAAATAGACATCATTTTTGAATTCGGAATATCAATTATAGCTTAGGGTAAAATTTTGGCATTGTTATGAAAAACATCAATTTTTGATGAATAGTGAAACTACTAAGTGGTAGTTAAAAAAACTGAATTTTTCATAAAACATAATTTTACCGCTTTTGTGAATGGAATTTCAAAAATCCGAGAGACACGGTTAATATCAAGAAGTAAAATGTGGTTCAATGAGTTGAAAATAATTTATGGTGAATAGTACCTTTTTACTTTTATTTACCACGGTTAAAAGTAAATAGGGTAATTAAGGGTAAAAATGATAATAATATTACACTAACACATTTCCTAATTCTATTTGACAAATGTATCTCGACTAAAAACAACCTTAGAAATAAAATATTATCATTTAGGTCCACTTGGAATATATTTGGACATTTATTATTATTTAATTCAAAGAAGAGTTAAAAAAGTTAAAATCAACGTTTATTTACTAAAACATTTTTAATATAGGGTTATACATAAGATAAATTAGATTGTAAATATTAATTAGAAAGATAATGAGATTTCCTACATAATGATATTTTATTTATAATTTTTAGACATTATAAAATTTAATTTATTTATGACACAATGATGATGCATTAATTACCATAATAGTGAAAAATTAAAATAATCGATATTATAAATACCAAAATAAATATAATTTGAAACTATTAATTAATTAAAATAAATTTCTAGGATAATATGACATATTATGATTGATTTAATGTACTTTTTTCTAAGTAATAATTCTGTAATGAGTTTTAAAAAAATAAACTATTGAATAGTGTCAAAATTGACATAAAAGAGTTTTTAAAAAAATATTATATTATTAATTGATATTAAATTCATAAAAATCTATGGTTCGAACAAGAGACTTATATCATGATAGGTGTATCATAAATTGACCACTTGGGGGACTCTTAGATGTATATAGTAAGTTTATTAACAATATAATATAAAAATACAAAGTGACATGGTAAATGTCAAACTAATTAACTAAGAGTTAAAACTAAACGATAAGGTTAATATAGTAACCCAAACCAGTCTAAATTCTATTGGTTTAATTGTTTTATACCTATACCCACCATAAAAGTTTAATAATCAACTTTGGAGCCATTAGAAACCTAATATGAATTTATTATAAATTAATATTTCTAACTTTTCCAAAGGTGCCCCTCACCCTCTTATAAAAGGGAGCTCCCCCTTCTCATTACTTCACACCTTCAAAGCCTTTTGGTTCGGACAACCTCCACAAACATACACTCTCAACTTCCCTCACATCATCCTAGAGGCCTTCCTTTAGTCAGAAATCCAACTTAAGAAGCCCTTTTGATCAAATCAAAATGAAGAACCCAAAGAAGAGGTAATGATTTCACCACACTTTTTCAAGTTCCTTTCTTCTTCCACTTCTTCTTTCTTTATTATTACCATTCTAAAATAATTACTCCAGTATCTTATATATAATTTGATGTTATTATAAATATGGTACAATAATATTCATTATTCAATCCGTCCTTTGAATAACATGTCACCATACGTGCGTACGTACGACTTACCGTCTCCACGTCGTGGTGTAATTGTTATTCAATATATTATTATTTGGATGAGTATAATAATGATTTGTAATTAAAGTAAATAATAAATATAATATGATAATGATTCTTTATATATGATATACCATCCAATTATATATTATTTTAATATCAAAAGAATGATATTGTCGCTCGTGTGTACGTAGGGACTACCGTCTCCATGAACACGATGAGATTCATTCTCCATCGTATCCATTCAAGTATAATTATCATTTGATGATTAATAATAGTATTTAAGGACTTGATATAATTATGGATATGAATAAGATACAACCTATCCATAACAAACACGGCTTATGTAACAAAACATATAAAAGTAAATGAGTAAGCTAACTCCCGAAACAACGATAATTCTAAGATATTATTAAGAAAGCAATGTTAAAAGATCATATATGATATCATATTAATGTATATGATTCTTGAATAATTTAATAAAAATTATTAACCATTATATAGGTGTTTAACCTACCCTCAACCAAGGAAAAGTACATGGTAATGGTTTATTTCACAATCTCTTCATTATCCGAGGTTGTTTATACGCAATTATCTACTGTGATCTCTTTATCATCCACATCCATGTTCCTTAAAAATGTATTTAAAAACATTTTAATATTTAATAGACAATGGGTGAAAGTCATTTATCCCCTAATGTGTTTTGGAAGGAATATTTTCGTCGTTTTCCAAACAAGGCACTTTTAACCTTTTCGACAAATTTAAGGTAAGAATGTTTTTTTAACATATATAGCGGGTGAGGCTATTTACCACCGTTATAAAATCGTCAAAGCTTCCCTTGGAAGATTATAAGAATATTTTCAAAGTAAATGTATTATTTTATAATTTTGTGACTTTTAAATTATTTAAAAATGCATATTTTAATAATTTGTGAAAGGTACTCTTTATCAAGATCATAATTTTAAATGTTTTAAAGATTTATCTTTCTAAATCTTTTTAATTAATGTCCATGTTTTCAAAATGATTTTAAGGATTTATTTATATGGACATGAATGTTTTGAAATGATATTTCTTTTCAAAAGTTTCAAAGTGGTATGGGACACTTTGATTCAAAAATACCTTTTAAATTACTTCCTTTATAAATGTGTGACTTTTCAATGATTTCGAGAAAAGAGATTTTTCTCTCAAATAGTTTTGATTTTCATCTATGTCAATATCCTTTTATGGATTTTAAGCTTATTTGAAGTTGATTTATTCTGATACAAATCTTTTGTATTATATTGAAGGTTTTGTGATATGTTTTACTGTGGATGTGTTATTTTTATACCATTCGTGGTTTATGGAGAATGTATTGACATTTCGTATGCTAGTTTTAATAAGAATGTTTATGTTATGTTTAAAACATTTCATATGGGAATGCATTGGACTTAGTAAGTGATGGGTGGAGCCCACTATAGATACTCGATGCATCAGTAGGTCTCATGAGACAAACTAGTGTCTTGGCACAAGGCCTTGGCAAAATCTTATTTGTAGTCTTGGCACGACACCTTGGATATGTGGTTTTGATAGTCTGGAATTATGCATTTCATCATTATGAAAGTGGTTATTGATATTTCATGTGATTATTAGATTAGTGGAATATCCATGTCTATAAGTAAATGGAATTATTTCATTTTACTTTTTCCATTCTATGTTGAAGTTCAAGTTTAAAAAGGCTTTTGTTTTAGTTATACATTGCCTTAAATTTTTATTCTTATTTTTGAAAGTTTCTGCTTTATTGTTTTCCTTACTGGGCATTTGAGCTCACCCCTTTTCTATGTTTTATTTTTCCCAGGGTATGAAGAAGTAAATTATGAATGACCTGTAGGGATAGTATGAGGGGATAAGAGTGTGGTCTGTGATGAAAATATGTTGTTGTAGTTTTTGTTTTTATGTTGTAATGTAAGACTTAAGAATATATGTAGTGTTTCCAAGGCTACTAAACCAATTGGTCTTTCGAGATTTGATCTTTCTTATGATTATGCCAATGTTACGTAATAATGCACCGACTCTGGGTAACTGGGGTCGGGGTGTTACAGTTGGTATCAGAGGAAGTTTAGTACAAACCTTGGATGCTAGATTTAGATAAACTCTGATTAGTGAACATAGACCTAAGATGGACTTTGAGGATTAGTATAGAAGAACTTCCTAGAATTTTGGTATTGTAGAGATGTTGTTAGTTTTACAAGCAATACATCCATGTCTGGATACGAGCAGGTAGAGGCGGCTCTGGCATAGATGTACCTAGGGGTAAAACCTGAAAACACCGCTTTGAGCTAGACTTGAATGGGAACTGGTGCATGACAATGGGCCTTGCTGCACTCTTGGTTACGACACTCCCGGGGGATATGCTTAGGATTATTCTCATTTTCTTTACAAACCATTTTGAAGGTTTTATGAGTATATACTTCCTCAAAGGAGACATTTTTATGATTATGGATTATATCCATAAACTATTTAATTTATGTTATGTGTTTTACAAGTTTGGGATTAGGTATTGTTATTCATAAACTAATATAGTGTATGCCATTGTTTAGAAATGGCGCCCAGTAGAAGGAATGAGAACTCCAGCAATACACATGATACAAAAAGAAAGAAGGATCATATATTTAATGGTCATAAGCCAGAATTTATAAGTGAAATAGTCTCGTATATATTATCATCCTATGATGAAATAATATAATGTGTTGATAAGATAAGTAATGAGTTTACTGAGCCCTATGGCTTTGAAGGGAAGCAAGAGAAGAAAAGGATGGAAGAGAGAAAGATGGATAAAGGGAAGAGGGAAAAGAAGAATTTTCCCATATGTGATAACTGTGGGAAGAAACACCCTGGAACTTTCCTGAAAGGAATGGGAGTTTGTTATAAGTGTGGAGGAAGAGGGACAAAGTACGTGACTGCAAGGGTAAGAAAATTGTTTCAAATGTACAATGCTTCATTTGCAAGGAGTTTGGACACTACGCAAACCTATGTCCCAGTAATCAGACTATGCCGCAAATGATGCTATTGGATAATAATCAAGTTATGATACTACAACAGATGAAGAGGAATGATTAGAGTTCTTATGTTGATTATGCCATTTGAGTGTTGTATCAATAATGTACATGTTATAATAATTATGGAGTATATAAGGATTGTACTAAAGTACTATTTCATTAAGGACTTGAGATTGAGTGGAATAAAGAAAAGTGACTCAATAGCAGGATAAATTTTTGGAAAATATATTGTTGAGAGAATGATAAACCATAATATAGTTCTGATACCGAGGTAGTGATTTTGGAATAATAAATGATTGATTTGGATAAATTATATTGTATATTCTTGACTTCCTTGAAACTGATTAATGATTTGAATATTCCATCATTTTTGGGGTTTAAAAAAATATTGGATTGAAGAAGTATATCTATTATTCTTTAAGGAATAAGGGATCATGAGTGTAATCAATAAGGTTTTATGGTAATTCAGGATGTTGCAATGTTTTAAAAGAATACATGATGAAGGTGTTCACATGTTATTACGCGGAAAAAAGGACCTTTATTGTGTTTACCTTCCTTATAAATTTTTGACTGAAGTATTTTGAATATTTATAGTTTGGATTATTTTGGATTTCCATAATAGGACAACCCTATGGTCAGGTGGCAACCCGTCGCGTCCGGTAAGGCCGCGAGACTTGATCCCACAACCGAAGGGCGACAAGGGTGTATCACCTACCACTGACCCACGTGATGTCCTGGATTGAATATTGTTATTTTTTTAATGGTTCTTCTAGATGAATTATAAATTCATTTTTTAACCCTATACGAATAGGATAAATAGAATATTATTTTTATGTTCGATTATCTTTTAAAGTGAAAGATTAGTTTTTTGTAGAACTTAGTTAATGGTTGATACTCTACTTGTCAAGCATATATTTTTATTCTTCTTCTCTTATTTAATTAAGAAATTAATTCTTACACTTTAGTGAAGGGATCTTAAAACAAAAAAATGTGTTATCCTAATACCATATGTTTTGCTGAACCGATGGTATTTTAAATCCTCATATACTGATGAATTTAAGGCCCTCAATTTTACACTTGTTTGTGATTGATGACCTCAATCACTACCTATAAATATTTACGTTTTTCCTCCAATTATATGTCTCTAATTTACACTAATTTTCTCCGAATTGAGATCATAATTTGGTGGTGACCCTTTCATTTCTCTTTACCTCTTATTAAGACTAAATTTTATCAACCCAATTTCCGATGTGGGTTTTCCTACAAATATATTTTCTATATTCAAAATTTTATTTATGAAGAACAATTTCAAATTGCGAGGATGCAATTTATTGAAGGAGGGGAGAATGTAACACCCCATGCCTCTATGGTACGCTTCTCTTTGAATAATGTGATTGCGTGTGTTGTACACAACATCGAGTTCTAACACACCACAACCAATAAAACTAGCTGTTATGAATAGTAATACCTACTTTTTGAAATTTTATAAATTCTATCCCTCAAAATGGACTTCATTTTTGGATTCGGAATATCAAAATTACCCTAGGGTGAAATTTTGGTACTTTTCGGATAACAGTAATATTTTGATGAATAGTGAAAATTAAATTTTTTTAATTAAAAACAACTTTTTAATAAAAATAATTAATAGTGAAAAATTATGAACATGAGTTGTTTTAAATTATAATTAGAATATATTTTTTCCATTTTATCCAATGGTGTTCATTATAATTAATTTCACTTTGAAATTGGACCTAAACAATTATCAATCTTTTGGTATATATTGTTTCTTAAGAAAATGCTATTTGTTGTGACAACAGGAATTATTTATAAAATTAATTAATGCAGCTTATATGTTTGGAATTTTGTAAAATAGACATCATTTTTGAATTCTGAATATCAATTATAGCTTAGGGTGAAATATTGGCATTGTTCTGAAAAAATTCAATTTTTGATGAATAGTGAAACTACTAAGTGGTAGTTAAAAAAACTAAATTTTTCATAAAACATAATTTTACCGCTTCTGTGAATGGAATTTTGAAAATCGGAGAGACACGGTTAATATCATGAAGTAAAATGTGGTTCAATGAGATGAAAATAATTTTTGGTGAAGAGTAACTTTTTACTTTTATTTACCACAGTTAAAATTAAATAGGGTAATTAAGGGTAAAAATGATATTAATACTACCCTAACACGTGTTCTAATTCTATTGGACAAGTTTATCTCGACCAAAAACAACCTTATGAATAAAATATTATCATTTAGGTCCACTTGGATTAGATTAGGACATTTATTATTATTAATTCAAAGAAGAGTCAAAAAAGTTAAAATCAAAGTATTAAAACATTTTTAATATAAGGTTATGCATAAGATAAATTAGATTTTAAATATTCATTAGAAAGATAATAATATTTCCCACATAATGACATTTTATTTATAATTTTTAGACATTAAATAATTTAATTTATTTATGACACAATGATGATGCATTAATTACCATAATAGTGAAAAATTAAAATAATTGATATTATAAATACCCAAATAAATATAATTTGAGACTTTTAATGAATTAAAATAATTTTCCTGGATAATATAACATATTATTATTGATTTAATTGAATTTTTTCGAAGTAATAATTCTTTTATGAGTTTCACAAAAATCAACTATTGAATAGTTTCAAAATTGACATAAAAGAGTTTGTTTTTTAAAATGTTATATTATTAATTGATATTAAATTATTAAAAATCTAAGGTTTGCCCAAGAGACTTATATAATGATATGTTTATCATTAATGGACCACTTAGGGGTCGATTATGTGTATATAGTAAGTTTATGAACTATATAATATAAAAATACAAAGTGACATGGTAAATGTCAAACTAATTAACTAAGAGTTAAAACTAAAATATAAGGTTAATATAGTAACCCAAACCTGTCTAAATTCTATTGGTTGAATGTTTTTCAACCTATCCCCACCTTAAACTTTTAATAATAAACTTTTAATCCATTAGAAACCTAATATGAATTTATTATAAATTAATATTTCTAGCTTTTCCAAAGGTTCCCCTCTACCCTCTTATAAAAGGGCACTCCCCCTTCTCATGACTTCACACCTTCAATGCCTTTTTGATCGGCCAAAATCTGCAAACATACTCTCTAAACTTCCATCAAATCATCCTATAGGCCTTCCTTTAGTCAGAAATCAAACTTAAGAAGCCCTTTTGATCAAATCAAAAGGAAGAATCCCAAGAAGAGGTAATGATTTCACCACCATTTTTCAAGTTCCATTCTTCTTCCACTTCTTCTTTCATTATTATTACCATTCTAAAATAATAACTCCAGTATATTATATATAATATGATGGTATTATAAATATGGTACAATCATATTCATTATTATATCCGTCCTTTGAATAACATGTCACCATACGTGCGTACGTATGGCTTACCGTCTCCACGTCGTGGTGTAGTTGTTATTCAATATATTATTATTTGTATGGGTATAATAACGATTTGTAATTCATGTAAATAATAAATATAACATGATAATGATTCATTATATATGATATACCATCCAATTATATATTATTTTAATATCAAAAGAATGATATTCTCCCTCGTGCGTACGTACGGACTACCGTCTCCACGAACGTGATGAGATTCATTCTCCATCGTATCCATTCAAGTATACTTATCATTTGATATGTTTTATTGTGGATGTGTTATTTTTATAACATTCATGGTTTATGGAGAAAGTATTGACATTTCATATGCTAGTTTTAATATGAATGTTTATGTTATGTTTAAACCTTTTCATATGGGAATGCATTGGACTTAGTAAGTGATGGGTGGAGCCTACTATAACTCCTCAATGCATCGGTAGGTCTCATGAGACAAACTAGTCTCTTGGAACAAGGCCTTGGAAAAATCTTATTTGTGGTCTTGGCACGAGGCCTTGGCTATGTGGTTATGATAGTCTGGAATTATGCATTCCATCATTATGAAAGTGGTTATTGATATTGCATTTGATTATTCGATTAGTAGAATATCCATGTGAATAAGTGAATAGAATTATTTCATTTTACATTTTCCATACTACGTTGAAGTTAAAGTTTAAAAAGGGTTTTGTTTTAGTTATACATTGCCTTAAATTTTTATTCTTATTTATGAAAGTTTCAGCTTTATTGTTATCATTACTGGGCATTTGAGCTCACCCCTTTTCAATGTTTTATTTTTCTAGGGTTATGAAGAAGTAAATTATGATTGACTTGCAGGGATAGTATGAGGGGATAAGAGTGTGGTCTATGAAGAAAATATGTTGTTGTAGTTTTCATTTTTATGTTGTAATGTAAGACTTATGAATATATCTAGTGTTTCCAAGGCTACTAAACCAATCGGTCTTTTGAGATTTGATCTTTCTTATGATCATGCCAATGTTATGTAATAATGCACTGACTTTGGGTAACTGGGGTCGGGGCGTTACACTGTACATACCACTATGTGTTCTTGTGGGTAACATACAACCATATAATGACACTAGATATATAATAAAACTAGTTCTGGGTAGAACTTGATAGGAAAAATAACAAAAAAATATAGTCCTGGGCATTAAATTTTTTATTAGGGAACAAAAATGATATACAACACCCCATTAATTATAATTATAAAGAAATCCAATCATGAAATTATTCAATTAAGACATATAAAATTGTGTTTTATAATCATTAAACAAAAAAAATTACAAGCTTCCATTTTTCTTAAAATGGAATTTTTTATAATTTTAAAACTATTTTAAAACAATGACATTCCATTTTGAAAATTCCTTATAAAAAAACTCCTTATAATATTGTTGTCTCACAGTGGATGCATAATAATAAAGGTTGAAAACATTATTTTTTTTTATTTTTGAAAATAAAAAAATTACACGAAATAAAATTTTTTAAAATATTACAATGAATGACTAGAGTAAAAGACAGAATAATAGATGAAAACATCTATATAGAAAGGGTTTGTGGGTGACAAGGATCCATATCCTCTCTGTGATTGATCTGAGAAATGAATGAAGCTATACTTCATGATGAATAAAATATATTGATTCATAGTTTGGTATGTATTATGACATAATATTTCTTCTTACTGTTGGTCTTGCCTATTATAATTTTCCTATTATACCTACCTATAAAACAAAGATTAACATGTGTGATGCCAAAATAGAAGTGAGACTATTTTTAGGACAATATATACCAGTATATCATATTGTTTTACACAAATCTCATCAATATTCCCACCACTGATCTCCCTCTATAAGAACATCACATTTCCAAGTAAATTAAACAAAGAAAAATGATTTCTTAAATAACATATCACAAATCACGCATATAGTACATAATAATCATTTTTAATTCAATATGGATTTTAAAATGGGTTTATCCTTTTATAAGACATTTCAAGTTCCCATCAGGCCTCCCCCTTTAAAATGAATCAATATCTATTTAGAAGCACATAGTTGATAATTTTTTAATTTCTAGATATAAATCATTCAAGAAAAATTAAGACATTTAAAATATCATACATGTCCCAAAAGGGTGGTATAATTTATTAATAAGGAAAACCACATTAAAAAACAAATAAAATATATAAAAATTTTAAAATACATTTACAATATTTAGGGTAAATTTTCATATCAAACACACAATTTATAATAATGAAACATTATATATAAACATTCGTGAAATCAATGAATTATAATGATAGGATTAGTAATTTAAAACCTTCCATAAAAAATATTACATTTTGAAAATGATAATTTAAAAAAACCCTCTTAGGGAAGCAATAGAAAAGAGAACATCGTTTTACACTTACAATAATATAAACATAAAAATATTACCCTATCAAAAATTGTTCTTATTCCCCTCACTATGAGTTAATATATATAAATAATTTGTTAATATATTCCATAGATACGCATATAGGTCTATGTTGATTTGAAAAATGGTGCACCAATAATTACCTTAAATAATACTAGAAACTAAAATGTCCAAATTTGATAATTACATATTTTGGAAATAATTAGTATGGAATAAAAAACATCCTGAAACCCATGGGAAATCCACTGCCTTGAATGATCATAGATAGAATCTGAGCTAATGGGACAAAATTATTATAGAAATCAATGGGAAAAAAATAACCAAAAGGTGAGTTATTATTCAGAACCAATCATCCACACAACCTAGTAGAAAAGTTAAACATAAAAGGTGAATAATACTGAATGATAAGGAGAGTTAAAATCACTAAACATGATTGTATTGAATATTGGATAAGAAACCACATGACATATGATTATGGGAATTGGGGGTGGTTCTTGTGGGTAAATAGAGAGGGCATCATATGTGGAGGATCCCCTCCGGGGCCAGTCCATAATTGAAAATGAATGGTGGAGTATAAGAATACCCATTTTCTTTTAAAAAAATATAATAATAAAAATATTAAATAATAATAAATCAATATTATTAATAATAAAATCAATAATAATAAAAAACAACTATAATAATTAAAATAGAATAATAATAAGAATAAAAATTTTAATCATTTTTTAAAGTCGTTGAAATCTTCCATAGTTTGGTCACACAGTTAGATAAACCATATGCTAGGGATTCACCTATACTAGAGTAATTGGACACTTTGCATGGGAAGGCCACTAAATTAGTCAAATCCTACACCGACCATGTATATGACACTTCTGAAAACAATTTTTAGCTTCACATAATCTGTTTAAAGTTTCTACTAACCACGTTCTAATCAGTTACCTATGATGAAAACAATTTAAACTCGATATGGCATGAATCTCAAAAATTACATTAAATGTAACTAAAAATTAATTATTATTAATATTTCATAGTTGGGGTGTGATAGTATATTCTATACCAAAATGGGTTGATGGCGTGAATATGAAAGGTGAGGGTGGCCTTTTATAAGTGTGGTGAGTTTCATACTTTATTTTTTAAAATAAAAAAAGTTACTCCCACATTCATCATAATCCAAATCACTCCAAAATGGATAATTCTAGATAAATAGATAAAAATATGTCCAAAAATATTTCTACAATATTTACTTAAGAAAATTTCTTATGTTATATTAACTATTTTATTTTTAGTTTATCTATATGTAAATTCATTATAACCTAATAATGTTTAATTATTTTTACGATATCAAAAATCATTAAGAAAAAATTATGTTGACCATATTAGATAATATAAATTTATTAGAATCATAATATATATTCAATTTGAATAAATTAATTTGAATTAATTATAATATTTAAATTCACATTAAAACTCACAAATGTGACGAAAACAAATTTTTTTTGATGTTTGATTTGTAACATAAAGATTATAATATATTAACACAATGGAAAGAAATTGTAATTGAATGTATTTAAATTATTATTTTTAGATATATAATATATAAATTTAATTTAAATGATTCCTAGATAAGTAATTTTTCAAAATATTTAAATTTGACTAACATTACGCAATTTTGTGCAATTATCAGAAAAACATCTTTTTAAACAAAAAACATTATTAATTATATAATCCAACATAATGATGATTGAATTATAATTAAGTGGAATATATATTTATAATTTATTACTTAACCAATTCAATTCATAATGGAATAATTAAATTATTCATATTATTTTGAATAAATAATTGTTGTGAATTTTATTGAATTTGTCACTATTCAATAAAAAATATTTATATACAATAAAAGTTAAATACATGACACTAAGTTATTTTTTTTTGATGATTTCAAAAATATAATTTAATTTATAAAAAAATATAGTAATATTAATTATTAATTATAAAATTCTATCATAAAAATAAATATTTTTTTTAAAACAAATTTTTGTACAATAATATAACATTACTACAAATCGATTGCTCATTTACAATGAATTTATTAATAAGTTTATATTAAAAAGTAAATTAATATAATTTTTATAGTCTGGTGAATACTATAAATACCCATAAATTTATTGGCTAGGTCATAATGGCCCTATTTAATATAATATTATTTAATGGTTCGTTTAATCTCAATGATCTGTGTCTTGTATGGTTTGAATTAAAACTAAATTTTTTTAAATTATATGTGGGATAAATTATCCGTAGTTTAATGAACTTTTTTCTCATAATTTATATATCATATTAGTAAAAAATTGATTGAAATTTCAATATCCTATTATTGAAACCCACTTCATAAATAGGTTTAATATAACAACTAATTAGAACGGGAGAGATTTATATATAAAGGCTATCTATAATTGACCATCAATAGGATTCCAATTAAGTGAAAATTGGTAGGATATGAAAATATAGACATAGAAGAAAACATTATTTCATAGTTAATGATGGGATGTGATATATATTATTGAGATTAAAAATGTTAATGTTCATGAAAATGTCATCATCCACAAAACCGTATGAAAAATAGTTGTGAAAAAGATCATCTTTTCATCAAAAGGGATTTTATATTATAAAAAATTTATTTTCAGTATTATTTTACTGAGTTTGATTAATTATATACCTACTAGTCTAATAAAATAAATAAATAAACATATATTATTTTTAAAATTCTATATTGTAATCAATTACAACTACAATATCCCCATTCCTTCGTAACAAATGAGTATACATGATGGAAATTTTAAGCATGAATCTCTAATACTCAAAATTTAAATTATCAAAAAACCATATAATTGATTATTAGGATATTTAAAATGCATTTAGACATAATCCAAAACTAAAAATAATATCATAGGGTAATATATTTAACAAAATAAAATAACATTCATATGATGAGATAAATCATTAATCTACAAAAATCACCATTAATACAGAAATATATGTCTAAATTATTCCATAAGTAAATCCCCATAAAATTATTCATAGTATTCTAAACAACTAATGAAACTGAGTTATTATAATGGTTTGATCAGATAGTATTTTATGGATTGATTTACATTCTTCTCTAAATAACAAAAATAACTATTAACATCTAAAAAACAAATGTTTTTTCCTTAATCATATATTGTTACCCAATGTGTAATAACCCAAAATTACCCTAACGTTAATGATTTTATAATACCTAATGGTCACCAAAACCATAATGTTTATTTCCTCAAAACAAATTGTATTCTTCCTCAAATCATAAATCATGTTTGTATTATGGGTAATTTATACCTTAAACCAATAAAAAAATCTCACCAAATATTTATAATTATCTTATTGACCCATCACATAAAACATAAAAATGGTTTTTATGTATTTTAACTTATTGTTAACAACATAAAATATTAAAATCACGATGGAATCAAAAACTAATAAGATAACCTCACATGAAAACATAATAATATAAATTGATATGTAAATCATAATATGATACCCACTATAATATCCATGAAACCATACTTTTGGATCTAGTGATAATAACATTATAATTTCATTAATAGATTTTTTATCAACGTTGGTGACAAAATATTTTTTATATGAAACATAAAGAAAAAAAGGTTGTTTTTGATCACATACACACCCATGAACTTTCAAGGGTAAATGTTTATGAGTATTAGGGAAAACTATTACATAAACAATAGACGTGTCTCAAAATTATTAATTCTCCAATTAACCTAGTTGTTATTATTTAACATCAAGTTGTTATAATAATCCTTATAAACCAATTATAGACATAATTCATTCAACATCATTCTTCATAACTTCGGGAAAAGGAAACATATGATGGGTGATATTAAATGCACAATAAGGGTAAACATAGTTATTAAAAATTGAATATAATTACTGAGAATAATATTAGAGTAAATGAGTTATGATATCATTCAAGTGAATGAGATAAAATAAGATAACTCATACACATCAAACCTATATCAATAAATATGTGGTATAGTATAATGATTAAATAAAGGAATTATCAAAATAAAAAATAATAATCCTTGTGTAGTCAATATTTATGAATTTTATAATTTAGAACACATAGAAACAATAAATAAAACATATTACTGATATGAATAATCATCTATATATCAGTATTACATATAGAATATGTAATAGGGTCAACATGAATATCCATTAAAAGAAATTACTTATAGAGACATCACAGACCACCCATTTATAGATAATAATGTAATAACACATTCAAGTTTAACAACATAACCTACCCTACTATTTTTAAATATGAAAACCCATATGTGATATATCAAATTATGACATATCATCATAAACAATTTCCATGAATTATTACATGAATAAAGTGTATAGATATTTAACTTAATCATAAAAATACTAAAATCCAGATCTTTCCTATCATAACATGATTATATCATGTACAAGGGATGGGTTCCATGATAATATCATTGAAACATTATTAAACCATGGTAAAGAAATGGGTTTCATGATAATATCTTTGAAAAAGTAATAATCCTTATATAGAATCGAGGAAGATTTTACCATAAAAAATACTCCCATTAGATAGTATGCATCCAAAAGGGATGATGGAAATAGTTGATCAAAATAAAATTAAATGATCTCTGCGAAAAATATTGTAGAAAATAACCTTTATACATAGAGTTACATTTAATAATATCATATTAGAGGGAAAATGATTTTGAATGATCACATAGAATATATATTTAGGGAAATACAATTGGATGTTTGAAAAAATATCGTTATAATATTAATATTATAAAAAACTAAATAAATAATTTTATTTTAAAACAACATTTGGAACGGAACTATTAATATTTAAACCATTTTTTGGTCTTGATGGTGGAAGATTACTCTCATTTCGAGTATGATAATATAATGATTACTTTCACAATTTTGATAAATTTAAAAAATGTGAGCCATTTAGAAAAAATTAGCAATAATCATTCGAATTTTATTAAAAACAATTATTGGAAAAAATAAATTTAAAATATCATAGGAAATATTTTTTCAATTATTTTTTTAAAACATTTATATTAATGAAACGAAATATTAAACTTATGAGTGAAACAAAGAAAAATTTTATTAAAATTTTTTATCTAATTTTAAGTACCACAATGTGGAAAATTAATAAATTACATAAAATTTAATGTGTAGAATGAGTGGAATAAAATTAAGGTAGTTTAATTTACAATTAACAATTACGGTTGATCAATTTGAATCTGAGCATAAATAGTCCTATTTAAAATGGATAATTAAACATAAATACTTAAAACATTTTTATCATCAAATGTAATCCCTTGGAAATAATAAAAACAAATGATACATAAATATCAAAAAATAATTAAAAGGGTTTGAAAAAACTCCTCATATAAGAATATATATCAATAACATATCATATGTCCCATATTATATAATTTGAGATGATAAATCTATACAACGACCGTAATGTTGATTTTAGAATTAAGAAGTGGATCAATTATTAGTATCAAATTTTAATCCACACAATATATGTAAAAATACACTATAAGGTAATTAAATTTCCTTACACACATATTCTTTTAATATAATATTTAATGATTAAGTAATATAACCAAATGAAAAGAAACTATGTTATGAAATTCATTACCACATTAAAACATTCTAGTTAAATCCCCATGAATGAAATAATTTTAATTAAAGAATAAAATAACATGAAAAATGAGTAATTCGTGATATTAATTGTAAAAATTTAATTATATGAAATATAAAAAATAAATTTTGTGCATAAAATTGAGATATGCCTTAATGTAAGAGAAATTGAGATGAAGTCCCTTACCACAAGTCCATACATGCTATATATATACATTAACACATATATAATAATAAAATAAAAATTATAAGATTTGTTAATAAAATATTTTTCATAATAACTTATATATAAATAATTTAATTAATTTAATTTATTACAATATTTAAATAAATAATTAGTTATTTCAATGAAAGGTGTTTTGAGGATGTTCAGTTCAATGTTTCAGAACAACCACAATACATCAATCATCGTCAAAGTGGTCATTATTTAAATATCTCTACAATACGTATCATGAAATAATTATCATATTTATAAATCAATTATAATTTTTTATCCTTTCATGATTAATGTTCATGAAAGATAAATAATGATACATTCATTGAGATGGTATGACATACATACGCATGAGTAATGGTTCTATTTATCAACTATCATTATAAAAAGAATATAAGTAATATTTTATCTATAACTAATTATAATCCTATCGTAAATAACATATTATTTATTTTAATATATATATATTTAATGTGATGTATTTTCTAATAGATAATCACATCACATTATAGAGTTAGTTGTCCAAACATACAATCGAACTATGGTATCATTTTTCATGAATTGGAATTGTAGGAATGAAAATATATATAATATCATTTAAGATTAATTAATATGTAATTAATACCATACTTATTAATTTAATATCCAGATATTAATTAACACTATTATTATTAACATTAATTTGAATCATTAGTGAAATATGTATCACATTGTTTCTCAATGCAGTAGTCTTCCATATACGTGAGCGAAATTATCTTATCTCCCATGGAGGGGTAATTAATATGTAATATTTTATATAATAATTAAATAATTATGATTATGTTAAAAATATTATATATATTTTTTTAAATTAATAATTATTACCGGTTATGATAGTATATGATGAAAAAATTCACATCGGTTCTGGAGGTGGTAGTCTACCATATATTAGAATGGTGTGAATATGATCTTATAAGAATAATACCTTTTCTTTGTACAACCACATTAGGATAGTACCAAAAGATTCCTTATAATGGATTTGTTATTGAAAAAGGGTTTCAGGATTTCTTGATGGAATTGATGAACATATTTATCTAGGTATTAGAATATCCAAAATTGTTTTATGTTGTGAATATGATAAGAGAGTGGTGGCCTTTTATATGTGTTGTGAGTGGTTTGCTTATATCTCCTGAAAATAAAATAGGACACCAATATTTTTCACATTCCAAAAGGGAAAAAATATAAATTTATGAAATATTAGATATTATATAATATATATATATATATATGTTGTAAAATTTAAATTATACAAGTTTTTATTTTATTTTAAACCTTATCTACTTAGTTTAACCAATAATAACTTTGTTTTAACAAAACCTTGGAAAAATCATTTTACAGTTTTCACTATTAGTTATGAAAAAAAATAAATTCAAAAATCATACATAATAAATATTATTAATTAACTATATATTTAATTCATATAACTAAATTCAATTCACCTAATTTTACAAATTTAATTTAAAATAAAAGCTATATACATGATAAATATGTATATTTTATAGAACTGTAGTTTTTAAGAATAAGTTGATTTCATATTAAATATAATATCAGTAAAAAATATATACTAACATAAACTAATAATTATATATATATATTATTTAATTATATTTAAATAATTAATTATTCGGGGATATTTTAATTAGAAAAATCAGATAAATATTATTCACATTAATGTAGTTTTCAGAAGAAAAAATCATGTTTTCCAATCCAAAAAAAACTTATATTTACATCCAATATAAATAATATTTAAAGATAATTAATTATATAAAATATAAAATAGCTAATTAATTAATTACATCAAATTTAATTAAATTTATAATGTCTATTTAAAATTAAATAATTTATGTAAAATAAATAATAGTAATAAAAATATATGTATTTTCAATATTAACTAAAAATATATTTTACAAAAAAAACATATTATACAATCAATTATTTATCGTATAATAATTTGAAAAATAAATATTATTTTACGAAATTATTATTTTTTTAAATTATATAAATTAATAATAATAATTTCTCATAATTATATATAAAATTCATATTTGTTTAAAATAAATTGTTGAGGAATAATTTAAATTATAGATATTATATTAATTTTTGAAAGAATATTATTTATATATTTATATTGACATAGAAATTTAGATATATTTCCAAAATTGTTTAATAGTTATCCCAAATTTCAATTAAATGACAATGTTATAAGGGTCATATTTAAATTAATATTATTTCATTGTTAATTTTAAAATGATATTGTTTGTCTTGAAAGATATTGAGCATGAAAACAATTTTTTAAATATTATAAAGTTAGAAAAAAGAATACATGAACAATACAATGGTTTTAGAATATGTTAGAGTTTTCAATGACCCTATTTATGCACATAAAAATTTGGCCGATGCATATATGGTAATGATTCAATCCACCACTATCAAATATTCGGGAGGGTTTTCAAAATAGGACAACGTAGGTATTGCTAACACATGTTAGAAAAACTATTTCTAGGAATATATTAAAAATATAAAAAAATGAAAGGGATGAAATAGAGGGTGAACATTCCACCATACTATAAATGAATTATTGGGAATGGGAGGGGTTTTGAAGATAGACATAAATGATCATTACAATGAGGAGGATCATTCGTCATTAATTTCATCATTCAAACATAATATTCCACAAACACTTCAATGATTGATAACCATTGTTAGGGAGAGATTGAATTATAAAATGTATCTATCATAAAAATTGTGAATCAAATATATAAACATTATCTAATTATAGATAATATATCCCTGTGGGATTGAACTTTTTCGTCAAAGTAAAATTAATGAGGTCTTAACACCTAACCACAATTAGTATATAACTCAAATACTAAGGAAGAATAATATTAATTATATTATTATTATTATAAACAAATTCATGTTATTTATACCTAATTATAAATTTAAATCTCAAGTTATATTACAAATTGATTTAGATATCATCATTTTAAAGTAATAATAAAATTATAGATGATATAAATTATTAAAAGTTGAAATGTAATGATATAAGATTTCAGTGTATAAAAAATTTACTAAAACAGTTTATTGGTAGTTTTTTTCATAAACTAAAAAAATAAAAAGAACAACCGTAACATATTTTTATTATTAAATAATACTATTAAAAAATAAATATTAAATAACATGGTATAAATTGATGTTATCCTAATAAAAATAAAAAATTAGATTAGAAATGGAATCCCAGATTCCTAGTATTTGTTAAGAAGTCAATTTTTCGAAACTCTGATAGAATCCATGTTAAAAATTATTTTCGATTGTATACGAAAAATTCAAACTCATGCATGTATGGTTTGATAAAATTAATATATGGGAGAAGTTCGAGCACATGAAAATATCCACAATATCCATTCTTATTAAAAAAACCACTAGAAATTTCCACCATATCATATCTGATGCTTAGGTCTTAAACATAAATCATAAAGGGTTGTTACAATGTATAATAATATCATAACATTATTTAATAAAATATTTATATATATAAATATATTTTTTATTTTATTTCTTTTGAAATTTAATTTTCTCTCAAATTAATTTATGAAAAATTTATTTTCTATAAAATTTATTTTAATTTATTATAAATATGTTTATTTTAATTTAATAATAACAAGATATATTTACAGTAAGTTAATATTTACTACGAACATCCAAAATATGGATGAATCCAATAATATTATTTATTAATAAAAATTTATATCAAATATGGTTGGGCATTAGAAGAGAGTATGCAATGGTGAGAGTGAATCAACCCTCTCATGTCACTATCCACTAAATTAGTGTAATAGTCAGGTGCATTGAATTCCCACATCATACTTTTATCAATTATCATATTTCCTGATAAAATAACTTCAGTATCATTTGATTCTCTATATACATGAAATAATTTCATTTTGAGATGTCATTCATGATTAATACAATCTATATAGTGGGGTAAGACTCCATGGAAAATTTCTTGTTCGCACTATAAGAGCAAAGAATGTTGTTTCAGGGTCTAATTCAATCCATGGGTTATTAAAATGGTGTTGGAATTCATGTTTAATGGAATATACCAACTCCCTTAATTCAAAATCATAATCATTACATATACTTATGTAAAGTGAAAAAAAACCTTTGAAAAAACCATTATGTGTTCAAATTATTCATCCACACCAAATGGTCCTGGAATGTTTGAGGCCACACTATCAAAATTGAAAATAATACTCACACCAATCAGAGGGATCCACCATATTGATTTTGGAACCAAGGTTTTAATTAATCTTTTTACAACACCCAAAATGCTGATAATTCTCAGATTAGTCATGCTATTATGATTTTTTCGCAATTGCACTATTTTTTTCAGCATGTATCTCTTTGTGTAAAGAAATTATTCATACATGGTTGGAAGTTCCCTTATCACCAACCATCCTTTCATTATTTTTCCTCCATCTTGAGGAATAGATTGATGAAAAGAAAAACCAATAGACGATGATGGATCTGGTCAAATTCTGCATTGTGGGTGAGGAAAGCCATGTGTTCATCATGCTACCAACCTGCAATGATTACATGCCTAAACAAATAGGGTACACATTTCCAAACCTCCCTTTCATATATAAAATTTAGGAAAAATATTTTTCATTTTTTCTTTCTCTATTAAGTATATATGCTAGGATGAGACAATGTACTTCATAGTCTATCTTAGTTGATCATATGTTTGATGCATATTATCCAGATTCCCCATAAAAGAGTAAACCTCATAGGTTGTAGGATATTATCCTCTAATTTTGAATTATATGTTGGTACCATGGTGTAACTCTCACTTTTCTTCTTCTAGTATTCAATCTCATTTTATTTCCAATATAAATTTGCTTCCTTACATATGTGTAAATGTCCAGAAATGTATAATATTGCATTTCCATTGTATCTTGGTTGGTAAAATGTCATGGATACTATGATTTGTAATGAGTACATCAATTTTAATCTATACCTTTTCATTTTTAATGACCATTATATCCTATATTTGTTGAAAAATAAAATAGGTGTTCCAATAATTAATATCATATTGCTAGATGAACATCCATTATTCATTTATTATGATGTCATGGAATGATTTTTTATGGAGGTACTTGCCGATGAACAATGATAGTGGAAATACCCATCCAAAAACCGCCACATGAACCTACGAAATGAAAATTCAAAATATTGGTCATTAATGGTTGACATTGGCATATTAGATTACCAATCAGACCATCATTGAATATTTTTAGGTCCATGATGAGAAATACCTAAATTTATATGGGTTTGATACATTCATTCCATGCAACAATTACTAGTTAAATTTCATACATGAACCTAGTATAGATAAAATTATTAATAATGCAATAAATTTCCATTTGGAAACACAATGGGCAGATATAGATAGAGAATGAGTAGGAAATATTATAATTGATGATTGAGGTAAAAAGTAACACCCTCCAATCATGAGACATGGACTTCCCCTTCCATACGACCAATTGATTGATGACACCATATATGATTCCTTATAGAAATTTGGTTTTCAATTTACCATAATATAGTGAAACACCATTTTTGTTAAAAGGTATGGATCCCCTCTCAACCCAATCATTCTATGGATCTATTCCTATATACCCATTGATAAATCATCACCAAACGCAATAGAATATTTTCCTTGAATAATTTCCCATCTAGAAATATCCTCGTAATTGGTTAATAGACCCTATATAAGAGGATTTCATTTGTATATAAAAATATTTTATGGAATGAGGTCACCCATACAATATTTTAGTTTCATATATAGAACATCCTAATAGTTTTCATTAAATTACTTTCTTAGATAATCATCATCATTATAAAATATAATCCCTGAGAGTGGGACTCCTTGCCTTACAATAATGGTTCTTTAAAAATATCATCTTCGGGTCCCAATGATTATGATAGGTAGCCATGAATATGAGGTGATGATGCTAATGATGTTAATAAAGGTGTCTGAGAAGTCATATATTATAATGAAATTGGGATAAATGTTACACATTATTGTGTCAACATCCTTAGATATATCAATTTTATGGGAAAATTTCCCTTCTATTTACTTTATCATTATGATCTTTTCACATTATAGGTTCATAAAAAATAAATTTTTAATGAATATTATAGAGAGGAAAACATATCAATTAAATGGTGATGATATCCATAATTATTCCACCTATACTTGATATAATTATATATTCTAATTTATTTTGGGAAAATACTCCCATCGGAAGCTACTCTGAATTGATGAATCTAAAAAACATTTGACTTCTTGGGATTACCAGAAATAATTTTTAAATTTCATTCAATAATACAATTATCCATTAGTGATAAATTACAATACAACATGTAAAACATAATATTGTAGAATATCCCAATAAAACATAGAATATTTTTTTGATAAATCATCTCGTCTAGATATACTCTCCATGTTTATAGTGAATTGGGATTTCTATATTTTATCATTTACCAGTTCTCTAATAAGACATCAGTTCTTATACTTATATATTATGGGAGGAATATCTCTAATAACCATTGAAGTTTTATAAATACCACCATCTACATAAATTTAAAAAAATAATCAAAAAATTAGGTTCACACATCATTTTGGAGGTGTACTGTTTTCCATTTATATTGATGACATTATTTCCATAATTATCTATCTTCTTCCAATGGAGTATGTGGAATAATTTTGAGATCATATCTAAATCCATAAACCCAGATAAATTAAAATGGTTCATTTCCATACTTCCATTAGTGTTTAATAGGTCATCTATTATTGATTGATCCTTGACATACCTCATATATGGGATTGTATTATTCTGATTTCTATCTTCGATGCATGTAAAATTCATTCCAGCATTTCGAATATCACGATCAATCATTAAGAATGAAATCTTACATAATTCCCCTAGGTTTCTTTTAGAATGTTTTAATTTTTCAAAAAGCTTATGTTGTGGGATTCACATTGAAAGAAGCATAGAATCATAAGAAAATGTTTTCCTGAAACCCTATATAATAATTGAACAATTTTTTAGGAGACACGGGATGGATTTATCCATGTAATGGGGTAAAAATCAACTATTATAGGGTTATGTTTGGAGTGATTCTTTATGATGGTGTGACATGAGAGTCTAATAGCAACAAACTTATCATCCCTTTGAAAAAATAATCTATCATGCAGGCAATCAAGACTTCAATTCATGGGGATCACGCTTCTGGTAAAATGACATCTAGCAATTGGGAACTCAATTTGGTTAAACAGATCAAAAAAGATTGAAATTCCATAGATGATGAACAATAGAAATTTGATCCAGTTTTTTCATCATGTGTATGGATTGAATTAAATTCACCCATAATCACCCAATTGAACCTCATTCCAAGAGAATTCATCAAAAACTCTCTTTATATCTCTTATCCTAATATCTTATTTTGTGGAATTAATAAATTAAAACCAAAGAGTGTTCATAGTATATTAAAAGAAATAGTTAAAATCTGGGTTTTCTAGCAACACGACTCAATATGAATTATTTCATTCTTATGAATCCATAAATTTTTTATTCTAAAATTATGGATATTCATGGAAACAAAATGGTATAATAAGGAGGTTCATTTGAATGTATTCTCTTTTTAGAATTTCATTTTTACATTCTATTATTCCAATAGTTAATTATTTATTGGAAATGATAAAATTACAAAGAGTTTTGACCCATAGGGGGTTCCCTAGACATTATAAATTCCTACAATTTAAATTTATTGATTGAGGTCCATGCCCCCAGTTTTTGTTATTCATTTGCATTGGGTGGTTGTATAGTTTCTCCATCTTATGTGATTATGTTCAACCATACTTTCCTTTTGTTATTGGTATTCATAATATGTATTTTTAAACTCAACCTTGATTTTTTCATGGGATTCTAACATGTTTTTATATATATATGAAATATTTTTTAGTAGTTACTTATTATGGAGATTATTTATTAGGGATCATAGAGATAATTTTCTCTCATCCCATGATGTTTTCATTGTATTTGGTGCTCCGATTAGTTCATGGCATATCATTATGGTGTCATATTACCCAGAAGATGCAAAAAAATGAAGTCCTTTGTATTTTTTACTTATATCCTTTCAAATTTGTGAAAATATTCATTATATATCAGTTTATGATTAATAGGTACTCTCAATCTTGTTTTATTTTAAATCTAAATATGTATATCATGTGTCGTAGTTGTCTTATTGTTTGACCATTGGAAATTTATATACTACATAATGTTTTTTCTAAGGATCCGATATAGTTTTTATGCCAAATCAACACTAATGTCCAACAACCGGCCTAATGGAGGAGTGTATTAGGTTATCAAATAAATATTTCCCCCATCCAATGTCAATCCAAGATGGGTCTGGTCAATAAATATTAGTAACTAATAAGGTCCTTCCAATTTATAATCTTTAGAGATATATATTAAAATCGATAATTATTTGACATGTGACATGATTCTTTATGTTCTACACATTAATCTTCAGAATATTGAACCCGTAGATAGTATGAAAAATAATTCATACCAATGTAATGATTCTTATAATGTGAGAGTCTAGCATTAGTATATATAAAAATTACCACATAATATTTTTCAATAGATAAATGCATTATTTAGAAGTATGTGTAATTTTATAATACACATACTGATTTACTATTGAGAAATTAATGATTTTTTATGATGAAATTAGGTTCCCTCTTAGTTTTATTTTCCCTAGATGGGTGATGTAGACCTTCACCAGATTATGATTGCGAAGTGAATACATTCAGAAATCTATGTATTCTTATTGAATCTCTCTAAATTTTTTGATGGTTGATAATATATTTTTATAGGGTTATTACCAACTAGACATTCACATTCTATATATTGAGTAGTTTTCCCCCTATGTGGTATTGTAATGTTTGGTATCGTAATCGTAGATATAGAGGATATGTATTCAAATAATGTTTCTTAGGTCCACCATTTGCCTATAATGTTGGTAAATACTCACTACTGATGATGCATGAGTCCTCTATATTTGTTGTGGTGTTTATACACAATACAATGAGTTTTTTACGTCCTCTATTTTTTGAGTTTTATGTTAGTATTGAGGTAAGTACACCATTGATTTTGATGATCTCTGTGTCCCTCTTGATATAAATGAGTAGATACCCCCCCCTTGACTCTGTCAATATGTGGTCCCTTCATACTATATAACGTTTCACATTGGCCTATGCTACTAGGTCTTGGTTCTCTATCATAAATTATTTTTGTTCTTTCTAATATATGGTATGATTATTCTATGATTTAGTATAAATAATTCCCAAAAAATATAGGGTAGGAGGTCTACCGCATCTGTGGCCTCCACTAGATGATATGTTTATTAAAAAATAATGAGGTGATGATTATTAGTGCAAGAATAATGTTCGGTAAAAGTTTTTATTGACATGATTATTAGTGTGATAACCTAATTATGAGTTTTTTCAGATGATCCGAATTCAAGATAGTGAAAACTAATTTGTTTTCTGTTCAGATGTTGATAGGTAATGCAATATATATTTCATACATAGAACCCCTTAAGATGTTAGAAATTTCATTATGTGTGTCTGGTATACATTATGATGATATTGTATCTCATTGATGGTAGGGAGTGAAAATATGTTGATATTTATGGATATTTATGCATAATAAGTGATATAAAATATAGACCAATAAGAACTTGTCATAACTGAAATATGGTATTTGGAATTTTGATAGGGACCCCACATTCATTTTCACTATCACAATCTTTTCTACTTACATTTCAGAAATTATCAATAGAAAAAGTTCCTAGAGGGGTCTATATACTATTTTTGGGGACAAATGCCTCTCACTAGGGTAAAAGATTTAAATTTCAAATTATGTATAGTATAAAATTCTGTTGAATTTGAGTTCAATAGTTGTGCCCCTATGTCAATGTAATAACCTGCAATTATGGTCCAATTATAGGGGACACCCTTGAAAGTGTCTGATAAGTGGCCATTTGGGAGACGTGTAGTGATGTATTGGTCAAATAGTTGTTTCTATAGTAGGATGTAGGACGATGATGATTATGATGGAATTTCCAAGTACCATTTACAATGTCCATTTTTATTTTGGAGTTATTAGTTTCATTCATTGAGGGTTTTGATGGTTAGATATATAGTTGTAAGATAATGAATGGTTTATTTCCCCTAGAATGACTCGATGTTATTATGAAAATGATCACTGGGTATTTTTATAAAGTATAATTTATAGGTTTCAATGTACTAGAGTAGAGTTTTTATTATAATTATTTTTTCAGTTTTTCAATAATAGATTCAAAAACATATTAAATTTTTATGAACAAATCATTTCGTAATACTATGTATATTGGAGGAGTCGTGTTGGACCATGTGAGATTAAAATCCAAAGGCATTTATCTAACTGGTAGTAAGATGTATTTTTTGTGTTCTCCCACTAGTGGCATAGAGTAATGTTTTATTAGGGACTTTTCCAATCCACTATGGATATATGGTTGATGATCACCATTTCAATTGATCAATTACTCTTATAATTATTTATTATGACACATAACATGAATTATTGAGTACACTGTTGTTTTTTATTAAGCTTGATGAGGTACTTGATGGATATTAATGTCTGTATTTGCTCTCCCATTCAAAAAATCATGAGGAAATGATGTAATGTTTGGTGTTAAAGTGGAATACTTAAGAATTATAAATTTATTTTTATGGTTGGAATATAACTATACATAGGATAGGTAGGTACTTTTGGTGTAGTGTGGTGAACTGCTAAACATTCCCATGACTTAATAAAGATGTGATTTTATTTTATATAAAATACAGTATTCATGTCGCCACTTTTTACATTGGGCAGTTTGTATCCCATTAGAATTACCATGGTTGATTAACCATGCCAAATAAGTACCAATTGTTTATGACATGAATGTAGGTTGAGATCAATAGGAGTCCCACCATATGATTAATAATACTGTTGGTGAGATACCTCAGTGAAATTGATTACGACTATCTCTGTTTGTGTTTGTTAAAATCGAAACTACTATTGGTTGAGGATAGCCATGTAATTGGAAGAACGATTACTTCCAATATAGAATTGACCCAACTGGTAATTTGGAAGGAAAATCATTCTATGTGGGGTCCATTTGTTATCCATACATGCATCTAACATTATATCATTATAATTTTATGATTTAGTGTGAATATAATCCATTTTTTTTTGATTGGTGGCAACTCAGAGTTTCACTATTGTTATTTTTTTTCTTAATAAAATTATATTAGAGGTGGAGAAAAAATCATTATCAAGGTTTTACAGAGTGTTTGAAATAAAAAAATTTAGTGTTTTGGATGCTCATTCCTTTATTAATGGTAATGTGTACCATTACCATCAATAATGATGTAATAATTTTTAATTTTGTTTCAATTTTTCCTAGAATGTGGTTTCTATCATACAAAAAGAATTTTGAGAGTTTATATTTTAAAAAATATATGTGTAGTATTAAATATTTTTCTATAAAATATTTTTTATTCACATGAATTTATATTATGATATATCCAAAATGGATCTATATATTGAAGTTTATACATCATGATTGAGTCTGGAATGGTGTTTTTTACATTAGAGAGGTAAAATATCAGTTCTAGTTCTATCCCTAGGCCAATTTCCTTTAATTTTTTATCATTGTTAATTAGTTATTGTTAATAAGAATAAGATATACTTTACACTTTATCTATATAACAAATGATGCCAATCTCCTTCTTCATGATTTATTATGAGGAGGCGAGAAACAGATGAACCATCATCCGGTTATGATTAGAGCTCAGATATATATGTAAAAACATTTAGATAATGATTGGTGTCATGTGATTGAGAATATATCATTGTCTATCATGGGGAAATGAATCATTTATTTATATTTCACATCATCTCAAATTTAAAATTAATCCTTCATTGTACATTGTGAAATTTTATCATATAGATTAGATTTATTGTGGTTTCAGACCCTTTCTGAGATTTTTCAAAATAATTTAGTTAATTAGATGTGGTTGAGTTTGGAACTTCTTTCCACACAGCATGTGGTATCATGAATATATGTTTTATATAATATTATACAATATCAGGTTAGTTGTGGGGATCATGCAACATTTATATAATATTTTTTACCATGTTGTTCCATTACTAACCTAACACATGGTCTATGCATGTACAAGGACATGCACCCATTTGAACTACATGGGAATGTACATTTGGACACCACCTTGGGCGACACAGTACATATTGGGTTATAATACACAACATGGTGCCCTATTACCCCCATAACCCATGTATTATTAAGACAAAAAATGTACTAGAAATGTATATACATGTTTATTTTTTGGACACTACCGAACTAACTTATTAGACGAATATGTTGTATAATACTTCTATAAAACATGTTCCATATAATTTCTATATATATAAATATTTAATCACCTTGGAGATAGTTTTTCACATGTATTAGTCCATTTGATGAATCAATTAGTCAAAAATGTAACAGTGGGGTCCTCATAACTATGGTAGGTTGTTGGTGAGATTATTTTATATTCATTGTAGATCTCAATACCATATTGAGGATAATCCAATGCAGATAATGGACTAGAATATGTGTGAGATCTATAGAAATTGTAACATCCGAGGTAAATAAAAAATAAATCATTTTCATATTTATTAATATTTGATAATTAAATATTAATTTTACTTTAAAGGGGTTGCTATGTTCGATAGCGTACCCGATACGCAACAATGATTTTTTTGAAATCTTACATTGCACACTAGTAATAAAATAATATTATTTTAAATGGTAGTTAACACGTCACCTTTGTATTGGCGGGAATGAATAGAAATAACTAAAATATGATTATATATGTTTTTAAAGGTTTTTACACTTATCCAATACAAGATTAGGGCTTAAAATAAGAAAAGAATTTAATTTTAGGCATATATACTCTAACATTCACCAAAGGTCGACTTATCGCCTTTTGATGGTGAACTGTCATTAAATATAGTTTTGGTAACTCTTATAAATTATATTATACCAAACAAAATTCTTCTTTAGAATCGGGACATCAAAATTTACTTTGTGTAAATTTATGGAATTTTTCCGATAAAATTCATTTTTTTAATGAATAGTGAAACATTTTATATTTTAATTCAAAACCACTTTTTAATATAATTTATTTATATTATTAGATTATATTTTTAATTGGTTCTAAAGTAAAATTAGAATATATTTTTACCATTAAATCCAATAGTGGTGATTGGAATTAATTTCACTCTGAAATTGGACATAAACTAGTGTCAATCTTTTGATACATATTGTTTCATAAAAATACACTATTTGTTTTGACAGTGGGAATTAATTATTAAATTAAATAATGTAACTTATATGTTTTGAATTTTGTAAAATAAACAGAATTTTTGAATTCCGAATATCAAATATATCTTAGGGTGAGGTTTTGGTATTTTTGTCAAAAACATCAATTTTTGATGAATAGTGAAACCACTAAGTGGTACATAAAAAAACTGAGTTTTCGTTTAAATGAAAATTTACCACCTCTGTGTTTTGAATTTAAAAAATCTAATATACATGGTTTTCATTAGGTATTAAAATGTGGTTCAATGGGATTAAAATATTTTTTTGATGAATAGTAACTTTTATGTTTTTAATCGCAATTAGAGGTAATTACTGTTGTTTAAGGTAAAAATAATGTTTTAATAATATTAAATGACCTAGAAACTTGTACTAACATTATTGGATGTGTCATGACCGACCAATACAATACATGGGTTAACTTGGGGACCTCATGGAGCCACATTGGTAGGAAAATGACATTAATAACTTTTTATTTAAAGATAAAATTAAAATGTCACAAACATGAGTTGTTTTACTAAAAAAAATTGTAAATGGGGTTATACAAGTCATATTATTGACTATAAATTTTCATTAGAAATCTAAAATTATTTCCTACATGATTATAGTTTTTTTATAATTTTTAGACCTTAAATAAATAAAATTATTTATGACACCATGATGATGCAGTGATTACCTCATTATTTAACGATTTAAATAAAATTGAAAGATAATGTAAAATATAAGACCTAAACATGTAAAAAACCTATTGTAACGGTGTATTTTGAACTCTTATCACCTTAAACTCGAAATATATAATTTTGGGACCTTTAATAACCGAAAATAATTTTATAATAAAGCAACCTTTTATAACTTTCCAAGAGTGCCCCTCCTCTCCTCTTATAAAATACCCCCACCACTACCACCTTACCCACACCTCTCTAGACTTTGGCTCGGAAAAAACCTAGCCATTTTGTCTCTCCACATCCCTCTCTTACTTTTATAAACCTCACTTTGGGCAGAAGTCTTCCCATGGAAGCTTTTGAGCTCAAATCAAAATGAGTTACCCGTTTTAAATTTAGTGTCTTCTATTGAGTTCTTATGTATTATTTTGCTTCTCCAACCCCCTAAAATCTTTTTAATAATTTATTTTGTAACAACACCAGTATACACAATATAATAGGATGTTTTTATAATAAGTATTAGATCTACACATACACACACCTTCATCTAATGTTTAATGACCATACTGTTTCTGTGGATGGTGAATTTCTGCCTCACGAAACAATGATTGTTCAATATTCTTCTAACACCTTAAAAGGTGGCCATTAAGATGTCACTATATTTATATATGACATATAATATGTTTATGGTTTACTTATGCTTATTTATTTTCTATTTATGTCATAAATTTATGGTTTCCTGTATGGGTAAACACTATATCTTCATTTTAGGAAGTGCGGACTACCGCCCCCTCAAAGTAATTTGATTTGTTATTACCATATGTGGTACGTATAAAGGATAGATTTAATGATATTATATATGATATTATACTGGAATTAAATATTCCATTATATAATTATTATTTCTTTCCATTAAAATATGAAATTTAAATGAAATTAGCGTTCATGCGTACGTACGGCTTACCGTCTCCATGAACGGTGCATTTCATTTCATATCCACAAATGTAATGTAATATTATAAGTGCATATATATAATGGATATATATTATTTATGTTTCATCTAAATGATGAATATAATTCTGTAATTAAAATATACATATCTCTCATTTAGTTTTAGTTCCATTAATATTACTTAAAAATGAAAGTAGCATTCATGCGTACGTACGGCTTATCGTCTCCGTGAACGGTGCATTTCATATATTACCTCTAAATGATTATATAATATTATAAATTCAAGTATATACTTGATATATATTATATATATGGAATCTACATCATGAATATCATTCTCGAGATAATGGGTATTTGACTACCTGAACAACTTGTAAATATAAGAAGTTCACTTTTGACTCAAGTACCAAATATCAACAAAACGATCGTTATTAACTTAAATGATTACATAATGTTCAAAAAATGGTAATAAGTGATATAAAAGGAATAATGAAATTTAAAAAGGTTCTTAATAAGGTATAAATTAACTCAAGATTATCATTCAGGACATTAAAGAACGATCGAGTCAAGTCAGACCCGAGGTAAGGGAACTTCTTAACCCAATTCCCAGTCATTGTGTTGAACTTGACTTTCTTATTTATGTTGTTCCTTGATTATGTGAGAAATTAATTTCTATATCTTATCATGTATTTATACATTCTTTATGTGATCTTATAGTGAATAAACATGAGCGATCTATTTTATTTACAAAATAATCTTTGTAAGGGACTTCGTCTCAATCTCCATTCATTGAGGCATATTTTGTTCTATACAAAACTTTCTTTAATATGGTTTATAAAACCATTTGAATTTTAATTTTATTCAAAAGGAATATTTTTATACAAAGCGTTTTACTAAAGGATAAAAAGAAATGTTTCTTTTAGCGTACGCGGTGACAATGACCTTTTCCTCCGCCGTGAGTATTACTTGCTCTTTGGCTTCCTTAACATGCTGTAATGTTTTTTAAAATGAAATAAATACCATATACTGTTTTATGTATTTTGGTATTGAAAAAGGGTTTTACAGTGGATTTGATATGTCAATATATTTAAGTGATATATTTTGATCAAAGTGTGGAAATGTTTTCTTTCCATTATATTTGTTTTATGTCTTATGATTTTATAATGGTACTTGGACATTTGATGGGTGGTTATGTGATAAACCATATGAAGGGTGGTGCCGTGAATACCAGGATAGGTGGTTAAGTTATAACATCTAATGCATTGGGTATGGAAGTCGGCCGTATGGATATTCCATGAAGTGATAAGTGTGGAAGTCGATCGTATGGTTATTCTATTTAAGCATGTTTATGTCCCTAATTACCTTTATTTGTTATGTGTTCTTTATATGGGTTTTATGGTAATATTTTGGTTGAAAAATGGTAAGTAATGATCTTTTATTCAATGAAGAGTATGTTCTTCTTCATAAAGGTGAAAAGTATTACTTTGATAAAGTATACATGGTTTACTTGTTGTTTTGAAAAACTAACAGTTTTCATTCTTTGTGAATCCTTTACTGAGCTTTTTATGCTCACCCCATGTTTTTGAAATGTTTTTCATAGGGCTTAACGTGGATTAGGTTCAAGGATGGCATCAAGGAATAGTCATTCTATCTAAAACATGGAAGTAGACATGTTTATTTTTAAGAGTTTTTATTTTATGGAATCTTAGTAGAAGTGTCTACTTTGTAATCTTTTGAGATGTAATAGTTATGGCCTAATTCTCTAAAACTATAAACCTGAAAATATCCTCAATGTGAATTATTCATTTATTTCAATATTAAATATGGTTTAAGGCATGGGCCTTATAGTTGGTATCAGAGGTCGGTTTAGACAACTTTAGGAGTTAGAAAATTGTTAAATTATAAATTAATTTATGGTATGATTGAAATGACATAGCATTTAAAGATTACCATGTTGCTTCTCCTAAGATATTTCTGTGTTAAGAATGGTTTTTCATAGAGAAAACAGAACGAATTTTCTGGGAAGGCATACACAGGGAAATGACCTTTCAAATCAGTATCTTGAGATGGGCAGAATCAGAACTAAACAGTTTTTTGTAGTGATGGCTTAGTTGGCTCAGGTGAAAAATGTTGGTTGTGCTAATTGATGATATTTTGGTTTTTTCTAAAAGTAAATAGGAGCATGAAAGTCATTTAAGGGTTATCTTGAAAACCTTACAAGAAAAGAAAATGTATGGAAAATTCAGAAAGTTTGAGTTTTGGTTACAACAAAATTTCATTCCTTGGTCACATTGTTTCTAAAAATGTCAAAACTTTTGATCCTACTAAAACAAAAGTTGTTGAAGAATGGCCAATACCCACAAATGTAACTGATATCCGTAGTTTTCTTGGTTTGGTAGGTTACTACAAAAGTTTTGTTGAAATTTTTTGACGATTATCTAGTCCAATGACTAAGATAACTAGGAACGGTGTTAAGTTTATCTGTACAAAAGAATGTAATGATTGTTTTCAGGAGTTGAAAAGAAGATTGGTGAATAATATAGTTTTGGAACTTCTTTCTAGGAATGGTGAGTTTGTTGTATACAGTGATGCTTCGTTGAAGGGACTTGGCTGTGTCCTTATGCATAATGATCAGGTAATTGAATATGATTCACGTTAGTGGAAAACTCATGTGGTAAATTACCCTACACATGATTTGGAATTTGCTGCTGTTGTTTTTTCCCTAAAAATTTGTAGGTATCATTTGTATTGAGTAATGTGTGAAATATATACTGATCAAAAAAGTTTAAAGTATATATTCACTCAAAAATAATGGAACATGAGACAGAGTAGATGGCTGGAATTAATCAAGGATTATGATTGTACAACTCATTACCATCCGGGAAAAGCAAATAATGTGGCTGATGCTTTGATTGGAAAATGTAATGCGTCATTAACTGTGCTATGTTTTGAACGAGATCCTTTGGTTTTTGATTTGATGAACTTTGGCATAGAAGTTGTTTGTGTAGGAAGTCCTTCTATTTTGTTTCAGGTATCATTGAAATCTTCTCTATCAGACAGAATCAAGCAAGCACAGAAGCAAGATAGTGAGTTGCATAAAAAGGTAGAGATGGTTCAGAATGGTATGTTTCCTGAATTCAACATTGATAATGATTGTGTTCTGAGGTTTGGGAAGAGATTATGTGTGCCTTATGATTCACAGTTGAATAATGAGTTGTTATGTGAGGCTCATAGTTCCCCGTTTTCAGTTCATCCTGGTAGTACTAAGATGTACAGAGATCTATGGGAGTATTACTGGTGGGATGGAATGAAAAGAGATATTGCTGATTTTACTGTAAAGTGTTTGACTTGTCAACATGTTAAAGTAGAGTGGCAGTTATGGAAAGGGATGCTTCATCCATTACCGGTGCCAGAGTGGAAATGGGAAAATGTATCCATGGACTTTGTTGTGGGATTACTGAGGACATCTCGAGGTAATAATCCAATCTAGGTTATCGTTGATCTCATGACTAAATCTTCTCATTTCCTTCCTATTCGAGATACGTTCTCTCTAGATCAACATTCTCGATTGTATCTTAAAGAGATAGTCAGGTTTCATGGAGTTCCTCTATCCATTGTATCTGATCATGATCCCAAGTTTACATCTAACTATTGGAAGGGCCTTCAGATGTCGTTGGATATTGAATTAAATTTTAGTACAGCTTTTCATCCTTAATCAGATGGGCAGTCAGAACGAACAATTCAGACTTTGGAGGATATACTACGTGCATGTTCGATGGATTATCAGGGAAGTTGGGACCAACATATTTATTTGGTTGAGTTTTCATATAATAACAGTTTTCATTCCAGCATATGGATGGCTCCGTTTGAATCATTATATGGGAAGCGGTGTCGAACGCCCGTTTTTTGGGATGAAGTAGGTGAAAGGAAGCTCATGGGACCAGAATTGGTAGAAGAGATGGTAGAAAAAGTTCAGTTGATTCAGAAACACATGAGAACAGATTAGAGTAGACGGAAATGTTATGCTGATAACCGAAGGAAGGATCTATCTTTCGAGGTAGGTGATCATCTTTTTCTCAAAGTTTCACCATGGAAAAGTGTGATGTGATTTGGTATGAAAGGAAAGATGAGTCCAAGGTTCATTAGACCATATGAAATTTTGGAGAGTGTTGGATCAGTTGCTTATCGAGTGGCTTTACCTCCGAGATTATCTCAGGTACACAATGTTTTTCATGTTTCGATGTTGATAAGGTACATGCCAGATCCATCTCATGTTTTGATCCCAGAGGTAGTACGGTTGGAAGAGAATCTCTCTTATGAAGAACAACCAGTCCAGATTCTTGACCGAAGAGAGCATTTGTTGCGAAATAAGGTAATTCACCAGGTAACAGTTTTGTGGAAAAACCATATGGTTGAAGAGGCAACATGGGAATCTGAAAATGCTATGAGGGATAAATACGCCCACTTATTTTGATAAGTGAATAAAATTTCGAGGATGCAATTCCCAAAAGGGGGGAAGGATGTAACATCCCAGGTAAATAAAAAATAAATCATTTTCATATTTATTAATATTTTAGAATTAAATATTAATTTTACTTTAAAGGGGTTTTTTTTGTTCGATAGCGTACCCGATACGCAACAATGAGTTTCTTTGAAATCTTACATTGCACACTAGTAATAAAATAACATTATTTTAAATGGTTGTTAACACGTAGCCATTGTATTGGCGGGAATGAATAGAAATAACTATAATATGATTATATATGTTTTTTAAATGTTTTTACATTTTTCCAATAAAATAGAAGGGCTTAAAAAAAATAAAAGAATTCAATTTTAGGCATATATACTCTAACATTCACTAAAGGTTGACTTATAACCTTTTGATAGAGAACCGTCTTTAAATATAGTTTTGGTCACTCTTATGAATTCTATTGGACCGAACTAAATTTTTCTTTAGAATTAGGAAATCTAAATTTACTTTGTGTAAATTTTTTGTATTTTTCTGATAAAGTTCATTTTTTAATGAATAGTGAAAAATGTTGTATTTTAAATCAAAACCACCTTTTAATCTAATTTATTTATATGATTAGATTATATTTTGAATTGGTTCCAAAGTAAAATTACAATATATTTTACCATTTAATCCAATATTCATCATTGTAATTAATTTCACTTTGAAATTGGACGTAAACTAGTGTCAATCTTTTGATACATATTGTTTCATAAAAACACGCTATTTGTTTTGACAGCGGGAATTAATTATTAAATTAATTAATGTAACATATATGTTTTGAATTTTTTAAAATAGAAATTATTTTTGAATTCGGAATATCAAATATAGCTTAGGGTAAAGTTTTGGTATTTTTCTAAAAAACATCAATTTTTGATGAATAGTGAAACCAGTAAGTGGTACTTAAAAAACAGATTTTTTGTATAAATGAAATTTTACCACCTCTGTGTTTTGAATTTCAAAAATCAGACATTCATGGTTGTCATTAGTATGTGAAATTTGGTTCAATGGGATTAAAATAATTTTTTGGTGAATAGTAACTTATAAGTTTTTAATCGCGATTAGCGGTAATTAGTGTAGTTTAATGTAAAAATAATGTTTTAATAATATGAAATGACCTAGACACATGACCTACCCCTATTGGATGTTTAATGGCCGACCATGAAAATCCATTGGTCAACTTGGGGACCCCATGGAGCCACTTTGGTAGGAAAATGACATTAATAACTTTTTATTTAATTTTAAAATTAAAATGTCACAAACATGAGTTGTTTTACTAAAACAATTTTTAAATGGGGTTATACAAGTCACAGTCTTGACTATAAATATTCATTAGAAATATAATAAGATTTATTACATGATGATAGTTTTTTTATAATTTTAGACATTAAATAAATTAAATTATTTATGACACCATGATGATGCAGCGATTACCTCATTATTTAACGATTTAAATAAAATGAAAAGATAATGTAAAATCAAAGACCTAAACAAGTCAAAAACCAATTGTATGGGTGTATTTAGAACTCTTATCACATTACCCTAGAAATATATAATTTGGGGACCTTTAAAATCCGAAAAGAATTTTACAATAATGTAACCATTTATAACATTCCAAGAGTGCCCCTCCTCTCCTCTTATAAAAGTCCCCCACCTCTACCACCTTACCCACACCACTTAAGCCTTGGGCTCGGCCAACCCCTGCCCTTTTTTTCTATCCAAATCCCTATCTTACTCCTAGAAGCCTCACCTTGGGCAGCAGTCTTCCCATGTAAGCCTTTGAGCTCAAATCCAAAAGAGCTACCCGTTTTAATGGTAGTGTCTTCTCTTGTGTTCTTATGTTTTATTTTGCTTCTCCAACCCCCAAAACTATTTTTATTAATTTATTTTGTAAAAAAACCGGTATCCTAAATTTAATAGGATGTTTTTATAAGAATTATTAGAGCTACACTTACACACACCTTTATCTAATGGTTAAAGAGCTTACTGTTTCCGTGGATGGAAAATTTCTGCCTCACAAAACGATGATTGTTCAATATTCTTCTAACACAATCAAAGGTGTCCATTAAGATGTCACTATATTTATATATGATATATAATATGTTTATGTTTTACTTAAGATTCGGTATTTTCAATTTATGGCATACCTTTATGGTTTCGATTATGGGTAAACGCAATATCTTCATTTTAGGAAGTGCGGACTGCCGCCCCCTCAAAGTAATTTGATTCGTTAATACCATATGTGGTATGTATAAAGGATAGATTTAATGATATTATATATGATATTATACTGTAATTATAATATAACATTATATAATTATTATTTATTTCCATTAATGTCTGAAATAGAAATGAAAGTAGCGTTCATGCGTACGTACGGCTTACCGTCTCCATGAATGGTGCATTTCATTTCTTATCCCCAAATGTAATGTACTATTATAAGTACATATATATAATGGATATATATGATTTATGTTACATGTAAATGATGAATATAATTCTGGAATTTAAATATAAATATCTCTCATTTAGTTTTAATTCCATTAATATGACATAAAAAGGAAAGTAGCGTTCTTGCGTACGTACGACTTACCGTCTCCAGGAAAGGTGCATTTCAGTTATTACCTCTAAATGAAAATGTAATATTATAAATGCATGTATATAATAGATTTATATGATATATATGGAATATACATCATGAATATCATTCTTGAGATAATGGATATTTGACTATGTGAACAACTTGTAAATATAAGAAGTTCACTTTTGACTCAAGTACCAAATATCGACAAAACGATGGTTATTAACTTAAATGATTACATAATGTTCATAACATGGTAATAAGTTATATAAAAGGAATAATTAACTTGAAAAGGGTTCTTAAGAAAGTATAAATGAACTCATGTTTATTATTCAGGACATTAATGAACGATCGAGTCAAGTCGGACCCGAGGTAAGGGAACTTCTTAACCTAATTCCCATTCTTTTGGTCGAACTTGTATTTCTTATTTATGTTGTTATTTGATTCTGTGAGAAATTAATTTCTATATATTATCATGTATTTATACATTATTTATGTGATCTTATAGTGAATACACATGAGCGATCTATTTTATTTACAAAATAATCTTTGTAAGGGAATTCGTCTCAATCTCCTTTCATTACTGAATATTTTTTTTATACACAACTTTCTTTTATATGGTGTATAAAACCCTTTGGCTTTTAATTGTATTAAAAAGAAATATTTTTATACAAATCATTTTACAAAACGACAAAAAGAAATTTTTGTTTTAGCGTACGCGGTGACAATGACCTTTTCCTCTGCCGTGAGTATTACTTTCTCTTTGGCTTCCTTAACATGCTGTAATGTTTTTTCAAATGAAATACATACCATATACTGTTTTATGTATTTTTGAATTGAAAAGGGTTTTTATAATGGATTTGTTATGTCAATATATTTAAGTGATATATTGTGATCAAAGTGTGGAATTTTTTTCATTCCATTATATTTGTTTTATGTCTTATGGTTTTGTAATGGTACTTGGACATTTGAAGGGTGGTTACGTGATAAACCATATGACAGGTGGTGCCGTGAATACCAGGATGGGTGGTTACGTTATAACCTCCAATGCATTGGGTATGGAAGTCGGCCGTATGGCTATTCCATTAAGTGATATGTGTGGAAGTCGACCATATGGTTATTCCATTTAAGTATGATTATGTCCCAAGTTACCTTTACATGTTATGTGTTCTTTATATGGGTTTTATGGTAATATTTTCGTTGTAAAATGGTAAGTAATGATATTTTATTCAATGATGATTATTTTCCTCTTCAAAAAGATGAAATGTATTACTTTGATAAAGTATACATGGTTTACTTGTTGTTTTGAAAAACTAACAATTTTCATTCTTTGTGTATCCCTTACTGATCTTTTTATGCTCACCCCAAGTTTTTGAAATGTTTTTCACCGGACATAATGTGGAATAGGGTCAAGGATGGGATCAATGAATATTCATGCTCTCTAAAACATGTAACTAGACATGTTTCTTTTTAAGAGTTTTTATTTTATGGAATCTTAGTAGAAGTGTCTACATTGTAATCTTTTTAGATGTAATAGTTATGGTCTAATTCTCAAAAACTCTAAACCTGAAAAGATCCTCAATGTGAATTATTAATTTAATTCAATATTAAGTAAGGTTTAAGGACGGGGCCTTATATAAATAATGTGGAAAAACTATATTTTGGCAAAATAAATCCCTTCTTGGTCTAAGTAATTGCAGTCTTAATGGATATTTTGGTGGATATGGATCTTATAAGAGATTAAGGGTACCCGATTCTAGCGTTTGGACATGAATGAATAGTATTCTATTCAATGAAAAGTTTGTAAATGGGCCTTATATAGATAATAGGATAGTGAATAAATTATCCTTATCTTTTATCACAATGAAGATTATTTTGGTGCATGTGGTGTCGATTTAGTTGATAAGGAATTTGTATCAACACTCTATAGATAAGATGATCGATGTGTCATATCAATGTTCAAGGGTGGACTCTCACTCTCTCATGATTTACCATGAGTTATAATGAAAAGATATATATTGGAATTTTTGGATCATTTTAAATTATCCACCTCACTAGAATTTCTATGTCTACTATTTTTCATAGGTTTTTTTCATAATATAACGATTTGGTAACATTCTAGGGGACCATGTGTTAGGTCATAGAGTGGGTAGTTCCACTCAATTGATAGATTCATCAACCCTTATATTTAATTAATAAAACACTATTATTGGTGATGATTAATTAGTTACCCATTCATGGGTGGTGAGATTTTCTCTCTTAGATGATGACAGATCTCTTCATATATGATATTTACCTCAGAATGGTGTATATTCTACAAAATGATAATTTTTATTTCACTATAATGGATTTGGTTACAGGATAGAGGAAAATGGGAGTCCTAGATTTGTACCTCCATAGACAAGTCATGTGTATTGGCGAGGAATGGTTCTAATATGATGTTTCAAAAATAAAGGATTGGTTTTGGGAATGGTCAAATTTAATGGATGGTTCATGCATATAGAGGCTTGTGGTGTTTTGATTTCTTCAGTGTAATGACCCAATGTTTTATTATTGGAAATACCTCATTATAATATTTCCCTATAGTATAATCACATTAGCAATAAAAATGAAATATCATGATACTAAATAATATGGGACCATGAAACATAATTTTTCCACCTCTATGGTTTGAATTTCAAAAGTCTAACATACACGGTTGTGATCAGTAATATTTTTGGAGTCTGATATGAAAAATATTATTTTTCAATAGTATCATAACCTTATGAATAGAAACCTACCCCCATAAATTTTAATATGACACTTATGAATAGTAAATAATTCAAAATAAGAGTAACCTTACTCATTAATAATTAAATAAATTTTAGGGATCTTAGAAAACGACAATTTGATAACAGTAAAAGTATTTGTATTTTTTGTAAGTCATAAAACATTAATTATTTATATTTATTTAATTTAAAATAAAATTCATTTTATTAAAATGTGTTCACATATTATCAATTCTATGTCTTATTGTTCTAAGAACAATTTATAAGACCATACGTAATTTTTGAAAGCATTATAAAATCACTATTAATTTTCAAAACTATATTTTACTTGTAAATTATGATTTTAACTAAAAATTAAATTGAACCTCTTTAAAATAATTGACTTAATTTTAAGATTCTACACATTGAGAAATGTTTGGGGTTAATTTTTTGTATTTTTCTGAAATGCATGAATTTTCGATGAATTGTTAATAACGTAATTTACATAAAAAGCTAAATAATCTAATTATAGAATCATGCATGATGTTCTACTGATTTAAGACCAATTGGTTAAGGTTCACATGATGAAATTACTAATATTGGAATTGTAAGACTCATTATTCCTTGAATTTTCGGGAAATAATAAATTAATGAATTTTATATTGGAAAATCCACTCCCCCACCGAATATAAATACCACCCTACACAACTTAATTACCTCACACCTCTCTAGATTCAAGCCAATTCTAAACATTACCCAAGAATCTTCCCTAGCCCCTACCCCACGATCAAGAGCATCAGGTCTCATCAAAATACCAAGCCCAGGTCCCTTAAATATGATCTCAGGAGGATGATTCAAGATGTAATTTATCTCCATCTTTTCCATTAATTTCCTTTCAATTTCAAGTAATTTTCTTATTCTCTCCACACCTATAATTGAACAAACTGAATGTTAACTCTAGAATCATACATATAATGGAAATTTATGAAAATATTGATATACTATTTCATCCAACCCCCTTATCCTCTTACTTTTATTTAATAAAAGAATATGTTGTTCGTGATGTGTTAATCTATCACCTACATGAACGACATGTTTTCAATTTCTGTCAATTATTTTAGATATGTTCATGAAACAATTTTTATGGTTGAACTAGATTATATTATTTGTAATATATATTATTTTATGTCATGTAACAAAATATGGAACATATTAATAAATGATAAAAAAACAAGTTCATTTTTTTAAAAAAATAACCCAAATTAACTCAAACAATAATCATTTAATTCATGTCCAATGATTCATCCACAGGATAGATAATATAATTCATTATAATATCATTTAAACATATTTGATAGAATTAATAACATGAAATATCCATTCTATATGTCCACCCATGTTCTACATAAACATCAATTTATGAATACATGTTACTGAAAAATCATTATTTCATCATTATATTACTTTTCTGGGATATACATGTTTTTTAATGAATTTTATGACAAACAAATTTTTTCCAAAAGAACATTTATTTCACTAACACATCTTTTACATCTCACTCCAGGTTGAGGTCTATCGTTTCCAGTATGTTATTCCTACTTAATTCCATGAGACTAATTTTTATGAATTTTTTCGTATGAGATGAAACCCATTCCTTTTAATGGATTAGTTATGTTCAATTTTGATATATTTTCTATGTGGCATGCTTGATAAATGATAATGTTCTTATATGACTGGTGCACCAAGAATTATACAGTATTCCAATGCAATGGGTAAAGAGATGAATATCATTAGTTAATGTGAAATTTTGTGTGAAAAAGATGCTAGATTTTTTCACAATTATGTGTTGTAGTTAACCACTTAGACATTATGTTTCATTTTTATACATTTCCATATTTTATTTCTCTCATTAATTTTTACTCTAATGTTCATGATTCTTTTCCAATGATATCGTTATGCTCACCCCTTTTTATATTTTTCATATTTATTCTTTTACAGGGATTCTAGATCACCACATTTGACGTATATACCAAAGTGTATACATGTATTAAAAATAGGTCAAGTTAAATTAAAAATCTAGAGAAAATGAATTAAATTAATGTATATACTTGATGTTGGAATTGTTATGTATGGTCCTAGATTTCCCAAGACACTAATCCTTTGGATCATCTATGTGTAATAATATTATGTTGTTTATATTTCTAATGATGTAATAGTAATGTATGAAAAGTCTATGACATTATAGTTTGTATCAAAGTAATTTTTTAGTTAATTTCTGAATTAGTATTATTGAACCCTAGAGAAAACATCTATCATGAGACTAAGTATAAATATGCACGTAATAATCATTACTTAGGGATCCCATATGTTAGTATTTGAGAATAAAATTAAAAAAATGAATATGTTATTCATGACTTATTTACTTATTTATATATCTAAACATTTCTATTTTAAAATATGGTGGGAACCATGAGATCCCATGACAAATCAATCGAGGGCCAATGCAACGATTACCCGAACGACATCCAAAATTATTTGGGAGGGGATGTTCAAAATATCATGGGGATGATTACCCAACTATCGTAGGTTATTAATAGTAAAAATAATAATGTATAACATACTCCTTCACCAAATAGAGATAAAAAGGTTATAGAGTGTTTTATGAGGCAATGACCATCAACATTTAGGGGATCTTATGATCCAATAGTTGTAGAGATGCGTGTCACCTCCATGGAGAAGTTATTTTATGTGCTTCACTATTCTGAGATGGAGAAGGTGATAGTAGCCATTAAGCATCAAGATGGGGAGGCCAATAAATGGTGGGATCTAATTAATAACACCATGCCAAGGGAGTAAATTGAAGAAATGGAATGATAAAACATTACAAAAATGTTTTTTAACAGGTATTTCCCATGAACACTTCACATGAATATAGAGAAAGAATTCATATGGCTCAAGAAAAAATAAGAAGAATCTGTCACATCCTAAGAAGTTAATTTCACATGGTTAGCAACGTACACTTCGGTTATTTTATCAACAATGATTTAAAAATTGATTGATTCTTTAGTGGATTAAAACCTCACCTTCGAAATACTATTTCTATTCGTGACCTTGGGAGTTATGAAGAAGTTGTTTGATGTTCTCTCAAAGTGGAGATTGATATTGGATAATGGACCCGTGTCTAGGGTGATAAGTAATGAAAGATGGAGGCTCAAGATGGTGGATCTAATGACAACTATGTGAAGAAAAAACGATAACTCCCATTAAAATAATGTGGGAAGTTTCATCATTTGAACTACATCAATGGGATGGGGAAGTGCTTCAAGTGTGTGAAATAAGGACACCATGATCAAGTGTGTTGAAAAGACATGTAACAGAAATATAATGGAGAAGATGAAAAGATAAAACCACCCATGGTTCAATGATAAAACTTTCAGGAGCTAGGAAACTATGCAATCCAGTGCACTAAACGTCTAGTTCTAGAGGGTAATCAGTGTCAGTATCCACAAAATCCAATGGAACATGGGAATGCTTATGCCATCAGTACTGTAGTTATGGAGCAAGATAATGGAGTTGTACAAGGTAAACATCCTATTCACTAAAGAATGGAAAAATTATTATTTGATTTAGTTTCTACTAATTCGTTTATTTCATGAATTTTTGATGAAATATTGAATCGAAGCCCCGTAACCTTGAAGTAGACATATCTGTAAAAACACAAAGTGGTGCAATATTTTTAACCCATGTTTTTAACTCTTCTCCCTATTGGCATATATGGGAAGATTCTTCCCGGGAATCTCGTAACACATCCCTTGGTACAATTTTACACTATAATGGTAATGTATTGGCTATTATTATATAGATCACGTATCAACTGCCGAGAAAATGAAATATCTTTTTATATTCCGAACCATTCCATGATCATCTAAAAATGCAAGGAAGATCATGAATCTCCTTTGAATAATCCTCTAATGGTGTGGGTGTTGATTCGTTATGAAGAAGCATACCTCTAATAAATGGTTCAGTCAATTAATAGTACCAACCTTGTGGAAATGCCTATTGTGAGTGAATACAGTGATGTATTTCTAGAAGAGTTACCCATATTTCCCCTTCATTGTGAGAAAGAGTTAATAGAATATCTCATACCTAGAGATACTCTTATCTCAAAGTTCCCTTATATAATGGCTCATATCAAACTGAAGGAGTTTAGGAAGGAGCAGCAAGAGCATCTGAACAAAGGGGTCAAACAACCTAGTGCTTCAACTTATGGAGCACCAATTCTCTTTTTAAAGAAGAAGGATAGAACAGTTCCACTCTGTAATGATTATCGGGGACTCAAAAAGATCCCCATAAAGATTAAGTATCCACTTCCATGGATTGATGACTTGTTAAATCATTTTAGAGGAGCATAATACTTTCAAATGTGCATCTTAATTTTTTATATAATTAGCTAAATGTGAAGAAGGAATATATTCAGAAGTCCGCCTTCCATACAAGGTATGGGAACTATGTGTTTTTGGGGATTCTCATAAAACATACTAATTCCCCTGTAATAATCATGGAATCTAGGAATAGAGTCTTTAGACATTACCTAAAACCATTTGTCGTTGTGTTTTTTGATGATATTATCATCTACTAAAATAGAAAGGATGAACATGAAAAACATGTAAGGCTTATTTTGAGGACATTAAGAATGGAGAATATTAATGCCATGTTTAGCAATTGTGACTTTTGGGTGAAGTAAGTAACATTCTTGGGACCAATGATCACATGCGATGGAATCTCATTGGACCCTTAAAAAGGCTATTGAGGAATGGAACATGCCCTCTAGTGTGACATTAATCAGTAGTTTTCATAGAATATCTAGGTACTATTGACGTTTTTTGAGAAATTTCTCCCATATGTCTGGCCCACTAACTATGTTAACTAGGAAAGGGGTAAAGTATGTTTGGATGGAATAATGTGAGGGAAGATTTAATAAGCTAAAGGGATCTCTCACCACTGTAGCTGTACACACACTAACGAAAAGTGGAGAATTTTTTATGATATAAATTGATTCTTCAATGAAAAATGGGGGTTGCTTACTCATTAAAAATAACAATTTGATAGCCTATGCCTCACGGAAATTGAAGATCCATGAGTAGAACTACCCAACGGATTATCTAGAGCAGCTAGACATGATCTTTACATTGAAAATATAGCGGCACTACCTTTATAGAATGAAGTGTGACATATACACTGACCACAAGAACCAAATGTTTATATTCACATAGAAGGAGATAAACATCCGTCCAAGTAGATTGATAGGGATAATAGAGGATTATGATTTCTATATTCATTGTCATCCTAGAAAGGCGAACATGGAAGATGATGCTCTAAGAATAAATGAACCGTCTACACTATCTATGCTAAGTATTGAGAAAGTCCCTACGTAATTGGATATGAAAATGATGGATTTAGAAATCATAAGGGTAGGGAATAAATTCTACCTAAACCAATTGATTGTGCAAGCTTAAATCCAATAGACGATTAAGGAAACACTAAGGGATGATGTGGAGATAAAAAAGGGGGTGACTAAAGTAAAATAATGGAAGCAAAAAAGAGTTCCATATCAATGATGATGGTGTGATTCGGTTTGGAATGCAGCTTCGTGTGCCTTCATCACCAAGGATAAAGAAGGATCAATTGGAAAATGCACATAAATCAACATTCTTTACCTATCAAGGGAGTATCCTGATGTACCATAATCACCAAGAAAATGTTTACTGGGATAACATGAAGAAAGAGATTTCAGAATATATTTCATGGTTCATGGTATGTACGCATGTTAATGAAGAGTGAAAAAAGTCTAAAGGGATGATGTAGTCATTGCCTATACCAATATGGAAATTGGAGAATGTAACTATGGACTTTTTAATGGGACTCCCGAAGCCATCGAACAGAAGTAATACAATATCGGTTGTGGTTGACCGACTCAACCATACTGCCCATTTTATCCTTATTTTGGATGACCTCTCGCTTGAATAATTTGAAATGTTATATGTGAAAAAAGTGGTGAGACTGCATGGATTTCTACTCTCAATTGTCTCTGATAGTCATCCATGGTTCACATCTAAATTCTGGAGGATTCTTCATTATGAATTGAGTACTGAATTGAATTTTAGCATGACCTATCACCCCCAAACTGATGGCCAATATGAAAGAACTATTCAGAAAGTTGAAGATATTCCGAGAGATTGCTCACTAGAACTCAATGGTTGATGTGATCAGAATCTCCCATTGGATGGATTCAAATACAACATTAGCTTCCACTCGAGTATTCATATGGCTCCTTATGATTCTTTATATGGAAAAATGTATATTTCTAACCTGTTGGGGTGATGCTAGAGAAAGAAAGCTACTTTGACCTAATATTGTGCAAGAGATGATAAAGAATGTTAAAGTAATCCAAAAACACATCTAAACTACTCAGAGTAAGAAATAGATCTACTTTGACAACATTCAAAGGGAACTGGAGTTTGATATTAGAGATAAATTCATCCTTTTAATATCTCCATGGAAGATATTCATGCGGTTTGGAATCAAAGGTATGATAAGACCAACACACATTTTCCCTATTGAGATACTTGAACGCATAGGATCCATGAACTATAGGTATTGAAATCCACCAAATATGGCTCATGTTCATGCTCTGTTCCACATATAACTCCTGAGGAAGTAAAAACCTGATCTGTCACATGTTCATAACTCAGAGCCGGTACAGCTAGAAGATGATCTCTCATATGAGGAGTACTCAGTAAATATTTTGTACAGGAGAGAAAAGGTTCTATGCAACAAGACAACCCACTTTGTTAAATTATTGTGGAGGAACCATATGTTTGAAGAAGATAATTGGGAACTGAAGTAGGCGATAAAGGATATGAACCCTTACAATTTTTTGTGTAAAAAAATAAATTTTAATGGTAAAATTTCATTTTGGGGGATGGATGTAACAACCCGATGTTTTATTAATGGAAACCCCTTCTCAATTTCCATTAGTATAATCACATTTGAAAGAATAATGAAATATAATGAAACTAAATTCTATATGTCCATTAATAATTATTTTCCAACTTTTATGGATTGATTTTTAAAAATCTGACATGCACAGTTTTGATTTGGTAGGTGTTTGGAGTCCAAAAGGAAAAACATAATACTTTAATAGGAACCTACTCTTATGAATATTAACCTGCCATTATGAATATTAATATAACCCTTATGAATATAAAAGTTTCAACAATAAGAGTATCCTTACCCCTGAATAATTATATAAAATATAGGCATCTTAGAAATTGAAAATTTGACCATAGTAAAAGTTTTGGTAATTTTTTTGTAAGTCATAAAAAATTAATTATAATTAATTAGTTACATTAAAAAATATATATTCATTATAATGTGATCATAAATTAATAATTCTATGTTTTCTATTATTATGACAATTTTATATGACCTTACAATCTTTTATAAAGCATTATAAAATCTGTTTTAATTTTAAAAACTGTATTTTCGAAGTAAATTTTGATTTATTTAAAAATTAAATTAATCATATTTAGAATAATTGACTTCATTTTTGTATTTTACCCACCAAATAATTGTTGGGTAGGATTTATTTTTTGATATTTCTGAAATACTTGAATTTTTATGAATAATGAAATACCATAATTTACATAATAACCTAAATAAGCTAATTATAAGGTCATGCATGATGTTCTGCTGACATAAGACCATTTGGTTCAGGTTCACATGATAATATTACTATTATAAGTCATGCAAGACTCACTATTCCATATCTTATGGGGGAATAATAAATTAATGAATTTTTTATTGAGAAATCCCCTCTCCGCCAATATAAATTCCACCCTTCACAACCTCATTACCCCACACCTCTCTAGCTTAAATACATGTCAAAACTCTACCCAAGAATCTTCCCCAGAACCTCCCCCATGGCCAAGGTCTTCTAGTTTCATAAAAAGTCAAAGCCTAGGTACCTTAAAGAGGATATCAAGTGGATGATTCAAGAGGTAATTTCTCTCCCTCTTTTCCATTAAATTCCTATCAATTTCAAGTTCATTTCTTATTCTGTCCCCACCTATATTTTTAAAAATGGTATGGTAACTCCAGTATCATAAATATAAAGGAATTTTATTATAATAATTTGATATTACACAGTCCAACCCCCTTCTCCTCTTCCTTTTTATTTATAAAATAAAAGGTTGTTCGTGAGGTGTTAATCTACCACATTCAAGAACGACATGTTTTCAATTTCTATTAATGCTTTCAGATTTGGTAATTATACAATTTTCATGGTGTAACCATAATATATAATCTTTATTATATCCTATTTAATTTTTTTTACTTTAATTAGGTACATATTACAGAATGGTTAAACAAAATAAATTCATTGTGGTAAAAAACCGCACAAATTAACTCAAAAAATATTCATTTAAATCACGTATAATGACTCATCCACATTGAATAAAATATAATTAATTATATGATAATATAAACATTGATAGTATAGTTAATTACATGAAATATCAGATCATTATGATTACCCATGTTCTACTTGAACATCAAATTCTGAATACATGTGAACAACTCATGAAAACCATAAAAATGAAAATTTCTGAGAAATGTTTAAAACTCAATAACTCGTCCAAGGGTCCATAAAATAACTTAATGCAACCATAATGAACCATATTCCTGGAAACTAGGTTCTGTAATTATCAATTAATGAATATAATGTGCTTATACCTGACATTAAAGTGAAGAAAGCATTCAGATACAAGGCACGAGGAAAATCTCGAACTTAACTTTCTTTCTTTGGGTTCTCCCACATTCACTCCATTATTGGTATGGTAACTCGTTAAAAATAATTTTTCCATCATTAAAATACTTTTACTACGATATACATGTTTTCTAATGATGTTTATTACCAAAAAATATTTTCCCAAAATACTCTTCTTTCAAAAAAACACATTTTAGTTCTATCTCATTGTTGATGGCTATCATATCAAGTATGTTATTCCCACATTGTTTTGGGAACCCAATGATTATGAATGTGTTATAATGAGATGAAAATAATTATTTTACATGGGTTAGTTTTTTTCTTTTTTGATGTCTTTTCATTGGTTCAAGCATGATAAATGATAATGTTATGATGTGACAGGTGCACCTAGAATTATATAGCAGAATATTAATGTTTCCATGTGACGGGTGTGTATGGAATTATACAGAGCTCCAATTCATTGGGTAAAGTGATTAATATCATTACATAATGTGAAATTATGTGTTATATCCTTAGTTTACAACATTTAATAAGGATAGGTCAAGTTCCAATTAGAATCTAGAGAAGAAGGAATTGAATTAATGTTAATGTTTGATGTGGTAATTGTTTTGCATGGTCCTAGTTTTCCCAAGATGATAAAACATTGGATCATCTATGTGTGGTAATATAATGTTGATTATATATAAAATGATGTAATTTTAATTTAATTGAATAATGGGTATCTATATTTAGTACCACTATCTCAAACTATCTTACTAAGAGAACTCAGTTTTAGATATCATTAAACTCCTGCTGGATGATCTCCTCTATACCTTGACTATTTACGAGATGATATGTTCCTATATATAATAATAATTTACTAGGATCTACTTTTTTCTCATGTTTTCAACATTTTGTATTTAATCTCAACATCTGGTTGAGAGTTTTTCTTCATTACACATATAGAAATGGAATATTTATATATGGTTCTGTAGAGATCATAGAGAGAATAAAGGACTCATTTAATGATGTAATCATACTGTTTGTTATAGTTTCTCATCCATTCTCATTGTGGTCATTTGGTTGATGAAATCATAGTTATTAATTGGGATCTTAGTCTTCATCTATTGGGTCTGTCATATTTATATTTGTTGTTATAATGGTGAGAAATATTGTGTTTCAAATTTTACATGAATGACCACTTCATTAATACATGTATGTTTATAAATTAGTATGTGATTCGAAGTATTTTGTGGGACCTATTTGAGTTACCCTATAATAATGAAAATTTATAATTTTTGTTATATATTGTTTATCCGTTATGAATAGGGTGTATTTCATTAATGGGAGTCAAGTGGATACTTCACTATGAGTCGGCGATTCTTTGGGTTACACTAGGGGGTTGAATGATTTGTCCATTATTATGTGATAATCTTTAATCCATCATCACAATTTTTTTATAGGGAATCATAATTAGTATTTTTTACTCCCCAATGAATGGAACATGGTCCCCATACATGGTGTGGCAATAGATATGAGGTATAGGTCCACAATGATATATGAGTTTGTAAATTCAGTTCGGTTAGATGGGCACGCAGAGCTATAATTGGGGTGTTCATAGAGGGTTAGAACAAAGATGGTACTTGGATTGGTGGATTTCATTACACTATTTTCTCCATTTACATAGTGTATTCTAGTGTTCTTTTTCATTAGAGTGTTGGGCTTTTTATCCATTCCCGTATATTGTATATTAATTTTAATTTTATTTATTGGTTATAATTTACTCTCATGCATGTTTAACTTTATTGATCACTCCATATATATTGTGTGGTTGGGTCCCATATTTTATGATGTTGGTATTCTATATCTTGTATTATATTCAATCTAATGCCTTCTATTTTTTTATTTTATACTCCATGATAGTAACCAATCCATTCTCTGTTAGATATAGGCTTCATGTTTCACACTCAGATTACCTCCGGTCTAAATGCAATGTCAATTGGTTTTTTTGTGACATAGACAATAGCATAATAATTTCTATCATCATCAATGACCTTGATTGGAGTGTTTTGGAGTGGTGTTTGTTAAAATGGAATGTGGGTCCCCAGATCATCACATGGATTGTTATATTACATAAAGATAAACATATCATAGGGTCTACATACAATTTTATGTATATTAATTTTATCATATCACATGTAAATGTTTCAATATTTTTTGGGAATCACATTACCTTATTTCTCCTACATTGTTTTTCATATTGGGATAAGGGATAAGAGGATACATGTATCGCTTTTTTTATTAGTCTATTAGGCTAACATTGTTTACCAAAAGTTTTTTGGGGTTAAAACTAAGGCTAACATTATATTTGTATATGATGTATTTCATTTTTACTGTGTATAAAACCATACCATGTCATCATTGGAATTGATTTTTTTAATTCTATATAAAAATTTCAATGATTTCATTTAAACGAGAGTCACATTATATGATACAGGAGGGTAATTTTTGTTGTTTTTAATAAGGATTATGGGATAAGAAGTATGAATATTTATACCCTTTTCACTTAGCTAGTGAATTTATCAATGTTATTAGAATAGGTTCACATAATGGACATCCCTATTATTAATAAGGAGATTAAGGATATTTCACACAAAAAAATTTATCATTCAAACCCCTAAATATTATATCATTGTTTGGATAGATTCCAATCTTTGTGATTGTTGATGTTTCCATGGATATTTTACAATTAGTTAGTTCTATGATACATGAGTAGATGATTTAGAATTACGATTTATTATTCAAAGGTCTCATCTTTCCCAATTTGTCGTCATGTGGTGCTATGATGTATCTCTTTAAGAAGGGTGTTAATTTGAGGTTGTATATAGATTAAAAGATATTTAATCACATAAAAATTAATAAATGATATCACCTTTTTAGGATATATGATATTTTTAATATGTTTAATGGATCTAGATAATTTATAACGACTGCTCTTCAGTTTGGTAATAACTAGATGACTTTTCATGGAAGTAATATTTTTAAGATACATTTGTGTAGTCGTTAATGGCACGTTCGATTCATTTTTTTGTTAATTTATATCCTGACCTCTAGAAAATATTCTTGGGGATAATGAACTATATATTCTATGTTTTCTTTTATTAAGTTTTGGAAGTGTTCGATAACAACACCGTGATGTAGATAATGTAATGGAATGAAAATATTGATAATAATAGAGATGGTTTATTGGTTTTTTAAACCATCAATTCAATATGATATTATGAAATTCTATGTTTTCGATATGTATGGGGAATTTAAATTGACGTGTGTTTATATAGTGGGGTGTATTGGATGATACAACATTAATTATAGAATTTTTTTTGGAACCAAAGAAAAACAAAGAAGAGGTCTATAGATTCCAACTACTTCTGGGCTAATATAAATTTTCATATTATAAATTATCATATTTTTCCCTATTCATTATATTAATATAGAGGGAAATTGTATTTTGGTTGATCTTTTTGATATATACATTTTCATAATGATGGGGAGAATGATCATTTCTATTTTGATATTGTTTATAAAGGATGTAGTAGTACTTAATTATTTCAATATGATTTCCCAAATTGGGTTTGTTTGTGATCTCCTATAGAAAATGGTAGTTATCCATTTAGATTTAAGACAATATTTACCCATAAATGTATCAAATACAACCAACATCTAAATATGGCCTCTTTATTTTTTTGTCAAGCTGTGGAGATATTACGTAATTAGAGAGAACATTATTTTCTTCTAAGGAGTCAAGGGCCTATAACATGTTTTTTGTCAATCAGACCAGAATTATCGGAAGTGGAGGTTGATGGAGTAATCCCATTATTATGACATCATGATCAAACTCTAGGGAAATTTATTTTTTTGGTAGATTCATTAAGTGGCATATAAGTCTATGATTCTCTTTTGGTATTTATAGTTGATGTGATAGTGAAATATGAGATTATAGTGATAAATTTTAATATAAATGTGGTTTGTTGTAGTGGTTTAATATATAAGAAGTTATTCTAATCCCTAGTTTTGAAGTTGGTGGATCAGTCTCAGTATTGAGACTCAGAGGTAGATGTGATGAAGGAAAATTTTTATATTAGGGATGCTCTTGGGGGATGGTTAGAGGATCAATAATAATAGAAATTGATCCAAATTGACATTTTTATTCTACTGGTAATGCATGAAGGATTTCAATTTCATTAAAATATCATGAATAATAGTGTATTCAATAATAGTAGTGATGCATAATTGATTTAGGAGTCAATTCTAGTACTTAAATATGAATCAATGTGTATAATAGTTTTTAGCATGATTTTGTAGTATGTGATGGTAAAAATTCACTTATTTGGGGGACTATTATGGAATATTTATTTCCAACAGTTTATGTGGGAGACATTTTGATGGACCTTATATATATGTTTCGTTGGGTTTATATAGGATGTGATTGTATTTCTATTATTTTCTTTAATTGGTGATGTAAATTAATAATTTCCAAGAGATTGGGAGTTATCAATAGAGAGTGTTCAATAATTTTGATATTATAATGAATTAGTGAAACATTACATATTTCTATGGGATGTCATATCTTATAGGGATTCTCGATTAACCTCATCAGCAAAGGGTATCTATTAGAATTATTTTTTTCTCACGATTACATTGCGTAACTATTTTACAAACATATAATGATGGCCATATGCATTTGACCAACCAAATAATATACGAAAAAAATAGAATTCATATTGTATTTTGGAATATCATGGGTGAAACATATTACATTGGTTTATTTTTATTTTAATAGTTAATATCACAATTCTATAATCAATTCTCTATTTGTGGAATTTTTTACATGACATTTTGATTTCTGTTATGCTAGATTGAGGTTGGGGAATCGAAATTCTATGAGCCAGGTATGGTTCCTAACATGAGATTCAAATCATTCATGAGTGAATTAAAATAATGTGTGGTATTTATAATGTTTTTACATATATTAGGAACCACATAATTATTTTTAGGTACGTGATCATGTCATATCAAGGGTTTCCACTCACTATAATTATAACGACCCATACATTACATACATTGTTAATACTTCGAAATTGAAGCACACTTATTACAACATATGACAAAACCACAAAGGACCGTATAGGTATAGTGTCTTTAGAAACTGGGAAACATAAACAACTGGTTCATAAATCTTCTACAGTGTCTCCCATTTATTTCATCATATCTAGGGTCCCTTTTAGCATATTCTACTTAATATCCATCTTCCTGACCTGGGGAAAAGAAAACATAAAAGGGTGAGCTCAAATGCTCAGCAAGGGAAAATAAAGGAAATAAAAATCATATCATATCTTTTTGAAAATCAAAACCTGCAAAAGAGATCATAATATCTTATCATGGAATAATTCATAGAAGTGAAAATGAGATCCCCATAATCATAACATAAAACTTGAAAACTTTGTGGCATGCACACATAATCATGGAAAATCATTTCTTGTTAGTCATGACTCATTGCCAAGACTATCTTAGTGGACAAAGTCCCTTTCTGAACCGAGTTCACTCCTCGTTTCAGTCCTGTATCACTGAACCGAAATAACCTTCCGTTCCAGCCATGTCTATCTCATGAGATATAAAATCTTTACCCAATGCATTGGAGGGAGATATAGGTCCCACCCTTCTTATAATGAATCCTTTCTTATGTGTGCCACATAATCATAAATCATACATCATCGCATAACACATGTAACAGAAATGGGATTCTTGAAACATCATGACATCATAAATCAATTCATATAAGATAAAGGAATTCATAAAAATAATTCCATCACAACATGATCAACTCAATGTAATAATAGGGATAAAAACAGAACCCTTTTATTATCTTAGATGGAAAATAATTTTGATAAAATACTTGAACTTCATTCTTGAGGAAAATATCCTTTCTTCTTCAAAAACATTTTTTTCTTTCATAACATGTCATACAACTTTAAAATAAAAGAAGTTGATTAAAAATAAACTTGAAAACTTGTAAAGGAATTTTCTTGGAAATAATGTTTTAAAAATCCATTCATGCCGTATAAGTTAAAAAAAAACATTCTTCGTACTTTTGTCGGAAAAGTCAAAAAGTACCTCGTACGAAAAAAAACAAAAGATTCCTTTCATATTCTTTACTAAAAACTCACCTAAGGGTAAAATTGGATTTAAACTATTGTAAGTGGATGGAAACAATATTACATATTGAGGGAACATGGATGTGGATGATAAATTACACCCCAGTAAATACTTACGAATAAACAATCTCGGATAAAAATGAGATTGTGGTATTTTCCCTTACCTTAGGTCCGATTTGCTTTGTACGTGTCCGAAGCTCCTGTATAATGGTTTAAATAATGTTATTGACTTATTCCAGAATCATACATATTGATATGCTATCATATATGGTCATATTATTAGCTTCTTGTTAGTAATATTTCATTGTTACTTGTTACTCGGGTCTTTATAACTTTTTGTTCTTATGCGTGTTTTGTCGAATAAATTCTTATTCTTATCTTTAGGTTATAGATAATTCATTTACAGAATGGTATTAGTGTATTATATACCATATTCATTCATTCAATTCATTTATATAATCATTATGAAATGAAGATCATGTAGAACGAGTCGCATCACATCGTGGAGACGGTATTCCGTACGTACGCACGAGTGATGATATCGTTCCTATGATCGTGGAATTGTATTGGAGTATATATATATTATTTCAGTATCAATATTACTTCATAATAATCATATATAGTTACTCATTAAACCATTATACCCATCCTTGTAAGGTGATGGTGGAAAATAGATTACACCACGGCGTGGAGACGGTATTCCGTACGTACGCACGCGCGGTGATTTCATTTTTCCGTAGGATGGATAGAAGGTGAATTAGGGTTGTTTCATATTTATAATAACATATCAGTATGTAAGTAATACTGATGTTATTACTTTATCATGAAACAACTAAAGAAGAAGAAGTTGAAGAAGAAAGAAATTGAAAAGATCGGTAATGGATATTACCTCTTCTTTGGAACGCCTCTTTGAATCCTCCACTTAAGGAACTAAGATTGGTCTTTGGAGAAGACCAGGACCTCTAGGATTATTCTAGGGAAGTGGAGAGGAGAAAATGGCAGGGGTTGGCCGAGCTTGAGTGCTCAAATTGGTGTGTGGAGGAGGGGAGGAGGTGCCCTTTTATAAGGGAGGAGAGGGGCACCGTAGGAATATCTCAAAATATTATTTTATATTAAAGTTAAAATCGGTTTATAATGGTTCCAAAGGGTCTTATTTCGAATATAAGGTGGGGATGGGTCTAAATACTATCAACCAATAAGATTTAGACAAGTTTAGGGTATTATTTTAACCTTATCAATTAGATTTAACTCTAAGTTAATTAATTTAACTTTTACCGTGTCTTTTTGTTTTCTTTCACTATATGGTTAATACACTTACTATAACATGCCAAACGAACCCCAAATTGGTTATTATTAATATATATATCCTTATCTAAGTCATGTGGCCAAATTTTAGATTTTTAGGAATAAAATAACAATTAATAATATAATATTTGATTTAAAAACTATTTTGTGTCAATTTCGACACTATTTGATATATGATTTTTGTGAAAGTCATATCAGAATTATATGTTCGAACCAAGTTGATTAAATCAACACTAATATATCATAGTAACCTAGAAAATTAGTGGAATTCATAAAAAGTCTTAAATTACATTTATTTTGGTATTTATATTATCAATTATGTCAATATTTCATTAATAAGATAATTACTGCATCATCTTTGTGTCATATATAAATTATATTATTTGATGTCTAAAAATTACAAATAAAATACCATCATGTAGGAAATCATTCTAGATTTCTAATGAATATTTAAAATCGAATTTATCTTATGTATAACCCCATATTAAAAATGATTTGCTTATTAAACTTTGATTTTAACTATTTTAACCCTTCTTTAAATAAATTAATAATAAATGTCCTAATCTAATACAAGTGGGCCTAAATGGTCATATTTTATTCCTAAGTTTGTTTTTGGTCGAATTAAACTTGTCCAATAGAATTAGGACATGTGTTAGGGTAATATTAATATCATATTTACCCTTAGTTACCCTATTTACTATTAACCGCGGTAAAAAAAAGTAAAAAGTTACTATTCACCAAAAATTATTTTTATCTCATTGAACCACATTTTACTTACTGATATCAACCGTGTCTGTCGGATTTTCGAAATTCCATTCACAGAAGCGGTAAAATTAAGTTTTATGCAAAATTCAGTTTTTAACCTACCACTTAGTGGTTTCACTATTCATCAAAAATTGAATGTTTTCAGAAAAATACCAAAATTTCACCCTAGGCTAATTTCGATATTCTGAGTCCAAAAATGAAGTCCATTTTGAAAAATAAAATGTATAAAATTTTAAAAAGTGGTTATTACTATTCATAACGGCTAGTTTTAATAGCATATTGTTGTTTAGTGAAACTCGGTATTGCGTACGACGCAAGCTATCGAGGAAGGTCGCGATTGCGTGAAAAGCAAGCCAAGCAAGTGTTGTGTAGAAAAAGATTCCTTTGATGATTTATATAACATAAAAGTCTCGGGTGTTACATTCTACCCCCCTTAAAAAGAATTTCGCCCTCGAAATTCGTCACTTTGCAAAAAACAGATGAGGATACTTCTCCCTCATCATATCCTCAAGCTCCCATGTAGCTTCTTCAAGTTGGTGGTTTCTCCATAAAACTTTCACCAAGCGAGTGGTCTTGTTTCGTAGGACTTTTTCGCTACGAGCCAGAATCTCTATCGGCTGTTCTTCATAAGAAAGATCTTGCTCCAGCGGTACAACTTCTGTGCTGAGTACATGTGAAGGATCTGGTATGTACTTTCTCAAGAGAGATACGTGGAACACATCGTGAACTTGAGAGAGATTCAGTGGAAGCGCCAATCGGTAAGCTACCTTCCCAACACGATCCAGTATTTCAAAAGGACCGATATATCTAGGGCTCAACTTCCCCTTCTTTCCAAATCTCATAACCCTCTTCCAGGGAGATATTCGTAAGAACACTTTATCACCCACTTCAAACTCTAGGACTTTTCTTCGGTTGTCGGCATAACTTTTCTGTCGACTCTGAGCTGCTCTTATGTGTTGTTGAATAGATCTAACCTTTTCTGCCATTTCATTAACGAGATCAGGTCCTAATAGCTTTCTTTCCCCAACTTCATCCCAGCAAGTTGGAGTCCTGCATTTCTTTCCATAGAGAGCTTCATAAGGAGCCATCTGAATACTGGAGTGAAAGCTATTATTATAAGAAAATTCCACCAAAGGTAGGTGTTGATCCCAACCTCCTTTGAAATCCATAGAGCAAGCTCTCAACATATCTTCTAGGGTTTGAATTGTTCTCTCAGACTGACCGTCTGTCTGGGGATGATAAGCAGTGCTGAAACTCAACTCTGTATCCAGAGTATGCTGAAGACTTCACCAGAACTTCGAGGTAAATCTCGGATCCCGATCAGATATAATAGAAAGTGGTACTCCATGCAATCTTACCACTTCCTTTGCATATATCCTGGCAAGCTGATCTAGAGAGAAATCCTCTCTAATAGGAATGAAGTGTGCAGACTTTGTAAGAAGATCAACTATGACCCAGATAGCATTATTGCCTTTGGATGTTTTAGGAAGTCCTGTGACAAAGTCCATAGTGATGTTTTCCCATTTCCATTCGGGTATGGGTAATGGTTGTAACATCCCCTTAGACTTCTGTCTCTCAGCTTTAACTTGTTGACAAACCAAGCATCGAGAGACATATTCAGCAACATCTCTTTTCATGCCATCCCACCAGAAGTACTCTTTCAGGTCCCTATACATCTTCGTGCTTCCAGGATGAATAGAGAATGATGAACTATGAGCCTCATCCAGCAGCTCATTCTTTAATTCGGGGATGGGAGGAACGCAAACCCGATTCCTGAACTTTATTATCCCATCACAATCTAGGTTGAATTTAGGAACATTTCTCACCTTCTTTTGTAACTCGACATCTTCTTTCTGTGCCTCTTTAATCTTCACATGTATAGATGGTTGAACATTCATTTGAGAAAGATAAGATTTTTCCCCTTCCATTATAATTCCAAGATCCATCCTTTGTAAATCCATAAATATTGGATCTTTTGTGATCCTCATCATGGATAAACTAGCATGGTCTTGTCGACTTAATGCATCTGCCACCTTGTTTGCTTTCCCAGGGTGGTAATGGATTGAGCAGTCATAATCCTTAATCAGCTCCAACCATCTTCTTTGACGCATATTCAACTCCTTTTGTGTGAAAATATACTTTAAACTTTTATGATCAGTATAAATATCACACCTTTCACCATAAAGGTAATGCCTCCAAATCTTTAATGCAAAGATTACCGAAGCCAACTCCAAATCATGTGTTGGGTAATTTTGCTCATGGATTTTCAACTGTCGTGAGGCATAAGCTATCACCATATCATTTTGCATAAGAACACACCCCAATCCCTTCTTGGATGCATCACTGTAGATCACAAACCTTTCTCCACTACAAGGCAGTGTGAGCACAGGTGCACTGGATAACCTTCTTTTCAACTCCTTGAAATTCTCTTCACATTCCTCTGTCCAGACAAACTTAACTCCTTTACGAGTCAACTTGGTGAGTCGATTAGATAATCGTGAAAAATCTTTTACAAAACGTTGATAATATCCAGCCAAACCAAGAAAACTTCGGATCTCAGTTACTATTGTTGGTCTTGACCATCTTTCGATAACCTCTATTTTTGCTGGATCCACAGATATCCCCTCTTTTGAGATTATGTGACCCAAAAATGCAACTTTTTGAAGCCAAAATTCACACTTGGTAAATTTGGCATAAAGCTTCTCCTTTCTCAGGGTCTTCAATATAATTCTCAAGTGATCTTCATGCTCTTCCTTGCTCTTTGAATAGACAAGAATATCGTCTATAAAGACTACCACAAATTGATCAAGATAGTCTCTAAAGACTCTATTCATTAGATCCATGAAGATAGCAGGGGCATTAGTAAGACCAAATGGCATCACTATAAATTCATAGTGTCCATACCTTGTACGGAAAGCTGTCTTTGGTATATCCTCCCTTTTGACCCTTAATTGATGATACCCTGAACGAAGATCAATCTTGGAAAAGTATTGAGCTCCACGTAGTTGGTCAAATAAGTCATCAATGCGTGGGAGAGGATATTTGTTCTTGATAGTGATCTTGTTAAGTTCTCGATAATCAATACAGAGTCTCATTGATCCATCTTTCTTCTTAACAAATAGAACAGGTGCTCCCCACGGTGACGCACTAGGGCGTATGAATCCCTTATCAAGATTCTCTTGGATTTGCTTCTTCAATTCCTGCAACTCAATTGGGACCATTCTATAAGGTGTCTTTGAAATAGGCAAAGCACCCGGTACGAGTTCTATTGAAAAATCAACTTCACGATTTGGTGGAAGACCCGGTAATTCCTCCGGAAAGACATCATCAAACTCCCGTACAATGGGCATATTCTTAATCGTGAGTTTCTCACCAACCATTTGAGATAAATAACCTTCATTTAGTGGAATCAATACCCATACGATGGAAGAAATTTCCACTGGAAGGTTATGTTCATCCTTGCATTGATAGGCGATCGTAGATTGATCTGGAATATGAAATGTGACTTCCCTTCTTTGGCAATTGATATGAGCTCCATGTAGAGAAAGCCAATCCATGCCAAGAATCACATCAAATTCCACTAAAGGAAGGATCACAAGATTTGCAGGAAGCACTTTGCCACAAACTTTGATCGGAGAAGAATTATAAACTTTTGATGCGATTGATGTGCCATTAGGTGTTGTCATAGCTAACTCAACATCTAATTGTTGAGGTAATACGGTGATACCCTTAGAAAAGTCTTCAGAAATAAAAGAGTGGGTGGATCCAGAATCAAATAAAACATTTGCTACTTTAGAGTGGATGGTAAGTGTACCTTTCACCACATCGTTATCGTACTCCAGATCGCTGATAGAAATTGCATGTGACTTTCCTTTGTCTTTAGCCTTAAGAGTTTGTTGACGTCGACCATCATCATCAACCCTTGGATTTGGGCACTGATTGGCATAATGCCCCATCTCCTTGCACTTGAAACATTGAAGTGTAGTAGGTTCATTCTGTGTATCCCTTCCTTTGTTTGCATCATTAGACATCTTCTTCCCATTATCACGGCATTCAAATGCCCGATGACCTTCCTTTCCACATTTAAAACATTTACTTGTCCCTTTAAGACAACTCCCTCCATGTTTCTTTCCACACTTTGAGCATAAGGGAAAGTTCATCTTCTTTTCCGTGTGCTCTTTAGATTTTTCTTTGAATTCCATCTTCCTCTTCTTATCAAACCCATGTGACTGATGGGTTACTCCAATCTCCATCTCGACTTTGAGAGCACATCGAACGATTTCCTCGTAGCTATTGAAGTCCCTTATGGCTAACGCCCTTCGAAGACTTGGTTTTAAGCCACTAAAGAATCGATCGATCTTACTCTCAGGTTGGATAATAATACCAGAAGCGTACCTTGCAAGTCTTGTAAAATTTGCTTCATAGGTACTAACAGATTCATCATCCCTTTGCTTCAGTTCAAGGAACTCTTTCTCCATCTTTGTTCGGAGAATACGAGGGAAGTACTTATTGAAAAATAAGTTCTTGAACTCGTCCCATTCCATAGACTCAATTTCATCCCTTTTCCTCGTATTCTTAACAAGATTCCACCATTGATCCGCATCTCCTTCCAAACGATACACTGCTAGGATGACTTTATCATGCTCAGAACATTGAAGAACTGAAAATATCTTTTCAGTAGTACTAATCCATTGTTCAGCAACTAATGGATCAGTAGACCCGCTGAAAGAAGGTGGACGCTGCCTCATGAAGGATTCAACAGAATGTTGCTCCCTCCTTTGCTCGTTTGGAAATCCTGCATGATTCATAGCTTGAGAAAGTTGTGTGAGCATGGCTACAAGATTTTGCATTCCAGCTCCCATATCGTTTGGTTGCTCAGGGGGACAATCATTGCATTGCCCATCGCATTCCGCATTAACACGGTTCCTTCGGGTTCCAGCCATCGACTAAAACCAAGAAGAATAGTGTGAGCAACACTAATTATAATAGGAAACCACATAATTCAAGAATAAAATTTTCATGCTTAAGGTCTTATCCTAGGTTATTCAAGGCCATTTCTAAAACACTAAGATTGTGTTCTATGATTAGACTTATCCTTAGGGTTCTTACTAAGGCTTTCACATCCTAGTTTCCAAAGGTTGACTATACCTTTCCTTTGATACCAACTATAACGACCCATACTTTACATACATTGTTAATACTTCGAAATTGAAGCACACTTATTACAACATATGACAAAACCACAAAGGACCGTATAAGTATAGTGTCTTTAGAAACTGGGAAACATAAACAACTGGTTCATAAATCTTCTACAATGTCTCCCATTTATTTCATCATATCCAGGGTCCCTTTTAGAATATTCTACTTAATATCCATCTTCCTGACCTGGGGAAAAGAAAACATAAAAGGGTGAGCTCAAATGCTCAGCAAGGGCAAATAAAGGAAATAAAAATCATATCATATCTTTTTGAAAATCAAAACCTGCAAAAGAGATCATAATATCTTATCATGGAATAATTCATAGAAGTGAAAATGAGATCCCCATAATCATAACATAAAACATGAAAACTTTGTGGCATGCACACATAATCATGGAAAATCATTTCTTGTTAGTCATGACTCATTGCCAAGACTATCTTAGTGGACAAAGTCCCTTTCTGAACCGAGTTCACTCCTCGTTTCAGTCCTGTATCACTGAACCGAAATAACCTTCCGTTCCAGCCATGTCTATCTCATGAGATATAAAATCTTTACCCAATGCATTGAAGGGAGATATAGGTCCCACCCATCTTATAATGAATCCTTTCTTATGTGTGCCACATAATCATAAATCATACATCATCGCATAACACATGTAACAGAAATGGGATTCTTGAAACATCATGACATCATAAATCAATTCATATAAGATAAAGGAATTCATAAAAATAATTCCATCACAACATGATCAACTCAATGTAATAATAGGGATAAAAACAGAACCCTTTTATTATCTTAGATGGAAAATAATTTTGATAAAATACTTGAACTTCATTCTTGAGGAAAATATCCTTTCTTCTTCAAAAACATTTTTTTCTTTCATAACATGTCATACAACTTTAAAATAAAAGAAGTTGATTAAAAATAAACTTGAAAACTTGTAAAGGAAGTTTCTTGGAAATAATGTTTTAAAAATCCATTCATGCCGTATAAGTTAAAAAAAACATTCTTCGTACTTTTGTTGGAAAAGTCAAAAAGTACCTCGTACGAAAAAAAAACAAAAGATTCCTTTCATATTCTTTACTAAAAACTAACCTAAGGGTAAAATTGGATTTAAACTATTGTAATTGGATGGAAACAATATTACATATTGAGGGAACATGGATGTGGATGATAAAATACACCCCAGTAAATACTTACGAATAAACAATCTCGGATAAAAATGAGATTGTGGTATTTTCCCTTACCTTAGGTCCGATTTGCTTTGTACGTGTCCGAAGCTCCTGTATAATGGTTTAAATAATGTTATTGACTTATTCCAGAATCATACGTATTGATATGATATCATATATAGTCATATTATTAGCTTCTTGTTAGTAATATTTCATTGTTACTTGTTACTCGGGTCTTTATAACTTTTTGTTCTTATGCGTGTTTTGTCGAATAAATTATTATTATTATCTTTAGGTTATAGATAATTCATTTACAGAATGGTATTAGTGTATTATATACCATATTCATTCATTCAATTCATTTATATAATCATTATGAAATGAAGATCATGTAGAACGAGTCGCATCACATCGTGGAGACGGTATTCCGTACGTACGCACGAGTGATGATATCATTCCTATGATCGTGGAATTGTATTGGAGTATATATATATTATTTCAGTATCAATATTACTTCATAATAATCATATATAGTTACTCATTACACCATTATACCCATCCTTGTAAGGTGATGGTGGAAAATAGATTACACCACGGCGTGGAGACGGTATTCCGTACGTACGCACGCGCGGTGATTTCATTTTTCCGTAGGATGGATAGAAGGTGAATTAGGGTTGTTTCATATTTATAATAACATATTAGTATGTAAGTAATACTTATGTTATTACTTTATCATGAAACAACTAAAGAAGAAGAAGTTGAAGAAGAAAGAAATTGAAAAGATCGGTACTGGATATTACCTCTTCTTTGGAACGCCTCTTTGAATCCTCCACTTAAGGAACTAAGATTGGTCTTTGGAGAAGACCAGGACCTATAGGATTATTCTAGGGAAGTGGAGAGTAGAAAATGGCAGGGGTTGGCCGATCTTGAGTGCTCAAATTGGTGTGTGGAGGAGGGGGAGGAGGTGCCCTTTTATAAGGGAGGAGAGGGGCACCTTAGGAATATCTCAAAATATTATTTTATAGTAAAGTTAAAATCGGTTTATAATGGTTCCAAAGGGTCTTATTTCGAAGATAAGGTGGGGATGGGTCGAAATCCTATCAACCAATAAGATTTAGACAAGTTTAGGGTATTATTTTAACCTTATCAATTAGATTTAACTCTAAGTTAATTAATTTAACTTTTACCGTGTCTTTTTTTTTCTTTCAATATATGGTTAATACACTTACTATAACATGCCAAACGAACCCCAAATTGTTTATTATTAATATATATATCCTTATCTAAGTCATTTGGACTAACCTTAGATTTTTAGGAATAAAATAACAATTAATAATATAATATTTGATTTAAAAACTATTTTGTGTCAATTTTGACACTATTTGATATATGATTTTTGTGAAAGTCATATCAGAATTATATGTTCGAACCAAGTTGATTACATCAACACTAATATATCATAGTAACCTAGAAAATTAGTGTAATTCATAAAAAGTCTTAAATTACATTTATTTTGGTATTTATATTATCAATTATGTCAATATTTCATTAATAAGATAATTACTGCATCATCTTTGTGTCATATATAAATTATATTATTTGATGTCTAAAAATTACAAATAAAATACCATCATGTAGGAAATCTTTTTAGCTTCCTAATGAATATTTACAATCGAATTTATCTTATGTATACCCCCATATTAAAAATGATTTACTTATTAAACTTTGATTTTAACTATTTTAACCCTTCTTTAAATAAATTAATAATAAATGTCCTAATCTAATACAAGTGGGACTAAATGGTCATATTTTATTCCTAAGTTTGTTTTTGGTCGAATTAAACTTGTCCAATAGAATTAGGACATGTGTTAGGGTAATATTAATATCATATTTACCCTTAGTTACCCTATTTACTATTAACCGCGGTAAAAAAAAGTAAAAAGTTACTATTCACCAAAAATTATTTTTGTCTCATTGAACCACATTTTACTTACTGATATCAACCGTGTCTGTCGGATTTTCGAAATTCCATTCACAGAAGCGGTAAAATTAAGTTTTATGCAAAATTCAGTTTTTAACCTACCACTTAGTGGTTTCACTATTCATCAAAAATTGAATGTTTTCAAAAAAATACCAAAATTTCACCCTAGGCTAATTTTGATATTCTGAGTCCAAAAATGAAGTCCATTTTGAAAAATAAAATTTATAAAATTTTAAAAAGTGGTTATTACTATTCATAACGGCTAGTTTTAATAGCATATTGTTGTTTAGTGAAACTCGGTATTGCGTACGACGCAAGCTATCGAGGAAGGTCGCGATTGCGTGAAAAGCAAGCCAAGCAAGTGTTGTGTAGAAAAAGATTCCTTTGATGATTTATATAACATAAAAGTCTCGGGTGTTACAATAATCCACAATGATTTAGTCAAGGGAGTAGGTTATCTACATAGTTTATCAGACCTTCAAAGGTATTTGTATATTTAGTGAGATGTTGTATCAATTGTTTCTTCTTCTGAAAATAAATATGATCCATGTATTGGTTCACATGTCACCAAATTGTAAATATAATTATGTTAAATCCTAAATCACGGATTGGGGTTTCATAGATATTGACGATGATGCATTATTCTGGTAGTGACTATTTGGGATTCACGATTATTATTATAAGGATATTGAAGGTTATTTTATTCCATTAGATTATCTTCTAGAGATGTATGGTGTCCTTTAGAAAGGTACATGGGAATTTGAATCATATATTTACATATGGAATCCTATAATAATTTACCTTGATTTTCATTAATGATATATTTCATGAATTTCCAATGATCTATTTGAATTATAAATTTCAACTATTGTTCATGTTATGATGATCAACCTATCTATAATTGAGTCTTATATATCACAGACTAGTAGGATAATGTTTCCATCAATATTCATATTTTTTTTTATTTATGAGGAAGAGAAAATTTATATGTGAATCTAATGTAATTAAAAATAGATTTATAGCATGTCACATAATTGATTTTTTATATTTATGATACTCTGATATGTTTTGATAAAAAAAGGTAATACATGGAAAATAATATATGGCTAGAGGAGTCTCTAAAGATGCAGAGCTAATCATGATACAGATGCTGGGGAGGTGCAGATTCCTGTAGTCATAGTCTGTATGATTTCATTAAGTCCTACGGGTCCTATAATATATGTAAGACAACAAGCAATGTAATCTCAAAGCCTACAGACCATGTAAGGATTTACCCTCATCCCTTGAAAGGGATGTTATCAAAAATAAATAAAAAATAAGGCCTTCAAGACATTCAGGCTAGAAGAGTCTCATCATTTTCTGGACAGTGGTGATGTTCCATGAGGTGTTAGCTGGTAATATTGGGTTGCACTACATTCTTGTAGGCCACAACATATCACCAATCAAATTTCAATAATGTTTTATATGGGATGAGTAGTGATTCTGTAGTTGGTTGTACCACACCATGAAAGAGATTATGAAATAATAGTGGTCATGTAGTGGCATGAGGAGAAAGTCCGGATAGTCCTGGATCATTCTCTAACAAGTTATAAATAGGACCAAATAATGGATATAATTAGAAATATATACTGGTCAATTTTGTGGGATCTACAAGGTAATGGGATATTGTGACACAAATCCTTAGACATGGAATTTTTTTATTGAGTGTTATATTAATAAGCGGTCAAATTTCCTGATATTCTATTAATAATATTTATTAAAATTTTTAAAGGTGTCATGGATTAATCATGTCACAACAAAATCATTGCATGCCACATCATGAAAATGTAATTCTATAGTTTTTGTTACATTTAAAAATCAAATAAAAATAATTTTATTCCATTATTTTATCACATAACCATGTGGAGAAACTATAATTTTCATGGAGATCATCTAGTGAACTTATTTTATCTGTAGTTTTTGGTTTATAATTCTTTCAGATCCAAGGCGATTTATTTGAATATTCTTCTTCATTTCTAACAAATTATTCCTTTGGAATTCCATAGATCCCATTTTTGTTTTATATGGTAGATATTGTGTTATATTTATGATATTTATTATCATTAATATGTGTTTATTAGTATCTATATTATGTGGTTTTGGCCTTTTTGGAACCCTTCAATATTTTCACAATAGTTATAACGATTCGATTAAGGGATGAGATTTAGGACTTATCACATTACTTTTTTTCAACTTATGGATGTTGTATGACTTTATTCTTGAATATCTTATGAGAATAAAAAAATAATGATAATTATTCTTCCTAATTAAATTTATGGAATATTTTGAGTTGTCAATTTAAATATATATCATTGTTATTGATTTTTAGTGTTGGATTGATGATCACGTTTAGGTAAGCTGTATTATAATAATAATAAATACTTTTCCTCTAGGATTTATTGTTTTTAAGGATATATCATTATATATTAATCAATTTTAATATAGTAAAAATGTTCATGAAATAATGACAAATATATTATGAAATGGATGATTAATTTTGAAATTTTTTATAGTTACATGATCCATGTTATGATGTTCTCTTTGTTTTTTAGTCTGTTTTTTCATTTCTAATTTATTTATTATTGATATAATATATAGGGTTATTTAATTTATATATAATAAAATATTTTTCAAATAGAATGAAATAAATAATATATTAATGGTTATGTTAGAGATATGTATTTGTAAAAGTATTACTTTCTAAAGAAATATTGTTACTATAAGCTTGGGTTTTATAGATGTTAATTTGAATGACAGTAGTTTATATTGTAGTGGAGTTTTTAGATTCATGGTGGTGGGAAACATAATGGAATATACCGTAAAATAACTAATAATATATTTTTAACCTATTGATATGTAATTTTAAGAAAGAATTATGTATTTTATGAGACAACAAATTGAAGGTTAAAATTTATAAATAATATTGGTGTCGTATTAAAAAATAATGAGATTAAATATGCAAAATAAATTGTATAGTGGATATAATATGTATAGAAATAGGAAAATATTGAAATAGTCGACTAATTTATTATGAAGGAAATACATATTTTATTTTTTAGTTGTTTAGTTAGGATTGTGGTGTGGGGTTGTTTTATTGTTGTTTACATTGATGCTAGAATGTGGTGGAAAATTTTTGACACCATTTTCTAAGATATATTTTTGGTACCCAATAGTATTAGGTATTTGTGGAATATAATTTTTTGTATTTAAATTTTGTTACATTAAATGCACACCAACATATTTTTATTACCATATAGAACCCTAAAAGTTTTTTTACTTGTTCGAAATCTCCAAAAATTTGTGATTGTGAGATAATTATCATATAATATTCATTTTTCTAAAATCTCTATTAGAAATATATATTTATATTTTTTTAACTTTTTTAATGTTATAATGAATTTTATGTGATTTCCATCAGTCTAAATAGTAATTTTTTTAATCATGAAGGGATAATGATGTGGTATGTAGTGTGGGTTGTCAATTATAGGTGGAGTTAATGATGATAATAAACATAATATATATTATAACATACAATATTATATATATTTCATTATGTTGAGATATTTGTATATATTTTCTGGTGATGGATGCATGGAATTGCAGTTATGATATTGACATCTGAAAGGAAGATGTGATGATATGGTTATGGTGACACAGAAGAGATATGAGTTCCAAGAATTTATTTTTAGGTCTGATATTAAAAAATATGATGGTTAAGTGGTTATAGTAATATATTATTTTTATTTTTTATCATATAAAAATACAATATTGCTATATATATTTGGTTAATGAGCCATAGTTATTTTTTGGTAGTTGGAAACCATGTTTTTAAATTATATACATGGTGTAGGAGAAATGAAATTTTCTAATATGTTGTCTGTTTTTTATATTATATTTTTAGAGACGTGTATTTTTAGAACATTTTCATATATTGTGGGATGTTGTTTTCTAATTTAACTCATATATTACTATTTTACTGGTGTAACCTCTTATATTTTACTGGTTCTGAAGGGAAATTAAATCAATTAGTGTGATTGATATGCTTGGTCGTAGTATATAACCAAAAACATATAGGTGTAAGTATTCTTGGTTCATGATCATACATTCTATGGGCCCATGTGGTGTTAATTATGCGGGTATGAAATTTCAATAATGATAATATTAATAATTTTTATGTAATTCGGTTTCCAAAATATTTTGTTTTGCTCAACGTAAAATTTAATATATCCATTTAAATTTATCAAATAATATATTTAATAGTCTTAAATTTTTTTAGTATATATAAAAATATTCTCTGAAAATAGTTTTTTTCTTATATTTATATGTTGTATTTTATTTTTTAACTTTTAAAAATAAATTAAAATTAAAATACAAATAAAATTATTCTTTAATATTTTCATTTGATCCATCAAAATTTTGATCTCTTCCCAAATAATAATCCAATAACCTAAATTTCATTATAGATATTCACTAATATAAACCATTGTTTTTTTCATATTCATTAAAAGGTGTTTAAAAAAGAGAACAAAATATTTAATCAATACAGGGTTTTTGGAATTGGACACCATACTTGAATGATGAAAGAAGATATAAATCTGAACTATGGAAGATCATTCCTGGATGACAAAATATGTTAGTTGTTAAAAAATATTTATAGTTAATAAAAAATAAATAATTCTTTAGTGGGTATGTAATAAATATATTTTAAATTAATTGATATAATTATTTCTTGAAAACATGAAAATTAATGTTTGTTGTGTTATTGATATCATGAAATCTAATTTATATTAGATTGAATATGAATTCCTAAACGCGTTGTTCCTTATTTATGTACATTTTATATGGGAAAGAATTAATTGAATTGACACGGACAAGATATTTGTATATATATATATTATGACATTGATGTATTTTTTTAATATAAAAAATTAATTTCATTTATATTTTTGATGATCATAAAAAACAATTTAATGTATTATTCATTAAAATTTAATAACTATGTTAAAATTAATAATTTTATGATTATATTGTGGGATTTTTATTTCAATTTTTATTATTATAATGTACATAATTTTATTTCTTATATATTATATGGAATTCTACCATAATTATAAATTTTATATTAAATTTAATGAAATAATAAATCATTTAGAGTGAATAGTTAAATTTTATTTTGTAAAGAAGAATACACACAAAAATATTCATTAAGATGATATATGTATAAAATTATTAAAATATGGAAAAATCCCTAACAACAATAATTTTTTTCTATTATTTTAAATATAATTGATATTCTCAGGATTGTAGAAATGAACATATTGACTATTATTCCAAATATTAATGGAAATATTTACCTGATTAAATGAAATGATTATCTACCATATTTAGTCTACATATATAACTACACATGATATTATATAATAAATATTTTTAATGTTAATTAATATGGATTATATTTTTATATTAGATATAAAAATATTATTTAATTGTTTAAATAACAAATATATGTTTACTAAACACTTTCATTAAAATATATTGTTTAAAATCTTAATTTCTAAATTTTTTTATTTTATTTTGAATAAATATATTTATTTGTTAAAATCACCATGTAAAAATATAATATGGGTGAAATTTATGGATTTTTTAAAAATATTGATTTTTTAGTAATTATTATAAAATATGAAAATTTATAAAAAAGGCTATTCATTTTTATAAATTATGTGATTTATGAGTCTTAAAATAATATAAATATGATTTAATGAAATATAAATATTATTCAACTATTTTAAATTTAATTAATTAACTTCTAATCAAATATATATTTTTTATTATATGTTTTTTCGGATTAATGTTGGCTTTTTCTAAGAATTGTATTAAAATGCATAATTTTTGTAGTTTAAAATTAATTAAAATAATACATTTTGTGTAATGATTTAAATTTAATGTATATATTATATATCTAAAAATACTAATAGAGTTATATATATTGATTATTTTTAGTTATAGAACTAATAATAAAATATGTTTCCTAAAAAGTGCACCTCTAAATAACTTGTTCTCTAGCCACATATTCTAGATTAATAATAAATTAAATGTTTATACATATTTGAATTGAATTTTTAAAAATATATTCCATAAAGGGAATATAAATATTTTCAACATTATAGTATGATAAAAAAGTTAAAAATAATATATTATTGAATGAAATTAAAATTTCTAAGATTGATTATGGATAAACGACTTTAATTAGTGGATAAAATTATCCTTAAATGGAAAGATGACACCAAAACATGTCCAATACCATTTTATAGCTATATTTTTTAATTATACCTTATTAATTGAGTTTGGGGCATTTTTTGGTCTTGATGACATGAAAAACAGGGCTGGAATTTACTCATTAAAAAATATAAAACGTGCGATACTCACCTAACTTATATAAGTCCAGCACCCCTCTTCTTCTCTTTACACCATAAATAAAATATGTTTCTAACAATAACAACACCAATCACATCTCTACTTTGGTACTATAGTTATAGAATCCACACATTGTGCGTAAATCATACCATATAAGGATTTTGTTAAACACTATATGATGTTACCATATTGAGTAAATATTTTCAATATTATTATTTAGAATTTAATATTTTTGAAATTCTTAAAAGTGTTATTTGAAGGGATGTTGTCACATTGTAATTTATTAGTGGTATTATGAACATAATTGATAAAATTACCTATTTTGGTTTTTACATGTTTCAATTTATTTATATATTTTGTCTATAACCTATTCACAGTTTCCCAAATTGAAAATTTTTTATCTGATAAGTTTCTAGGATTGATGGGATAAATTTTATCCTTTAGGGAAAAAATCTCAATCCACCATTTGATTTCCCAAATCCATCTCACAAGTCCTTCCTTGAAGACTATGCAATGAGCTAGACAATTTTTTATTTCAGCCCATATTTCATTAACAACAAAACCAATCAAGCTAAAATTTAATAATATGAAATATTACATCTATAGAAATTATATTAAAATATCCAGTCTCATGTTATTATATAAATTTCATGGAATTTAATTCTTGGGAATTTGGATGAATTGGAATACGAAGTGTCACATGTTCTTAATAAATTTCCAGATTAAATGGTCTATATATCTCACCAAATGTGGAAAATTATGATAAAATTTTATTGGAATAAATAGGAACTATAAAGTAATAAAATTATTGAATACAAAATTATAAAATCTAGTATTTAAATTAGGAAAAAATGTGGACACATTCAGAGTACTATTTTGTTGGAAAATAATTAACCTCTTATCCCTATAAAATTATGTTTTTTCATCATTTAAAAATGAGGAATATTGGTGGTAACCTTTTCTAGAAAAATTCTATTATTTTTTATTTTATATTATATGTTATTGGTATTATTTTTTTTACATAAAATTAATATTTTTATTCATACAACATTCTTCAATTCTGAATTTTATGTGTTTATCCCATCATATTCTCTTCTAAGTCCATTAGAATGGAGAAATGACCTCGATGTTGGTTCGGGGGAGATAATGGTGTTTTATCAAGTTTTATTCCGATTAATATAAATATATTTTTGAAATAATTAAAATATTTGGTGGTTAAATTGATTATGGAAATTGAATTCCCCATTTTCTCTACATCCGAGTAATTCTTCTCATTCACCATTCTTCCAGCACGTCAATATCCAAGTCTAGCATTTGATTGAGTATGGACTTGGTAGTGATGGTCAGTTAAGATATATCTTATCAAGAATCAGGAATATTATTTCCCCTCATGTAGAGATATAATTTTTGGGGTAATAATAATTTGAATGAGAGTGTGTAGTGTGACAGATATTGATCACTCCATCGAATTTTTATTGACAATATTTTAATGAACAATCATATCACAAATTATGATCTCATACAGAAGAATTTCTTCCATATGACAATCTTAGTGCATTTTGATATTATATATATATATATGTTTCATCATTAAATAAAATCTTCATAATATTTATTTATATATGAGTAAGAATATAAAAATTGATAATGGAGTTTTAGTTTTGTGTATGTTTCTACCTCAACATTGACCCTGGGTTCCCACTATATTGAATAAATATGTTTAAAATCCATAGAGAACAGATTTATGATAAATCTTCACTCAAAACTTTCCCATATTTATTTGGGATGCCCAACACTTTCACACACCTTTTTTGATAAAATCCACAAAAAATAATAATAATCCTTTTTAAATCATATTTTTATTTTATTTTATTGAATTCTAATATTTATATATTAAATGACTAATATCAAGTGAAACAATAACACAAACTGATCAGATGAAATATAATAAATAATAAATGAATAAATCAAGAGAAAATATTAATGGGTTGATGAAAATATCTGTTTTCTAGTGTATCACCCCGAACTTGAACCATATGCTGAATAAAAAAAATTGGTAGATGAGATTTAACCAAAAAAATTTAATCTTAAATAAGATTACGTTGTTTAAATGAGATTATTTAGGAACTAATAATACCATAATACACTCTTTCATGTCTTTAGGATGTCTATAATGAACAGATTATTTCTAATTCACTTATGGGAGATGAAATTTTTTAGGAAGAATTACAGAATGACATTATTGATGATAACTTATGTCTTGATCATCCCATCCATATTAATGAAAAATTAAAACATTTATACGTATTTATTACTCTGGAAGAAAAAATATAAGTTGAATTTACTATGAAGGATTTATCCATGGATGTTACCAAAGAGATAAATTTCAATGATTACTTACACGAATGAGAATTGTTATTTATTAATTCTTCATTATTTGACCTTATTGAAGATTAATTGTTTTCGAACATCCATATTTATGAAAGTTTATATAGAGACCAAATGGAACATAACTTCGATGTTGAGGATGGGATAACACAATTTTTGGTGATTAATGAAGATGTTGTGTACATGAATGTGGTTCATCTGACTCATATACAACAAATTTTTATATATTATGTAGTAGGAAGACACATAAGACCATAAGGATAACCCTTATATAATATTCCTTCTAAATATTGATCGAAAATTAAATATTTATTCATTAATATGGTTTATGGATTCTATTATCTTATTTGGGGTTCTATACATTAATTTTCTACTCATCGAAATAGAAAAAAAGTTCACATGTGGTGGTTGATCACAAAGAAACAACATGCACCATCAGATTGGTGATAATCCACTGTAATTTCTTATCTATGGGTAATAGAAACCAATCACCAACTTATGGTTTAAACCAAACATTATTTTTTCATTAACCTTTCTATTAATTTTAATTTATTTTTCTTATGTTTTCCTTCTTTCCTTTTTTTAGTTTCAATGCTGTTTCAGCTATGAGCATCAGACAATGTTGATATTAAAAACAAATTTTGGTTTTGGATTTATTGTTCATTTTATATAACTACCCAACAAATATTTCATGGGTAAAAACTGTGGATCCTTATTTATCTAAAATTATGTTCGTTAGTTGAATAGGTGTTGGTCAGTGATTTCATCATGTTTCTAGAATTTTTTTCTATGTAATCATTTTATTATTCATGTATTTTTTGGTTTTTTTTGTTTTTTTCTATTATTTTTTGGTGTGTAATGAGGATTATTGAGTTTAATTGATTACCAAGGAATATACTATCCATCATAGTATTTTGTGAGCATTGATTAATTTTAATATTGATATTTTAAATAGATTATAAAGGGATTTTGATTCCCATTTTTCAATATTTTCATTTGATAAAGTCTAGTTGATTGTAGAATTTATGTTAACTAGTACTGACCAAATTGACAATCACGCCTAGCCAGAAAGGTTTCTAAACAATTAGATAACTTGAATTAATTTATAGTTTTTCATTAGAGTCTTGATAAATGTACTGATATCTATTAATTAACATTTTTCACTTTTCCGATGTATTTAGGGTTCCAAAAATTAGTTGTGTTTGATCGAGGAACCATATTGAAAGACCTTTTTCACTCAACTCTTATTTTTCACTACCATTTAGATTAATGTTGAATAATCCCCTAGTTTCCAAGAAATAAATTATTAATATACCTCATTACAATCCATTTATCTATTTCTAACCACATCTAGAAGGTAAATTCATGATTAATTTTGAACTAAAATGTGCATGAGGGAGAACATGAATTCAGTTTTTTGTTTGTCAATAATTTTTTTTGGAAGAAATAAAAATAAACGTGTTTCTATATTTACTACTATATTAGTGGAATAAATTTCTGGATGCATTATTGGATTGGAGTCCCAAAATTTCATTATATAAAAGCTTTGGGAGTTCACCAATTATTTAATGTCAAAACCATCTGCTCTTTTCCTAAAAAATAAATTTTAAGTGAAATGGAGATATGAATTAAAGATGATACAATTCTAAAAACTAAGAAATTGTTGGATGAAATAGTAATTGATTCTGAAGATTGAATGTGTGTAAATTCCAAATACCATAGTTTTATAGGTTATTCATTTTTTAATAGATTAAGGAGGACACCATTTAAAAAAACTGTTTGTATGTATTTACTTCACTTTAGTGCATAACCCTCTTCATTTTTCCTTATAATTTTTTACATAAAAAACATGAAAACCCTCAACAAAAGAAAAATCCATGAACATGTACTCTTGAATGATATTTTTTTGACTCTATGTTGTGAAAATGATCTATGTCTAGATATCCTATAGAAATCACATATAGTAATATGATTAAGAAAAACTATACATAGAAAAATGATAATGTTAAAGGAGAAATATTTTACTCGGGAGGTAGGAATGACATGAATGTTATAATTAATGTGACATTGAAGGTATTATAATGATTTGGGAGGATCTGTGATATTTTTTTCCTGTTTGAGGCCTTATAGTTTCCATTTATATGATAACTGAGTTGTTTTTTCATTTATTCATTAGATTGTTTGACTTGAACATGGTACAAGTCTACCACCCTAGGGAGTAACATTTAATTGTGGATGAAATGAATGAAAAAATATTCTCAATTATTATATTCATAAATTTTATTTTTTTATAAAAATTATGTGTTATGTCGATGTAATTTATCACATTTTATGGTTTTAGGGTATTTTGATTCTAACTGATAATGTGGAATATATTGAATTTTAACTATTTGAATTTTTTTCATTTATATTCATAACATATTTCCCTTTAATCCAATTGGAAAAATTATTATTTTATAGGTTTATATATTCTATGGGATTTATCTTATTATTTTGGACCAAAATCACCATCCTCTATTGGAATGCCCAAATCTATCTCACAATTCATGCTTTGAAAAATGTGTATAAATATAGAAAATATTATTGTTTGGCACATAACAAATTGAAGGTAGACTTAATGGAACTAAAATTTACGATGATAAATGAGTTCATAAAATACAAATATATTTATTAATATGGCATCATGTTATTCAATCATTTTCATGGTAATGAATTTATTGGTATTTAGTAGAATTAGAATACGAACAATAACTTGTACATAATAAATTGATATAGTAAATCTGATATATCTACCACCAAAGGTGGAATAAGTGGATAAACGATTTGGGGTCCAAACAAGTGATATATACGAACAAATTCCATGAATAATTTGTTTTTCAAATTCTATCATTAGATTTTGATAACGCATGGAATCATTTCATGTACTATTATAGATCAAAATATTTCACATATTCCCCTATAAATATTTTATTTTTATTCAATTGATTTTTTTTGGAAACATGGGGGTAGTCTTGTTAGTCAATTTTTTAATTTTTTAGTGTAATTTATGGTGTAATAGTATTCATAATTTTTTTATATTAGTCTTCTTATTCGTACCTCATTCTTCCATTTTCACATTTATGTGTTTCTCTAATAGTATTCTCTTCTCATTCCATGTGAATATGAATCTAACATCAATGTCTATTTGGGGGAGATAATGGGGGTAGATTGAGTTTCATTGAACATCATTTTAAATTTTTTCGTTTAATTTGGTTAATTTTGGTGGTGGTTAAATTGTTTATGGGTTTTCATTTCCATATTTTCTCTAGCACTATGTTCATCTTCATATTCAACAATCATCCTTCCCTTCAATATCTATGTCATGCATACGATGGTGTATAGATTCAGTAGCGATGAATTTTGAAGATATATCCTAAATAGATATTTTAAAAGTATTTCCCTCAAATGAATAGATATCAGTGCTTGGGTAATAATAATTCAAATGAGATGGTGTAGTGGAAAAAATCATAATCACTACATTGAATTGATATTTATAACGTTTTAATGAACTATGATATTGACCATTATAATCTCTTATGAATGAATGACTTATTAATTTATTTCTAAAATCACTTTGTACAAATTTCATGCACATATATAGATATATATATATATATATATATATATATCTGTGTGCGTGTGTTAACATTTTATGAATTTTCAAACACATATTTGTATTGTTTAATAATATATTAGATAGAAAATAAATAATGATAATATAACTTCAGTTTTTTGTATTTTTCCTCAAAAATAATTATTCTATGTGTACACCATATTTCATTCCTTGGTTAGTAATCTATTAATTAGAGATCTATGACAAATACACATGCATCAATTCCCATAAAAAGGTATCTTACATCAGTTAGTGTTTTTATTCATTTATTTATCCACCACATCAATTATTCTCATAAAATTAATATATAATATCCTATTTATCATCCATATACTATGATATTTTTATTATAAGGGAAGTACCTTCACATAAAAACATATATATCAAACGGTTTATGAAATATTCTTTGATGTGTATAGTAGACTACCGACTCATGAAAATATGTCATTCTTTTTTCAATTATAACCTCTCATAGATTTGTATGATAATTAATTCAATGTTCATATATGATATTTATTTTCTAGGTTCTTCTCAATTGGGCCCGTACCATAACTCCCCATGCCCATCTCTAATAGGCAGTTTCTAGTGACAAGAACTAAGGTGGAATATCACTGACGTGGGAGAATTTTCCTAAGTACATGTACACATAAAACACATATCCAATAATAAAAATGATTAAATGAAAATACCACTAATGAGAAAATACAATAATACCACTAAAAAAATTAGCATCAATGTACAATAGGGAATCAATGTGTAGTATTGTAAATTGGGCATGAATACAATCAATCCAAAATAAAGAGTTATAAAAATATAAATTCAAACATAAAAAATGAAAGTTACTGGTAACACAACTCAAATCAGTAGGAACACATTTTCTTATATAGAACTCAAAATTCTCTTTTTGGTCTGATTATTCCCTTGATTCCTTTAAAAATCATCTCATCTACACTAGACAAGACCCGTGTAGGAATCCCCATGCAGGGGTGAGTATAACAATACATTGTAGGACACCACAAAAAAACAAAAAGTAATAAATGGAAATGGTGTAGTCATCTCTACATAGTATATTTATATACTAAATATGATAAGAAAATATGGAAATATAACAAAAAACATATCAATAGCCTAGAGGTAAGTCACAATGACCATATAAGCACTCTAGGGATTTTTCCTGATGTTTTGATGAAGCACTAATCTGGGAGAACCCACTCTATAGTTTGATATCCTTGATTTTGTTTGTTCAAGATATGCTATTCATCAGAAAGAAACATAAGAGATAGATATGATGATAGATCTAGAGAGTTATACGATACACACACTCTGAGAGAACCATCTCCATGTGTGGGGAAGACCATAATACACATATGAGGATCACTACAAGGGACGTCGAAAATTAAACATCTCATCCTGATTCAGATATTAAATAATGGAATTATTTCTAATAGGATTGGTCTTAATGATAACCTATCTATACCTATTTAATAAAAATGGATAATGGATCCTGCTTTGGGCCTCTGGGAGGGGACTCTTGACTCAATCCACAGAGTCTTACTCAAGGGGGTCAGAATTGTGGGGATATGAAACGAAACCAACTGACCACCAGGGGAAAAATCATGGGGAACCAACCAAAATTATAAATTTTGAAGATATAGTGGAAAAGGAGATCATTCCATGTTGATGATTGAACATAGCACGTAGAATTGTCACACACTGTGTCCCATGACCTCGGTTACTGCCCATGAACAACGGATCATGAATAAAGAACATGTCATGTAGAAAAAGTACACACAACATGTAGAGAGGGTCACATGTCATGTCTTACTATTTTTGATCGGCTCTGAATAAGATGTCCATGTGTGATTAGATTTCATCAACCAGTGTTTTTCTACCAGTGTATTTGTACATGGGGTATCCCATATAACTAGTTTCCGTTTCACTATGTGGTAAAGTACATGTCGTGTACTCTACCACATGACTTATATCTTCTAATAATCATTTCAAGACTCATGGAAGAATTAAAATAATATGGGGCGGGTGTTACATGTGGTATGATAGTCTCATGTTTCTCAAAACCGTACCCATCACTCAATGGGGCCCAAAATCCATGTGTTCTGAAACACATTACTTACTCATATAGATTTTCAAGAATGGTCATTCTTCATCAATGTGCGTCATTTTATTCACTACTGTTTTATCCTATGAACCTTTCACCTCAATAATGAATATCCAGGGTCCTCTTTCCAATGTACCACTGAATTCGTAGGTTTGGGTCTTTTATGGGCTTCTAAAACCCAATTCTATCATTCACAAAAATGTGTATCAAAGAAATGTATATCTAGAAATACTTTGATCCATAAACTACCACCACCATCACACCTCCACTATGTATACCCAAGGTTCGATCTCTAATTATGGATCATTGATCCATGAAATGGAAGCATAATGATCATCTTCTCACATCAAATGTAGAATATGAAGAACGTGAAGAAAAAAAGGGACAAAATTATAATCGAACAACCCAATGAACGAATGCCAACCACTTTTTATTCCCGACTCTATAAATTCTAGAAAACTTATGAATATAAAAAACATGAATAGTAATCCCCAAATTCACGCAATTAAACCCTCCTATAAGAATGATTGAACCCTAGGTCAACCTGTTCATGGGTTGATCTACGTTCATTGTAAAATCAATGAATGTGAAAAGTAAATAATCTTAAATAACAACACCCTACCATAGGGATGGATTTTTTTTGAAAAAGGTTGATCATCAAATCTCTTCGATTGGTGAAACATGTCAATATGTCATCCATCGATCTCTGAACCAAGGCTCTATTATCATTTTCCATCAATAGAAATCTTCACATTAACCCCAATGCATCCAAGATGTTTTCTACGGTGTTATGCCTTACAATAGGTTCATTATTATTATAAAAACAAGAAAATAAATCATTTCATCACCATAATATTAAGAACAAAATATATTCCTAAATTATTTTATTTATTTAAACATCCAAAAATTATCATTTTCATCCAATACCCACCAGCCAATGTTTGGCCTCATATAGAGTAAAGTCACATATATGCACGCGATTGTAACCCCAAATTTATGATACGGGGACACATTTTAATGTTATTAAAATTTTTCTGGTGAACCGCACAAATGTGATATTTAATATATTTCAATTATTTATACATGGTACATTGGGCCATGGAATTGCAAGCCATCTCTGTACCTGGTCTTGATTAAATTACATATACTATTTAAAATTAATTCAACGAAAAATCACAGACATTATAAAAATATTTATGGGGACGTTGCATGAAACTAATCACCCCTCCCCCAAATGATTCTAGAGACTCTATTGCTACCACAAGATAGACAACAAGAGAATCAGTCACCCAGATAGGATTCTGTCATGAAGATACTCAATATCCACAAGATACATGGCAATGATCGCTCTATCATCAATGCACATCCCACCCTAGTCAATGATGTGTGATGGGTTATTCATGTTACTCCTTTGCTATAACACATTGTAGAAATCATGCACCCGATTCAATGATGGGGGGCGAGCTAAGTGGAATGCCACCCTGAAAAATATATGGAGTATATTACTGAGCAGATCATCCTCCTAGATAACTTGTCGCCTAAACCCAATAACAGAAAACCTCATCAATGTGAGACTAGAAAGAAGATATGGTCCTCTTCCACATATATCATAGGTTATTTCCATTAATAAGCATAAGACATCGGCCAGCTCTTTACGATCTTCATCCTCTATTGGATTTTCTACACCTTCGGGGAAGTTTCTCATTACAACACCAGACCCATTATTTCTAACTCTCCTCTTTTATTCTAGTAATGTGGTAACCATTTAGGTCAACTATATAATTATTAACACAGTGAAATTCCAATGGGTTTGAGGTATCTATTGTTGTAGGAAAACTCCACAAGTGTAGGTGGTTCTTGCTTTAATGACAGTTGTCTAAAATGAAAGACTGCAACATGTCAGCCAGAAACGGAATTGTCCTCTTTGTCTGGTCATCCATATGGGGATTAATTTTTTCCATCAAGTGTAACTGAGTGAAAAAAAACAAGATTTAATCTATTCCACAACCAAGATGTAAAATGATCATATTGATCTAAATCTATCATTGATATGACCCTATAAATCCAAACTATCTCCTGCACATAAAAGAATCACAAGATCTATACTGAACTCTATTCCCTATTAGGATGGAAGTGATCCAACATGGAGAGTTGGTCGAAAATCACATAAATGGGAGTGTGATCTCTAGATTTACATGGTAAAATAAACATTATGATTATCAATATTAAATCCCAATTCCATTATGGCACAACAAGGGGTGATTTATCCCACTAAAACGCGGTTTCCAAACTTCACATACTTGTTGTAGGGAATCACAAAACAAACTCATCCACTAACATCTTTATACTTGTCCACCAAAACATACATCATTTGTCCTAGTTCATATTTTCTCACTAGGGTGTGGAACAAAATGGGATGATTTAAAATCAACAAAAAACCTCATTCAATGCTTTCAGTACAACTATGCATCCCCAAAAAGGAAAATGTTCTTCCTCCCTGGCGATTGTCCATCGGGAGCATGCCTCATGGATATATGATTACATGAGGTATTAAAGTCATTATCCCCCATATGTGCCTCCATGACTCACTATAAGAGTGGGGGTGACAACCATCAACTGTAGTTAAGCCACATCATCTTTATCCCCAAAGGATAATGATAAAAATGCCAACTACTCTAATGCCTCATTTAACAGTGGTTAACCGGATATTGTATTGAGAGGATCATGCATCATGTTCCCATTACATGGAATATAGACAATCATGATGTCCAAATTCTGAAGTAACTATTTTCATCTCCCCTGTCTCTACTTCATATCCTTCTTCGAAAATTTATACTTGAGACTCTTATAATTAGAGTAGACAATAATCTTTTCTCCCATCTTGTAGTGTAAACACATCTTCAACGTGAAGATTACCACATCCAACTCAATATTATGGGTTATGTAGTTTTTCTCTTGTGTCCTCAACTGTTTTAAACTACAGTTAATTAATTCTTCCCTCTGCATCAAGGAAAAACCTTGTCTAATCCCTAATGCATCCCATAACACATCATTCTCGATACCATCCTCCAGCCATATCATCATCGGGACGCTCTGCAAACTCTACCTCTACTACTAGAATGCATTTTGAAACTTTTTCATCACCCCAAAAGGATTCTCATTTAGTGCCTAAAATTTCATCGGTGAAGATATTTGGGATAAATCATTGATGAAACTCTGTTAATGTCTTATCAACCCAAGGAAGCTTCAGACCTCATCCACTCTCCTTGGTGGCTCCCATGCCAGCACTACCTCCACCTCGGCCGGGTCCACTTCCACTCTATCAACTAAGATAACTTATTCATGAATGGGGGACTCTTGAATCTAGAAATAGACCATTTTGATTCCCCCATAAATATTGTTCTCATAGAGTATGTTCATCAAAATATGTATGTGTATCGCATGCTCTTCATCAGACATTAAATACAAAACGATGTCATCTATAATGACCACCACATTTTGGTTTACCTATGGATGGAACATCTTATTCATGTGTCCCATGAACAATGTATGGGAATTCATCATTTTGAAGGGTATCACTAAGTACTCTTAATGATCATAGAGGCATCAAAAATAAGCCTTCAATATATCCTCCTCTAGTACTCATAGTTGTGGAAAACATGAGATGTGGTAAACCATTGAGAACCAATATTATCCACCCAAATGGTCAAATAGGTCATGAATACATGATATTTGATACTTTTTTGTGACCGTCACTTGGTTCATTTCATAGAAATCCATGCACAATATCATTCCCCCATCTTCATTTTTCAAAAACAAAAAATGGGCCACCATGGGTGAAAGATTGGGTCTCATGAATCCCTTTCTTATGAAAATTCTCTAATTGCACCATTATCTCACAATGATTTATTGGATCTATCTGATATACTGATGAGGATATCAGTTCCATTAAATGGTACAAATCATTTCAGAATTCGTTCTTCTTGTGCGGAGTTATTCCCAAAACATATTCTAGAAATACATCTTCATACTTCCCCAATACTTATAGGAATTGAAAACTCACAAAATTTTCTACTCTAAGGATAAGTCTATCCAAATACTAAGTGATTGGTAGAAAAAATATGTTCATGATCCCATCCTATGTATCATTGGATTCCTATTCCTAATCAATGGAAAATATAATTCCATCACCATGGACACACCACACCTTTAACCTAAAATAAAAATTCTGCGTATGGACCAACAATAGAAATTCCATACCATGAATGACATTGTCCGGCCTCGATGGTAACCTCAAGAGATTCAAACCAAAACTCTTACCTTGAAGGGTATGATCACACTTTCTTCATTGATTCATGATCAATTAGCCTCATACCATAAGTGTCTCCACGTTTAAGGGTCAAGTCAATGGTTCTACCGGAAAATCAAGGTCCTAGAATTGGTATGTTGTGTTGAAGGAATTATAGAATCTTATTTATATATGCATGAAAATTGAGGAATAAAAATCACAGATCAAACTTAGAATCATCCGAAGAGCCCTTTTGTTATATGACTCAACCGCATATCGCTTTTCTTACCCCTGTTGTCCTTCTCCCTGAGTCTCTTGTGGACCTTTTGGGGTGGGGTGGTGGTATGTAAAGACATCAACCACCTCCTACATATCTTCATACTCTTCATCAACATATGCGTATGGGTGTTCATTCATACTCCACATTTTCCCTCAAACTTGATGGTTTATCCACCACTTCCTTATTAGTAGGTCACCATGTTGGAAAATATCTAGTGGGATGTCTTCTAATATATCATGTTTAGCTTCACCTCTCCCTTGGATAAGTGTGTCCCGCCCAAGAGACGTGTAATATAGGCCGCCTATCATATGACCTCTTATGGTGTCTCCCACATCTTTATCCTTATGTATGACATCATATCCCTGATGTTTAGGTATGTACATCTGTCTTCGTGAAGCTAGGTGCCGATGATTTCTTATTCTCACCCAATAAGCTCTCGATAACCAAAACATGCTCGATCCCTCCATTATATATCAGAATGAATCGATGAAATAAGATGGATCTGATGGCCTACTATAAACCTATCTCATAGTTCTAATCCTTGAATTACTAATCCCTTATCATATCCATCATTTGACTAGAGAGGTTGGTGAACCAAAATGAATAGTGATAAACCATCATACTACACTACTAGTTCTAAAAAAGCTCATGTATACACACTTCACACAATGTAATCAGAAAAAAATCCACAATAAAGAGACACTTGATATCCTACAATGAAATATTTTCCTCGTCATGAGTCTATGATGTAAAAATGAACCATCTCCCTACCGAACCATCTGGAAGGCTCAAAGCCAGGATCACCATCTGGTTTACTTGTTTCTTTACTAAATGAATAACAATCACCATGACCTCACGAAAGTCCTTATCTACCAAATGGTAAGTATCACCTCAGAACTGGAGGGCTCCCTTCATCTGAAACATATATAGACAGCTCGACATAGCTCCTCATTTGGTGGTACGGTAGGATCCACATGCATCTCCACTGGTGGATGCATAAATGGTGCACCACATGGATGTAACTCCAAGAAAACTGGTCCCCATATCGAATCCATGTCATAAAAGGGGTCATCTTCGTGATCGAGCTGCTGAATCTTATATTTAATTGTTCTTAGAAGCATCCTATGAGAAATCCAGAAGTACCACAGTCAATGAGTATAATTGAATAGGTGTCCCAATAAGGATATTAAACCCACAACACATTCTTATATAATACATGTACAATTATTATTTCCCCTGTAAACTATTATTCTCTTATATAGAGTTGGGAAACTGGTTATCAGAGTTCTTTTGTAGGGATATGTCTTCCGCCCACATAAAAACATGAGTCCCTAGCCTAATATCTTAATGTTAAACACTTAAAATTGTTTCTGAAAACAAAATCTCTTATAATCTCATTCATAATATAGAACTGACCTCTCCTTATTCCACTCGGTCATGACCATTCCTAGAGGGGCCCTTGCTTCGACTTCCTTGGCCACCTCCAATAGGTCAGGGGCTGTTAAATAGCACTAATTAGGAATATCACTATCAGGGGTTGTAGTACCTAAGTACCTATACACAATAACACATCTCCAAGACCATAAATAATGATATGTAAAACCTCATAAGGAACAAAAGGCATATATACCACCAATAACCTAGGAAACAAAGTAAAATAAGAAATAAATGTTCAACAAATTAAAAATGGCTAAAATAAAACCCCACCAAAAAAAAGTATGTGAAATCAAAAAAGTAAAATATATAAACAAGATAGGTATTGGGACTATGGTTCAAATAAGGAGAAACACCTTAGTCAATATAGAACACAAAAAACATTGTCTAGTCCTGGTCTTCCCTAGAATCCGTAAAAAAGTATCTCGTTTTCACAAGACATGACAACTGCGGGCCATTCCCTTGTAGGGGTAGTATAATAATACTCAATAGTACACCCCCCAAAAAATATATAAAACATAATGGTATAGTATTCTTTACATAGTATATGTATAATTTACATATAAAAAGAACATATCAAGATACACTCAAAACATAGACTCATTGTCTAGAGGTACGTCCCAATGACTGTATACCCATGCTAGGGATTGATTCCGAAGATTCCACAAAGCACCCATCTTGGAGAACTCACCCCAAATTTTGATTGCACTAATGACATCCTTCCATGAAGTACTATTGGTCGTGAACCACCATGGGATCGAGATGCAATAATAGATCTGAAGAGATATATGATACACATGCTCGGCGAGAACCAACTACATATGTGGGGAAGATCACGATACTAGGATGATTATCAGTTCCAAGGCCATAGATTATACTATGACTCATCTGGATTCACCTACTATGTATATATCCAACTCACGGTATAATTTTTCTCATCCATTACCAAGCAAAACCTAGGGCACATGAATTGAAAGTGTATCTTTCTTCAAGCCTCTCAGAGGGGACTCCCTACTATTTCTAGAATGTCCTAATAAAGGATTCATACTTATATGGATAGTAAATGATACCAACTAAACCTTAGGATAACGATATAGGGGAAAAAAAACAAATGAATCATTACCATGATATAGTTTATAATGGGTTCAAGATATGTATATTATAATACATGTTTTGTAGAAGGGTTACAGAACATGTCCCTTGACTCCGGGTAATGCCCATGTCAAAATAACATGTCATGTATAAAAGGTACATGTGGCGTGTATAGAGGGTCAAAACACGTGATATACTATTTGGGGTATGCTCTCTGTATTGTAGCTAGGAGCATGTACACATCTTCAACCCAAGTTTGTCTAGTAGTGTACAGGTACATGGAGTTGATTGTGTAAACTCCATGGGTCTGGCCGTGTGGTGGAGTACATGTCGTGTACTCCACCTCATGTTTTTGTATCCGCAGAGATACACGATGAGCCTTGTGGGATATATCACACTCCACATGACTGGTTTCACATGCCTTGTGGAACTATTATATTTCTTGAAACCCTAGATGACGCTCCTCGATGCCCAAACAAAATGTTTTCTGAAACACACATTGTGTTAGTTGAGATTTTCTTGAACGACCATTATTAATTCACCCTCTTTGGTTTATTATTCGGTGTTTGATCAGATGATTCATTCACCTAGAAACAAAATATTTATTTTCATCTTTCCATGATAACACCTAATGGGTAGGTTTTAATTATTTAATCCGCTCTGACAACCCATTCTAATTGTCCACAATAATGTTACTAAAAGAACTGTATCTCCCTATATACTTTGATCCATCTACCATTGTGTTTTTCTCACCACATCTATGTCATCACAAGGATGGAACACTAATTTTAGACGATTGTTCCAAGAAACAGATGTAAAACAATCATTTGTTAATATCACAAGATGAATTTGATGAACATGAAGAAGGTAGGGGATAAAATCAAAATCAAACAACCTATGTAACAAACATCATCCACTGTTTATCCCAAACTCGATCCATTTTTTAAGGATAAAGAAAATAAAAAATGAATAATCATCCCCACATTACAACTATTAAACCCTCTCACATGAGCAATCAAATTTTGAGTCAACCTGTTCATGGGTTGATCCATTTTTTACATTATATAAAATAATGAGGAAAATAATAATCATAAATAACAACACCCTCCCACATATTTGGATCATTCATTGAAGAAGGTTGACCATCACATAGATTTTTTTGGTGAGACTCATCCACATGACATTTTTTGATATCTAATCCAAGGCTCTGTCATCATTTATCTTCGAGAAAGTTCCTTAGGATCTCTCCAGAGCCACCATGACGTTTTATAGGGTTATAAGCCAATCCAAGGACTCTATATTCTGAATAATTAATTAATCTCATCTTTTCATCACTCTAATGTTAAAAATTAAATGAATTCTTTTATTATTTTGTCCATAAAATATCCAAATATTAAATTTTGTAGTTGATCTGTGTCGGATGATGTTATGCCACAACATGGGTAAAGTCACTACTATGAACACAACAATACCCTTAGATTTATGATCTCGAAAACTATTTTGATGTTACTATAATATTTATGGAAAATTTATCACATTTGTTATCGATGTAGTAGAATGGTATTTCTTACAATGGGAATTGTCCACATTATTTTTGTTCCCCATTTGGTAAATCTTTTAGGACATAAAATATTTTTGGAATTAAAACTATCTACCTTGGTGGATTTTATATTATTTCTACATTAATATATAACTAAATCATTGTTGATCAATATAATTATAACACATTTCTACATTGAGATATTTTTTAACAATATTTAAGGAAAATATCACTTTTTATAGCTTAATTTTTTTGCGGATATTTTTCCTCTGAACTAGTAATTAGAATAATGGATAACAATTAACCTCATCATAATGCATAATGTGAATACACAAAACATTTTATGAAGTAATAATATATATTCGACATTTTTCATTAATATCATGATTTCCCCCAACAACTATTGATGTATCTTATAGTAGTATGCCTAGTTTGTTTCCAAATGACAATGAAAATTGAGATATCTAATGATATTCTCTTCACATTGATTACATGTCTCAGTGATGATAGATTTTAAGGAAATTTCATACATTATTAATTTTGAATATATTTTATAGTTTCTCGTAGAATTTAACATTATTGTAAAAAAATATTCATCATCTCCCTTGGAATTTTAAAATTAAATAATATTTTCCATTAATATAAAAACAAATTGATCATCATGGTAACTAAATATTATATTAATTTTATTAAAAAAATATAGTATAGTCATTCATAATGGCAAAAGGAATCATTAATAAATCATCATTTTCATTCATATTTATTTTTGTTGTATAGGAAATATTGTCCATTTCAAATATTCAATGATGATATCCAGATCAAAGGAAAATATGTGATAAGTATTGAGGTTATCATAGGTTTTTGAATAGATAATCGATATAGTGTATAATTATAAATTTTATTGATAAGGTCTTTTCTATTATCTTGTTAATCATTGAAAAGAAACATTTATCCATCCATATTATTAATAAAGAGGATTTGTTCCCCCCACAGTGATACAAAATGGGTCTATTAAACCCTCTTAATAATTATAATTCTGTAGATTATTTAACTAGTCTAAATCAATTATATTTATTTTAAAAAAACTATAAAGATACAGGGATCCATTTATGAGTTATGTTGAATTACCAACCTCACACTCTAGTGGAAGACCATGAAGGTCATCCATAAATACATCAATATATTCCCACACAACTTGCATCTCATCATTGTTCAAATTCCGTCAATAAACTTTTTTAAACAGTACATCTTTATCAGGAATAATAACCCATATTATTGATTTTGGTTTTATAGGGATCACATAGTAATAAAAACATTAATACCTGATTATATGATGATTTGATATATAAAATGATATTTCCTAATCTAAATAGTTGATATGTGTTCTTTATAATGAAATCCAACCAATATCACCATAACCTAAACCATTAGTTCTAAATTAAAAATAAACATGACCCCATCAATGTCTCCCCATACAATAGAGGCTACCGAAATAAGAAAGGGTTTATTTCTATATGTGGAGTTATTATACCCTTAGTATTTGATAGTGATCAATGTATAATAAATGAAACATTTAAAAAATCAACATGTAATGAATAAACCCATAAGCATTATAGACGTAAAATAATTTATAAATACAACCATGTAGTGACAAAATGTAATTCCATATATATATATATATATATATATATATATATATTTAAAATCGATCTATAATATAGGGTTGTAAATAAATTCAGCAGCACACATATCACTGAAACATATTCTAGAAATGTATTAATCTGCTACTGCACATATTATATTATCCATTATTGGTCTATTTATCATCTTCGGATCATTACTAATGAAATCTACCATAGCACAAAAATTTATGAGTAGGATCTGAGTACAAGACACCAAAAAAGGACCTTAACATCAGGGTATAATATATACAACTTCAATTTTCACATGTAAATTGTTTATAGAAATAATACAATATAGTCATGTAAAAAATATTCCAATTCATATAATACTAAATCTACTGGATTCTAAACCTTTCTAGAAGAAGGACCATTCATCTGGCTAACTCATGTTCCTCTTAAATATCCCAAAAATAATGTAAAATATCATTAATAAATAGATAATTAGTGTACATGCTGAAAAATGACCGGTACATCCATCTCAAAAGATATCATTAAATAATGAGACACATTCACCGATCTAGAATAGTCTATGTACATACCTACAAAATGTATGAAATGTCCCTCATAGAGGGTAGTCCAAATTGTCTTCACCAACACACCCACATATATAAATGAAAATAAATACACCTATGATAAATTAAAAATTTAATTGATCAGTGATGACCCCAAAAAATACATATTAATGAAAACAATTCATATCATTGTAATATAATAACAAGTTAAGGCCACAAACACCCCTTATATGATCTAGTATCATACATATGCATTATATAGATACAAATATAGGAAAATTATTATTCAAATAACTGCTATAAAACATTCACTAAAGTCAAGGGCTTTCAACATTATGGTTATTAATTAATAACTCTATTGTTAGTTAGGTAAGCATCAATCTCATAATGTCTACATTTTAGCCAATTTAAATTGATCGTAATGGAATAATATAATCAATTGCATTAATTTTATATTTAAAATAAGCAGGAACAACACATCTGATATTAGTTTATCTCTCTTATAAAATCTCTAAATTATGGATATAATAAAAAAAATTCATACCATTTCAACATTAGACAAAATTATAATTCGAAATATACTAATAATTTCTTCTTGATATAATAATACTAGATAAATATATGATTACTGTTTTTATCATTAGTCATAAATTTATGGTTAATTTCTATTTAATGAAAATAGGATCCATTTTTTTGAAGTCATTGAGAACCTTGTTTCTTTCAACTGAACTAAAAATATGGAACATGTAATTTTTTCCTTACAAAATTACACTATCATTGTCGATGAAGAGAGATATGTCATTTCCATTGATAAATATTTTAATAAAAATTCAAAATTATTATGTAAGAAATTTCATATTTTTTATATGTTTTTTATATACTACATGAACTCAACATGATCATGAAATCTAAAGTAAACATTGGTCTATATAATTGATGATGGAAAACTACAAACATATCTCCAACATTGAAACCCAAAATTGTATTCGTTATTTAATTTGAATTCCACATGAATGTTTAATGTGGAGTTTTAATACATTCTGAAATATTTTTTAAATATTTTAAATAATTCAATAATATTTAAATCCCATGATTATAGGAATTTATAATTATAAAAAATGAGTTACAAATGTTCTCATTTGACGAAGAATTGTAAAATATGGGTTTTCAACCACTTCTATAGAAAATTATTTTAGTAAATTTAATAGGATTTTAACTATTCCCATATCCTAGGTGTTTTGTAAGGGTTTTTCTTTACACTTTAATAACCCATGGAATGAAAAACATACCCTTACACAACCATTCCCTATACTTACAAGAACATTGAGAACGTCGAATTACCCATACCAACCCATGTGTTTACCTTATACAATAAAAGTGTATAGGAGGGATATACTTATTTTAAGAACATATTACCCTTTAGTTGAATGAGAAGACCCTTACACATTGAATGGAGTTCCATCGTACTAGTATTCAATGGCCGATCAACCATTACACATGAATTGAATACAAAGGGCCACTATTATGGAGCTTATGAAAGCAATATTATTCCATTACACATGCTAAATAAAATAGATATTATATTTACACGATTCCTTAAAACAATTATATATCATTACATTGATAATAGGTCATATGTAATTGTAATTATAATAATAAAATTTTTAATATTTAATACCATATAATTAGTAATTAAAACCAAAAAGTGTTTAAAATGAGGATGATACAATTCTACAACTACAATGACTTATGGTCCTCTAGAATTATTATTAGTAGTCTTACTCCAAAAACCATATTGAAATATAATATCTTGATCTAGGGAATTTAAAATCTACCTATCACAACTTACACGAATAAGGTACAATCAAAATAATATACATAAAAGAACATGGATAATTCTCCTATCACTACGAATAAATCAAGAAACACCTCCAATTCCAATAATTTAGTCTCATACACATATATACACTCCAAAAATGAATACAAATGATTCAATTAAAATAATCCATGAAATAATCTTCCAAAGAACAAATATTACTTTAAATAGGTACCTAATTACATAAGCTCCAAATAATACCAGACAAAGTTATATAATGTAAGAGAACCTACGTTCCTAACATGATACATGAAAATAATAAAAATTTAATTAATTAGTATATAAAAATGAAGTTAATAACCAAAGGTGAATTTAATCTATGATAAGATCAAAAAATTATGATTTATCATCACACCTTTATGAAAACATGGATATACCCTATATTGTTTTATCCAAATAATGATATATTCCCCAAGTCTATGTTTTGACTATGAAATTTTCTATCTACCCTATCACAACTCATAGAAAAGAGATTAAACAAGTTCGTAAAGATAGAACATGGATACTATTTTGTAACACCCTAACCAAAACCACCAGGTCTGAACCACAGTTCTAGATGACCTCATTCACTCCCCTTGTACATAAGTGTATTTTAACTTGTATTAAAAGCCTATGTCTATCATTGGGGAGGATATTCTATCAAAATAATTAATTTATTATTTTATTATAAAGGAAGAAAAAATATAATCATTAGGTTATTAAAAAATTTATGAATTAATGTAAAAATATAAACAATAAAAATATAACATGATGTAATATAATTATATGATACAAAACTAAACAAGGATCCAAGGTATCATTATTTATAGTATATAAATGTTTTATCAGACGTCCCACTAGAACACCATACAAAAATATCTTTATCTCTATCTATACCTTCTAAACCTTCAACCCTAGGGATAATTACATTTTAATATCCCATGAAATCTAATCTAAAATTATTCAAAAATTCATCATTGTAGAGTAATTATAGGACTTAAAAGGACACCACAAATGAACATAATCATCAATTAATATGATATAAATGTTCATCCCATGAGAAAAAGGCAGAAAAAATATGTGTAATAATATTTCGTTGAATCAAAAAAATATTTTATTTTCCCATGAAGTCCCATATTACCTTATTTGGATCTATCAAATAAGAAACATCAATCCTCCACCTAACACATTCCCCTCATGGATGGACCAAAAAAAGTGAAACATAGTATACATAACCCATGTAAATGATGAAAAGTTTCTAGTATATCCCAATTTGAGTATATCCTGAAAGCATGTGACACCCCGTGTCTGAAGAGATAAAATGTGTACATGACATCTAATGTCGTACAAATCCCTATTGCATGATAGTTCAAATAGGCCCATCATGAACACATAATTTTAAATGATTATTGAATGGTAAAAATGATATAGGAAACATATGACCAATATTTAATCTTATAATATCACAATGCATAATAGCAATCACATACCATATCAATGAAACACACACACAATTCATATCTACAAATGTACACATCATGTGATCCAACATTAGGATTAGGTTTTTCAAGACTAAACTATGATTCAAATTATCATTCTAATAACCAATATAAAACATGTGAACATTGTAATGAATTTGTCCCTAAATGTTTTAAGATGATGAAATACTAGGATCATCAAGGAAATTCCACATAAACCACATCTACATATTAGTTTGTTCAAATATTATTCAATTTAATATGATAATAGATAACAATTATTTTATTTTCAAAATAAATTAAACACCACATTTGATAATTATTTCTATATTCATTAAAATTCCCCAACTATTGATTTATGTTGAAGTATATGTAAACCATTTATACATTAGAGAATATTATAATTCCATATATGATAATAATTATATCTCTGTAGTATATTACAATATAAACATCTGATAATAAGTCATTATCATTATTCAATAAATTTGGATTAATTATCACTTAATTAGAAAATTATCCATTTCCCAAAAAGCATAAAAATGATTCTTTCGTAAAATTTACTAAAATTATGACACATGTAATTAATTCTTCAAAAATAGTATTTTCATTAATAGAGGATAGTGAGAGTTAATTTTTTCATGTAATGAAACAATGGGAACAACATGAGTTCTTAAAAAAATTTAAAGCCTTTTATTATGGGGTTTTCGGACTTACTAACCACGGTAGTATGTCAATGAGAAAATGTGTAAATAGGGAAATAAATTTCAGAAAAAATTTTTATACCTATCATCATCATTAAAAATGATAGTCAAAATAACTATTTAATTTTACATTTAGTCAAATATTATTTGTAGTAAACTTAAAACCTTCCATAAAAGGATTTATATCCTTTAACTAATTAAAAATATTAGAATTACAAAATATTATTATATTAAAAGAAATATAAAAATATGTAAAAAATGTGTTCTCTAAAGGATGTAATGTAAAAGATGGGGTTTTAATGATTTTTTTAAAAGAGGTATCTTCATAATGGTAACATTGTTTTACCCATACATATCATTAAATTTTCAGACATGGGTACCATGTGGTCCATATGAAACAATTGAAATGGTGGAAGTAGGAATACACAATATATCCCTACCCTTTCAGACCTTTTGAGTGTCACGAACCAACCTGTGTAGACCTAAACTGGTCACCCGAGTCAGTCTAAGACATCCAACAAAGGGTATTCATGATCCATGCTTGCTAGAAACTACAATTTGGAACTAGAGTAAAACAGTGGGGAATGATTTTTTCCAAAAGGGAAATTGAAAAAATAATAAAAGTATCTACACAAATTGATAATACTAACGGCGGAAAAAATGTTGTGCAACCAAACGTACCTCCATGTGACCTTGGGGTCACCACTGGACACAAAACCACACTCATAGAAATGTAAACCCATCACTAGAGGAACATGAAACTGAAACGGTATTGTATACGTGAACACCAAATTATTCGGGTATAAATATCAATAGAGATCATACCTTTTCATTATAGAAAACATTCTACTAATGATAGAATGAAATATATTTAAAAAAATTATGGTGTGATCACATTTTTTATTACAATGTTTGTTTTCCCTATTAAAACAAACGCACGCCACATTTAATTTTAAATACTAATTATCCTTTGGATAAAAAAACATAACTAAAAAATTAACCAATCATAACCTTGGAATTCTTAAAAATAAAAAAATAAAAAAAATTACTGCAGGATTACTCTAAAAGAAATATAATGAATATAATAATATCAAAAATAGCTACCATTAGTTATCATAATCATCCCTAGAAGTCCCATGTATATCCTCAGTATAGAACCACCTTAAGAAGTATGGTGAATCCCCTATGTCAATAACCATCTAGCTACTCTAAACAGCCTCACTAGTGGAACCACCCACCAATACTATCAAATGATCAAGGGGGTACATACTCATCTATTTGTGGTTTATAAGAAATTATCACTCAATCCCTTAAAAGATTCCCAAGAAACCATGGTACCAATGAAATGATTAAGTGGGAGTCCCACACATGTGTGAGTCACATTACCTTCCACCACATCACTTGCATACACCAAACTCAGACATCACCTATTTGATTAACCATAAATGGAAACCCTATATTTGGTTTCCCACTATAAATATATTAATACACATATCAAATCAAAAAAGGTGTCAACTATTCCATCATATCATATTAGCATTCAAAAAAACCGAAAAAACAATGAATTTACAGCTGTTTTGTAACTTCAATTTACCACTTAAATGATTTCCTTGAAAAAATGTAAATAAAAAAGTGTACCACTAGCCTTACACATCAAAAAAAGTCCGAAAAAACATTACACAAACATTCTCCAAAACTGCAACAATCAATACTTTCTTATTCATAACGCCAAACATGCCCTTACCCTTTCTATCATAGTTTATTTTTAATAATCCAAGAAGAAAACACACTACAATTTTAAAATTGACAACCATCTTCAATATCATTTAAAAACCAATGTTATATTATATGTGACCAGATGTTCTAAAACATGAAAACTAATTTTTATACCCCTTTATAAATCACACCAAGAGACCAGGATTCCATTTGAAATAAATGAAAACCAAATTACAAATTCTAAGACAACCACTTGACATTAAAATAGTGCTCAACGATTCAATTGAATTTCAAAGGTGAAACAACCCTTTTTCCATGAATTTTCCAAAAATAAATCAATCCATATAAAATATTAGTTCATGCACAAATCCACATCAATAGTTATAAAATTTTATAAAATAATTTCAATGGAAAACATCATCCAAATAATACAAATTTTTTACCAAATCAAACATGGAATTTAATCAAACCCATTTGTTACACAAACCAATGGATAAATAATGAACAACTATAAAACCCATATTTAAGAAATTACACTACCATGAAGACACCACAATATGACAAATATATACATTATGAAGGTGTGAATGTTATATAAATATTTTATTAAAATGATTTGTGTATTTAATCAAACAAATTTTGAATATACATGAACAAACATAAAAAAAGTACCACTTCGAAAAATATTTTTAACAACATATTTAATTATAAAAAACACAATAATCAATTATTTACCTAACTCATGAAGTTTTGAATAACAATTTAATAATTTTCAAAACAACATTTTGAATTTTATCAATACATTGGGCATTTATATGAATATGAATCAACAATAAACACCTAAAAATATATTTTTAACATGGTTAAAAAATCTATAAACACCTTAATAGTGTAGTAACCCATATCATAAATATATGAAAAATGTTATAAAATATGATGGAAGCAAAAAATTCACTAATCAATTTCTTCAAAATGTAAATGGAGAAAACACCTACCTTTGTTGTGTACATTCGTGATAAAAACCTCAGAGAAGGGAGCATGTGGCCCCATAGACTATCCAAATAGCCTAGACATCATGAAAATTGTGTCACTATTGATATTCCAATTAATTAGTTCTGGGAATAAAAAAAACTACATATAGAATAATAATGCACCAGTGGAGGAGGAGGGTGCGTCGGGAGTCGGTTCACTCATGAGAGTTGGGTGCTGGGGGGTGTGGGTGTGGGTCAGAAAGTGGATATAGAGATGGTGAAAGGGGTGGTGGTTCTTCCATTAGTGGTGGGAGGTCATGGGCGCATGGGGGAGATGGATGGGGAGTGATGCAGGCTGCCTCCCCATGGGGGGAACGAGGGTGACATATAGGGCGGGAGCTAGGGTTATATTACCTTTTAAACCCAAAAATTATAATAATAATAATAATAATACTATAATAATAATAATACCAATAATTACATAATAATAATTTTAATAATAATTAATTTTTTAATAATAATAATAATAATATATTAAACATAATAATAATAATGATAATTAATTGATGATGATAATAATGATAATAATAATAATAATATTGTTATTATTATTAATATCAAAGAATTATTTAAAATTTATTGCAAAAAAATATTATTTATTTAAAATATTGGGAAACCACACAACAACCTAGGATGACCAAATTCTTATTGTTAACCATGAGGTGCATGTGTACCAGCTCGGAACCCACCATATTTATTAATCATAATAATTATTATACCTTTACTAAACCTAAACATCTATGCAGAAATCTAAGTACAATAAATAATAAAAATAAATATAATTTTAAGTGGAGGGTGTGATAATTCTCCGCACCATGGACAATTCCACACCCCAAAAATTCACCCAACCCAAACACAATCAAAACTCATGTGTCTGCCTTGGAAAGACTGATACATACCTAGAAACTCGTAGTGATGTTTCACTCCCATAGAAACATCCAAACATCACATAAGATAAAACATCACAATATAATGCGATAACATATTAGGTCTCTCCCAACCATAAGAACACATGTACAATAGAAATTGAAATCCCAAATATACTACCCCAGGGAGGGGGGGGGGAATGTGGTAACTCCTAACATAGACTAACCGACTTCGATAGCACGCGAGTAACAAGAACTTCACTAAAACATGGAACTCTCGACTCAGAAAAATGACATCCAACCCTCGGGAAAAACCATGAGAAGAAAATAACCAAGACAGTGAACCCATGAAGAAATAAAAACAATGATTCTTCAATATTTACTTACATCTATAAATGAGAAAAACACAATCGAGATCAACCACCACAAAGGATAGACACACTCCTGTAAAAAAGGATTCAAAATGACACATTTATATAATAAGAATTGTTGTATTATGTTAAATCATGACTATCATGACATCACAAAAAATTGTGAGCTTACTATGAAGACAGTAATTGAAAAATAGAAAAACTATAAAAAAATTTAAATGTTTCAATACAAAAACGAGTCACAAAAAAACCTGGATGATTCTTCACACCCTAGTAAACTACTAACTCTACGAGAGTATCATATCAAGACATATAGTTTGGGATTTGATGGCTGAAGCATCATATTACTCACAATCTGGTATGATAATTCCACGTTCATAATGTTTTCATCATGAAATATTTCATGAAAATCGTCTCTAGATTACCCAGACAACCGTAATGAAGGAACACCTTCGTAGGGATGTGAAATGAAGGATTTGAATTCCCGAACTAGCCACAATAGTGTCACATAACTGAATGGTTCAATGAACATGAGTCGTGATCCGAATAAGTTGACTCCTTTGGAAGATGTTCCTCCATTATCTACTTCACCACAAATTGGGAACCTAAAAAAATGGGTACATTGGATTACCAACCGTCTATGCTCTAGAATCCCACTAATATATTAATGATTTATCTATTATATATTGGAATCAATAGTCTATAACAAGATATACCTAATACTATATCTATCTATAAAGACTTCCACAGAAAATATAAGTCATCATTAATTCCATCGATGTTTCATTGAGATAAACAAAAACCAGTTTCTTGAAATAGCCAACATATTCTTTCACTATCCATTGGACATTTTGAATACACATGATATATTTCATTTTCATAATCCCCAACTTTTCAGTTATGAAACATCATAGGAATACTAATAAAAATGCATCCCATGGGGAAAAAAACTCCCATTTACCCAAATCATGACATTCAAACAACCCTTGAACTGCTTGAACCCTTACAGGATTTGGAGTACATAAGATTCCACAAATTTTCTCTACCTCTTCACACTCCTACAATGTCTATAGAAGGTCTTGATCACCGAAAATGATATAAAACAAATGAGATGATTCAAAAAATACGAATTAATCCTCATAAAAATTAGGGACCTCTCTAGTTGGCATTTTTTGAACAACCCGAGAAACATAAAATCAAATTCAATATCAATCAGAAACACAATATAGATTTATATCTCTATACAAGAAAGGCTATTAATCCAACCCCATACTCACATAACCAAAGATTCTATTTTTAATAAATCTTTGTAATTTTTAAAATTACAAATCTCCTTATTTTAATTCCTCTTTCAAAATAAAAAAACCCATATTTTAGACTTAAATAAATTTCAAAAATCATTTAACTTTTCTAAATAACAATTTTAAAAATAAGGCCAAGACATTATTTTGAAATATACTCCCGTGTAATCCCATGTAAAATTGGACATGTGTTTATCCACAGCCATCCATTTGTGCAAACATTTGGATTCCATAAACACCCTCAAATGCGAATGTATTCATATGTTGTACACACGGTTTCACCCAATCTGTTTTCAAAGTTATTTAAAACATTTACCAAATTCATTAAATAAATTAATTTCAATTTTAGAAACCATTTTACGAATTTTAATCAATTTAAAGGAAAACACATTCATTTAAAAATGACCATTACATAAAATAAAATGATGAATAAACTTAACATGTTTCAAACTGCCTAAGTGATGGACTAGTAATCATGCTTATCCTGCAGATAAGGAAGTGGGTCATGCCCCATATAAGTATAAAAAACTTGTAGGAAAATAACATTTATTCTATAAATTAGATTTGATTAATACTCTAGGATAAATAATGATGTAATACAGGATTTACCCTATTTCCATCCCATAATATAAGAAAAAAAGGGAGGAATTGAATCTTGTACTACCCCTGGTAACATGATAATCAGTGCAAGAAAAAATTCACGATGCTCATACTACACCATCCTATAGAGTCTTCATCGCTCAACTCTTCAACTACGAGACACCCCATATACCATGGTCCTCCATGGATACCATTTTTTATGAACCAATGTATGTCAAACCTAAACTGATCTCTCGAGTCGGTATATGGAATTGCCTAAAGTGAGTTCCTAAGCCCCATGGGCTAGAAACTAGTGGTGCTAACCACTGTTAAATATTTGGCAATTATATCAGATCGTAAATAAAAGACATAATAATACCAATAACTGAATAATATATAACACTAATAGATGAAATAAAAAAATTCATAGAAACAATTACCTCTATGTAACCCAGGGGTTCCCACCTAACACAGAACAATGCTCACTACAATCAAAATAAGTCTATAGAGGATCCTGAATCTAAAATGGTATATTAGGAATGATCAGCAAAATGCATAGTAGTAAGTCACTACAGTGTCCATACCATTATTTTCCCAAAAAACCGTCCATTATTGATATTTCAAAATAAAGTAATTAAAGTAGGTTTTTCACATTTTTAATAACAAAGATATTATTTCCAATTAAATAAACAACACTTTCCCCATTTAATTTAAAAAACTGAATATCCTTTTAATACCAAAATCCAAAATAAAACCCGACAAGGATTTTATAAAATTATAAAAATATAAAAAATAAGAAAAATAAAAAAATAAATTGTTCATGTTGAAACTAAAATTATTATAATGAAAAAATTAGATAAAAATAACAACAATAATTGATGCTAAGCATGTAAAGAAGTCCCCATGAAATACAAAATTCATAGCCACATACTAGATTTGGTGAATCCCCTATGTTAATAACCAAGTGGATTCCCCAAACAACCACACCAGTGGAACAAACCACATAGGCTAACAGAAAATCCTAAGGGTACCAACCCATATAATCGAGGTTGATAAGAAACCTCACATGATCCCCTAAAAGATTCCTCGGAACACATGGTAGTAATGAACTTCCCAAGAGGGACGCCCCTATATGTGTGACTCAACTTACCTACTATCACCACAGTTTCCTTACCCAAACAATGACATCACCTATATGATTACACATAATGGGATATCCTTGAAATGGGTTCCCACTATATAAATATATTAATACACATCACACATCTTATAAGGTTCTTACCAGGCTTTCATATTATATGAGATTTAAATTCATACCTTAAGACACAATAAATTGGATATGAGGTCTTCACTTCTTAAAAGAACATCAATCATTATTTCTAAAATATGTATATTGCCAAATAAGACTTCAGCCTCACACATCAAAAATATTTTTATAAGGAAACTTTACCCAAACATTCTATAAAACAAAATGAAGGACGACTTTCATATTCATTATTCAATACGAGACATTAACCTTTGAATCCAAATTACATTTTAAAATTACCATATTGAAACATACCACACATATAAATTTGACATGAAGCATCCATATTATTTAAATTTTTTTCTACTTTTATAAGTGGACAAACATGCATTAACATCAAAATAAATTAGATAAAAACGTTACAAATAGCAGAAATATACCATGTTTCCATTATAAACCAATTAAAAGTATTTATTTTTTAAAATCACCAATCTAAATAAAATCCAAACCCAAATCACACATGGAATTAAATCAGATCCATTTCGTATACACAAATATGTATAAATAAGGAATAACCTTGAAAACAATTTTTAAAAATTTATAATACCATTATAACCCCTAAATAAATTAACCATATACATTATCATTGTGCGAATAAAATATAATTTTTTTTATTAAAAAATAATTTATAATTAAATCAAACACATATAGAATAATCATTCATAAATATAAACCATGTATAAATTAAAAACCTATTTTAAACAAGATCTAAAAATATAAAACACCCAACATAATCAACTAACTAAATACCTCATGAAGCATCAGATCATATTTTTAAAATTATTAAAACATGGATTTCCATTTTCTCAACACATTTGGAATATATACAAATAGGTAAAAACAAGAAAAACATAAACAAATATTTTTAATATGTTCTATAATTCTATAAACACCATAATAGATAGGCTAGATATATCATGAATCTAAGAATCAAGTTATAAAAATAATTGAAGCAACACAAATAGAAATGGAATTCTGTATAATGTAAAGGGATGGATAATCCTACTTTTATGGTGTATAAGAATGATAAAACTCATGGAGAGGGTACACTATGGCCCTATTGTTGATCAGATCACCATAGACATAATGAAAATCCGGGCAACCTCGAAATCAAAATTCATAGGGTTTTTCCAAGAAGAAACCCCAATAATCAAGAAGAAAATCTCCCCATTGGAGATGCTGCAGGAAAATGGATGCACAGATGGATGATGTGATGTATGTGAGAGAGGGGGTTTTGGCGAACCATGTTGCATAGGGGGGTTGCAGTGTCAGAAACAGGTCGGGTGAAATGGGAACACTAGGAGTCAGGTCACAATGGAGAACCACACACTAGGGCATAGGGGTGGAGAGGGAGGATATGAAAGGTGATGTGGCCTAACCACCAGTGGAGGGTGGTTGCTGACTCACGGTGGAGCTGGATGGGGTGCGCTGTAGGCTTCTCCACCCAGGGGGATGGGGAGATGGATAGGGGTATCTAGGATTATTTTACAAAAAACATAATGTTTTTTAATAATAATATTACTATATTAATAGTAATATCAACAATATTATAATAATAATATAATGAATAATAATATTTTAACAAAATTTGTCATTATAATGATAATAAAATGATGATGATAATAATATTTATATTATTATTTATATTATTATTATCAAAAAATTATATAAATTTTATTTACATTAAATTTTATTTATTTTAAATATTTCAAAACCACATGGTCACTGGGGCGGACCACATGGTTACAGTTAACCATTCAGTGGCTCTGCACTGGCCTAAATTCCACAAAAAATATTAAACTTAAAAAAAAATTACACAAGAACTCAACATTAACCTCAATGAGGAAATCCAATTCCAAGAAATAATAAAATAAAAATAATTTTAAAGTCCAGGGTTTAAAAAATAATAATGTGAGATAACCTTATGATGTATATAGGTAACCGTTATGCAACATATGTAAATACGGAGTTACATATACTTGAATCACTTATTTTAATAAAAATGATGCTGAATAGACCCTTATGTATTGAATGTAAATCCACCACATCTTTAAGTAGCAAAAAGGGTACTGTTATATGTCTTTTTAAAATAATCAGCATCCTTTACTTACCCTTGGAAAAAAATATCATACTTTTATGTGGTAGAAAAAAAGAAGTATGCATTATGTATTCCTTAAAAATATGAGTATAACATTATAGAGAGAATGTTTCTGACATATGGATGACAATTTAGATGAAAATTTCTAAATACTCACAAGAAAACATATAAATTAAAAATTAACGTGTTTCAAAATGAGGATATTACCTTGTCCAAGACTCATTTAGATTTGAACTCCAAAAATGGTTGTATAACTACATTAACTTGGATTATCAAATGAGGAAGTCACACAACCTAATTATACAGTAAAAAATAATATTTAATCAATGTTTTCTAATATAATATGGGGTATTAATGATATTTTTATCAAAACCATGGTTATCATGGTCTTTTCAGTTGCCCCATATTTCTGTGAATAAAATAAAACTTACAATGGGTATACTCAAATTAATGAATCCACGTAAAAGGAAAATTTGAAATTTGAATGAGGAATTTATAAATGACATGAATAAATTATCCTATGGATCAATAGGCTTTATTATAATATATCCATGGTTATTATTCTAAATAATCTAGTTAGATACATTAAAATCCATCCCTTTTTGTAAATATACTAAAATTTACCAATTTATTTCCCATCACGAGTTTCAAACATGATGTGTTGTCAGGACAATTTTACAAGAGCTATGTCATGACTGAGTTCACTCACAACACATATTATTTATAGTTATTACCTAATGGAGTATCTATCGTATAACTTAAATCCACTTTTAGCTTCATGATACCATGTTAATTTCAAGTAAAAGATCATAACTTATACAATACCAAAATATCATGATGTTTTTTTATACATAAAATCCCCCAATTGTATTTTCCCTATAGTGATCTCTAAACATATATAACATAATATGAAAAAATTAATGTAACCATGATAAACCTAACATATATAATACATTTACATAGTGATTTATATAATAAAAATCACACATAGTCTCACAAAACTAGAAACAAAAGGATTTGTTTTTGGATTATTAACAATTTATAGGACTAATTTTATAACACAGAAAATAATTAACATATAATTATTCTTTTTTATACACTTTTTTGACTTCTTATATGATATAATCATCTTAAAAATTTGTGTACTTGAAAAATAAGAAAGAAATGATCTCAGATTCACAGTAAAGTGAAAATATATATTATAACATAAATGATAACAAGAATAAGACATCTTTATAACAATTATTGATAAAAATTCCTTAGATGGTAATGATAAAACTTGTTATAAATTCTTATGAGCATAAGTTTATCCTTAAAGAATCATAAAATATATAAAATTTTTCAAAGAACATAACAAAAATAAAATTATAAGTGAGAAGGGAACAGATATAATAAATTCATTAAAAATATGCTGTATTAATGAAAACAAGACATATCCATGAATAAAATAGCATCTTAAAAATTTATCATCAGTTGAAAAACAAACAACGAAATGTGAAAAAACTATAAACATACAAAAGTATTTGTAAAAAAAAATTATTTCCAACAACTGTTTAAACAAACCCCTGATATATAAAAGTAATACTTTGTATTCAGAGGGATATATAAATAACTATCCATCATCATTAATAATTTTTTGGTGATGCGGAGACCTTGGTTATGAAAAAATGGCCAATAGAACTAGAACTATTAAAAAGAGTTACAAAATTATAAGTGAAGTTGTTTAACATATCTGTCAAGTATATGACTAACATCATCATGTATATGTTCATTTGAAAAAATGATATTAGTGGAAATAACTATGTTTTCTAGAGAATCTACTATTGTGTTTGCTTCATAGTAAACATTTGATATGATGAAGTTGATGTGAGAATGAAATTCTTGAAACCCTATCTAGACTATAGTAAATAACCATGATAAGTTAATTTCAATGATTTATATTGCTATAAATATGATTTTATATTAACTATCATTCCATAAAATGGTAATGAATTTTTTCAGTTTATGGAGAACAACCTTGATGATACCTATCATCTCAATTTCTAAGGATACAGTTACATCATATAGGAGAAAAAAAATCTACAATACACCCATTATGATATAATAAAATCCCATCATTGCATGATGAAATAGGGTCCCATTTCAAGATCCATCCATGTTCAATTTTATCTAACATGAAAATTTTTAATGCCAAAAAACCAATAAAGTACTTATAAAAGGTTCAAAATCACTATTCACACCCAGGTAATCCAAGGCTATGAATTAATAAATTATGTAATTGGAAGGATAAATTATAATGGGATCACCGCTTTTCCCTTACTAAGGAAATTATTGTGTGGATACCTACCAAGAAAGATATGGTAACTACAAAGAAATATTAGTCCCTTATTTTTGGCCCATCTGATGTCATTTTTACTAGGATGATGATGTTCAATACATCTTGGATTGGGCCATCAATATTCACAATCATTTGAAGTCCTTCAATAATAGTGTCTCAATAAAATATTTTAGTTTGAAATGTTGTTTTTCCTATTCATGAAGTGAATGATTTATAACTAGAAAAAAGAATATTAAACTCGCTAAGGTAACTATAAGGAAATATTATTCTCCATTCATAGTGTCTTCTTGAAGAAATACTTATTGAAAATATTCTTTAGATGACCAAGATAATCGTAATGAAGGAACATCTTTGTAGGGACGTGAAATGAAGGATTCAAGTGCCCGAACTGGCCGCACTAGTGTCATACAACCGAATGGTCCAATGGACATGAATCATTTACCAAATATTAGGAATACTTAAGAAAATGTTCCTTAGGAATATACTTCCCCACAGATTGGGAAACGGAAAAGAAAATGGCTACATTGGATTGCCAACCGTCTATGATCTTGAAACCCACTCAACTATTAATGATTCATCTATTATCTATTGGAATCACTATTAATTGAAAGGGAATAACTAATCCTTGATCTATCTATGAAGACCCACATAGAAAATATAAGTCATCATTAATTCTATCGATGTTTCATTCATATTTACAGAAACCGGTTTCTTGAAATGGCCAACATATTCTTTCACCGTATGTTTACCTTGATGAATACACATGAGATATTCCATTTTCATATTCCTAAAATTTTCGGGTATGAACCATCAGATGAAGTCTAACATAAACAAATCCCATATCATCCCATATCAAAATGACAGGAAGGGAAACAACTCTTATTTACCCAAATCAAGTCTTTCACATAACCCAAGAACTGCTTGAACCCTTATGGTATTGGGAGTACATAACTTCTAAAAAATATTCTCTACCTCTTCACACTGCCCTAATGGTGATAACATGTCTCTATCACCAAAAAGGACCTGAAACAAATGAGATGATTCAAAAATTGTGAATGACTCCTCATAAAAATTATGGACCATTCTAGTTTTCATTTTATTAACAACTTGAGAAACATAAAATCAAATTCAATATCAATCTAAAAAACAAAATGGATTTATATCTCATTCCAAAATACGAGGCTATTAATCCAAACACATACCCGCATAATGAAAGACTCCCTTTTTAAAATATTATTTTAATTTTTAAATTTTCTAATATCATTCATTAAATTCTGCTTTCCAAATACCAAAACCCAATTTTTAGAAAGACTTCAATGTACGAAATCATTTACCTTTTCTAAATAACTATGGAAAAAATAAGGCTAGGCCAATAATTTGAAATACACACCCATGTAATCCCATGTACAATTAGACATGTGTTCATCTACTTCCATCCATTTGTACCAACGTGTAGTTTCCATACACACCCAAAAATGTGAATTCATTCATATGTTGTTCCTAAGGTTCCACCCAATCCATTTTCAAAGTGATTCCAATAAATTACCTAATTCTTAAAATAAAATAATTTCGGTTTTAGAAACAAATTTACCAATTTTAATCAATTTTTAAGAAAACATATTCATTTCAAAAAATCCATTACCCAAACCAAAACCATGAAAAAACTCAACATGTATCAAACTACCTGAGTGGGGGACTTTTAGTCATGCTTATCCTGCTGACATTGTAGTGGATCATACCCCATGTAAGCATCAACAACTTGGAGGGAAATAACCCATATACAATAAATTAAGTTTGACAAACAGTCTAGGATAAATCATGATGTAATACGATATTGCCCCTATTTCCATCCCTTAATCCATGAAAATAATAGAGGCCTTCAATCCTGGACTACCCCTGGTAACTTGAGAATCAGTGCAAGAAAAAATTCACCAATCTCATCCTGCACAAACCTGAGGAGACCTCGTCATTATAATATACAACTACGAGATATCCCATATACAATGGTCCTCCATGTATACCATTTTTCAGAAACTGACATATTTCAAACCTGAACCAATCACCTGAGTCGGTATGTGGCATGGTGTGAAGTGAGTTCCTGAGCCCCAAGGGATATAAAATAGTGGTGGGAAACAAAGTTAAATAGTTGGGAATGATACCAGACTATAAATAAAAGACATATGAATAGAAATATCTGATTAAAATATAACACTAATATATGAAATGAAATAACTTTTGAGGTTAAATTATGTCTACGTAACCCTGGGGTTACCCCTCTCACACAGAACCATGCTCACAACAAAGGAAACCAATCTGTAGAGGATTCTGAAACTGAAATGGTATAGTAGGAATGTGCACTAAAACGCATAGTGTGAAATCAATACAGATTCCAGCCCTTTCTTTTCCCAAAAAACATTCCATTAATGACAGTTCTAAATACAGTAATAAAAGTAGGTTTTCACATTTTTCTTACCTAATATATTTTTCCCCATTAAATAAAAAACACTTTCCCCATTTAATTTTCAATACTTATTATCCTTTTAATTCCAAAATTCTAACTAAAACAAACCATGTATTTTATATAATTAACCAAATAAAAAATAGAAAAAATAAAAAAATGTAACAGTTCAGGATGAATCTAAAATAATAGGAATAATAAAATTTAGATAAAAATAATAAATTTCATTGTTGATAAACATCTATAGAAGTCCCCATGAAATACAAAATTCAGTACCACGCACTAGATTTGGTGAAGCCCCTATGTTAATAACCATGTGGATTCTCTAAACAACCTCACCAGTGTCCCAACCAACATAGACTAAAAGAAAACCAAGGGGGTATCAACCCATATAATCGGGGGTGATGAGAAACCATCACTCAATCCCCTAAAAGATTCCCCAGAACAAATGGTACTAATAAACTACATAAGAGGGAGGCCCCTACACGTGTGACTCACCTTACCTACTATCACCAAACAAGCCTTCCCCAAATTGAAACATCACCTATATGATTACACATAAGGGAAATCCTAGAATGGGGTTCCCACAATAAATATATTCATACACATATCACATCACATAAGGTTCTTACCAGGATGTCATATCATATGAGAATTCAAACCAAACCTTAAAACATTTTTAATTGAAAATCAAGAATTCACATCATATAAAAACCTCAATCATTAATTTGAAGACATGTATATAACTAAACAAGACTTTAGTCTCACACATCCAAAATAATATTCTGGGAAAACATCACCCAAAAATTCTCTAAAACTGAAACAAGGACAACATTCATATTCATATTTCCAAGTGGGACCTTACGTGTTTGATCCCAATTCCTTTTTAAAAATACAATATTAAATCATTCCAAAAATTTAAATATGACATGATGCATCGATATTATTTAAAAATTTATCATCTTTTATAAGTGACCATTCACACCATAACATAAAAATAAATTATAAAATTACGTTATAAATCCCAAAAATATATCATGTTTCTATTAGAAACCAATTAATACCAAAAAAGTTTTTAAAATCAACAATTTAAATTAAATCCAAACCCAAATCACACATGGTATTAAATCAGATAAATTTGGCATACATAACTATATTTAAATAAGGAATAACCTTGAAAAAAATATTTAATAAATTATAGTACCATTAAAACCCCAAAATAAGTTAACCCTATACATTTTCATGGTCTGATCAAAATATAGTTTTTTAATTAAAAAATTATGTGGAATTCAGTAAAACACATATAAAATAAGAATTCATAACCATAGACCATGTACCAATTAAAAAAATATTTAAAACAAGTTCTAAAAATAAAAAATCCACCACAATACTCTAACTACATAACTCATGAAGAATAAAATCGCATTTTAAAAATAATTAAAACAAGGAGTTTTATTTTCTCAACACATTGAGAATATATAAAAATTGGTACAAACATGAAAAAATTAAAAATATATTATTAATAAGTTTGAAAAATCTATAAACACCATAATATATAGACTAGATATATCATGAATATATGAATCATGTTATAAAAATATTTGTAGCAACACAAGCACTAAAGGAATTGATTATAAAGTAAAGGTATGTAAAATCCTACTTCGGTGGTGTAAAAACATGATAAAATTCATGGAGAGGGTATATTATGCACTTGTAGTTGATTTGAACACCATAGACATAATGAAAATCGGGGAACCCTCGAAATCACAATTCATAGGGGTTCTCCAAGAAGAATCCCCAATAATGAATAATAAAATCTCACCAGTGGAGATGCTTCAGGAAAATGGATGCACAGATAGATGATGTGATGACTTTGAGGAAGGGGGTTCTGGAGAACCATGTTGTGTAGGGGTTTCACTATCGGAAATAGGTCAGAGGTGGTGAGAACACTGGGATTTATGTCACACTAGAGCACCACACACAGGGGGTAAGGGTGGAGGGGGAGGATATGAAAGGGGATATGGCCTGACCACCAATGGAGGGTGGTTCCTGAATCAAGGTGGAGCTTTCTAGGGTGCACTGTAGGCTTCTCTACCATGGTTGATGAGGAGATGGACATGGGGAGCTATGATAATGTTTTTTAAAACATAATGTATACTACTAATAATAGTACTATATTAATACGAACAACAAAAATATTTTATATTAATATTTAAAATAAAAATATTATAACAAACATTATAATAATAATTATAATAACATGATGCTGATAATAATAAAAGTAATAATAATGACAACAACAACCACAATAATAATAATAATAATATTATTATTATTATTATCAAAACATTGTTTAAATTATTTTTAAATTAAATTTTATTTATTTTAAAAATTGAGAAACCATACGATCACCTAGGCTGACCACACAGTTACCGTTAACCATGTCATGGTTTTGAAGTGGCCTGAAACCCACCATAAATATTAAACATCATAGATTTTTGACACACACTCAACCAGAACATCAATGAAAAAATCCAATGCCATGAAATAATAATTTTTTTAATGGCCAGGGTTTGGAAAAGAATAATTTGAGAAACCCTTATAAAGTATATACGTTACCCTTCATAAACCTATTTAAATATAGAGTTAAGTATAATTGAATCACTTTTTTCAATTAAATGATGTAGAATAGACCCTTATATATTGCATGTAAATCCACCATACCCTTTGAAAACCCTATAATCCTTTAATGTGGTAGAAGAAAAAAGTAGTATCCATTACGTATACTTTAATAATAAGAGGATACCCTTACATATAGAATGTTTCTGATGTATGGGTGTCAATTTAATTGAAAATATATAATGTTTCACCAGAAAACATATAAATTAAAAATTAATGGTGTCTAAAAATGGGGATTTTACCTAGTCTAGGACTTATTTGGATTTGAACTCTACAAAGGGGTGTATAACTACATTAACGTAGATTATCATCCCAGTAGGTCACCAACCATAATTATACACTAAAAATAATATTTAATTATGATTTTATAATGGAATACACTATTTTAATGATATTTTGGTCAAAACCATGGTTATCATGGTCTTTTGAGTTTCACATTATTATAGCGACAGAAAGAAAACATATAAATGGTATGCAAAAATTGATGAATCAACGTAAGAGGAAAATGTGAACCATGAATGATGATTTTATAAATGACATGAATACATTATCCTATAAATCTATAGGTTTTATTACAAGATATTCATGGTCATCATTCTAAATATACTAGTTATATAAATTAAAATGAATAATAATATTTTTAATGATACTACACTTTTCCATTGAATTTCCCATCAACGTTTCATACATGATACTTTTTCAGGAAAATTTTACATGAGATTTTTCATGAATGAGTTCACAAACAATGCATATTATTGATGGTTATTACCTCGTTTTGTATCTATCATATAACTTAAATTCCCTTTTATCTTAATGATGCCATGTTAATTTCTATTAAATCATCATAATTTATACTATACCAAAATATCATGATGTTTTCCTATACATAGAATCCCCCATTTGTATTTTATATATATTACTTTCTAAACATATATAACATAATATCAAAAAATAATTAACCCATTTTCTGAAACCAATTATTGTTACCATGATAAACCTGACATATATAATACATTGACCCAGTGATTTATATAATAAAACTCACATATAGTCTCACAAAACTAGAAAATAATGGATTTTTTTCTAGACTATTAACAAATTACAGAGATAATTTTATAACATAAAAATTCATTATCATATAATTATTCTCCTTTAAACCATTTTTGACAACTACTATGATATAATCATATGAAATATTTAGGGAATAGAAACATAAAAAAGAAATTATCTGAGAGTCATAGTTAATGGATAATATAATAATAAATGATAAAATTCCTTAATTGTTAATGGTAAAAACTTTTATATAAACTTATAAGGATAAAATGATCCTTAAGGAATCATAAAATATAAAAAAAATTATCAAAAAACATATCAAAAATAAAATAACAAATGACATGGGAATACAATTAAGGAATTCATTAAAAATATGTTGTATTCATGAAAACATTCCATATCCTTGAATATAATAGCATCTTTAGAATTTATCTTCATCTAAAAAACAAACATGGAAATGTTAAATACTATAATCATATGAAAGTATTTGTTTAAAAATTTTATTTCCATCTAATGTTTAAACAATAACCTGAGATATAAAGGTAAAATATTTTATTTAGAGGGAAAAATAAATAAATATCTGTCCTCATTCATCATTTTGTTATGCTGTTGAGACCTTGGTTAAGAAAAAATGGCCATGAAAATTAGAACTATTAAAAAGAGTTACAACTTTCTTATATAAGATGTTTTACATATGTATATATCATGTATATGATTAAAATCACCATGTATATATTCATCTGAAAAAATGATATTAGTGGAAATAACATTGTTTTCAAGAATATATACTATTTTGTTTTCTTCATAGTGATCATGTGTTTTGATGAAGTTGATGCAGGAATTAAAATCTATGAAACCAATCTAGATTACAGATAATTACCATGATAGATTATTTTCAATGATTTATATTACTATAAACATGATTTTTGATTCACCAACAATCCATAACTTTGTAATTAATTTTTTATAGGTAAGGGAAAAACCATGATGAGACCTATCATCTCAGTTTCTAAGGAAGTGGTGACATCAAATGGGACAAAAAACAATCTATAATACCAACATTATGATATATTAAAATCCCACCATAGCATGGGGTAATGGTGTTCCAATTTCAATCTCCATCCATGTTCAATTTTATGTAACATTAAAATTAAGAATTCCAAAAAACCAAAACTCTACTTATATGAGGGTAAAAATAAATATTCACACCCAGGAGGTCCAAGACTGTGAATTAACAAATTTATTAATGGGAACGATCAATTGTAAAAATTTATAAATTTTTTGATAGCTGAAATAATTCCCAAAATCATAAATTATTTATTAAAGAGTTTTAGGTTGGAATGTAGTATTTCTCATGAAAATATTAAAAAAAGTAGTTGCATAATACATGTTGTGTAGTTCTAGGGAGGTTTAGATACTACAGAAATGTTATACTTGTGTAGGTAAATGTTTTTACTATAATGGATGGAAATTTTATTTATATGTCCAATTTTATACATACTCCAAATAAAGAGGAATCGAATATAGAAAAAGGGAAATAGTCCTCCTATGGTTCCTATATAATTCAAGAATTTATCATTTCTAATAAGAGTCATTTTCAACCCATAATGGATTAAAATTATTTGCCTCAACTATTAACATCTACCGATAATCTTCCATAATGGGTGGATTCATTAAGGATCTTTTTATTACGTATCCCATAAAATGAAAAGAATAATAATATATATTTAGTGGAGACAAGATGGAGCCATAAGTATTTTAGTAGTGTAGATGGGATTCACCATGTTTTCAAAACAAGATTGGAAGCAATAATGGTCATGTAATATTCAGAAATGGATAAGATAATAAAATAGAGGGGGTCACATTGTCTGACCCCCTAGAATAATATATGTAAAATTAAGGGGATTTTTTTTGAAATACTAATACATGGGATGAGTTAATAAATTCCCTTACCATGTCGAAAAATTTAAACGTAAATCCAACACCATAAATGAATATGAAGATAATTACCCAGAATTTTGAAACAAATTCCTTTATCACATCACATTTGATGGAAATATTTCCTCATTTTCATATCTTCTAGAGATGGTATTACAAGGAAATATTGAATGGGCATACCTTTAAATAAACCCAAATAGATTCCACATGAATATTTTATTTTAAAATTATGCTACATTATTTGAAATGATATTGCTAATTATCTTGTGAAAATAATTAATAAGTTAATTTTTCATGAAGAGCTGAATATGATAAGAGTTTTCTACTCTGAGAATCATGGTGATGAATTGTGAAATGATTACACAATAAAGGAAGAGATTTAAAAATAAATGATTTCCCTACCTGTACACATAAAAACTAATCACATCCCAGGATTTCTACATGATGAATTTTGAGAAACCATTAGGTCCTCTCCAACGAATAAGTATTAAGATAAAACATTTTATGAAAAAATTTTCTCCATAGGAATGATGGTAATATCAATATTATATTAAGGGAGAATAATTTTGGGAATATTTTTTTTAAACTTGACTTCCTTCAAGGTGTCTCCAATGAATAGGTTTATATAATAATCTATAGTTTTATGTATTAGGATTTCTTTGTTCGTCATGATTAGTTGACCCACATTAATAAGAGAGACCGGTGTTCCAGACATTATAAATCATTTAAGCGAGTTATAGAATATGTAATTTATGTCCCATTACATGATCAATTTTTATTTGATGATTTACCTTTGAATATTTATAATTATATGTAAAACAGACTTTATTTTAATGTTGAGTTTAACAAATTTTTAGAGATCCTAGGATAAATAACTATTAGTGTAGGCATCTTAATGAATCATGAGGTTCCCATCATTGTGAGATAAGTCATTGTATAATGAGATGAATTTTTACATACTACCTGATATATTTCTTGTCTTATGCACTTTCAATATCACCATAAGAAAAATCATTATTCCTATTTTGGGATGAGATATATACCTCAGTGAAAAGAATTCCATAGACTAGGTGTTCCACAAAAAAATAGAATCTAAATTGCATAGGGTATTTCTCCTCGTATTCGATGAGGATAAAAAATATTGGATGCTTATCTGGATTCATCAAATAATTATGTGTGGAAGATATAGTGCCCCATTTATTGAGAGAATAAATGTAGAAAATTGATCTATCACAAATGTTAGTAACCATTCAATTGGTATGATTTTACTGCAAATTTTATTCCCCCACTAGTAAATTTTACCAAGACTATTATTTTCAATAAAATAATTGATATCATTGGATGATAAGGGGAAGAAGGTTGAAATAATTTTGTCATCTAAAATAACTATGTTTTTAAATTCCTCCATGATTAGTTTAGAATCATTAATATTTCAATTTATGAGATTCAAGAAATTATAATGATAAATATTTAGTTATATTTCTTCATGGAATAAAAGATTGACTAATATAGTTTAAAATGAATGAAATTATAATCACAAGGGTGAATCAGATTACCATTGTTGTGAACAGAGATTCTATCCATAGAGTGAGAAATGACCCAAGGGGATCCCATATCAGTAGAGTAAATTTTGATTCCCACAATGTGATATCCAAATCTTATTAGTCTATTAACATAAAAAGATAAACTCCCCTTATATTATGCTATGTCAGAATCATTTTGTTTCTGGTTATGATGGTATATCTTTATGGAGTTGGTTGATTATATTTTGACACACCTTAAAATTTACAATAATAAAAATTCATTTGAATAGTTATTTTTCTTTGTATTTCCCCCCTATTTTCATTCATCATTATATATTTATGAGATGGGATTTTTTGGACTTACTATATTTCCTTATATTAGAGGATATAGAGATGATAGGGAAATTTATATTATCATGGAACTTTTTAGATTTTTCATTAAGTTATTTTATATTAGAATCAGAACAAGATTGTTAATTAAAAACTACTATGGAAATTTAACTATTATTTATATTAACTTTTGTTACTTGGGAGATATTAGTGCAAGTAGAGTGAGAGGAAATATTTCATATATAGCATTAAAGTTCCTATTTATCTTCTAAAAATTTATGTTTAGTGAAATAAACTATTCTTGGTGTAACATGTCAATTATCAGGAGGATTCAAAAGATAAGTGTAATTTGAATTTTCATTTGAAACTAGATAGGTTAGATGAAAAAATTGGTTTATTTTAAATATAATTATCATTATCTTCCACCACAACAATTTGTTTCCATAACTTCATCAAGGATCTAGAATAAATCTTCATGAAACAACATCTATTAGGGGAGTCTTTATTTCCTTTGGACATAAATCTCATTCTTATGAATGAATATTATGAATTTAAATTTTAAAAGGCTTGAATTCATTCATGTTCCCACATTCTATGGTTTTATACGATAAATCCAGATTGTAATGACCATCTTGGTTATAGTTGTGTTTCACACCATTCAGTACTAGTTCTAGTAGAGTAAGAATATATAGAAGTATAATTGATATATTTTGAATCATGGGTCAATGAAGTGTCCCCAAAATTCTTACCATTACTATAAACTAGAACTGGTCTAGTTAGAAATTATGGTTTATAATTTATTTTCATCCATATATCCCAGAAAAATAGAAATTTAATATCTTTTTGGAGTACTACTAGTGATAAATTTACTTCATTTTCTTCCATTATTTGAAGGTTTTCCTCTCTCAAAGTTACCTCCCATAAGTAAATATTTTTTCATAATTATTTCCTGTATTTGGAATTTCTAAAATTAGGAGGATTGACTATTTTTTTATGGACATATACATGTTTTTGGTTTTAACCAAAATATTACACAAATCAAAAAATTGGGGAATGTTCTCAACTTCCAATTTCATCTTAAATTATGATCACTAGAAGTCATTGAGATGATATTAGGTAATTTGGAATCCATGTTTTCATCATCAAAGATATAATAAAAATATTAAAATTTTCATTGTAATGTATTTTTCTATTTTTTTAGTGGAACACAGAACTAAAGAATGATCACTGAGTACTTTTGGCCACAATTACACCAAATATTAACAATAGGGATAAATATAGATTAGATCCATCAACTACATTTGATTAAAAGGATTATGATTAAGATTCAATTTTGAATATTAAAAAATTCATGTTTCAAAATTATGTTTATTGATTTATAGTTGTTTTTACGATCCCCCTTTTGGTTGAGGATGATGTGAAAGAAATATTTTACAATTTGAATTAACATCCAATTTCTAATTCCCAAACAATAACCTAGTTTTTCAATGAGATCCATGTTAGACAGAGGATTATGTGATTTAGTGATATTAAATCATTGAAATATGGAGAATCTAAGTAGGACAAACCTCTACTGAAGCTCCAAATGGGCTTCCACCAATTAAAATAATAACATCATAATTATAAATGGTCCTTCTCAATCAACGATCCTTATTAGGTTTTGAAGATTCAACATTTAGTGCCCATGAAAAAGAGGCACACATAATTCCTATATTGAATTTTAATTGAGATTAGAGGGGTAGAGTTTATTTATCAGTCAACTCATTTGTTACTTTTTTATTAGAAGTTACTAGTATGGATAGAATCAGGAGATGCCTCAATTATGTGATTAGGTCAATTAATAATCCACATGTTCATAGGGCTCAAATTCTTGTTCCATCTTTTACACATTGAAATATTATTTTGCTGAAATAACTCATACATTTGTGTGGATATTAATGTAAATAATAAAAATATCATAAAAATATGTCGATAAAAAAGAATGTGTTTTTAAAGAATAATATTGGGAATAATTTATTTTCCATGAAGAATACATAGAATTCACAGGTTTCATAAAACATAAAAATGGTATATAAAATCCTTAAATAAATAATTTTATAGTTTAAACATGGTCACCTAGAATAATCACATAATATTGTTAAAAACTGGATAAAACATAAAACATAACTCAATAGAGGATATATAATATGATCATAATTAATACCAAATAATTAAAATTTATTTTAGAAGTCATTTTATATTTATCATTGTAAAATTCATAGCTTGAGGATTATTTTTTAAAAGTAGCCTTAACTTTTTTAATTTCAATGTGAAAAAAGCCATTAATGAAAATTTATTAGGATACAAATATATTTTCCACTAGAAATAAATTAAGATCATATACTAAAATGTAAAATCTAGTGAACATAGTGTAATAAAAATTAATAATAATGTGCGTAACTTCATTGGAGAATGTTTTGTTATCATGTCCCTAAGCATTACCCCTGATTTTCATGAAATTTTCATAAAATATTATATTAAATATTAAAATATCAATTCCCTATTTTGAAGAATTATTAATATAAATATCCATTTATTAACTATATTGATAAAAATTCTCTTCATATATTAGACTGTTATAATTGTTTTCAAAATAGGTCATTATAATAACAACCATTTTTACTATGTTCATAAAATCTGTGTTGATATTCTTCATATCATAATGATGAATATTTAGAAACCCTTATTGGTGTTATAATTCTTGTTCTATAATACTTTTAAATTTTATTCTTCCATAAAACATGTTTTTTGTATCATTTCATTGTATAAAAATATGTGATGATCTATATTATTGTTATTTATATTTATCATTGGATTACATTATAATGATAATTAATATTATTTTTATTCAAAATGGAAACTTATTATTGCTATATATAAATTGTATATTTAAATTATAATAATCAAATATATAATAAACCAGTACATTATGGTGGTAGTGAAATATTGAATGCATCATTCCATAGAGGTTGTATTATGAACATATGCATGTTTGAATATTTATTTTTAGAATGGGATGATAAATATTGTAAAATGGGTTTTAATTTTGTTTTATTATGACTGATATATATATATATATATGTTCTAAATATTTATTTAATTACACTTTTTTAATAGCCATTTATGGTGGGGATTGAAAACGAAACATGTTCCGTCATGGAGGACATAGTCCACACAAATATTATTCATGATTTTGTTCTTCACAAAGAAATAGGAAATTTTCCTAGTACATGAAACGTCATTATTATAAAAAAATCCTTTAATAATATTTTTTTATCATTTAAGACGGTGTAATTAATTATTAGGAATTCAAATAGTGCATAGAGGTATAGAAAAGTTGAAAAATTGTAAAAATATTATACCATTCATCATTAACTATCTACTTTGTATTGAACAGTTAATGTACAAAAAATTTAAAATAAAAGTGGATCCTTATGGATCTTTTGATTTTTTTGGGGTAGTTTTGGAGTAATGTTTTCCAAATATCGTGGGATTTTGTGTGAAGGGATGTGAGGAGATAAGTTCCTATTTTATAAATGAAATGGGATGTAGTAATTGTGCATAGATAGAAAATTTCAATAATTGGGTTATAATATTATTTAATGTAGATAAATAATTGAGAGATAATGTAGAGTGAAAAATATAAGGTTGATCCACACCCCAAACACTAAATTAAAAACTTGTTTGTAACATTTTAGCCAATTTACACTGAGGATACCCATTTTTACCATTATTTTCCCAAGAGTAACTTGTAAATACATAGTAAATTTATCCATTATGAAAAGAAGAAAATTTTGTCTTTAATATATAATTTGGACCAAATAATTAAAAAAATAAATTGATTTTTTTTTTATTTTTTTAAAGTGATAAAAAAATTTCATCAATACACTAAATGTATTAATTGTTTAGTGTTGTAATACTTAAATTACTACCTAGAATTTTTTTACTATTAAAAACCAATATATTTTTAATTAAAATTCCACTTATAAAAGATATATGTTCTATATGAAAGTGGTTTCATAAAATCCAACTTAATACTTATATTTTAATAATTTTATAAAATTCATGATTTATTGTAAAAAATCTTATTTTAACTATTCCTATATAAAGTATTAATTTAAGAAAAATATAAAAAATAAATAGTTTTAATACAATAATTCAATGAATAATTTTCAAATTCTATAACTAATTTCAAATTCACAATAATAAATATAGAATTTTTAATGAAAATCATAAAATATAATGATAACCTTTTTTGTAGGATGTTTGATTTATGTATACATTCAATTATTTTTCATAAAAATTATTCATTTATCTACTACTAAAATGTTATTCATAACTGAATATATTACTCATAAATAGAATTAAATTTTGAAAAATGATATTATTTTTGGTTTAACCATTCTAATTCGATTAATATTTAAAATGAATACAAATGTGATTTATTATTTTCATTATATATATATATATTTAATAAATTAATTAAAACCTTTATTAAATTTAATTTATATTGATAAAATATGAATACCAATATTATTTTTAATGTTTGTGGATAAACATATCAAATATAGTATTTATATAGGGGTGGGTGGGGGATCTCTTGTATTTATGGTATTAATGAAAAGAACTAAAATTCAGTGTTACATTTTAAATAATAAATGATATTTTATGTAAATAAATTTATATTAACAATTAAATTCCAGATTTTAATGTTTTTGACAGTGACAAATATGTCAATCATATCTGTAAATTTATCAAAACAGAAAATAAGATTAATTATTAAATGTATTGAAATTCTAGATGAATAAATAATAATAACCTAATACAGATCAACCAATGGTGGTAAATTGTAATGGTAAAAATGTTATTAGTTTCAACAAAATAAGATTTTTTGTAAAATATAATGGTAATAATGTGACTGGGTTTTTGAAACTAGTTGTTCAATCGACATCATTTTAATGGACCATCTGATTATATAAAAATTTCTATTAAAATAATATTGGTGAATATGAAAAAAACGTATCAAAAAATTAATATAAAAACACTATTATGATAATACTATTTTTAAAAATTCATTTCATTATATTATTAATAACTAATAATAATGACTTTTTATCTGTGAAAACATTCATAGAAATAATATATCATCTGAGAGAAATGCATTCAACTTTTATGAGAATGAAGGGAATGATTATTGGAATAATCATTATATAGTAATGAATGAAATTTCTTCATAAGTAATTGAATTTATTATATTATGTTAATTAAATGTAAATATCATTGAAATAATAAAAAGTCATCTTAACCACCTAATATCTTAAGATTGGTTGTGTAGTGAATTTCTCCCTCAAAAATTTAAATAAAATGGAAAACTAAAAATATTTTGAGGAAAATTTTGTTGCATAAAATAATATAAATCATCATATTATAGTTTTATTATGATTATAACAGAAAATATCATGATATAAAATATAGTTTTTAATCCAAATTTCACTAATCGATTACCTCAATAAGAGTAGTTTTATATTTGCCAATAATTGAAAATTATATTATTAATTATTTACATGGAATGGAATTATTATTATCAATTGAAATAATTTTATTGAGGAAAAATATCACACCTAGATTTTCAATAAATTATAATAAATTATTTTTGGATATGATATTTCATATTTTAGAAGGTATTTATTAATAAGGATTAAATAGTTTTTAAGATAATATATCTTTATAAATTTACATTTGTTGTTCATTTTTAGGGTTATACACATCAAATTGTTTTCCGTGTACCTATAACTTAGATGTTTAAACTTATATATCATACATTTAATGTAAAAATTAGTTTAAGTTACTAATATATAAATCATAGTGAAAAAAAAATTAAATAATATATAGTGAATATGAAAAAAAATTTAATTCCTTATCAACCTCTATATGGTTCAAAACACACATATATAAAAAATAATGAATTTTTTATTCAATTTGGTTGATTTAAAATATTATACGAGTTTAAATATAACTTCTTGTAATAAAATCACTGGAATCGTATATTTGAAAAATAAATAAAACCAATATAGAATATATCTTATTGAATGGGAATTATTTTATTCATATATCATTTATCAATTAATTTCAGATGACTTATATTAACTATAATCACTATAAAATCCATGTAGACAATAAATATGAAATTTATCATTACAAAAATCAAATATGGAAACAAATTAGAAGATATATTGATAAATGTCTTATATAAATGTGGTGATTTAATATGAATGTTTTTATTGAACACATATGAATACAAATTTCTTATTATCTTAATAGAATATTTTATGAAACAAGAATGGTTATTAAGAAACTAATAAGAAGAGGGTTGTAAAAAATAAAAAATTTCGAAGAAGTATTTTTCAATTATGAATCACTTAGTCACTGACAAGATGTTTATTATAAGAATCATACAATTTTGATATATAATCCAATGAGTATTCCAAAAAAAAAATAACTAGAATTGTTAAATAATAAATTTTTAATAATTTAAACTACATATTAATGTTGACCTTATTAATTTGATCTCTTATTTTTATTTAAATATAAAATGAAAAAATATGAATTCTCATAGAATAAATTAATTAAATGGATTATAAACTAAATCATTCACAAAATTAATATAATTACAAAATATATAAATTATTTATAATATAAATAACAAATGTAACAATTTTAATTTTTTAATTTATTTGAATATTTTTATATTTATTCAAGTGAAATTTATATATTTCACATTATTTTCAATTTTTTGCTATTAATTTTGACTTTATATTCAAATATATAAGTTCACTAACAATTATATTTTTACAAAAAACATCATTTTCAAAAATGGTATTTATTTATTTTTGTAATTTTTTTTACCATCATAATATCAAGAAATAACAAAAAATATGCTCGTTTTTTATACATTAAAAATAATTGAATTCTTACATTATATTTTAATTTTTTTTATTATTTTCATTATAATTTTTTATAAATTAATAAAATATGAAGCTAACTGCATATTTTTTATTTTTTAGAAAAAATTTGTCTATGATATTTATAAATAATTGGATATAAATGCGTTCAATTACTAAATCATATATTGTTTTTATTCTGAATAAAACATACTGTTTATTTACATATAAATTTATTTTATGTGTTCCTATATCAATAAATTATTTTCCACTACATTAAATAAATTTAAATCAAAATTTTTAAGATTTACAATATTTTTTCATATAGTATATTAAAAAGAGAATTATATGAAATTATTGTATTAAATAAATACAACACTAGATTAAATATATGTAATGAAAAAAAATTACATGTATAAATATTGTGAATAAAATCATTAGTTAACAATAGTGACCGAATTATATTGTTTTGATGTAATATTATACAAAATATATAGGATGAAACATTTAATTTTTTAAAATAAATTTAGTATTACTCTACTAATAATGTAATTCATGGATATCCATTATAGAATGTACATATAAATAACCATTGAAGTCACATGATAATTTATAAAATGATCATATAAATGTATTACTAGAAAAAGATTACCAAATATATTATATATAAAAGTGTGCATCATATTCATTTATCAGCATTAAACAACTATAAACTATATATTATATGTGGAAAATATGAGGAATGTTAATTTATACATTCAAATTTTCATAAGTTTTCCTATATAATAAAAAATTATCGATCTATCATATAAAATTGATTCTTGATATCTATTATATAAAAAAAATTAAATATAATAGCTAATATATTGTTTACAAGACAAAAAACCATATTCAATTTTTTCATTTGATTTATTAAATTATATCTACCATAAAAAGTATCAAATATCAAAATGAATGACTCTTACCACATGTATACTAATACAAGGGACCTATTTTTCCCATCAATTAGAAATGAGTAGAATTATAATGATTATGAATATATTTTCATTGAAAACACCCCCACCTCCACACACATATATATATAAGGAATCATTAACAAGATAGTTTTCAAATGAATTGGTGGATTTTTATTTATTTTAAATAGACAATTTTTAAAAATAAATTTTCTTTGGTAATTAAATTAATAAAAAATCACATAAATTATATTTTTATGAAAGTTAAATTGAGATTTTGAATTTCTATATAGGATTATTTAGTCTTAAGAATAATTATATGATTATAAACATTGAATAGTTATATATTGTATAAAATATTTAATCCTTTATGATAATGTTCCAGACCAAACTTATGAAATATTAAGGGATTTTTTAAATTAAATATTAATATTTGACAAATATTGATTAATAATTTTCAATATTAAAATAATATAACATTTACAATTATTCTATATATATCAATACACCTTAGTTTTGAATTTATTATTAAATATATTATAATTATAAATACTTTTATCAAAATGGTAGTGTACATTTTGTTTTGGTTAATTTTAATTAACAATGATTAAACTAATTTTTGTAATATGTCCCTAAAACATATTCATATTTTATTATTTTCATAGATAGTGAAATTATATGACTGAAAATAACTCAATGATATATCTTAATGTCTTTGGATGTTTTTTACAATTTTTTTTGAAAATTATTGTCAAAAATTCACTAAATATTAAAATAAGTTTTTTATAAAGATGCTTAGAGGATTTTGTAAGTTAATGAAACCATTAAATTTTTTTATCAATTTTTGTTACTATATATATATTATTTTAACATAGCACATAAATGAATTTAGTTTTGATAAAAAAAAGTTGTATTTCTATTACCACACTTAAAAGTGGGTCCACATTATTAGTGATAAATAATGTTCTCATAAAGGACACCCTTTAGATGTAAATGAAATAGAACCGATAAAGGCAGAACATGTTATAGTCTACTTTTTTTATAACAATACATTTCAGTAACCATTATAACCTATATAAAAATATATAATTTTGTATAATTAAATTTTACATCATGAATAAAAACAATAATTTTTATATATATTTTTTAAAAAATATTTTATATAATTAAATTTACACATTCCATTCAAAATAATTTAAGAACATTAATCTATCATCAATTTTGGATCATGTGATCCCCACTAAAAATAGTCCATCCATGGTTACAGTTGCTAAAAAAACCTCAACGAATGAAAAATAATCAACCTAAATAAGAAAACAAATCATATATTTGTAATACAATGAAAAATAAATTAAAAATTAATATGAGTGAATACATTAATAAATTGATAATTTTATATTGAAATAACAATTGATATTATGCCATTCATATCATGTATCGTATTGAGGTGAAGTTGATACATAAACATTGAAAATGTGTATTGGGTAATTTTTCCATAGTATCAATACAATTTGATTGTTGTATCATGGTTTTGAGTATCTCATTGTTATTTTGACTAAAAATAAAGTCAATTTTTAATAACGGAACTAATGGAGTTATATTGGTCACACCATTATTTGTACGGAAATTAAACTAATTCTTACCCTTCATGAATTACATATAGATAATTTTCCTATGGTATCAAACCAATAATAATGTGTTTTCATGGGTTTATGGATGTCAGTTGTGTTTTTTTTCTAAATATTCTTTTCAAACGTGAAACACAACCTTTGAGTCATACCAGTAACATCATGTGTCAATTGGATGTAAGAATCCTACTAAATGTCACACATGGATTTGGAATCAACATCATAGATTATAAAAAAAATCATAGTTCATTTTTTGGTTTTCAATGATTGTGGCATGTTTTGAACTAAATTGTCATTTTTATACTGATAATATAAACTTTGAGCCATATTGGTCACAAAATTCATTATATTGGGTAGTTTTTGAATCCTATACATATTTAACGAACCATGATTCATTTTCATAAAGTATAAAAAAATATAAATTAAATTTCTTTGGTTTTAGTACGTCACATGTTATTTTTAGAAAACATTAATGTCAGTTTTATATTAGAAGACACAATTAGAGTCATATTAGACAAACTATTTATCGTATTAAGGAATGATGGATTTATACGCATCATAATGGAAATTTAAATAATTTTAATTAATTATAAAAATATTCAAAATACATTTTCTTGGTTTTATATCTATCACCTTTTCTTTTTATTAAATATAATATTGATTTTAAATAAAAAAACACTTGGAGCTCTGTCGTTCACACCATGATTCATATTACAGATAAGTTGATTAATAAACCTCATAAAATACTTATAGATAATTTTCCTAAATTACTAAAACAATATTAGTTACTTTTCTCATATAAAGTATGTCACTTTTAATTTTTAATAAAATTACATTTAATTTTAAAATAATGAAACACTTGGAATTATATAAGTCATACCATGCATTAAATTAAGGTTAAGATAAATCATTAATGACACGAATAATATATGGTTAAATTTCCTATTGAATCAAAAAATTCATAATTTATTATTCTATTTTTGTTATATTACATGGGTTTTATATTAAAATTACATTTGAACTTAAGAACACACACTTTGAGTCATCTCAGTTGTATCATTCTTTGAATTAATGTTCAACTACATACAACACATCAAAAAATATAAATAATTTTAATAAATTATCATAATAGTAAGACAAGTTTGATAATTTTTAATGATAGACACACAAATTGAAATCAAATGACATGATTTATCTAATGACAGACTTTTCGAGTCATACCGGACACACTGAGCATCATATTTATGTGCTTTTTATTCTTACACATGAAAAATGAATAATAGACTGTTTTATAAAATTATCAAAACAATATAAACTAATTTAATTGTTTTTTAATGTGTCACTTGTTATTTTTACTAAAATTCGTATCAACATTAAGAAAAAATACACCCATTTAGTCCTGCCAGTTCCAATTTTCTTCATATTGATGTTCGGTTGATTCCTATACATAATAAATTACTAATGTATCATTTAGCTAAAGTATTAGTATAATATATCTTTATTTTTATGGATTTAATTATGTCACAAGATTTTTTTCTGAAAAATAATATCAAATTTTATTAAGTATGATCACATCAAATTTGGCTAATCCCAATGTGCATAAAATTTATGTGATGTTTATTCCTATATGTATAAATGACATATTTTATATTTTAAAAATCTAGAAAATAATTCCAAATATATTTAATTGTTTTTAGTATAAAACTTATGTTTTTATAATAATAGAATTTTAATCAAGAATTACATGATTTTAGTCATATGGGACACATCATATGTCAGTTAGACATAAAATATTTTTATATACATCACAACTACAATTTGGGTCATCTTCATAATTTATCATGATAATTAGAGAATTATTTATTTTTTTAGTTAAACATTTTGAACTAAAATGTCAATTTTAAATAGATAACAAATACTTCATGTCCCATTGGTTAATTTGTAATTTTAATTTATGTGTGATTGATTTCTAAGTGTCATCGTTGAAAAACAGTTCATATTAATAATGAATTCAAACAATATAAAATTGTTTCCTTTGTATTCATTTTGTCAAAATTTCTTTTTTTATTGTAATTAATGATAATTTTAAATAAAAAGATACATTTTTATTCATACCAGTATCATCATGAATTATTTTGTGGTTGGGTTGATTCTTAAATATTATAAATGACAATATAGTCATTTTCTTTATCTATCAAAATAATATTAATTATTTTTCCCAGTTCTAAGTATGATACATTATTTATTTTCTAAAATTATTTCTGATTTTAAATAATTTAACACACATTGAAATATACCTCATAATGTTAATCATATTGATATATGTAATATTCAAACTCATCACAAAAGGATTATAGATTACTTTCTTAAACTATTAAAAAATCAAAATGTGGTTCATCAGTTTTGAGTATATCTGTTGTTCATTATACTAAATAAATGTCTATTCTATATTAAATGACACAGATGGAGTCATTTTAGTCACCATTTTCATCATAATGAAGTTTTGAAGATTTCCAAAAATCACAAATTAAATATGATTAATTTTTCTAATTTAAAAAACACAATCCAATTTAATTTTATCTATTTTGAGTATGTCAATTTTATTTTTACTAAAATTAATGTCTATTTTAAATAAATTTATTCAACCAGAGTAATATCGGTCTTACTACTCCATTGCCTTACCTTTTCATTCATCTATCACAACATATTCAGTAAATATTCTAGGCCACAAAACCATTGTCAATAATTCTAGATTTCAAAAATGAGAAATGTTTTTCTACTAATAACATCAAGTCAATATGCAGTGTTTGTAGTTTGAAAATGAATGTAAATAGAATAAATAGTAACATTAGTAGAAAATCACATGTAATATTTTTTTTCCTTGTCATATATAGTTGAATGATTAATATTACTTCATAAAATTTATTTGAAAAAATACAAAAAAATTTATTCGATAAAAATTGTTATGAAATTTTCCAATAAATAATAGATAAAATAATTATGAAATTATTTATTTATTTCATATAGTGTTAGCTTTTCATGTTTTTTGTTTACATTTTTGACACATTTCCATGATGCAAGTTTCTTATTTTCTGTATTGAAGTCCAATATCTAACGATAATGGGATAATTTCAACAAACCACCCCAACTGGAACAAAAAAATGCACATATATATGAATGATAATCTTATGTGAGTAACGATAAAAATAAATAAATAAATTATAAATATAAAATAATCCATTACAACAATTGATAATGAATTTAAAAAGAAAAAAATCATTAAAAACATTGTGATTGAGTGGAGTCATTAATGTTTATCTTTAGGAAAATGCAGTGGAGGCCGCATTAATAGAATAGTTAAATGCCAACACTACAAGGGGAGACATATTTAGGGGGAAGGAATATGTGGAAGTTTTCATGGAGAAAGGAATAAAATATGGAAAAAAACCTTCTAATATTTACAAACTCTATATGATAAATTGAAAAATAAATTGATTCATTATTTTTTAATTTTTCGTTATTATATGGAAATTATATCATAACAATACCTTTACAAATTCGGATAGGATATCCTTCATTATGGTATGTTTTTACATGGGATTAAAAACATCATCATCTACAGAACACATTTTCGAATGAGTATCCTATCATTTATATTATATTATGTAAATGAAGTAGATAATATATAATATTATGATTAAAAAAATAGTGTACTTGAAAACACATTGACCTATCCAATGAACACTCTTTATTTTTTTAATGGTTGTGGGATGTCACATTATCATTATTTTTGTATAAATTATTGACCTATTCCATTTTTTTTATTTCATTTACATACCCAATGTCCAATCTCACACAAATTTATTTCAATATGATATCTATTAAATGATAATAAAATTAGAATTAAATATAAATTGTAAGAAAATTAACAAAATAAATTTGATAAAATGATAATAAATTTGTTTAAATAAGAAATATATTGCAACATATTAATGATATATTTGGAAATTATTACATAAGGTGACACGACACCCTCCCCACAATAAGTACCACTTATATACTGGAAATGTGAGAAGGGAGATAATAACCCCCGAGTCCCACCTCGAGAAGGCCTCGGGTTGGCGACAAGCACCAAGGGTATAGAAAACACACAAATGGGTGGCATTACCCTCTATGAAAACACATACGGAAAAGAGAGATAAGATAGACACCAACTAACTCCAACTCAAATAGTAAGATAAAATAAATCCCATGTACACATATGTAATGTCATGCAAAACTACTACAACTATAATGGGAAAACTACAAGTACCCACAAGAAAGTAAAAACAATAGCAACCACAAACCCGAGCAACTCTTACAACCCCAAGCTAGTATAAACCTTCTTGATCTCCAACCTGCTCTATGTGACCTAAAACCCATTTATATATACATAGGGTGAGTATAATAGTATACTTAGTACGATCCTCCCTGAATCCTCTCATGCAAATGTTAGGAAATAATGGTAAATCACAGTGATGTACAAGTGAAAATAACTCATTATCTAAATAGGTATATTATGTTCCCCACCTCACAATGTATACTCTCACCATGTAACACATAAAAGAATATATTTTATAATAAAGAATATAAGGGGTACCCCTCTACTACTTCCCCTCTAGTTTTCCTCTTTTCCATAACGTCACACGTCCTGAGCATCTCTCTCAAAAAAGACTTGCCCGCAGACACTTGGGAAAAGCACCACAACATGCACATCATGCAACAAAACCACCACGTCCACATACGAAATATTACCAGGTAGTATCTTGGAGCCACCACATCCCACATAACGTGTATCATATGACTTGTATTATACCTCAATCCCTTACATCCCATACACCGAGTAAGGATCCTCAAGCCATCATAGCCAATATATGTTACACATATAGTAGTCTCTAGGATACTATATCCATAATATATGTGTGTGAATAACCAAAATCCATTACATCCCTCTACACACATATATGGGGAAAACTAACCACTATTCCTACCAGTAAAAGTATCTACCATGTGAAGAGAGTGGGGCCAAAGGGGGTAGTCGGCCATTCACCCTCCCACCGAATTGTTGGTGAAAACACCCCCTATGGATTATAATTCTCTGGGTGTGATTTTTGCCCAACGATATGGTGGAGTACCATATAGAAACACAAAAAGTACAGAATATACTATATATAACAACCACACAATGGGAATAAACTTGTCTCAGACTCCACTGTATCTAATGTCTCTCAGACACTAGGCTTCCACTTCTAAGACTAGGTATCCTATAAGAACACAACCATTTAAAGGGCTTTATTAGATTAATTCATTCCCTTTTTATCAGTTCCACTTTATGATAATTATATCTCTAAACATTAATTAACCATGAAAATTTCCACATTAAATTTAATTAGCATCACACCCAAATTCCATTGTCCATTTAAAATTACAACCTTATCATTTTGTTCCAGAATACTCCAACCCCATGGGTTAACACCATTTATTCAATTATTCATTACATAATTACTTTCACATATTACCATGAATTCTAGAAAAAGAATCCATGATACTATACACATGGGGGATCAACATGGTTAGTAGATGTTCTACCCATCGAATATTTGGTACTTATAGAAAGAGAATAGACCTATCCTCCCTTGAGAAGCTAAAAACATAAATCATGTGGCATACCTCGCACGTATTCACCTCTTTTGTAAGAAGGTTAAGTAATACCTACTACCTTGAGATGTGGGGAAAAGTAAAGTAGATAATCAAGCAGTAATAATTAGCAAGCATCAAAAAATCACATCCATCCAATTCCATCATCTCTGGTGTCCTCCCCGACACCCACATGCATAAACCGGTGCATCTCACCACTCTAGGCATCATCTGCTACCACAACCAAAGGTCTCCATGCCCCCACATATCACAATGACCCTCTATGATCACATCACACCACAAGAATCATGAAATCAAAAATCTTTACAATTGGGCTCTTGGTCCTTTAACAATAAAGAGGGTAACTTAGAACCTTTCAAGGATTTTTCAATCAAAACATGTTTGGAATTTATCAATTTATTATTATTAGGTCTTCGGGAAACCTAAACAGTAATCTATCAAAAATAAATTAATCATGTTTACTGGACCATTTTAATTAACATGAAAAATAAAACAAGAAGAACTTGATTCATTTAAAACCTCTTTATCATTATCCAGACAATTATCAATTAATTTTGGTTTCTGTTCATTACCAATTTCCATCAAGAACGAACAGAAATATGAAGAATTCATAGATATAACACTATCTAGAAAAAAAGTGGCAATAACATACGATCGATATCAATTTATTTATACGGTTCAAATATTTATTATGTCAATTCCATTGACATCTTGTGGGATAAAACATGATAACAATATAGTTTCACGTAAAAGATAAGAGAAGCAACGAATCCACTACCACTAACTGTTCTTGACATTATTTTATATGAGATTGGGCAACACAATAGGTTATGATCCCCCAATCGCGACAATTGCATACTCTTGAGGATGACACTGTACGACAGCACCAACTGAAACCCAAGAAAAATTTATTAGAAGCATGGAGATCATATTCTATAACATGTAATCGATAAATAAGTGAATATGATCCCCAAAGGAATGATGATAAAACATACCTTATATCGATGTTTGATCGATACAGCTTGGTGGCATCAAAACAGATCAGAACCAATATGAGGAGGAATGTTTGATTATTCAACTCCTATAATATGGAATAGGATGTTCGAGCATCTCACACCTGAGAACAAGTAGATATAATTAGGGAGGAATATATCTAGTCCCTTATGAAGATTTAACTGAGCGACGATTTATGATATGCTTCATTTCCCATTAAAAGCAGATTGCATAAAACCATGCAGTTTGACCACATAAAAACATCTCGAGAATTAGGAATTATTAATATAGGAGTTATATCCATTGAATCAGACTTGGAGTCCTTAAAATAATGCTTTAAATGCATTTTACATCAATGGAAAGCCCTAATGGGTCAAAACTGTAAAAAGCTGGAAACAGTGTTTATGAACTCAAAATTTGGCAACTGAAAAACACTATTCATGAACCTCACCATTAGAACCTCACCAATAGAACACTATTCATGAACCTCACTGATAGAACACTATTCCTGAACCTCATAGTTAGAACCTCACTGATAGAACATTGTTAATGATCCTCTCTGTTAGAACCTCACCGATAGAACACTATTCATGAACCTCACTGAGAGAACACTATTCATGAACCTCACTATTTGAACCTCATCGATAGAACACTTTTCATGAACATCACCATTAGAACCTCAACGATAGAACACTATACAGACTACCGTTGTGGATACACTATTCACAGAACTCAAAATTTGGAAAAGGAAAGAGAGATTACCACTAGAGGTTACTAATAGAAATTTTCAACGATGAAACTATTAATAAAAATGAAAATTTGGAAAATTAAATATAGGTTACCATTAGAGGTTACTGATGGAACTTTTCACTGAATGACTTGTTCATAGAAATAGAAATTTGGAAATGGAATGAGAGGTTACTGTTAGAAGTTACCAGTAGAAGTGTTCACTAATTGAACTATTCATATAATTGGAAATTTTGAAAAGGAAAGAGAGGTAACCATTAGATGTTACCAATAGAACTTTTCACTGGTTTAATTTTTCATAGAATATAAAATTTGGAAAAGGAAATAGAGGTTACCATTTTAGGTTACTGATAGAATTATTCACTGATGGAACTGTTCAAAGAATTGAAAATTTTGAAAACGAAAGAGAGATTACAGTTAGACCTCACCGTTGGAAATGTTCTCAACTATCTACTATTGGAACTATTCATCGAGGGACACCGATGATACAATTCACTAAAAGGGAAACAATTGTCCCACTGTTATGGATGAGTCACCATGATCTCCCGAAACACCTCAAACACCAATTTTCCACTCATGAATGGATCATAGAGGTATGGGTCATTACATCAGATACTTCTCAAAAAATTACCATCCCCCAGAATTTAAAACCCACGAAAAGTGAAAACGAAATGGGGTCTGAACAACCATCTATCGAGATATCTCTAAAAAAAGATCAATCCTCAAAAGCAACAAACAAAGCCATCTCATAATCGTGAATTTTTCATAACCAAAAAGTCTATATCTATAAATTGAATGAGTTAAACTTAAAAAAACTAGGGGTACTGAGCATGTATCTGTGACTCACGTTCCCAAGTACTCTCTTCTATGCCATTGTATCTCCACAAGACAAGATCCAAGGGAATAGAATTACCATGAAACACATTATCCTTTCCGTCTGGGATCTCCACAGGTCGCTACTCAAAGGATTCAACATCATTAACATTGATCTCTCCCCAATCAATGACCTGAGATTCATCATGTAGATAATGACGGAGCTGTGATACATTAAACGCATCTTGTATCTGACTCATCTATGGGGGAAGTGCTACTCGATATACTACAGCTCCAACCTGAGCTAACACCTCTAAAGGCCAATCAAAGAAGGGATAAAGCTTACTTACATGACCAAACCTTCATTGTCTAGGATAGGGAGTAACCTTCATAAATATGTGATCCCCAACATTAAACTCTAAGGGTCTATTTATTTTATCAACATATTATTTATTACAATCTTCCGCAATCTTTATCCTCTCACAACTCACCTAAACCATCTCCTTTGTCTTTTTCACTAGTTCTGCACCGATAATTGCTGACTCTCCGACCACAATCCATGGCAACGGATAATGGAAAGGTCAGCCATGAAAGTCATCAAATTTTTCCATACCAATGGTGGAGTGAAAACTATTATGGTAAGCGAACATTACCAAGGGTAAGTTCCTCATCCCCAATCCTCCAAAATCTATTACACAATAGCGTAACATATCTTCAAGAGTTTGGATTGTTCGCTCTGTTTGACCATCCTTTTGAGTATGAAAAGCAGTGTTAAGGCATATTTGAGAACTGAATGCATGTTGGAGCCCTCTCCACACCCTAGAGGTAAAATGATTATCTTGATCAGAAATGATCTTCCTTGTGAATCCATGAAGTCTCACCATCTCCTCTAGATACTTTCTAAACAAAAAATCCACTTATCTCGACTCCTTGATCATTGTGATGTGGGACGATTTTATTAAACAATATACTACCACCCCAATAGCATCATGTCCTCCCAGAGATCGAGGTAAAAAAGTGAAAAATTCCATTGAGATGTCCTCCCACATCCCCTAAGGAATCTCTAATGGCTGGCGAAGATGGCCAAGAACATGGTGTTCGACCATCACCTTCCGGAAGACCAAACATCAGGACTCTAACTTCGTAACCACACGCTTCTTCCCTAGCCACACAAATAGGATCCTCAAGGCTTGGTACATCTTTGTCACTCCAGGATGAACCACTAATGGTTAACTATGAAACTCTCTGAGAACAATCATGTGCACTGTCAAAGGAACAAAAATACTTCTGTGATACGACACTCAGTGTTGTTCATCCTCCATCCAACCATCAGGGGCCTGACCACGAACAACTCAGTCTCTCCATAACTCCACCTATAGATCCCCCAACTAAGACTCTTCCACCTTATGTATCAGGGACAACTGTACTGTCAACATAAAAATACAACCTCTACCACCATCTTCTCCCATATCAAGATGTAATGTTGACAGCTTTTCCATTACAATCTAGGAATCACCGGATTCATGCACAACATTACTATGTGACTTTCAACTCAGCGCATCAACTACAACATTCCCCTTTCTAGGTGTATATGATATTTCAAAGTCTAATTCCTAAAAGAACTCCAACCACTGACGATGACGTAAGTTCAACTCACAATTGGTGAAAATATACCTCAAACAATTTTGATCAGTGAAAACCAAAAAGCACTCACCAATGAGGTAATGTCTACCCATAATCAGAGCAAAAACCATAGATGTAAACTAAAGATCGGGATAAGCAAAGTTACGTTCATGGGGATGCAACTGCCGAGATCTATAACAAATCATTGATCTCTACTCCATCAGAACACTCCCTAACCCCAAATGAAAAGCATCGTAGAAAACATCAAACTGAACCCCCTCAGTTGAAAGATGAAGAACTGGAGCGCTTAATAATTTCTCCTTTAGAAACTAGAAAGACAACTGACACTGATCAGTCCATATGAACTTCTAATCCTTCATGTTCAAAGCTATCATAGGAGTCACAACTCATGAGAAATAGGCTTCGAACCTCCGGTAGTAGCCTGCGAGACCAAGGAAACATCGCACCTATGACACTGTCTTGGTGGCTGCCCAAGACACAACTTCTTCTATGATCGATGGATCCATAGCTACTCCGTGTTGGGACACAACATGCCTGAAGAATCAAAATTCTCGAAATCAAAATTTACTCTCTGAAATCTTACCAAATATCTGATGTTGACAAAGAACTCTTAAAGCGGCATGTATATGCTCTTCATGCTCCTCCTCATATGTGGATTACCTGAGGATGTTGTCAATGAAAACCACCAAAAACTTGTCTATGAACCCAGATAACACAACATTCATCAATCCCATGAACACAGTTGGAGCATTAGTCTCACCAAAAAACATTACAAAGAACTCATAATGTGCATGACAACCATAGAAAGCAGTCTTCAGGATATCCTCACCCTTTACACACATCTGATGATATCCTAACCTCACGTCGATCATTGAAAACCAACATTAACCCTTCAGTTGATCGAATAAATAATCAATTTTTGGCATAAGATAGTGAATATTTATTGTCACTTTGTTTAAGCGATGATAATGGACACACACCCGCAAACTGCCGTCAGCCTTCTTCACGAACAAAACTGGTGCACGCTACGGTGACACACATTGCCAAACAAAACTGCACTGTAACAGACCATCAAGCTATATACATAGGTATCGTAACTCAGAATGGGACATCCTATATGAATACATAGAGATAGGAAACACTCCTTGTTGTATCTTGGTCCAGAACTTGACCTCTCGTCGAGGGGGTAATGCTACAACATCTTCTGAGAAGACATCAAGGTATTGTTCTTTGACCCTAGGAATTTCCAACTGTTAAACCTCTGATGAACTCACCATCATCTCGACCATCATGGATTATAAGGATGTAACATTCCTATAACCCATATGAGGATCACTCTCGCCATCAAATACCACTAGCCCTCCATTTTCACAAACGAAAATGTCCTTATTCATGAAGTAATACAAGATAGAATAAAAGGAATAAAAACAATCCATGAAAAGGATGACATAATATGGTTGTATTCGTCGATATAATAAATATCCCCAAGAGCAGTTCAACCACCAACACTAGCTCACAGTCCTTACATACTTCAAAAAATTCAGCTCGATCTGCAACTGGTGTAGTCAACGCCATTGGGACTGGAAGCCTCTCTCACTTATGTCCAAAATCATTGATAAGGGTTGGTGATATGAAGGATCGTGTCACTCCTAAATCAGAAAAGGAATACACCAAGGTAGAAAACAAGAAAATTGTACCACAAACGACATCAAGCTCGCATGTAGCAGGAAACACTATAGCATGATGTTGACCACGACATCCCCCATGGACTCTCTGACCATGATGATGACCACCACCTTGGCTGAGCTCTGCTCTCTATGGAAGGGGAGTGTCATAGGGTTGTCCTTTGCCAACCCCTTCTACCCTTTACTGATCAAAAGCTGATGCAACCTGCTGCTGCTGCCTGGGATGGAATTGCCTCAGCGGAGGAACTAGAAGCGTAGCACCTGATGCAATGATTACAGCTATGAAAGGTTGGGAACTCCCACTACTTATAATAATGACCAACACAAGAAAAACAAGCACCTGATCCATTGGCATAGTCCTAAGAGTTGTTGCCTTTGGAGGAATGATATGTGAAGGGATGGGACCTACCCCTGACAGAATAGAAACTGTTCTACCCTGAAAACCGAGAGCCCTGAACTATATCTCTAATTCATGAGAAATCATGACGATTCCCCTCTCATGATGATCTGATCCTGGCCAAAGTCCTCTCAAAAACCTCTACCCTCACCATCACCTAAATATATGTTTTCAACATAAATATGGTGACCTGGAGCTAGATCTTTGGACACAAAGCCTCCTCAAAGTGCCTCACCCTAGCCTCATCATCTGCCAGTAGGTCTGAAGCATATCGTAAAAGGTTTCTAAGACGGATTCAAAACTATCAAACACTGGAGCTCCCCTATCAAAGGGTAAGATGCTCCTGGTGACTGGATGCCATTTTAGTCGATGAAATAAACTCAACTATAAACATGTCTTAGAACTCCATCCATGAGATCGTTGAATCCTCAAGATCCCCGAGGAAAACGAACCACCACTGCCTCCATACTCCATGCATCATCATCGCAACCAAGGACACCCCGTACTCCTTTGGAGAATTGAACGAACTGAATCCTATCTCAACCTCCTCTAACCATTCTTCCCTTACTGTATTTGAAACAGGGCCCTCATACTTCTGCAGACTCTAGCGCTAAAACTCACAGAGTGTCTTCTTCCATGTGTCATCGTCGTCATCCTCTACCCTGTGGAGATCTGCGAGAATAGCATTATGGACACTTTCTACTCAAACCTAAAGAGGATGTCGACCAGGACCCATACCTATAAAATAACAACCATTAGAGCTCCTAATATTGGAATATCGATGACTCAACATTAATTAATTAAAGGTTTTAATTCATTGATTTTAGGTTAACCAATAACAAGGTCTTCCCATTCAAACATAGAAATAAACAAGAATGATGCATGATACTTTCCTAGGTCTCTATCCTGAAACTAGTATCACCATGTTTAGTATCCATTATAAATTTATAGGTCTATACATCATAACTTAGGGGGCAATAAATTCATATGTCTCAGCTAGTCTCCAGAGTTTATATCACTTGATAAACATGAATGACACCATTTCCCTACGAACCCATGCAACCTCACCTGTGCCTAACTCAAAACTCCATCCTATCCCTCAACCAGACATTTGATACAACTCTATCATGACCCCTCCCCAATAATAGTACCCCTCTAGGGCTGGCAATGTGAGAAGGGTTATAATGCCCCTTAAGTCCCGCCTCCAGTAGGCCCGGGTTTCTAACTAGCACTGAGGGTATATAAAACACAAAAATGGGAGGCATTACCCTCTAAAGGAACACATGCAGAAAAGAGTGATTGGAGAGACCCCAAAAAAATCCAACTCAACCATTAAGATAAATGAAATCCCATTTATGCATATGAAATGTTTTGAAAAACTACTACATCTGGAAGGGGAAAACTACAAGTACCCAATAGATTGTAAAATTGGCAGAAACCCAAATCTCGAAGAGCTCATGGAACCCCAAGATAGTAGAAACCAGCATGACCTTAAACATGCTTTATGTGACCTAAAAAATAGTTTATATATACATTGGTTGAGTATAATAGTATACTAATTAGGATCCTCACTGAAGCCTCAAGTTAAAAAGTAAAGAAATCATGCTAAATCACAGTGAACAACAAGTGAAACTAACTCATCACCTAAACAGGATTACTATGATCCCAGCCTCACAATGGCAACACTCACTAGGTAATGCATAAAATAATATATCATATTATAATGAATAACAAGGGTACCCCTCTTCTACTCCCCCATTATTTTTCTTCTTTTCCCCAACGTCGCACATCCCGAACATCTCTCTCCAAAAAGGCTTGCCCGTAGACACCTAGATGAAGCACCAAAAAAATTCACCTCATGCAACAAAAACACCACCTCCACATATGAAAAGTAACCTGGTAGTTTCTGGGAGCCACCATAGTCTGCATAATGTGTATCATACATTGGGTATAATACATCAAGCCATTACAGGCCATACACCGAGTGAGGATCCTCAATTCATCACAACCTATACATGTTACACCTATAGTAATCCATAAGATATTATATCCAGAATATATGAGTGTGAATATCCACAAGCCATTACATAACTCTACACACATATATGGGGAAAACTAACCATTGTACTTATAATAACAAGTATCTACCAAGAGACGAGAGCGGGGAAAAAGGGGGTAGCCAGCCATTCATCCTCCAACCAGAATGTTGGAGAAAATACTCCCCAGGACTCAGAATCCCCGGGGTGTCAGTTTTCCTTATTGACAATGTAGATTAGTGTATAGAAACCCAAAATGTACATAATATACTATATATCACAACCTCACTAGGGGAATAACCTAGACATAGACTCAACTACAGCTAATGTCTCTCAAACTCCGGACTACCAATTCTATGACACGGTATTTTATAAGAACACAAACATTTAAAAAGAATTATTAGATTAATTCATTCCCTTTTTATCAGTTCCACTTTATGTGAATTTATTTTTTAAACAGCAATTAACCATGATGAATTCCACATTAAATTTCGTAAGCATCACACTCAAAGTCCACTATCACTTTAAAATGACAACCTCACCATTATGTTCCAGAATACTCCAACCCCAAGGGTTAACAAAATTTATTCAATTATACATTACAGAATTACATTCCCATAATCCAATGCATTCTTGAAAAACAATATATGCTACTCAGCACAAGGGGGCACAACACGGTGACTAGATGTACAACCCATCGAGTCTTTGCCTCTTATAGAAAGAGCATATATCCATCCTCCATTGCGAAGATAAACACAGAAAGCTCATGGCATACCCCACGGCTCTTCAACTCTTTCGAAAGAAGGGTATAACACCAGCTACCTTGAGCAGTGCAGAAAATTAAAGCCGATAATCCACCAATAAGAATCATCAAGCATCAAACAATCATATACATCCTATTCCATCAGCCCTGGGGTCCACCCCGACACCCACATGCATAAATCGATGCATCTCACCACTCTTGGCGTCATTTTCTGCAACAACCAAAGGTCTACGTACCCCCACATATCACAACATCCCCCCATGCTAACATCACAACACAAATAGCATGAAAACAAACTTCATAACAATTGGGATCTTGGCCCTTTAACAATCAAGAGGGTAACTCAGAACCCTTCAAGGATTTATCAAACAAAATCCATTTCGAATTAACGAATTTATTATATGTAGGTTCTACTTTAGTGAATCTCACAGATAGAACACTATTCATGAACCTCACCATTAGAACCTCATCGATATAACACTTTTTATGAACATCATCATTAGAACCTCGCCAATAGAACATGGTTTATGAACCTCACCAATAATACACTATTCATGAACCTCACCGATAGAAGACTGTTTATGAACCTAACCGTTAGAACCTCGCTGATAGAACACTGTACAACTACCGTTCTAGAAACAATATTAATGGAACACCAAATTTTGCAAAGGAAAAAAAAGGTTACTGTTAGAGGTTTCCGATAGAATTGTTCACCGATAAAAATATTCATAGAATTGTAAATTCGGAAAAGGAAAGAAAGGTTACCATTAGAGGTAACTGATAGAACTGTTCACCGATAGAACTGTTAATAGAATTAGAGATTTGGTAAAGGAAAAGTGGTCATTGTTAGAGGTTACCGATAGAACTATTCACTGATGGAACTATTCACAGAATAGGTAATTTGGTAAAGGAAAGAGAGGTTACCATTAGATGTTACCGATAGAACTGTTCACTAATGGAACTGTTCGTAGAATTGAAAATTTGGAAATGGAAAGAGAGGTTACCGTTATAGGTTATTGATAAAATAATTCACTGATGGAACTATTCATGGAACTGGAAATTTGGAAAAAGAAAGAGAGGTTGCTGTTAGACCTCACCATTGGCACTTTTCACAACTGTATACTGTTGGAACTGTTCATTGAGGGTCACTGATGCTACTATTCACAGAAAGTGAAAAAATTATCCAACTGTTGGGGATGAGTCACCTTGACCTCCTAGAACACTTCAAACACCATATTTCTACGAAGGATGGACCAGAGAGGTTTGGGCCAATACATTAAGTATATTTTCTATTCATTTCTAAAAGAATATATGACATCTTGTGAATACAAAAATTCTTTACAATCATAGTAGTACTGAAAAAATATAAATTCACAATTGATTAATAAATATAATAAATGAGATAGTAATTATCATTAAAATACCTCTTTCATGATGCTAGTTTACTGATGGAATATGTTATCCCATATAAATTTATGTACATTATAACAATATTCAATTACATTTATTTGTTTCAACCACTACTTAATCATTGATAAATATAATTAATATTTTTAATATGTTTTTGGATAGTGAAAACATTATATATATACCCTTATACTTATCCACCTGTATAAAATTTTATGCTCCTTGTGCACATGGGATATCCTCATATAATAACATTTATGTTATTTATTCACCTCACTGTCAAAATATAATAGTAATTAAAACATAATATGAAACATATAATGTTATGATTGGTTTAAAACATTTTATTTATTGTATAAAAAGTTGAAAATTCTTATCATATATTGTAATTATAATGGGTATCTAGACAATTAATCCAAAAAAAATTTCTTTCGAATATTAGAATTGACCAAAATGATAATCGGATGTTTCCTACAAATAAAAATAAGAAAAACTAATGAAATAAATTTAAATTTTATTGATATAATGAAATTATATAGTTTTACTTCTCAATAATTTATACCAAGTTTTTTTATCATTTGTATGGTTTCATTGAAATGATTTGTCCCATTTTCCATTATTTTATTCTTTTTTTGAATATTTTTTATGAATAGTGAAATGTGGACTACTGAGTCCATATTTATGTTTCTAGTGTATCAAAATCAATTTTAATTGATATATAAAGTTTAAAAAATATGATATTTATTGATTTATAATTAACATACTATATGTGATAATGGAAAAACAAATCTAAAAAACACACCTCACGTATAAATTTTTAACTAAGACTTCTGGACAGTCAGTTTTGAGGATTTAATTTAAATTCTCAAAAGTAACATAGTTTATAATGATATCTCCATGAATTTTTTTATTCAAAATCATCTATTTGATTACTACCAAATTGTAACATTGAATCTAAATTAAACTTTAATGTTGGAAAATTAGAATGTTGAATGGGTGTGGTAAAGGAACAATTTATAGATCTTTTAATCAGGTTTCTTGATATTCATATGATTTTTATTTTACCATTAATCTCATCATCGTCCATTTTTCTCCTGTAAAAACATTGATTGATATATACCCTTATTCTAATATTTGTATTGATTTAGCATGAAAAATAAAATGTTAATGTATAAATCATTGTTGACATGTTTATTTAATGATCTGATGGTCATGAAATGAATGTTTGAAAAACGTTTTCCACAATATGAATATCTACATCATTAATTTGAACAAATATATTAGGTATGGTCACTTGAGATATGTTAATTTCCACACTCACATGACATGTTGGGAGTGGTCTGTTTATTAGAGTGTGTTTTTGGATTTTACAAAATTTATCGCACACAAAATGGTGATGAGTGGGTGAGGATAGATGTAAATAACATTCATTTTCACCCTTTACAATATTATGATATGAAGGGTATTTGTGTATGTCTAATTATTATTTTAAATAAAAAATTATTATAATTTTGATTAATTATTTTAATACATCTCATTGTTGGTTATGGCTCAATAAAAAGAAGGTGGATGGTGGATGGATATTTACGATATGGGGTTCCTTGATTTTTTTCTTCCCATTCATCTCCCTATAATACTTTCCAACACACTAAATTATTCCAATTAATTTTTTATTCAATGGAATCAAATCTTTCATTCCAATTTTCCATTTCCTTCTCATTATCCTCCATTTGTTTTTTCAAAAAATATGTTCATGGATTCACCACAAAACCTATAACTCTAATGCTTCTGTTCTATTCTAGCCACATAAAGGAAATAGATAATCGGTGTTCATATCGTACAGGTGTTGATGATTTATGTCTATATTGTAATGAAAATATAGGAAAATAATTAATCATCATTATGTATTTTTATTTCATGAAAAAAGAAAATATTTTTTCATACTTACACACGTTTGACACACCTTTTGTGTGTTAACATATATTAGTATCCTATAAAAATTTACATGTTTCTTCTTAAATTGCACTGGAAAAATGATTGAATTAGATTTAGATTTGTATTCTTAAATTTTCATATAAATAGTGGAAGAAAATTAAGGTGTTATTTCACAAAACAGAAATGTATTGTAGTAGATTTAAAATACGTACCTAATTTTTTCAAGTGATACATAACCCAACCATGCATTATGGTAGGTGTTTCTCAATTTGACATCCTTTCCTCATTATCAACACTAATTTTCAATTTCAAAACATAAAAAAATCAATAAATGTGATCAACACATGTACTATTAAACAATGAATTACCAACTACAATATGCTAGAAATGATAGCTCTTCATGATGTCTAGTAAATTCCTCCCAAACTGCTTGTATTTTCATGTGTGGATACCTAATTGTGGGGTATGGATTTTTTTTCCATTCATTTACTAATAGTTAAAATCATATTAGAATTGAAAAAATAATATGTGAATCCTTCCAACAAAAATTAATACTTATTTTTTTATGGATGTATTCACAAATAAATTAACTCTTAAGGGGATGATGATGACAAATCAATGTTTAATCATTAACATGTTTAGTGAAATAAAAAAATGATATCCTAATGTCATTATAATTTGTTTCTTTATCAGTTCTTATGTGCTGTAAGAACATGGAACCCTGAATCTAGTTAAATCAGAATTTGTTTCCAAATGAAGAGCCCAATGTAACTACAGAACATGATATGGTTAGGATTAATAGGTTAGACACAAACATTTTATCTAACCACTAATTTCATGACATTTCTTTTAACCTTAACAATGTTTTCGAGAACTATCATCCTAAGAAACATCTTTTATTTCTATATCATCAGTTATCAACAATTTTCCATTTTTTTATATTCAAAATCTTCCATTTTTTGTTACTTTAGATTAGTATCATTAGAATGTTCAAAAGGTTATTTTCCATTTGCCTTGGGAATGATATTAGATTGAGAAACCACATTTTCATTATTATTGGGGTTGTCACCATGTCTACAATGTCAAGATCTATTGAAGTGGTGTTGCATTTAATTTATATTATATTAATGTAGTAGAATAAAATTATAACATGTGGTAACACCATGTATATTATTAAAAAAATACAACCTAAATATTAAAACGTCTTTGTTAATGTTATACCCCTCTATCAAGTATCCAAATTACTTTATTATGATCTCATATGACATAAAAATTTCCATCTACATTAGGAATACTGAGAAACTATTCTGATAACCTAATGTAAGGGTCATCCTTAGTTGAATTGTCATCAATCACTTCCGTTATTATGGTTAATAACAGAACAATTGACCTATTTTGATTTTTATGATCAAGAATATAAAATTATTATATTTCCTATGATCACTTTATAAATATTTTCTTATTATACCCTTCATTAAAATCCAATTTCATGACTTCCAATTCTACTCTTATATCATCACTCCTTCAATCAAACCGCTTAAATTGAATAATCTACACCTGATGTGTTATATAATCTAACTCCCTTATTTGTTTTGCAATGCAAATGTATGTCATATTCTTGTAAATTGCATTTTTTCATTAGTACCAGAAACATACATCACTTTATAAATAATATTAAATACATTATTTATCATCGTACTTCATTCATCATGTTAATTGTTTTAAAAAAATTTAACAATTAATGAAATAAACATTGTACGATAATGAAAACACACTTGTTCATTTGGTGATTCATCTTAGTCATTATAAGAATGAATCTAGAATTTAATCTGAATCCTTCAAATTATGGCCTTGAATCCATCATAAAAACAACATATTTTTTGTATTTGATATCCTTAAATAATTTCTTCGTAGATTCATGTGCCTACAAATGTCATTATTGGTTTCAAAATATGGAGAATCCTCTATATAGTCATGAAAAATGTAAAGGTGGGCCTACACCCGTTCTGTAATATTTATTGTGAAAAAATGTATTAATGAAATTCACTAACCCACAAGCCACCTAATGTGACATAATTTTTGGGGAACAATTCTTTCCACACCTGATAGGTAGTCAATACATAATATGTCAACTTCTACGACAATATATTACTTCATAATACAACTGTCTTACCTACATCAATTTTTGGAAGAACATTTAAAAATAATCATATATCATTTATTAGGGTAAGTCCATCTATATTATAGTGTAATACATAGTAAAATATATCACAACAAGTGTAACATCATATAAAATAATTATTATTGCATGAACATTTCCAATCACATAATATGACAGAAATTTTCATTTCCATAGTTTGAAATTTCGATTTTTTTATAACCTTACTTCATATAGTTTTGAAAGATAATGATATCATGGTTATTATATGATATGAATTCTTTAAAAATGAAATTTAAATCAACATGAATTATATGTTTCATAAAAAACAAAACTTTCATGAGATTTTAGACACTTTAACATTAAATAATTTATTTCCATCATATTCTTGATATTCGATGAGAACCCTTCTCGATCAATTATAATATTTAAGATGTTTTAAAAAAAATATTACATGCCTAGAATGTGTGTAAGAACCTTGAGAATGAAAAGTTTTTCTAACCATTAATAATGAAAAAAATTTCTTGTATTCCAATGTAAATCCTGAACAAACTTTCACTAATTCCAGCTTTTGTTTTCTTAATTATAATATAACAAACATATTTTCAACAAACATACAATATGAAAAATGTATGAAATAAAATCAATTCCAATATATTAACATTGAAAAACTAATGTCTTTTTATAACATGTGTTCTTATAGTTTTTTCAAAAATAGATTACCAAAAGAAGTTTACACATCACTTTGTTTCACAAACATTTGAGAATATGTTAGTGGGAACAATTCTGTATGTTCTTCAGAGAATCCATCAAATGATGTAATGCATGATCATTACTTATTTCATGTAGTTTAAAATATGTGAGGTTTGAGAAGAAAAATCATCTAAAATTGTTTTAATCTAATTTAATGCGATCCTTGATCAAAAATGGGACACTCTATACAATAATTTGAAATTATTAATCAATGGAGTCAAATAAACATCAATATCATTACTTGGTAGTTTTTGTCTGGATGTAAAAATTAATAAGTTTATGTATTTTCATTTCATGCATAACCATATTTTCATGTTATAATTTAACAACATAAATGGAAATATACTATTTGTGATTCTTTAAAAAGCATATGGATTCACTCTATCTGTAGATAATGATTGACAATGTTTTTCCACGTCATTTCAAAATTATGGATAGTCATGATCAATTATGTACCACTGATGATTGTTTATTGGGTGATAAATCATTCCATCATTATTTATTGAATATGTGATCCACATCAATGTATTTGTAATCTCCTCACTTCTATATAGGTTCCTAAACTATGGAATGATTGTAAATTACCACTCAATTTTCATAGGATGTGATTCAAATTTCTCGTATCGATACACCCAACACTTTGGAAATTTAATTATCTGATTTTTTGTCCTTGATAAATAGTAAAATGTCATTGGGACCATAATATATTATTTATAGATCATATACATCAAAATTTTCGTTTTTTAGCATCATGTCTTCCGCTAGGGATCTCATTATCTTTTGGGATCATATCATTCGAGAGTGAATGTGGTACATTGTAATGGCTAGAACTCCATCAATTTCCTTATTTGAAATTATAATTATTTATTATAGATATAAAATCTATATATTTAGTGCCCCAATCAGACAAGTTTTTCATTGATAAACTCTTAAAATGTCAAATCATTATGGAAAATCTGGATATTAATCATCAACTTTCATTTTCATTTAATCAATATGATCATAATCATCATTAACTCCTATAATCACATCCTTAATATGGTTTTACTCATTCTAAAAATGTGTAATCATATCATAGGATCCATAAAACACATTTTTATCCCAGAAATTATCTACATTCACGTTTCCCCATGTTTATTCCTATATTTATAACATTGTTCGATTCCATGATAGGTCAATTGTTCATAGAAATCCTTTAAAATTAAAATTATAGAATAAAAACATCATAAATGAAAGCTATATATTTGAGAAGGGCCATATTCATGATATTTTGAAATCATAATGAGCTATTTCCCCACATCATCAAACTCATTTTTCATACAATTTTAATGCATCCATTCTCTATTCATATCCATCCTATTTGATTTAGAAATATTAATGTTTAAAAAAATTAACTAAAAAATGTTCCATAAATGATGGATCTCAGAAATTTATTGATTAAATATTAAATGATTGAAAAATGGCCTTCCATACCACATGATAAAAAAATTCTGATAGAATATTATATATATATTTGAGTATATTTCATTTTTAAAAACTATTTTTTACTTCCATTGAATGGTGTACGAAGAACTGAAATTATAGATATGAATTTTGGAAAACAAGATGTTCTATATGATGATGGATTGATGCAAAATACCTTGATAATTTTTAAATTTTTTCACAATGGAAATGAAATGATTTATTTAAACACATCCCATTTCATACAATAAATTTTATTATTCATCCTCATATTCATAATCAACAGCATCTATCAATCTACTTTATATTCCAAATTAGAAATTGTTATCCATTTAATATAAACTAGTTTATCAGAGTAATTCAAATTGATAGAGGGGGTTTACATGTTAATTAGTCCATAGAGATTTATTACATCCGTATAATATATGGGACAATGAAATTTTTTGTATTATTATAAATTTACTGATAATGTTGAGTTATTATAATGATAATATTTTTCACACTAACTCTCTTCCCATTTAGTTTCCTATTGGGACTGTCAACATAATGTCTGTAAAACCCTTTTTTATATCGGTTACCCCTAGATCCATTCCATATTATAACCAATAGAGTGAACAATGATTAATAAAAATATAGTATCCTAAAATAATAACTAAATTAAAATTGAAATTCATGTTGTGTTTATAAGAGAAACATAATATTTATCATATATCACATTCGGTTCAACCTGAGGTGGATTAAAGTGGGGACCTCTTACAATTTGCTACCTAAACTTACAAAGTAACTAAACCCCACTATAATTCAATACCAAAAAACTGTAATATAACATGTATATATTTTACATCATATTTCTAAAATAAATATTTCATCTCACATATAATCACACAACCGTATAAGAAAATTAATAGGTTATTTGGATATTAGCTAAAAAATGTCTTATTATAGTATCTTTCATCAACACACTAATACAAAACTAGATTTATCTTTTTTTATTTTTTAAATAATGCTATTTAAAAAACATGGTCAAATACACCCTTTTTTAGTTCTAAAAAGAGTTTTTAAAGGGGATCATTAATATCCCATTTTTTAATTATGTTAAAGGGAGTCATTAAGAGCTCTTAAAAATACTTGTTAAATGGGGGCATTTATTATCCCTTTTTACAAGATCTCATAAAGGCCCTGTATCTCCCCAACCATCCATGGTGCGCTTGTCTTTGAATAATATAATAGCTTGTGTTGTACGAAACATCGAGTTCTAACACAGTACAACCAATCAAACTAGCCATTATGAATAGTAATACCCACTTGTTGAAATTTTATAAATATTATCATTCAAAATAGACTTCATTTTTTTATTCTGAATATCAAAATTATCTTAGGGTGAATTTTAGGTGTTTTTCTAAAAGCAATCAATTTTTAAGTAATAGTGAAAAACACTGAGTAATAGTTTAAAACTAAAATTATATTTAAACAACTATTTATTTAATTTAAATTTATATTTGGTCAAAATAGATACATAATATCTATATAAGATTTATCTACTTCATTGGAGTCAATTTTTAATAATTTTAGATATATAAAAATTTTATTGAACATAATTTTACCACTTATGTGAGTTGAATTTCAAAAATGTGAGAGACACGGTTGATATCAGTATGTAAAATTTTGTTTCATAAGATGAAAATAATTTTTGGGAAATAGTAACTTTTTACTTTTATTTACCACAGTTAAAGGTAAATAGAGTAATTAAGGGAAAAATGGTATTATTATTACCAAAAACATTTACAAATTCTATTGGATAAGTATAAATCGACAAAAACAACCTTATTAGTAAAATATGATACTTTTTGGTCCACTTGGATTAGATTAGGACATTTATTATTATTTTATTCAATGAAGAGTTAAAAGAGTTAAAATAAATATTTAATAACTATGTATTTTTAATATTGATTCATACATAAGATAAATTAGACTATAAATATTATTTAGAAAGGTAAATCTATTTTTCAAGTAATTTTATTTTATTTATAATTTTTCGAAATTAAATAATTTATTTTATTTATGAATGTATGATGATGCATTAATTATCTAATTAATTAAATATTAAAATAATTGATATTATAAATATCCAAATAAATTTCATTTGAGACTTTTTATAAATTCTACAAATTTTATAACTTAATATTACATGTTAGAGTTGGTTAAATAATTTTTTTTAAAGTAATAATGCAGTTATAAATTTAGCAAAAACAAAATACCCAATAGTGTCAAAAATGAAATAAAAGAGTTTTTAAAACAAAAATTATATTATTAAATTATATTCAATTCCTAAAAAGATATGATTCTTCCAAAGGTCTCAAATAATATTTCATAGGTCATAAATGAACAACTTGAGGTTCTCTTGGGAGTTTATTGTATGTTTATTAACTAAATAATATAAAATTACAAAGACACATGCTAAATGTCAAACTATTTCACTAAGAGTTAAAAAATAATGATAAAGTAAATATAGTGACTCAAACATATCTAAATCATATTGGTTGAATTGTTTTCGACTGATCCCCACTTTATACTTGAAAAAAATCATTTTGGAGCCATTTGAAACAGAAAAATTATTTTATTATAAAATAACATTTTTATCTTTTCTTAAGGAGCCCCTCACCCCTTTTATAAAAGGGAACTTCCCCTTCTCTCTTATTCACATAATCAAAGCCTTTTGGATCAGCCAAACCATACCCATTTATCCTCTCAAATATCTTCCCTTCATCCAAGAGGCCTTCCTTTAGTCATACAGCCATCATATGGAGCCCTTTTGATCAAAAAAAGGAAGAACCCGATGAAGCAGAAAATATTTCATTAACTCTTTCATGTTCCATTCTTCTTCCACTTGCTCATTCATTGTTTTTTGCATTATAAAATAATAAATCCAGTATATTCTATATACATTGATGTTATTATAAATATGGTACAACCATATTCATTAATCTATCCATACTTTGAATGACATGTCACTATATGTGTGTACGAACGGCTTTCCGTCACCACGTTGTGGTGTAATTGTTATTGAATACATTATTATTTGGATGGTTATAATAATGATTTGTAATTGATGTGAATAATAAATATAACATTATAATGATTCTGTATATATGATATACCATCCAATTATATATTATTTCAATATCAATAAATGATATTGTCGCTAGTGTGTACGTACGGATTACCGTCTCCACGAACGCGATGAGATTCCTTCACCATCGTATCCATTCAAGAATAATTTTCATTAGATGATTACAAATAATTTTTATAGACTAAATATCATTCTTAATATTAATAAGATACATCCTATCCATAACAAACATTACTTACATAACAAATTCTATAAAGGAAAATGAATTCATTAACACCCAAAACGACGATATATAATAACAAAATATTATTAACAAAAAATATTAAAAGATAATATTTGATATCATATTAATGTATATGATTCTTGTATAATTCAATAATAGTTATTTAACCATTATAAATGGGTTTAACTTACCCTCAACCAATGAAAAGTACAAGTTAAGGGTTAATTCTACAATCTCTTCATTATCTGAGGTTTTTTATATATAATTATCTACTAAAACATCTTTAGCATCCACATCCATGTTTCATAAAAATGTATACCATGTTTGGATTTTTATAAAATGGTTTCAAAGGAATAATTATGTCATTTTCCAAACAAGGTACCTTATGTCTTTTTTGACAAACTTATGGTAAGAATTTTTTTTATCTTATACAGCGAGTGCGACTATTATCCACTGTTATAACATAATCAAATCTTCACATACAAATAAAAAATGATATTTCTAAAATAATTATTTTCTTTTATAATTATATGAATTTTAAATTATTTCAAAATAAAATGTGATATTTCTCTAATAAAGCTTTTCATTTCATCTATGTCAACATCTTTTGATAAATTTTAGGCTTATTTGAATTTGATTTATTACGATACAGAACTTCCATATTGTATTGAATGTGTGGTGATATGTTTGACTGTGGACGTGTTATTTTTAAAACATTCATGGTTTATGGATAAAGTATTGACATTTAGTATGTTATTTTTAATATAAATGTTTATGTTATGTTTATACTTTTTCATATGAGAAATGCATTGGACGTATTATGTGATGAGTGGAGCCCACTATAGCTCCTCAATTCATCTGTAGGTCCCATTAGACAATCTAGTGTCTTGGAACAAGGCCTTGAATATATCTTATATGCAGTCTGGGCATAAGGACTTGACAATTTGGTTATGAATGTCTGGCATTATGCATTCCATCATTATGAAAGTTGATACTAATATTTCTTGTGATTATTCGACTTGTAGAATATCCATGTGAGTAAGTAAATGGAATTATTTTGATTTATGTTTTCCTGATATAGATGATATTTATGTTGCAAAAGATTTTTTTTAGTTTAATACACAGCCTTAAATGTTTATTCTTATTTATGAAAGTTTCTGTTATATTTTTATCCTTACTAAACATCTGATGTCACCCCTTTCTATGTTTTATTTTTCCCAGGATGCGAAGAAATATATTATAACTGACCAAATGGGATAGTCTATGGTATCTCATTGTTGTCTATGGAAACAATTTTGTTGTAGTTTTCCATTTTATGATATAATGTAAACCATATGAATGTATATAGTACTTCCAAGGATACTTAACTAATCGGCCTTTCGTGACTTGATCTTTTGTGATCATGCTAATGTTATTTAATAATGCACCGACTCTAGGTAACTAGGGTCGAGGCGATACAGTTGGTATTGGAGGATGTTTAGTAAAATCCTTGGAAACTATATTTAGATAAACTCTGATTAGAGGACATAGCCCTAAGACAGAATTTTATTAATAGTATAGAAGAACTTTTTATAGTTTTGGTATTGTAGAGATTTTTTGAGTTTTCTAGTAAATACATCCCTATCTAGATACGAGTAGGTAGAGGTGGCTCTATCAAAGATGTGCCAAGGGTTAGACACCGAAAACACTGCTTTGAGCTAGACTCAAATGGGAACTAGTGTATAAAAACGAGCCATTTTTCACTCTGGGTTACGATACTCCCAACAGATATGCTTAGGATAATTCTCATTTCCATTACAGAAAATTATTAAGTGTTTATGAGTATATAAATTCTCAAAGAAAACACGTTTATGATTATAGATTATATCCATAAACAATTCAAATTATGATAATTGTTTTATAAGTTTGGATATATCTATTGTGATTCATAAACTAATAAAGTTTATGGCATTGATTAGAAATAGAGCCTAGAGGAAGGTATGGAAATTGTATCAATGCACATACTCCATGTAGGGATTTCCCTCCTACTCAATATAATTATTGGGAAGATGGTGATGAAATTGGTGCTAATCATCTAATCACCATACTGGGACAACTCACTCAAGTTATGAATAATAACCTTATCCGTATGGAGCACCCTAATCCCCAGCATGGAGGATCAATGCTAGATCTCATCATGAGGAAAAAACCACCAACATTCAATGGGGGTACGAATTCCCTAGTACCTTAGAAATTGATAAATTTCTTAGAAAAAATATTCCACTCCTTGGGGAGTAGCAAAAGGGAAAAATTTATCATGGCTATTTACCGCCTCACTAGAGATGATGATCAATGGTGGTCATTGATTCAAAACACAATGAATGATGATGAAGTATCAAATATATAATTGAGGGAGTTTAAAGAAATTTTGTTAGAAAAATGCATTCTTCATGACCATCGAGCTATATGGAAAGACAATTTCTGAGTCCGAGGAAAAAGGAGGATGAGAATGTCGCAAAGTATGAAGCTAACTTTAAAAGGTTAAGAAGGCATGCTGGAGATTATATACATAACCCAGGAAGTAATATTTATTGTTGATTTTATGTTTTAAAAACATTTTTCCATCGAGAATTAGTGTCACAATCCTTCTTGTCATACGAAGATATTGTCTCATGTGCTATCAAGACAAAAAATGAATTCTCTATGTATTACAACTTTAAAGCAAAGAAAGTAAAGAAGAGATCTGTTGGACCCTCGGGAAATGGAAATAAGTGGGAGAATGGAAAAGTTAAATATCTTTTCCTACAGTAAATATGGGAAGAAATACCCTAGTTATTTCTTGAAGGGAATGGGAGTCTAATAAAAGTGTGGTGAAAAAGGCCACCAGGCTCGTGATTTCAAGGGTAAGAAAGGGTCTGTTGACGTTGAATTCTATAATTATAGAGAAATGGGGCATTATTCAAATGAATGCCTTAAGCATCAGGGGATCTTACCTCATAAAAGGACATGGGATCAAGGCCAAGATTAAGTTATCACTACTGTAGAGGTTGAAGCTATAAAAGACATAGTGGAAGGTAACTTAATGGTTTCCTCAAGATTAGCAATTGCTTTATTCAATTTGGATCATCACATTGTTTAATATCATCCCAGTTATCTAAGAAAATTAGATATTTCCATGTTTTTTTATCAAGGGATTAATCAGTAAAAACTTCTAAGGGAAGTATCATTGCAACAATGTTTTGTGAATCAGTCCCTATTAGGGAATATAAATGTTCTTAATCAGATGATCTTATCATGAAACCCATTATTGAATTCGATATAATCCTCGGTATGGATTTACATTCAGACCATGAGAAAAGAAATTTATTATATGAAGAAGGAGGTTACACTTTTTTATGATGATGAGGTGTACCTAATCTTTAGGGAAGAAATGTCACCACCTAATTCTTATCTAGATCCACCACCGGTAGCTCAACTAAATTCAATTATTTTGGAGGAAGAGAATGAAATAATTGTGGGTGAGGAATGGAATTTTCAAATAGAGTTTGTACCTATTGTGAAAAAATATGTTGATGTTTTTCTAGGGGATTTACCTGGACGTCCTCTAGAACAAAAAATTTAGTTTTCTATTGACATAATTCCTAGTTCAAGGCCTATATCGAAGTCCCCTTATGGAATGGACCCTATGTAATTACTGGAATCAAAGAATCATATTGAGGAATTGAGTAATAAGAGATTAATTCTCCCTAGTGTTTCTCCATGGGGATCCCCTGTCATTTTTGTTATGAAGAAAAATGGATCTATGAGGTTGTGTATTGACTACAGGGAGATCAATTCTAAAACAATAAAGAAAAAGTATCACCTACCTCACATTGATGATTAATTTGACCAACTTCATGGAGTTCAAAACTTTTCAAAGATTGACCTTTGATGTGGATGACATCAGTTGTGTGTGAAAAAGGAATACATTCCAAAAAATTTATTTCAATCCAGGTACATGAATTATAAGTTTGTAGTAATGCATTTTGGATTGACTAACACACCCTCTGTCTTCATTGATCTAATGAATAGAGTTTTCAAGGAATATCTTGATGAAATTTTAGTGTTATTTATTTTTGATATCTTGGTATACTCTGAATTTTACAAAGATCATGAAAATCACATGCGCATTATCCTAAAGTCTCTTAGAAGACATGAATTATTTGAGAAGTTTAACAATGTTGAATTCTGGATTCTAGAGATTTCTTTGCATGGCCATATCATCTCTATGTACGGAAACTATGTTGATCTTTCTATGAACGAAGAAATCCATGGATGGCTGGTACCGACGAGCATAACTGAGGTACGCAGTTTTATTAGTTTAACAGGTTATTATCTGTGTTTTGTCCCTAATTTTTTCTGATTGGCTAACCCATTAACCAAGATCACACGTAAAGGGTTAAGATTTGTTTGTACAAAAGAATGTGAAGAATGTTATGAAGAATTGAAGAGAATATTAGTCAATGATCTGGTATTGACTCTACCAACATGGAATGATGGGTTTGTTATTTATAGTGATGCATCGATGAAAGGACGTGGTTGTGTCCTTATTCAAAATGTTAGGGTTATTGCCTATGTATAATGACAGCTAAAAATTCATTATAAATACTATCCTACTCATTATCTTGAGTTAGTAGCTATAATTATTGCCATGAAGATATGGAGACATTATCTTTATGGTGAAAAAAGTGATATATATACTGATCACAAGAGTTTTAATTATATTTTCTCACAGAAAAAACTCAACATGAGTCAAAGGCGATGGCTTGAACTACTCAAGGATTATGATTTCACTATATACTACCACCTGGGGAAGTCAAATAAGGTGGTAGATTCGTTGAGTAGATAGGATCATAGAGTTTTAAACAAGATGAGAGTTGAAAGGGATCCTATTTTCATGGATCTAGTAAAGATGGTTATAGGAATAACCATGGAAGGTGAAACATACATGCTTTTTGATAATGGTTTCCAAACCATCATTACTAGAAATGATAAAAAGTTATCAATCCAATGATGAAGAGTTTCAAAAGAAGATTATTGATTTGAATGTTGGAAGATTGACTGACTTTGTGTATGGAGATGGAATTTCTATATTTGGGAAGAGACATTGTGTTCCCGTTATACCTGATCAAAAATTGTAATTTTTTGATGATGCTCATAGTTCCAATTTCACTATACACCATGGTAGTAGTAATATTTATAGAGATTTGATGTATCATTTTTGTTGGGACAACATGAAGAGGGAGATTTATAATTTTTTATCAAGATGTATGGTTTGTCAACACAGGAAAATTGAATGGAAACAGCCTAGAAGAGTCATGCAACCTCTTCCCATACCTGAGAGAAAATGGGATAATAATATTGTTGACTTTGTCATGGGACTTCAAAAGACTCATAGAAGGAACGATGCAACATTCATCATTGTTGATCGTCTTACCAAGTCAAAAAAAATTCATGTTATAAGTGAATATTTACCACTTGAATGTATAGAATGAATATATATTAATGATGTTGTCAGGCTTCCTGGAGTACCCATATCAATTATTTCTAATTGTGATCCACGTTTTAAATAAATATTCTCGAAAATTCTTCAGAAATATCTTGATACTGAACATTGTTTGAGCACTGCCTACCACCCCCAAACTGATGGACATTCAGAAAAGCCTATTCAAACCGTAGAAAACATGTTGAGATCATGCTCACATAACTTTCAAGGTATGTGGATCAATATTTACCTATGATAAAATTTTCTTATAAAAATAGCTTCCATTCAAGTATTTAGATGGCACCATATAAAGCATTATATAAAAAGAGTTGTCGCAGAAAAACCTATTGGGATGATATTGGTGATAGAAATCTCATAGGCCCAAAACATGTGGATTAAAATATGGAAAAGGAGATGGTAATATGAAACAACATCAATGCAACTCAAAGTAGGCAGAAAAGCTATGCTGATAACTGAAAGAAGAATTTGAATTTTAGGTATGATATCATGTTTTCTTAGAATTTATCTCCATGGAAAGGTGTTATACGTTTCGGTAAGAACCGTAAATTGAGTCCCATTTACATCGGACCTTTTGAAATTCTAGAACAAATTGGGGTTGTACTTGCCGTCTGGCAATGCTGCCTAGTATCTCCAAAGTTCACGATGTGTTCAACGTATCATAGTTGAGAAAATACATTTCTGACCAAATGCATGTACTCACCTATGAGTAATTAGAAGAGGAACTTGACTTATATTATTGCGATGAGCCTGTAAATATTCTTGATACAAGAGAACAAGTGCTGAGAAACCAGACGAGTCAGCTGGTAAAAGTTCAACGGTGAAACCATAAGATGAAAGAGGAAACATGGGAACCCGAGGAACTTATGATGAAGAACAATCTGAGTATTGTTATTCTGTAATATTATATAAATTTTGAGGATAAAATTATTTGAAGGAGGGGAGAGTGTAACGACCCAAGCTTCAATGGTACACTACTCTTTGAATAATACAATAGCATGTGTTGTGCCAACTTAGAGTTCTATAACACCACAATGAATCAAATTAGTTGTTATGAATAGTAATAACCACTTTATGAAATTTCATAAATTTTATCATTCAAAATGTACATCATTTTTGGATTCTGAGTATCGAAATAAACTTAAGGTGAATTTTTGGTATTTTATTGAAAACCGGGCTCGAAATTCAAACATCCATAATGGTTGATCTGGTGTCTTTTGGGGCTCTACAATATATCAAATGGAAGCCTACAACAATCTCAATGCCCATTGTGACATAAGTATACATGACATTATTTTGGACACTAAAAAGGCCCAAAAGTCCTCTAAAACTGAGTTTTTAGTCGATGTGCCCAAATTTTTATATATTTGAGGAATTTTCGTAGTAGTTCATTGGAGTCTAATAACTTTTTTTGTTGGGGAATAAATTTATTCCAAGGAAATACATTTATATTTATAACATTATATTAATTTCTTATCATTTTTACCAATGTACATTTATTTATAATTAAATATATGCATATTATATTATATTTACATATAATAAATGTGTCATATAAATAAATATATCAATATATCTACCAAAATAAATATATTAATATATATATATATATAAATACATATTGTAAACTATATTCCAAACAATATCTGACCATTTTTACAGTATATAAACATATTTAACGTGTTTATATACATAAATGTGTGCATGTGTGTTTATTAAGAAAAATGTATATATTTATATTATACTCAAGTTTATGTAATGTAATCTATTGTATACTATAATTAAATATATATATATAGATATATATATCTATATATATATATCTATATGTATCACAAACACATATATTTTATAAATGTATTTTATAATAATTACATAAATATATAAATACAAAATATATATTTAAATATACATGTCAATATATATATATATATATAAATAAATAAAAATACCATTAGACAAACAAAAAACAACTTGGGGTAGTGGTAAAGGCTACCCATCTTCAAAGGAATGATACACAGTTCTAAACCAAACATGGGAACTTGAGGCATTAACTAACAAAGTCCTCATAAAAGGGGTAGTGGGGTGAAAAATTCTATCAAAGGTGGGGGAGATCTATTAATGGTTTTATTGAAGTTCTGATAAATTGGACAGGCTCATTAAGGTTCGGAAAAAATATAATTGTACAACCATTCATAGTGCTACTATTATCAACACTACAAAAGTGATGTTAAATGACCCATTTAACATCGGTAATAAAAGTGTTATTAAAATGGTCTTTTAATAGTGATAAAAAGAATTGGTAAAGGACCCTTTTAACATAAATTCTTACAGAGCAGTAAAAGAGGGCCTTTAACATTTCTTTTTTGTGCTAATAAATTATTTCTTCTTTTGACCATGATATAGTGGTCTTTTCTTTTTTAGGATTGATAAATGCCAATTCTGTAATTGTTAAATACATTATTTGAAGTAGTGGTTTCTCCTAATGATGTCCCCAGAAAATTATTCCTTATAAAACAAATCAATTATATTATTCCCCAAGGAAATGTAATATAAATTGATGATGTATATTAAATTATTATCATTGTAGGACATATAAATTGCACATTAAGGGGTTAGACTAAAATAAAATGAGAAAAAAGAGAAAGGAAGAAATATCATATTAAAATTAAAATGAAATTATAATATAGTAATATAAATCATTGGATAATTAAATATAACCTTATAAGATCAAATATAAAATATTGAATAAGAATTTAAATAAAAGTGACTATAATTATTATTCATTGAGAAACACTTAAAAATGTTGCAGAATATTAAATGTGGCACATACATAATCAAATAAAATCATAGCATATTCCATGTTTATCAATGAATAAAATCATTACATAGTGTATAAATAATGATAAACTATTTATCATAGGTTTTTGATAACTATAATTCAATTCCTATAGCGAATCAAGCATCATAACTCTATTCTCATAGTCGATAAGGCATCCAAACTCATTTCTCAATGTGAATCGAGAATTAAAACATGTTTCCTATATTAATATATGAAAATATAATAAATTAATAATTAAAATATAAGGAAATATATGTCCCACTAATCATACAATGACAAACAATACATATTTGTTGGATATGAAATTGATTGTATATCACATTATGAGAATAACCAATATAAAAAATGAGACACAAAACATTTTCCAACGGCATCGAGAATGAGGTCATATGATAAAAAAATTAAAATTTCCTTGAGTAATAATCTCACATTATAATTTATTTAGATAAATAATTAATTAACGATCCATTGGATATATATCATTTAGATATTTGGTGAAAATTGAATACCAAACAAAATAATATTTCATAAAACATGTTGAACATCATCATAAAAAACAGTGATTTGAGTAACATTTAAAAATAATTTTTAGGATATTTAAGAGAAGATAAATACATAATATATATATATATATATTAAGGAAATAAATATTATTTCTTAATTAATATAAATTGATAAAACTATATTAATATACAAATATGTTATAAATGTATACAATGTTTATAGAAGTATATAGTTATACAAATTTATAACAGTTTAAAATTATATTATATAAAATAAAATATTATGGAAATATAAAAGTATATTAATTTATATCCAATGAAACAATAACGGTATAATAATTTATAAATAAATAAAACTCAAAAATTAAAAATAATTAGTATATATTTATATTCTACCATATATGTATAATATGATTTATTATAAAATTTATAAAAGGATATAAATTTACAAATGAATAAAACTATAAAACTTTTACCATTAATTAAATAATTACTATAAAAAATTAGTATAACACGATATATTACAAAATTTATAAAAGTTTATTAATTTTAAAATTTATAAAACTATTCATTTATAACCATGAAACACATTGAATATGTAAGAAGTCATTTTCACAGAATTCATTTTTAGTGCATCATATAATTTTTTACCAAAATAAATGTTAGAGGGTCCACAAACTAATTATTAATGTTTTAACCTTTTTAAATGCATATAAAATATTAACTATTTGTAAACTAGTTGATCATTCAAAAGCATGGTTAAAATTTAATAACAAAGACAAGTGTCATTTCAAACAACACAAACCATGGTCTATATAAATGGATGGGGCCAAATTTTAGACAAACAAACCTATATATTCAGTGGATAGGGTCATACACACTACAATCAAAGATAGTAAAATCTCAGCAAAATATGAAAATTATCACCCATATTTATCTGAGATGCAAAAGAAAAACCTCTACAACAAAAAACACAACACGAACCATGAAATGTTATAGGACGTCACACTAGGTGCATGAAAATTCATAGATGGATACTGTGAGAAGTAGTAATGACACTACATAGGGGTTCAACATGTTGTGGGTGTAGAGTTATGGTGTGTGGGATGTGATGTTAAGAATATATATGAATAGGGGAACAAGAAAGAGTATATGATTTCATCTTTCCAAGGGTTATGAATCAAAACATATAGAGGGATAGAGGATGGGGCAGCTGCAATGCACAGTGGGTAGAGACTAAAAATAGAGTCTTGTACCCATACATTAGATAAATTTATCATGAATTTATAGCACCGAATGTAGTGGTTGTGGATGCAACAGTGGAATTGGTAGTTAGCATCTCATTCTGCAAAAAACATAAGCGGCGAGAAACATAAGGGTTCTATTATGGTTCCATTTATAAGAACTCACATGTATTAAATAAGAACATTGTAAAAATCTCTATTAAAGGTATGTTTTATTAGTGCTAAAATGGAATGTGCTAATAAAATTACATTTATTCCCAATTTTTAGCATAGATTAATATATCACATTATGATCACTTTCCAATCATTGATAATAGGGAATCATTCTTGGAACTAAAAAAGTGTTGGGTATGGTATAATATTAAAAATTTATTTATATTATTATATATATTTAAAATTTTATATATATAACATATATATGTATAGATATATATATAATTATATTTTTACAGAAATATATATTAATTTATATATATATAACATATATATGTATAGATATATATATATATAATTATATTTTTACAGAAATATATATTAATTTATATTTACATTTATAATAAATATATTTGTAAATATATATATATACACATATATTTGTATACATATATAAATATATTTATATAAATATATATATTAATAATATTATAAATACAATAAATAAATCTATAATTTTTTTTTCTATTTTAATATATATGTATATATATACATATTTATATATATTTATAATTACCAAAAAATATATAATTATAAATATTTTATTAAAATAGTAAATATATATATAGTTATGAATATATATAAAATAAATTTTTCAATAAATATTAATATATGTGTGTAATGATATGTATATATTTATAAATATTTATATATATATGAAAATATTTCTCTACATTTAATGTTTTTTCGATTTATTCATAAATATAATTATATATTTATATATATTTATCAAATTATAAATATTGTAAATATATGTATTATAATTATATATATATATGTATATATAATTATTATTATAATTATGAAATGTTATATTAATAAATATTTTTATATAATTATATATATATATTTATTTAAGACGGTCTATGTATGAGTTCGCAAGCCAGCCCATAACCAGAAAATTAATTACAATAAAAATAAACTGCAGTAATGAGAGGAAAGAAAATCCCACCGACATTAGAAATTCTCAAAACAAGGAAAACAATATATCAGATCCTAACATACCCTCTAGAACCTAAATTCCAAGGATATCAACATCTTTCCTTTGGGTGTCACCCTTTCGACCATGACTATTCCCACTGAGTAACCACTGTCACATTACTTTATAACATGTAAGAGTAATCCTATATAATTAATTTTCTTATGTATTTCCATAGGTGATTCTAAAAATATAGGCTCGGATTATGGTGAAAACTATATTGATTTTTGTTTAATAAATATTGATCCATAAAATAATATCTATATACAAATATATGATTGTATCACCATAAGAATAATTAATTGAAAATTATTAACATATATAGAAACACAATAATTTCCACAAAACAAACTTAATATAATAGGCATTATCAATTACACACACATATCACTATATCAGCATAAAAATTTCCTTCAATATCATCATTATCTCTTGAGATATACAAATAATTATTTATTTATTATGTATATTAGTCACTATTTAATATTTATAAATAAAAGTATATATATATAATTCTGATTTCAAATTAATATATTTAAAACACAGTAATAATAATAATTGTAAATATATATGTATAAATTCTATATATATATGAATTATTTTATAAAAAATTAATATATATATATATATATAATCTTATAAAAACATCATTGAGAACATTATATATATAGTTATATCGTTGTATTATGGAAAAATATTTATTTATATAAAATATTTATGTTAATTATAAACATGTGTTTTTCAATTAATGTATATAAGTAGACATCGTTTTTGAAAATAAATATAATATTTTTTAATATATTAATAATATTATTTTTACATACATTTATCTGCACCTTGTTCATTTCCAATAAATGTTAGAATTATAAAAAAATTGAACTATAATTGATAAACTTGATTCTTTTATCATCACTTTGTGTTTATAACTAATAAAATAAGGTGCATACCTTGCTTCAATTTATGGTAGTGCTAAATTTTACAATTTTTTATGAAAATAAAAAATTCATTATGATTAAATTGAAGTAGCATTATAAATCCAACCTACATAATGATCAAACCAATCATGGCCTCCCCCAAAACCATCCAAAGAGTGAGCTAAAATATTTCATCCTCTCATAATGAAGATGTAATTTAACATTGAAAAAACAACACTAAAGTAACAAATCATTGTAAAAATAATAAAATATGATTGTGAATCCTCTCAATGATTGGAAAATGATATAATCACTAATAAGGAATGAGATTCAATATTAAATTTTCTCCAACCTTCTGAGAGAGCCAAAAGAATACCACATAGAATATCATATGACTCTACCACAATTGTTCCCTATTTACCATAAAAATACTGGCATTAGGTTACCATAATATGGCCATAAAATTTGAGGGTAATAATCCTAGTACCCATCCTTGATTCCCTACCAACAGAAACATCAATAAGCATCATTACAGACCCTTTTTATGTACGGGTTAAAATAAATGTCTCTTTAAGGGGCCGCACTAGGGAGGGTGCATTATTATTTTTTGTCCAATTATTCTTGATTCTAACATCAATAATCATAGTGTATATAATGGGATTAAATAAATCATTCATTACATATAAATTATATAAAAATTATTCCATTAAAATATAAAATTAATAAATCTTTTTATACTTATGTAATAGTGGGTTTTTTTGTTCATTTTTTATTTTGGTATTTCTCTAGTACATGTATGTGGAATGATTTTTTTAGAAAATATTTTTATCTAACATTAATGTAATAATGTTTAATAAGATTATCCCCTTAGTTTATTTAATAAATAAATAAATAAATACTCCTTGTTTCATTTGAAAGAGTATTCATATATTCTTTTAATTCAATTTAATATATTTCAGGTCCATTAGGTATTAGAATTTTCAACACTCTATAGTGATGTCTTATAATTCATTAAGATATTTTAATTTTGAAATTATACATTTATATCAATTTGGGACATTCATAAAACAAGAAATATAATTTATTAATCACGACTAGGAAAAATACTGAATATTTGATTTATTGATTTTATTTAAAAATATAAATATATAAGAAATTATTAACAAATTATAAACTACTGAAATGTAATAATGGGTTATTCATAATTATTCAAAATATGTAAAATGTTTCAATTAATATTTTAATCCTACATATAGATTTAAAACACCTGACATGTGATTTTTTCAAGAGAAATATTAATTTTTCACTATATTTATTGTTTATAAAAGTGATATTATCAGAATGCATATTTTTTAACCAATATAAATTTTTTTTTATTATGAAAAAGGGTGATGTAATGACATTAAAATAATTTGAAATAATAGATGTGAAGTGTAAATGTTTTTTAAACTATAATTTTAAATATATTCTATAATATATTTTAAAAATAAAAAATTTACAAAATAATATTGACCTAAAAATTAATTTATATGTTTTCCTCGAATTTTTTTTGAAATTATTATTCTATAGAATAAGGAAAAATTATATAAATATTTTATTTAAATTATTTTTATGGTAGAACCTAATATATATATCCAATTTTTGGGACTAGGTGAGAAAATTTATGGATCTTCAAACAAAATGGTTTAAAAACAAAAATTGATTTATAATGATTTCTTTATAATATTTTCACATTATGTTGTGGATTTCAATTAATATATCTATATATTTTAATAGGAAATAGTGTAAATGTATAATTGTGATAAAAATAATAATTATATAATAATAATGTTTGAATTTATTTTTTAGAAATTTTAAACTAATATTGCTGTGATAACAAAATTTCCCTAAGTAATTTTAATAGATACTGGTGTTGAAAATAAGTGGAGGACTGCGAAGAAATTTAATATGTTTTAATTTATATGGTTATGAAATTATTTGATTTATTATTTTCAATATACTAATTTTTTATAAGATTATATATATCTGTGGAATTGATGATGGGTTTTTTGGAAGATATCTTGTAAGGATTTCTATGAATTTTACATGATGAATTGATGAGGGAAAAAGATAACATCTCTCCCAATGTAAGGATAAATAATAGGGTTCAAATAAATGGAATATTATTTATATCATGTTGTAGAAGATTAATTTTATTCTCACAGTAGGTTCAATTCACACATGTACATTGATGCTATTTGGGAAGATCCTAAATCTACTTGTTCAAGGGATAATTCTCTCTCTCTATTCGATGAGGGTGCATAGATCCTATCCCTCTATATAATTAAGGGAAACACATATATTTCTATCTTTATAAGAGAGAACATGAACCACATAATAGTGAATGTAATGGTGGGTTTGGATAGATTAAAACTAGATTAGAATTCAATAATTTGCCGTTTCATTTTTTCATGAGGTTTGAAGATGTCAAAAACCATTTCTCATGATGATAGCCTCTCTAAAATACGTGGATTATATAATTTGGAATGATTATCTTTAGGTTGTCATTTCACAACATTCTAATTTTCTCCAATGAGATGAGCATGTGTTCCAATGATTTCAGTTTAGTCTTTCTAAAGCTAAATATGCTTCAGATCTGTGAATGATATAAAATATTCAATCCTCTTATGGTAGGTAACCATTATATGTTTCTATGGTTATGTATTTTTGTTTAAACTAGCTTCTCTAGATTAATAAAAAATTTCAGGACATTTCTCATTATATTGTGATTCAAATAAAAAATGGGCATGGAGACTTAAAAGGTCAGATTTGGTGATTTTTTATGATTTATCAATGAATTAAGTCTCCCCATTTCATTATTTTAGATAGTACTTCCTTTAGTATATAATGTTGAATTTCATGAAAGAACTGAGTTTGAAAATTTTCCCCACTTTTTCTTGAATAGTACGACCATTATTAATGACACTTTATCTGCAAGAGGACTTCAATATGTACATTATACCATGCTCATATAAATGATGAGAAATTATATTAACAAAGATGAAGTTAATGAAATACACATTTAATAGTGGAATGGATTATGAATATCATCACTATGTGGAGGATGCTCATTTAAATCAGGATATCCCAACTGATGTGGTCATGAATACATGGGATGACCATTTGGTTTTAGGTTCACATTCACCTGATGATTTGGGAACTCAATTAATACTAGATAATTCATTCACATACCATGCTTCTGCTATTGTAGTGATATCTAGTCACATCACTAAGGGGTCTATGGTATATATTATACATAATTACCATCCGGATTGTCCAAATGATGTGCAATAATATAGCTAAATGAAAAAAATATGGGATGATGTTGTTGGAGAAGAGGAAAAACCCATCAAATTGACTCAATGAGAGGTATAGATATCCTTATTTTTCCCGCATATGACACTTTTATGAAGAAATAGAGAATACCCCTACCATATTTTTGGATTTCATTATGGCCTCCTCCATGATGTAATACTTTTCCAAGGAGGTTATAATCACACCCCCCCATATGTAGGGAGGGAATGAAACAACAAACAACTGTAGAAAAATAATAAATACATGGTTTATATGTGAAAGATCTCATATAGGTCGATATTGTAGATGTGGTTGACCATTAATTTCAAATAAAATTTATGGTTTCTTCAAGAAAAAATAATCATATAAAAATATTAAATGTTTACACTCCTTTTTTTGTTAAAAATATTTAGGTATCATGGATGATTCATTCTAAAACCAGGAGTCCTAATGTATTGTAGTCATTGAAAGAGGCTAGGTGTAATGGGAGACCCCCTCCCTCACTATGGATGTTTTGGCTGAAAATGATTTGGTCTTCCTTTAAGAATAAGAGTTGGATAATCATTCGATCCATTTAATGGGAAATGAATTATCTTCTACATCCATTAGCAGTGTGGAGACTCATAGAATCTGTGACATAGAAGACATGATGAAGAATTCACCAATGGTCTTAGTGGATGAAGATATATTATTGGTGGTTCTTTTGAGAATGCATAGATCCCTCTCTAAAGCTCGGAAAGATGAGACATAATGAACAATGATTTAGGTACACATCCTTTAATTTTTTGACAACAATAAGGTTGTCAAAATTATGTGAAGATGATAATGTCAAACCTCTTTGTAGTGATTGAATCCCATAAATAGGATTAATGTAAATAGAAGAAAGAACATTTTCAATCCCAATTAACATAAATAGGAGATGTTTAGAAACTCAAAATGAATGAATCTATGGGAATCCCACATGAGATGATAGAATCCACATCTTATTTATGATTGAAATAAAAATAGTATTAACATAGAAATTCCCTTGTAATATTTGATAAAAATGGGATAAACTAATATCCCATAAGTCTGGGACATGGGTGTGGATATAGACTAGTTGACTGGAATTTCATACATATTATACAATTCATGATATATAAAAAATTTTGACTGTTTGGTTCATTGAATGTAAAATAATGAGTGTATATCTTCCATGTCTGAATCCATAGTATGTACTTCTTGTTTTCTGGTTTTATAAAAAATGGTGTTTTCTCCAACCATTTAAAAAATATGGATTTTAAAATCAATAATACTAATTAAGCCTTGTTATATTTGATTTATAATTTTTTTCATATTGGCCCTACTCAGCATATATTTCACATGAACTAATATTGAATGTATTCTTTTAATATAATTAATAATATTTTGAATCCTCTATCACTGTTTTATCTATTTCATATGGATTAAAATAATAATAGAAAATATATACCTCCCATATAATATAATTTGTAAATGATATATATATGTCATGTTACCTTTTTGATGTTGAGTTATCTATTTAAGTGATGAAGAGGTGGATGTTTATTCAAGGGGTCTTAAACTATATTATAACTACCTTTCTCCCACTTCATTATGTGAATATCTCATATTGAAGACATGTGATTGCTGAAAACATACATAAAAAAATGAATCCTCCCTAAACAATACTTTTAAAAAAAATAATGAATTTGAATTTATTATTATTTTAATATTAAATATTTTTAACATCCCAATATTTTCATTTATATATATGTAACTGTTGGAGAATAAATATGTACATTTTATTAACATAATTATTAATTTTAAAATTATTAATATCCATGAGATTTTTTTAATGCATATCGACTATTAGAAATCTATAATTTAATATTTACTTTTTTAATATATATATATTTTATAATATATCAATTATATAAAAAATCAAAAAATTGCACAGTTTTATCAAGTGAAATATTTAATAATATCTAAATTTTATTTATCAGTGTCAAAAAACTTAATCCTCAAATATCTATATATATATATATAGTGATGTGAAAATTTCATGGAAAAGGAAATGGAACATTTGTCTTGAAAGCTTATAGCAATGTTTCATCAAATGAATCCTAAATAAATATATATTGGATTAATTTATAATAAATTTTGAAGAAAATAATTACTCAACAAATAATATATTAAAATATCATGTAAGAACATGTATTACTTATAATTATTTAAATAATTTAATAACTTTTAAATAACATTATATGTTCCAAATGTGTAATTGTAATCATTATATATGATTTCAATTCTTGATGCAAGTAATTTTTAGTTCATCATAATATTTTTTTATAATTTAAGGAAATCATTAATGATTTATTAGGTATCAAAAAAATAATTTTCAAACATTAAAATTGATATTATCATTGTTTTTAATTAATATGATTAAAAACACATCTTGAAAATTATTTTATAATGAATAAATGAACCATTCTGGAAGCTCTATACTACCCATCTATAAATATTCTAGATTATGACATACCAAAATTCAACTAGATTATTATATCATGTATAAAACTTATGTGTAATAAAAACATAGTTAGAAAATTTCCCTAACCATTTTAATGTTTCAATTTTATATTTTATTTGATTTAATAACAATATAATTATTGATTAAAATAATTGAAATCCTTGATGGAGATAATTTAAACAATCATAATTATTCGATCTTTACTATTCATTCAATTTGAAAATATATTAAAAAATTATTATTAATTTATTAACATATAATAAAATAATCATATATTTTTTAATAATAAATATATACACAAATATATGTATATATAATAATTTTTACCCACCATACCCATTTAAAGTGATATTCCCAAAAATATGCTTATATCCAAAATAAAAAATATATGAAAGATGTGTTGAGTTAGGATATTTTAATTAATTTTCTTTTCATTTTATAAAATTAAATATTATTATATTGAATATTTTTCTCATGAAATATATAAATTCCTATTAATGAAATGTACAATCATAATGAACATTTTGTATTACTTATTGATCCTCTATTGTACAGGGTACTGCAAGGATGCAGAATTATTCTCTTTCCATATAAAATAATTTATTGATAAAAAATTATTAAAAATATTAGAATTATAATATTTTGACCTCTTAGATGAAAACCCTTAAAATATATATTATCATTAATAACCATTGAACGCTATTGTTTAATAAATTTATTTTAATTATAATTCTAAGAATTTCAATGTTTTTTTGATGTACAAGGGTAGTTCTAGTATATACAATTTTAGAGATGGATTTTCAACGACAATATTCTACGATACAAAACAAGTGATCAAGGGGTACCTGAGGTAGTGCATAAGGTACCTGATAAACAATGATGGTACACTACAACCCCAAGGGCCCTACTAGAAAACTCATAGAGGTACAATAGGTGGCTAGTAGAGGACCCATTATCCTAAAAATGTATTTGAAATAATTGAATGTATACCTGGATGATTATTTCGGATATTTCCTATAATTTTATAACCATAAAAATTCTTCATCATCATGTACTTCCTCCCCGAACCCAAAATTTTCTACATCCCACTCTGAACATTCTTCTTCTCATCCAATGGATCATCTATCCTTATTTCATTATTTATTAAATAGAAATTATTTTGATTTTAAATCATAATATATGTATATCCAGGTCATCATCTCATTATTTTTATTCATATGATTTATCATCTTCATGTGTCAATGAAATCCTATTTTAGAGGTATTCTATGGTTAAAATGATATAATTATATATGATTAAATTGAGATATTTCATAAGATTATATTTCTCAATAATTCATGATTCATGATGTCACTACAATGTTAAATCCATTGGATTAAATGACCATCCATTCATATTGGATTATTTGTATGTCTTTAATTAATCATCAAAATGTATCAACGTGTCCATTTAGGTTCCAAATGATAGGTTGGGAAATTAAATTAAGTTAACCTTACTTTGACCAAAATAAAATGTTGTAAATCTAATTATATTAGGATATATACATTATATTATTAGTTTTATAATGTGAAGGATATGCATGCTACGAGTAATAAAGTGTATGTTGATTGGGTTTTTAAAATATTTGATAAATTCCATCGATTAGAAAGACGATTGAGATTAAAATGAATTTAATGGTATCTATATTATGGTTTGCATATGAGGATGGAAATAGGATAATTCTAAAATGTTTGGTGATGAGATGATGTATTATTGAATGCATGTTAAGAAAATTGGAATCCTAGTGGATGATTTTTTATAGAACATTCGTAATAATATTTTTATGATGTATTACTAGTCTATGATCGTTTTTGATTCATAGGACACATAGTATTTATCATGTGGGAGGATTTATATATTAATAAAACCATATATTCCCTATCTATTGGTGATTATTTTGAATGGGATCTTTGATTGTGGATTTAATAGAGGCGAACAAAACAATAGAAATAAATGTATATCATTCGAGATAATCTCCTAAAAAAATATAGTTGTTTCTAGAAATAGAGTTCTTTATTTCATCAATTAATAATTGAAAAACAACACACTACACAAACCATATTTATATGGACAAAAACATACAAAAAAATAATGAAATCAAAAGAAAATTATAAGTCCAAAATTTGGTACAGTAGGTGATGCCTAATCATCTATCGTTAAACACATCTTATAGCCTTCATTATAGATAGTCAATCCACCACATTAGTAGTCTATGCTTGGTTCTATATAATTGAAAACTATTTTATATTCCATCATCCCCATTGAACATATTATTCCACATGAACCATTATTTATTATAATATTTAGGTTGATGATGAACATGTGAAAAAATTCCCCCATAGCCAATTTCCTAAGTTATATTGTTCTCATGGATATTAAATTTTAATATACATGACTTTATAAATTTTTCATTATTCCCTCTAATATTCATCTTCTTGGATTAGATTATTTTATATGGTATCCTTTTCCTTGGGTTCGTCAGTATTTTCCCCCTTGAATATGCCATTCATTGAGACCCAGACTTTAATGTACTTGAAAGAGGATCCAATGTTCCTCACTAGGGGAAATAACATGGGGCACCAATGAATTATGATGTTTGTAACTATATATAGTCCTCCCAATATATTTCCAATGAGTCCCTGGAATTACATGAATAAATCTATGTTATATAGCCACTCTAATTCATCAATAACTTCAGTTCTAAATGATTTTTATAGCTTGAGGAAAAGATATTTGGAGGAGGAAGAATAAGGTTTTGGTGATTCCATCATCATCACTAGTTTTTAGAAGGGTTTCTATGAGATTATCAAAGAATGGTAATTTAGTCTCTTGTTAATATATTTGTCATATAGTGTTTCTTTTAAATTTTCTTAGAATCACATACATATTTTTCCTTATATTGGGGAAAAATAATTTTTTATTAAATCATACAATTTATTTTGGAATAGATTATTGATATTTTTTATTTGGTGGTAATTTCTATTGGAAATATAAGTACATAGATAGAGAAAGGATGAAAAAACTCAAACTAAATTATGACCACTGTATTTTTTAATGATTAGGAAGAAGTGTGTGAGGAAAAATAAATTGTCATCAAAATTTATTTTTTACAAGGTATGAAAGAGAAAGGGTTGTTCGAGGATAAATTTATGAAACAATATTAATAGAAGAGTCGAACCAACAAATGATATGTAGTTTTGAATAATAATAAAAACCTAATTTTGAAAAATGGTAGAATAAAAAATGATATGTCAAATAAAATGTTTGAAATATAAATAATTTGATATGTGAAGATACAAAAACTATTTATCATATTTTTATACTTCTATAGTGTTTTAATTGATGAGTATAATATCACACTGATCTATCTCTACCAAGCTAACCTTTAAATGCTTCTATAACATAGAAGGTTGATTTTTCAATGGTTAACACTACAATGGACGTAAATGCAGATCATTAATGATAATAAAATTAACAGTATATAGAATAATATAGTAACACAATGGATTATTTCATTAACTATGAAATATATATCTACAAAATGAACACATTCTATTTATAGGGATACAAACATAAAAACAAAAAAATTAGCAGAAAGGAAAAAAATTAAAAGTTCGAATTTTGGTACTATATGCATCACCCAAGAATCAAGAGCCAAACACATAAAAGAGAATTCATTTGAAATCATCATGCCAATATTGAAGCAATGGATTGTTGGTGATATCCAAGGGAAATAAATAATTTTCCAATATCTACCACTTAATGTATGATCCCTCATGAAACATGATTTTGTATTATATCTACATGGCTGATCAGTATGTTCAAAAACACCACCATATTCACTATATTTATATTTCAAGTTCTTATGGACTATAATTGTGATATACATGATCTACTCAATTTTTTAATCTTCCAACACAAACTACTATTTCCGGATCATATTTTTGTTCATGGAATCATCTACTTTGGTTTCATATAAATTCCCCCTTTTTTAGCTTTCACAGGGACTTGAAAACCAACATACTTGAAGGAGGTTCCAATTTTCATCACTAGGGGACACATACAAGCTGATCCCACACCATAATAATCCCTAATCAGTGGATGGCCTACTCAATCAAATTCAGTATAATATATTGACCTTCAATAATACATCATCTCCCTTGAATTATTCGACAACATCAGGTACAGGGGATGAATTATACATCAAGAGAAAATATGGGGAGTTTAATGAAAAATTTATTGGTTTTCACAGTCTCCAATAGTATTTAGAGATAATTTTAGGTGTTCATTGAATAAAAAGAATTTTTTATATAGGATGTCACTTTCTTAGGATAGAGGATATCATTTTTTAATAAAAAATTTGATGTCATAATTTTTTTAATTGAGGACTGATATCATTTTTCTTGAATGTCATATATGATTTTGTTTGGGAAGTTCTTGTTGATTTTCATTATTTAAAAATGGGTTTATATTTTTTTCCCATATGAAGATTTGGTGAGATATATTGACGGATAAAATTATGGACCCCCATACATTTTAACATAGAGATGCATGTGTGGGACACAAATAATTTTATTAGGACGTTTTTCAAAAATATAGATAGACGAAGGGAGGAGATAAGTTATTCTTAGAAAATTATATTAATATATTAGGAAAAGAAGGCATACGATATGTAATTTTGCAAAATCTATTTCACTTTCTTGTGAAACATTGGAGAATAAAATCAACATGTGAAATTAAATTATTGAAATATAAAGACTTCGATTCAATATGGTAAAAAACTATTTTAATATTTTTCTCCCACTATGGTGGTACAACTAATGGGAATAATATATCATGGATCATTTTCACATCACCTCATGATTGAATGATCTGAAACAACTGAATGTGGATTTAAAAATTACTGAATAAATGGCTGAATAAAATATAGACCGTAAGATGTGATCACATGAAAAATTTACAATATAAAAAGGAAATAAAATGTTTTATTTCTTCAACATGGATTTAAAGAACACATACCACATACCCTATTTATTTGAATAAAACATAAAACAAAACCAATCATAAAATATATTAAAATAAAATTTCCATTGTTTTTGTGTAGTAGGTTCAACAAGATCATCCATTAGATAACACATTAAACAAACATCATCTGAATTCATAAATAATATATTGTATAATTTAATGGTAGGAGTCAACCAAGTGAAAAATAATTCATTTTCCAACATCCGGGTAATGTTTTATTTCCTCATGAACAATTAATTTGAAGATAATCTGGTTGGATGTTCAGTATCTTCAAAAACATCACCATAACAAAATTCATCAGGTTTCTCATTCCTAGGGCATATAATATTGATACACACAATATCCTAGATTTAAGATTTAATCACATTTTATTCTTATTCTATGTTCAGATTATTTTCCATGGAATCATATGTTTCATGTTATTTAAAATTTCCCTCTTTCTTAATGAAATCACTATGAATTGTAATCCTATATACTTGTATGTGGATCTATTGTTCTTCACTAATTAAATTGTCATAGGGATTTGGTTCTTTGGGATGCCTATAATAATTGAAGGCCGACTGGATAGAATGAAGAATAATGTATAAACTTTTTGGAAGGTGTCTACATTTTATATCCACTCCAATTGTTCATTTTATTTTGGTGGAGGATATTGATTTATCTTTAATATAAGAGATATAGATGAGGAATATGAAGGTGGGGGGAATTTATCATCATCGTTATATTCCAGATGAATGTCTATGATGTTATTGAATAAACTAAATTCTTCCTCTAAAAAATTACTTTCATAAGATAATGTTGATTGTAATTTTTTTTTCAAAATCACACACTTCTATTTTCTCTAAATCAAATAATGATATTTTTAATTAACTTACACATATATTTTTTTTTGAATCACTTTTTTATATTTTGATTATAATTCAAAAAAGTTATTTTGGAAAATTAGAGGTTCCAGTGTCACATATAATGAATTAAAATAATGTAAATAAAATATAAACCCCCTTATTTTTTAGAGTATTTTAACATGTGTGGAAAAAAATTGATTTTTTCCCAAAATTTTTTCCAATTGGGGAGAGAAATAAGGTGAAGAGAATTTGACTATTGAAAATAATAGTAATAGTAGAGCTATTGTTTGTGTAGGTAATGGAATTTTGATTAATTATTATCACATTTATGAAGTCAAATGTCAAAAAAATTTGATGTTTAAAATAAAATAATAAAAAAAGGACGTTATTTATCAAGACCCATCTCCCGGGGCCCATGTTGTGACCACCCCATTCCCACCTCTTGATGTCCATGGGCTGGCGACTAGTGCTGAAGGTGTCAACCTAGAAGTGTGAGGCATTTTCCTGAGTTCCTATACACACACACCCACTGAACCACATCCCAACACCCTAAAATGGAAATCCAAGTTCCATTAAATCAAAGGTGAGTGCATGTACTATAGAAAGTATATGGGCCTGGATACAAACCCAATAATGAACAAAAAATTGAATGCACAAAAACGAAACATTAATGACCATTTGCAGAAAACACCACATGATCGTCACAGTAGTGAAGCTACTAAATGCAGAAGTTGTACGTCTTGTCCTCCATGTCCTACTGGGACTTTCTTGTTTCTAGGCGACCATGTCAACCATCATAGTCTCAGTCAGTCCCATCTCTCGGATCACCCCTATCAAAACTTTGGTCTTTTTCACTAGACACAACATGTGTCGGTAATTCCCATGCTACGTTGAGTAACATAGTACTCAGTAGGGACCCAAAAAAAGAAACGACCAAAAAACTTGTCCTCAAAGTAAAGCACATAAAAAACAAGAAAACTCACAAGAGGTGTATTCATGTGTAGTAATAGTATAATCTTTAGTAACATCATCGAACACCTTCGGATACTAGAGAGCCCATTATCTAGTATGTGCAGTGGGCCAACCATGTTAGGAAGTGGTGCTTCCCACAATCCATTTATTTCATAGGTACTTCACCCCCATCATGTATTGTGGGCCTTAAAATTCACAAATAGGTGCTTCCCACTAGTCAGTGTCAAATAAGGTACTCATACTAATCTCATACCCTTGGATAGCAATTTCACAGGGTGGTGCTTCACACCATGGGCCTACCAAGTCATAGAGTGGTGCTTCCCATTGGGCCAAAAGTCAGCAGTCTTCAGGTATCAACCAGTCACAGGGATCTCTTGGTAGTTCTCTTGTGTGAAACACTCATCAAGCTGTCCTTTTAATCTGAATATCCACAAAATACAACATATAGCATGCCAAAAGATATACCTATTCGAAATGGTCCCAACACTTTAAATAGTTCATCAATCAGATTAGAGATTTAAAAGATATTGGTGTTTTAGTAACCAATGGGGAAATTGAGACGGGGCATGGTCTTACTCGGTCAGACCGACCCGACAGACCTGCCCTGGGGTTCCCACATACCTTGGTTTAGTTGGACGGACCCGACCCAACTTGTTCTGGGTAGTTGTTGATCTAGTCCAGTCTGGCTAGTGGGTCAATCCCAACATGCCTCACTAGACCACGACCCCATAGGCAGAGGGTCTAGCCCACCGAGTCGCCTGGTGACCTGGTCAAGTTCGGAGGGGCTCGAAGAGGGCACATGTCATTCTTGTCAGTGGAGGTCTGGCCCGTTGGGTGGTTCGTGCCCCACCTGGTCAGCAAGTGGCAAACTCTTCCACCACGCTGGATATAGATGAATGTCATTTCCATCAAAACCCCATTACCCAATCAGACACTGAGGGGTGCCTTCTCTACTATGGTGTAGCGATTACGGCTCGTCGGACGAGATATCGCTCAGTTCCACATCTATGGCCCTCCAATGTGTTCAAGCGACCATGGCTATCGCCTCTAACTGCCAGCCCAGCTGGAGGATTCTTCTAATTCTCTACGGCCCGGTTAGTCATGTCTCTTCCTCTAGAAGGCCATCATGGTGTGACGCCTCCCACCTGTGGCTACCGTCGGGGGCCACTGTCGACACTAGCATGCCGACTAATTCTTCTATCAATACATGGACTACATTAGTGGTTCCTTGTTCATGCTAATGGTGTCTAACTTCTCCAAGGAATGTTCTCTCCACCAATAAGGTCTCAATTATATCTTTCATCGATTAATGAGTTTGTACAAGAAGAAATACCAAGACGGAGGGGCTCAATAATTGTTTATGTCATCCTACTCCATCCACATTAGAAGTTTCCACCAGAAGGGCGGTACATGGATTTTAATTTTAACAACAATGATATTTCAATCACGGATAAAATAACCCTAAAGAAGTCCCCCTCCAACAAGAACACACGGCCTGTGGATTAACCATTTCGTGGGTTAATCCCTATTCATATTTTTAAAGTAGAGATGGGAAAATCTAAAAATAAAATAACCACTACCTCTTATGATGTTTGTTTTTGTGAAATTCGTCCTTGAGGGATTTAAGATGTTGATGTCGCTTCCCATGTCAGATCTTCGAAAGGCATTGCGGATGATGATGTAATTCTAGCGTTCGTCATTCTTCACTAGGGTGGAAGTCCATCAGTGATTCGCCAGATAATTTTCGAATTTTTTTAATCCAAATTACCTTAGAGCATCGAACTATAAATATTAGCACATCGAGACGTTTCTATAATGATGTGACACCACATCGTTACACAGTTTTATTTAAGAAACAATGTCTCTATTAAGAAACATTAAAGCATCATTATGCTATGAGTTTAAAATTTCATTAATGAGCCTTGTTGACGTACATCGTCGCTTCCCTCTTGATTCCCCACATCATCGTCATCCGCCACTCAAAAGTGAGAATACAAATAAAATAATTCTTTTAAATTATTTTATTATTCTTCTCAAAAATTCTGAAAAATAAATTTTACACTCTTCCCTTGAAGACTGAACCTATTCCATTTATAGGAGAATCCCAATGTCATGAATTCAATAGTGCCCTTGTATTTTTAATTTTAGTGATCATTCAAAAGGTAGAAAATCATTCTCACGCTTTTACTGAACATACCTTAAAAAAATTAAAAATTCTGTTCCAGGCTGTCCAGATCACTCCATCAGCTTTCGTTGAATTTTCAGTTCTCAAAATAATTCCATATAAATTCCATGAAATTAAGAGATGTTACATTCTCACATACACATGAATTTGACTCCCTGAAATCCAAATGAACAACTAAATAAAATTTTGGGGGTACTCATCATGAATCTATGCCTTTAACTCCCATGTTCTATCTTGGAGATTTATGTGTTTCCATTGAACATGCACTATAGGAATTGACCTTCCACATAGGACCCAATCATATTGATCATTTATGTCTACTGGAAACTCTGCCAATGTTTCCCCATTGTCAATGCCCATCTCGCCCAAATCAATGATGTGAAATATATCATGCATGTACCATCTTAACTATGACACATGGAAACATCATGCACCCAGTGAATCTGTGGGGGAAATTCTAGGGGGTATTCCACCTCTACAACTCTACTCAGGATCTAAAAAATTTCGAGGAACCTCTGAGATAGTTTGCTACCCTGGCCAAATCTCTTCTATCCTCATCAGGTTGAGACCTGATGGTACACATGATCTCCCTCTTCGAACTACAATGTTCTTTGTCTAATATCGGCATAAGACATCTGCCTACTCTACTCAATCCTCCTCTTCCCCTGGATGATTTTCACATTCTCAGTTGTAGCCCATACCAACTCATGTCACATGAGTGCCGACTCCCCAAGGGTAGTCCAACATACAGGTGATCTTGAGGTTCTCACATAAAAGTCCTCAAATAGTGCCACGTCAGTGGTGGAGTGATAGATGTTGGTGTATTTAAACTCCACAAGTGGCATGTGGTCCTCTCAATTATGATCAAATTCATGGATTCAAGCACAAAGCATATCTTCCATGTTATGTATTATTTTCTCTTTCTAACCACCCGAATAGGGATGAAAAGATAGGCTCAAATGTAGCTACATACCAAATGACTCATATAATACCTTTCACAACTAGGATGTTGAGCGGGCATCGCTATTTGAGATGATTGTCAAAGGCACCCCATGAAGACACAATAACAGTTGTATGTAGAGGCATCCCAAGCCCTCTTCCATTCCCTGCTACTGGATGGGTAGAATGTGATATGAATTGGTGAATCAGTCAAGGATCACCCAAATAGAGTATTGAACTCTTGGCATACATGGTAACCATATTAAAAATTACATTGAGATATCATCTCATTTCCACTCTGGTACCTCGAGTGGCTGAGTCAAGCCAGTAGGAACCTTGTTGATGTCCTTCACATGTTGACAAGTGAGAAATAATGAAATTATTTTTTCCTCTAGTTACTTCATCCCTAAGCACCAATACAGAAACTGGTGGCTCAGGTACTTCTTTTGCACTCACGGATGTATTTCTAAGGGAGTGTTATGGAACTCCCTCAACAACTCCTCCTACAACGCCATTGGTACTAAACATAATGTCGGGCCTCGTAGTACACATTCACCAACTATGCCTCCTCAACTCGGTGTATGAGTGGGGGAGTAACAATCATCGGCTAATGGTAAGCAACTTTACAATCATCCATGAAGCATATTCACATCGCAACTAATTCCTCTGTTGCCACACTTAGCAGCTGCAACCCATTCCTCTTGCTATGTGTGTCTTCCACCACATTACCCATTCATGAAGTATATTCTATATCAAAATCATAGTCCAAGATGTACTCTATCAATCAACTTTATCTCAGGTTTGGGTCCTTCAAAGAGAAATAAATACATGAGACATTTTTTTCAGAGTAAACAGTAAACAGTTCCTTGTCTAGTAGTTCCACCCCATCTTCAAGGAAATGACCACCACTACTAACTCCAGGTCCTGGGTTGCGTAGTTCTTCTCAGGCTACCTCAACTACCGTGATCTGTAGACGATCACCTCTTGATCTTATATAAGGATACAACCGATCATGGTCCTAGATGTGTTACATTAAACTATATACCCAACACCCTCCTCTAGTAGTATCAATATGGGGGTACTAGCCCGTCGCCACCTCAGCTCTGGGATAGTCTGCTGGTACATCTCTATCCACATGAAGCAATGTCCCTTCCACGTCAATGCTGATAAGGGTTCTGCTACCCTGGAAATTTTGGGAATGAACCTCTAATATTTACCATCCATACCAAATATTCTATGCATCTCATTCATTCTATTGGATGGATCCCAAGCAAGCATTTCCTATATCATCACTGGATCTACTACAACTCCAAAATTTGAGATGACGTACCCTAGGAAATGGACTACCCGAATCCAAATCTGACACTTCAAGAACATACCATAATGTTGGTTCTCTTGTAGTGTATCTAGGACTATCTACATGTGTACAACATGCTCCTCCTCTGACGCCGATTCATGGTCAGTTGTGCGAGGAACATGAGACAGAGCCAGTCGTGCTAGGAGCCGACAATGTAACACATGCGGTGGGTAGGGTCACATGGCTCGTGACTGTCCGACCTACCAAATGGATGATCAAAAGACTGTTTAAGTACCACCCAGGAAGAGACAAAGGTTGTACCGAGTAGTTATATAGGGAGAAATATGACATGGAAGAGGAGCTAGTCGTGCAGTTCGATGTGGGTGACGATTCGAGATGTTACCACCACAACCACCAGGAGGTCCACCTCGACTACAGGGAGTACGGGGACATGTGAAATATCTTTTTTAGGCAGATAAGGCCTATGATAATGGTGATCTAGAAATGATATAAGGTACTATCTATTTCTACTCCACCTTAGTTGTAAAACTTATAGAAATAGGTTCCAGTCAGTATTTTATTTCCACTTCCCTCGTTCGGAGCTCGTAGATTCTGATGGAGATTTTGGATCTATCGTTACAGCTAGAGACTCCTATGGGAGAGGATGCGACGAATACACACTGGTTCCAGATGTACGAGATTACTCTAGGAGGCAATAGCTTTGGTTGGGATCTCCTAGTAGCAGAGTCGATGCCTTACAACGTCATCTTGGGTATAGACTGGTTATCTACATTCCTTTCTCAGATGGACTATATTAGGTGAAATGTGGAGTGTTTCCACATTGATGGGACCAGGTTTACCTTCACCGGTGATAAGGGATCCTTTACATAACATGATGTACTTACTCGGAAGAGAGTGCATCCGATCACTCTTCAGTTGGCTAGCCTTACCCTCAGAGTAGTTGATGTGGAGAGTCTGATTTATCCTCTAGTGGTGGACTGGAACACATATGTCTTCCCTAATGATGAACTAGGTCTACCTCCTAATATAGAGGTGTAATTTTACATTTACTTGTTCCCCTAGATGGTTTCTATATCTACACCATCATTTTGGATGGCTCTCGTAGAGCTTCATGAGCTGCGGGTATAGCTAGAGGACTTGCAGTGGAAGCGATACATTCGACCCAGTATTTCACCTTGGGAAGCCCCAAATTTATTCGCTAAGATGGCGGATGGGAGTATGGTCATTTGTGTTGACTATCAGTTCATGAACCTATTGACCGTGAAGAAGAAGTTCCCACTCTCGAGGATTGACGACCTCATTGATCAGCTGAAGGGAGCACGTTGGTTTTCGATGATATACCTCATATTAGGCTATCACTAGCTAAGAGTACGAGACGAGGATGTGCAGAATATAGCTTTCAGATGATGGTACATCCTTTATGAGTTCTTGTTTTTTCCATTTGGTGTATCCAAAACTCTAGTAGTTTTAATGGGACTCTTGAACATGATCATAGATCCATTCCTTGACCACTTTGTAGTAGTCTTCATCGAAGACCTTCTGATCTACTCGGCTACTGAGGAAGAGCATGCATATCATTTTTAGGTAGTTTTGGACACACTCTGAGAGAACCATCTATATGGTATGCTCTCGAACTTCCTGTTCTAGATCTAAAAGGATCACATTCTGGGACATGTCATATTAGAGGCTGGAGTTTCAGTGGATCTAGTAGAGATTGAGGCGATACTTTCTTGGGAGGCACCCAAGAGTATGATGGAGGTACAAAGATTCCTAGGTTGGGCTGGTTACTACCAGAGATTTGTGCTAGAATTCTCCACAGTTGCAGCACCACTATTATAATTGGAAAAGAAGGGGAAAAACTTCATGTAGTCAGAGAGATTCCAATAGAGTATTCAGGATCTAAGGCAGAGGATGACTAGTGCCCCCATATTGAGTCTTCCAGAAGAGGTCATAAGGTATGTAGTCTGCTACGACGCATCAGGGACCATAATCAGATGTGTCCTGATGTAGGATTGTGAAGTGATCGCATATGGTTCTCTATAGCAGATACATCATCAGCAATACTACGCTACTCATAACATGGAGTTAGATTTAGTGTTCTTCGCATTAATGATGTGGTGACATTACTTTATGTTCAAGCATTTCACAGTCTACTCGGATCACAAGAGTCTCAGGTATATATTCTCTCAAAAGGACCTCAACATGAGACAACGATGATGGATTGAGTTCCACCGTGACTATGACTTTGAGATAGTCTATACTAATATGAAGGGGAAAGTTGTAGTAGATACACTCAGCAGGAGACCTAGTATGCATATGCTTGGTGAGGCAATAAAGCAGTTGGTCACCTTGTAGATATCATTTGTGAATCAGAATGGAGCATCGTTTTCATCAGTCTCTTACATTCACCACACTTCATCAGAGAGTCAGAGAGGTGAAGTGTGGGGATAGTAACTGCAAGAAACGACGTGGTCTGATATCCATTGTACAATCACCTGATAGATTTTCTGATGTTTGGATGGACTTCATCCTTTTCAGAGCACTTACCATGGTACTAGTGTCACTTTGGGAGGAAGTGATGAGGGATTTCCACACATCCCCAATATAGGTACATCAAGGAGGGCCTAAGTTGTACCAGGGCCTATGATGATAGCACTGGTGGCTGGGAATGATGCAATGAGTAGCATAGTTTGTCTCTCAAAGCCTCACTTGTCAGCAAGTGAAGGAAGAGAAACCAGTACAATCATGCTTGATTCAGCCTTTAGAGGTCCCAGAGTGGAAGTGGGATAGGATATTCATGGATTCGTGATTGTAATTCCATGTACATACATGGTACATGACTCGATTTGGGTGATCATCAACTGACTCCCCATGTCAGCCCACTTCCTGCCAATCAGAGAGCAAGGTTCATTAGATAGCATGGGATGCCTCTATGTTTAAGAGATTGGGCGGCAACATAGAGTACCCTCAACTATTGTATCTGGTCAAGATATATGTTTTAATTACCAAATATGGAAGGGGTTTCATGAGGCTTTAGTGACACATCATATTTCGACCACCGCCTCCCATCCTCAGCCGGATGGCCAAACTGAGCGGACCATTCAAACTCTCGATGACATGATGTGTGTTTGAATCCTCGACTTCAGTCGCGGCTGGGAGGATCACATGCCTTAATGGGAGTTTTTTGACAAAAAAATCTATCACTCCTCCATTTGGAAGTCATCTTTTGAGGCATTGTACCAGTGACGTTGTAGATATCCATTATGATGGACTGACCTAGGGGAGTCAGCACTGGTGGGACTAGATATGGTATGTTCTTCCATAGAGAAGTTGTAGATCATCTAGGAGCAGATGAAGAGTACGCAGAGTGGGTATATGTCTTATGCCGATAGGATATGGAGACTTATCGAGTTTGAGGATGGAGACCACATCAATATATGGGTCTCACCTCAACACGGTTTGGGTAGATTTGGTCGAGGAGGCAAGTTATCTCTGAGATTCATTGCATCTTTTCAGGTCCTTAGCAGAGTTGGCGAGGTGGATTACCACTTAGCATTTCCACCTCAGTTTCACTGGGATCATGACGGATTCCATGTATCCCACCTGAGGAGATATGTGCACGTCTCTTCTCACATCATCGACCATGGCGATATGGATGTCAAAAATCGGATGGCTTTTACAGAGGTTCCAGTAGACATTAAGGATCAACAAGATTGGGTCCTTCTTGGATTGTAGAAACAACTGGTGTGTGTTCACTGGCTGCACAAGGACCTCCAGGAGAGCACATGTGAGAAGAAGACTCATACTTGTGCATAGTACCCCCACTTGTTTTCCATGTTTGAGTAGTGTCTTATGGGGATGCAAAGCCTTTAATTGGGGAGAATGTGAAGACCCAAAAATTTTGTGTAATTGTTTTTATTAAATTTGAATTTTATGAGTCCCTGAAAATTGACGGTACATGATTCCGAGGTTCGGAGTGCCCAGAATTAATTTCTAAACTTTTATTCGAGTACATTAATAAACATTAAAGTGGTTTTTTTATATATTTTGAACTGATGCTCTGAATTGAAATATGAGGACACCATTGAACTCACAGCACTGGTATTCACTTAAGAAGACCTTCACCTCAATCGATGTGGTTCGAGAGTGAATGATTGAATTTGGGTTTTTTGTGGAAGAATAAAATAAAAATGAAGTTGTTTAGCTTCTATTTTTATTTTTTTAAGCTCCATACAGATGATTAGAAGTGGGGTCCAAACCTCCCATGAAGGGTTATGATGGTGGGGACCACCTGAACTAACCTCCCATGAGAGGTTATGGTAGTGGGGACCACCTTAGGTATAGACCCCCTTAAACTCCCCATTAATAGAGAAACCCTAAAACATTGTATTAAATGTGGGAGAGCCTCTTGAACTCCTCTATCATTAATTATGCAAATGCACCCCAATAAATTTTCCAACTTCTGTGATTATTCCAATGTAATTTCTTATTAAGTTAATTTGGCACCTCTTTCATTTTTGGGTGTAATTGTGAGAGTATAACCCTTGGAGGATTACATTTCTTGCACAAAGAATGCTCCTCCAATGAAGAATGACGACTTCAAATTCTTCCTTTTGACACCCTCCAATGAGGAATGACTTCAACTACGATGAACCAAAGCACGATCAGGGATTGGAGGTGTGTAGCAGATGAGACAAACATCGAAAATTTCTCATGCCAACGTAAACAAACAATTCAAGGTAGGGGTTTATTTGTTTATTAATTTTTGTGGGATGTTATAGGGTTGTTTTTTGGAAACCTTATCATTTTTCATTCTTTATAATTATTTGTAATTCAAGATGGAATTATTGTCGTTTTCTACCGCACTAACATGGAGTTTGCAGGACAAACAAACATGGCATGTCCTCTCCTCAAACCTTGGGATTAATTGTGATTGCGATGGAGAATGACTACCAATAAGTGGGGCATGAGAATGGAGGTCGGCACCGCTGCTGGCTCAAATGAAGGAGAAGGCGCAATAGACACTGCTATCATGGCCTCGCTGTCCTGCGGCCCCGCCGTTTGGGCCAAACCGCCGCTCGAGCCACTGACGTCCTAGACACCGCCGTCCGAGTTTCGGCATTCTGAGCCACCGCCCGAGCCGTCGACATCGTCCGGGTCAATATTCTGCCTCCATCTACATCAAACCGCCACTGCCATCTAGGCTAATCTACTGTCTCCATCTATGCTGAGCCGCCACCCGAGCTGCCCCCGCCCTTTTGGTTGAACCACCCCAGAGGAGCAGTCCCTGGCTGGGGCGAGCAGCCCCGCACCCTAGCGACACCCCCATAGCCTTTACGACCCCTCGTAGTCCCTCACGGCCCTGTAGTCCTACCGGACCGCCCAACGGGCTCGATCGCACCACAGTCATGGTTGACCTGAGCCGGGTCAAGCCATTCCTGGTCGGTTTGGGTCGGTTCGACCGAGTCGGACTAGGTCCAGACCTGATACGAACATATAATTTACTTGGGCCATAAATTTGGTACCGGACGTCGGTTTTTCAAACTTTCAGTGGTGCTAGATATCGTGGAACGAAATATCCCCTTTGAGTATAACCCACTATAGATTTGGAAAATTTTATTAAATGGTCGGGTTGGATCGAGAAACAATCCCACTGGGACCTTTATAGTAAAAGGTTAATAACATAGAGACCAAGAATATGATTGACGCATTGTCTATTACGTTGAGACCCCTATGAAGTGGTGGTCCATTGGGATACTTCTTCGTGGGACATAGTGGCAATTTGGTAATTGACCGGTGGCATGGGGATTGTAATGTCTCGATAATGGGAAAGCCTAGTGTGGAAACCCAGTAGCTGGCTGTGATGAGATGAGTGCTCCTAGAGATCATGTGCGGGTAAGCTCTTAGAGATCCTCTATGAGTTAGCTCTGAGAAATCTTGTGTGGGTCACCTCCTAAAGATCCTGTGTGGGTTAGCTCCTAGTGATCTTGTGTGGGTCAGCTCCTAGAATTCTTGTCTGGTTCAGCTCCTAGTGATCCTATGTGGGTAAGCTCCTAGAAATCCTATGCGGGTTTTCTCATAGAGATCCTTTGTGGGTCAGATCCTAGCGATCTTGTGTAGGTCAGCTCCAAATGATCCTGTGTGGGTCAAGTCCTAGCGATCCTGTGTGGGTCAGCTCTTAGGGATCCTGTGTGGGACAGCTCCAAGCGATCTTATATAGGTCAGTAGCAGATCTACTTAACGAAGTAAGATGATTCAGTTGTTATAACTAATCATCTATACTAATGTACCTATGTTATACCTAGAGTGAGCTGAGTTAGAACCTATATGTTCCTTCTTGATTGAGATTGATTACTTGATAACTTAGGTATATGTATGAGAATATAGCTAAGTAGGGTTTTTTGCTGTTTTCATACTTTGGGGTCTATCCATGGTGGATTTTGTGAGACCTTGAGGGTCTCGGGGTCCCTGCTGAGTATGGTCATACACACCCCTACACGGGCTATTCCCGTAACTTGTTTTGTTGGATGCAGATGACGTACATCGATGACTAGGGCTTGGAATACAAGGACTAGATGGTGCCCGGAGTTGGACCATACAGCATGTCCGTATGCAGAGGAGATGGGTGGACATGGAGTGATGAGGAGGTGATTTGTACTTACCCTTTAGGTAGGATCCTTATAGGATAGCATAATGGATTCTTTTCTCTTTATTCAGTTGTATTTTATTTCAGTTGTACTTGTATCTTTACAGTTGGGGTTTTATAATGACCCCTTTTTTATTTTCATCACTCTATTTACTATACCTTTGACATGAATTTGTATCTTGTTGTGTGACTGGTTGTGTGTGTCTATATGTTATACAAGTAATTACTTCTCAGTTTTAGGGAATACTCCTTTCAGTGATAGTCGCTAGCCCCTATCCTATGGAAGGTGGGCATGGGGTAGTCACAACATCGGCCATAGGGGACCGGTCGTGACAGTAACTCAAATTATTCAATGGATTTAGGTAGTTAAATTTAATTTTTCATTATGGGAGGAGATATAAATGAGGAAGAAGAGGGTGGGAGGAATCCAATGACATCACTGGCACCTAAATATAATTTTCAAAGATCATCGAATAAATGGAATTTTGTCTTCAATTAATCTCCTTCATTAGATAATGCAATTTGTAAATTTCTTAGAATCACTGAAATTTATTAAATCAAATTGAAGTCATATTTTTATTTCATAAATTTCCTAAAATAGTTATTATTTTAATTATTTATTGATATAATATTTTTTATAAAAAGTAGTTATTTTTTTTGTAAAAAGTGGGACATAGTGAGAGATATAGAGGAATACAACATTGGTCATCCTTGATTTTTAAATGTAGAAAAACATGTGTAATAAAAATATAATTTTATTCAACTACCATTTCAAAAATGGGGAGCAGAAAATAGAATAAAGAAGTTAAATATGGAAAATAATAATAATAGAGGAGGAAAATGTTGTGTGGGAATATATTTTTGATAAAATCCAATCAATTTTTAGTTGAATAATGTGAGAAAAAAATTATATGGGAAATAAAATTATTTGAATACCAAATCATTGATACATTATAATAAATGAACTTTTTACCTTCAGATTCCTCCACTTGGGTGCTATAATTGATGGGAAGAAGATATAACATATCTAGCTCTACATAAATCAAATATGAATTATTTTATACAACCGATGGTGGATTTTTTAGTTTCCATCACAATAGTGAAAGAAAATATATATCACTGTAGGAAATCAAATACACAAAATATAGTATTACATGAAACAAAAAAATATATTTCATCAAGGAGGAAATAAAAACCGCATAAAACACACAACATATTTATAGGGATTGAGATGAAAACCAATAAAAAAATTCCATAAAGTGTTACATAAAATTTACACAGTTTAGTGGTGTAGGTTTTTCAAAATCATCAAGGACCAAACACGTCTAGAAGACTTCATTAGAAATGAACAATATTACATTACAATTTTGGAAATTTGGTTCCATATATGAGAAAAAAGTTTATTTTCCAAGACTACTAACTTGATGAGGTATTATTTTGTAAAATATAGTTGGTTTGATATGTGACTTAATCCATTGTGTTTCTTCATATGTTTAAAAATTGTATATGTGTCTTAGTGGTGGGACCATACCCTATCACTACCACAATTCCCCCTATTAAAAATGTTAGAAATAACTATTATCAGTGTAATAATAGATTTTATAAATATATAACTATTAAATTGAGGGTCATATTTATCAACACACAAAATCAGTGATAAGTGACCCTTTTACAAGTGAAAAAAGTGCTGATAAAAAAATATATGTATAAAAATAACTTTTTCTTAGAAAATAGCTGCTCTACCACTTACCCTATTATCAGCACTGAACCCCCTTTTAACAGGTCTCATCTTTCCTCCTCATCCTGTTAAATTAAGTCTTACCCCCCACCAATTTTTATACTGCAAGAGACCTACTTCATGTCCTTACATGCCACTTCCAATGATGGGTTTCGAACACGAGACATCACCTTCATATGATCGTTCCATTTACACTACCATATTTTTTTAATATTATATGATATATCTATATATATATATATCATTATCATATTTATCAATATATATATATATATACATTTACGAATTAATATAAAAAATATTTATTATGTGTCCATGTTTATAGATAAATACATAAAAAATATATATATTTATATACATGTTTGTGTGTGTGTGTAATTTTTCATATTTATATTTCATTAAATATATTTTATATTAATATTTCAATACATATATACGAATTTATAGATAAATATATATTTTTATTTTCAATACACACCCACACATATTTATATATGTATAAACATTATATATATACATTATTTATATGGGGATATAAATATTCAATGATTTTTATATTAAATAAAAGGGATATATATATATAAGTATTATATATTTAAAATGAAATTTTCATGTAAATATTATTTTTATATATTTTTAATAGTTAATTTTTTCTATGTGAATATATAAAAAATATGTATATATATGTATATATATTATTATAAATAGAAGAAAAATATGAAAAATGATAAAACCTAAAAACCATAATTTCAATATGAGTGTAATCCCAAATAATAAATTTAGTCTTGACTGAATAAAATAGAATATGTCCCCCCTTAATTGGTGCCATAGTTCCATCTAATGATTAAAAAACTGGATTCCCCATTCAAAATCTATGTTTGAGAGAACATATTGCCCTTTTTGGATTTCAATTAAATTAAAATGGTTTCCCCAATAACTAGGGTGTTGATCATTTTGATATCATTGATTTTTATGTGGAAGATCTCAAAAGGATGCCCATATACATGATTATGACTATTTCATGTTTGAGTCAAATTATAAAATTACATTAACTTAATTCAAAATTTACTAATTTTTTTATATCTTCACATCGTTATAAAACGAATATTACTCAATAATAATTAGAAATTTTTTAATTAATAATATATTTTAATATTTTTCTTATCCAATTTCAATAAATTTATTTTATATAAAGTGTTAATGTTTTTTATCAATATATAAATTGTATTTCGTAAAATATATTATATTTATATCAAAATAAATATATTTCTACAAGAATATTATATTTTTAATGATAAATACATTTTTTAAGAAATATATCTTTTATTGGTGTTATGAATAGTGCAGATAAAACTACCCATTCATCAGAAAAATATATCAATGATAAAGGGTTACATAGGACAGTATAAAAATCTTTTGATAAAGGGGTACTTTTATTTAATCTTTTTTAACCCATGAAAAAATAAAATTTTATTATTGTGTTTACTACTACTAAATGTAAACCTTTATCAATGAATTTTTAGCAACAATAAATGGTTGTGCCATATAATGTTGATTCTATTTTAGTGAATGATATTATACCAATTTACACATCTATGATGTTTACATTGTTTTTATATCCCTATATTCAAATATATTATTTATTATGATGGTTCAAAATGTATAAAGTGATCCTTCCTATAGTGTTTTCCATAATAGTTATGGGTTGGAACTATGGTATCCTTGTTAACACAAGAAAAATCCTCAATAATGTATTCTTGAAGAATAAGTATTTATAACCTAATAGTTCATCAATTAATATATATGTATATATATATATATTCAACTTATGCTAATGAAAAATTATCAGTGTCCTTAAAAAAGTTGGTACTTACATCCAGGATTATCCCCCATGATTCAACTGTAAACATTGTTATCATATGCCATGATAAAGTGTACAAACATATTTTAGATACAAGAGTTGGTGTAGTACATTATGTAAATTATATATTTTAGGAATACATCTTTCATTTTAAGGGAATTTGCCTGCTATTTTTTATCCTTTTCTAAATTTTATTTTTTTTATATCTCTTTTGGTGATCATCCTTAGATTACCAATGTATCTCATGTATTATTTCATTTAATTATTAAATGTGATCTGATTTATAGGTTTTAGATGTTATTTGGATTCCATATTTATAATTATTTCTATTATAACATATGTATCTATTTAATTTAATGAATCAATTCTATTGGAATATTCTCCCCTAGCATGTTTAATACATCATCTCCAACTGGAATCCTATTGCTGACACATAGTCATAAATGCGGTCATGTTAAACATTATCTTGAAGTTCACTTTTTTATTGGGATTATATAAAATAAAATACCCTGATTCATCATTTACTATTTGTGGAATTATAGATTGATAATACATTATTTGGATCCTATGACATAATACATTGTTCTTTATGACCATAAAATATAATGCGGGAAATAATGATTCTAGTGAACATTAATTTTTAATCTCTAATTTTTAGTGGGGTTTCGGGAATTTCGTTATTTTATAATTTTAAAAAATAGTTTCTGGATTTTCCCTGCCCCATGTTTATATAGGATTGAATTTCCAAGGTTTATAATTAAAATATATGATCAAATTTTAAATATAATCTTAACTTTAATTTAATAACTAATTTTGAGAAGAATTATTTATTCATATGTTTACAAATAAAATTAAATTAAATTTAATTTTTAAAAAATAAATATTGTAAATTAATATATTGAAAACATATATTTTTTTGGATTTTATATTATAAAATTTGTCACTCTATTTTTGTTGTCTGTTATATTATAGATTTAAATTAATATTTTTTCCGATATGATATGTGTATCCTAAATAATGTATAGGTCAAATCAATAAGATTCATGTTAATTGAATGTTGATATTTCCTGCAAGTCATTTTTTTCATTTTCCAAAGCCGGTTTATGGGTTACCGGTACTCGAAAGTTTACAGCCACAAAATCAGAACAAAAGAATCACAAAATCAGGTAGCAAAACAAACACAGACTTACATATAATAGTAAACATACTCCTCTCTACATCCCATGAATGATTCCTCTTCACCGGTAGTCGTAGCTAATTCCTGTCCTGGCGATCTCTAGTATATTTCTCTTTGAACCCAAAACCTAAGATGATCATGCAACGGTTGTTCCGGAGATGACTTTTTGACCACGCCACACTTCTTAAAATCCACCATCACCTCACTATTCCAATTAGAGCCAGATATGGTCCACATCAGCTGTGGAAGGCATCAGTAATCTTTCCTTGGTCGTCTTGTTGGTGTAGCAAATAAATGCCCCTCAATTGGAGCTAATATATTCATACCATTTGGGATTATATTTATTTATGGGTTAACATAACATTTGATATTTTAAATCAATGTCGTATATTTTTGAAAATTATATAATGATAAAATATTTTAGATCAACCATTATATATATATGATATTGTTTTAGAGAATCAATATTTCCATCGTTTACCTCTAACTAGATTGGAAGGAGTATCCTTGCATACAACTATGTTTTATATAGTTGTTCATGTCACCAACCATCTACAGAATAAGGGTTTTCACAATGAATTAATATAATAAATATGAATTTCTGAGGTTGATTCCACTAAAGAATAAATCAAATAAAATTTCGGTATTATTCATCCACTAATACTTATTGATGATTATGGTCTCTATGAATCCATGGATTATATCGATATAATAAAAGTATCTTCAAACACATTAAGGTATCTATTAATATATGTGTGATGTTAAAATCCTCAATATATTAAGGATCTACATAGATTTCATGGGATGCTATGGAATATGTGAGGAGGCCTATGACATTATGACAGGAGTCCATTAAAGGACACTAATATGACAAAATATTACTTATGTTGTTGAAATTGTGTCATTTATCAGATTTTGTGGATATATATTAGGAATATCAATAAAAAATAATCAATGTTAGTAAATTTTTAGTGTTTTTCTTGGAATCTAATTTTATAGTACGTATAATGTCCCAAAATATTTATATATTAGATATTTGTACATTTTTTAGATTTTTGGCGTATGGTCTAATAAGAATTTTTATGTTTTTCATAAGGTTCATAGCTATTAAACAGAATAATGTTGAATAGTTTAACTATTGTTATAAAATTTCATGGTGGACATATGTGTTGAACTAGTGGTTCCTCATCAAATAGTATTAAGAGGGGGTCTGATGTTATTGATGATGGAAATGAGGTGAAATTTGGTAGTGGATGACAAGATCACTTTAGTCTAAAATAATAGAATTACCTATATTCTATAAAAACCGGATAACATAAAAAAAATTAGAGACCCATCTAGAAGAATTGGGTAAAGGATATAGGATGAATCATGAATCATGAACTTTTTAATATGGACCTCATAAGACTAATTAAATGGATTTATGTTGGATTTAATGGTTTGGGCCTGAATGAGGATGTCAAAAATAGCAACATACGATTCCTCAATGGTACAGCCAAAGGAAAGATATGGATTTTTGGGTAAGTGTTTTTTTCTTGATTTTATATATTTTTAATCATGATCACATTATAGATTTTTGAGTATTGGAGCCATCTATATAGACAATTATGCTTTTAATTTCCATTATACATTTTAGTACTGAATATTATATAACACTATTTGAATCATTTGACTCTACTTTTAAAATATATTTTTTGGAGAACTCTTTGTTGTTTATTAAAGTAAGTGGCTATATACATGACTTTTGGGAGGAGTTTTGATCTTGATAATGTGCACCATAGTTATTTCAATTTATATATAGGTTCTTGGAATGTATTATACTTCTTTATATGGAATATGAATATATTTCATGTTATCATTTAAACACATAGGTTAATAAATATTCATGGGGAATTCAATTGATACAAGGTGAATATGTATTATTATTTAGACATTGGTGAGGTGTATACCTTTTTAGGACAAGTTTTTTTGAATATGGTTGGCAAAATACAAATATCACTCCACTATATGCCATTAGTTCATAAATAGACAAATTGATTTTTTTCAAATGAATTTACAATGGATAAACGTAATTTTTGTTTTTTGTATAACATTTTTAGAAATTGTTAATTTATTATTAAAACATTATTCCACTTATTAGGGTGATGGAGGTCATGATTAATCTTATGCTAGGATCTGAGTTTATATTAATACATTCTTATCTTATATCAAATTTTGATTTGATAAACTAGAAGGTGTGGAATGTGGATCTTGAAGGGAATTGTTTTATATATTAAATTAAAACATTATATGTTTATAAAATATTGTAATCAAAATGGTATATGGAAAATGGAAATTATAAATTGACTAATATAACCTATATAAGGATTTTATGATGTTTATCTCGACACAATCATATATTGATGATATATTTTAATTTTTTAATGGAGGTCAATGATTCTCCATGATATATTTATCGTCAATATTTAATGATTTCTGTGAATGGATAGAGGAAATATATATGATAGTGATTAATTGTAGGTTTTTAAATATGATTTTATTTTGATTCTATTTAGTCTAAAATATTTAACAATGATATTAACGGCTCAAATAGTATATATATTTTTCACTATTACATTAAATCATTAATCAAGGAATTCATGGATTAAATTAGAGTATATAAATATACTCTTTTTTTTAATGTACGGATACAAGAGGTCATATTGAGTATTATATGAGTGCTTGGGATACACAATACGTTCATATTAGTTCATTAAATGATATATGTGATGTTTTTTTAAATACATTTTATATTTAATGATGAGATATTGGAAAAAGAGATATGATAGGTTAAAAAATATTATTATAGGTTTATAATTTTTTTTATGATCACTTGTTCTATAATCCCTGATGGGTAGTTTATATAATTTATTCAGTATCTAAATCATTTGTTATCACTTATAATAATTCTAACAATGATGGTAGAGAAATTATTCTATACAAATAATTGTATTGGGATATTCTTTAGTTAAAATATATGGTTATAACTAATCGTGGATTGATTAATTTTACCCTATGGTAGGGTTATACAATGTATTTAATTTACTCTCTGGTTTTCATCTGAGAAACCTTACCACACAATGAGAAAATGGTCACATGTGGGTCTAATTAGTTATGATGCAATGGGTGGAAACAACACAATATTATTTGGGAGATATAAATTATTATATATGAATTTTTTTTTGGAAACACTATATCATTGGATATTTAGTTTATATAGATAATGTGATCCTATATTGAATTATCTCCTTATACGACATGAATACGAGGTTAGGACATTGAGTAATTTAATTACATAAGTTTTATTTTATATTAACTTATACCCTATAGAATGAGAACATCATTGAAAATAATATCAGTAAGAACATCTATATGTTGATGGTATGAAAATCTATAAAGGATTAAATGATGATTCAACATTTTTATATTTGATAATATTTATAATGAGTGGAGGTGGAGGTCATGAATTGTATTCATAAACAATAACATCTTATAAATATAATTAATATAAGGTTGTATAATCATATAATATTTAATAGTAATTAAAAAATGGATAGTGTTTTTTGAATATATAATGTTCTATGATAAACTTAGGATGCTTTTGGGGTTCTATATGTCCAACATAGTGTGGTAGTACCACCAAATATAAGGGAAATGAATTTAATGTAACAACAATCAATGAGATGGATGGTTCATCTTCTTCTTGTGAGGATTTATTATAGTATCATAACCACTACTATTTTCTAGGTACAAGTAAGGAAATATCATGTAATGTTGATCAATGTCTAACATGCAAGAGGGTGAATGGAAAAAATTATGGGCTAGGTGGATTATTGTTTCCCCAACTAGTTTATATATAGTAGTATGATGAAGTAATCCAAAATATATATATTTATATATTGTTTATTAAAAAAAGAATGATTTAGTTTGGTTTATTATATACTAGTAAACAATTCACCTGAATTTTCAACCCATTTAATCAATTCAGATGGTGGTTGAGTTGGTGGATCAATATCTGTTGTCAATCATGGGTATTACTTTAATTATTATGGGTAACATATAAGATAATAATGTCTATTTATAATTGTATTTATAGAATGATATTGTGAAATATATAGTAACATAGTATAATTTTATTACAGCGTGTAATCAAATAAAATAAATGAAAATTTGATGGGTGATTCATATAGTAGATGATATTTGAATTGTTTATATGTTAGATTTTGTTTTAATGGTATAAGATTAAATATAATTTTGAAATATTATAATAAAATAGAATATATAATACACTTGACAATATGTGTCTCTATGAGCCTTTATACATTCATCCTGGTTTTTCGGCAGTCATTTATCCCCAAGGCATGTATGGATCAAAAATCTACATCCATCGTATAATTGACTAAGAATATATTAGTTACTACTAAGAGTAGAAAATCATCATATTCTAACTATAAATAATGCAATCAGCCTTTTTATTAGGTGGTCATATATTCTTGAGGTTATCACCGTAGTGGTGTTATTGATAGTTAAGAATATATTGGAAAATTTTACTATGTATTTTTAATTCATTTTTTATTGCGGAGTGGATATTTACTAAAAATTATTAATTGAATATTAATATAAGAAATTACTCTACACCTAATTTGTTTCCCATTTTGAATATCCAGATCTATGAATTAGAAAATGCCAAAAATGACTAAAAAGTATGATGTTCCGTTTGATGCTAATATGACTTTCAAGGAGATAACATTGTGTATTATTAACTAGAGAGAGAAAATGATGTAACGTAAGGATATCACATGTTGTATATGGGTTGTACAAATGTCTATGGTTCTAGAGTGAGGTATGGTACATAGAGTTAGACCTATGAGCTTAGAAAATTACGTTATTCAATTATTTTCATTGGATATACTATTATTTAATGAAAACCCATAGAATCGATGTTTATAATGAACTGTAAATTTCAATGTACTACTGATGTGTCATTTATATATTTTATAATCAAATTATGTATGGTTTATGAAATTTTCATGTGATATTTTTATTTAAATGTGCATGATAAGGAATACAGTATTCATTTAAATTGAAATGAATTTATAGAATTGAGTAGGTATGATAATTGGGGAACAGGGTTTGTAGTGACATGAAAATTTCATTTACAACCACTAGTTCCACCTGATCAGCCAATTGTACTTTTCTCTTTTTTAGTGGGCTAATAAGATCCTTGTATATAAAGAATTTGAATTAATTTTTAATGTAGTTTTTATGAAATAAATTTTTAATCACTAAAAAATTCTTTTATCCTTGTCCTTGATCTACTAACACATCCATGACATGTTCCACTTTTTTTATACATCCAAGACATATAATGTATCTTCATTCATTATTTCTTATCGTATTAAGGTTTCGTTATTATCCATAGAAACATTATAGTATTTTTAAAACCATATAAGAAATAATTATATTGAACATCCCCCATATATTCATCATCTATATAGAAATCATAAATTTAGTGTCAATCTATCTCAGTTATCATGTTTTTCTAAATTGTGATTGAATTTAGTGATCTTAGTCATTTTGTTTTATCCATGTCAAATTTGGATATAATTCGAGAACATGTTACTAAATATTTATGGGAATATGGGACTTTTATTTTTTACATCTATGTGTGTATCAATATATGTAATCAACTAATGGTTTTAATTTTTTTAGATTGATGAAAATTTAAATTATATTGTTGTGTTGTTTAATTCATGTTACTTATATTACACCGACTTGACTATAAAATATTATATTTTATTTTATTTTAATTTCCAACTTATTTCATTATGTATATAAAAATAGACTATGTGGGTTAGTTGTTAGGGTTATAAAATTGGATAACTCAATGATTTTGTATGATAATATGATGAGTTATATAATATCATTCTAGAATATTAATATCCAATTAGTCCTATGGGGGATATTTATAAGTTTTAATAAGTGATGATATTAAGTATTCTAATGGGACATTGCAACAAAAAATGTATATGTTACACCCATTATAGATGTGATTTTTTCCCCTCCTCGGATATTCATCCTATTAAAAATAATACGCATCTTACCACACCATGATTGAGTTGTTTTGTAACTCTTCTAAAAGGATGAAAATGTCACAAACTCCTAATTTCCACTTCTAATGTTGACTAGTGTCATTGAGATTGATCTGTGAGAGAATACTCTCTAGTATGAACTCATTAAACTCCTTTAATATTTTGGATTTGAAATTTCCACCTTAGATCCACTATAATGTTTCCAATAAAAGTATGATATATATATAAAATTAACCTTATCAAAACTATTAAAATACTATGTATGGTTAAGAATTTTAGAGTCCATATGTGAAAATGAATATTTGACATTAGTGTGTGATTAATGATATCATATTTATTTTATTATTTTTAACCATTTAAATATATATTTTATCACATATTTCAAGGACCCAATTGTAGACTACTATATGGTTTTATCACACCTACATTGTACCACAAGTTCTATAAATATTAATACCTATTTTCTATGTTATCACTATATAGGGAAGGAACATATATTGATTATAAGAGTATGTGGAACTGGATATGGATTGAGTTGATAACTGAAAATTGTCTTTAATAACTATATTTATGGCCCCCTGTCATGTTTTTAAAATATTTAAATCTATTTTAAATCACCACTATCTATGTGAGTTATCTATTTATTACTATTATTTCAAAGACAAGGATTCATTTCATTATTATATGTGATATAATATATACTATTCTACTATAATTTTTATCCTATAATATCATTTATTATTATTATTACATCTATATATATTTATTTTCGATGAAATGAAAATGAATGCTCAAAATATTTTGGATATGGTGTTTCCCCCATAGTAGGTAGAGACACAATTTTGTATGTATATGAATGCATGATTCCATGTGGAAATATATTTCATTCCTAGTGATCCTTGAAATGGAATTTAAATATAAAACATTATATTGATATTATTTTTTTCTGTTATAAACATTTTCTAAATATAATTTTGCAAATGATATATTTAAAATAATTGTTTAGAAATATTTTTATATCAAAATATTTCTTCATGATAAAATTTATCCATTCTAAATTGTATACACACCATTTCACCCTTAGTGAATAACCTCCAATAAATCCGTTTTTCTTATCAGATTGAAATTTCACTATCCCCTATTTTATCATCATCGTAATTTCCTATTAATATAAATAAACCTCGTAATTATCTTTCTATCATGCATTCCTTTGTATTTAGATAATCATTTCATTTTACATATTAAATTACAGAAAAAAGATAATTAAAATATTTACTAAACGAAATTTGGCATCGCCCCCTAATTGTTCAATATTTCAAAAATATTGAAACTATATGATGTTATACCTTTATTCCATTTTAAATGAATCCATTCCAATCCCTAATTTACCAAATAATGTTAATGGTTTTCAAACACAAATCATAAAAATCCCCTAATTAATTTAGATATTTTTTTAAAAAATATTGTAATCAAGTATTATTATTTTTTCACTTCTTTGAAGATTTGTATTTTGAAAATAATAAGTAAAATTAAAAGGAAAACCATGACTCCAATTCAGTTAATTTTTTATTTGTTTCCCCCTATACCACATAATGTTATATAATTTATACATCCACAATTGAAATGATTATATTGTTATATTGAAGTATCATTTTTGTTTTGTGATCCACCACTTAATAGTTCGGCTGCGATTATAAATTCAAAAAAGGAAATAATACCTTTTTTCTCTACTAGTGATGATAATATTATTATCATCATTTTACTAAAAAGTTATTTATACAGAGAAAAACATAATTTTTTGAGAAATCAGTAGACATTATATGGTATTAAATTAATATATCTCTAATATGAATAAATATTTTTTTGGGTCTCCCATTGTCTTGAAATATTCTTTTTCATAATTTAATGATTTTTCATAAAAAAATATTGATTTTTTACTAAATTTTATTAATAAAAACCAAAATAGTAAAATTTCATAATGAATAATCCATTCATCTATTTTACAAGAAAACTTAATAACCAAACACTATTTTGTGTTAATCAATGTCTTCCATGATGATTGTTTAAAAATAAATCTTAGAAATATTTACTGATCTTATTGACAATACATTTTTTATTTAAATATTAAAACTTATTAATGAATAAATGAAAATGTATTGTTTTTACTAACAAAATTATAGTTATATAATTAACATATGAGTTTCAAAATATTTCTTTTCAAGCAATATATTGTTTGTTTCGGGGCCATCATATCATTGACGTTACCCATTGTATGTGGGTTTTTCAACACAATAACACCTTGCACTAACTAGTAATTGTTGAAATGATATTTATTGACAATAAGTTATCATATTAAAATATGTGATGGATCCTAATTGTTTATTTAATAAAAAACTATTTAGAATAATTTATTTTTGTTATAAATCCACATTAAAAATAACTGCTAATTTTTTCTTCACTCATATCAATAATTATCTAGATTGAGTATTTGTTGTGTATACATTATTATTTTTTCCCAAATATATAGAAACATACATCTCAATTATATAATAAATTCCCTCAATTGTTATATTTATTTTATTGAAATGAAAAATTATTTATCATATAGTAAAGCATTACATTTTATAATTGAAAAATACATGACACTTTACATGTTCATTACAACATAAAATTGACCATATTCTGTTGTAGTAGTGACATATCATTATAAATATTTTATTATGAAGATGTGAAATTATTTTGGTTTATATTATTATCTTAAGTCTTGAAATATTGGTAAAATGACTTATATACATGAATCAAAAGATAAAAATAGAATACTATTATTTTATAATAACATCATAAAATTTCCTAGCCTCATCCTTCATCACTATTGGGAATCAACATCATTAAAATTATTAATGAAATTATGTTTTACGTTCTCCAAATGAGTTTATTCTGAAACATGAATAACATTATTTAAATTTAAAAATTATTATTAGAAGAAATATTTTATTACATTAAAAGTATTATGATTAAATCGTTTCAGAAATTATAGTCTTCAAAACTAAAATTTTCATTACATTGTAAAATGAAATTTAATATTAATCCATAATAACGAGAAATATAATCTCATAAATATAAACTTACAAAATCAATAAAAAAATAATATTATTTATCAAATTATTATTATCTAATATATTATAATTAAATACCACCATCATCAATTATTATTCCAATATAGATTATAAATTAATCATCACATGATTCAAACATAGAGAATATAGAATTATATTATATACAATTATTCTAAAATGATTATTATCCAACTGTTATTTTTTCTCAATTTATATATCTTATGCATAAAAAATTACCTACATAAAAATTTAATTTGAAAATACCCATTTTGTGTTGATTAATTTTATTTAAATTAAATAATATTAATTAATTACATTAGAATTTTGATGTGAATTTCATTCAAATAACTGTATATTCAACTATCATTCAATAAGCTCCCATGTGCATGTTTCATATATTTTTATGGAATATATCTTCATCTATATGTCTTAATAAGGCGGTTCATTATCTTTAATAACACAACATTCAAATATTGTATCTTTCATTCTTTATTTATTTATCATTTGATGAAGACTTATTGTATTTACATTGTAAAACGTTTTCAAATAAACTTGTATATCATCATAAAGTTATTGTAAATACTCATTTAATTATATTATTAAATTATCATCATAATAATTTTCATAGATTTTTTAATGAATATAAAACTAATATTAACATGAGATGACTAATATACTTATAATAGTCATACTGGTAATTTTTTCAAATAATAAATAAGATATGAATTTTAATAATTATGCATAAATGTTTCTCTAATGTGTATTAATCCTAAGAATTCATAATATTGATTCATTATTAGAAATATTTATTTTAATAATAAATAATTACAAATATATGTTATTGGTTTTTTATTCCACATATTATTTTATGTCATCTAATTAATGATAAAAAATATTGATTTACATTTTCTAGAATGGTTTTAAAAATAAAATTATTATAAAATATTTGTTAAATGCAGTTTTTAAGAAATATAATCCTCATTATGTTATTAGTATTTTGGTTCTCTCCATTAACTATATTTTTTAATGGTTTATTCATGAATATTTGTATAAAACACTATATATCCTGAGAATTTTTTGAGAAAAATCCACGTTCTGAATTTTAAATATTTATATAATAAAATATAATGAATTTTATTTCATGAATTTTTCTACATATTTATTAAATATATTTATGAAATCATACATTTGTGATTTCAATGTATTATAAGTACCACAGATATCTTCTAATAGTCATTTATGAATAAATTAGTATATATGATTTTTATGCAACATATTATTGTTTTTTGTAAATATTGTTATTGAATAGATGTAACGTATTCTTAATCATCTCCTACATAGCAATTAAATTTTACATACATCATCAAAATATTTATAAGAACTATATGTGTGATATTTACCAGTCATCAATACAGGTGATTCATTAGCCACGAGTTTTTTTAACATGTATTCTATCTTGTTAATCATAATATTAAAATGGATTAATTTTTTTTATATTCATATTGAGAAAATATATATTTTTCATATCTAATAAACTTATAAAGAATTAAATTGTTTCTATTCCACTATTTATCCTTCCATCGTGACACTAAAGCCTTTTTTTTATGATAACATCACTCATGAGTAAAAAAATAATCTTTTTTGAATATTTTTCGTCAAATCATGTTTAAATAACATGATATTTCTTGTAACATCAACTGAAAAAAATTTATTATATCATTTATATTAATGATACTTTATCTATAAATAAATTTCTTTTATATTCACTCTCATATTTTTGAAAAATCATTTTTTCAAACTTATAATAAGAATTTCCATTGTAAAATATCTAACTGAATTTTCCCACCCTTGTATCCTTATGATTAATGTTGATAACTAATTAATTCCCAATATGGTAATCATTAACATAGTTTTCCAAATTTATTAGTGTACCTATTCATGGATTTCATTAGTTATAAAGGATATCATATCTTATTTATTTAATTGAGAAATCTATTTTTTTTCTCTCTTGATCTATATTTCATTCTCTTCAAAAATATCTTATTATTTGTGAATAAATAAGTATCAACGATACATTATTAGATATTAGAGATATGAAATATATTTCACAACTTTTAATACAAACTAAAATGAATTTAAATTGAAATTATTTAAAATTAAAATTTTAAAATTCAATAGATATTGATTATGAATTTTTTTATTATTTAATAATTTAAAATTTATAAGGGTTTCAATATGATTTTTATTCTATTATCACATATAAAAAATGTTATGATTATTCTCATTAATTTTATATTATTTGTGTCACGAAATCAATATTTTTACCCAAATAATCCTTCATTATTATTAATCTTATTTCTTTCATTCAAATAAATTCATCTCATTATTTTCCGTTTTTACCTAAAAAATATTAATCATCTAGAATTTTTAATATTTTGTTAATAAATATCATTATGTATCACTTTTTATTAATCATATGTCTATGTTAATATAAATATTTAGATAATTCATCATCATTTATTTTTATGAGTAATAATTTTAGTTGTAATTGCACAACTAGAAAATTAATAATTGATCTAATATTTCCATTGGGAATCCAAAAATATGTATTAATAGACCTCAATATATTTTCATTTATCCTTAACAATTGATATTACAATATCAATAAATGCCATTTAGATTTAAACATTAGACATGAACTCACCTACATTAATATTTTTTACATTTATGATATTATATATCATAATTCATATAATTTGTCTCCACTTATTTTGGTTTCATTTTTTATTTTCAGTATGTAAACACTAATTTTCATTTTATTCATTATTATTTTAATTATTCATCTTATCCATGATTTTATTATGATCAAAATTAATATATAATATTCACTATTTATAATATTCATCATCTTTATTATAAACTATTAAAAAATATTGGTTTCAAATAACATCCATCACTTCAGTATTTCTATAATTAAATTTTTTAATTTTATTAATTTAATACTTACTACATGAATTCAATTATAAGGATTAATATTTTTCATTTATAAACATTCTAGGGGTTTTTATCATTAGAGATATTATTCAGGAAAAATTTATTTTTTATCACCCATTAATCATCAACAAAATTTATTTACAAAAAATATTTTCTTTCCCATAACAAGATTATTTTTTTGGTATATTTTGTATTGAAATTTTATGTAATTTTTTGGATATTTGAGAATTTAAATATAAATTCCCCACTTAAAAATTCAATTTTATCTTGGCCATTTTACATAGTATGATCATTACTAAATTTGGATTATAGATATGTAATTATCTTTTTTAGTATGATAACATTCTCCATTTTTTTGTTGTCTACTCAGTGTTTTAAATATAAAAAAGGGGTTTTACCTAAATATAAATTTTGATAAATTATAATACCCCAAATTCAAAAATAAAGTTATAATTTTTTGTATTTTTTTAATAATTATAAATTCATTATTACCCAAAATAAGTTAACAAATGTTATAAATAATTAATGTCAACTTATGAAAGAAAACATATATATTTTTTATACACATATTATAATGCTAAAAAAAATATAAAACACACGATAATTCCCTTCTATTTGAACTAGTTTCAAAGATATTTAGGTATTCAACCCATATAACAATTTTAAAATAACATCCTAAAAATTAATTATAAAAAACTTGATGCATAGTTAATGTGTACATATACTATATATGAGAAGATAAATAATGAGGCTCATTTTCACTGATTTCTCTACACATAGATATTATAATTTATTATAATTTTCAAATCGTCAATATCACTCCATAATCATATATTTTACATGAAATCCCATAGAAATAAAATAGAACATATATAGTATTTTTAAAGAATCTCCCACAAAGTGAGTCTAATTTTTATCGATATTATTCAGGAATTTTGATTATTTTAGATATATCATTAAAAAAATATTTTTTATAGTTCATTTTAGAGTATAACATTAGACCAACTTACTATAAAAAATAATGGTAAAATATGAATCTAGATTACATTGAGTTTCTCACAATAATGATACATTAATATAACATGTTTATAATATATATTAATAAATATATGATAAATATGTCTCTTATTCTTCTAAATATCATATCAATAATATAAAATCATTATCTATGGGATGTGATTCAAGTATAACAAACATCAGTGTATATTCCAAATCCCTGATGAATAATTCTCCAAAATATAATAATTTGAATAGCTAATAAAAAATTAACTTCACTATATATTATCTCTAAAATAATTTTCCTATACAAATTTAGGAGTATTTAAATGAATTTTAAACATTTTTAAATATTTAAAACAAATTTTTTTATAGAATAAATTATATTATTTGAATTTATGGATTTTTATTAAAGAGATTAAAATTATAATTTTAATATTACTCATTTTTTGAAACATTACATAACTAAGAATTTAATTTACAGTAGACAAACAATAATATAACTATAATATTTGAATCAAATATATTGAAATTGAAATATATTTATTTATTTATTCCTAAATCATAAATTAAAACTATCTTAAAATACAATATTACTGTTTGATAAATGAGACTTATAAAATCACCATAATAGTTTTAAATTATATACTTGAATTTACTATGAAAAAAAAAATTTATAAATTAATATAATCTAAATAAAAGAGTTAATTAAATATATATTTTACTAATAATTGGATTTATCAGGTAATCACATTCTTATACAATGTTAAAATTTTAGGGAAAACTCTATAGAATTGTTATTGTTTCATAAAAGGGGGATTAAATAATAATATATATTAATAATATCTTAATTTTTTTAATCCAAAAAATTTGGTATTGTATTTAATTTAGGGATATTGTCTTAAACTATTAAAAAATTATTCAGTTGTGTTCATTCGTTAACCCCACATTCCATTTAATTTATTCTTATATGAACAAATCATCTGTCTAATAATGTTGAATCGGAGAACCACATGGTTATTTAATTTTTTTCATAGTTGAAAATATTTTCTAAAAAATAAATATTTTTTTATAATATTATATAAATCATTCATGGAATCCCCATTCACCCAATAGAGTCAACAATGACTCATTCCATTGCTAAATGTTCATTATTTGTTATAAAAAAAATTATTTCCAAGAATATATAAAATCATTTTATTTTCACCTAAATATTTAGAAATAATATTTTCAATGTTTTCAAGGTAATTCCAAAATCAGTTATCCATTAAAAATTACATGAAATAAAATTGAAAATTATTTCAACAATTTTTTTAAAAAAAATCTTCATAACATGTATAATTATTCTACAACTTATTTATAAATAACAAGATTATAATTCATTTTATATTCCTTTTATTTAATGTTTCGATCGGAAATATTAATTTAATAATTCATCAACATCTAATTTTCAAGAATAAAAAGAAGAGATGGAATGATATGACATGTATGAGGTGAGTGAATTAATTTTATCAAATAAATCTGTTGCACCCTTGTGACATTTGAATCATCTATAAAATGAGTCAAAAGTGGGGATTAATTTATCAATTACACTAAAAATATTAACCTATATGATATTATAACATTTAGTATTTTCTTATATGATAAAGGGGAAATACAAATTTTGTTTCACTTTTTTTTAATTGGATATAATTTTCATCATCCAATTCCCATTTATTCTACCTTTTAGCTTGGTGAAAAGAAAAATTCTTAATTAGAAGATGTTTATAGTATTGGTTTGATGGGATATATCTTTTTCACATCTAGATTCTTCATTAATGATTTAATGAAAACACATAGTGTTTTTTCCATCACATTATATTCTATTTATTTTCATTTTCACTTAATGAAAATATCAACAGTCATTAGAGAACCATTAATGTCTTTATGATAAATTTTATCAATGTATTTTCCTTCCCAAATCATTATTACATTGGTTTTCAAATAACATTAATACACCCATTTTTTGTTTACAACAAGAGTTTGTATAGAAATATCATCACCATGAAATTTTCTAATATATAAAATATCTATTAAAAAATTTAACATGTTATAAATTTAATTATTTTAATATATGAACTAAAATGAAAAATAATATATGTACATGTGACTTATAGTATTGTCTCAAATATTATCACTAGTATGATTATCATATAAATTTTTTAAAATTTCACAGGTATTTTTAAATGTAGATACAAGAATAAATTATTTTCAATCTAAACCACTATGATGTGAATATTTGGGTTATTATTGATTTAAAAAGTGTTAATGTGAAAAGGAGTCCAATATTATTGTTATGAAAATCGGTTGAGTAACTAATCATGAAAATTCCCCAAAAAAGTATCATATGGTTTCTAAAAAGTATACATGTTAGTTTTCTAGTAACAATAGTTTGTTCTATCAATAAATGGGATATAACCCATTATGTGTACTCTGGGAGCACCATGGGATTTTGAGGTCAATGAAATTTTTTAAATATAGTTTCTTGAAATCGATCTTGATTTTTTTTAAAAACATTTAAAACATGATCCAAATTTTTTCATATGGTTTATATATTATTGAAAAAAATTTCTTATATAAAAAATAATCTATCAATCAGATACAATTTATAGTTTGAGTAAAATGGATGTGGGAATTAATTGGCTTCTACCAAATATTAAACTATTGATTCATTGAGAATTTGAAATTGATTACTAATTTATCATAAATAATGTATACATAATTGAATTTATAAATGTTTTCAAATATAATATAATAAGAATACAAGGAAAAATATATTAATAAACAAATATAATGATTTATTGATATTACGATACTATGGGATTGATGTGATTTTTTAATAGTTTCATAATTGATGAAAATATATTATTATATAATATTTTTAGTAATTAAATAACAAAAATCATAAAATGTTATTATTAGGATTGAAAATATCTAAATTGTATGCCACTATGTATTCTATCCCAGTTGATTGAATATTACAAAATATATAGTCCTTAACATTTTTTGTATTTCTGAAACACAAATAGTAAATAATACGATGAATTTATCATTAGTAATAAAAAATGGTAATTTTTTATGCACACAATTAAAAAAATCATGAAATTAGTTCTTTTCCTAGAAAGAAAAAAGAGAAAAAAAATTATTAATCACAACCGACATGGAAAATATATCACAAATTATAAAGTATTATCGATAATATATAAATTTGATAATGGAAGAGAGAGAATAATTGTGGTGAAATTTTTAATAGTTATAAATTAACAGATATTCCATGTGGAGAAACAATAGAATTAATTTTCAAGAAGATTATCTTTATCGTTCTCTATATATCATATAAATTCAATTATAGTCCCTATTTTATCTTTTTAAAGAATCCATATTGTGGTATTTACAGTCCACATGGGTATATGTCCTGAGATAGTGGATCACTGGGGTCAGTGGTGTCGATGATGGCCACAATGAAAGAACAGTTTGACTTATTATCACATTTCCAGTAGAAAATTACCTGATACAAAGGGTCAACTACTCATCATGTTAATTGTTACCAGTATTTCTCAACCCCAATCAAGGGGGTGACTATATTTCACTAGAATTATAGTGAGCTACAAGATGTTGTGATAATTATGTTATGTTCCACATAATAGAAGGTGACACTCAACTCGTAATCTGATGAGCATCTAGTCACTAGGGGCCAGCGTACAATTCCAATATCTATTTAGTTTCATTCCACTATTTTCCCAGTGCTAATTGACTATGTGGGACCCTATCGTGGCCTTAGTTATTCTTTTTTTTTGGTTTAATTAGATCATTTCATCTAGTACAAAAATAAATACATAAATCTTAATAAAATGAATTGTTATATCAATTATAGGCTTTTGTGATCATTAAAATTCAACTAACTGAGTCACGTATAACAACATATGAATCAATATAAAATTAATTCTTTTCCTTAGTGAAGGATAATATATTTTCATCATTTTAATATAAAAAGAACTTATTTTCAGGGGTTATTTTTGGATCTACATCATTTATATTGAACAAAACATGACCACCTATATCTATTACATCTCATTCAATAAAATGACATGAAATGACATATATTTTTCATAAAAAATTGTTTTCTCACTCCACCTTGTTATATTCTTCTTGTCTAAAATGTCTCTCTGAAATGAATAATTGTATATTCTTTTTATTCTATCATTTTCAATAAAAATAAATGAATAAAATGAATAAATAACTAATTATTTTCTCAACTCAACTACCATATGGGCCACCCACTCCATATCACGATTCCCATGTTATAAAATATAACTGAATAAAAATTTAATAAAAAACAATAAGAAGCTCCTATAATATAGAAATATATATATTCAATGTTTTGGGTATATACAGTGTGAACTATGAACCATTATGATCACTGCATGGATCAATACATTATGTTTTCATTATAAATTCACATATAATACATTAAATAAAAGCTATAAAAGTAAAAAAATTATTTTAAATATATATTTTTTCATAGGAGGATTATGTTTAATATATAAATATATTATAATAATATAAAAATATTAAGAAAATATGAATATTGTATATTTATTATGAAAATTTAACTATAATAGGAACCAACAATGAATTAAGAGAATAACCCATGGACTATCGTTAAGGTTGATCTATGAGCCTAATACTGTATAATAATAATATCATTCAAAACCCATCATGTTGGAATACGTGGTGTATTATTGGGATATTATAGAGGAAATAGTGGATTTTTTTTTAGTTATGGAGTTACCTTTCAGAAACATATATCCTTGATTTGTACTATAACATTATTTGTTATATATGATGTAACATTAACTTATATGGTCCAAAGTTTGGTAGTATAAAATGAAATCCACAAGGATTAGTACCCTATTTATCACAATGTGGTACTTATCCATGTTTCTCGCCAATGTTCTACTGTTTTCCATTGAGGTATTTACAAACATTATTGGTTTAAAAATTAAAATAACAATATATCACTTGTGTTCCATGAGAAAAAATTATTACTTTTTAATTATATATTATATTCCCAAATTTCAAAAAATATCAATAAATTAAGAATAAATAAATTATTTAAAATAAATTAAAATCAATGTAGTTTATTGTTGGATTCTATAATACTTGTAAATAAACACTCGAATACTTCATAACTACCAGGATAAATTCATATTGGAACCATTATTTGGTGTAATCATATTAGTTTACAATGGTGATGGCGGGCCAACAAGGCATGAGGTGGGTCAGTAATAATGATTTGGCATTGTACTATAAAGAAGTTATTTTCCATTATGAATGTTTTTCTATTGGTCAATAGCATAGGGAGAATTATTATCCTACGATATAGGATAGGTTTCACTTATAGAACAACCCCAGCGATCCTGAAAATGATGCTCATTCCAAATAAAAACTAGATTGATCTTGTGCATGGAATAATAATGTTCCATAAGAAATGGATGATAACTGAATTATAGAGGGATAGAGAAATCACTAATAACACATAGTCTGAAAAAAATGATGAGTAATATAAATATATTACAAAGAAACTACTATGTGGCCTTGAATATGATGAAAATGGTTCATGGGATTTTTGAACTACATTATTATATATCAACCCATTTACATGGTACTAAAAAATACATTGTTATCTTCCAAAAACATGTTCAGCATTGTGGTAATTACATCGATTAATCAGACATTCTTATTGAAAGCATGATACAACAGAGGCATTCGATTATCTTTAGCCATGATTTTTAAAATTTCTTTCATATTATGCATTTGGTAAAATCAATAGAGATAGTAAATAATGGATTTTCTAATAGTATATTTCTCATCGTAAATATTTTTTTATCTAAAAACTTTTTGAGAACATGGTTTTATTTATAAGGAATTCTGGTTAAGGTCCCCTGGTTCTGACTTGAAACACTTCCAAAAGCACTAGTCCATGTCACTCAAGGAAAAATTCTTATAACTAATCTAAACTGATCAATATCAATAACCAAGTAAAGAGAAACACCATCAAAATAATATTCATGTGTATCCACAAATATATTAATGATACCATCCAACAAAGCATTAAACATAGATTTCATCTCTTCATGATAAACGTGATAGAATCCAACCCATTTATAATCTGTGTATTTTAAATTTCCATAGAATATATGTGATGCATCATTCCTTGTTGAATATGATGAATAATAAAATCAAATAGCTAACATGAATCTGTTTTTTTCAATATGTTTTTTTTCGGTGACTAACCAATCTAGTGACAAGATGAAACTTGGGGCCACAAAGTAATGGTGACATCCTGGAAGGCCTGTAGGAGAAGTTGAGATGAAAATTAGACCATCAGAGCTTCGCTGGTGGATCAAGGAAACTCTGATGGTGTGGCAACGTTGATGAATTGAGTAGGTGGTAGTCATCTGTCGCTGGCCACAAATGGATGGTGGTGCTCTAGGGTGCCACAGTGGAGAGGAGTAACCGACTAACTTCGACCGCATTGACAATTGTGGCACACCACAACAATGCGGTTCAGTGGAGGGCTCTTCCTCTAAGTTGCGGTTGAGGTTAGAACTGTGATATGGGTCCGCTGTTGACTGGTCCTCACAGACTGGCCAGCTAGATAAACACTTACTAGTACCACTACTTTGAAGTCGTCGAATGTACTATGTTTGTTCACGAGGGGAGCTGACCCCCACGCCCTACTGGCGGGCCGCCCCCAGCTAGCGTGTCGGGATGGCACAGTGTCTCGCTGGTCCATGCCCACGTGAGTGGGACAAGATGAGCCCATGGCCTAGTGGCCCATGCCAAATAAAGGAAAGCCTAACTTTACCGGGCTAGGCCCAACGGGCCGCGTTGGGTCGGTCTGACAGGGTCGAACCGGACCCAGACCCACATATGGCCCATTTTCTCTTAAAGGGATCTATCTCTTAAACCGGAAATCTGTTTGATGAAATGTATATATTTATTGAACCCTTAGGATGATGAAATCCATTTGAGATATTGTACTTGTGTTTTGTAGAATGTTGGAGTACGACGGGGTTGGATCATTCTTGAATCGAACCAGGCCCCCGATGTTAAAATTCCTATAACATACAGATCGGGAATCCAATGGATGTTTCGTCTATTGTGTAGGAACCCTAATGACATGTATGTTTTTCGGGGTACTCATTTGTGGGACTTCATAGTGGACTAAATATGGATGTTTTATTGAGGAGTGGATCCTCCAATAATTAAGAGTGCATAGTGCGGGAATCTAGTGGATGGATGTGATGTGATGAATGAATAGATATCCTTCATGTGTATACACCTACAGATCCACTGTTGGTCTACACATAGTGATCCTTTGTGGGCCAACACCATGTGATCCTCCGTGGTTTTTCACCTAGCGATCCTCTGTGGATCTGATGCAAGCGATCCTTTGTGGGTCCGCACCTAGGAATCCGTCGTGGGTCTACACCTAGAGATCTTCCTTCTGTCTGCACCTAGAGATACTTAATGTGTCTACACCTAATGATCCTTCATGGGAAATCACCTAGCGATCATCTATGTTTCAGTACATAAAAAACTTCTGCATCCTAGCATCCAAATCCTCTTGACAGAAATATATGATCTAACTTTTGGACTAATCATCTTTATTCATGTTCATTAATTTGTATAATGGGTTTTAGCTAAGTGTTTTACTTATGTTTTGTGATTCGTTCCAAGATTTTTGATTTTTCTTTTGAGGAATTCTGGGAGACCTTTGGGGGGTTTAGGGTCCTTACTAGGTATTATTACACATACCCCTATATGAGAATCACCTACAAAATATTTTTTCTTGTACATAAAATGAGAAACATTGACCAATGATTCAGAGCTATGACCATATGGTGCACATAGGTGACCGGTTGACTTAGAGATCCATAGTGATGAGCAGTTCCTACCGTTCAGGTAGGATCATTGGTGGATGAGCTCAAGAGATGTTTTTCCATTCCTCTTTATTTTTCTTCTATTTGGGTATGTATTCTAGCCCATTCTTCATTACATCACACTATTACATTCACCATTTATACAACATGGTTTGTTGATGTTGTATTCTTGGTCTTTGTGTTTGCTATATTAAATGTAAAGTTATCCCATTTTAGGGAAATGATTTTTTGATGCTATTTTCCAAGCCCTGGCCTATGGATGACGGTCTTGGGGTAGTAATCCGAGGGCCCTGGGGGATGGGTCCTGACAAAGTTGTATCATAGGTGGTTGCTTCTACCAATGAACTAAAAATATGATATTTTCAATGGGGAAAAAGTGTTTTGTTTATTGAGTTTGGATTTAAGTTCAAGGAGTTCAGTGATAGAGTGGCGGCATACATATCTATACACAAGGACCCTGAATTCTATTTTCTGACTCCTCACACGAAAACACGAGTTGCATTTGTTTTGATTATTTTTCTCTTGATATCATTTAATTAATCCCACAAGGTACAATTTATTGACCATGGCTCATCTTGATTCTCTTTCAATATTCCTCCATGCAGTCAACCAGCTAGGATTCCAATGCATGGCCATGAGGATGGTTTAGAGAGTAATTAGGCCTTAATTCAATGACTATTACCCAAGATGGTAACTTTGGGTGGTGAACTAGTGATACTACTTCTTGTTGGTCTATAGTTAAAACCAACACAACCAGTAAAGGACACATATAGGACCAGTTCCTTACTCGAGTTTCTGTGATAAATACCCCTCACATTTTGAGGTATTCCAATCCTATAGGTGGCTATGTTCTATCCTAATTTAGGGACAGAGGTTCCATCTTGAAAGGGTAGAATTAGATTAGATGAGGGACCTTTAAGAAAGCATTCTACATGGCTTAGTTGGGCAATGGTAGGGAATAGATTACCCTAATCATACAATGATGTGAATTTTCCATGAATAGAGCATGACAACCTTCCTCGGAGAAGGGGGTATCTTTCAATAGAAAGAAAAGGGGTTCGTGTTCCCATGAAATTATACTATTTTGATAGGATGAAAATTTGGTAACTTATTATTCTTTGAGGAGTACTGACCATTCCATGTAATCGATGAATACAACCTGACCAGTGCTTTAGGGATCGAACTTATATGCAAGATGTGTTTACGGACATCTGAGCTATAACAAGTACTATGTGAATTCATAGTTATTTTAAGGTTCAAAACAGAATCATTATGCTTGAATTTTTTTGCTGAGCATACACATCTAGTGAATGTCGGTAGTGGGAAAGTAGGAAATCGACATCAGTTTCAGATAATTGGATGTGTAAAATATTTCAATAAGAGGATTTTATAGGGACATGTGAATCTGTAGGGTAGTAGACATTGAAGATGTGTTGGGAGAGAAGAATGAGGGGGTATAAATTTCGACATGTTACTTCCACCAGCCCAATGTGGCCCCCACCAGGCTTATGGAGCAGGAGGATAGAGGACTGGAGTATCTGCATGCCGTCAAGGAGTGTGACCAAAGTAATCCAAGAATGATTCGAGGTGAAAAATATGTCTCCTACTAGGTTACGTATTAACATACATTGATTATAATCATTCCCTAACACAAATATTGATCAAGACATATAGTTTATGGCTAAACCATTGACTTGACCTCAGGTATGGAGAAAAAAATTGGAGGAGACTCAATAATCACACTTATGCCTAGAGTGTCATCTGACCATTGAGGCAAGAGTTTTTATAGGAACCTCATTGTGGTAACACCGAGGCCTTATAATTTTAGTTTGGGAATGTTTTGGTCATCTGTAGATCATTCGAATCTTGAATATTTTAGGATGAAAAAATGAGGTATATCCTTACCATTGGAATGGTGTGTTCATTATTCTACAAAAAAGGAAACCTAGGCAGCCTAGGATAAAAATTGTATTAGGAGGGTGTGGTGGATCACTCTTGATTCGGCCAACCTTATCCTCAAGGAAGCTGGTCTTTCTAAATTTCAGTTCCTAACACTAGTGACATCATGTGAGACATCATTTCAAAAGATCTTTCCAGGACTAATTCACCGTAGGCAGATAGACTTATGCAAAGGCCTGTTCCCAGGGACAACCCCAAAATCTATAATTGTATATTGGATGGCTCTCGTACAGCTCTGGGATATTAGATTACAATTTGAGTACTTTTAGAGGAAGTTCATAGTAACTCCTATTTTCTGAGGTTATGTGGGGATACCAACACCTCAACCTAGTGGTCATGGAGAACAAGAACAAACTACCAATGTGTTGTTGGTCCCATAAAGTAGTGACATGGGGTATCCTTTTGTGTGGATGGAAAGGTGCCCATAAGATTTTCAAAAAACAGTTAGTGGCGATGCATGGAGTTCCTCTAGGACAACGACCTTGAGGTATTTTATACCCTTATATAGGGGGGCATTGTGGAAGATGAACTCAACAAAATGTCGGGTTTACCGAAGTTGAGCGACGCGAAAGTGCAGCTATCCATGTGGATGTTATAAATTTTGGATTGTGATAAATTAGTATACCTCCAGTCCCAGACTGTCACTCCAACACACCTTCTGTAGGTACAGGAGGCACATGATTGGGTTGTTGGCTTTGAGGTCCAATTTGCACTGCTTTCCATAGGATGGGCTTGTGATGGATTTTCCGAAGGAGGGGAGAATTTCATTCTTTATAGATGATGCAACATGGTATTTGTGATACTATGAGAGGAGGGGTTGTTGGAGTTCCACAAATACTCTTTGATGGTACATCCGGGTGTGATGAACATGTACCAGGACCTACGATGTCAATACTAGTATTCATGGATAAAGAAAGCAGTGGAAGATTTCATTTTATGTTTCCTCACTTGTTAGCAAGTGAAGGCCAAACATCTGGTTCCAACAAGATTCAGAAAACCACTTGAGGTACAAGAATGAATTTGGGATGGAATCTAAATGGAATTAATGATAGAGATACCACTAAGAAGGTGAAAATCATCAAATATTAGATGAAAATTACATAGAGAAGGCATAAGACTTATGCCGATATGAGACATAGATCCATAGAGTTAGAGGCGGGATACCCTTTCATTCTACATGTCCCACCTCGATGATGATTGCAAAGATTTGGCAAGGGAAACATGCTATCACTCAGGTTCATCGGCCCTTTATAGATTCTTATCAGAGTTAGAATATGGAAGACCACATAGCTCTTCCCCAACAAATTGACCAGGTGTATAATTTTTTTAACGTGTCATAGCTAATATATATTTGCAAGACCCATCACACATCATCGACTGGGGAAAACTGGACATTGATGTTGAAGAATAATTTTTTCAGAGTTCCTAGTAGAGATTGAGTATCAACAAGAGTAGGTCCTTTGTGTATGGTCGATTTCTCTTTTGGGAGTTCGGTAGAAGCATGTGAACCTCCTGGAGAGAACATGAGAGCCCGAGGATCTGATTCATGCTCATACCCAACTTGTTTCATTTGCCTTTATTTTGGATTTCATGGTCGTAAATTCCTAAGGTGGGGAGAATTTAAGTACCTAAAAATTCTGTATAATTTTTTTAATTATATATAATTATTACGTGACTACGAAAATTGATGACACATGATTGCGATGCCAGGAGTTCCCTGAATGGTCCATCGAAAAATGGAATGCTTTAATTTGCATGTGTGACCAGTTTTCCTAAAAATGTGGAATAAGTATTTAACTGATGCCCAGACCAAAAATATGAGTGCACTGATACATTCCGAATGGTGGGTTTACCTTTGGCATGACATAAGTTTAGTCGTTGCAGGTCTCCAGTGAGAAAACATGAAAATGCAATAACCCTAAATAAAATAATCACATAAAATATTTTTTTTAAAGCATATAACTTACGATCGGTGGCTCAGATTAAATATTGGAGTCAACCAATGAAATTGTGAGGGTATGATTTCTTTAAGAATATCCAAATATTTTCATGTGCGGACAATAGTGGATGTTAGTTTTTGGCCATAAATAAAATAATTAAGTAACAATTATTTTATTATTTAATCCTTAAGTCACCTAAATGGTTACTCATTTTGGAATTCCGAGAGTACTTTGGAGCTTGTGATGGCATGTTCCCCTTAGGCCGAGCCTATCCCTGACTGGAGCAGGTCGAGGGTGACTATTAATAGTTTTTAATATGTTTTTTAAGGTAACTTCTGTAAACTTGTAGGCACGAATTTCAATCTTTTCAACCGAATCTCGAATTCAAAATATGAGCGAATCATTGAATTTTCAGGACCTGCATTTGTTTATGAGAATCATAACATCAACCGGTAAGGGTTGGATAATAATTGTTAATTTTTTGGGCATTATAAAAAACAATAAAATATCTCCATGAGTTATTTTAATTCATTCTTTGTAACCGATAATCGATGTTTGTGGGACTACTGGGTTTTCATATCATTTAATAGCTGGTTACACTTGGTTGTATAATCACACAATTATTAGATTAATGGCTACATTAATTACACTCATTAATGAACAACATTAATAGTGGGAAATGTTAAACTCCCATTTAATTTATTTAAACAAGATGTAGGTGTGGGTTTTGGGAAACCACGATAGAATTCTTGACAATGTGCTGGTGACATCTTCCACTATCCTAGAATAAAGCATTGAACCCTTTAGGGATTCAATATGGAGATAAATTATTTACAAATAACACAATTTTAATAATGACTATTCTTTCCTTTCTACACTGTCTACCAAAGTATTACATTTTGGGGGTCATGTGCTTAATTCCATCCTTTTTCCCATTCTTGGAAATTAGGCAGAACACGGATCAACCATCTAATAGATTGATCTGTGTTTCATTCTATAATGCTGGAGGATAATGTGGGGTTAATTTATTGGACTTTTTATGATTGAATAATCCTTTCCATGTTATGAAGATCATGCAAAGGGAGCGATCCAAATGAACAAGCCTGAGACCCTCCTCTGAACTCGTTATTGATTTCATTCTTTGTGGAAGACTGACCAATTTGTTGGAAAGATAAAACTGGGGTCCAAGAAGTAATGGAAATTTCCCTGAAGGCCCTTAGGAACTGTTGGTATGAAAATCAGACCACCAGAGCATCGCTGGTGGCCCATAGAAGCTCCACCGGTGTGGCAGCACCATCAACTAGAGGAGGCGGTCGCCGACCCTCGCTGTCCATGAAGGGATAATAGGGATTAAAGGAACCGAGGTAGACATGGTTGAATGGATGATGCTGGCCAGGTTGATGGAGGCGGTGCACCATGGAAGCATGCACTAGAAGTGGGTTGTGGCCCTGAGCTGCGGTGGAGAGCGGACCCGCCCTCGGGGGTCCATTGTAGATAGGTCCACACTGACCGACCGGTTAGAGCATTTCCTACTGGCTCAGCTGCTTTTAATACCCCTAATAGAAAATGTTTGTTTGGGAGGGGAGCCAGCCCCCGCACCCTACCAACAGGCCTCGTGGGACCAGTGGCCCCACGGGTCACACCCCTCAATGTTGGTGTGGTCAAGCCAACGACCCTGCGGGCCTAGCCTGTTGCCCAGCCCCTTCGATCCTAGACTAACATAACTGGGTCGATCCCAGCTAAACTGCACCATTCCCAGCCCCTTCGGGATGGGATGGGTTGGTTCGGCAAGGCAAGACTAGACCCGGACCCAATTACGACCTAGTTTCACTTAAAGGACACTATCTCATAATCTAGACATATGTTTGATGAACTATTTGTGGTTCTTAGTTTTACATGGTCTCTTTGATTTAGGTCATGCATTTTGGACATCCCATTATGAAATTTCAGGAGACCATTGGGGGGTCTTAGGTTCCATACTAGGTATTGTTGTACTCACCCTTGCATGAGTTTTACCCACACCTAGTTGGGTGGTATACTAACGATAGACATCTTTGAATGAGGTTTGGGAGCTAGGACCAGATAGTGAATGAAGGCGATCAGTTGATGCAGAGAGCCATAGTGATGAGTTGTACCCACCATTTAGGTAGTATCCTAAGAGGATGACCTCAGGAGCCATTTTTTCCTTTCAGATTTTTTTATTTTAGATGGTTTTGTATTCTTTCCAATTCTAATTTAGTTCATAATTTTTCTTTCAACTTTTATACTATGCGATTTTTTCTTGTTATATTCATGGTCTGTGTGTTTTATGGTTTAAAGGAAATTCATTCCCATTTTTTAGAAATTCATTTTGGGAGATATATACCACCCCTAGCCTATAGAAGATGTGTTGGGGTTGTTAGGGCAAGGGCCACAGGGGACGGGTCGTGACAAGGACGGCTCCTAGAGTTGGTGGTAAAGGTAGTGATGGTGAAAATATGAATCATCATTTATTAGGGGTTTTCAACCCAATGGAGGTGAGATGAAGATTTTTTCAGTATTTAAGGTGATTAGTGGTATTCAATGGGTGGAAGACATGTGTGGATTTTTGTGGATCATTGTGGGTGGACTCAATGAATTCAGTAGAGGTGTATATATGGCTAGATTAAAAAAATTCAGCAGCATGGTGTTTGGTAGTACTTGGAAGGCATTGGGTCAACAACGTATTCGTACAGTACTTGGTGGTAGGAATTGATGACAGGTGAGGAGGCATGTATGTGGTTTCCTTGGATGATTATCAGTTAGCAGTGTGTATCTTCGACCGTATTTGAAAATATTTTTCTTAATGATATTTTTATATATAGATAAATATTTTAGATCAGCATCACACAATATTAATTCGATACTAGATTGAATGAATGATAGGGTATAACATCTGTCGCCGGTACTAGACATTGTGCTTTTCATGGTGTAATGATAGTTGTGTACTCAAGATAGGTTTCATGCTTTGTATAGTTCTAATGTTTCTAGAGAATATTTCTCATTGTTGAATCATGGTCTTTGGGATCTATGGGTCATGTGTTAAGCATATGTGCCACTTGGATTATGATCCACGTATGGTTACACCTCAACCAAGAAAAAAGTGTGAATATAAATAAAAAATTAATGTCATTGTTTCTTGGTGGTGAATGTAATTAACCCTAATAATGAATAACTCATTAAATTTTTATAACATTTTAATTCATATAAAATACAATTTTTATAAAAAAAAATAATGTAACTAAATATATATATATATATGAAAAACATATTATAATTGAAAAAATACATATTTATTTTAAAATTCCATTATTCAATTAAAAAAATGATAAAAAAGTATCGTAATTCCACATAATTCAAAAAAATATCTAATTATTTTCAATGAAAACCCTAGGTTTCTATATTATTGAACACCCTGAAATCTAATTACAAAAATATAATGTATATTAGTAGGACTACATCAAACACACATGGAAATTTTTTAAACCCCAAAAATATAAAGAATATAATTTATATTCACATTATCTATTTCATTTTATAAATTAAACTTATTAAAAATAATTTTATACTACTCCAACACAAATTTAAATTTTCCATACAAATTAAAAATATAATATAAACTAACTATGTATATGATCCTAACATGACTTATTTATTTGGTGATAATTAATCAATTTTATAAATTGTTTTTAGAACCTATTAATTATAAAACACATATGATAATTTGTATTCATTATATGAAATTAAAAATAGCCAACTCCTCAATAACTTTTATTGAAATAAACAAATGTGGTTGAAAATAAAGATATGAGGGAGTTATAAAATATAATGATAGAAGAACGAAATCATGCCTTCAACTATTCTCATTGTTTCCTCCTCACATATTAAATGAAGAGGAAGAATGGGGAGGGTTATCCCTCTAGTTGTGCATAAGGTAATTGAATAAAATAGAGGTTAAGTTATTCTCACATTTTTGGTATATAATAAAAATAATAATAATAAGAATAATATAATTATTATAATAATTAATAAAATTATTTTATCAAGAACAATCCATTTCACATATAAAATTAGAGTATATATTAGTTGTAAATAATAAAATAATAATATAACCCCTAATAGAATTTAAATTGAATTAAAATTTAATATAATTATATAATAATAAAAACAACAAACAACAACAACAAATATTAAATTTATAATTATATAATACATATATTCATTAGTAATTACACATTTATTTTCTTATTAATACCTAAAGTAACATATTTAAAATTTATATGATAAACTGAAAGACACAAAAAAATATGGATTAACATCGTTGCCATTTCCATTACATTGATATCAAAGTCTCATATGATGTTGAATAACCAATAAAATATTTCTGATCCAGCTAATTATGTTTTTGGTTAGAATGCATCGTAACATAAAAATTACTCTCATCGTGTGATACACACTCTCTCACCATTAAAATGGTCTATAACAAAATTCCATTGTTTCTTTTAACAATGGTAAAACTATAAACCCATAATGATTAAAAATAAATAAATTTCAACAATATTGATTACAAAATTATTATTATAGAAATTATGTACTAAAATAGAAAATGTTAGGATGTTTAATAGACCTTCTTATGTCTACAGTTTGGGTTGAAATTTTTATTATTTTTTGTGTAATTTGATTATCAATTCAATATGATGTATTAAATATCTTATAAAATTAATACAATATCATCTTTTATAATCAATTTCACATTGTTTAAAAATGAGATGAATTTAATGACAGTTACATTACTGAGAAACAATGGTGGGGTCATTGAATATGGAATCATAAATTTTTTATGATATTTATTAAGAATTAATATATATTCTTTATGTATATCCATGTCTAATATATATTTTATTAAAAAAATATAGTATTTTTTATATGGATTTTTAAGTCCTCAATGGGTGATATCAAATAAAATTATTATTATAATGATTTAGTTAACCTTATTTACATTGATGTTAAAAAAATAACCTTATCAATTATTATAAAAAAATTACTATATGATCTTTAGAAAATTATTATATAAATCATTTTTAACATTAGATTATTTTTTCAACTTATATGCATCAAAATATATTTCTACGAATTGTCGGATGTAATATATGATGAATAGATATAGAATATTCTAGAAATGGTAAAATATTTAAAAGATAATACACAAGTGTATTGGACACTAGAGGGTTTTTGAATGTAAAATACTATTTATTGGATCAATTTTATAATAATATACACTTTTAACATATTGATGAAACATTGGAGAATATTATATGTTCAAATCCAGACATAGATATAGTATTCTTGAATGAGAAGATAAATTTTTAGACAACGATATTGAGACACAACCACCATGTAATAATAAATCTTGAAAGGCTCACTAAATTTAAAAAATTATTACAGCTATAGACTGACATATTCAAACAGTAAATAACAGAACGATGTAATATGATAATTACGAAATAATTTCCTATATAATAACAAGTGATGTATCTATATTATTAAATCTATATAATTTGATTTTTTTGGAAATATATTAGAATTAAATAAATTCATAATGAACAATATATGATGAATGCTAGTCAATATTGATGATAATAAATTATTGGAAGAAAATATATATTCATAATGATTTTATCTGAACTATGTTAGAATTAAAAAATCACAGATATGCAAGTTTATCATTTTTACAACCATATAATTCACATCTACTACAAGATATCTATTTCTATATTTATAAATTATAAAAATATTTAATAATATTACCATATATGGATCACATGGGTTTTATGAATTATTATGTGGATATAATTATTATTTTCCATAATGGTTCCATTTTGATAATTTTTTCTTTGTCAAGGTGTTAATATTTTACATGAAAAGTTGTAAAATTAATGTTTATGAAGAAAATTGATTAATTTGGAAAAATAAATCCCCATGTACATGGATAAACCAATGTTCATTCTATTAATATAATTATATATTCGTCTTAATGTGGGTTTAAATAATCATTTTATGTTCAATTTGGTCTTTACATAATGAAATCAAAAAAGAAAAGGCCAGTTAATAATATAATACAACTAGAGGAAATTTTCATCCTGAATAGTTGGAATGAGTTGTGAAATTATATAAACAATATGTTTACAATTAGTTCACAAGTAATTATTAAAAATAATATTCAAAGTCAATATATGATCATCTGAATAATATTTAGAAGGTTTTTTAGAAATGGTTTGGTGCCTGGAAAATATCCTAGGGGCTTGGACGAGGGTCATGGGAGGATTAATGTCCCCTATAACCCAATCTATAGTAGATAAACTATATCATTAGTAGGGATTTATAGGTTTAGTAGGTATAATTATTTACAACTTTTTAGATTGTGTCCTCCAGAATCTAATTAGTTTATTTTTTAAAAAAAATTACCATTGCAATTTTACAGATTTCTGATTTTTGAGGGGGAAAATCCTCTTCTCCTATATTATTTTGTGTGTTCATTATGACGAATTTCTCCTATTCATACATTATGGAATCTCATTTAGGGGGGGGGGGGGTACTTTACTTTTATGATCATTGTGATTTAATTTACATATCACTCTCTATATCTATTCATTTTTAATTTATTCCAACAATTCAAATTTTACATTTTTCAGTGCATATAGATTGATTTTGAGTCCACCAATGCATGGTGGAATCAGATGAGTGAGGAATAGAATCCAAAAAAAATTGTTGTGTGCATCCCATTACACAATATATAGTTTTCTTCTTGGATATTCAACAAGTTATTTCACAAGCATGAAATTTCATAGTTTTCACCCAATTAAACAATTAAGTAAAAATTATTTTGGGTGTTTTGTTGGGGATCTCACTTGATGTTTTTTTAGAATCTAAGATAGACCCTTGAGGTTCCATTAATTGTTTTTTTGTGTAGATTTGGTTCTTGATGAAAAATTTGGAATTATTATGTTTTGGATTAAAAGATTTAATTAATTAGATTAATTTTTAAGAAATTGTGTATTATATTTTGGTATGGAATGGGTTTCTAATAGATAATGAATTGGTTGGACGACCCATGTGTAGGTTGGGTGAGGAAAGAAATTTTGTTTCCATGTGGGGTAAAAAATATAAAAGTCCTAAAAAATATAATTGGTCTATAAAAATTCCCTATGATATTTACATTATTTATAATGAATGCTTTATGTGGTCACTCCACATTGATAGGTTAAATTTTAAAATTAATATTTTTAATTTTAAAAGATAATGACTTGATTAGAGTTGTATACGAAAAAAATCCCAATTAAAATTTATAATGGCATTGTTTTCCTCAGTTATTGATGGATAAGGCCTTGACTCGACTATTTTTTTAATATGTGAACCTCTAGAATGTGTTGTGACTTATATGATTGGGATGAGATAATATATACTCAAGGACCTTGTTGAGGATGAAGATACCCCTACAATTCAGGTTTATAGAGTTAATGTACATACTAATACCATATGGGACATAGGTGTTTCAACTGATTACATAGGGCCACTAGGCTAATAGTACTGACCAAGGGTAAATGTTTCTCCACTTTTAATGTGATTAGGAATATGTGGAGTCACCCTTGGTAGACTGGGATAATGTTGTGTGAATATAATGACCAGGTAAATATTTGGTAATTGTGTTTTTCCATAGGCTATCTTTTGACTATTTAACATGATGTACCTGAGTAACATCCAATCCAAAATACCTCATGTATTATTTTTATGGATACATAATACTATATGCATCCTGATTTTATCTGAGTCCTATCTATGATAGATAACCCATAAGAGGGTTCTCCTAATATACTGAGACATATGGGAACCTACTAGGTTCTTTATTTATAGACTAAACTCAAGCCAATATATAAGAGATGGTTGTGGGTTCAACCTTATAAAACGAATTGATGTGGATGTATAATGATAATGATATGTTGATGATGGGTTTGTGTGATTTTTTAGTCCATGTTACCATTTTTATGCTCACAAGGTTTGGTGAGGTATTATAATTTATTATGGGTTACCATGATATAAAAATAGATACAGAAGGGAGATTTCATTGAGTCGGATCTAAAATATTGTTATTACTGGCATATATTTAGAGCTGGATATTCATATTTTCGTGGTATGGGTAACAAATAAATGGTATATATGGTTTTGAATTCCATGTATTCATATAAGAGAGTAAAAAATATCATGGTACATTTGCGTAGAGACATGGGACTAATACAAATTATATCCATGGATTTGGGGTTGTAATCATAGAAAACCAATGGGATGGGTCCCCAAGTATTTCAAACATTAGGTTTTGGATTACAAGGATTTGGAGTAGGATGAATGTAATGTTGTTATATGGGTCACAATATATATGGGACATATGGTTACTTGATAAATGAGTTTGGATCCAGATACACTGACATCAATGGGATGGGTCCCCGAATCCATGTGATATATGTTAACAGCTACAATAATTTGGATCATGACATATGGTTTATTTCAAAATAATTTAGATCATGGATGTTTATACTATTATGGGATGGGTCTTGATATACAAGATGATTACATGGGGATACCAAGGATTTAGAGACTGCATGTTACATTGGTAGGATTTTCAATGTGATTTCTTTAGATATACCCTCACACTAGATGAATTAGGATTGAAAGAACATGGTCAGTGGCATATATCGATATATGTTTTTTTTCAATAGTTATATTTTTATTTCTTGGGTGAATATATCATGATAATACCACCACATATTATTATATGAAATAATTTTTTGTTCCCTATTGAGTGATGATATCACTCACTACTCCGACCTCCATTACATAACAGTATTATTATATCTCCCACATAGTAATTATAGGAAGGGTTTGGGATGAGGAATTTGATCACATGGTCAAGTAAGATAACACATATTGTGATTGGGATTATGGGGAGGTTTGGAACTCTATATTTTTATGGACATAGTTTTGGTTTTATCATGTTATTTTTTTTATGTAAATGGTCTATTAGATAGCCAATATTAAATTTTGTATGTTTGTTTGATCAATAAAAATATGTATTTTTTTATAGGACTATTTTATCATTATTTTATTCATTTAATAATTTATTTTATGATGTATGATACAGGTTTTATTCATAAGAGATTTCAAAATATGATGTATGGGTTATAGTATACACTCTATAACATCATAGACCCCCATAACTAGTTGGAGGACTCCAGTGTGTAAGGAGGAATAGTTGATTTCAGGTTGTAAACTATTCTAGTTACTATGCATATATTTTTCTCAGCTAAGGAGTTACAATGGGTTTCAAAGTGTTATTTTTATTTTTTATTACTATTCGGGGAACATGTATAAATGATATATAGGAATGTTTCATAAAATACAATTTATGTAAGGATTTTCCGACAAGAACTAAAGTACATGTAACAAGAATATATAATAAAGGGTGGGGATTGAGGTAATTTTTGATTGATTTCATAGTAGTAAGTCATGTTCAACATGAATAGATATCATTGATGTTTTTTATCCTAGATTTATAATGTAAATTGGTTCTTGAAATTATCACCAAGTTGCATCAAATACTTTATGTATTCAATATAGGATTAATTTTTCATATAAGAATACAAGAGTAAAATATCACTAATCATTGAGAATAAAATGTTTAATTTCTATAAAAATATTTAGAATACATCTTCAAATATATGTACCTAATGGAATGTTTAAAATTTTGAATAAATATTATATTTATTTTGTTTTCATCACAAGAAATTTCAAACTATTATTTTATTCCTCTCAATGATGATGGTGTGGTCCAGGGTCATATGGGACATATGATTACTATAGTTGGTCAGTATATGAATATGAATCCATAGAAATAAAATGTAAATTTTAATGGTGACATTTGATTTGAAAAGGACACATATTTTTATTTATTTAATGTGTTATTAACAACATATATTTTATTTTTCTTTATAGAATGAAATAATATTATAGATAACCATACAATGTGATGACGGTTCAGTTTATATTAATTCAATAAGAAGATGGCATTGTGGGTATAAATATGGAGTGATGAGATTATGATTATTGAGGGGGGGATTTGTGTGTATAGATTAATGGTTTAAATCAATACCTTATTAGTTTAGAAAAATATTATGAGGTTATTGAAATATATATATATAAGGCCTTATTGTGTGTATCTACATGTTGATGTCATGAATTTATTGGATGGGTGTATAGATGATTCCACATTGTTTCTGGCCCAAATATGACTATACCTTTTTTCTAGTTGGGATCACCTACACACCATTGGACATGACTCTTTGTTTTATTATGCATCTGAACTTTGTTATGTTAAAGGGAAACCACCATGGGGGACACTCAAGGATTTAGTGCTCTCTATGTTTTGAATGAAATTAGTAGATTCTTTATTATTGATTCTAATTAAGGAGAGGTGTTATCTAGTTTATATAAGATAAAATGTAATTACATTGGGTTTTTTGAGGTGATGCACTATGAGGGAATTTTTTTTTGAAATGAGTATGGTTATGATTATATGACCATTGATGTATAAGAACCAATTGAAATTGGTTATAATTTAGTAGGTTATTGTGAGTACATGTAGACAAATATTACATGTACTTGTGTCAGGTGGAATATTTGCATTTTTATTGTATCATCAGGGGTAAAATGTTGTGTTTTTTAAAATGAGATAATATGGGATGTTATTGGATTAATGACCTTAAATTCCATGTATTATGGTCCCCAATTATGAAGGAAAACCTTTTTATATGGTGTGTCACCCAACTTATAATGAGTCATGTAATGTCATAGGTGTTATAAGAATATATTAAAATTACGTTAAATAATAATGGAATTGTTTTTGAGGTCACATACAATAGTATTTTAAATTATAAATTAGTGTGTTCTTGGGTTCTTGTCAAGGATCAATTGTTTTTTTACGAAGAGAGTGTAGGAATGAAGTCCTAGTGATTTGATGAAATATGGGATGTCAATATGTGTAAGATGAGATATTAGAATTGGATCAATTTTGGTGGACTGACCAAATTTGGTGAATTCTATTCAGGAATCAATTGGAATATATGAGTGTGAATCATGCAGATTGGAACATTTATTCTAGTGGAACCCTATGAGGATTTTTTCTCAGAGTGGTTTCTGGTAACCAACATGGTAGGGATCCCAAAAGATGCTATTAGGGGATACACCATTTATTTGGTCGAAATTTTGTGGTTCCAATGTTTAGTTTTCCCATGATATGGGAATGAGTGGCTATTAATGACTAATAATGGACATTCAGGTATTAGAGAGGTGATTTTATGTAAGGATTATGTTCAACAAATGGTTGACCATGTTTAATTGGGGTATAAACGTCATGTTATAAGAACCATTAATGTGAAATGACATATATTTGGATGATAATTTTTTCATTTGGGTACTAATGAGAAAATGAGTATTGTTTTCTATGTAACTATTAGTAAATGATGAGTGTGGAGTTATATAATCTATCAGATTGAGTAAGATTATTGTCATTTGTCATAGGATGGTTTTTAAATAATACTCGTTTATGTGGTATTAGTTATATACAACTTCTCTATGAGAGTGAATAATACTAATTTTGGTTGGTTAGGGATCCAACTAGGTAGTTAAAATGGATGTTGGTAATGCATGCTAGTGAGAATATTCAAAAGACCAAGGAATGCATCATATGTTTTCGGAATCACTGTCGAGTTATTTAGTGGTGTGTCAAAGGTAGAAACTGAATGTTTCTGATAAGTTTCATCTTTTTGATGTTTGACTTGCACGATTTCATATAATTGGATGTTTTCAATATGTAACCTTGTTGGATGAGTCCAATAAAATTTTATATGTGTATTTCAATATTCAGTAGGGGAATTTAATGGATAATATAGTGTAATAGGTCCTTGTCCATGGGTCATGGATACAAAAATGATTTTGTTTTATTATTGAGATGTGATGTGGTATTGTGAACACACTAGTGTTTTGGATTATGATCGAGTGCATAAAATTTGAACATACACTAAAACTATAATATTACTTTATGTCGGTGTTCTGGTTGGTGGTTTTGATGGATTTATGTTAATGGTATAGAATTATATTGTATAACATTTTCAATAGTAAGAGAAATCATAGGATCAATGACCATTTAGAAGAGTACTAGAGGGTGTATCTGGTTATAAGTGAATCATCATGTTCTTTTATAGTGAATTGGGATGATTAAAGTATTGGTAAAGGATTTTGGGAATTCAATGATAGGTGTTACTATAATTTTACAGGAGTTTTCTATGTGATCAGTAATGGAATGGGATAATTTGACAGAGGATAGATGATTGAAGAACTGTGTGTTTTAGACTTGGAAGTCAAGTGATACTTATTAGTGATAAGAAGTGTTATGTTATGAGGATTTTAATATCTATGAGTATATATGGGTTGGGAAATTCAATGATAATGTGAATATGGAAATTGTTATTCAGGTCAATTTGAGAATGGGTATTCAGAATCGTGATTTATGTGGTTGGTAACAATTAAGGATGTTATCTAGACATGGAATAAAGAAAAAGAAACATCTTGGGGGTCTATAGGATCCTTCTGAGAGGCTAAGTGGCTATTGAATCCAAATCTATAGTGAGGCCACCAGTGTTTTGTAGATGTTAAAGGGAAAGATATTACATTCCCCATGGTTTTTAGAAGGGGATTCCCCTAATAACCTATCTAATTTGTTATAACATCCTTGGGTTATTTTCACCATCGTCCATTCCTTAATAGGTTTCATGGGTTTGTTTTCATAAAATTTCACATATATTTTTTGTACAACCCATCCATTATCACTCTTTATTGGTTTCCACATCTTTATATTCTAACATTCCATTTTTATAGAAATTTTTTTATGATAGTATTACATTCAATAAGGGTGATATTGGGTGATTGAGTTAGAGATTTCATTCTACATGTTATGAAGGAATCATAATATTTTTAAAAAATAATGTAACATATTCCACATTAATGAAGAATAAATGAAATTATGAATTTCATATTTATTATACAATTAAAGTTAAATTGTGTTGATAAATTTTATTAGTATTTTTTTTAATAAATATAATTTTTTTGTTTAATTATGTCTGATTCATTGGTGTTTCATAGGTAACCATGTGTGTTTATGGTGATGGGCCTGGATAAAGTGATACTGGATGTGCCCCAACTACAAGATGTCGAGGGGATAGAAATATAAATTTTTTTTCCAAGAAGGCATTTTATTTGCATGATTTTCCTTTGATATTTTTTCAATTTTTTGAATTTTGGGTTTTGTGGAGATCAATAATAAGGTGTTAACATGGATAATATAATTTTATTGTATAAAAATGTAAGGCCTCTATTAAGAAATAGAGTGTTCATAATTCCTTAATGGAACTTGAAATTGACTGGGTTTCCATTTTTTTGATAGTTAACAACACAAAATGATAGTTTTATAAGATATGTGAACCCCTACCAAGGGGTTTGACATACGTGATAAGGTTTAGTTGACTCAATATAGGTGGTTATAATTGAGAATCCATGTACACCCCCAATATTTGTATACCTATACATTGTTAATTAATGTCCCATATGATCCCTAGGATTTTCCATCGATTCAATAGAGTCATTTGTTTCATAGATCTGGTCAACCGTGAGGGTTACTTAAATATTAAATATTTCATTTCCAATGATTAAAGAACATATAAAGAATGTGATTAGGTTTTTTAAGCATACTGAATGTGTAAAATATAGAGAATCTGGATGGGTCATTAGAAAATTTTAGACTATTTTTATATATTTTACTCGAATATCTGAAAATCAATGGTACCATGATGATGATGTTGAAAAATATAGTATCCTATAGAAATTATGATCTACCCCAATATAATGATTATATCAAAGAACAATAAGATGTTTTATATTCTATGATGAGTCTATTGTGAACTTAATAGATTCTCTATTTACGTACAAACCAATAGATGGTATTTGTGGAATTTTTTTGGTTGTCATAGGGAACCAGAACTCATGTCATTGTTTGATGTGTATAAGGTGTTAATGGTTGGAGGATGAATTCATCTAGTCCATGCTCCAATTTTGGGTGGAAATTATCCAATATGAGGTGACATTTTAAAAGATAATAGGTTGAGATTCCAAAATTTAGAGCAGATTGTGAATTGGAGTTTGCAGGGTGATGAAACTCAAATATTCATATGGGTTCCATAAATTTTGAGATGGACACCTAGAATACTATGGAACAGGTCCCCAACCATGTAGTATATATGGTTATGACTACAACCCATTTAGATTCATTTATAAACATTAAATTTTTATGGGTCTCTAAATTTGTTGGATATATTGTTATAGATACCATGGATTTGATAATGATGTATAGACAACAATTGGATGGGTACATAGAGTCATGAAATATATTGTTTGGCAAATTATGGATTATGATTCAAATGAATTATATATCTTAGGAAGAGTACCATTACTTATATGATAAATAGTAATGGATACCATGGTTTTGTAGTCAAACTCATGAACTCGAACTGGATTTGCCTTAAATCTATGTGATATATAGTTATATATTCCTTGAATTCTAGCCAAACATTTGATTGAGCAATAATGGATTCAGATCATAGTTATTCCAAAATCCATGGGATGGGCCACATTATCTAGATAATTGGTTCTGGGTAGTATGAATTTGGATCGCATATATTAAATGGTAGGAATGGTCATCAGGTTATTCATATCGACATCTCATTACATGCTAAAACATGTATAGTCATGGAAGGTCACAAATATAAGGATCCACATTATATTTATTTGTATATTTTTTGATGATTTCTTTTTTATTTCAATTGATAAGATAAAATTCCCATATCACTACATATACTTGTTAGTATGAGGCCACATTGTTGATGACCTATGGAGTACAATACACACACCCTGCTCATGGTGCTACCACACATGGGTATCAGGAGTATCTCACATGGTAATTGAGTAACATGTTTGGGTGAAGCCTTTGAAAAAATGATTAAGTGGGAATTCTCATATGATGATGGAGATTGGGGCATATCGCAACCTAGTGTTGTAATACATCCATCATATTTATCTCATATTATTTTGATATTTATATTTAGTCAGTCAAGTGGGATTTATGTGAAATGTATGGTATGTGTTCTCCTAAATTAACAAGAAATCATTTTTTTCTAGTTTTTTTGTTTATTATATTTTTATTCTTAATTATTTTATGACTTATAAAATTGGATTGATTGATCAATCATCACGTACTCAAATTCATTGGCTATTGACAATCCAAAATAATATATTGAACCCTATCTACGAGTTAAAAATCATTCGCAATGGGGGATGTTTACATGAGTTTATGTGGTGTATTAGTATGGTTACTATAAATAGAGTGATCAAGGATAGAGTGTTATGTAAAATCACATTATTTATAGTTTTCTATTAATATTATTTAATAAAATAGGAATTGGTATCCTAGGGCCGATGGATTGTATTATTATATTGTCATACATACCTGATTTGAATCCAAAAAGGATCAAGAAGATTAAATGTTTTCCAAAATTATTATATATATGATTATAATTTTATACTTAAAAAAATAAAAAAATAAAATAACATTGTCCTTGAAACACATTCCATAAAATAATCTTCATTTCGTGGGGAATTGAAACAAAATATGCACGAGACCAAATTCTTAGTAAGGGTTACGTACAACAAGTTTTCTAATTTTTTAATATGTATACTCAATATGTAAAGGTAAATATTTTAACAAACATTGCATTTATATATGGTTATTTATCTTATATATAAGGAAATATCAATATGGAATGGAAAATAAATGTAATGCATGCTAATAAATCAATAATATGAGAATGAAATGAAAGAATAGATAATATCATAGGGAAAATCTAATGGATAATAGTTATAAAATTATTAAAATATGAAATGATAAATTATTGGACATCATGTATCATGCATATAAAAAGATCTACTACTAATAGTTATCCTCTTTTCTATTTATAACTACAAGCATAGTACTTTTAAATATAGACAAATGATTTGTCTCAGGTGAGTTATAGATTCATAAAAGGGTTATATTAGTTAAATCCCCTACTCATCCAATAATTTCCAAATTATTCCTCTTAAATATTTTAATCTAATTTCTATATGACAAATATTTTTATCAAAAAAATTATTGATTAAAAGATATATAATTATCAATATTTCCACATTTTTCAAATAACATTCAATGTAAATACCATATATAAAAATGCTATATGGTTGAGGAATTATCAATATGACTTAAGAAATAAAATTTAAATTTAATTTAAATTTAATTTCTTATTAAAACTGATAACATTAAAGTGATTTTAAAATGATAAAAATAACCAACTCAAATAAATATAAGACTTCACAATAACAAATATTATATGAAAATATTGAACTAAAATCAAATTTGAAGATATAACTAGAATTGAAACATAATATACTATAAAAATTTAATTATATTATGATATTACATTAAATATAAGAATTTAATATACACCACATAAAAGTGAATTAGTGAATAATATAAAATTAGTCTCAATAGAATCAAAATTACGATGAAATCCCTTTCGCCAAGCTTCTTTTTGGTTAAATGTTATTTAATATAATTTATAATGTTTGTATTTATGACATTAACATATATGAGAACCATAATCATATTCATCATGTCATATGTAATTACTTTATAACATCTTTAACCCTGTTCATTAATAATGTCTTATTATTATCATTGTTTTGGGAAAAAATAATTTGTTAGGTATATTACGAATAGTTATTTTCCATTAAAAATATTTTGATCAAGATCTAATCATTTCCAAAATATAAATCTTGATTTATATATTATATTTATTTATTATATATTAATATTGGTTATTTCTAAAAAAATAGGGATAGGAAATGAACTCCATCTTTGATTGAGACTATAGATCTCATGTACGCATGAATGAGATTTCCGTTATATATTAATATTGAATATATATATATACATTGTAATTAAGGTACCATTTTTATATAATATTTATCACATATTTTTATTTAACCCCTCCTTAAAAATTTTAATGTAAATCATGTATGAATCACATCGTTTCACAAGGTGGTAGAATGTTGTAATCATGAGAAACATTATCGTATTCACACAGAAATGAAACCATGAATCTATGTGTAATATAATAATGAATAAAATACATAAAAAATTCATATATTCCATAAATATAATATATAAAATTACAATCCATATTTATTCCCCCCATTAATATGAGGTAATGTAAAAACGAATGATATCGATTAGCTAGGTGGTAGTCCACCATACACACAAAGGATGAATTTATAACCCGTTTGAAGGAACTATATAGTGTTGTAGTTCATACCATTAACATAACAATATGATAGAATATTAATGATTAAAATGTTACTATATAATAGTGTTAAACATGTAATTGAAGGAGGTTTAGAATTAAATAAAATAATTTTTAAAAAAAATATCACCACATAAATGGGTATTCCTCTTATGTTTTCACTAATACCATAATTTGTTATATTTTGACATATATAATGATTAAAGGGAGTGTATAGGGAATTTGGGATGTTTTTTTCAATTTTAATGTCCAAACTGTAGAGCTTTGAATGTGTGAATTGGAGTGGATAGGGGGAAGCCTTTTACATATGGGTTGAGTGGCACACATGTAATGTTTTTGATAGAGGGAATTACAACCATGTTTTTTTCATTCCAACAAAACCCAATGAGGAATAATTATATATAATTGAAGAGATAATGTAGAAATATTGAAATAAAATGGGCTTTGAACGTGTTTTTGGTCATTTTTATACTTTTTATTCTATTTTGATCCACAATGTAATATCATTTTGTCTTTAATCAAATAAATTACTTTTAATTGTTTTCAATAATATTTTCGGTCAACAATTAATTTGAATTCATTAAAAATTATTATTATTCTAATTTCCAATACATAATCTATTTTTCCCAATTCAGTTCATATTTGTGAAAAAATAATTTTAAAAATAATATCATAGACACGATGAGAAAGTGGTGGTTTAAAGGTAAAATGTACAAAACATAAAAATATTTTTTTGTCCACACTCAATATAAAAATTATTCAAATGAACTTATTTGGATTAATAGATGTATACTATGACAATTTTACCATTAAATACAATTCAATATATTATTTATCAATAGAAATTATTCATATGAAAATGATGTTTCGAATTAAAAGTTAATATTATATTTATTATTAAACATTTATAGATCTAGTAAAAATTAAATTTAAATTATGTGTACATATAGTTATTAATCTGTTTTTTTGGACAATTTATTTTTTTCAAACATTTATTTTCTATTTAAATTATTTTTCTATTTGTAATCAATATATAACCTATTAAATAGTATACACAATAAATATTAATACATTAGTTAATCATATTAATACACAATTTTATGATATCTACATGATTATTTTTAAATAAAATAATAATATTAATCAGATTCCATTGTTCATTAAAACGTGGTATTTTGTTTAACATAATATACCAAATAGACTCATTATTGAGTGTAACGAAATCTAGCTCAATATTTTTTTATTTTATCTAATGAATATATTTGATTTATTTAAATAAATATATATATATCATAATGTCTATGGATGTTATATTCATTTATATACTTGTTGTTTAATTCCATAAATACTATTGAATATGATGTTCATATTTAAAAATTGTATGGTTCTATATTCTCCCCAACTTATATACATTGTATCCTCACAATTTAAACATGATCTTAAGGATGAAGTGATTAAAATTTTGAAAGACCAATATTTAGAGACCTACATCATAGAGGGGTTGCTAAAATATCCTCTTGGCATTAAATAATGGGATGTACCAAGGTAACATGGAATAAAATATAATGATGCATCTATGAACGAAAACATTGGTGGTATGTGATGACATGTAAATGGTGGAAATGTACAAATATTTATAGAGAGTGTTTATAGTGATTAATCACAAGAAATTGAATGAAAGATGGATCCCAATTCACCTGGCTCCTACTATCATCTTCCTCTCTCTCCCTCCTTCTAGGTTTTCAAGAGTCTCATGATGGCAACATGTCCCTCTCCCACATCATCAGCCATTACTCTAGGATCACTTCCTTTTCTTTCTCTTCTTCATGGAAGCCTCTCCCCTCTTAGGTTCCTTTCTTCTAGGATCGCGTTCTCTGTCCCCATCTTCTTCCCCTTAATTTTTTCTTTCCCCAAGAAATGTCGTCATATTCTCTCTTCTTGGATTCAAATTTTTATCCTTCGACTACCAATGTTTTCTTTTTTTCTTTTTCTAGGTTCAATTCTCCTTCGACGATCTAGGTTTTCCCCTTTTTTACATTCCACTTTATTTCCAAGAGAAGTGGTCCTTCTCCCCCTCTCTACACTGGAACCCACGGTGTTAATGGATTCCTCCTATTTAAATCCATATTCTCCTTTTGCTCATTCATGTTAGTTTTTTTGGTGTCTAATTCATCTGTGACAAGTCTGTGTTTTTGCGCTTTGGTTTTTGGTTTAATCTGATGGTCTAATGTTTGATTTTTTTAGTATCATCTTGTTGAAGATGACATCTACATCATTTTACGATGATTTTTCCATGCGGTTGCAGGTCTTGGCCATGCCACAATTCTCTATAGAGGTCAGACTGCTCCTACTCTCCTATGGCCTTTAGATCCCATGGTTCTTCCCATGTCGGTAGGGTAAGATGGCTATGAAAAGGATATTGGAGGTTTTTGTGGGGGTCTATATTCTTATAATGATGATTTATATGAAAAGTTGTTTTTATGTTTTTTCATTGGTGATGAAAATGGTGGGGCAAGGTAGAGGCTCTTCGATGATGTTCTGAAGTTTTTGTTTCAAGGTTCCATCTACTTAGACGTTTTGTTATATATTGCTAAATGAGGTGGTTTGACAGTTGTTTGTTTGATATTAATAATTATAGAAGTTAAATATTGGAGGTGGTATGTGGGTGGATATTTTTTTGGTGGAATTTTTGTATCTATGTATGAAAATCTTATTTGGTATTTGGAATGGTTTTTTTGTTTTAATTTTTATTGTGAGGTTTCCCCAAACCCAAAAAGTGGATTTTTTATAAAATTAATAAAAGGTTTTTGGGATGGTCTAAAATCCAAAAAAATAGGTGAAAATGGACATTGACATCAACATAAAAAATGGTACTATGATGAAATTTTATTTCAAGACACTTGTTCTAATGTTGAATAATTCTATTACTACCTATGAATATGAGGAAATATATTCACATGATTTTTTTCAATGAGAATAATATACATAATTTTAAGAATGATTTTTAATATATATATATGTTATACATGGTATGATTTTAAACATGTATGTTCATGTTTTTACATTTTGATATTTTTTTGTTTGATTACCCAAACAAAGCATCTAATATCACCAAAGTCTTATTTTTTTAATAAAAAGTTAATAAAAAATGATTTTATGTAGGAGTGCTAAATGGAATGATCATTAGGGGTGTTGTTGAAGATAATTCTCCAAATTTGAAGAGTGTGTCCCATGTTTCCAAAGGCACTATACTATTACCGTCCTAAGGAATGTATGGTTTAATGTAATTAATATTTATCTAAAAATATGTACTCTCCATGTATGATCATCCATGTTCTTTATTGTTGATATCAGAGGAAATATTTTGTCAAACATTAGAAACTAGGATTTGAAAACATTAGTGAGTTCTTTTGATATATTTCTAAGAATATACATTGGAATTTCATAAGGATACCTCTAATTATTGGATACAGTCCTAGAATGATGCTAGTGATAAAGAATAAACAATGATAAAACCTATTATGATATAGATAAAATGTAATCCCCCATGATTTTGTTGTTTTCATCATATGATTGTTACCTCACACAATATTATGTTTGGGATTTAGTCAATGCTATGAAACCAAAGTAAATTTGTTAATGATAAATACAATGGGAAATGAAATTACTATCCTTTTTAGAAACCAAATATTATGGTATCTGGAATGAAGAATTGTGTTTTTATAGCCAAAAAAGCTTATCAAATCATGGACCCTTCAAGGAACCCTAGTGATGAATGGATTGGAGAACATTATATTGAATCATTATTAAGGAAACATCCACATTATTTTAGCCTAACAAATGATTCACTAGTATTTGAGAAGTGGAAATAAACCATTGATATGATATTTTTCATTGTCTCATGTTCTAAATTTGAAATGGTTAATTTCGGAACTTTTCACATTAAAGGTAAATATAATATATCAGGGAAAATTATCCAGAATATAGCAAAAATGCTATTATTATTCCAAATATTTTTTTTATTTTCTGAATAAAAATCACATTTATAGATGAGTGAGAACTTCACAAACTGCCACCTTTTCAAAGATACAAACAACATAACAAAAACAAAAAAAAGCGGCTATCATCACAGTACACAAATAAATTCAAATTCAAAAAATCATTTCAATGTTATCAAATAAAGAAATGTTACTATTAAATCCATAGATTGGGATGAGTTCAAGAAGTTTTTTTCATTATGTTCCTTCCTCATATTCTATTAACAAAAAATTATTTTATAGTTTCCCATATCTCTCAAGGTTATGATAGGAAAAGAAGTATATAATTTGAAATAAAATATATAATTTAGGAATAAATGAATATTGTATTTTCTTTATTCTCAATATATTGAAGGATATATGGAGAAAATAGTCTTAAGGGGGATAGTAAATTTTTTAATTGTGGGAGAGAAGTTCATCAGACATTTATCTTCCATTGTAATAAGAATAAACAGAAATTTTAAAAGACTAAACATCCCACAAATAATTGTTACTAGTGTAAGAAAATTGAGAAATATGATAACTAATTAAATGAAGAAATGGATATCAATGACTATTGTTTTCAAAAACCAATAAAGTATAAAGTAAAAGGAAAATCTATTGCAATCACTATTGTAGATTTGGAGTATGATAACAATGTTAATGAATGATTTATTGTTTCTTATATTATAGAATAATGTTGTAGAATAACTTTTATGGTATAGTGGAAAAATGAAATATCTATGTTGTGGTCCAATGTTCACTCCCACATTTTTCAAAATTATTTTCAAAATCATACTGTGAACCACGAAAATTGATTTAGGTATTGAATATATTCTTTGGGAGATGACATGATTATGTGAAGGATAACACTTATTATGATAAAGGTTTGGAGATAATGATATTTTCAAAAAAAATATGTTGAATATTAAAATGTAAATTAGATGATAATAATATCCTCAGAAATATTTAATGATTAATTAACATGTGGGTTATTCCATCATAGATTATGTTTATAGATTATTGTATTTATTAATAAGGATTAATTAATGTATCCGATAAGAATATATTATTATTTAGGTTATTACCATGACTCAAGTTAACACATGATTTTATTTTTCAATTTTTTTAATGTGACAAACTAGAGATACGTTTTGAAATATGGGGGGATAAGTGTTATTATGATTTAGTAAACCTCTTTAGAATGTTGTTTAAACTCAAGCATCAAAAAGATTCCACGCTTATGAATTTTTGGATGGTTTAGTAAACAATTATCCCTACATAGGTGGACTTCTTCGTATTTGATAACCTGTGGAAATTGTTTTTCTAATAATTACATATGGAATAAACGATCAATTATTTTATGAATCACATGATCTACTAAAACAAAAGTATGAACAACAAAAACATTACATATATGAATATGAGATAATGTGACAAATTTTCTAGGAATGTCCAAAAGTGAGATTATAACAAAATAATGTATGTATATCTTCTTATTAAAATTATTCATCATTTATAGAATGGATCTTGATGTAAAAGGGTGTCCAATTATCATAATTTTATATGATATAAATGACTTGTATCATGATTTTTTAGTTTATGGTTTTGTGACTGAAAACATTCTTTGGATCAGTCACTTCCATGTGATATTTGTTCTATATCAATTTCTATGATTATTAATGATTTTTTACTGTGTAAAAATCATCACCTATGTTCTATTATATAGATACTTAGTCCTAATTTACATTGTGAATATGTTATTTTCTGACTATTCCTTTTAAATGGATGTTACCATCATTATTTTCATGATGTGGGTTTCTATCTTTTTATAAATCTTATGAATTTTGATGGAGAAATCAATTTTAGTGGCAGAAGAATTCACCACCATTAGATTTTTTTTTTATGATTTATTTTTTAAAAAATATTATTGATTCCTTGTGGTGTTTTGAACACCAAGTTAAGCTTGTGCAATATGGAACACTAAATTTCCAAAAAGTATATGAAACACAATTATTTTCTGGTGTTACAAACAAGTTTATTTCCTTTTAATATAATTCATTTAATGTATGTACATAAAAAAGTTCACAACTAAATATAAACATAAAATGTATTAATAATATTGGCGGATAAGAACAATATTAACATTCTTCTAAAAAATATTTATATTCAAATTATTGAGTTCATGAATTAATAGAATCACTCATGATGTTTTTTATTAATGAAAAAATATTTTCAATATATTCAATATAATGTTTAAATTTTATCTTATATTAATTAAAAACATGATATTGGAAAATATTCATTTTTTCAAATAAATAATGTAATTTTTAAAATAAATAAAACATTCCCCAATTTTTATTACACGCTTATTATAAATCTAGTGTTTGATAAATTTTTATATTAATTTTTAAAAAAATAATCTTATTCTTTTAATGTAGAAAATAAAAATTTATTTGTTTAGAATTTTAGGTATTTTTTTGATAAGTAACATTTTTTGGTGAATAATGAAAATACCATTATTATTTTAATCCATATATTCTTTTAAATTCATTACAGATAAAATTATTTTTTGTGTTACTATTAAAATTAAATTAGATTATTACTATACAATTAAGTTTTTTGATATTTTTTTATACATGAATTTATTATAAAAACATATCTCATTTAAAAAGAAAAATTTTTCAAAAAAAATAACAAATTTACATAACATTTTAATGGATTTAATTTAAATATATTATGAAACATATCGGTTTAAAATTTTTAATATAGATGTAAATTTTGGAATCAGGTGATTCTTGTTTCGTAAGTATGTACATTTTATTATTTACCAATATGAATAGTAACAAAAGTAAATATTGTTACCACAATAATGGGAAAATTAAGTAATTAAGTTTAAAATTGGATTATAATTTCTATAAAATTACCATAACAAATGAAAAAGAATTATTCCATAAATTTATTAAGACCATTAACACATAATGATAAAAATTATTTCTTTTAATGGACACTTTTTAATGAAAATTACTTAAATAATTTTTTAATCAAAGAAAGACAAAAGGTTCATTTTTTTGAATTTAATTTCTATCATGTGTCCAAGTATGAAAAAATTGTTTGTATTAATGAATATAAGTCGTACTTTCTAACATAATAATCTTATTTACATTTTTTAAACGTTTTTGGCTATTTGGGGCCATTTTGGTGATATTATGGTTTTTATAATATTTCATTTAATTAATGTTTAACAATGTCCAATTCATGTTTTAAAAAATATATAATTTTTAAAATAAGGTTACACAGAATATATACACAACTAAAAATTCCCAATTGAAAGATAAAATGTATTTATTTATCATGGTAATTTAATATTACTTTTTATAAAATAAATAATTACCTTAACGACTTATAAATTGATGATGGAGAAATTATATTATTGTTGGAAAATAAATATTATAATATTATTTAAATTTTAAAAAAGAGTAAAATACCATAACAATTTTCCCAATAATATTTTTCAAGTATATAATGACTATAAGCATCCAAGGGTCGTGTTATTTACCATTTGAAACGATATAGAAGAGATTGTGACACTTATATGATTTTAAATAAAGTTATGTTAAAGTTGTTACATTCATAATTAAATAGGTATAACATTTTAAATGTTCAATTTTACAAAAGATAAATTCTTATAAATATGTTTTAATGTAATATAGATAATTTTTCTATATAATTAATTTTTTAATTCAATGTATAATTATATTAAATAATTACTTAAAATTAATGTAGTAATTTATTTATTAATATAGATAAAAAATAAATGTTATTTAAATTTTAAATAATTATAATTTGGGATAATTAATAGGCCTAGTAAATTCATTACATTAATCTTTCCGATTATGAATATAATAGAAATGTTTGTTGTAAGTTATGTTTTTGTCTTAATATATTTTAAAATAAATGAATTAAATAGAGGTGAAATTAGCACAATTGATTATTTTTTAAAATAATGTTTATTAAATTATTTAAGTCATAAATAATTATTAAAACAATAGAATCACTATAATATGGTATAAAAAGTATTTAATAATTTATTTATGATTTATTTTACTTCAAATATGTAAATATTTAGCTCAAAAAAATATTAAAATTGTTATCCTAGTTGAAATTTAATTGAATAACATTGTGTTAAATTATAATGATAATGTTTAAATATACATAAGAATATGTCTAAAATATATTTTTTTAAGATATTCCATACTTATATCTTTCATTTTTCTAAAATTTGATATTTTATAGGATTTTTGTGAGGTATGATTTCATTATAAATTAATATTTTTTTAGTTTTCCATAAGTACCCCTCACCACAATTATAAAAGATCACGTCCTCCCCCATAATTGAAATTTAATTTCAGACTTCACACTCGGCCATGCAATCCCCATTTAACCCATAAAATTCCTCAGTCAAAATCTAGAGGTTTTGGCCTTTTCAAAATTACATCTCTATTTCCATTATGATGAGATCTAGAGGGATCTCGTTGAAAAAAGGTAATCTCTTCTGTATATTCTTTCAAATTATTTATTTTTATACTTCATCATCATAGTTTGTGTAAATTATAATGTAATAACTCTAGTATATATTATATTATGAGATTTTATTACGATAACAGAACAATCATATTATACCTCTTATTCATCCTGTGAAAAAACTAATCACCACATGTTCTTACATATGGCTTACCGTCTCCATGTTGTGGTGTAATATGTTTTTCATCACCGCCTTAATTTGATTAACAAAATGATGCAAATATTAAATATATATTATTACTTTAAAATTATTAGGAATATATATACAAATATATACTATCTTCTTCTATAAAATTTCATAATTATCAGAAAGATATTTTCCCTTGTGCGTATATACGACCTACTATATCCACGATGTGATGTGATTCATTATACATTGTATTCATTTATTCCTGATAAATAAATTTAAATATTGAATAAAAATTTTAAAAATAAAGATAATATAATTTATTAATTATATAAATATGTCTTATAAAGGATAATCATAACTTATTCAACGAAACCTGTAAACCAAAAAAATGTAGTTAATACCCGAATAACAAGTAACAATTAAATGTTACTAAAAAAATAAAAATATGATAATATATGATATCAAAAAAATGAATATGATTCATGAATAATTCAATGAAATCATTTAAAAAATTATATAGTTGTTATGGATACATATAAAGAATAGAATACCTAATATAAGGGATAATTTTTCAGACTCATTATTATCTGAAATTGTTTATGTGTAATTATATATTGGGGTATTTTTATCATCCATGTCCACAATTTCTACAAAATTCATTAAATTTTAACTATTCTTTTATGTTTGTTTAATGTCTTCTTTACCCATTTTTAATTTTAATACTTGGTTTGTAAGGTTTTTTTCTTTCATTTTCTATGTGAGGTACATGTTGAATTATATCGAAAAAGTATTAGAATAATGTTTTCATAACTCATAGGGAAATAATAAATTTTTATGCTTTCAATACTCCAAATTTATATGAATATTATCCAACATGTTTTCATGTCTTTTTTAATGAAATCATTTACTTTGAAAATTTCATGATGTTTTACGAAAATATGTAATCTTTTAAGAGGAAATAGAATTTTCCACAAGAATTAATTTCATGTCCTTTATCAAAAAAATCCATCATATATGAAAACATTTAAATAGGGTTAAGATTATATTATTATTATTAATATGATTATATTGTGTTTATAATGAAATTCCATTTATGAATTACATTAGATTTACTTGGATTAAGTTATATTTTAATAATGTTTAAGAAAACAATTTTATTGCTTGTTTATATGGAACACATATATTAGGTTATATTAGGTAATCAGGGGGACCTATATCTTCCACCGATGCATTGGGTAAAGATTTAAATCTAATGACATAGACATGATTAGAAAGAAAAAAATATTGTTTAGTAATACAAGGATATAGTTATAAGTAAATTTGATTCTGTAATGAAAATTTTCCACTACAATAGTCATGGAAATCAGACATGGATATTATAGAAAGGATTTTTTTTAATTATGTGTCTTCCAAAATTACTTGTTTCATTCCAATTCTATTTTATCAATATTCATGTTCCTTTATGAATTATTTTGTATGAATTCAAAAGATATATTCAATGAATCATAATATTTATATTTGTTGTATGACATTCATATGTTATGTTAATGTGTTTACATTCGCATGTTAATGTTTTAGATGTTTACCCTTAATGAGCATCCGAGATCAACCTTTTTTAGGTTTCCATTCATCGGGTTATAATGAATTCATTTAACTGTGATTAGTGATAGGAATGAATATAATGGTAATTGTTGAATAACATTCACCAAAATTGTAGTGTGTGTTCTATGATTCCAATGACACTGAACTATTACTTTCCTTAGGCATTTGGTGTGTAATGTAATGAATATTCATCTAAAATGATTTAATATCCGTTTATGTTAAGCATGAGTCATTATATATCTCATGAAACATATCAATGAATTGGGAATATTTATAAATTTTGGGACCCACCCATAATTTCATGCCCAAATCATTACATATATATTTAATAATAGTTTTAATTAATCATTGGTATGCCTTATAATAAAATATCTATAGTCCTTAAAGGATAGTGATTTATCAATATTTCCCCAGTTAATCAAATAAAATTCAAAGTAAACATTGAATGGAAAAATTGGATATGGATTAGTAAATAATAAAATACATAACCCAATATATATATATTTAAGGTAAATATAATTTATAATGAAAAATTAATACAATAAATTAATTGGTTTAGGAGAATGTTAAGAATTAAAAAATAAATTTTGATTTCAAAATAACTTTTATCACATTGTAATTTACAAATAAAAATACCTTGGATGAAATTAATAAAATTGAATCATAAATTACCAAAAATAATGATATATTCATGATATTGAAATTAAATAGTGTAGTATATAAACCATATATTAGTTAATTGGTGTAAAATAAAAAATAAATCTGAAGGGAATATAATTTTAGAAGAAATCTTCTAACCTAGGCATAAATTTATTTAAAATATGGTTAAACAACAATATAATGTGTTCACAGATTTTATTAAAATATTCAAAATCCATTATCAAATTCATAATATCATATATGATTCTTTGGTATCATCTTACAATATGGTAATTAAATATTTTCCATTATTTTCATTGATTGTAAAAATTACTATTTTATTCAAGTATTGTTGAGCCCTCTGGATGATTGTTGAATTCTTCCTATGATTGCTGTTTTAATAATCACAAATCATCGATTACTTAATCCGGTTGGATTTCTCATATACATAATCACAATTTCTTAGTGAATCTGTGTACATTGGTAGGATCATGTTTTTATCTCTTTGTTATTGATTTACAAGTATTTTGGAAGTCCTCTGGATCAAACAGACAATGGTCGCACTGATCCATATCAAAGGACAATGGTCACACCGATCCATTTCAAATAGACAACGGTCACACTGATCCATATCAAAGGACAATGGTCGCACCGATCCATATCAAACAGAAAACGGTCGAACTGATCCATATCGATGGACAACGGTCACACCGATGCGGATCATCTGAGTCACCGCAGATGTCTCACCGAGGCTGATCAAATGAGTCACCGAAGATGTCTCACTAATGCTAATCAAATGAGTCACCGAAGATGTCTCACCGATGCTGATCAAAGGAGTCCCCGATCATGACACACCGATGCTGATCAAACGAGTCACCGATCATGACACACTGATGCTGATCATCTGAGTCACCGAAGATGTCTCACCGATTCTGATCAAATGAGTCACCGAATATGTCTCACCAATGCTGATCAAACGAGTCACCGATCATGACACACCGATTCTGATCATCTGAGTCACCAAAGATGTCTCACCGATGCTGATGCTGATGACCTACCGATCACTTGACTCACCGATAGTCATAAACAGCTATTTGAATTTCTTTATCCTTATTTAATCTAACCAACGATCATATTAGGAATATTTTAATGCTCTGTCATTTATTTAATGAAGGTTTTTGGATGTCAGGGAACCGTACCATGTACCTAGAAATAGAAACTACTTCTTTTACTGGAGCTCGTGCCATAAATACAAGAAGTCCCTGCTGGTGAAAAAACACTGGTGTGACAACAAAGAGACATATATGAGTGCAAAGAGTGGTGTATGAGATAGTTTCAGAAGACATAGAAACTCATACACACTCAAGCCTACTCAAGAAGAGTTATGTACATTCACGAGGTCATTGAAGAACTTCATCCACTACATTTCTCACTATCTCTGAATTTGGATGCCAAGCAGATGACACTCTGTTTTTCTGAAAAAAACAAGAAGATGACTCAGAATCATCTATGATCAAACTCAAGGAGTCCAAAGATTCACTGAAATCACTAGAGCCATTTCTAAACTCTACATCTCTGCTCTGTGATTCATTATTTCACATTTTGAGCAGTGTGTGTTATCTCCTGAATTTAACACACACACTGTCTCCTGTACATTAACTGGAGGATCTTTAAATCCTCACACAATCTATTACATCATTTATTTCCCACTGAGATAGTGGTAGAGGTTGTGTGTGACCTAGACATGTGGTTGCTGTTGTTCTGTTACCCACGAATAATAGTGGTAGAGGACTTGGACCTGGACAGTTTTAAACTTTTGTAAACCTTGATCCAGGGTATGGATAAAACTTTTACAAATTGTTGAGAGGACTAAGTCTCGGCTTGAGACTGAACCTCTTTGTTATATCTGATGTTCTATATATTTTAAAGATATTCTTTTATTCCACTACTAATTACTTTAAAACCAAAACTGTTTTAAAGTCACTTTGATAATTAAATTCGCAAGTGTTTATATTAGTTGTAAATTATTAAGTTGGTTCCAAAAGTTAATCAACCTTTCTGTTTTGATTAACTGGGAAATAATGAATCCCTTGAGAACCCAACCGAAACTTTACTTTGATATAAAATCACTACAGTTTAATTCAGTATTTTATTTGGGGGTTTTTAAGACAATGTTTTTAAAACACAAATTTTAATTGGAATTCAATTCACCCCCCTCTTGAGTATCCACTCCGACCAACAAGTATGATTTAACATTTTTTTAGTATTACATATATCATGATTTAATAATATATATATAATTAAATCTAGATATAAATATCCTTTATATTTCATATAAGTTTATTTATATTAACCCCTAAAATTTAGATATAGAAATTGAAAAACACAATTCATGAAGATCGTAGGTCATACATAAGCATAAACATTATTTCAATTTTTTGTCATAATGAGAGAAGAAATATTAAAAAATAAACATATTATCATTAATGTATAAATATTATTTCACATATATCACATATGTTTATTAGATTCATTCTCAATACATTCCATTTAACATGTGAATGAATAACATCGCTTTGTGAGGAAGTAGTCAGTCGCACAAATGATCGATGTCATCATATTACTAAAAAACATAAAGTATAAAAGTAGGTAAAATATAATAATTAAATAAGCATATTGATCTAAATTATATCATTAATATCATATATAATATATAAATAAATCAATATTCAGTTCCAAGAGTGGTGGTAATGTAAAAAATAACACCATAGCTTCGTGAGGCAGTAGTTTGTCGAACACACGAACAATGATTTCATAACCTGTTTGATTGATTTTTTTTATGTTTTTGTTTTTAACATTATCATAACAATATATATGTAAATTTATGATAATGATGTTATTTATTAATCATGTTAATATAGTAAAAGAATTAGGTGGGGAAGGAATTAAAATAAAAGAACTTTTAGAAGAAGTGTACCTCTTCTTTTGGTATCCTCCATCAGTTTGCACTAATGCCTCCCCAGGATGGATTTATGACCAATATATGGAATACAAGATGTGGAAAAGTATTTTGGGAAATTATTTGGTCTCGTATTTTACAACCTATTTTATTTCGATGATGTGAAGTGGAGTGGTGATTGTGAGGCCTATTAAGACTGTAGTGAGTGGAAATCATGTATTTTTTTGAAAGAGTTAATAAAAACTATATTTTATCATTTTAAAAGGCCCTAAAAATGATCCATTATTGATTATATAAGATATGTATCCATAATATTTCCAATAAATTGTTTTTTGATAGGTCATGTTTCATTTGTAAACTTTCTATTCTACGTTTAACACCTATGTAAACTCATTTTCTCAAAAATATATGTGATTAATTTTTATCTATTTTTAAAAATAAATATAATTAAAATTATTATTCACTAAATTATAAATTATAAATTTTTATGACTAAAAATATGAATTCCATTTTTTAAAATTAAATTCAATGATGTTTATAAATTTAAATTAATCTAACTCGCATAGATGGGATGAGAAAACGAGGTTTTAATGGAAAAAAAACAAAAAAAAAGTTCATACTGTTATATATATATATATATATTACGTTTTAAAATCACTAATTTTACATAAATTGAATTTATTGACATATAATTAAAACATTATTAATTTAAATGAAACTAAAAATATAAGTTATCATTATAATTTCTTTATAGAAATAAAAATATTTATTTAAAATCCGTATTCATCACTATTAATCAAAATTATCAAAAATCTCATAAAAATCCCAAAAATTAAACCATAGATAATTTTGATCATACTATTTAATAACTGATGTTAAATTTTTCGTGTAAATTTCCTAAAAGTGATAGTTATTATTTTTAAATTTTGTGTGAAAAAAACCATAACATTGTCTTTTAAGAAAATACATTTATTTTTCTAAAAACATTACTTTTTTCTTTTTAAAATATTATTATTAGTATTTATAAAAAATATATAACCTATAATCTTTGAAAAAAATATATTTTTATTAATTATTTATTCTGATTCACATCCAATGTTCACATGGAAATGATATAATTATCATATTAAAAAAAATATTAATAAAATATTATTATTTTTCAAAACGTCATCTTTTATGTAATAAAATATATAGAAGAAACTCATTGATGCATTTAACAAAATTCATTATTGTTTTCTATTAACATAATGATAAGGAAAATATTTAGTTTTTTAAAAATTGTAATTATATGTTAAACACTAAATATGTTGTCTTCCTTTCTGTGCTCAGTGTTACGGTCCATATACACTTTGAAATATGATGTTCATATTTTAAATATTCAGGTTTTTACATTGATTGGATGATAAAATATTTTATAATAAATGAAATCACTCATGGTAACATATTAATAGGATAATAATAGACTAAAATTGTACCTCGATAAAATGATTATTTACATGTTGAATATTAGATGAAGATATATAATTAAAGATTGTTTTTCCTAAGAGTAGTTGTTGAATATTTTCATTCATTCTATTTATTAACCAATGAATAACTAATTTATCATTAATTATATTATTTAGGATTTTATACTACAGAAAATCAATTATATATACTTATCCTTTTTTTCATAGTACTGTTTTCAAATAAATATCATTGATTCCTATAATATTAATATAAGTTAAAAATATAAAAAATTTCATCTCCATAGACAGATCTTGGTTTGAATGTTTTCAAATATATAGAACATTTTTTATATATTATATACATGTTTTTAGCATGTATGTACTAAAAAAATTTGTGTATGAAATAATTGGATTTTAATAAATATGGGTAAATTTTCATTTTATCTAAAAATATTTTTTTTGATCTAGAATTCCTTATAATAAATTATTGTTTCAATGAATACAGTAAAACAATGTAGGATGATGTATTATAAATTGATACATCAAGTCGTGGGAGATAATAAACATAATATATAAATTATTTTTTCATTATTTCATAATGAAAAATATTTAAAATGGATTTTAATTTTTTTGGAAGTATGTACTAATATTTGTATCAATGTGAAACAAGGAATGATAAATAAATGATGAGATTTTAATTAAAATAAATATATTTTATAAATTCATAGAAATTTTATTTCAATGAAATTTTTTGGCTAAAAATTCAATGATATATACATCGGTTTATTATACAATGACATAAACTAATCAAATTATACATTAAAAATCAACAGATTGAAATAATTATTTACTTTTTTCATCAACTCTAAATTTGATTAAAACTTCTAGAAAATAGGTGTGACAGATTTTAAAAATATGAAATGATACCATTATATGTAAATGTAGCCTTGAAGAATCACCAAACATTCAATCATTGTATGCATTGAATATACACTATCAGATTTAAATTAATACCAGGTTATATAATTTTCATTCTTAACTCAAATTTTAAATAATCCCTTGACATTGGATATAAAAAAGTCATATATTGTATTTTATTACAAATAATAGTTTTGGAGGGAACATTGAGAGAATTTGGATGACAAATTTATATTAAACCAAAAAGCATAATGTATAATTAACTTCTTCTTATACTATATTCCATTGAATAATGTTTTATGATTCATCTACAAGATATCTATTTTTAATGTATACCTATTATTACCACAATCAAATTTTATTTATATCAAATCGAATTGATCATTATTTTAACATATAATCCATTATATTTATTATTAAAACAATTGTGATGTTTCAAAAAAACATACATCTTTTATTCTATACCATAATCCAAAACAATTTACTAATGTAATTTTTTTACCTATTAAACAATTTCTTGTTGTATTTATTTTTAATAGACTCATTTTAGATCATTTTTTTAAATTTACACTTTTTTTTACAATTTTTTATAGATTCCTGGATATAAAATGTTTATTTCATTAATTATAATGGTGATACCTTAGAGAAGAACCATCATCTTCAATGAATATTAATTAAATGAAAAAGATTAGAAAACATCTCTAATAAAAAATTTATAATTATTGAATAAATATTATAACCCATAAAATCAATAAAATTGAATGTCATTGAAAAATAAAATTGGAATAGAAGTGATAAAATGAATATTATATTTCAATAAATTCATTATCATTAGTCATTATGTTTTGGTATATTCTATTTTTTAGTTTTATTTTAGTATTTAATCTGGAAAAATTATATTTATATACATTTAAAAATATATAGTCCTCGAAGTAGATATAGACCATCAATATGAATAACTGAAGTGAAAGTTAATTTGTGATAATAATTATATGACATAAAAATATATTTTTTTTCACATCATTATTTCGAAAATAATTTTTTTTTAATATTTTCATAAATGAGTACATTTGGATATTGTAATGTTATATACATTGTTTGTACTCATCAATAAGAGTTTTCAAATAAGGGAACTCATAATGTATTTTTTGGAAAATTTTTATTAATAAGGTTTATTTTATTCTAGAAAATTTAAAATAATTTATTGATATATAATTTTTTACACATTAATATCATCAAATGTTTGGGAGAAAATGTTAATAAAATAATTATATATCTGAAATCACTATTTTTTTTAAAATTATAGAATCTTTAAAATTTCATATAAGTGATAAAAAGGATAGTGAAATAATTTTAACATATGATATGATGTCCAATCAATTTTTTGTATATGAATGGGAAATTTTTTATTTTTCATTTATTTGAAATACTTATTGAAAATAAAAATTATTAAAAATTAGTGATGAATATTTTATATGAACATAGAAACTAGGTGTGTTCTAATTTTAATGGGATATCGGGGAATATGAAAAAATTTATTACCAAACAGAAAATGTAATATAACATATGAAAAAATAATCTCACAAATCATTAAAAAAATTCATTAAAAAGTAACCTATTGGTTAATGCAAATGGTTTTTTTTCATTACACACAATTAATTAGAGGATAATTATCAAGTTTGTAGAATATATAGAACCATAACTATAGAAATGATATATATCAGTATCATACATTAAAATGATAAATGTTTAATTGATGTCATTTCATAAATAAGACATATGGTATTCAAAAACTAATATTTCTTCGTCTTTTGAAATTTTCATAATATTCATGTTACAAAAAATTTAGTTCAAAACCCTTTAAATATGATTTTTTAAATATGGATGCATAGATTTATAAATAAAACAATTGATACATGTAAATATTGAATGTTTTTATTACTATGATTAGTATTGACCAGAAATTAATAATTAATTTTTTTAACAATTAAATATATGAAATATACGGTTTATATTTCTTACAAAATTGTAGTAAAAATTGTAATATATGGTTTTAAAAAAATACATATTATATTAAAATCATGTCTTCAGATTTCCATGTTTATTGATTGATACCTATAGAAAAATGAATACCTATAGCATAGAACATTGATTTAAGGATGGGGAAATTTTTTTATGTTTCCCAAAATCATGTTTATGAAATTGACAGTTAAATATTATTTTCACTTGAGATATAAATGTACATCATTATATTCATGTGGACATAAAATGTCTGTATTTCGATACATTTACGAATTTACATTCTCTAGTTTTGAAGGTGGATGAAAATATAGGTATTGTAATAGGATTACTAGAATGTTGGAGAAGGATAATATTTTTGGTTGAGAGGTAATAGTTTATTATGACAATAGAGCATCATAATAATACATCTATAGTATTTTTTTGTAATTAAAGGGAAGATATAATTATATAGATGTTATATCAAGGGTGGTATTAAAAAAATTTACATATATTATATTTTTTACGTCATATTCTTATATAAATACCTTATAATATTTTTTTTCTATGATCATGAATTATGAGAGAATATAATTTCGTAGGAATTCCATAAAATTAAAATGTGTTTGAATAACCTAATGAACATAAAAATAATTATGAATAATTGGTCTATATAAAACATAAATTTTTAAACAAAACCATTATAAGGAATTATACTAAGTTATTCAGTTTATGTTACTACATGGTTAATTGGAACCATATAATATAGTTTCTAAAAAACTATTTATGTGAGGAAGAAATTGTAAGTCATCACATATAAGTATCACCAAGAGATAATCATATAGTGAACAACAAACAATGTAATTTTAATAATAATTGTGTAGGTATTTTCAATGGATCAAGACTTCTATAAGAAGGATCATTTTGTCTCATTGATGAAAATGGGGAGTCATGTCACGAAAATAAATTAGAACAAAAAATGTGGTGATGATAATAAAGAAAAATTATATTGTAGTATATTGTTATTATCAATATATATAGAATTGTTATTTTTGTTGTGATTTGTAACAATTTGAGGGTTGATGGATTTACTCAGAAAACTGTAACAGTTATGAACAATTTTTCTTTCTATATATAAATACAGTGATGGTTTATACACCATTAACAATACGTACTTTAATGAACTTAGTAAATTTTTTCATCATGTTGTATTCTTTCTATTTCATATATTATTATTTTGAGAAAATAAGAGAAGGGTGATGAGTAATTTACATAGAAAAATAAAAATGAAAATTACAATCTTCTTTTGGTGATTATTATAAAAAATATAAGACTATCATGTAAATTTTATTAAATATGAAGTATGATACTAATTTTAAAAAACATATAGCAACATATTATGATAAATAACCATTAGGTATAAATAAATGATCTAAAATTTGAAAAATTATTGAAAAATAAACATCTATGTGATTCAATTTATCATAACATCTATGTGAATTGTTAATAAAAATGAATCACAACGCATTTTAAGGTATCAGTCTTCTATACACATGAGTGATGCTATTTTTTTATTCAATGGATGGTAATGTAATATAGTATATGATATATGTATATAAAATAATGATATATATTTAATTATTATGTAAAGACCTAGAAATTCTGTGAAATTTTATTTCATTAAATACATGGAAAATATACATGTTCGCAAAAATTGAAGGTGCATGATTTCGAGGCCAGGGGTGACCAGAATCAATTTCTGTATTTTTGTTCGGGTATGTTAAGTAAACATATGAGTGGGTTTTTATACCATTTGAACCAGTGCTCAGAATTGAAATCTTAGAAAACCATTGAACTCGTTGGGCTGATATTCTCTTAATGAGACATTCACTTCGACAATAGTGGGTTGAGAATAAATGTTAGTTTTTCGGTTCTTGTGGAAAATAATAAAATAACATGATCTTCCCTTTATTTTTATTTGAGCTACCATGTGGGTGTTTGTAGGTGGGTCCCACTATATCTGCAACCTCTTTGTAGTGGTTGGAAGTGGGGACCACCAGGCTATAGCCTCCAATAAGAGGTTATAGTGGTGGGGACCACCACACCTCAACCTCCCATGTGAGGATAATGTGGTGGGGACCACCCGAGACCACATAACCTCCCCAATTGAATAATTGGGGTGGGGACCACTTGACCCCTATTAATGGGTGGAGAGGAAAATATATCAACTCCCCTCATTAATGAGGGGGAGCCCTTGACCTACTCTACCATTTATGGTGCAACCACCTACCCTTTAATTATTTGAGCAAACACATAATTTAGTATGACAATTCCTACCCAATAAATAATTGAGCCATCTCTTTTAATTAAAATCTACAATTTGAATTTAAAACCGAATAATAGAAAATAAAATAGATTGTATTATTTAGAAGGGAAATCTATTTAGTTTTGGCATTTTGGTGGAATATTAGAGGGAGGAGAGCCTGAGAGAATTTGGATTCTCCAACGTAGTTCCCTAGCTCCAAATGAAGAACAAAGTACATGTTCTTCCAATTAAGCACGCCAAAAAGGAGAATCTTCGACTTCTTACTCAGAGACAAGAAACATGGGATTCTTCAATGACCGAATTCCCTTCTCATCGTCGTCAATGAACCAACGCATGAGATCGAGATTGAAAGTGTGCGGCGGACGCGACGAATGATGATCTCCTCCAGCTTCTTCCCCGCAACATCTTCGACTACCAACAATCAAGGTAGGGGTTAATTTGATTAATATTACCTTCTTATTCTATTCTTCGGTATAAAATAAATTGTTGTAGAGGTTTTGAAACAAATGAAGTTCAACTTTCTTACTTCTTGATGAGCCGGACATTACCAACCTTGAGGCGGAGGGTGCAAGAAAACCAACAAGGCCTGACCCCTCTGCCATTCGTGTTTGTGTTGACATTTGGCATAATGAAGTAACAGTGAAGCGGCGTTGAAGGAAAAGAAGGAAACAAGAAAAGGTTGTGCTTCCCGTAAGCTATGCCTCTCCCCAACCGCGCTACACTCCGGGCCGAACCGCGGCCCTCTATGAGAGCCGCCCTGGCCTCGTCGTCTATCGGCCAAACTAGCTGATCCACCCTGGCCCGCACTTCCGCCGGCCTTCCACATGCCTCGGCAGAACCCCATCGGCCCATGCCATGTCGAACCTCACCCGCCCGACCGCCTCTAGGCTGCCCTCCAACCTACCTTACGGCATGCTCGGATGCCTCCCAGCCGCCCGCTAGCCCACCTGCCGGCCCGCCCAGCTGCCTCCAGGCTCTCGGCCGCCCGACCTCCCAAGCTACCTCCCGACCGAAAGGGCACCCCGGCCGCTTAGTCCTCCTGAGCCAGCCCATGGACCCCCTCAATGTAACCTATCTGAACTGGCCCAGTCGCGCCCTTCAGGTTGAGTTGCACCGGGCCACACCATCACGATGATCTGGGCCGCACCATCACGACGCTCTGGGATGAACCGACATGACCCAAGCCTAATCACCCACGGGGCCTCCTAGGCTGGGCCCAGCAGGCAGGACTGAACCTAACAGGCCGCCCCACCCAATGCGCTATGCCATACCCAATTGGTCAGACCGGGTCGACCCAGACCAAGTCGGCCTAGTCATTGGTTGGACCGGACCCGGGCCCACTACCGACCCCTTTACTTTCATTGGCCATATCATTGGCACTGGACAACTATTTTATGAACCGTTGGTGGTGCTGATATTATTGGAGTGAGATGGTCCATTTTAGTATACCCCACTAATGTTCAGGATATAGTTGAGATACGGTCAGGTTGGATCGTGCACGAATCCAACTAGGCCCCCGAGACTAAAAAATTAATAACTCGCAGACCGGGAATCTGATTGACGAGGTGTCTCTTGCATTGAAACCTCTATGAAGTGGTGCATCATTGAGATAATTCTACGTGGGTCTTCATGACATTCGGAGTATCTACCAGTAGCTTGTCGAGCGAATCCTCCCTAATATGAGCGAGCTTAGTGCAGAGACCAAGTATCTAGATGAGACCTAACGACTACTAACTGATTCGACATGGAGTGATTCGACTAGCCCAGTGGGGAGTTCCTTGAATTCATGGCAGACCCATAGTGGGGAGCGCCTTGGTGTCACGGAAAACCCACGGTACTCGATAGAAGGAGTACCTCTGCAGGCTATGAGGGGGTGTGCCTTGGTTACTCGGTAGACCCACGGTGGGGAGAGATTGGTAACGCAGCATACCCACGATAATCCACAGGAGGAGTACCTAAGCAGTACATGGTTAGTGGGAAGCCCCTTGGTGATAAGGCAGGCCCACTGTACTCGATAGAAGAGTAGTTCTCTAGCACCCATGGTTTTGAGAGTGTGACTCAGGGTGTTATTTGATACTAACCCTAGATTAATTTTCATGTTTGAGTTGAGTTAGTAACATTTGTGTTTACATAATGATTAAGATGGATTAATTGATAACTTTGTTAAATTAATTGGTATATAACTAAGTGGGTTTATCTATTAATTTTATACTTTGTGGTTTATCCTTGTTGGTTTTGTGAGAGCTTGAGGGTCTCGGGGTCCCTAATAAGTATCATTATAGTCACCCCTACACGGGCTATGCCCACACCACATTGTGTTGGATGCAGACGAAGAACATCGGTGACCAAGGATGAGTGTACCATGACTGGATGGTACACAGAGGAGACGAATGGATATGGAATGTTGTGGAGGAAATTTGTACCGACCCTTCAGGTATGATTTCTTGGTGGATGTTCCAGGAGCCGTTTTACCTTCTTCCAATACTTGTACTTTCAGTTTCCTTGTACATTACAATTGGTCTTGTATTTCCAGACCCCCTTTTACATTCCATCAATCCTTTTGAATATAGTTTTATTTAGTGTTTTGTTTCTAGCTCATACTCTGTTGTGTGTGTTTTCAAGTTATAAAGGCAATGCCTTCCCACTTTAGGGATTTACAGCTTCAGTGCTAGTCCTTAGCCCCAGACCTATGGAAGGTGGGATTTGGGTAGTCAGGGAACAGGGTCTGAGGGATGGGTTGTGATAAATTGGTATCAAATTAGTCGGTTCTACCATAGAACATAGTAAATTGTTCTTTTCTGTGAAGAAATAGTGTTATTGGTACTGAGTGTGGTATTCAGTTTAGGAAGTCCAATGTTGTTGCAGCAGCAGACGTATCCATACACAAGGACCCTGACTACTGATTTCCGACTCAGTGCACAAAAACACTGATTATGTCTGTGTTTTAAAATTGTTTCATTAAGTCAACTCAACTAGGTCAGCTAACCAGGTATAGTCTTTGACTCAGTCACATCTATTTTTTAGGATGCCTCCCTACGGACGTCTAAATAGATCCCTGAGAGTTGTATGCGTAGATATCCCACTGAACGATGATGCATCGGTTCAGGGCCCTCTTCTAGCGGAGGCACAAGAAGTACCACTACCCATTGGCCACCGTTGCCACCAGCCCCAACAGCAGACGATGTACGCTTCTTGAGCATGTTGCACAAGTTCCAGTTCCAGTGGCCGCCAAGGTTCAATGGAGATATGGACTCGTAGGTAGCTGAGGATTGGATGGAGGCTGTGGTGAGAGTCTTTAGACTAGTAGGGACACTATCCGACTTTATGATGATCCTTACAGGGAGTCTCATTTAGGCAGCAGAAGGCAGATGGTGGATCCTGATGCTCTAGGTGCATGATGAGGTGACACTACTCTGGCTAGACTTTGAGAGCCTATTTTGGGAAGAGTTTTTCATAGCCACCGTATATGCAGTGAGGATACATTATCCACTTCACCTATATCATGGCAGCATGACGGTGGCACAATACTCAGCGAGGTTCGTCAACCTCTTTCATTACTTCACAGATATGATACGAGACCCATTCTTCAAGGCCTGGACCTTTTAGCAGGGGCTCAAGAAGAGGGATCAAGGCTTCAATGATCTCCCTCATCATCCCGACATAGGTAGGGGTATTGGAGAGAGCCCTATTAGTGGAGAGTTTCCTTACTGAGCAGTATCCAACAATGAGACCCACCACTAGCTGACATGTAGAAGTGTTTTATGCAGCTGGTAGTAGATATGTCACAGAGGTCCAAGAGGACCAGAACCACAGGTGGATGACTGCTTGACTTATGATCAGTTGTGCGGGGAACCCGGGATATAGACATACATTCCAGGAGAGGGCAATGTTTCTCATGTGGCGGGCCAGGTCACATGGCTTGTGACTGTCCGACCCGCAGTCCAGATGATCCATAGAAAGTCGATGCACTGCCCAGGCAGAGATAGAGATTCAATCGAGGAGGTCCGCAAGGAGAAGGCGGATGTGGCAGAGGAGTAGGCCTTGTAGCTAGAGGTGGATGACGTTTCGAAGTGTTACCACCACCACCATCAGGAGGTCCCCACCAACCGCAGGGAGCATATGGACATGAGAGAGCTCATCTCTAGGCAGATGTGGCTTACAATCATAGTTCTTCGGTGATTATTCAAGGAATGATCTGTGTCTACTCCACCTTAGTTGTAGTACTTATAGACATAGGTGCTAGTCATACTTTCATTTTCACTTCCCTCATTCGAAGCTCGGAGATTCCAATGGAGCCATTGGCTCGATCACTACGGCTATAGTCACCTATAAGAGAATACTTGATAATTATGCACTGGTGCTGATACTTTAAGATTATTCTAGGAGGCGAGAACATTAGTTGGGATCTCCTCGTATCGGCATCGAGGCCTTACGACGTCATCTATAGTACAGAATAGTTATCTACAATCAATGCTCAGATCGACTATATTATTCACAAACTACAGTTTGTCCACATATATGGGACTAGGGTCACCTTCACTAGTGAGAAAAGAGCCTTTGTAGCATAGGATGGACTTTCCCAGATGAGAGTACAATCGATCAGTCATTAGTTGTCTTGCCTTACCCTCGGAACAGTTGATGTAGAGAGTCTGAAATATCCTGTAGTGGTGGAATAGTACATGGATGTTTTCCCTGATGATGTCCTAGGTTTACCTCCTCATAGAGATGTGGAATTATAAATTGACATGTAACCCGAGATGACACCGATATCTGTACCATCATATCTGATGGCTCCCACAGATCTTCGCGAGCTACGGGTATAGTTAGAGGACTTGGTGGGGAAGGGATTCATCTGGCCCAGTATTTCAACCTGGGCATCCCCAATTCAGTTTTCCAAGTAGGCGGATGGGATCTTGAGAATTTATGTCGACTACCATCGCCAAAACCAGGTGACCATGAAGAACTATTATAAAATATAGGGGATTGATGACCTCTTTGATCAGTTGAAGGGAGCACGGTGATTCACGAAGATAGACCTCAGATCAGGCTATCACCTGCTAAGAGTTCTAGATGAGGATGTGTAGAAGACGACTTTTAGATGTTTGTTTGGCCACTACAAGTTATTTGTAATTCCTTTTGAAATAACCAGCGCTCTAGCAATTTTCATGGGACTCATGAAGAAGATTTTAGTGCCTTACCTCGATCACTTTTTCGTAGTCTTCATCGATGACAATCTAATCTACTCGACTACTGATGAGGATAATGCCTACCATTTTTAGGTTGTACTAGACACAATATAAGAGAAACATATTTATGTTAATCTCTCGAAGTGCTAGATTTGGATTCGAGCGGTTTACTTCTTGGGATACATTGAATCGGAGGCCGAAGTTGCAGTGGATCCAGCGAAGATTGAGTTGGTACTTGTGTGGGAGCCACCCAGGAGTGTGACATAGGTAGGGAGTTTCTTGGGATTGGATAGTTACTACCGAAGGATCGTTCCATACTTATAAAAAGTTGTAGCACCACTATTATCCTTGACTAAGAAGGGGAAACCCTTCGTGTGGTTGGATAGATGCCAGCAAAGCATTCAAGAGATGAGTTAGAGGCTAACTAGTGACCCTATATTGAGGCTTCTAGAGGAAGGCGTAGGGTACATAGTCTACTAAGACATTTCATGGACTGGACTTGGGTGTGTCCTGAAGAAAGTGAGAGTAGTGATGATGTATGGTTCTCGGCAGTTGAGATAGCACGAGTAGAACTAAGCTACCCTTGACCTGGAGTTAGCAGTAGTGGTCTTCGCCTTGAAGATATGGTGACACTATCTGATGGTCGAACATTTTACCATGTACAATGATCCCAAGAGTCTCAGGTATATCTTCTCTAAGAAGGACCTTACAGTGGCGATGGCTTGAGTTCCTCCAGGACTATGACTTCGAGATAGTCTATACTCTTATAAAGGGGAACGTTGTAGCAAATGCACTCAGTAGTAGATCTGGTAAACAACTACTATGTGAGGTGATGGAGTAGCTGGTCACATTGCATATATCCTTTGAGGATTGAGATAGAGAAGCTTTGCTTTAGTCCCTTACTGTCACTCCCCCTCTTCCTCAGCGAGTCAGGGAGGCACAACATGGCGATGCAGACTGCAAGACACGACATACTTAGATATCTACAGGGATGGCACCTGATTGATTTTTTAAGGTGGGGAGCACATCATCCTTATAATAGGACATATTGTGGTACCTGTGTCACTTTAGGAGGTAGTGTTGAAAGTGTTCCACACATCCCCTTTATTGGTACATCCATGAGAAGCGATGATTTACCAGGATCATCGATTACAACACTGGTGGCTAGGTATGAAGAAGGCAGTAGTGGAGTTTGTCTCTCGATGACTCAGTTGTCACCATGTGAAGGCACATCAATAGGTACCAGCAGGCTTGGTTTGTCCATTATTGGTTCCATAGTGGATGTGGGATGGGATAACCATGGACTTCATGATAAGAATTTCTCGTACATCCAGGGGTCACGACTCAATTTGTGTGATTGTTGATCGACTCACTATGTCGGCCCACTTTTTACCGATTAGATAGCAGGGTTCAGTAGATTGATTGGGATGCCTCATTGTGCCAGAGATTGTGTGGATACATGGAGTACCTTCATCTATTGTCTTTGATCGTGACACACAGTTTTCTTTCTGTGTATAGAAGGTGGTGTAGGAGGCATTCAGGATGCAGCTTCATCTGAGCACAGCCTTCCATCCTGAGACAGATGGCCAGACTGAACAGAACTTCTTGACCCTCGAGGGAATGCTGCATGATTGTGTCCTCGACTTCGGTCATATTTAGGAGGATCAGTTACTTTTCATGTATTTTTAATAAAAAAATAGCTATCACTCCACCATAATGATGGAACCTTTTGCGGTGTTATACGGATTACCTTGAATATAACCATTATGCTGGACTGACTCTAGGGAGTCAGCACTAGTGGGACCAGAGATAGTACGAGCTTCCACGAAGAAGGCATAGGTCATCCAGGAGAAGAAGAATACTAAAAATAGATGACAGAATTCATATGATGACAGGAGATGGAGAATTTTGGAATTTAAGGATGGTGACCACATCTTTCTACGGGTTTTACCTCGATGTGGACTATACAGATTTGGTTGAGGTGGAATGTAATCTCCAAGATCCATCGGACCTTTTCAGGTTCTCATCAGATTTGGTGAGGTGTCTTACCTCTTATCTATTCCACCTTAGTTTCACTAGGTGCACAACGTCTTCCTCGTATCATATCAGAGGAGATATGTGCATGAAACTTCTCATATCATCAACCATGGAGATCGGGACGTCGACGATGGGAAGAAATTCATAGATGATCCATTGGAAAATAAGAATTGATAATATTTGGTCATACATGGATGGTCGATACCTTTTGTGTGCATTCACTTGCAGCACATGAACCTCCAGGATAGAACATGGTATCAGGAGCTCAGTTGTGTGCTCAGTACCCCCACTTGTTCTCTTAGTTAGAGTTGTAGCTTATAGGGATGTAAAGGACTGAGGAGGGGAGAATGTAATGACCTAGAAATTCTATGGAATGTTTTTTCTTACAGAAAGGGAATTTTATGAGTCCATGAAAATTTATGGCGCATGATTTTGATGCACGGTGTGCCCGGAATAAATTTCCAAAGTTTTGTTCGGGTACGTTCAGTAAACGTATGAGTGGGTTTTTATAACCTTTTAATTGATGATCAAAATTAAGATCCAAGGACACCATTAAACATGAAATTCCTATATTCACATACAGATACATTCACTTCGAAGATAGTGGTTCAAGAATAAATGTTTGTTTATGGGTTTTCGTGGAAATTAATAATGTAATGTGAGCTTCACTTTATTTTTATTTGATCCTCCCTGTGGGTGTTTGCAGGTGGGTCCCACTAGATCTATGACCTACTGGTAGAGGTTTGATGTGGGGACCACCAGGCCATAACCTCCCATGAGAGGTTATGGTGGTGGGGACCACCACACCTCAACCTCCCATGTGGGGGCCGCCTTAGACCACATAACCTCCCAAGTTGAATATTTGGGGTGGGGACCAGCCGACCCCTATTAATGGGAGGATAGGAAAATATCCCAAATCCCCTCATTGATGAGGGGGATCCCCTTGACCACCTCTACTATTTATGCTGCCACCACCTCCCCATTAATTATTTGTGCCAATGATTAATTTATTTTCCTAATCATACCCATTAATTAACTGAGCCATCTATTTTAATTAAATAATACAATTTGAATATTAAACCCAACAATATAAAATAATATAAAATATATTATTTAGATGGGGTATCTATTCTCTCTTATAATTTGGGTGGAATATTGGAGAAAGGAGAGCTTGGGAGAATTAGAATTCTCCAACGAAGAACCCCATCTCCCAACGAAGAATGATGAATGCGTTCTTCCAATGAAGAACACCGGTAAGGAGCATCTTCAACTTCTAACTCAGAGGAAACCAATGTGGGACATCTTTAATGAACGACTTCCCACCTCATCATCATCAACGGACCGACACATGAGCTCGGGATTGAAAGTGTGTGACAGATGCGACGAACGATGATCTCCTCCACCTTTTTCCCCTCAACTATGTTGATGACCAACCATCAAGGTAAGGGGTTAATATGAGTAATATTACCATCCATATTCTCTTCTTCTGTTGGAAAGGAATCGTGGCAGAGGTTGTGAAACAGTTGAAGTTCATCATTCTTACATATTAATGAACCAAATATTACCACCCTTAACGCGGGGGGGGGGGGGGGGGGGTGAGCCAAACAATCATGGCCTGACCCCTCTGCCATTTTTTTGATGATATTTGGAACGGTGACGTAAAAACGAAGCGGTGTTGAAGGTGGTGAAGGAAAAAGGAAAAGTTTGTGCTTCCTGAAGCCTCAGAGAGCCGCACCGCGCCCCATCCATGCACCACTCTTGGCCGAATCGCGACTCTCCGACTGAGCTGCCCCAGCTGCATCGTCTGCTGGCTGAACAGGCTGACCCACCCATGCTCGCACCACTACCAGCTTCCCTGTCTCCCCAATGTCTTACCTGCACCACCCAGCTCCCGACCGCCTCCAGCCTTCCTGACGCCCCTGTAGAACCCCACTGGCACGCGCCGACCTGAGCCACACCAAACCGAGCCTACCCAACCACCTCCCACGCATGCCCAACTGCCTCTCAGATGCCTCATGGCCTGCCCAGCTGCCTCCCCACCCCCAACTGGCCAGCCTGCCGGCTTGCCCGGCAACCTCCTGGCTCACGGCCGCCTGGCCCCCGAGCCACCACCTGACTGAATCGGTTCCCTGGTTGCTCAAGCCTTTTGAGTCTGCCTATAGCCACCCTCGATGCGCCCTAGATGAACCATCCCGGCTATGCCCTCCGGGCCGAGCCACGTTGGGCCACACCCTCACGGTTCTCCGGGCCTAAAAACCCACGCGACCTGCTGGGCGGGGCCCAGCGGGCCGGCTCGAACCTAACATGCTGGCCCGCCCAATGGTCCATGCCAGACCCAACTAGTCGGACTGGGTCATCCAAGACTGGTTTGGCCCAAACAGGGCCAGACCGGGTCAGTCAGACCGGGTCGATCTGGACCCAATCCCACGACTGACCCCTTTACTTTCTTTGGCCATATCTTTTACACCGGACGACCATTTCACAAACCGTCAGTGGTGCTGGTATTCTAGGAGAGTGAACGTCCCTTGGACTATACCCCACTGGAGTTCGGGGTATATTTGAGATACAGTCAGGTTGGATCGTGCAGAAATCTAATCGGCCCCCCGGGACTAAAAATCTAATAACTCATAGACCAGACGTCTGATTGACGCGCCATTTGTTGCGTTAAGACCTCTATGATGTGGTGGACCTTTGAGATACTTCTACGTGGAACTTTTTGATAGTTGGAGTGTCGATCAGTAGCTCATGGAGATGATCCTCCTAATGACAATCAGGCTATTACAGAGACCTAGAAGCTAGCTGAGACCTGACGACTGCTGACCGGTTTGACAGGGAGTGATTCGACTAGCCCAGTGGGGAGCGCCTTGGTGTCTCAGCAGACCAACAGTGGGGAGTACCTTAGTCTGGCAGCAGACCCATGGTACTCGATAGAAAGAGTACCTCCGAAAGCTATGAGGGTGAGCGCCTTAGTGACGCGGAAGAACCACAGTGGAGATCACCTTAGTGATGTAGTCGACCCACGGTACTCAACAGAAGGAGTACCTCAGCAGTCCAACATTCGTGGGAAGCACCTTGGTGATATGGAAGGCCCACTGTACTCGATAGAGGAGGTGTTCTACAGCAGTCGAGGTTTCAAAATTGTGACTGGGGATGTTACTTGATACTATACCTAGAATAAAATCCTAGTTTGAGCTGAGTAAGTGAATTTTTTGTTTACTTCATTATTGAGATGGATTACATGATAACATGGGTATATATATGGGCATATACTTATGTGGGTATATCTGTTGATTTCATACATTGTGGTTTATCCTTTTTGATTTTGTGAGACCTTGAGGGTCTCGGTGTCCCTACTGGGTATCGTTATACTCACCCCTACACGGGCTATGCCTGTACTCGTTGTGTTGGATGCAGACGACGTACATCACTGACCAATGTTGAGTATACTAGGAATGGATGGTATACAGAGGATACGGACCGACGTGGAGTGATGTGGAGGCTATTTGTACCTTCCCTTCTGGTAGGATTTTCCTGATGGACAATTTATGAGTCGTTTTCCCTTTTTCCAGTACTTTTACTTTTACTTTAATTGTAATTTACAGTTGGGTTTGTATTTCTGGACCCCATTTTACTTTTCAGCACTCCTTTTGAATACAGTTTAATATAGTGTTTTGTTTCGAACTCATACTCTATTGTGTTTGTTTTCTTGATATAAAGGCAATGTCTTCCAAGTTTATTGATTTACGCCTTTGGTGCTAGTCGCTAGCCCCTGGCATATGGAAGGTAGTCTTGGGGTAGTCACAGCACGGGCCCCGGGGGACATTTTGTGACATATTATATGATTTAAACATAAAATAATCTATAATACCTTCGATGTAAATTATAAGCGAAAAATAAATATTATTACCTCTTGTGGTAGTTATCCACCATACACTCGAGTGACGTTATCGTATTTTATAATGATTTTAAAGAAAGAAGATATATACGATAAAATAATTTCATATTTATATAAAAATGATAAATATTATATTATAACATTATACACAACATTATATCCAATTGTAATAAGAAGTGATAGAAAATTAATTACCTCAGTTCATGAAGTGTAGTTCACCACACACATGGTACACAATTTTGATTCCCATTTGAGGGAGGAAAATAGTTATAGGTAATTCCATTAAAAATTATCTCATATTATTTATAATTCCAATTTAATTAAGTGATCAACGTATAATAATATTTTAAGGATATGGAATATGAAATAATATAAATTTCACAGTTAAGGACGTTACTTTTTTTCAGACAACTTATTTAAATTTCAGCAAAAGATTATATATAATGGATTTATAATAAAAAAGGATTATAAGAATAGGGTTGGGATGAAACATATTTATTTTGCTTGTATTTTTCTAAGATAATTTTTTTATGTGGGAAGATGATATGAGGGGAGTGCCCTTTTATAAGTGGGGGAGAGAATATACTTGGAATTTGGTGAACGAAGGAATTCCACATTTGTTTTAATCATAAAAGAGGAATACATGTTTAATGTTAGATTATTATAAGATATAATGTATAATTAAGAACATACCATTTTAATTTTTAAAAGTTCAAGGCTAATTTTATACATAATAATTTTATTTAAACCTTCATTAAATATATTTTTATCATAAATGTGTTAAATAATTTTTAATTTTTCACAATTCGATATGGTTATAAATTATACTAAAAATATACATAATATAAATTATGAAGAATTAAAATTTAAATGTTTTTAAAAAAATTCTACTCTTAGGTGATTTAAATTTAATTTATAATTTAACCTATAGATGCAAAGAAAGAACACATTTCTAAATATAGTTATTTCATAAGTGGAGAATGTTTTAAAATTAAAATTTAATATTTAATGATTAGAACGACCTAAATTGGATTAAATAATATATATTTGAAATATTTTTAATTTTAAATACATAATAAATAAATATAACCTTATAATTTCTGTAAATGAAAAGTCAATATTAAATATAAAAATATTTTTATTCATTAGTCCATGAAAAATTACAATTTTCGGAAAAAACAATAAAATTTTACCCTAATATAATTTTAAAATATTAACTCATAAAAATATATTTATTTTATAAAATAAAATATCTATTAATTTTATAAATTATTATTATTATTTTTTAATAAAATCTAAAAAAATTATTTTTTTAAAAAATTATTTTTTGTAGAATATAAATGCTTTAACAAAATTTAAATACTTTTTATTCATTAAATTTTATCCATCAAAAAAAATTATAAATATTTTTAAAAATTTGGTTATTACTATTCATAAAACCAAGCGTAGTAATATTTTTATAAAATTCATGTTTAAATAATAATGTTAACAGTATATCGTACTTTTTTGAAACTCAATGTTCTATTATGAACATGATATTAGGGAGGTTGAATTTATTTAAAAAATAAATATATGATAATGTTTTAGGGTGTCACATTCTCTTCGGAATTTATTTTTCTCTATTATATACTTTTTACAACATAATTTTATTCTTTTAAAATCAATAGTTGATATATCCTGCACCCTTTAAATTAATTGTGTCCTCATAATTAAATCTTGATATCGGTAATCAGGGGATTGACATTTTAATGTACTCTTTTGTAATCAACAATGAAAAAATGGTTAATAAAAACATTAACTTTAAAATATGGAATTAGAAATATCAATATCATCACCGAACAAGGTTTTCACATTGGATAACATTGGTGGAAAATTACAATATGGACTTAGAAGAAAATCATAAATAATTATGGATACTGGTAGAGATCATTGATCATAAGAAACTCAATGGTCCGGTGAAATTCAACAAAAACACATAAAATATATTTTGAATTAAAATAAAAATTATTCATTTTAAATGAAGGTAATAGGATACATTTTTTTCAATATCCTTATCCTATAATTTTGGGATCCATTTTCAATATATACTTGTAATATAAGTTAATATACATACATGAAATGTATAATTTTACCCATCAATCATTTTTTCCTCAATCTATAATTCTCTCCAAATGATTTGAATTTATGTTGTATTGTTTTTTGATTTATGTACTAAAATAAACATTTAATGGATCACATAATCCAAAAATAAAAACAAGATATTCCTCTTGTCTTCTCTAATACCAAAAAAATGGTTAGTAAATTATAAAATTATTATGAAAATTAATATAAAAGAATTAATTTAAAAAAATTAATTGTCTAAATAGAATTTTTAATATTTATTCTCACTTTAATAAATAACCATATATCCCAATTAAGCTCAATAATGTCAACTTGAATGTTGATTTTAACCAAAATGGTTATCTCATAACCCTATATAGACATATCCCAAGATGATATTACATTTATAAATATTAACCTTTATGTTAATCTTAGTGGTTATATATATCTCAACACAATAAAAGTTTTGCAAAAAGTAACATAATATTTATATAGAAATAAATAAATGAAAAAATAATTACATACAACCCAAAAAATCTTGTAGGCAATTAATAGGCTATTAATTGGTTTCTCGATCCATATGTGGCTCAAATCCACAAAAACATGCTTGATACGATGGGTTTCCCCTCATCATGAGAATCATTATTTTTATAATACTACTGTAAAAAATATTTGATAATCATATTAAAAAATCTTCATGATACTATTACATGTTCAAGAAAATGATGAACATATCCGAAATTATTTTTTCAAGAGATATATTATTTTAACTTCTATGGTTTTCCATACAACATATTCATTTTCAAAAAATCATCCACCTACCCCAGCATCAAGCGTATCAATATTATTATCATTTCAATAATTATTTATTTTTTAGAGATGACCACTTACCATTAAATTCAATTCAAGGGTAATTATTTCCATTCAACATATTATTGAATTTCCATAAAAACATATATTGAAAAATCCTGATATATAAGTATATCATGATTCATATTATTATTTAATATTGAAACAAAATAATTTTGAACATTACACTTATTTCATTAACTACTAAAAATTAGTAATCACTTTAGTCCTTAATACATACACACATTTTTATCTCATTTAATGTATCTTCCAAAAAAATCAATAAATCCACAACTAGTACAACCTTGATGTCATTATTATTGATATTTCTTAATATGATGTGTATTTTCATAATTCCCAATCATTATATATTTTAAATATTCAATTGATGATGATACATTAGGGAAATCCTTAATTTTATCAATTTCATTTAGTAAAATATAAATTTCCCTCCTAAATTACATTCTATGTTCCCTTAATATCATGACATAAGACATATTCTCACTCTATTAATACTTTCCCTTGATTTCTTCATCACAAATATTTAACAAATAAAAAAATATATCTTATTTTCTCCATGTTCTCCACCCCCAAAAATCAAACAATACTCAATCATTATCTTGTTTGGGGAGTTTAAAAATTGGATGACATTGACATTTTTAATTATATATCATGATATATAATTAGGAATAAATATAATATCATTCACTCCAGTTTTATTATGATATTGTTCCTCAAAAGCACATTATATTTCATATTTAGTGATTAACATGTACATTATAGTTCATTAAATTGAATTAAGACAAAGATTATATTGTTATAATCATTATTAAATTTGAGAAACAATATAATCCTGAAAAATTATTTATAATATTTTTAAATCAGTAACACATCATTTTAATTAAATGCACATTTTTGTTAACCTTGGCCATCCTTGATCATCATCTATTTTACAATTTCACGATTCTTCGTAATGTGCTTGTAAATTTTCAATGTAATCACATTTGAGTGTCTAAATAGGTGTGAAATAAATATAATTATTCTCTAAAATGTAATTCTTGAGTCAAGCTAATGATTCCTTTCTCATATTTATTACCCCTGGATATATCTTTTCTAGAACAACTTCCAGTTGTAGTATCTCTATAGGGATTCAATTTCATAGAAACCCCTCACTCTATTATTCACCATGATTCTATGTTATTTTACCATACGTTCATTTTTCATTTTTATTATTCATAGGTTTATCCTTAGTGTTCTCACTAACTCTTTATACCATAGCATCCAATGGTCTACTAAACCACATCCTTTCTATAAACTATAGCGACATACGCCTTTTACACATATCATAACATGACTATTAAACTTAAATATCAATTAATAGATCATAGGGTTCATAATAAAATAATATCTTTTTCAGAATATTTTCATAATACATATAATGAAAATAAAATATGGAATCCTTATCTTATTATCCATAGTGAGATCCTAAAATATATTAGAGTTCCTAAATATTCATGGAATAACCTGTGGAAAAATGAATGAAATGGGTGAGATAAAAAGTCCAACAATGGAAAAAACATGATAAATAAATATAATATGTGAGTCCATGATATAACATGAGGCCATGAAATAGATGTTCAATGAATAATACAATTGGGTAATAATATAAATAGATTCTTTTATTAAGATAATTATATTATTTTAAATGTTTAATAAACACAAAACATTGTAGGAACATGATATGTGGCTATGTACCTGGTGAAACTCATGTTTTTAGTGAGCACTATAATTAATTAGGTTTACACCATAATCCCCTTCATGACACCACATCTGACTAAAGCATTACAGGATTCGTTAATGTTTTATCTAAGGGTACCCATAATAACATATTCATTATCTATTTCGGACAAATGAGGGAAACAAATTATAAGTAATTGGATAATAATTTGACTTAGATATAAAACTATTTTCATAATCTGGATTCATATCATATTGAGTGAATGTATCATAATTATGGTTTTTGAGAAATAATCATAAATAATGAATTATCATGTCAATGTATTGGCTAGTAGGAATGTTTTATAATAATATAAGAGACATTTATATTATTTATAATTATTCCATAAAAATAAAAAAAATCGATGAATAGACATTATTTTAAAAATATATCGAATATTCTTGAGGAAAATATCCACACCACATTAAAAATCACTTAAAAAATGATATATAAATGATTTTTAAAATAATTATATTTAAAAATATTATTGAATAACATATAAAAAGATTATTCATGAAAAAATAATGTCACGATGGATAGAATTATGATTCATGTTATACAAGTTTAAATAAAGGTTACTTTTATGTTATTGGAAAATGCATAAAAGTAATATGTTAAAAAAAATTAATGGAATATTCTTATTAAATAATTATGTACATATTAAAAAATTTGAAGAGAATTACATTTTACAATCATTAATAGTAAAAAGTAAATTAAAATATTTCTATAAAACCACAACATGTATGAAAAAATAATTTTGATTGAATGGATAAATGTATTTTGATTTTCTAAACAAAATATTCTATGTAATTTAAAGATATATAGGGATAAAAATATGAATATTACATAAAAATTTATGTAATTAATAAATGTAATAAATTTAAGGGATTTATTAGAAAATGATATTGTATTTTCTTACAATGGAAATTCATGTATAAGTAATCTTGGTATAAATTATATTGTAAAATAAACCCTTACCACATTCGTAATATTTTAAATCATAACCCCAATGAATGAACTAGATTAATTTTTACAATAAATATACAGAATTAGTTTGTATTCAACGTAATGTATGTAATGGGGATGTATATACACCATTTTAATTAAATTAGGTGCATAAAGGAACATGTGTACCAAAGAAGGATATTTTGAGACAGAGACCCTTACTTCTATCTTGAATTCTCATGTGAATCAATTATCTTCCTAAATAATAATAATATGTCAATAATTAACATTATTAATAATTTATTTCATGTTTATTATTACATTTATTTTACTTATACACCATTTCATATTCAGTTACATAACAATATAATTTCATGCTAGATGTTTTTACGATAAATTACTCATCTATGTAAAGTCACATCGTTATATTGTCTACGGTCAAATTTATTGTTTTTAATTCATTTAAATAGTACTAATAATTACATATTTATCATCTTAATAATAAAATTGAACTTCAAATGTATGAACCAATGATTTTACGTACTACTCTTTTAGGATGAAATTTGAAAAATTTTATTAAATGATTGGGAGGGGTAAAATAAATCAGTTCCATTAACAAATTATCTCAGATATTTTTTTGCCACTCTATTTGTCAAGAAAATTATTTTTTACCGAAATAACGGAGATTGGTGGAAGTAGAATCTATTAAAATTTTAGCAGAATAATTAATAATTAATATTATTAAATTAAATATTAATTTATTCAAGAAAGTTCATTTCGTGATAAAATTTAACCAAAGTATGTTATAGAGATTCCGTCTTTTTCATTTATTCTGGAATTGGTAGTTTATCCTCAGAGAGTCATTAACTATAGGTTTCTAATAGGACCGGTCCGAGCCCCCATTTCCTTTTTCTTTATTTTATTCTGTTCTTTGCATTCCTATTATTATATCATCTTTCATGAAAAATCCACCTATTGGGATCCCCCATGGTCATTAACTAAGAGAGAAAATGTAGATGGATATATATTGATAAATGTAATGGAATAGAGGTACCATTGTGAAGACCGCGACGCGTTGGTGTGATGTGCTACAACCGTGGGTGGTGTAATCAAGCGAAGCTTTAGCAGTTTCTTCCTGAATGTAGGCATGTTTAATTTTATTTCATATGTCCTATTTTAATTTGTTTTTTCATGTCTTTATATCCATATATGTATTACTTTTGGAAATATGATACCTTATATATTGTTACGGGGGAAAACAGGTTTATCAGATGATCATAGGGCTTTCACATTAGGAATCACAGGATACACTATGTGTGTTATAGGGGTGCACACAATGTGTTCTTCTTGTGATGTTAAGATTAATTTTATTGAAAACAAAAAATATACTATAAATACACATCTTTTAGTTCTACATCAACATGTGAAAAATAATTCAGAATGTTAGTTTTAAAATAGTACATTTTGTGTACATTACAGATAAAAATGTTTACATTTACATAGGCAGACCCGATGTTGATCTTTCCAGGTATAATTACATTGCTAGGTGGAGAGAAAAGAGTTAACACCATGTACTCCAATTTAAAAACAATTTATTTTTTCCATGGTATTGGTCTTGGGTATTTTGTTCCATAGATGTTAGTGTTGCGCCTATGAGTAGTCCATTCAGAGCATTTTTCTAAATTATTCTCAATGGTGAAATCCTTGGTTCATTTTTGTGACTCCAAATTGGTTTTTTGGGGTTTTTATCTAATTAGAGATATTATTATTCATATTTTCGAATTCATTCATCACCCATGAGTTAATATTTCCATGGATGATAGTTTGGGTGATCATACCAATGTAATTGAAATCTTGTTCTAAGATGAGTTGTGAGATATCTTCCTTGAAATTTTATTTTATGGAAATTCAATTTTTGAGACATTCCCTTCCCTCATATGATTTCATGACACCAAATGATTCCAATGATCCCCTAAGGATTTAATTTTTACATGTGCAGATCAAGGTAGTTTGTTGTAGGATCCCTGTACTCATGTATTGTTTCGTGGATCCCCGTTGTATGATGCCTCCATTTCATGACCAACCCTAGGTTGTATGTCGAGGTTGGGTAGAGATATTACTTATGTGTCACGTAGAACTTGTTTCGATCATGTAATCCCATGACATTATGGCTATAGTGTTGGGTTGGGCATTCGGGCCACCCTCACTTCTTGTTGTATTGACATGTTTATTGCAGATGTAGTGTTGTTCAACAGAGGTGATTTCTAGTAGATGTTTATTGAGAACGAAGGGAGGCCTCTATCATTATTTTGGGATGCCAATACATTCTTCTTGGGATATGTTTGGCTTATTTTTATGACTAGATTTTCTTACCTATTATCCAAGTTTTGATCCATGTTATTTTGGATATTTTACTAGCACTGAGTGGTATTACTTGGGACTTGCCTATTGATCCATGATGTGTTTATATATATATATAGTGATATATTTGTTTGGAAGTTAAGAGATCCTTCCTTGTATTCGGTTGTTGATCCTTACATGTTTATGTTTACACCATGAGTGATACATGGATTCCTGAGGTTTGGATGACTGGGACTGACTCATTTGATAGATATTGTATTTTTAGGATGATTGCGCTATCCGCGATGTGGTATTGGACTAATTTTGGGATGGTAGATCCATTTAGGATGAGTGATACTGATCACTAGTTGGGCGTGGACCGGTTTTTCTTGAGTGTTTTTTACTAAATGATAGGGACAAGTTGATGTTAGTTTTAGTTAGTGTGGCTATCATGTTGGGTATTTCCCGAGATACTTCTATGGATATGCCATCAATTTTCAGAATCATGGTGACAGGGGAAGGAGGTTCTAGATATGGTGTGTCTTGGGATCTATATTTGGTGATTACTTCTCACCCGTGATGGTTATATGATCAACAGTGTCCTTCATACATAGGTTGACTTCGTCATGAGGTGGTTTTGACCAATCTCGTGGGAAAAGGCCCATACTATTTTTGGTTTATGTATCTGTGGTTTGTGGGTGTTTCCTGTATGAATCCATGTGGAAGGTGATGATCATTCAGTTTAAATTGATTATTCCCTGAGATTGGGGGATAAGGCTCAACATGATTGACTCTGTGGTCTAATAGTTTTATTTGATGCCATTCATGGATGTTCGTCTAGTTGTCATTCCATGGGCCAATATGAGATTTTCAGAAAGGATCCAAGGGACTACAGTATTATTGTTTTGGAATTCCTTTAGGGTGTCGATATTAGAGACATGATGTTTTAGGAGGCACCTGGAGCCAGGATATGTGATTGAGGTGTAACCTAAGTGTTCACCAAGATTTTTTTTACTATAGATGTATCTTGGACCATTGGTCAAATACTATATTTACTTCTGAGATTTTGTTATTGGATAAAGGAGGTTGATTTCTATGGGATTAAAAACCCAGATATCGGCTTAATTTAATTCAACTTGAGTGTGATGACGTCCAGCTCAATTCCCACATACACGATGTCTAGGTGATCAGGATTACAGACCAAAGTATCGACTATAGATTGGATTTGATGTTCATTATTTCCAAATCACTTGAATATTCATATTTATGTATTTATTTGTAGGTATGGTTCCATACATGTATATGTATGTAGATATTGACGCCCATGGTGGGGAATTCATAGTTGATAGTGATTATGAAACATTGGTATGACTACGAGCACATGTTGGTTTTACATTCCATTTGGTCATGTTTCTACATGGATGAGCAAGATTCCTTTTCTTACACTAATTATATAACTTTATATGCTACATTTCAGGGTGGCCTATTGAGATTATTTCTCAACACTGCACGTGCATCACATTGTATGTGTAGACCTCATATATGATTTCAATGTTTAACATGAGTTTAATGGTGGATCGAGATGAGTCCCGATGTTTCTTATTCAAGTAGAGCTGCTCGAGTGGTACTTTTGATCGGGATGGTGTAGTTCAATAGTGTTTGGAGATCAGGTATGTGGGTTGGCTCTTTTTTAGTAGAAGAACCCATTACTTTTAAATTTAATTAATTTGTATTACAATATCTGGTAGGTCGGTCTAGTGGCTGACTAGTGTGGTATGATATTGAATTATTATATGGGGTTTTCTTCATTTTACCACTGAATCTTATTATATTTCAATTTTTTACATCATCTAAACTCTATTTGATTTCCTCATTGAATGATTCTTCTTTATTTCTACTTCTTTCTTACTTTTATATTATGCTACATAGTTTCTTATTAACGTTCTAAATGATTTTAAATAGGAAAATAATTAATCAATAATTACATTAAATAACTCATTATCATTTTTATTTAATATAAATAGTTTCACTATAAAATATAATTTTGGATATTCATTTTTAACATATTGATTAATATCATGGGAAATAAAATTGTATTAAAATCTTTAGATTCTTTTAATCATTTGGCATTAAAATTTAAATTTAATAATAATATTATTTTTATAATAGATATATTTATTTACGAAACCATTTTAAATTTTGACATACATTTTTTTAACTATTAATGTTATTTGATTGACTAAAGAATTATTGATATTCTATAATAATTTATCATTAAATAAGTTTATTGATATGGATTAATGAAAAAAATTATATTGATTATTTATAATAAAAGAAATACATTAGAAAGAAGGGATGTGTTGGGAATTGTTTTTTATATCCCCTCACTGAATTCATTGAGATCATGAAAATAATGAGTTGGTTAACATTTAATAGGATTATAGTGTATAGTTACCCATTTAGTAAACTATCCTTCCATAAGTATTTTACAACATAGATATCATGATGTATAAAATCATGACATCCAAAATTTAGATTTTCCTTCATTAAAAATATTTTTTCTATTATACAAGATATTATAGAAATGATAGTATCCATATATGCAATACAAACTCCATTTATTGGTTAAACGATATGTTTTTCGAGTCATTTTCCATTATTTATTCATTATACCGTATTTATACATGATAAATTATAATATATTTAACTATAAATGTGAATATGAGCTCATCAATTATTCATTTTCTTTAAAATTATGTATAATAATGTATATTAGGAATAATATCAATGTAGTGAGAATATATTTTCATGTTATTCATTATTTTCAAATATAATTTGGGAATGATTTTTGGATCTTGTTCACTAAGAATACATATTTATTCAATATGTTTGGATGAAATAACATATATCTTATACCAATGTTATAATGTAACCACTAGCTCTAATATATAAGGGTTCAGATATTTAAAGTTGGAATATTCGATTCTTTTTCTGAATCAATATGAAATAAATTAATGAGTACATATATTCGTGAAGATAAAATATTGACTGTCTTTTAGGATATATCTATGTTTCTTATAACATATTTATTATTTATTATGGTATAGATTTTGTGGTTTTATCAGAAATACATCCTTATCTATATAATATAAGATTATGTGGGTTGACACAAAGGCATATTTGTTGAAGAACCCTAAAAAGATTTTTTTATATATACATTGACTATCATTAATCGTTCTTAACGATTCTTCCCTTTCTAAAAACATTCTTTGATACTACTTTTGGTGTATTCATAGTTTAATTCAAATTTTCATTATGAACAATTATGATGAATTAATACATAGTACATATGGAAAACTAGTACATTCCAATGTTATATGAGACAAAACTAATATTTTTTGGTATCATCTTTCTAATGTTAATAATATGATATATAGAATATATAATTCTTTTAAGTTATTATTACATGATATATTTACATGGTTATGTATATTTTTGGAGACATTTACGTTAAAATAACCCCTGTTATTAAGATGTGTTTTAGGGAATGTTGTATTTTTATATTAATGATTTAATATTTTATGGACATACGTTTAAAGGTATTAGTATCCTTTTTGTATTAATATGATCATTGATATTCATGTAATAATATTAAATAAATAATATTTCTTTGTTTTTAATAAGTAATATGTATAGAAAACATTTGTGGTTAAAAATTGATTTGTTGATTAATGTAATTTTCGAGGATGCTCTTCCTAATTTTCTGAATATCATTTAAATTAAATTAATATTATTTTATAAATTTGAGCACCCAAATTCCATGAAATGACCCCTGATAGCTAGCAAGGTTGTGGGGTTTGAACCAACAAATTATGGGTGAAAATGTGAAACCCTATACAGCGGTGTATAATTTTTGTTAATTAATATGAAATTTCTATTAAAAGAAATGGTTTGACAGATAAATATTTTGATGAATTTGGGAATCATACTATATTATAAAATCAATTTTATGTTTTATGTTTTTTGCTGACTAATTATATATTTGGAGGTATTTTATTCGATTTATAGATAAATATATATAACATTTCTGATTAATACAAATGATTATTTTGGAAGAATTTAATTATATATTTTTATGTGTATCAAAATATTGACTAGATAAACTATGTTCATTTAAAAATTATTAATGTTCATATTATTGATTTTAAATTGCTTGTAGGTTTACTTATTTATGGAATTATATATGTTAAATATTTAGAATTATTATTCAATATTGGAGATTAATATATTATTTGTTAATATGATGATTTAATAATTTAATATATTATATTAAATTTTTATAACTATTTTGGGTTTCGTAAACACCTGAAAAATATATTGTTATCCTTTTGAGTATTATATGATTCATTAGAGGTTTATTTTTGTGTGATGGGAATAACAAATTCTTATAAAATAAATATCAAATATATAAAAGGATGATATTATAATATAAATTGAGTAATGAATAAAATTATACTATCCATGTCTATAAAATTCATATATTATTATTCTTGATGGTGATAGAATTAAATATATATATATTGAAGATCAAGGGATACATTTTTTTTCTATTACCATCATTTTTTGAAGAATCAATGGTATTTTCACCCTATGTTGGTTTCTAGTTTTTTATTCGTTATACTTAACCTGAATAAGTTATCCCTTTATATCTATAGATATTTTGGTGTTACATTTCACTACAATGTACTTATTTTCACTTCACACTATTTTTTCCTATTTCAAAAACTAGTTTTCCTGGTATTTTGGTTGACCATATTAATATTTCTATATTTTTATGAATATGTTTTATTAACCACTTTGAAGATGTGGGTTTTCAACAAAATGATTTTTTATATTTCAAAAAATTTATTACCAATAATAAATTAAAATTACATTGAAATAATTTAATGAATGGGGGACAATGTATCACCCTGATATTTTAAAAAACACTATGTTTGATAGAATATACGAAACCCAACACTATTATTAAATAAGTAAAGAGTATTTATATATAATGGTTATATCCAGTACAATGAATTTTCATACATGAATATGAAAGTCCACATTATGAAAAAATATTAGTGTAATTCATAATAAATATTTATTTTTTAATTCTTGTGAAATGAACAATCAATTTTTAGTATTCATTTTATTCTTCCATTATATTTTATCTTAAAATGTGTTCTTTATTTCCTTCTATGTGAATGTATTAATTAAATATTTAAGACTATTAAAAAATTTTATCAACTAATCAAAATTAAAGAAAAATCATATGAAAAATAATTCAGGATAATATCATGAATATTTATGAAATGTTTTATTTTTCTATGAATTGTGCAAAATAATACATTTTAATAAAAAAATTATTTTTTCCAGCATATAAGAAGTTGTTTTTTTATATTTAGAACAATATTATATTCAATGTTATCTTTATTAATCCAATTATGTTTATTGTATTAATATTTATTTTTTATTTTTTAATAAAAACAAGTTTTTTACATAAAAATTAATTTTTAGACAATTGTATTGTTGTTATATTTTGTGTTTTTTCAAATTCATTAATACCACTTATATAAATTGAATATAGATAAATTGAATCCATGTTTTAAATTATTAGGCCCAAATTTTTTAAATATTACTACATAATCATTTTATTGTTATGAATAGAAATCGTAGTAGTAAATTGTCACAATTGTAAGAGTAAATTATATAATGGAAGTTAAAAATAATTACATAAGGACTAAAATAAGACCCCACAAGTTTAATCAATTTCATTTTTTCAATATATTTTTTAAATTATCATAAAAAATATAATATATTTTCTTTTCTCCCATATTTATATCATTTTTAGCTTAATATTAATTTATTTTAACAAAACTGGGAAAAAAATTTCTCATAATTATATTATCATTATATTTTTTACATAAGCATAAAAAATGGCTATGTTGAATTGTTAAAAGATATATTAAAGTGAATAAATTATTTTTTTATTATGGTAACTTATATATATTTCTTATTGGTGAAACAAAAAATTTAAATTCATACACCATATTGAAATAATATTTATTCAATTAATAGAAAAATTTAATAAACGATATTAATTTTTTATGTGTTATAATTTGTAATAATTAATTTTTACCATGAATGTTCATAATATATATGAATTTTTGGGATGTTTTATGTTATTATATTCATTATAAACCATTTTGTTGTTGTGTTCGAATTAAAAATAAATGTATATTTTCAAAAATTACATTAGTGATATTTTTCTATAAATAATATTTAATGACAAAATTTAAAATTCATAAAAATAATATATATTTAAAATTTAAAGATATATTTTTTTAAAACTAATGCATCATTCATTTATGGGTCATTTTTCATTTTATAGTAACATTATTGACAATTAACAGGTAGAAAATTGTAAAATTATTTTAATTGTGAAAATTTTTAATGGGGGATAAAAATAAAACATAATGGTAAAAATAATATCCAAAATTTAATGATATTTTTTTATAGGTTTTATATCAAAAATTATATTATATTAGAAATATAACATTATGGAATAATTTTAATATGAAAATTATATTTTATGAATGTAATAGAATAAATATTTCCAAAATATCCCCTTCTCTGTTTTACAAAAGGGAAACTCCTATAATATTTTCTTGAGTAATATAAACCATTATGGCATAATCAATACCTAAAAATAATTATTATTGAAGTGCCTTTAAGAATACTACTATCTTATGATTGATCAGAATGTCAATATATGAAGGACGTAGTTATAATACTATAGAGGTTGTGTGAAGAAGTTGTATTATTCTTAACCAATTTCTTTATTCTTCCACATCCACATAATATATTTATACAATAAAACATATAATCTATCAAAGATAACATTTAATGATATTTTATTATGTTAAATTCATAACAAACATCCCTCACCTCTTCCATAAAGTAGGAAATTAAACCATTCTTTGAGTGAACAACAGCCTACCGCCACGTGAAACAATGTCTGTAATTTTCTAGCACCACATCTAAAATATAGTTGAAATAAAATATTATATATATATATATATATATTATATGAAATAAATCAAAATCTATAATATTAAAGTGTTTAGCACAGACACTCTATTCCTGGTGCACTGCCTTTAGAAGGTTTTAGGGATTGAACACTATGTCCCTTCTATCACATCCTCTAGCACCCTCTTGCTCAATACGTTGGATGAATCTTCAATCAGTTTAACTACTTGAAGGTCAGATCAATGGTTTAGCATCAAATCATGCATCCTCAACTATAAATGAATAATATGTTAATGTCTTATAATCTCTTAAAAATTTTACTTATTTTCCTATACATGGATGTGTTATAGAAATTAATTTCACAATATGAATTGGTAAATTTTTAGACTTCCTTGGGTGTTCCTCGTAGTACTGTTTTTTCTGTGTACCACTACTATTATCACGTACTCTCCATCTCATCCGCTTACCATCCACATCATCCTTGAACTTCTCTTCTCTACATACTCCCCTGCTCTGAGTACTGCTCCACTCCTCCGTGTGTTGTCGTACTTCACGTACTACTACAGTCATGTACAGTTCTACTCCACGTACTGGCTTGCTCTACTACACACTACGATGGCTACCTATGTGAACCCTAATCACTTTCGCGTACTATTTTCCTTACGCTGATGATTCTATGCATGTACCATCTACTCGAAATTGTACCACTTAGGTCTTCAACAAATTTCTTCCTGAAATTTTAATCTTCAATATCATCACTCAAAAAAGTGGATTATTGTTCCTTGAATATGAAAATTTCTTTGAAAATTTTGTTAATATTATTTACCCAAATTTTTAATGTGGTATATCCTCTTCTATAAACAGAACTCCATCTCCGTTTTGGTAGGCTCCGCCGCATAACACTCCTCTTTCATGAACCACAACAATCCTTTTACACTCTTTTTACTCAGCATACTACATACCTTCACTGCATACTGTTGTTTCAAACCATTTTTCATTTCTTCCTTTAGCATTCTGCATACCACATGCCTTCCCCTTGTACCATTTCTAAGAATTATTTTCAATTCCACACACCCCTCCTTGTATCGCAACACGCATTGTTCTTCGTATCGCTCCCCCTTCCTGTAATGAAGCTACGAACCATTATCAGAACATGGTAGGGGAGATGGTCGAGCGGCGGGCAGTGGGCAAGGGTTTGAGTTCATATCGCCACCTCCCCCAGGTGTTTTACATCAACACCACGGAGCATCTGAATAAGGGCTGCTCAGCTCCATGCAGCAGAATATTATGACCACGATGCCCTAGAGATGATCCATGGTACTATCAGTGTCTTCTCCACCATAGCTATAGTACATATAGACACATGTGCTACTCACTCTTTCCTTTCAAAGACTCTCATTTAGATCTTGGTTATTCTAGTGGAAAATATGCCTTGATCCTTATGGGTATAGACTTAATAGGTAGGGGATTTGACAATTATTGACTGGTTCCAGTAGTGTGAGATTACTCTAAGAGGCATGATATTCTTCTAGGATATTATATTAACGGCATTGATGTCTTACGACGCCATCATGGATATGGAATGGTTATCTACTATCCATGATCATATTTCAATTTTAGGAATACAATGTCGTGTGTCCATGGAGATGAGACCAGGTTTTCCTTCACTAATGAGAAGGAATCCCATGCAGCGTAGGAAAATCTATCTTTGGGGAGGGTGCAACCAATCACTGAGTAGTTGTCTAGCCCCATTCTTGGTGTAGGGGAGGGGATGAGTCGAAGTTCCATGTAGTGTTGGACGATTATAAGTATGTTTCTCCTAATGAGGTTCCTGGGCTACCTCCTCTTACAGAGGTAGACTTCTGTATCAACCTGTATACCAAAAAACACTAATATCCACACCTTCATATCAAATGAATCCAATAAGGCATCGCGAGTAGATTGTAAAACTAGAGGCCATATAGGATAAATGGTCTGTAAGGTCCTCCATTTCACTAGAGGTAGACCCTGTGATTTTTCCCTGGAAGGAAGATGGGTTTTGAGGTTGTGTGTGGACTTTCGGGAGATAAACCATGATACTGTGAAGAACAAGTACCCAAATCCATAAATTGATGACCTATTTGACAAGCTAATTGGGATAAAGTGGTCCTCAAAGATAAACCTTAGAACAGGTGATCACCTACATTGGGTATGAGAAAAGGATGTATCAAAGATAACCTTCAAGAGCCGGTATGCCCACTATGTGTTTTTTGTGATTCCTTTAATTGCGACCTACCCCACATCTGTGTTCATGGGAATCTTGAACAAGATCTTCCATTCCTTCCTCTATTAGTTTTTTGTGGTCTTCATCGAGAAAATCTTCGTGTACTCAACATCAGTAGATGAACAAGATACACACCTGTGAATGGTACTTGATACACTCTAAGAGCTCCAGATTTATGGTAAGATCACGAAGTGCTAGTTTTAGATACTAGAGGATGTTTCTGTGGACATGTCACTTCAAATGCACGAGTTTCAGTAGATCCTATGAAGATATAGGATGTTCATTCCTAGGAGCCACCCAAGAGAAGGACTAAGGTGTGGAACATTTTTTGTTGGATGGTTACTATCAGAGATTCATACCTGACATTTCCAGTGTGGAAGAACCCTTGTCATCATTGACACATATTATATTTACCTTCATGTGGTCTGAGATGTTCATGATAAGTTTTCTAGAGCTGAGGCAGAGAATGACTAGTGCCACCATCTTAAGCCTACTAGAGGATGGCGTTGCGTATATATTTTACTGTGACCCTTCAGGGACTGAGTGCGGTTGTGTCTTGATGCAGGAATGAGAGGAGATCTCCTACGGCTCATAGTAGTTGAGGCATTATTAGTGAACTAGGCGACCAATGACCCAGAGTTAGTAGCAGTGTTCTATGCCTTGAAGATGAGGTCGCATTACGTAATGGGTGAGAGGTTAACAGTTTACTTTTACCACAAGAGTATTAGGCACATCTTCTCCTAGAAGGACCTGAACATGAGACAATGGCAATGGATAGTGTTCCCCCCGAACTATGATTTTGAGATAGTCTATACTCCGGGAAAGGGGAATGTGGTAACAGATGCATTCTATAGGAGGACTGGGGTGTACCTACTGAGTGAGGCATCATAAAAGTTAGCAAAAATGAAGGTATCCTTCAGGGATGATTGTGAATTTTTCTACCTCCAATCAATGAATATTACTCTTCCACTCTTACGACGAGTCAGGGAGGTGCAGCTGGTGGATATTTACTATGAGTCCTAGCTTGCTCAGATATCCTCAATACAATTTCCGAATGAATTATCGATAGGTGGAGATCTCGTCATCCTTTTTAGAGGGTGCACCATAGTTCTAGTGACATTACATGTTGATGTGTTAAGTGAGTTCAACACTTCCCCTCTGGAGGAACATCATAGCATGACAACGATGTAACTAGGACTCCAGTATTAGTAATGGTGGCCAGTGATGAAGAAAGAAGTGGCCGAGTACATTTTGCGATGCCTCACTTGTCAACAGTGAAGGACGAGCACCAGGTTCTAGCTGGCTTGACATAGCCACACGAGTTACCAAAGTGGAAATGAGACATTATCTCTATGGACTTCGTGAAAGGGTTAACACATACATCTTGTGGCCATAACACAATCTAGGTGATTGTTGACTGAATAGCCAAGTCAGCACACTTCTAACCCATCCAGAAGAATGTATCGTAAGAGGGCTTGAGATTTATCTACATCCAGAAGATAAAGCGACTCCACGACGTGCCTTTGAAAACTGTCTCGAATCATGACACTCACTTTAAATCCTAGTTATGAAAACTATTCCATGAGTCATTTGTGATGTAGCTATGCTTGAGCACATCTTTTCATACCCAGATGAATGGTCAGACAGTGAAAACCAAACCAACCATGGAAGAAATGATTTGTGATTTCATCCTTGACTTTGTTCATATTTGGGATGACCGCATGCCAATGGTTAAGTTTCCATACAACATAAACTATCACTCCACCATTGGAATGGTACATTTTTAGGCCTTGTACGTGCAAACATATAGATCACCCATATAGTGGACATACTGAGAGGATTTGGAACTCGTGGGTCTATAGTTGGTATGGACTACCACTGAGAAAGTGCAGATCATCAATGAGTGGATGAGGTCTATACAGAGCTACCAGAAGTCTTATGCCAATAGGATTTAAAGATCATTGGAGTTTGAGGAGGGTGATCATTGGTTTCTTTGAGTCTCACCTGTATAAGGATTGTGTAGATTCTGTTGAGACAACAATCTATCTCTAAGGTCCATCAGACCTTCTTAGATTCTGAGTAGTGTTGGTGAGGTGGTGTACTACCTAGATCTTCCCCCATAGATGCACTAGCAGAATTATGTTTTTCATTTTTTGCAGCTGAGGAGGTACGTGCGTGATTAATCCCACATCATCGAATAGGGAAAGTTAGATATTGACAATGGAGTGACCTTTACAGAGTCCATAGTGACGATAAAATATTGATAAGAGAAGGTCCTAGAATAAAGGTCCCTTCCTCTAGTAGGAATCTGATGGAAGAAAGTGAATCTCCAAGAGGTAACATTGGAGCACGAAGCTCAGATTTGTGCTTAGTTCCCTATCTTTCTGTTTAGTTATAGTTTTGGATTTCAGGGACGTAAATCCCCAAGGTGGGAATAATGTAACATCTCATAATTTCAATGTAAATAATTTTTTTTATTTATATGGAATTATTTTGAGATTGTAAAATTTGACAGCACGTGGCTCTGAGGCCCAGAGATCCCTGAAGGGGTTTTGATATTTTTAAGGCACATTCAGTGAATTTGAGATCAAGATTTTATATCTTTTGAACAGGTTCTCAGATTAAAAGCTCAATTGAACATTTGGATTTAGAACACTGGGATTCACATAGAAATGACTTCACCTCATCTGACAAGGGAGAGATTGAAAAGTTATTTTTAGGACTTTTTGAGAAAAATAAAAAAAGCATTTAAAAGAATTTTTCTCATTCTCATAATTGATTGGTAGACATCGAAGATGCGGGGTAGCAATGAGGTGGGGATGATGCTCATTAATGAGGCTGATTAATGTCTAATTAAATGGTAGCATAATGATTCTTTTATGATGAGTAACAGTGTCACTCTTTCTTAAATAAAAAATCATATCAACAAGATGTTTCTTTATAATGCAAATGTTGTGTAAGGATAATATTTATAGTTCAACATGATGGGGAAATAAGGATTAAAAATTTGGATGATTCATTGGTGGTCATCTAAAGGACATCCACCCATGATTAGAACGATGAACATCGGCAGAACATCATCATCATTGATGCCTTTCAAATATTGGAGACAAGAAGCGACATAGAAATCTAAATCCCTCGAGGGTGAATGTTGAGACATCCAATGTCATATTATGTAAGGGTTTTTTATTTGATGTTATTCCCCATATTTTTCAAAAATTCGATGAACACATATCATCCCACGAAGTGGATGACACATCTTTCATTCATTATGTGGGATGGTTTTTAATTATTGGGGTTTTATTTATTTGGGGTGCTCATATTGGAATGAAATGATTGAACAAAAAATCTCTGAACCTCCCCCATTTTTAAACTTCTAATGTGGAGGCTCTACCCTGACACTAATAAGGCCTGAGCTCCTACTAATGTGAGTTTAAGGTGGTGGTTCCCATGAATTGGTGATAAGGGAAGTTTCGGATCCTCCCATTGAAGTAAGAACTCTCCAGAGGCCACATACACTTATGACTTGAAGAACAGACCATTGGAGCACATCCAGTGGTCCACTTATCATCTTACCACCATGCAAGCGTTGGAGGTGGCCATCCATGCTAGCCATGTGGAGGAGGAAACCATCACCATTGGGTCATGTTTACCCGAAAGTCATGTCTCATTAGCTGTGACGATGTGCTAGAGTACAGAGTGCTAGGTGGGGTGCTGCATAGAGGGATGGACAGTTTCTATGCTATCCGGACAGCTGGTGAAGCTATAGTCATTTGGTCGCAGCTGGTGGAAGGGTTCCATGACCGATGGGAAAGTAGGATCCATATGAGACATCCATGCCATGTACCTAATGGTTGGAACCACCGGCCGCATAGCGTGGCCTATCCCCAACTAGAAGGTAGAGCCCATAGCGGGCCAGACCCACATCGGCAATTCAGACCTGCACCCAGTGGGCCGGACCCACCTTGGCAGGCTCTATCTGCTCCACCTTCGTGCCAGAATGGACTAGACCATGTCCCTAGGTTATTCAATGGGCTAGACCCCCGACCAGTTATGCTAGGTCTAGCAAGGCCTATTGGGCCTGGCCCACTGGCCATGCCGGACTAGACCTACCTTGATGCACAACAGTTCAGGTCGAGTCCGTCTTAATGAACCGTGGAAAATGGGACTAATGATTGTACTATTACAAACCTAGAATATACTTGGTGTGAGTTGTATTTTGATTCGTTCTTTAACTGGATGAATTATTGGGTGGAATATCCTTTTTGTGTGGGTGTCCCTACTAAGTATTGTGTTACTAACCCTGCATGTTCTTCTCCTGCATGTGTTGTGTCTGGTGCAAATGATCGACGTATCAATAGGGGTAATCACGGAGACAGGACAAACAAATGATTAAAAAATGGACATGGTCGTGGAGGACCGGTCAGGGCCTAGATGAACTCTGTGGATAAGGTATACTACTTTGGATTCTATTTTTTCACAAATCTCATGATCAGGTGTAATTTTTTCAGTTCTCCATCAGAGTTTCTTTTTTTATTTTCCGTTTTTTGTTCATTATTTGGTCTGTATTCTTGCCCACATATATTCAGTGGTACTTGAACTCATCCTTTTTTAGTGGTATACTTTTTTCCCCTTTCAGTGTGTCGGGATGTGCCAGAGAGTGTGTGTGCATACATGTACTCAGAAAAATGCATCACACATATAGTTTGACTCCTTTAGGGCTAGTCTCCCGCACCTTGACTTTGTGAGGCAGGCATGGTATAGTCACGACTAAGGCTCCAGGGGGATGGGTCATGAAAGGTTTGAGTGGATTACAACCACTATGTTGTAACCATTGATGATGTGTGTCTGATTAAAAGCCGAAATGTTGAAGCTTGATTACTTCAAAAAGGATCAACAAAGATGGTCATCTTATTGAAATATGGATTATCAAAAAAATATAACCCAAATACATACAACATAATTTCTATAATCTTATTGGGTGACAAGTAATTATAATAAAAAAATTCAATAGATGGGGAGATTTATGATGATCTGGGAATGTAAGTTCTGATCTGGGAAGTACATGATGGTTATAGAGGATACATGTTAGTCCTGGTAAATTTTACTAATCTATAGATTCTCCTAATTCTATTCCCATGGGCCTATCACATGCCATTATATAAGAATTATTTTATGTAAAGGGGGTTTACTAGTTGAAGATGATTAAAACCTAAAAAACCCCACATGAAATTTGGATTCCTATTAGTTTAAAATTTCAGCGTTTTTTTCTATTTTTTCTGAGTAAATGGTGATATGTACAATATATTTCCTTTCCATTTTCACAAGAATAAATTTTTATTTCCACAGATAGGATCCTTTTTAAAATTTCATCTCAATTTTATGGCCTTATTTTTCAATGGAGTGATTTTTATTAATTTTCCTTCCATTTTTCTTCTCTCATTTTGAGTTATGAACATTAAACTACATAAATGTAGTAAATATTCATGATTCATAATTTATGAACGGAACCATGATGTTTCCTAGAGATTTGTTCATCATTCAAACGGTTGTTTCACTTCATGGTCCTTATACGATCATGATGTTGTTAAGGGATCTTGAAAGATCTGTCATAAATATGATATATTTTATAATTGTTCTCCCAAAATAATTTTATCATCTTTTTCAGAGTAGAGCGTTGAGTGAATATATTATTGGATGTATTATCAATGATCTTAGTATGATAACATTCATATAGAAAATAATCATGGATTAATAGTATCTATTGTGAGATTTGATCATTTTTAGGGAACTCAATTACACCATAAGTTCTTATATAATTTTTTATTTTCTCTTCGAAGTGACATATGAGTGTGACATGAAATTTTATACATGAATAGGTAATGGTTAGTACATAATGGTTTTATTCCTCGAAATATCATTGATAGTTGGTTAAATAGTTTATAAATGTGTATTTATCATTATTCTATTGTAATTTATTCTTCAAATTTTCCCATATCATGTTATTCTATTATAAATCCATCACATAGTATCATAATAATATTAGTATATTGAAACCATATATGTATATATTAATGTATTGGGAAAATATCTAGTACATTCAATGCTACTTCTTTGAGACTGACCAAATGTATTAATACTAATCTATATCAAGGGATATTATAAATTAACCATTAATCTCTCCTTATGTTGGGGACATTATATTAAATTTGTTATTTTTTAGAGGTATATGTTATCAAATTCAATTTGTTATTTATTTATTTATTATTGTTTAAAATGTTGACAATACTAAATGATATTACTCAGATTTAATATTAGAGTACTCCCTAGCATATAAACAAAAAAAGTGACCATATTTCATTATTTGATATAAAAACATGAATATAAAGACACAAATAATGATAAATGTGTTTCGTCTCAAAATACATTTTGACTGGTAGAATAATCATTCAATAAAATAAATATGCATCATGAGGATAATAAACCTACCATAAATGATATACTTATAACTAAATGGATTTTAAACATAATTTTATCTACTAACCAATATCAGCAGGAAAACAAGAGTATAGAAAAACACCATCAACCCAAATAATAACATTATATATTTTTTAGATTAAAATAAAAAATAAATAGATGAATGTGGAAGTTAGATATGAATATTTATTATTATCATGTTCCAATATATTCATGGTTGAATATGTATAAATAATATTCTAAAAAAATTTAGGTAGGTTCGATACATTTGATATAGAACCTGGTAAATATGGACCACATTTTGAAAATCATATAATTCCTAGTACATTATGTTACTTCTTTTTGTGTTGTGAAAAATAAAATATTTTACTGACTGTATGAATTAATCTAGCAAAAAAAATCTATTTTTTTTCAATTTATGTAACTGAAAACTGGTGGATGTTCCGTGAATATATGATGGAGTAGTTTTAATTCATCACTTATGACATAGAAATACTCCAATTAAAATTATTGATCATACTAATGAACTAACATCATAGATATTGGGAGTTGACAATTTAATTAAATAAGGGGGTATTTAATTAATAATGATTTAATATATTTCAATTTATTTTTATAATGTTCCAAAATATGTTGTTAATGATATTAAAGCTCATTTTTTATTTCATGGAGTGTAATGTAGAACTTTTTTAGGCAACTACAAAAGTCATTTTGTATCAACTACATTTTACTAAAAAATTTAACTCTTTGGGAAACTGAAGAAGATGAGTATTTGATGGAAGTTTCTATTTGAGATAAATAAAATGTTGATAAATTATTTTATAATAATAATTAATATTTATAACTGTAATTTATATAAAATAGCATCCCTTTATTTCTTTGTAATAACCCATGAAGACCACCCCTCAAGGTGACGGGTAATGATAATTATTATATTTTATATTTCCCCCAACATCACCCTATATAAGATACAATTAAATCTTTTTAGACTAGTTTGAGGGTAAAAATATGTACTCAATTAATTTAAATTAATTTTTATTATAAATAATCCATTATGTTTTTTTGTAGAGAAGAATACACAACACCCTTCAGAAAATAGATGACAAAATGACAATCTATATGGGATCTGTCTAAATAAAGCACCCCTAGGTGGTTATATAATAGTATATTCATATTTTATTCATTCCATAATATTAATTTTATTTTAATTAACAATATTTTTTCCATATTATAGAATAATAAAGGAGGATTTGATTCTTCATGATAACCAATTTGATAAAAATGGTCTTATATGATGAAGCATCACTATAAAACGCTCTATATCTCAACATTGTTAATACTCTCTATGAACATAGCCTATTTTAATGCTAATTATATTTTAATTTATGTTTTTTATGATAAAAAGATAAAAATAAAGGTAACCCTTATTAATTAATGTATGATGAATACATTTGGAATATCTGAAATGGAAAATAATTCTACAACATGGGAGTTATAGTACCAATAATTCTCATTTATTGATTCATTATACCAGGGACTATGCATAAGGGAACTCCTAATGATATTTTCAAAATAATAACTTATTTTATAGTATTGGTGTATACCTTATTGATATCAAAATTACATAAAATGATATGCATTTCAAAAGAATATTGAAACATAAATTATTTTATGTTTTACTTTACTCCATTTTTTAAATTATCTTATTTGAAAAAATGAAATATTCTATTTTAATTACATCTATCAAAATCAAAATTATTTTATGAAAAAAAATGTTTCGAATATATATTTTTATGTTTGTAAAATATGTTTTTTTTCATTATTATATTCTATATAATAAATTATTTTATGTATGGGGAAATGGGTCATGATTTTGAATATTTTCTATTTAAAAACACATCATCAAAATCCCAACTATTTTTTAAAAAATCATGTTCCAAATGATAATATTTTTCAAATCTCAGGTTCTTTGTTAATCAATTTTCATTTAAATTATATTCGACCTTAGGGATAATAATATATTTGTGTATAATATTAATGTTGAGTTTGAAAGTTTTAGATTAATGTGAATTTAGAGTGATGATTGTATAATATTTTTATGTATGTTCTGTTTTGAAAAATTAAAATATAGTGCTATTAGATATATCTTTATTAATTATAATCATATCTAGAAGAATAAATATATCAGAAAATTAAACTAGGAAACTTATTCTTTTGAAAAAAAGACATTGGAAGCTAACATGATATATAAATATGTTATTGTTCAAAAATGGAGTAATTGGGAAAACATGTATCCCATGTTGAATTACTATGAAACTTATAAGTAAAATAAATAAACAATTAAATAAAATTCCATTAGTATATTGTATTTGATATTTGAGCGGTCATGTATTCATTTTAAATAAAAATGTAACGAATTTTGAAAATTTTGTTCATTATAGATATCATAAAAATAAATACCAAATGAAAAAAGAGGATTTTGAAAAATTATTAAATAATTTTATTTGAATAAATGAATTTGAAAATGGATAATTTGTTCTGTAACCAATGGAATGTTATAATTAATGGTTCCCGTGTCTGTGTTTTCTTCCACTTAAATCAAATTAATCTATATAGATCTTTTATTTCTACTGTGTATTTTAATTTTGAATGTAATTTTATTTAAAATTATTTTTAAACATCGACGAATATCATAATATCATTCCATATAAATAAGTGATTCAAAATAATTAATTTTTTTGAAAAAATTGAATTATTTTTTCTATATAAAAATAAAAAGAATTTATTTCTTGAGGAATGAAAATTTATTTGTGTGGGGTAATTTAATATGTGGTTATTTTAGAATGTTTTCCAACATATGTTTTTGAACAAAATATAAGGGTTAAAATGATAATAAACCATTTTTTCACCATGGTATGTTTATTTTTATTCATTGAGTATTATGAAATGATATTAGTGATTTAGGTCATTTAAATTTAAAATATTCATAGAATATATATTCTTATTTTTTTAAGATCATTAGTTGATAAATATTGTTTATTAAGATATTTTTTTCATTGGTTATTTGTCACAGTTCTGTTGTTTAATCAATTAATGTTTTTAGAATATCATATATTTTATGAATTAAATTCTATTGAAAATATTCAATTAATTAATATTCTATGTCATGTTTATGGGGAAAAATCATATTGTTTATTTTATTATTGTTGGGATTTTCTACTACCATATAGATGTTACATGTCTTCCCATGTTAGAAAATTTCTATAGTAACCATAACCAGAATCTCTAAAATATGTTATCCTAAAATAAAAATTCATCTACCCCAAAAAAAATTTAGTATAATTTGATTTTCATGTCTTGAAATGCACTATTGTAAATGCATAAATATTTTACATCCTACTCTAATATTTTAGTTCATGGAAAATTTACTAAAAAATTTAGAAAACATAAATAAATAATAATATAAAAAATGTTGAATAATTTGTATTGTTTTCTATGACAGTTTGTATCATAGGAGCTTTATTTATTTGGTTTTTATGATTCAACCAGTCAAAATTTAAAAATATAAGTGTTCTCAAAGGAATAAATTTAATTATTTAACACATAAACTAAATCTATCATGTTTTGATCAGTATTTGTAAGAGGTGATGATGTGAAAAATGATGAATACATGCATCAATTATGTTTCTATAAGAGTAACAATATTGAAGGTGAATTGAAACATAAAGGGGGTCAAGGAATGTGAATCCTAGAGTGAAATATCTTATAAAAATAAATACTACCAGATACAAATCACAAGATGAATAAAATCACATATTGGGGCCATTAATTATAATATAGATGAAATTTTTATGAGGGCTTAGTGGTTTATGAAGACATTTGAATGAATGGTGATAATTACATGAAGGTTATACAGAATACATGAATTTCTTTGAAAATAATGTTTATATGGTAATTCCAAAAAAAAAATTCACATTTTCCTATTACATGCCATTACAGATAAAGTATAACATGTACTGGGGATTTAATTGTAACTAATAATGAGTAGCTCAATGAATACCAAAAGGATGTTTTATTCTTTTTCACATATTATGTCACCAAAAATAATTTATTGAATAATTATAGGGATTGGACTCAAAATTTCTTATCCTTTATAATGAGAATTAATTATATATCTCAGAGATGAGAACCAATCCCCTTATACTTTTCCCCATATTTACACATTTTTTTATAAAAGTGCATGTTGATCATTAATATACTTTCTCTTTATGAAGTGACCTCGACCCTCTATAAATTATGGGTTCATTCCATCACTCTATATCATTTTATATTTTATTCTACCAAAATATAAAAAAACATAAAAATATATATCGGAGAGTCACTATGACATTGGATGCAGGTACCATAAGACTAACCCCTAGTTTATCAAATGTGATATATCTAATAATATTTGAAATCATTATTTTACCACCATTAATGGCGGGGGTTCCATCAAAAGATCACCCCAAGACATTGACCTTGAACCTGCTTTTTTGGGATTTAACGGTAATATTATTTAGTATTTGTGTATTATGTAGTTAGAGTGACTAATTGTAGATATAGTCTTGTCGTAGCTTAGATTCGACCACCATTAATTTTTTTTTCAATTTTTAATTCTAATTTCATTCCTTCAGTCTATATTATTCTATATTAATTACTTCAAAAATTTAAAAAACACAAAAATATATATTGGAAGATTATTATGGGATTCGATGTTTGGTCCTTAATATTAACATCTGGGTTTTCCAATTTTCTATATCTACTAATATGTGAACACTTTATCATGCCTCAATTAAGGGAAGGGGTGTAATCATTTTCTCACCCCTAGGATTTGAAATAATATATTCTTGATATTTTCTAAAATTTAAGAGATATATTGATAATATTATCAAAAATATTTGAATTTTTTTTACATTTTTCATGGGTCTCCTTTATATTTTTAATGTATAGTGTTTAATGAATTTTTTTTAGAATTTTTACATAGTGTTTGGTCAGGGTAATCTCATTTGGTAAACGATTAGGTTTTACTTATAATTTAGGATTTTTATAGTCATTTTGGGAATTGAGAATAATTAGAATTAGTGAATAATGTATGTTTGTGTCTATGTGTATGTTAATATCCAAATATTTGGTTAAGATATATATTTTTTAATTTCATGATAGTTATATCCATGTTTTTATACTAGAAAGTGAATACCGATGTCACGTTCCCATCCCCAAAATGTGTAACCCTCTATGACTGGAAATGTGAGAGGGGAGAAAAAGACCCATGATTCCCACCTCCAGTACGCCCTGCGTAGGTGACTAGCACCGAGGGTATAGTAAACACACAGATGGGAGGCATTACCCTCTAACAGATGACATGTGGAAGAGATATAAAGTAAAACAACATCCAAATCTAACAAAGACTCAAAAATAAAATAAAACCCATGTACAAACATGTAATGTCATCCAATAATACTATAACTAAATGACAAAACTTCATCTACCAATGGAATGTAAAAACAGCAGCAACCCCAAGTCTGAAGAGCTCATGTAACCCAAAGCCAGTACAAACCAGCTTGATCTCCAACCATCTCCAAGTGACCTAAAAAATAGTTTATATATACATAGGGTGAGTATATTAGTATACTCAGTATAATCCTCCCCTAAGCCTATCGTGCAAAAATAATGAATGAATGATAAAGGATAATGAACAACAAGTGAAACTAACTCATCACCTAAATAGGTATGCTATGTTCCCAGCATGACCATGGATACTCTCGCCATGTAACGCATTAAATATTATATAATATTATAAATAATATCATGTGTACCCCATAAATACTTCCCCACTGGTTTGTCACATTTCCCCAAAGTAGTGCGTCTTAAGAATCTCTCTCAAAAAAGGCTTTCCCACAGACATATAGGCGAAGAGCCACAACATGCCCCTCATGGAAAAAAACCACCATGTCCACACACGAAAGTAACGAAGTAGTTTCTGATAGGAACCACTTCTCGTATAACATGTATCATAGGTCGGGTATTATACCTCAAGTCGTTACAACCCATACACCGAGTAAGGATCGTTAAGGCATAATAGCCTATACAAGTTACTCCTATGGTATTTCATAGTATAATCTATCCAGAATATATGTGTTTGAATAACCATAAGCCATTACAACCCTCTTCACACATATTTGGGGAGAATGAAACAGTATTCCTACTAGCACAAGTAACTTCCATGAGAAAAGATTGGGGGACAAATGGGGTAGTATTCCACCCATCCACTCACTTGAATGTTGGGGAAAACACCCCCCCCCCCCCACTAGGGATCAGAATCCCTAGGGTGTCAGTTGCCCTAACTAACAGGTTGTAGTAGCATATTGAAATAAAAAAACTATAGAATAGACAATTTCTCACAACCACACTATGGGAATATCCTAGTCTTAGACTCAATTGCAACTAACTTCTCTCGGACTCCCAACTACAACTTCTAAGACTACATATCCTATAAGAAAACACCTATTTAAAGTGTCTAATTACATTACATCATTTACTTTTTTTTCAGTTCCACTTTACATTAATTAATTCTAAAAACAATAAATAACCATTAACAATGTCACATTATATTTCATTATCATGACACCCAATGTCCACTATCTGTTAAAAATTATAACCTCAACATTTCATTATAGAAAGCTCCACCACCATGGGTTATCATAATTTATTCAATTATTTGTTACAAAATTTACATTCCCATATTCCCATACATTCTAGAAAGTAATTCTATGCTGCTAAACACAAGGTGGCTCAACATAGTGAGTAGATATAATACTCGTTGATTATTTTCCACCTATAGCAAGAGCATAGACCCATCCTCCTGTGATAAGCTAGACACAAAAAGCATGTGTCATACCCCGCATATCTTTTCCCCTTTCAGAAGAAGGATCAACAAGAATAGTTGCATTGAGTAGTGGGGATGAAAATAAGATAACCAATTAAAGATTCAACAAGCATAAAAACATTCACATAAAACCTATTCCATCATCACTGGTGTCCACCCCAACACCCACAGGCATAAACTGATACATCTCTTTACTCTACGCGTCAACTGCTGGAAAAAAATATTGGCATCCCTGCCACCACATATCACAACAACCATCTAGGCTCAATGAAAAAATAACCAGTAGGAAAACAAATATCATATTAAATGGGTTCTTGGATCCTAAACAAATATTAGGGTAACTCAGAACCCTATGAGGATTTATCTTTTATCAAAAAACCAATTCTTTAAACCATATTTTATTAAATGAATTACTATTTGTAGGTTCCAAATTTGGGAAACCTAACAAGTAAGCTATCATAAATAAGTAATCAAGCTTACTGTACCGATTTGATTAACATAAAATTACCACATGATACACTAGATTCATTTACATTCCTCTTTATCTTATGCCAACCAATTACTGTTTAATGTTGTCTTTATGTTCTTTACCAATTTCAATAAAGAATGAAAAGCTGAACTATGCATGAATAGATATCACACTATCTATAAAAATAAGTGGCAATAAAGTTCGATCGATATCAATTTATTTATCTGGTTCGAAGATTTATTATGTCAATTCCATTATGATGTAGTGGGATCAACCATGATAACTATATACTTGCATGAAAAATGAAAGTGAAACAATGAATCCCCTATCTCAAAGGGTTCTTGAAGTTCATCATAAAAGAATGATCCGCATGAAATGGATCCTGATTTCCCCCAATCGGGACAACAACATCCATCTGAGGATGCCACGACATGACCAATCCAACTGAATCCTAGGAATTCTCTATTATATGTATGGATATCTCATGCCATTACATGGCAACAAGAAACAGGAGAAGATGAACCTAAATAATCTAGGATAAAACATTCCTTATATCAATGAAGGATCAAAGCTTTCTATTTGCACCAAAGTAGGGGGTGTGCATGCAGCAGAATAAAAACTCAAGGGGGAATGATACAAGGATTAAGGTTCTATCACATCGATCCTATGGGAAGAAAGAAAATTTTGAGCATCTTCCCCAAGGCAGAACAAGGAGGAAGAATAAGGGATGAAGATATCTCATCCCCTTAGGCAATTTATTGGCGCAATATTTTATGATATGTTGGATTTTTTCCTTTAAAGAGGATCACATTAAACCACACGTTTTGAAAATGTAAAGACATCCCGGCCCTTAGGACAATTTATATAGGACTTATATGATTTGATTTGGCCTTAAATCCCTTAAAATAAGGACATGAATGCGTCTTACGTCAACCAAAATGTGAAAGGGGACAAACTATAGGAAGTAGGAAACACAGTTCACGATCCTGGAAACACAATACACATACTGATCATGGGAACACTGTACACGATTCTAGAAACACTATACACTCATCGATCCTAGAATCACCGATCCTGGAATCACCGATCCTAGACTAATCGATCGTGGAAGCACTGTTCACAAAATGACACACTGATCCTGGATTCACTGATCCTAAACCAACTGATCCAGGTACAGTTCACATAATGACTCATCGATCATGGAATCACTGATCCTGGTACTGTTCACATAATGAGTAAGAGATCATGGAATTTCTAATCTTGTTATTGTTCATATAATGACACAAAGATCCCGGTTTCACCTATGATCACACTATTCATAAAAAGACAAATCGATTCGATGGAACTGTTTAAATCAGTCTCACCGATGGATCTCTTGACATATGTCTCACTAAATGAACTGTTCTCATTGGTCTCACTGATGAAACTGTTCACATCAGTCTCAGCAATGGAACTATTCCCATCGTTCTCACTGATGGAACTGTTCACATTGTTCCCACAGATGGAACAATTCACAATTTTCTCACCAATGTAACTGTTCACATCAGTCTCAACGATGGAAGTGATCTCATCGATCTCACCGATGGAACTGCTCACATCTGTCTCACTGAGTAAACTATTCACATCGGTGTCACTAATGGAACTGTTCACATTGGTCTCACCGATGGAACTGTTCACATCAATCTCATTGATGGAACTATATACCGAAATGGAAAAATTATAAAAGTGTTTGGGATAATTCAACTCGACCACCAGAACACCCCAAACATTATATTTTCATAGAGGATTTGACAAGAGAGGTTCGTTCCATCAAATTAAATAACTCTCAAAATATTATGATCCTCGAGAATTCAAAACCCACCTAAAAGGTGACGAAAATAAGTCTGAACAAACGCCTTTCAAGATACCTCTCAAAAGAGATCAAGACATAAGAAGTAACCATTGAAAGCCATCTCCTTAAAATTAAAGGTCTATAACCACAAAGAGATCATCATTACATTAAAAGAGGTAAACATCAATCAACTCTGGGTAATGAGAACATATCTTTGACTCATGTTCCTAGGTACTCTTTTCCATGCCACTATGTCACCACAAGACACAATCCAATGTGATAGAACATCTATGAAACACCTTCTCTTTATGGTCTTGTATATCCATAGGTCGCTCCTCAAAGGTCGCATCACCATGATCATCGATCACTCCCCGATCGATGATGTGTGAGTTGTCATGAAGATAATGCAGAAGCTGTGATATAAGGAAAACATCATGTATCTGGCTCATCACAGGGGAAGTGCTACATGATATGCCATAGCTCCCACATGATCCAAAACCACGAAAGGCCCAAAAAACCAGGGAGAAAACATACTCCCATGACCAAACCATTTTTTTCCATTATAGGGAGTCACCTTCAGAAACACATGATCCCCAACATCATACACTAAGGGTATCCACCTTTGATAATTATATGACTTATGATGATCTTTTACTGTCTTAATCCTTTGGTGAATTTTTTGAACAATCTCTATTGTATTCTGCACTAGTTCCGGTCTGAGAATTGCTGACTATACGACCCTAGTCCAGTAGAAGAAGGAACAACATAGTCGGCCATACAAGGATTCAAATACTTCTATACAAATGGTGGTGTGAAAACTATTATTGTATGAAAACTCCACCAAGGGTAAGTGACTCATCCAAGAACCTCTGTAATATAGGACACAAGAGCGTAGCATGTCTTCATGAGTTTGGATGGTTCGCTCTATCTGAATGTCCGTCTGAGGGTGAAAAGAAGTTCTAAGGCAATGCTATGAACCAAAAGCATACTGGAGACCTCTCCATACCATAGAGGTAAAATGAGGACCTCTATCAGAAATGATCATCCTTGGGACTCAATAAAGTATAATCACCTACTCTAGATACCAGCTTGATACAAAATCCACTAATCACGACTCCTTGATTGCTATGAAGTGTGCCAATAATGTTAAATGATCTGATACGACCCAAAAAGCATCATGTTTTCCCTGAGCTCGAGGTAAACTAGTAACAAAGTCCATTGAGATGTCCTCCCACATCCACTGAGGAAGATTTAATGGATGGAGTAGTCAACTAGTAACACGGTGTTCAGCCTCACCTTCTTAAAGACTAACAATCAAGATACAAACTCTACAATTGCATGATTCAGCCCAGACCACCAAAATTGGCTCCGCAATGATTGGTGCATCTTTTTAACCCCAGGAAGCACTGATATAGGAGATCTATGTAACTCTCTGACAACTGTCATTCACATATTCAGAGAAACAAAAATCCATCAATGATACCATGCACAGTGTTGTTGATCCTCCGAGCAACCATCAGGGGCCTCACCATAAACAACTCGGTCTCTCTAGACCTCCACATCTAGATCCCCCAACTGTGAATCTTCCACATTTAGCACTAGATATGACTGCACAGTCATCTAAAAATGAAAACATCTTCCCCCAACTTCTCCCTTTTCTAGATGTAATGATGACCATTCTTCCATTACTCTACATGAGTCACTAGATTCACGCACTGCATCACTACATGACTTTCGACTCCACGCATCAGCTACAACATTCCCCTTTCCTGATGTATATGATATTTTGAAGTCGTATTCCAGTATGAAATCTATCCTCTAATGATATCGTAAATTCAAGTCTTTCTGGGAGAAAACCAACATCATGCTCTTATGATCGGTGAAAACCACAAAGTTCTCACCAATGAGGTAATGTCTCCACAACATCAGAGAAAACACCATAGATGCCAACTCAACATCATGGATGGAATTTTTATGTTCATGAGATGAAACTTCCGAGAACCATTTGAAACAACTGATCTTTGCTGAATCAGAACACATCTTAACCCCAGATGTGAATCATTGCAAAAAACATCAAACTGAACTCCCTCAGCTGGAAGATAATGAAGTGGATCACTTAATAACTACTCTATTTGATACTCAAAAGCTAGATGACACTGATCAATCCGTCTTAACACATGATCTTTCTTGGACAATGATGTTATAGGAGTTGAAACTCAAGAAAAAGATGCTACGAACATTCTATAGTAGACTGTGAGACCAAGTAATGTTCGCACCTTTGACACTGTCTTAGGGGTTTCACAAGACACAAATGCTTCTATATTAAATGGAACTAAAACTAATCCCTTCTGGGACACAACATTCCCCAAGAAAAAGACTTCTCGATCCCAAAATTTACACATCAACCACTTCCAAAACAGCTGACGTGGATAAAGAACACCCAAAATAGCGTGTAGATTCTCTGCATTCTCCTCTTCAGACATGGATTACACAATGATGTTGTCCGTGAAAACCACCATGAACTTTTCCAGGAACTCACATAACACAACGTTCATCAGTCATAGGAACAGAACTAGATCATTTGTCAAGCTGAATGACAGTACAACAAACTCATAAGACCCATGACGACAATGGAAAACAATCTTCAGGATATCCTCATCCTTCACAAGCATCTGATGATACCCTGACCATATGTCGATAATTAAGAACCAACTTTCACCCTTTAGTTGATCGAATATATCATCAATATTTGAAAGAGGATACTGATTCATTATTATCACTTTGTTCAAGCGATGATAACAGACACACAACGACAAACTATCATCAACCTTCTTCATGAACAAAACAGGTGCATGACATAGTGACACCCTCAGCCGAACAAAACCACACTATAATAGACCATCATGTTGTACATTAAAGTCTCATAACATAGAAGGGGCCATCCTATATAATGACATAGAGAAAAATTATGATCTTGGTTTTAGCTTGATCCCAAACTCAATCTCTCATTGAGGGGGTCACGATACAACCTATTCGGGAAAGACATCAGGGCACTTTTCTATGACCCTAGGAAATTCCAAATGTCGAACCTCTGACAAAATCAACATCGGCTCATCCATCTTGGATGATAAGGACGGAACATTTCTCTGAACCATCTGAGGGAATCACTCTCCAATGAAAACCACTGACCCTCCATCTGCATTGAAGAAGACATCTTGCCTCCTAATGCAATCCATGATAGCCTGCACCAAATAGAACCAATCCATGATTAGGATACAATGATATGGTTGTATTCGTAAACATATGAAATCTACCCAAGAGCGGTTCTGCACCAACACTAGCTCATAGTTTCTACATACTTCAAAAACGTATGCTCGACCTCTTACTGGCTTAGTCAATGACAAGGGCATTGTAATCCTCTCACCCTCAAGTCTCAAAGCATGGAAAAGGGTATGTGATATGAAGGAGTGTGTCACTATTGAATAAAACAAGGCATACACCAAGGTAGAAAACATGAAAAGGGTGCCATGAATGATGTCTGGCTTGCCCGGTGTTGGCCACACTAAAGAATGATGTTGTCCATGACCTCCTCCACAACCTCTCTGGACCTGATGAAGACCACAAAAATGGAAACGCTCTGCTCTCTGAGGATGGGGAGTGTCATGGGGGTTCCCTCTACCTCTCCCATCTAACCTATGCTAATCAAATTCTGGTGCAAGCAGCAGTTGCTGCCTCGGCTGGAATTGCATCAACGGAGGAACATGGGGCACAAAACATGCTTCACGATGACTGCTCTTAAAGGTATGTCACTCTCACTACTGATGACCTCTACCACCACATGAAAAATATGAACATGTTATCTTGGGATTGGAATGAGTGTTACTTCCTTTGATGAAACCAGTGGTAGAGTGCGGGGACCTACCCATGGCTGAATGAAAACTCATGTTCCCTAAAAATTGGGAACATCAGACCCCATCTCTACTTCGTGAGGAATCATGACGACTCCCCTCTCGTGATATCCATTTTTGGCGAATGTCCTCTAGAAAACATCTACCCTTCCCATCACCTCAATATATGTCTTGAACACAAATGTGGGGTCCTAGAGCTAGAATATATGGATGAAAAGCCTCTTTTAAATTCCTCTCCCTGGTCGCCTGACCTGGAAATAGGTCTGAAGCATATCATAAAAGGTTCTAGAAATGGATTCTAAAATCTCTCACACAAGAGCTCCCCTATAAAAAGGTATGAAGATCATGGTGACTAGAGGATTTTTCAGTCGAAAAAAGAAAATAGACTCTAAACTTGTCTCAGAACTCCCCCCATGAAGTCGTTGACTCCTCACGATCCCTGAGGAACAAGAACCAACACTTCCTCGCTTTTCCATGCAACATCGTCACAACCAAGGACACCCAATGATTCTTCTGAGTAAGTATTGAACTGAATCCTTTCTCGAACTCATCCATCAAGACATACGTGACTGCATTGGAAATGGATCCCTCATACTTCTATATAATCTGGCACTGAAACTCTCAGACTGTCCTCTTCAAAGTGTCGTCATCATCAACCTCTACCATACGACGATCATCTGGCACAACTTGTTAGACATATTTTATTCGATCCTGATAAGGATGTCGACCTAGAGACATTCTTGTAAAATAATAAAATTGTTAAAGCTCCAAAACCTGAAATATTGAATACCCAACAATAATTAATTAAATGATTTCTCTTATTAATTTTTGGTTAACATATCTCAAGGTATACCCGTTTGAAAATAGTCAGAAAGAACAATGATGCATGATCCTTCCCAATTCCTCTACCATGTTACTAGTATCACCTCGTTTAGTATCCATTTTAAAAATATTGTTTTATTCATCAGAACATAGGGGTCCCTAAATGTCTTTCTCAGCCGATCTCCAATGGTTACTTCACTTTCTAAACATTAATGACATTGTTTCCCTACCAACCCATGAAACCTCACCTGGGACTAACACCAAACTCAATCCTATCCCCCAACCGGACCCTTGATACCACTCTATAATGAACCCCTACCCACAAGGTGTACCCCTCTTAGTTTTTCAATGTGTGAAAGGAGATAATGAACCCTGAGTCCCGCATCTAGTTGGCCCCAGGATGGAGACTAGCACTGAGGGAATAGTCAACACACAGATGGGAGGCATTACCCTCTAAGAGAACACATTCGAAAGAGAGAGAGAAGATAGACAACAAAAAACTCCTACTCAGACTAAAAAATTAATAAAACCCAATTACACATAATTAATGTCATGCATAACTACAACAAATAATTGGGGAAAAATTCAAGTACATAGGAAAGTAAAAACAGCAGCAACCACAAGCCCAAACAGCTCCTACAACCCCATGCTAGTATAAATGTGTTTCACCACCATCCTGCTCCATGTGACCTAAAAATAGTTTAAATATTCATAGGGTGAGTATAACAGTATACTAAATAGGATCCTTCCTGATGCCACTCTTTTAAAAGTAAATAAATCATGCTTATGTATAGTGAACAACAAGTGAAACTAACTCATCACCTAAATAGGTATTCTATATTCCCTACCTCACCATGGATACTCTCACCAAGTAACACATACTAGAGTATATAATAAAACAAATAATATCAAGGGTACCTCGCTACTACTTCCCCACAGTTCTGCTACTTTGCCCCAATGTCGCACATCCTAAGCATCTCGATCCAAAAAGGCCTACTCGCAAACACCTGGGTGAAGCACCACAACATGCACCTCGTTCAACAAAACCACCATTTCCACATAAGAAAGTGTCTTGGTAGTTTTCAAAAGCCACAAAAACTCGTATAAAATGTATCACGCATTAGGTATTACATCTCAAATAGTTACAACCCATACACTGAGTAAAGATCCTCATGCAATCACAACCTAAACATGTTACACCTATTGTAGTCCATAAGATATTATATCCATAAAACAAGTCTGTGAATAACTAGAAGACATTAAAACCTTCCAATCACATATATGGGAAAATTTAACCATTGTGGCAACTAGAAAAAATAAATACCAATAGAAGAGAGCAGGGCTAAATGGGGTAGTTAACCATCCATCCTCCCACCGGAATGTTAGGGAAAACACACCCAGGGCTCAGAATCCCCAGGGTGTCAGTTTCCCTAACTGATGGGGTGAAGTATCATATAGATACAAAAAAAGTACATAATATATTATATCTCAAAACCACACTATGGGAATAACGTAGACTTATACTCAATTGTAGCAAACGTCTCTTCGACTCCAGGCAACCACTTCTAAGACAATCTATCATATAAACAGAAAACCATTCAAAGATCTTAATTACATTACTTCGTTAACTTTTTTAAGTTATACATTACATCAATTAATTATTTAATAATTAATAAACCATTAAAAATTTCATATTATATTTCATTAGTATCACACACAAAATCCACTACCCCTTTAAAATTATAACCTCAACATTTTGTTACAGTAAGATCCACACCAGTGGGTTGAAATCTTTCATTCTATTATTTATTACAATATTACCTTCCCATATTCCCATGAATTCTAGTAAAATATTCTATGCTAATATATATAAGGGGGAACAACATGGTGAGTAGATGAACTACCCGTCAAGTAATTGCCACCTATAGAAAGAGAATAGACCCATACTCCCATGAGAAGCTAGACACAGAAAGCATGTGGCAGACCTCACGCGTTTACTCCCCTTTTAGAAGAATGGTAGGTTGGACTAGCTACCTTGAGAAGTGGGGAATGTAAATCAGATAACAAATAAAAGAATTAGCATTCATCCAAACATTCACATCCAACTTGTTCCATCATACCTGGTGTCCTCCCCGACACCCACATGTGTAAACTGATGCATCTCGCCACTCTATGCATCAATTGATGCCACAATTATTAGGCCTCCCTACCCCCACATATCACTACAACCATCCAGGATCACACCACTATAGAAGAACAAGGAAAACAAACATTATACTAAATGGGCTCTTGGCCCTTAAACAAACAAGACGGTAACACACAACCCTATAATGAATTATCTTTTATCAAACAACTAGTTCATTAATCCATCATGGATTAACAGATTTATTATTCATAGGTTCTAAATTCAGGAAACCAAACCAGTAAGCTATCATAAAGAAGTAAACTTGCTTACTACAATAATTTGATTAACTTCAAATTACAATAAGAAGAACCTAATTCATTTACCTGCCTCTTTATGTTTATCCTATCAATTATTAATTAATTCTGGCATTACATTCTTTACCAATTTTCATCAAGAACGAAAAGCTAAACAAAGACAACATAGAAATCACACTATCTAGAAAAATAAGAGGAAATAACATACGATCGACATCATTTTATTTTTTAGGTTCAAATATTTTTTATGATAATTCCATTGTGATCTAGATGGATGAAACATGATAACTATACAGTTTCACAAAAAATGAATGAGAAGCAACAAAGAACCAACCTGAAATAGTTATTGACAATCATTATATGAGAACGATCCACACACAATGGATCAAGATTGCCTCCTAATGCAAGTACTGCATCCATCCGGGGATGTTGCGACAAGATTGAACCAACTAAAACCCAAGAAAACTCTATTAGATCCATAGAGATTAAAATCTATAAAATTTCAATGGGAAAAAAGTGAATAAAATACCTAAATAACCACAATAAAACATACCTTATATCAATGAATGATCGACCCTTAATGTTTTCACCAAAGTAGGGGGTGCACATGAAGTAGGATGAATCCTCGAGGGGAATCCATCCAAGGATTAAGGTTCGAACACACCACACTTATGGGATTAAAGACTGATTCTATCATCTTGGAAAAGGTAGTACAAGGAGGAAGGTCAAGGGGGGAAGATATTTAATCCATTTAGACAATTTAATTAAGCAAAAAAATTTAGATACGTTAGATTTTCCATAAAAAGAGGATCACATTAAACCCCATGGTTTGACAAAGTAAACACATCCCCTGGCTTAAGAAAATTAATATAGGAGTTATAGAATTTTATTTGGACTTAAATCTCTTAAAACTAGGCCTTGAATGCATTTTACAACAAAGAAAACATCATAGGGGAGAAATTGTAAGATGCTGGAAACAATTTTCACCATCTTGGAAACATCGTACACCTACCAATCCTAGAAACATTATAAAAGATTCTAGAAACATTGTACACTCACAGATTATGGAATCAATTATCTGGGAATCATCGATTCTTTATACCCTTTTCAAAAAATGAATTACTGATCCTGGACTCAGCGATCTTAGTATTGTTCGCAGAATGACCCAATGATCATGGACTCACCGATCCTTGACTCACCGACCCTAGAACTATTCACAGAATGACTCACCAATCCTGGATTCACAAATCTTGGTACTATACACAGAATGACTCACCGATCCTAGACTCACCAATACCAGCTTAGTTCACAAAAAGGTAGACCAATCCGATGGTTTTATTTAGATCGGTCCTCTCGATGGAGCTATTGACATCGGTCTCACCGATGTAACTTTTCAAATCTGTCTCATAGATGGAAGTTTTCACATCTGTATCACCCATGTAATTTTCATATAGTTCTCACCAATGGAAATATTTGTAGAAATGGTAAAATTGAAAAAAAGTGTTGTGGATAAGCCACCTCGACCACCAGAACTCCCCAAACAGTAGATTTTGGCAAAGGAATTGACTGGGGAGGTTCAAGCCATCACAACCGATGTTAGGATGATGCTCCTAAAGGAAATCACCTAGAAAGAGAAGGTTGAATATGTAGAGACCCGTAACATGACGTACATTGAAATTACATTACATTTGCAGAAAACTTAGTACATAACAAAAACACACACACAAGGATCGTAATAGTTTAGTGTCTTTGGAAACTCGGAACGTAATCTTCTAATCGTGGTGAAATATCTTCAACGTCTCCTATAAAGATCTTCCTTTTTTTTTTACCTAAAACCTTTCTTTATATCCTGGGGAAAGGAAAACATAAAAGGGTGAGCTCAAATGCTCAGTAAGGGTATCAATAACATCGTATTCATAAGAACATAACATTTTGGAAATCTTAACCTGCAAAAGAGAGCAAAATTTCATAACATGGGATAAATCATGGAAATGAAATGTAATCACAATAATCATAACTTAAAACATGAAACTTTGTGGCATTCACACATAATCATAGAGAATAATTTCTTGTTAGTCAAGACTCATTTCCAAGACTATCTTAGTGGACAAAGTCCCTTTCTGAATCGAGTAACCCTCGTTTCAGTCCTATTTCACTGAACCGTTATAACCTACCGTTCCAGCCCTGTCTATCTCATGAGATATAAAATCTTTACCCAATGAATTGGAGGGAGATATAGGTCCCACCCATCTTATAATGAATCCTTTCTTATGTGTGCCACATAATCATAAATCATACTTCATCGCATAACCCATGTAATAAAAATGGGATTCTTAAACAACATGACATCATAAAACAATTCATATAAGATAAAGGAATTCATAAAAATGTTTCCATCACAACATAATCAAATCCATGTAATAATATGGATAAAAACAGAACCCTTTTATTATCTTAGATGGAAAATAATTTTGATAAAATACTTGAACTTCATTCTTGAGGAAAATATCCTTTCTACTTCAAAAACACTTTTCCTTTCTTAACATGTCATACAATTTTAAACTAAAAGAAGTTGATTAAATATAAACTTGAATACTTGTAAAGGAAGCTTCTTGGAAATAATTTTTTAGAAATCCATTCATTCCGTATAAGTTAAAAAAAACATTCTTCGTACTTTTGTCAAAAAAGTCAAAAAGTACCTCGTACGAAAAACAACAAAAGATTCCTTTCATATCCTTTACTAAAAACTCATCGAAGGGTAAAGTTGGATTTAAACAATTTTAGGTGGATGGAAATAATATTACATATTTAGAAAACATGGATGTGGATGATAAAATACACCCCAGTAAATACTTACGAATAAACAATCTCGGATAAAAATGAGATTGTGATATTTCCCTTACCTTAGGTCCGATTTGCTTCGTATGTGTCCGAACCTCCTGTATAATGATTTAAATGATGTCATTGACTTATTACAGAATCATATTCATTGTTATGATATCATATATGGTTCACTTATGACTTTATATTACCCGTTTTTTTGTAAATTCCATGTTAAAGAAGCGTTTTGGGTAAAATCATTTCATTTATCGTAGGTGGTTTGTCTTGTTGTTCTTGACATCATTATTACTTATATCATGATTTACATACTTCCAGAATATAAAATATGATTTATATATCATATATTCAGTATATATATATATATATAATAGATAGATAAATAAAATGAAAAACACCGTTCATGGAGACGGTAGTCCGTACGTACGCATGAACGCTGTTTTCCTTTCCTTATTGTCTTGAAATGGAAGTAAGTAGATGACATACATATATATATATATATACATAAATCCAGTAGCTTTATAATGTCATATATTTCATTATTATTTCTTATATATACTTTATAATCATTCTTAAATGGTTAACATGGAGAATGAATCTCATCGCGTCGTGGAGACGGTAGTCCGTACGTACGCACGAGCGATGATATCATTTCCATAAATATTGAATTGAATTGGAGTGGATTATACAATATATCAGAATCAATATGATGTTGTAATAACTATGTATAGTTATTCTTTACACCATTATACCCATCCATGTAAGGTGGTGGTGGAAAATAGATTACACCACGGTGTGGAGACGGTATTCCGTACGTACGCACGCGCGATGATTTCTTTTTCCGTAGGATGGATAGATGGTGAAATAGGGTTGTTTCATACTTATAATAACATATCAGTATATTAGTGATACTGATGTTATTACTTCATAATGAAACAACCTAAGAAGAAGAAGTGGAAGAAGAAATAAAGATGAATGAATTGGTAACGGTAATTACCTCTTCTTTGAAGCGCCTCTTTGAGACCTCCTTTTAGGGCACTAAAATTGGTCTTTGAAGAAGACCAGAACCTCTAGGATGTTGATAGGGAAGTGGAGAAGAGATTTTGGCAGGGGTTGGACGAGCTTGAGTGCTCAAATTGGTGTGAGGAGAAGGGGGAGGAGGTGCCCTTTTATAAGGGAGGAGAGGGGTACCTTAGGAATATCTCAAAATATTATTTTATATTAAAGTAAAAATTGGTTTATAATGGTTCCAAAGGGTCTTATTTCATAGCTAAAGTGGGTATGGGTCGAAATAATATCAACCAATAGGATTTAGACAAGTTTAGGTTTTTATTTTAACCTTATCAATTAGATTTAACTCTAAGTTAAATAATTTAACTTTTACCGTGTCTTTTTGTTTTCTTACACTATATGGTTAATAAACTTACTATAACATGCCAAACGAACCCAAAATTGTTTATTATTAATACATATATCCTTATCCAAGTCATTTGGCCGAACCTTATATTTTTAGGAATAAAATAATAGTCAATAATATAATATTTGATTTAAAAACTATTTTGTGTCAATTTTGACACTATTTGATATATGATTTTTGTGAAAGTCATAACAGAATTATATGTTCGAACCAAGTTGATTAAATCAACACTAATATATCATAGTAACCTAGAAAATTAGTTTAATTCATAAAAAGTCTTAAATTACATTTATTTTGGTATTTATAATATTAATTATGTCAATATTTCATTAATAAGATAATTACTGCATCATCATTGTGTCATAAATAAATTAAATTATTTGATGTCTAAAAATTAGAAATAAAATACCATCATGTAGGAAAGCTTTTTAGCTTTCTAATGAATATTTACAATCGAATTTATCTTATGTATAACCCTATATTAAATTTTTGTTAATAAATACACTTTGATTTTAACTCTTTTAACTCTTCTTTGAATTAAATAATAATAAATGTCCTAATCTAATCCAAGTGGGCCTAAATGATAATATTTTACACTTAAGGTTGTTTTTTGTCGAGATACACTTGTCCTAATAGAATTAGGACATGTGTTAGGGTAATATTAATATCATTCTTACCCTTAATTACCCTATTTACTGTTAACCGTGGTAAATAAAAGTAAAAAGTTACTATTCACCAAAAATTATTTTCATCTCATTGAACCACATTTTACTTACTGACATCAACCGTGTCTCTCGGATTTTTGAAATTCCATTCACAGAAGCGGTAAAATTAAGTTTTATGAAAAATTCAGTTTTTTTTAACTACCACTTAGTAGTTTCACTATTCATCAAAAATTGATGTTTTTCAGAACAATGCCAAAATTTCATCCTAAGCTATATTTCATATTCCGAATTCAAAAATGAAGTCTATTTTACCAAATTCATAACATAGAAGTTGCATTAATTAATTTTATAATTAAATCCCGCTGTTAAAACAAATAGAGTGTTTTTTTAAGAAACAATTTCTATCAAAAGATTGACACTTGATTATGTCTGGTTTAAATGTGAAATTACATCCAATGACCAACATTGTATTAAATTGTAAAAATATCTTCTAAATATACTTTAAAATCACTCAAATTAATAATTTATCACTATTAATTATTTTGATTAAAACATTGTTTTTAATTATAATTTAGTAATTTTCACTATTCATCAGAATATGAAAGTTATCCGAAAAGTACCAAAATTTCACCTTAGGCTAAATTCGATACTCCGAATCCAAAAATGAAGTCCATTTTGAGAGATAAAAATTTTGAAAAGTGTTTATTACTATTCATAACGGCTAGTTTTAATAATATTTTAATAGCATATCGTTGTTTCGTGAAACTCAGTATTGCGTACTACACACGCTATCGAGGAAGGTTGCGATTGCGTGTAATGAAAGGCAAGTCAAAGATGCGTATTGTGCAAGCTCCTTTTGGTGTAGCATACAACACAAGACGTTAATAAAATTAAAATGAATATTTTTCATAAAATCTCAGGCTATTACATTCTACCCCCCTTAAAATGAATTTCGCCCTCGAAATTCATCGGGGTTATAAATGGTTTACTATTCGAAAGTTTCTTTAATAGAAACCCACATCGTAAAAAGGAATACCAAAACATGGCTTTAAAAACTAATGTATTAAATGTAACGATTACCCAAATAAACTAATCACTTGGTTTCCACATAGGTGAAAATATGGATATGGAAGAGAAATCTAACCATCATGTTCTGATGGAGAGTGGTAGAGAACATGGCTATGGAAAATCCAGTAATCACAAATCCATAAATTTGTGACGATCTAAGGTACCATCTGATTCATCAGGTATAAGATCACTAGGACAACATTTTTGGTTTTCAAGATCATTTCCCTAAAGTTGAAAATTTGAATTAGAATAAATACTTTCTTTATTTTGGTACAATATCACTGTTGTTCATGCCTTGAACAATTTCCACTTCATCTCTTAAATAAATGAAGTTGAATTTGTTATTCGTGAAGTGTTAGCAGATCATGTGATAGAATGACGGGTCATTCCATCTGTCTCAAACAAAAGGTTAGCAAAAATTATATACATAAGTCGATCTATAGTGAGATATATATGGTTACTAAAATGGACTTATACTTCATATATCATACTGCTTAATATAATAAAACTAGTTTCTACTAAACAGGGACTTCCTGTAGGCCAGTGGTAGGCGATAAAGGCCAGTCGCACTTCGGTTGTGGGTTCGATTTTCAAATCCTTGTTCGACGCGATGGGCTGTCACCCGTCCTGCAGGTTGTCCTTTTTCTAAAACTATATTACTATAACATCCCATCAATAATATCGAAAAAAAACTTCTATCCTTAAACAATACTAACTTATTCCAACATAATCCATTCCAATCTTTAGGCTTACCCATAATACTGCAGTCCACTCTCATAATATAGTGAAAACAATTACCATAGATTTAATACCATCATTGATCCCCATAAGATATGTCTTGTTGGTCACATTCTAAACATTCAAAGTCCTTAATCATGTATTCTCTTGAATACCTTAATGAAAACATGAATGCAATTTAAAGTTAACACTTTCCACATACCAAAATCCTCAAAATTCTATATACTCAAACCATGATATCACTTAGTCCTTATATCAATCATGAGCTCATGAATACTATTAAACATTTCATTTTCTTGTTTTCCCTTCATTATGCGCATATCATCTTATTTCCAAGAAATATCTCAATCACTTTGAATACATCAATAAATATTGCAATACTTAATGATACAACATTATTTTGGAATCCCATTACATAAACACTTAATCATTCCACCACATCGTTTTCATATTCAACATTACCAACAGTGATCGCATGTGACTTCCCTTTGTCCTTTGCCTTCAGTGTTTGCTCATGTTGATCATCACTAACCCTTGGATTAGGGCATTTATTAGCATAATGCCCCATTTCCTTGCACTTGAAGCATTGAAGTGTTGGTGGTGCGTTCTCTGCAGTGTTTGCTTTATTCACATCATTAGAAACCCTTTTTCCATTACTTCAACACTCAGCTGCTCGATGACCTTCTTTTCCACACTTAAAACATTTTCTAGTCCCTTTAAGACAATCTTCACCATGCTTCTTTCCACACTTTGTGCATAAGGAAACATTCATCTTCTTTTCACCATTATTCTGAGATTTCTCCTTGAACTCCATCTTTCGTTTCTTGTTAAAACCATGAGATGGATATGTAACACCAACTTCCATTTCTACCTTGATAGCACAACGCACAATTTCTTCATAGCTACTGAAGTCTCTTATAGCTAATTCCCTTCGAAGACTTGGTTTTAAGCCACTGAAAAATCGATCAACTTTACTTTCAGGTTGGATGATAATGCCAGATGCATACCTTGCAAGTCTTGTAAAATTTGCTTCGTATATACCAACAGATTCATCATCCTTTTTCTTTAGTTCAAGAAACTCCTTCTCCATATTTGTTCGAAGAATACGAGGGAAGTACTTATTGAAAAATAAGTTCTTGAACTCATCCCATTCCATGGACTCAATTTCATCTCTTTTCCTTGTATTCTTGATAACATTCCACCATTGATCAGCTTCACCTTCCAAACGATATACTGCTAAGATGACTTTGTCATATTCAGAACATTGAAGAACTGAAAATATCTTTTCAGTGGTACTGATCCATTGTTCAGCAACAAGTGGATCAGAAGACCCACTAAAAGAAGGTGGACGTTGCCTCATGAAGGACTCTATAGAATATTGTTCCCTTATCTGCTCATTTGGAAGTCCATAATGATTCATAGCTTGTGTAAGGATAGCAAAAAGATTTTGCACTCCATCTCCCATAACATTTGTTTGTTCAGGAGGACAATCATTGTATTGTCCATTGCATTGATCAACACGGTTCCTTCGGGTTCCAGCCATCGTCTAAAACCCAAAAAGAATAGTGTGAGAGGAAAAAATCATGCTAGGGAAAACAACATAATATAGGGGGAGTACCTTCAATATCTAACATCTTAGGTTTAATTCTATGATCGTTAGCGTAATTCTAGTACTATAACCTATACGTATACTTAACCTTAGGGACATCCCTATACATACCTTAGAAATATCTCTAGGGATCTTACTAAAGTTCTCGCATCCTAGTTTCCAAAGGTTGACTAAACCTTTCCTCTGATACCAACTGTAGAGACCCGAAACTTGAAGTACATTGACATTACATTACATTTGCGGAAAACTTAGTACATAACAAAAACACACACACAAGGATCGTAATAGTTTAGTGTCTTTGGAAACTCGGAACGTAATCTTCTAATCGTGGTGAAATATCTTCAACGTCTCCTATAAAGATCTTCCTTTTTTTTACCTAAAACCATTCTTTATATCCCGGGGAAAAGAAAACATAAAAGGGTGAGCTCAAATGCTCAGTAAGGGTATCAATCACATCGTATTCATAAGAGCATAACATTTTGGAAATCTTAACCGGCAAAAGAGAGCATAATTTCATAACATGGGATAAATCATGGCAATGAAATGTAATCACAATAATCATAACATAAAACATGAAACTTTGTGGCATTCACACATAATCATAGAGAATCATTTCTTGTTAGTCAAGACTCATTGGAAAGACTATCTTAGTGGACAAAGTCTCTTTCTGAATCGAGTAACCCTCGTTTTAGTCCTGTTTCACTGAACTGGTATAACCTACCGTTCCAGCCCTGTCTATCTCATGAGATATAAAACCTTTACCCAATGCATTGGAGGTAGATATAGGTCCCACCCATCTTATAATGAATCCTTTCTTATGTGTGCCACATAATCATAAATCATACTTCATCGCATAACCCATGTAATAAAAATGGGATTCTTAAACAACATGACATCATAAAACAATTCATATAAGATAAAGAAATTCATAAAAATGTTTCCATCACAACATAATCAAATCCATGTAATAATAGGGATAAAAACAGAACCCTTTTATTATCTTAGATGGAAAATAATTTTGATAAAATACTTGAACTTCATTCTTGAGGAAAATATCCTTTCTACTTCAAAAACACTTTTCCTTTCTTAACATGTCATATAATTTTAAAATAAAAGAAGTTGATTAAAAAGGAACTTGAATACTTTTAAAGGAAGCTTCTTGGAAATAATTTTTTTAGAAATCCATTCATCCCGTATAAGTTAAAAAAAACATTCTTCGTACTTTTGTCAAAAAAGTCAAAAAGTACCTCGTACGAAAAACGACAAAAGATTCCTTTCATATCCTTTACTAAAAACTCATCGAAGGGTAAAGTTGGATTTAAAAAATGTTATGTGGATGGAAATAATATTACATATTTAGAAAACATGGATGTGGATGATAAAATACACCCCAGTAAATACTTACGAATAAACAATCTCGGATAAAAATGAGATTGTGATATTTCCCTTACCTTAGGTCCGATTTTCTTCGTATGTGTCTGAACCTACTGTATAATGATTTAAATGATGTCATTGACTTATTAAAGAATCATATTCATTGTTATGATATCATATATGGTTCACTTATGACTTTATATTACCCGTTCTTTTGTAAATTCCATGTTAAAGAAGCGTTTTGGGTAAAATCATTTCATTTATCGTAGGTGTTTTGTCTTGTTGTTCTTGACATCATTATTACTTATATCATGATTTACTTACTTCCAGAATATAAAATATGATTTATATATCATATATTCAGTATATATATATATATAATAGATAGATAAATAAAATGAAAAACACTGTTCATGGAGACGGTAGTCCGTACGTACGCATGAACGCTATTTTCCTTTCCTTATTGTCTTGAAATGGATGTAAGTAGATGACATACATATATATATATATATAAATAAATCCAGTAGCTTTATAATTTCATATATTTCATTATTATTTCTTATATATACTTTATAATCATTCTTAAATGGTTAACATGGAGAATGAATCTCATCGCGTCGTGGAGACGGTAGTCTGTACGTACGCACGAGCGATGATATCATTTCCATAAATATTGAATTGAATTGGAGTGGATTATACAATATATCAGAATAAATATGATGTTTTAATAACTATGTATAGTTATTCTTTACACCATTATACCCATCCATGTAAGGTGGGGGTGGAAAATAGATTACACCACGGCGTGGAGACGGTATTCCGTACGTACGCACGCGCGGTGATTTCTTTTCCGTAGGATGGATAGATGGTGAAATAGGGTTGTTTCATACTTATAATAACATATCAGTATATGAGTGATACTGATGTTATTACTTCATAATGAAACAACCTAAGAAGAAGAAGTGGAAGAAGAAATAAAGATGAAAGAATTGGTAACGGTAATTACCTCTTCTTTGAAGCGCCTCTTTGAGACCTCCTTTTAGGGCACTAAAATTGGTCTTTGAGGAAGACCAGAACCTATAGGATGTTGATAGGGAAGTGGAGAAGAGATTTTGACAGGGGTTGGCCGAGCTTGAGTGCTCAAATTGGTGTGAGGAGAAGGGGGAGGAGGTGCCCTTTTATAAGGGAGGAGAGGGGTACCTTAGGAATATCTCAAAATATTATTTTATATTAAAGGAAAAATTGGTTTATAATGGTTCCAAAGGGTCTTATTTCGAATCTAATGTGAGGATGGGTCAAAATCCTATCAACCAATAGGATTTATACAAGTTTAGGTTTTTATTTTAACCTTATCAATTAGATTTAACTCTAAGTTAAATAATTTAACTTTTACCGTGTCTTTTTGTTTTCTTACACTATATGGTTAATAAACTTACTATAACATGCCAAACGAACCCCAAATTGTTTATTATTAATACATATATCCTTATCTAAGTCATTTGGACGAACCATATATTTTTAGGAATAAAATAACAATTAATAATATAATATTTGATTTAAAAACTATTTTGTGTCAATTTTGACACTATTTGATATATGATTTTTGTGAAAGTCATAAAAGAATTATATGTTCAAACCAAGTTGATTAAATCAACACTAATATATCATAGTAACCGAGAAAATTAGTGGAATTCATAAAACGTATTAAATTACATTTATTTTGGTATTTATAATATTAATTATGTCAATATTTCATTAATAAGATTATTACTACATCATCTTTGTGTCATAAATAAATTAAATTATTTGATGTCTAAAAATTAGGAATAAAATACCATCATGTAGGAAATATTTTTATCTATCTATGTAATATTTCCAATCAAATTTATCTTATGTATAACCCTATATTACAAATGTTTTAGTAAATAAACTTTGATTTTAACTCTTTTAACTCTTCTTTGAATTAAATAATAATAAATGTCCTAATCTAATCCAAGTGGGCCTAAATGATAATATTTTACACTTAAGGTTGATTTTGGTCGAGATACACTTGTCCTAATAGAATTTGGACATGTGTTAGGGTAATATTAATATCAGTGTTACCCTTAATTACCCTATTTACTTTTAACCGTGGTAAATGAAAGTAAAAATTTACTATTCACCAAAAATTATTTTCATCTCATTGAACCACATTTTGCTTACTGACATAAACTGTGTCTCTCGGATTTTTGAAATTCCATTCACAGAAGCGGTAAAATTAAGTTTTATGAAAAATTCTGTTTTTTTTAACTACCACTTAGTAGTTTCACTATTCATCAAAAATTGATGTTTTTCAGAACAATGCCAAAATTTCATCTTAAGATATATTTCATATTCCGAATTAAAAAATGAAGTCTATTTTACCAAATTCATAACATAGAAGTTGCATTAATTAATTTTATAATTAAATCCCGCTGTTAAAACAAATAGAGTGTTTTTTTAAGAAACAATTTCTATCAAAAGATTGACACTTGATTATGTCTGGTTTAAATGTGAAATTACATCCAATGACCAAAATTGTATTAAATTGTAAAAATATATTCTAAATATACATTAAAATCACTCAAATTAATAATTTATAACTATTAATTATTTTGATTAAAAAAGTTGTTTTTAATTATAATTTAGTAATTTTCACTATTCATCAGAATATGAAAGTTATCCGAAAAGTACCAAAATTTCACCTTAGGCTAAATTCGATACTCCGAATCCAAAAATGAAGTCCATTTTGAGAGATAAAAATTTTAAAAAGTGGTTATTACTATTCATAACGGCTAGTTTTAATAATATTTTAATAGCATATCGTTGTTTCGTGAAACTCAGTATTGTGTACTACACACGCTATCGAGGAAGGTTGCGATTGCGTGTAATCCAAGGCAAGTCAAATATGTGTGTTGTGCAAGCTCTTTTTGGTGTAGCATAAAACACAAGACGTTAATAAAATTAAAAAGAATATTTTTCATAAAATCTCGGGCTATTACAGAATATAATGTAAATCAACACAAGTTGCATTATGTGTATACCTAAGAATACACAACTAGATAAAAACACCTTTGGAAAATTATTTGGTTATTATTATTCAGAATACAATCATTTAATATGGAAATATTATGTTATTAAATTTTATTAATGTATCTTAGAGAAACCATTGTTGAAAAAATAGTAATTTTGGTTGAAATTAAATATAATGATATGGGTTGAAAGGACAATAAATCTTGAGATTGTGTATTTCAAATGAGTATTAATGATTATTAAACTTTGATATTAATCATATTTTTATAATATTAATCCATTATTTCAAAATAATGGTTTGCTAATGATAGATTTAATGTAATTATTGGAGCCCAGGACAATTTGATGATTATAGGAATGAGAAATATCAAGAAATAAGAATTATGATGAGAATAATTACATGGATTATTCTGTTATATCTTCACTCAAATCCACATTTTCTCTTATTGATGTATATGCATGATGGTCTATTTATCAGGATTCAGCGCTAAATTTTTCAAAAGATATTAATGCCGGTTCTCCTCCCATTAATTCTATAATCCACGATGCATCAAACATGGATCTTGATATTTCTTTTAAGGATCAAAATTATAATATTTTTTTTCTTAAACATGTAAAATTTATTATCAATAATAAATGATTTTCATATAAGGGTGATTTCAAGATATTGGAACTACACCCCTCTATTATGCTCACCTCAAAATTATTATACACTCATGCATATACTCATGTGTTGGGTTTTGATTAGATTGGGGATATTAAAATTAGTATCATTAATCCTTCATGACTCACATTTTTTTAGAGGATGGCTCATAGAAAAGTTCCTACTGACTCTCATTTATTATTCTATGCAATTTCTCTTTGTTCTACCAGTATACTCAGTCATCAACATTGTTAGGACTTGGATCATTTGTTTCTATGTTGTTCTTTAATATCCTCCATCAGGAAGGTACTTTAGGATATTTTTGAGGTTTAAATGAATAATATTTTTGCGATCTAAGACATTCTTTAAGGTATATTCTGCCTTCCTTTATCCCAATGCTACTGATCCTTTTACATGGTGATGCTGGTAAACATGTACAGTCCATATGGGAGGTGAGAAACAAGGGAATACATGATGGAGTTTGATTCAATCCTCAGACCGATAATGATGGAATTTTTTCAGTTCTGAGAAATGTAAATCATCCTGGAAATGCTTATTGTCTCAACACGATGCATGATTTTTTTATTTCATTGGATTAATAAGGTTAACAATAATTTTCATCCTCCTTTGGGTATAATTTATGTGTTTTGGCATCCCCCATTTTGGGTTGGATTAAAATTATTACAGATGGAACTTCTAGAGGGAATCCAAGTATTCGGGTTACGGATTTCTTTTTAGGAACAAAATTGGAGATGTCGTGGGTCGCTCCTTAGCCTCTAGTGGTATTGCCTCCTATTTTGAGGTTGAGATGATAGTATTCATTTGTACTATAGATCATGGTAAGTATATGGGTCTTAATAAGATATGGTTGGACTATTATTCCACCACGGTTGTTCAAGCTATCAGAACCTCTTCTACTCATATCTGTTAGAGGCTAATGAATATATGGATTAACTACTTACAGTTCCACTCATCTATTGACTTCATTGTTACCCATGTTTTCAAGGAGAGAAATTCCCTGGCAGATAGTCTGTCTAATAAAGGAAAATATGGGGGAACCTTTCTTGGTCTGATCATATTCTTGAGGATGTAGTCCATATCCCTCAAAAGGATTAATATAATTTTACATCATTTAGATTGGTTTGACATGTTGTTTTTATATATATAAGGGTCTCTATTTTCTGGAAGCTGCTAATTTTATTGAAAAAACCCTTCGTTTTGATTAATTAGATGAGATTTATATAATTCATTTTTTATCCCCATAAAAACATCACATTATTAAATAAAATCTGGAAAACATATTTCAAATTTCATAATTGAAAAAACTAACATATCAAAGAAATTTAAAATTTCAGAACTCTTTGAAACTAATTATTTTATAGTAGTTACGATACCTAGTAATGATGGATATTTAGCTCAAATTATTTAATAAATTTAATGGAATTAAAAAATTATTACTGAATTATATATATAATTTTATGTTTTTAAGGTTGGTATCATTCTTTAAATTATATCATTATTGAAACATAGAATTATTTAGAAATAATTTATAATTATAATTTGGAGGGTTATATTTTTTTAAAATAATTATTAATTAGCCCCCTCTGATTTTTTAAATAGATATTCTATAATTAATTACTAATTTCGATAACTTATATAACAACCAATATTGATAAAACAAGGTGCAACATATTAGATGAATGTTATTAAGAATAACATATGGATAATAATATCTCTAATAAGTAATGGGATATTATAGACTAATATTTCATATATTTGGAGGATTAAAATTAATATTACTTATTATTAAAATGGACCGTTATTTGTAAATAGAGTCTTTATGATATATTTACTTTATATATATTAAATAAATATACAAATTATAAAATATTAATATATATATATATATATATATAAATTCTTATTAAAATTTTTCATATATGAAATAAAATATAAAACAGATATATAAAACATAAATAGTGCAGTCTTTCTATAAAGAAAACTTTTATTTATATTTCATTATTACATAAAATTAATTTTTGATTTCATTTCATAATTATCATAGTATGAATTGATGTTATATTTAAGATAAGTTTAAATTTTAGATGAATAGTAAAAATATAATGTTTTCCAAATACTATAAATTTTTTTATAATATCAAAATACATGAATGAATTCAATTTGTGTGAAACCGAATTTTTTTGTAAAAATATATTTATAATTTTATAGAAATAAGTTTAATGTACTATTTATAACTTATAAAACCCATATACAATATTTTTTAACCGAAAAAATCATTTCTTTTAAGACAAAATATGTTTTCCTCATTTCATGAAATTTTGATTTCAATTGAGACATTATAATTAATTAATTTTTAATGTAACATAATTTTAACATAAATAATAAAAAAAAATCTTATATTTAAATCTCCAATATATATAATTTTATCTATTGAAATAGAGTAGCATAGAAATACATTTTTATAATAATTTTTCTTTATATTATGCGATCTAATACTAAAATTATTTTTTACGTTAGAAAAAAAAATTTATTAAAAAATTTATTCCATATTTGTAAGCCTTATATAAAAATTATATAAAGAATAAAATTTTAGATAATTAAATAAAACTCTATAATTAATTAAATGTAATTTCCAAGGAAAAAAATAATAGTAAAAAAATAAAAAATGAATAATATAATTTTAAAAAATTTGTGAAGAGTAATTATTGAAAAACTTTCAACCATAACAATTTCCTAGGCCATTATTTTAGTTTATTGGACCCACTTAAACATTGAATAGTGACATTACCATTTATATTAAAACAAAAATTTGATATTTTTTATTTATAAATTAATCTATTAAAAAACTAATTATTCATGAACACCAATCATATTATATTGGAAAAATATAAACCCATGTAGATATTATAGAAATATAAAAACATTTATGTAGTGATTTTAGGGACATAATACAAGCTATCAAATCCTTAATCTAAATTTCAATTGATATTTTCGAGAAATATTGTAAAATTCTAAAATATTCTTTTTCAATTTCCATTATATTATTTCTTCTACTACCTCTTATGAATGTGATGAACCAATGAAGGGATAACCAAATAAAAATAATATTTTATTTAAAATTATATTATATTTACTGTATAAATATTATATACCTTTCTAAAAACCATTTTAAAATGTTAAATATCTCTTCTGTTAGGTACATATAACAACTTACATATGTGACCTCATCATTTAACTAACATAATTTTATGTCTAAAAAATTATATCTAATGTAATATAAAGATATTTATTAAATTTTTATGATTTTTATTTTACAAACCATCCCATATATTTCTTTTTTTACTAGAAATCAAATGTCCCACTCATGTTTTTATTTTAAAAAATTAGTTTATATATTTTATGAATTTAATTATCCTTTAATTGTTTTATTAATTATAAAAATAAAATTATTAATGATTAAATCCCCTAAAATAATATATAATATCATTATGATTATGTAATACTTATATTTTACTAAAATTATCCAATTCTTACAATACTTACCCATAGATAACATCTTTCGCATTTTTAGTCTATTTAACCACCCACTTGAATAATGCAGTAAATTTAATTCATGGAAGTTTTTGGAAACATAACTAATAAATTTTTCATATATTAATTGATAATAATGATTTATTAATTATTTTGGAATTATTATATAAATATTTACCTTAATATTATTGTACCCTCAATTTGTTTCGTAAAAATTAAAAAAATAGATCATCAACACCATCGAAATTATAAGCCACAAAAATAAATAATATTAAATTATATAAGAACAAAATTTTAATCAAAACAAAAAATCTATGAAAATAATCATAATGATCAATAAATACTTAAGATTTATTTTATAAAAAATTATGAGCACATAAACTATTAAAATAATATTAAACAAATATTCCATGGAAATAAAATCTAATGATGAAAATTAGGTATAACTAATTAATATATTGATAATAAAATAAATATAAATTAATTTATAACATGGTTATAGATATAAATATATTTATGAAATTTTTAATTAATAAATTTATATTTTAAAAATGGTGTTAGAGAATGTGTATATCTGCATTTATAATTTTAAGGGATTTTTCATGAATCAAATTCATTTATTGATTTATAATTATTCCTATTTTTCAACTATAGTTTTAGATTTTACCCTAATATATTATGATGTTATAATAAGATACATCAATATTTATGGTTGAATTTTATTAGTGTATATCATTCTTCATAAAAGTTGATGATGTCAAGATTTATTCTACACCTTTTAAATAAAACTATTTTTCATCATTTTCTTGAGATTTTATTCCCTCCAATGATATAATTTAAATATGGAAACAAATAAATTACTTTATTATAAATATATTATATGAATTTTATTTTTGAAATTTTCTTATAATATTCTTTTAATAATGTGGGATTTCACTAAATTTGTTTAATAAAATTATAATGGGTTTTCCTTATTTGATCATTGGTTTTATTAACTACTAAAAATTTATATGAGGTATTAATTATTTAATTTCTATGTATAAAATATTGACAGATTATTTTGAAAGTAAACATTTAAAATGGATTCTAATTTACATTTATTTAAAATAACGTTTGAATTTTCTTATCAATATTTTTTTCATTACGATATTGTTAAAATGTCTTCTAAAATCCCATTTTTTGTTTTTCTATGTGAAAACATTATTTCAAATTAATTATATATCATTTAAATTAATATTCCATTCCATTCTGTAAATAATTTTTATACATAATCCTAAACTTTATGATTAAATAAATTCGTTTTTCGAATTATTTGTCAACATGATCTACATAGTGATATTGAATTACTAATTTTCATTTATGATGAAATCCTCAATCATCATAATTTTACATTACAAATATGTTCAAATAAAAATATTCACCAAATTTATCTTTATGTATTATGATATATTCTACTAATTTGTTATGAATATCATCTATTTTCCATGGGTTTCTGTAATAATGTTTGAAATATAATCTTTTTTCATGTTCTCTATGTACACACATATATGAATTTTAATTATATTACTAGTGGGGTTTTATATTTACATTTATGTATTTGGTTTCTATTTTCATCTAATGATCTCAGAGAGGTTATTTGTGTATTATCCTGAGACCAATATGTTATACATGTTGTTATCACTATAATAATTGAGTAAAATAATATTATTCAAACCCCAATATGGTATATGAATAGTATCGCAATCCTAAGAGTATACCAGAGTTATCATCCCATGCCCATGAGGGTATATATGGAGTATCCTAATACCATGTGGGTACATAAGTTCTTATCCCCAAAACATTAGGATACAAGGGTACATAGATATGTTTGAGATGCTAGATAGGTGATCATCTGAAACCCAAGATGGTACAAGAGTTGTTATCCATATACCAATAGGGTACTTGTTCTACTATCCTAATGATAATATGTTAGAAGAATCAAGATTAAATTAATTATCTTCTAGTTTATAGATTCCTATAATTTAATTTTGATGAATTTATTTTTCATTAATGTGAATTATGATTTCAGGGATAATTTTATTTTCTTATTATTTTATATTCTTATGTCATGGTATATGATTGATGATTCGAGACTACGTATAATTATATTTATTCTGAAAAACTCTTATTATTCCATGTTCATTATTATAATATATTTCATTAATGGAAATTATTTCTCTTAGGTTGATGATATTGTAACTAACAACAAATATAGTGAAATTTCATCAAGAAGTAAATATTGTAATCGAAATAATACATCACAGAAAATATTTTACCTCAATATAATTATAATCATTTTTATAATATATCTAATAAATAAAATTATATATTAATAATTTGAGTGGTTATAGACTGTTGTATCCAATAATGAAAATACGACCTATTTAATACTAATGAAAATGTTTCATCTAGTCATATAATTAAATATTATTATACATAAAATTTATTACCAAAATTTAATATTTCTAATTTTTTATATTTTTTTTATAAATAATGTATTTGAAATAGTTTTATAAAAATAATTAATATTTCAAATAAATGGATTCTTAAAATATAGATTGTAAACATATTTCTATTATTTATTTATGTGACAAATTTATGAATGATATTATGGTAATTTGAAAGAAAATCAATATCTGAAAGTTGATGACTATATTTGATTGAGATTAATCAATTTTTGACTAATTATGGTTATATTTCTATAACAATGGATTTTGAAAATAAACTAATTTATTATGACACCTATGCACAATATCATCTTTGTGTTTGCAAAGTATTGATGGTAATTATCACACCCTTCATGATCATTTATTATAGATTTTTGACAATGTTGATTTTCTTTTTCAGGAATGATATTATTATATAGAACTAATAGTAAAGTTCATAAAACATGAAGAAACATTATTTATTTAATAAATAAATTATCTTTTTTACACTCATAATTTTTATCATATGTAGTGTTAAAAAATAACTTCTGAATATCATTCATCATATGGTGGAGCAAGAACACTATTTCATCTCCTTGGAGGGAAAATGTTTCATGAATAGGATAGACTACCATAATATTAGAAATATAAATGCAGTAATGTAGAAATAGATATTATTTATATAGAATTTTCGACATCACCCAATATAGTATTATGGTGTGGCGATATCACTATAATTTTTTTAATATATAAAAAATGATCCAATGTAGAGTTTTTATAATTTTCCTCGAAAAAATTTATTACTCAATAAAATATAAAGGTATGGTGGAAAAATCTGTAAAAGGGGAACACTACAAAAATGTCTTATAAGTATTTTTATTCACCAATATCAACATCAACACATTCGTGTTGTTTCTATATAATTAGTTCATCACTTTGGGAAAACACTCTAATAGTTTTAAAAAATCCCACAATGGAAATTATTACAATATGATGAACTATATATGAAAGCACAAATAAAATAAAGAACTATTATATACACATAATATTTTGTCATACTAAATTTAAGAAATTCATAATTAATAATTACATAGCCGAACAAATCTATGGGAGTGACACATTTTCATCCTCATGGGACTATCATTTCTATAATAATGCATTTATGAAAAATAATTATTTTGGGGGTTGTAGATATTTGGTTATTTTTTCATCCAAATTTTATCCCTAAAAAACTGTAGAAAAGGTGAATGATCCATTTGAATTATAAAATATAGGGTTATTATTCATGGTAAATGCATATTGAAAATTCTAAATTATATCATACAGTGTATTAATGAATTCATTCGTGGTGTGGAATACTGATCAACGATCAATGGACTCTTTATATACATGTATCGATGTATATCATTACTTGTAGAGGAATATAAATATTTTTATGATACATATCTGAGGGAACAAATCACTGAATTTTTTTATTATCTATATTATTTATGATTGAATGTGGTTGATTGATCTTTGCATGGTGAAGTAACATGGATATAGGGATGAGAAGAGGTTATTGGAAATACCTCTTCTAGAAAAGATAAAATCATGAATATCAATAAAATAACATTACTATGAGTAATCACCACATATTTTTTTGATGATTTCGACTATTGATGATCATTTCCATCATCAAATTTACCCCCCATAAAAATTTTACTAGTTTTGTTTCTCTAGTTTTTAATATAAATATGTATTTTTAAATAAAATCTCATTTATAAATTTATCTTTTCATGAATTGAATATTTAATTATTAATAATAATTTTATTTAATAATAAAGCATCTCTATATAAAAAATAATCTCTATTATCAATCCTTATAACTATTGAACTTCATTCTACCCCCTTAAAAATTTTACCATTTGTGATTTTTGAGTTTATGAACTCAATATCATCAATTGAAATAGATAATTTTAGCTATTACATAATAAAATTATTTATTTTTTAGAAATATGAGATTTATTTAAACATAAATTATTAATCCAATGAACCATCCAATAAATTAACATCACATTTTGTTAATAATGTCATATTTACTTCGTCTCTATATCTATCAAAGATCTCTAATGATGGAGATGACTTAATCATAGAATAGTGAAAATGATTTCTCCTCATTCTTCAATATTCATTTTGATAAATTCTTCATCTTAGGTGGATCTTCACTCTAATTATATTACATTGATTTTTTTATTTATGATTCCCCCAAAAAATATTACCTCTATGATAACCCAATAATAAATATATCATTAAGGGAGAATTTTTATTAATTGGACAATTCATGGATTCGATTTACCTATTAGGCTTCTCTGAGGATATTTTAACCCATTCTATATCATTGATTGTGTGATCCATGAATAATTTAGTTGCAAAACTATGATAAATATTATTTGATGATGGGTTGTCTTTGACATCTAGATTCCTTCATGCATTAAATTTCCATCATCATTATTGGTCATTTGATATACATATGAAGAGAGATCCTTAAAAATAGTGGTATTACAGATTTTCAACCATTTAATAATATATCAATTATTTTTTCATTAAAAAAACTAAAGTAAATTAAAATTACTAATCATAAAATGGTTACACTAAAAATATCAAATAATAGAACATACATTTATTAACATTTAACTTTTAGAGACCTCCTTCAGAATTTTTAGATATAAATTGATTTTGAGTTAATGTATCAGAACATATTTGATCTATAATTATGGATTTAATATTGCATACATTTTTCTGGAAATGTTAATTTTGATGAATTTTCATCGATGTTTGTATAGTATTACATAAAAGGAATTCTTATAGGGTTATGAAATACATGTAGGGAATTAAATGAATATATTAAATAGAGATATTGATGACTTGACTAAAAAATTGTTCATTGTATCAAACATTATCAAATAAGGAGGGTGTTATAATATATATGAGAGGGATTCGTATATCATAGTTTTTCATAATCCCCCTTATACCAAATTAATATAATGGAGGTATCATATTTTATTTAGGGATATAAAAATCAATAAAATAAATCTAATGGGGTAAATAAATAGATTTTGATTGATATAGAGTATCACCTAATAATGACTAACATGAATAAATAAGTCCTATTATTATTGATGAGGATATATTTTACATTAAATTATAATAAACTATTGGTGTACAATATCCTTGGAAGATGTAGAGAAAATACTAATTGATGAAACATTTTGTAGATAAAATATTAGGGTCTGAGGAATTTTGATTCTAATATTTTTTAATTAATTAAAAAACAATATAAGGTCTTTCTTTTTAAATTTTTAGGAGATAATAAATTTTATAGAGTAGAAATTTACTATTATGATGAATAAAAAAAATAAAAATGGAAAAAATAAACCTATTAGTTATAGAATGAGTTTCTTTATATCTATAAATTGAGGCTATATAAATGATATTAGTTCAAGTTATCATTATAATTTATTAACAAATATTACATATTGATTTTATCTAATATGATATAATGAATCTTTAACTTAATCATATTTGTTTGAGAAGATCACACTTTATAGTGGATCAGTGATGTGGATTATTTTAATGGGATCAAATTTATTCACTATTATTATTTGTGATGATAATAGTGATGAATTTTTTTGTTATTTTGGAGAGATAGAATAAAATTCAATAATATATTGAATATTTAGAAACTATTTGATTATTGAATTTCACCAAAATAATGAGGTGTCTATGCTTGGAGTATCAAAACAAATCATTTAACATAGTAGTTTGGTGAGAATATTATATTCCTAATTGACTATAAGAATAAATTTTATATGGATAACGATGAATATGAAAATGAAATTTAAATGTTCAACACTAAATCATAAATAAAAAATGAATGTAGAAAAATATATGTTGGTTCATGTTAAGATTCATTAGATTTATTTTATATTAGATATCTCCCAATAAAATTGGCTAATTCAAAATCCAAAGGAGTGAATGAATTTTTTATTTGAAGAAAAATGATTGTAAATCATTATTGAAGGATTATATATCCTAAATTTGTGTTTTAGTTTTTTTTTCGTAGTTTCAAAATAATAGACTAAAACCCCCTATAATATTGATTTGATAAGGGAAACTTTATTTAACAGATAAATTATTTGAATTTGATTTCAACTATTTAAAAAACCTTATAAATTTCATATTAATAGGTGAATATTTTGGATGATATTATAATTATATTATTTTATGGAATAAAAATAATTATATTAATATTGTCAATTATAAAAATACATGAATTGTTTAATAAATAATTATACAAATACATATTTTTAATTTATTCATGTTGATATGAAAATATATATATAATATATATTTTACTAAAATATAAAATCAACCATAAATTTCATAATCATGGACCCTTATAAGTTAATAAGTTATGTTGAAAGTATCACATAATGTTATCTTGATACAATTAATGAGAAAAAATAAAATAAAAAACTATTTTGACCCATACATAATGTAGAATGTTAATAAATAATTTTTTATACAATCAAACATAATTAAAACTTATAAAAATATATTAGATTAGGGTCAAAGAAAATTAGATTGATAATATACTAATATTTGTGTTATTATTGATATATTTTAAAATAAAATAACTAGAATCCTCTTACAGAAAAACATATTCCCATTATAACTTATAAACCATTCTAAATACATCAATGAAAGGGTGATCTTAAAATACTAATAAGGGGTGAAATAATTTACAACATTCATAGAGAAGAATGAAGATAGGTAAATGAAATAAATAGACTATAATATAGAAACAATAGTAATAATAAAAATTAATTGGGTTGTTTCATTAACATAAATTTCATCCTTTTATAAATAAAAGTAAATAAAATGAGAAAATTTTAGAATGATATGTCAATTCCTTGATAAAAATTAATTTTTTTAGAATATACAATTTCATATAAATCCATAAATGATGAAATTTATGTAGAATCCATATACTATTGTTCTTATATTACTTCATATCATTTTAATGGATTATATAAAAATATTATGTTTATTATAATAATTATAATACATATTTTAATATAAGTTAATTTATAGTTTCTCATGTATTATCATTAAAAATTATATAGTATCCACAAAAGGTTGAAAAGGTGTGGTTGATTTCTAATGAATTAGTTGATATATGTTTCAATATAATATAATGGATCATTTATATTTAATCAATATTAAAAAATAATTTTATAGAATTAAGAGACTAGAAAAACAAATATGTACATTTGTTCATATATACACACATAAATACCATAATATATATATATATATATGTAAATATTTATTGAATTATTTTTTTGATATCAATTCATCCCACAATCTATATTGATATTAAAAAATTGTACAAAATAAAATGTTTTAGAATTATTATACATTTAATAAAAAAACTATCATTGTTAAATATAATTCTATATTTTTTAAAAATAATTTGAAATGAATAAATCTAATTCTCCAAAGATATTATTTGATAAAACTGAAAATTATTAAATCAACGTGGAATAAGTATAAAATGTACATAAGGCTACATATTACGTACCATGAATAAATAAATCCCATTATTCATCATAGATTAAAATAGGGATATTAGTAGAAAATAAGAACTTCATTACATTTATGAAATCCCATTGATTATATTGAACATTGAGAATCTATATTAGTAACAACCATACACGAAAAAATCTATATTACCAGAACTAACCCTATAATTAGAAAAAAAATGTCATGAAAGGAGAAATAATTATTAGAAATCCCTAATAAATTTTAATGGAATAAAAAATAATTATTAATTAAGAATTGTATTAATTTATTGGATTTAATTGGGAAATAAAGAAATTATATATTCAACTTAAAGGGGTATATAGCCATAGGATATAATATCGGTAATAATTTTTCAATTTTAATTAACTTTCATATATATAAAATATATATTGATTTTTTATGAGTTAAAATTTTATATTTTCATTTTAGAAAATAAATTTCTTATAAAGAGATTTTTTAAGCAGAATAAAAAAGATTTTAATTTCTTTGTAAAAATATATTTTATGTAAAAGTATTATAAATCATGAATCTTTGGTAAATTTAATACATTTAAAAATGATATAAGTAAATGCATTTGTAAAATACATGTAGAAATAATTAAAATTAATTAATCACATCGAAAAAATTAATATGTAAATCTATGAAATGCATATATAATTATTAACAAAAAATAATAATGTACTGATGTAAGTCGTTTTATTGAAAAATGTTTAATAATTCTTTATTCTAGAGATTTTAAAATATAATCCACATTATTAAAATTTTAAAAATCTTTTCGGTTTACTGTTTTTGATAATTAGGTCATAACTCATACATAAAAAATCAAGTATTACAATGCATACACTTCTAGTCAATATCCATTTTTTTACATAAAGAATGTTAAAAAATAAAACAATCATTATTTTCAGGATAAATCTTTACCATTATAAAAATTTATTTCATCCTTTATCATACCAAACCCTATACCGTGTAATTTTTTTAAAAACAAGGGATGACTAGAAAAAAGCATAATAATGGAAAAAATGAATGAAAATCATTAGTATAGTCAAAAATAAAAACGCATTAAATTTTTATTTCTTAAAACTCATTAGAAATCATAGAAATATTATGTTGGAGACACATAATATAATTAACATATCAATCTCGTGTTAACCAACACGAATGAAAAAACCTAATGGATGGCATCCATATTTGGCCTTCCTAATGAATTGGAGATCCATAATGGGGATCACCTTTCATATCTAGAGCTATAATGGGGCTCAACCAATCATATAATAAGAAATAATTGTTATAAATGCATAATATATTGACATATAATGGGATCAATAAATAATAAAATATTTCTCTCTACCATATCATGAATAAAACCCATGAAATCACTATTAATGTAATGTTTAAAAAACAATAGAAAATAAAATACCTCTTTATTGTAATTTTTTTTAAATCTAAACACTATGAAAATATTAATGAATTTATTTTTATGAAAATATAATTTTAAATTAATAAATTAAAAATTAAAACATTAATGATTCTTGATTGTGTGAAATTATCTTCATGTAATTTATGATAAAAATCATTTGCATCCAATTTTTATTAGAAACATTATAATGAAACCTTTTTTTGAAAATGAATAAAAAATAATAAATTTATAAAAAAAATTAAAGGATAAAACATGTGCATAAATTGTATATAAAATTTATATAATAATAGAAAACACTGTTTTGGATATTATTTTAGAAAACATGGATGTCAAAGAATATGATTTCTCTATTGGTAAGAATAAAATAAATAATTATTAAATATAGTCCCCTTTGAATATCATATAATTAAAGGGGTTAGAATAAAACCAGTAAAATATGTGTTGTAATTATAAATACATATAAAAAATTGGAAATAAAAATAAAAATATTCAAATTTAATTTCTCATTGGCAATTACTATGACATAATCATGATTTATATGTTTAACCCAAAAATGGGAATTAGTGTAATAATTCACCTTCCTCACATATATGCTCATTAAAATATGTGAAAACACGCTTTTATTTTTTACAGAATATTGTTAAATTATTATATAATTATATTGATATTTATAATACATTATTTTTTTTCTTTTATTAACATTTTACAACCATTTAATGAATATTATTTCGTTATTTTAATTATTTTTTGTTGCTTTCCTTTCAGGGTTAAATGGTTAGTTTATATGTCATACATTAGGGATGATCTTATAAATTAGGATTAAAACTCATTATGTGAAATTAAATATTATAATATAAATTCCATAAGTATTAATGGCCCCTTATATCATTTTTCTTTCTTATATGGGTATGATTTATTTGATAAAATGGTAATGATAAATATTTAATTTATTTTGGGGTTTTTCAGAACACCACGAACTGGTCAACTATTATTTAATATTATGTGTATATATTAGTTAAATAATGTTAAATAGGTTATAATATAACTATTTATAAATTATTCATCCCTATATATATTATTTTGATCATCCATGAAGGTTGTAGTATAAAATGAAATGTTGTTATCCCTGAGGAGAGTTAACTGTTATAATTTGGAACAATTTTACACTTCATTTAATAAAATGAAGAAATAAAAATTTCTAACATACGATTATACATAACAAACATAAAAAACAGTGTATAAATTTTTCTAGGGTTATCATTCTTTAATATATGAATGTAATAGGATGAAAATAGATGATTAAAATAAGATAATAGGCGTTCTTTGAGAAAATTACCTCTTGAATATCATATCCTTAACTGACCCATTGAGGACCCTAGATTTATTATTTTAGTGATATTGTAAATAATTTTGTGTGGGGAGAGTGTGAATGATAGGGTATGAATTATATGTTTGGAGATTAAACGATTGTATGGATAAATGGGGTGGTACTCATAATAAATGTTTTATTGGAAATTTACGGTATATTAATACCTCAAAACCCAAATAAAATATGTTGTTTTATGGTATTTTATGCCTTTATTTCTTATCTTTATATCTACTAATTATTTTACCTATATTGTGTAAAATATTTTATTTACCATGGAAAAAAAATTTATATTTGTAAATTAAAGTAACCTAAAAACATAATTTGGACCCCCCTTATTGAAATTATGTATTCTATTGTAAGAAACTAAATTTATATAAATAGTAAATTTATATTTAAATTTAATCCCGTAAAAACAACATGAAATCCAGTTTTTAACATGAAATGTTCAAAAGAATAAAATGTTTTTATCTCTAAATACAGTTTGAAATTGATTAATATAACATAAATTGGTACTATTTAGGTATTTTTGAAATAATTATATATTAAAATAAAATTTATAATTAAATTCAATTTGATAAATAAATTTTAACAAAAAAGTATTTTAAAAAAAATCATTATTTCTCTTTATCCATATAAAATGAATCCCCTTTCAGAAACACTATAACTGCACCATAATATAAGTACGATATATGTATTTCTAAAACAATGTTTATTTTTTCAAATACTATTTTTAAATTTTTTAAAAAATCTATATACAATAAAACTGCACCTTTAAAAAGAGAAAAAATTCCATATAAAAAAATTATTTTTATTCTTAAAATTGGATTTATTCATTGATTGATCCAAAAAAATAATTAGAGGAATTAAAAAAATTATTGAGAATAAATCATATAAATTTCATTAATATCATTCCCTAATATTGCTGAATTTAATTAATTAAGATATAATGTCCTTATAGGAATAATGTTTTTTAACAGTAACACATCCTTTATATTTAGTTGGTTTTTATTATCATTTCTAATTAGTTGGTAACAAATAAATTCAACCATAAATTTTCATAATTTATTTTATCCTTTTCATTACAACCAATGGAGATGTTATGATATACTTTTAATATTTATATTATAATACATAGTCATCTGATTAATCTCGATGTGGTTTATATTGTAGTTTATTGAAGATAGTGTTTTATTTTAGAAATCATGGATGTTAAATTCCCCCCAAACATAAATAAATTGAGTCCTTATAATTTTATCTTGGGATAATAATCTAAGGTTTCTACTTTTCAGAAAATAAGTTTTTTGAAATCCCACTTAAAAAATATGGTTAATAAATTTTCCATTAAATAAGAGAGAAAAGAATGTAATGTTTTCTCCTCATGTAACACATATTGGGATTCCATGTAGGAAGACATGGGTATGGAAGAAAAAACTATATAATAACCTCTAATAGAGAGTGAGAGAGAACATTTTCGTTATAAATTTAATGATCAGAAAATCATAAGTAAATGACGAGTTAAATGGCCATTAATCTCACGATATGAAATATAAACGGATATAGTTTTCTTAAAGTTCATTTTAGTTTGTTTCATATATATATTCCTTCATTAAATTCGAATATGATGAATCATATTTACCATAATTGTATAGTTTTATCCATTATTTAATTTTAACACAAAACTCAATTTTTTTTTCTAAATCTTGCATATCCAAGAAGAATTTTTTTAATTTGAAGAATCAGAGTTAAATTCTATGTATCAAAAATACTAAAATAAGAAAAATATATATTCTCAATTATTTGGGAATTAACAAAAGCCAAAAATCAATGAACATGATAATATAATTCTTTAAAAATAGTAAAACTATATATGATGAATAACTAATTCATTCACTAATATTCAATAGTGACACCTAATGTTAATCATAGAAAAATATAAATCCTTAAAATTTCACAAAACTAATCTAGACTATGATTGAAATACATAAAATCAATAGAATTTTTATCACATAGTCATATGATATTAGTCATTACATTTATCTCCAAATAACATCAATTACTCATGATGTCTTGTACCAAAAACTAATTTAAACAATCACATGATAAATAAAAAGTTGAATATAAATCAAACAAATTTCATAATGATAATTCCACATTTATTTCTAAAATAGAATCCTATATTATTTAGTTAACATTAATCATATATTATTCCCAACGTAGTGAAAATCATCTAAAAGAACATTATTCCATTAATCATTCAATCATTTCATTATCCCATTATTATGAATATGATAAACATATATTCCCAAAATACATTTAACCTTTATTCTTCAGATATTTTAATTTCGAAAACAATTTATATCTATTTGGGACGTCATGTTGGCATGTAGATGTCATGCAACAATTTCCCCCTTTAGTTTTATGTTTGATCCCCATGACCTTACCATATGTGATAGGTTAATAAGAATCCTATGAGTTTTTTTTTATGAAATACTAATAGTATTATCCTCATACAAATAAAAAAATTTAGAAACATCCTTAAAATAATCATATTATATTTAGCCATGAAATTTACCACATACAATTAATTTTTTATCCAAAAAACTATGAATCTATAATTACATTAAATTTGGTGAACATATAAACTAAAAAAATAACTAGTAATATTAACAATTTTCCCCCAAAACAAAATTCACTCTTCATTACATAATAATTTTCATATCATTCAATTAAGGGTTACACCTATCATAAAAATTAAAACCTTTTTCCACTTTTTAATGGTTTCAATTCAATACAACAAATGATTCAAAATTTATAAAAACAAAACCAACTATAGATTAATACCTAGGTGTTCCATGATTCCCTTAATATTCATAAAATAACAATGTATCATAAATCTGGAAACATAATACATAAACACATCCTTCGTTAAAATTATTCCAAGAACCAATAACCCTGATTTTTCATCTAATTCATTCAGAATTTATTCCTACTATCATATATATGAATTATATACCTTTGATTCATCCAATATAAATCTCAAGGTTTATCAATATCTTTATTTTTTCCCCACAAAATGTAAAGATAATTATTCAACAAAAAAAAATTTACATGATAAAAATTAGGAAAAAATTAACTCAATCACAATAAAATTCCCCAAATGTACACCCATACTAATTATTATTACTATATTTAAATATTTTGTCATCCTTAGGTATACAATAGTTCTAGATTAATTTATACACAGAAATTTAAATATTTCATCATTATTCATAATCTCATAACATGTATTTTCCATCTTATTCTTTAATATAACATTATTGTAAACAAAAATATGAATCATTTCATAAGACTCAACAATGTCAAAACAAGATAGAATACATAATTTATATATTTTATTTGCCATTTTCTATTTCATCATCTTCAACTGTAATGTCATTAGGTATCTATAAACATATATATATATATATATATGCGTGCATGTGTGTGTGTGTGGTATTTTAGTTCCCATTCATGATAATGCTTCCTTGGAAATCAATATTCACAATTACAATAACTCCCACTTTTATGAAATTAAATTTTATAATTGGAAAGAATATACTTTTCCAACACAGTCTCAAATGAATGCTTACTTTTTCCAATCTTTATTTATTTCATTATGACATCCATTACCAAAAATAAAAAATATTCCAATAATTTTAATACATTATCCTTTAATAATCATTAAAAATGATTGAAGAATATATTGTTGATTATTTTTACCCTAATGATCAATCTTAATTGAAAATACCTTTGGGATTATTTCAAATGTATATGATGCATTAAAAGACTCACAATGGTCTATGTGGTTAATCACTACTCCTAATATCTAGTTTATAATAACCAAAAGGGTCTTACATCTCTTATTTCATTTAGTTCCACCATTAAACTACCACCACATATTCTTTCACATCCATTTTTTACATTGGTGCATTCCATCACCCTCTGTTTACTAAAACATAAAATTATTGTGTGAGAATAAAAAAAATAGTTGAATAAATTCTTATGGGTTGGATAAATAATAATATATCATTATTCTTGTAATCTAAAATTGATTCAATTTATCTAAAATAACCATGCATATATCTATAATGATATCCTATTTTGTTATATATGACTTGTAACTTATGGTGACACAACATCCTAACCTATAAAATTATATAAATTCATCTCTCATAGCAAATGTTTTCACATAACATTAAACATTACATAATCATGTGATTCAATAATAAATTCTACAATAATACATTCCCAATAATATTTTAGGTTTATAGTTCTAGAAAACTAAGACAAAACACATACATAACAAATCAAATATTATAAATTAAACACATCGACACAGTATTAATTTTTTCACTAAAAAACAATTTAAAATAATACCATATTTATTATCATCATAATTATTCACAATTATTCATCTTTACTACCTATTTTCTATTACACACGGTTACACCCTATAAAAAAATTTAAACATTAGTTGTTATGAAATAAATTTTTATGGGTCTAAATGATAGGAAAAAATTAGTTCAGGGAAAAATGAAAACCCCATAATTTTTTTTTTGTATAAAACAAATTAAAAGAATAGAAAAATAATGTTGGTTTTTAGGAAAATCATTACAATATAACATTTATAGTAACCCTTAAAATAGATTAACCAAATGGATGAAATCCATCTTCATATTACCCAATACATAGAAGAGCTGAAATGGATCTCACTGATCATTTCTTGAGAAATAATAGAGATAAACATATCATATAATGATATTTAGTGGGGATCAACCTATTAAACATTGATCAATAAGGGGGATAAACATATTATTTATTGATCTATAATGGTATCAACGAATAATAAAAAATTTAATATGAACATATCATTAATAAAACCCTTTAAAACACATTTTAATTAACTCGTAAAAACCCTTTTAGATAATAAAATACCCATTTTTATAAAAAAACACATAAAAATATAAAAACCACACCAATTATATTGGAAAAATATTCATTGAAAAATTGTAGAAAATTTATAAAATAAATATTACTGCATTTAATATTTATTAAATAATATGATTCATGTTGTATATGTTATCAATTCATTCCATCACTTTTTTGAAAAAAAAAAGCAATGATGAACCTCATTTAGAAAATTCATAAAATAACACATTAGAAACATTATGGAAAAAATATATAAATTGATATAAATAACATTAAAATTCAGTATGAAATTTAAATCTTTTTTAGAAATAATTTTCATAATGAAGGACATGGAATAAAAAATATTTAAATGGTAACTTTAGAAAAATTATAACAGTACCTTATTAATATCATATCATTGAAGTGAGGGTATATAAAATGAATAAAATATGTGTATCTGAAGAAAATAAACATAAAAAAGTGTAAAGACAATATAGAATTTTAAAAATTCATTTCACACAAAATATTATGATAACATAATCAAGATCATGATGTTTGACACAAGGAATGAAAATTGGGTTAAAAATTTCCTTAACTCACATTCAACATCCCTAAAATGATTCAAAACCTCAAGTATAATTTTTCAAAAAAATTTAATAAATAAATACAAAGCTGTATTTATATTTATAATACCTTATATTACATTTTAATTAAATCTTACAACCCATTCATTAATAATATTTTTTATTTTCATTGTTTTTGGGTGCTTTTGTTCCATATTTTACTGGTTTGTCCAGTTGTGTAATATTGGGGATGTTATATAAAATTGGTAATAAAACTGTAAAACTAGAATAAAATAGTATTAATGAACCTAATGAATAATTAAGGGACATATATATCTTGAATTTTTATTTGAGGATGATTAATTTAAAAAAATGATTATGAAAAATGTTATGTTTATTCTAGTTGTTATTTTTTGATGACATAAATATATATATTTTTCTTTTTTAAAATTATATCAATATATTACATCCAAAACATATAATATATTATAATATACCTATTTAAATATTATTTAGAAGGAATTATACTTTTAGGAAAATCTCTGAAGGATGTAAGGGAAAATAAAAACATACTATCCATAGAGATTGTTAACTGCCATAATTTAGACAGTGTTTTCAATTATATGAATTATAAGAGGTAATAAAAAAAATATAATTCATTCCACAAGAAACTAAAAACTGGTGTATAAACATTAATCGAGAGTTATCATTCCTTGATGTATAATATCTAAACCGTTTTTGGAGATTTCTTAGGCTTGATTATAGATACTATTTTACTTAGAGTTGAGAAATTTTCATTTGGGTTTTACCATAGGGTGTGTTTGGGTAATAATTGTTTAATTATATAAAAAATAGTGTTGTTCATGGTTGGCACAACATTTTCCCTAACCGTGATGCATATCTTAACAAATTATGAAATAATGGACACATTAGAATTGCAAGGTTGGTGTTCATTTTTGTCAAACCATGCACACTATTAAAAGTAACTTTGCACCATTATAAAATAGGCTCACATTTTAGGCATATGGTAAGGGGAAACTATGCAACCCTTTCCTTTAAATCTTGAGTCGTAGTTTAATTATCCCAAAAATTTGTTTTATATTTTTTAACCCATATGTAATCTAAAAATGACCTCCATATGACTCGATATGTTATTCATGTATTGTAGAGCATCTAGGATGGATTTTAAATCCTTCCTAACCTATGTTATTCATGATTTTAATCCCACATCGAAGATATGAACCTCTCCAAGTATGTGAATCCTATTATTATGGGATTCACATTCCTCCTAATTTATTCTCACATTTTATAAAGTGTTTTTTTCTTCCAACATTGTTTAGATATATATTAGGTTTTTTGGATCTATATATAGTATTGTTGGTGAGATCTGTATTTTATGGTTCTATGTTTTTTATCATTATTTTTTTTAGATCTAGATATCATTCTACATTGATGTGATGATATACTATTAATGATTTCCATCAGGATATATTTATTAAAATATTTTATGTAGGTGGTCTGTGATTAAAATCATAAGGTCTTGAATGAAATTATGTGTATCTAATTATATAATTTCTATATATAATTTATATTTTTACTTTGTGATTTAATTATCTAAATTGGTGAATTATTTCGTCTTGGTAAAATTAACGATTGAATATATTGGAAGTGTTCATGGTGAATAATATAGTTGTGTAATTATTAATGGTATGTTTGTATTATTTAATTGAGTAATTAATTAATTAATTAATTAGGGGATATATATATTTTAGAATAGATAATTTAATTTTTAAACTAATTATGGGATATTGTGATTTCAAAATTGAATAATTACTTTTGTAATTAATTATAGGATAGAGAGATTATAAAATGAATAATTAAATTATGAATTAATTTTTAGTATATTGGCATTTTGGGTTTTGATTAATTAATTATGAAATTATTTAAGTGAACATATGTGAGAAAATAATTCTTGAATTAGTAATGAACTGAGAAAATAAATTAATTGTTGAGTTAATTGATTAGACTGATAAGATTAATTAATTGTTGAGTTAATTAATAATATTGAGTTGAATAATTAATATAAGAGTTAATTAATAAGAGGGAGAAGATAAATAATTTTTCGAGTTAATTATTGATATTTATAAGAATAATTAGTTATAAAGATAATTAATTATATTTTCAATATGAATTAAATGTTGAATTAAATAATCATATCATGACGAATAATTAATTTTTTACTTAATTAATGAAATTAATATTATTAAATAATTTTTGAACTAATAAATGAAATTATAAACTTTAAAAATTGAAGCCATTTCATAATGGAGATTTATAATGGTAATAATGATTTTTTTAGATTTAGATGACATATAGAATTCTAAGAGTAGAATTATAAAACATTATATCCCCTAGGTATATTCTGGACTCCGATGTGGGATGATGTGGGGAATGGTGTGTTGGTGTCCTGAGAATCATGGGGAGTTTATGTGGCTAAATAAATAACAATTTGATAATTATATAATTGTTTATTTATGCATTATGTTTATTAATTTATAAAACTACATACACTATTATTGACAAAATATTATTTTAGTCACCATTGGTGGTGGCCTAATGAGTTATACTCACCACATACTAGGGATACCTGATCTGTACCTAAATTTATTTTATTATTCCATGATAGGTTAGAGGAGATTCACCTGTGATAAATGGATTATTAAGGAATGAAGCATGAATGAGGGAACCAGACATGGTCTCGAAATGATTAGGAGTTGTCAGTGACATTACATTTGAGATGTATTTTAACACATGAAACATACTTTAGCAATAGAAATATACTGCTTATTTTTGATATTTTATTTCCTGTTTTTATTATCTTGTAAAACTATTTTTGTTCTGGTTATGATAAACTTTGGTTGTTCGGTTGTTTTTTGTTTATTTCTATAATTTTATTAATTTGATAAAATATGGTATTGTCTCTCCATTATTTATATTAGTCCCTCATTGTCAGTTAGCATCATATGGTATATAGATAGTTGTTCTTGTGATCATGTGACTGACCGATATGGTGCACCAGTGGATGGAACCTAGTTAGAAATGATAAAAAATGGTATTAGAGCGTGGTGGTCAATTATTTTCTATTTTATTACTATTTTTAAATGGTTTCTAGGAGACTAGGAAGAGTTGGGTCCTGGTCAAGATCTGACACATGGGAGTATCAAACCCTTGTTTGGGGGAGAATCAATTTTCCCATGGTGGGATAGTTTTTTTTGTTGTTTTCTATTACAGTTGAATATTATTTCACATTAGATGAGTCAGTTGTGGTGTTATCTGATTATTGTTTCTGAAATTTTTTATGAATTAACCCATGGCCTTTTTCATACATGATATTTTAGTTTGCTTGAATCATATTAGGAACTAAAGATTATTTCATGACATGCATCGTTTTAGGAAGACATGTAAAATATGTTGTGGGATGTTGTTGAAATTAACTCTTTTCCATTTGGTGATATTGAATTAAAGATGGTTCCTCATTAGAAATTTATTGTTTTATAATAATTAAGGATGATAGAAAGTGTGTGTCAAAATGAGAAACATGAAAAATGAAAACGAGTTACCATTAATTTTAACATTCACCTAGGTTTATTTGAATTATTAAGAAGTGTAATGATCGCAATTTATCCCCCACATACTTATAGATACATTTTTCAAATACCTCACCCTATACCACCACCAATTAGTTTTTTATAACATTAAAAAACCATATTAACATAAACATTTAACCATAAAGAACATTCACTACATCATCTTTTGGATATCCTTAAAAAACAATGTTCACCTTACAGATTTTAAAATTCTAAATATTCAATCTGTTTTAACATCATCGCCTCTCATAGAGTCTCCAGTTACCCTGTTTCAAGTTTCAAATAATAGACCACTAAAAATGAATCAATCCTTGAACCCTACATCATTAGATTTTAATATGACAACACTTCATCAACAACTACACCACCACCACCATCACATCACCACTTTCACTTAAAAGTTGTAGTTTTTCACTTCAATCGTCACCATCATCCATATAGCCTGAAATCAACCCATACATTTCCAAACCCCATGCCCATTTCCAAACAACACTCATTGCATGAAAATCAGTTGATCTCATCAGCAACCAAAACAGACCAAGATCATCTGAAGACACCATTATCATTCAAAAATCTATAATAATATACTCCAATTAGACCAAAGGGGGAGATTCCTTGCTGGATGAACCTTTTAGAATCCAATGTCCACTCAAACATCACCTCCAAAAACATCTATGGAGACCACATCAACATTCAAACAAAGGAGTGTAATTTTAGGATGTCATTTTAGATTTGCTAGAAAATTGTTTCCAAAGATGACCCTACCTTCAATCAATCACTGCCTCTCCATTCAGAGATCCCGACTACCAAGAAAACAGAACAAACCATCCAAAAAACCGCTACCACCCAAAGAATTATTGTATAAGATCGTCGAACAACTCCAAATGAATATCATCCTAAAGATCCTCCATAATAAAACTAGAAAAGATGATGATTAAAAAACATCTCTGATAAGGAACCCCATAAAAAGATACCATAACACATAATAGAAAAAAAGAACACAATGAAAATAGAGAGGATGACTCGAGACTGCAACTACTCCCACTCCAACACATCCTATATTAACCTGAAACCGACATAAAACCTTACCATTATGGGTACAAGATTTATGGGTTGGCTAGAAAGAGATGAGGTGAAGAAGAACAGTAGATACCACCACCGAAAATGACCCAAACATCCTAAAGAACATCCATGTGAACCATGATTTTGGAGTTAATTTCATAGGAGAAGGATCGATGAGGGGTGATGACAAGAGATAGGATACCAAAATAGGAAACATACTTCTGTAAACCATGGATGGAAAATTTGATAACCAAAAGAGAGAATCAGTCCATGCCTGGAAAGAATTGCATTTTCTACAGAACAAATGGGAACCAAGGGAGGAATGAAATATGATATAGAAGGGATGCCGAGGACAAGATAATCATGGAGTGATATCACCACTAAATGGTACCATGATACCATAAGAGAATGAGGATGAATTTTAAATGAGGGGGGACTCTGAGAACACTGATAGAATCATTCCCCCTCACCCATTGTGACAAGAATATAGTTGAGAATTCCAATTTGGGTGACTTATCTGATTACATTTCTGATTTTTTATGAAATTATTTGATAAATTAGAAAAAAATAATCAAAAAAAGGTCACTATGAAATGAAAATTATAGGTTTGAATCTATTAAAAAATATATTATTGTTAAGAAATAATTTCCCAGTGGCGGTCGCAAGTATTCTGAGGCTCATGATGAAGATGTGTTGGAGCAACGACATATTGTATTGGATATTAAAGGAGGCAAGGGTGTTGAGTGGGGTGCTCTAAATGCAACCTAGGGATCAGCATGGTGACCCCTGAGGTTGAGATTTGGATTAGCTTGGCCTATGAAGAAGGCTGTGGTGCATCAGAATAACCTGACTGTTTCTCAATACTTTATGAGATTGAGGCAGGACCTGGTCGAATCTTCTGCCTGTAGTGAGTGGATCTACAATGGTAGTGCGAGGGGAAAAATTGGTTCTGTATGAGGCGAACAGAGTGTAAATAAAATAGTATTCCCCTAATGATATGGGGGAGAAGAGAATGTATCATGGGATTAAAAGTCATGAAGAGTTTTTTCAGGGGTCAGGGGTACCAATGCAACAGTGTCTCCGAGGATTCCTTGTTTGGTAGAAGTTTCTATTGTAGGCAAGGATATGGAGGCAACAAGAAAAAGGGAAATGAATATGAAGATTTAGGGAGTACCATGTGCAAAAAGAGAATTGGGTAAACTAGGGAAGTGTATAAAGGGTGGGGGAGAGTTATTCAGAACCTGAAACTACCTTTCGTAAACATTAGTAATCGTTTTGAGGCCCTACGATTAGACTATTTAGAACATGCATCGAGTGGGGAGTACATCCCCTTAGGTAAGGAGTTTGGGGAGGTGGAAGATGATCTTCCCTCTATGGAAAGATTACAGGGAGGATCTAGTAGACGGCTCTACCACCCAAGAGGGAAGAAGTGGGAAAACGAAAATAGGGACCCGGGTAGCTGCATCTTGCGTAAGAGGATCAAATCCAAATGTTGTAAGGATTACTCTTATCTCCCAAAGCCCATGCACATGATATCAGCGAAAAAGGGTCGAGACAAAGTACTGGTTTAAGAGGATCATAAAAAATAACAGGAGAGGGATGATGACCTGTGGTGTGGAACTGGATTGGATGAAGATCCAAGGCCAGAGAAGCAAGGACCGGATAACAATGATTATGAAGAAGATGACCAGGCTCAGAAACATGATTCCCTAGTGGTCCATGTTGCCCCTACTCAAGTGCCTCAGGAGGGTAAAGAAGCTGATGAGAGTGAACTGGTTGTTATAATGATAGTCACTATGTGGGATGCTGTCATAGAGGCCAAATAGAATCCATGTGACCTTTTTATGCACTCTGAATAGGAGATGCTTGAGAAGGTCTTGTATTTAAATTCTTCTAAAGTGGATGTAGAAAGGTTGAATAGTGAACCAATTAAAGTGGAGACTAATGAGGAGCAGGAAGATTTGATAACCAAGAAACACATAATCATGACCATAGGCTTCAATGTAGAAAAGATAATGGCGGAAGAGATTGTGCATACGTGGGCCAAATTGAACTATCAATTTGAAGATAAAATAAGAGTTGAACCCGCTAAAAAGGTATCTGAACCTCCCAATATTTTATAGATATATGATGATTACAGTATGTTAATGATGGTCATTAAGGATGTTTTAGGGCTTGATTCTACTATTTTTACTTGATGTATTCTCACTTTCTTCAACAAAATTGATCCTTTAAATAAAAATTTAAATTTGTAGGATGATATATTGCTATACACTAAAGGCGAAGAGAAAACAAAATTACACCCTTCATAATAGAATTAAACTTAGAAGATAACATAATGTAGTTGAGAACTAGGTTAGGCTGTAAAATTAAAAAGCCGTATAGGGAACATTCTAAGGATAAATAAAGAGATGTCAAGACTAAAACTGGAAATATAAAAAAAATCCCAAATATTTGAAATTAAATAGACCTGAATATTTATAGAAAAGTGATAACCCTTCACATATGAAAACCATAGTAAATAGGGGAATTATGTCAGAGTTATATGATGATTTAAGAAATAATGTAAGGTTTTAGGATAATATAATTATCTACCATTTTTATATAATTATACCCTAATATCACTTTTTAACAAATGATAAAAAACAATAATAAAAACTTTTAGCTTATATTTATGCAATTATTTAAGAGATAAAATATTAAAATGATTTCTATGTAATATTTAAACAAAATCTCATATTTTATCACATTTCATGAAATATTTTTGGATATCAAGAGTTACAAGGGTGAGAGGTCAACAATTTTATATATGAGTGCAATGATATAGTCTAAATAAACATTCATTCCAATTTAAAATATACAGATAGTTTCTCATATCATAAAAAATCAGTATACATTCGGTAATTAAGATCTTTTATTATATAGGTCTGATATTTAACAATATTAAATGTACAATGTTAAAAAAAACTATGATAAAAACATTAAAGTGACTATAGTTCACTACTGATACATGATATGGTATTTTCCTACCCATGTGGTAGTGAATATGACATATTTTTTGATTCATGAAAACATTAATTCCGTATAGACTTCTTAATTTCATAAACTGTAATGTGTAACACAGATCCCCTAATTGTTGTAGCACATTCTAATCTATTATTGGGGTTACCATCGATATCTCATAGGGTAATATTACCACTCCAATTGGTGATGACGATGTGGAATTTGAAGAATATATAGTCCCCATATAAGGTAAGATTTATGATTATTGATGTTTTAGTTAATGTGTTATAGATATTGTTATAATGTTATGTCATTATCCCCATAATGATTTTACCACTCAGAAAATGTCATCAAAATGTTGATGATTTTTTTTGAATCAGAGTGTAAATTTGAGATGGAGTGGATTGGGAGAGTGGGGAACCATATTTGAAAATAAATTGCTTCGGACTATGAAGTGATACCTCCAAACCCTAGATATATTCATGTTATTTTTTCACAATCTATTTATATTTTACATCCCTCCCATGAACCCTCCATGAACCTTCTTCTTATTCCTACCAAATTGAGGAGAGAGAGTTTGTTGAAGGTGTATTTTCTACTAAAAATGGGTTTTTTTGTTGAGGTTGAGTCCCTAATAAATTTTCATTAGGTTAGGGTTGGAGCTCAGTAATCTGAAACTATTTAATGTGAGTTTGAAGATAATTTCAATTTTTTACCTGAGGAAGAACGTAGCTCTCTACCATTCTCATTTTATTACATGGATGATGAAAAAGTTGTTCTTGAATTTCAATTGTTAGAAGTGAATTTATAATATACTTCCTATGAATCACCTAGTAACATTCATTCTAAAAGTAATTCTACTATTGATTGTGAGTTGACACTATTCACTATTGCTAATTTTTATGAACCTGTTCATGATAGAACTATGGTGTAATGTGAGTGTGAGAAATTCAAATTCTTTCTAATTTTGATGTTAGTTCTAGGATTCATAACTCAATTCATTATTCATTGTTTACAAATATGAATTTTAAAATGTTTTATGGAAGGAAGACTAGTTTTAGAATATTTGAGCTTTTATTTCAAACTCTCCAAGCTACTGAGTTGTCTGACATAATGTAAAAAATTGAATAACTTTACACTATTTAAGTTCACTAAATTTTATAGAGTTCTATAAGGATCTTTATAGGTACCCATTTTATTTGTGTTTGTACATTCTGATTTAGTTTTTCATTGGGGTGTGATATGGTGAAAATAAAATAATGGCAGAAAAATGGTTTTTGGTGGTCGGTGAACCTTTAATGAAAATTGTGCTCCATAAACCAAGGAAATGTAATACCTTGGATAGTGGGGTTTTATATGGTCAGAAAACAGTTTTTCAAACTGGGCAACCCTTAAATAATTGTTACATGGTTGGAACACTATTAGGGAAAACTATATTCCCCTTCTAAGTAAACTATGTGAGATTTATAATGGGTCTATAATAGAAGTTTTTTATTCCCTAGAACCCCTGAAACATCAAACATATATTCCAATATCAGACCAAAATGATTTTGGATGAGTTTAGAGCTTTTCTAAGGAAGTCATAGGTTATCTGACCTCCTTTATTAATAGTTTGATTCTAGAATAAATGGTCAGCACCTATCATAATAATTAGATCATATCCCATGAGTTTCCCCATTCATCAGTTTATTAATTATGGGAAATTATTATTTTAAATTTGATAATTAATCAAGGCATTAATTATGAGATATTCTAATTATTGAAATGGATTTAATTAATTGAGAATTAACAAATTGAAAATATTTTGCAAATTCATTGATGAATTGTTGAATTGTATGAATTTTATTAATTAATTTTTATGTTAATTAATGATAATTGTTTTCAATGGATGATTATTGATTATTCATCATGATTAATATGATATATTTATTTTTTTTATATTGGTGTTATATATATTTTTTCTATTTGTAAATTTTTGATAAACATGTGTGGAATAGTGTCTGCTCATTCCAAAGACCATGTGTGCGAGACATGGTTAGCTTCTCTCAAAGCCTGTAGTGGTAAACATGTTTGTGACATGTTCAACTACTTCAAAAGACATATCTGTGGGACATGGATGACTACATCTGAATATTGTCATGATAAATATGAGTGGGACTTGGTTTGTTTCTTCCAAAGACCATGACATCGAAAACATGATGACGATGATCTAAATTATTGGAATCAGACAATGGTTCCAATTATACTTATTATTAATTGAAATGAAAAGGTTAATGGGATCCCATTGGTTTAATGAATTATAGATTTATAATTTATAGTGGTTCAGACTCCGACAAGGTGAAAATCATGTATTGAATTTCAGGTGTACTTGGCAATTGGGGGGTTAATGTTGTTTACTATTGAATTATTGAAAAAATTGATAACTAATTAATTATACATAATATTTATTTCTTTATAATATTGTATACACTCTTGAATGGAAATAGTTTCAGACATTGTTGGGGGTGGCCTACTAAGTTGTAATCACACCCAAATTTGGATACAAGATCAGTTCAAACATAAAAATTGTATTTTTATTGAAGGGTTGAAGGAAAAGGCCCTAGGATAGACTGTTGATTGTGAAGAGATATTTGTTTTAGAAACAAGACATGCTTGAGGTCCCACATAGTAGTTACTATTTTCTATATTTATAGATTTCATTTTAGAATCTAGATACGTACAATAAAATGAATGTTTTTCTACATTAACCGGATATTGTATTTCTTATATTGATTATCATGATATTATAGTATTTTTATTGGTTATACAAGTATATGATATTATTTGTTTTTCTTCTGATGTATTGTTATGATAACAAAGGTTATAATCCCCTTGTCATAGATTTATCAAACAATCAATGCTAGTCATAAGGCTCTAGTATATAGGGAGGTGCACTTGAGGTCATGCGACCAACTAGCTCAATGAATTGTTGTACGAAAGCCAGGTTGGGATGCTACCAAGTGGTATCATATGGCTTTTCTTTTTTATCGCCTTATATTTTTTCATACATTTCCAGAATATAAGATATTACACATGAAAAATTTGATCCTTGGTTATATGGTTTTTCACGAGAGTATTTAACCCTTGTACGAGGGAGAACACAAGTACCCATGGTGTGAATTGTTGTTATTGTCATTTTATATTACAATTGAATATTATTCAACCTTGGGAGACACACATGTGGTGTGATATGATTTTTGATTCAATTGTTTGTTTATATTTTACTAATTGCATAGTATGGCATTAGAGTTTAGTTTAAATTCATGATTATAGGTTCTTATTGTGACTATGATATGAATTATTTTATGCATGTAAAGATGATGTGTTATGGGTAAGTTTTGATACATGATACTTTTTTCCGTTCCTGTGAAGTTAAACATAAAACGGTGCCTAATATCGACTTGAAAATGGTAAACCGATGAAAAAAATAATGTGATTATATGGGTATCTAATGATATTTGAATACTGATAACATATGAAATCTTTTTATCCAAGAACTAGGGGTAGGATTGTTAGAATTTGGGAAAATTCAATGGTTTTGACTGTGTGGAGAGACATGCGGAAAAGACCTTTTGTGACTATTTTTGTTAAATTCATTTCTCTAAAATGTGTATATGTTTTCAATTGAATCATAAGGTGCATTTTAATAATTGTATACTTATTTCTCCAAAAAAAATCATAGGATGACGAGAGGACACGTTATTGGATAATCATCTAGTGATGGAACCCGAGGCCCCCATAGTGCCAGGTTGGGAATTAGGAGATTAGTTCCGAGAATACATACATCAGTCATAAAATTAAGGGAAATAGTTCTAGGGTGGGTTCCAAAGAGTATCTCATACATGAATAGGGATTAAAGTCGCATCTCCCACCTACATTTAATATATATATTGAAACAAAGCATAAAGATTCCTCAGATGAGTCCATCAAGTTGATTCATTACCACTTTGATAATTTTACTGAGAAGTGGGTCATGTTTGCTACTAATTTTCTCTCTGGATGAGTAAAATTATAGTGGGAAATTCATTTGTTGAAAAGATATGACGTGGGTATACCATTGAATGAATTTTCAAATAGTTCTTATACTATTTATACCAAGAAACACAAACATAAGAGAGAGTATATGATTTCATGCGAATGATTCAACGAAGCATATATGTGATGAACTTTTTTGGACAGTTCATTTATTTGAAATGCTTTCTTCTAGTGTTGTAAGGGAATGAGATAGCTAAGGAGGGACATATTCATGATTCATTTTAGTGAGATATTATATACCAAGTTAAAATTATTTAGTTAATGAAGATTTGGAGGGGTTAGATCAGACTCTCATAGTATATGGGAATTTGAAGGAGGACTCTACTAAGGTGTAGGTGGTTTCATCTAAATAGATATGGGGAATGAATTTCAAGTGAAGGAAGCGTTGATATGAAAAATTTAACTCGGAATGTGATAAGAATAAAACATAAGAATAGGGACCAGTTTTACATGACATTAGACCCAAGTTTTGTCACTAGTGTGATATGGTGAAACTCTTTTGAAAACATAGTCCTAGACCAACAATATAATACTAATGTTTAAAAAATGATGTACATATTTAGAGGTTCTGTAGGAATAAACAACATATACTTAGTGATGAAGAAGCTAGAATAATCTGGGTTGGGGGAGGTGCATCTTCTATGCCATATCAAAATGGTATATAGAATTCAACTAGCCAAAGTAGAAGAGGTAGTGGACGTGATGATTCTCCCCCAGAACAATTATACAAGTAGTGTTTTGCAACATAAGGGAGTCAAAACACATAACAAGGAAGAGGGTCTAGACAAGTACATAAGAAATAATATAAAATTGTTGATATAGTGGAGGACCTTTACAAGTGAGAGGCTCAATTCTCATAGATTCGGTATTATCTACTTCATAATGTGATGTGGGTGTCACTTGTTAATTTATTTCTGTGAAGCATATTAATTGTTTTAGCATAGGGATAGTGTTTGTGAATTTGTTTATGAAAATAGATATAACATTTGGAGTGTGGGGGTAGAGACACTAGTATTTGAAATTCATTATTTCTTGGTATCATGGAGTATTGTTTTCTATTAGATCATTATATCATCTTAATTTCAGTATTCAACCTAATTGTGAGTATGGACTTGCTAGTTCCATATTGAGGCCACATTGAAAACTATCAAATAAGTATGAATATTATATCTTGTATAGATGTTATCAATATTCATTGTGTATAGTAGGATATCTAGGAAGGCTGAGCAGGATCAATTAGTAAGGAACTAGTAGGGAACACATTTAGAGACACATGTCTTTTTCTTAATGATGGAGGTGTTAACCAATATGACTTTCAACCTGTAGTGGAAATCATTATGGATGTATTTCAAGATGTTTTAATACAGTTACCATCAGATAGGGATGTGGAATTAATTATTGAGATCATGAATAGGGATGATGTGGTATCTACAACACCATACAGAATGTCCCCAATATAGCTTCAAGACCACAATTCCTAGTTGCGGTATTTGATGAATAAGAGATATATTAGTCAGAATATATATCCTTAGAGATCATTAATGTTGTTTAGAAATAAAGATGACATGAATTTTCACATCTGTGTTAATTATCAGAAATTGAACAGGATTACTATTATGAACTTGTATCCTCTTCAATATATTGATGATCTATTTGACCAGTTGATAAGATATTATGTATTCTTGATGATAGACTTGAGATCAAGGCACTATCAGCTGAGTGTTCAAAATTTTTATATAATGAGGATTGAATTCAGAATCAGGTATCGCCTGTATGAGTTCATGAAAAATATATTTGGATTAATGAACACACAAGAATTGTTTATAGACGTGTTGAATATAATATCCCATCTGTAAGTGGAGAATTTTGTATTGTTGTCAGAAAATGACATATTGGTGTACAACAAGACTCATGAAGATCATTCCCATCATCATAAAAGTATTCTTGAATACAATGTGAGAGCATCGACAATATGAAAAACTATATATGTTTTAGTTATTTATTTATTAGTCACAATTTGTGGAACACATCATCTTCAAGGAGGGTTTGTTAGTGGATACGGTGAAAGTACATGCATGGGTTTCTTAGGATCATCCTATGAATGAATTCAATATCCACAAATTTATAGGGTATGAAGGAAATTATCATAGATACAACTAGGAATATTACCATTTGGATGTTCTAAATTTGAGCCCCAAAATGAAAAGGAAAATGTTTTAATGGTCAGATTCTTGGGAGAATCTATGTTAATAATAGAAGAAGAGTTTCACATCAGCACCAATTTTAATCCTACCCGAGCCAAGTGATAAGTATACTATTTATATGGATGCTTCTAATATTGTATATAGAGAATTATTGATGTAAGGAGATTGATTCATATCATAATGATTGTAGAGACCCGAAGCTTGACGTACATAGACATTACATTACTTTTGCGGAATACTTGGTACATAAAAAAAACACACACACAAGGATCTTAATAGTTTAGTATCTTTGGAAACTCGGAACATAATCTTCTAATCGTGGTGAAAGATCTTCAATATCTCCCATAAAGATCTTCCTTTTTTTTTACTTAAAACCCTTTTTTTATATCCTGGGGAAAAGAAAACATAAAAGGGTGATCTCAAATGCTCAGTAAGGGTAAACAAAAGAAATATCAATCACATCATATACACAAGCACATAACTTTTGGAAATCTTAACTTGCAAAAGAGATCATAATTTAATAACATGGGATAAATCATGGCAGTGAAATGTAATCACAATAATCATAACTTAAAACATGAAACTTTGTGGAATTCACACATAATTATAGAGAATCATTTCTTGTTAGTCAAGACTCATTGCCAAGACTATCTTAGTGGACAAAGTCCCTTTCTGAATCGAGTAACCCTCGTTTCAGTCCTGTTTCACTGAACCGGTATAACCTACCGTTCCGGCCCTGTCTATCTCATGAGATATAAAATCTTTACCCAATGCATTGGAGGGAGATATAGGTCCCACCCATCTCATAATGAATCATTTCTTATGTGTGCCACATAATCATAAAACATACATCATCGCATAACACATGTAACAAAAATGGGATTCCTGAAACATCATGACATCATAAATCAATTCATATAAGATAAAGGAATTCATAAAAATAATTCCATCACAACATGATCAAATCAATTTAATAATAGGGATAAAAACATAACCCTTTATTATCTTAGATGGAAAATAATTTTGATAAAACACTTGAACTCCATTCTTGAGGAAAATATCCTTTCTTCTTCAAAAACATTATTCCTTTCATAACATGTCATACAACTTGAAAATAAAAGAAGTTGATTAAAAATAAACATGAAAACTTGTAAAGGAAACTTCTTGGAAATAATGTTTTAGAAATCCATTCATGTCGTATAAGTTAAAAAAACATTCTTCGTACTTTTGTCGGAAAAGTCAAAAAGTACCTCGTACAAAAAAAACGACAAAAGATTCCTTTCATATTCATTACTAAAAACTCACCGAAGGGTAAAATTGGATTTAAAATATTGTAAGTGGATGGAAACAATATTACATATTGAGGGAACATGGATGTGGATTATAAAATACACCCCAGTAAATACTTACGAATAAACAATCTCGGATAAAAATGAGATTGTGATATTTCCGTTACCTTAGGTCCGATTTGCTTGGTACGTGTCCAAAGCTCCTGTATAATGGTTTAAATAATGTCATTGACTTATTACAGAATCATATTCATTGTTATGATATCATATATGGTTCACTTATGACATTATATTACCCGTTCTTTTGTAAACTCCATGTTAAAGAAGCGTTTTGGGTAAAATCGTTTCATTTATCGAAGGTGTTTTGACTTGCTGTTCTTGACATTATTATTACTTATATCATGATTTACTTACTTCAAGAATATAAAATATGATTTATATATCATATATATTCAGTATATATATATATAATAGATAGATAAATGAAATGAAAAACACCATTAATGGAGACGGTAGTCCGTACGTACGCATGAACGCTGTTTTCCTTTCCTTATTGTCTTGAATGGAAGTAAGTAGATGACATACATATATACATATACATAAATCCAGTAGCTTTATAATGTCATATATTTCATTATTATTTCTTATATATACTTTATAATCATTCTTAAATAGTTAACATGGAGAATGAATCTCATCGCGTCGTGGAGACGGTAGTCCGTACGTACGCACGAGCGATGATATCATTTCCATAAATATTGAACTGAATTGGAGTGGATTATACAATATATCAGAATAAATATGATGTTGTAATAACTACGTATAGTTATTCTTTACACCATTATACCCATCCATGTAAGGTGGTGGTGGAAAATAGATTACACCACGGCGTGGAGACGGTATTCCGTACGTACGCACGCGCGGTGATTTCTTTTTCCGTAAGATGGATAGATGGTGAAATAGGGTTGTTTCATACTTATAATAACATATCAGTATATGAGTGATACTGATGTTATTACTTCATAATGAAACAACCTAAGAATAAGAAGTGGAAGAAGAAATAAAGATGAAAGAATTGGTAACGGTAATTACCTCTTCTTTGAAGTGCCTCTTTGAGACCTCCTCTTAGGGCACTAGAATTGGTCTTTGAGGAAGACCAGAACCTCTAGGATGTTGCTAGGGAAGTGGAGAAGAGATTTATTCAGGGGTTGGCCGAGCTTGAGTGCTCAAATTGGTGTGAGGAGGAGGGGGAGGAGGTGTCCTTTTATAGGGGAGGAGAGGGGCACCTTAGGAATATCTCAAAATATTATTTTATATTAAAGTCAAAATCGGTTTATAATGGTTCCAAAGGGTCTTATTTCGAAGCTAAAGTGGGTATGGGTCGAAATCCTATCAACCAATAGAATTTAGAAAAGTTTAGGATATTATTTTAACCTTATCAATTAGATTTAACTCTAAGTTAAATAATTTAACTTTTACCATGTCTTTTTGTTTTCTTTCACTATATGGTTAATAAACTTACTATAACATGCCAAACGAACCCCAAATTGTTTATTATTAATATATATATCCTCATCTTAGTCATTTGGCCGAACCTTAGATTTTTAGGAATACAATAACAATTAATAATATAATATTTGATTTAAAAACTATTTTGTGTCAATTTTGACACTATTTGATATATGATTTTTGTGAAAGTCATAACAGAATTAAATGTTCGAACCAAGTTTATTAAATAAACATTAATATATCATAGTAACCTAGAAAATTAGTGGAATTCATAAAAAATCTCAAATTACATTTATTTTGGTGTTTATAACATCAATTATGTCAATATTTCATTAATAAGATAATTACTGCATCATCGTTGTGTCATAAGTAAATTAAATTATTTTATGTCTAAAAATTACAAATAAAATACCATCATGTAGTAAATCTTTTTAGCTTTCTAATTAATATTTAAAATTGAATATGTCTTATGTATAACCCCATATTAAAAATGATTTACTTATTAAACTTTGATTTTAACTATTTTAACCTTTCTTTAAATAAATTAATAATAAATGTCCTAATCTAATCCAAGTGGGCCTAAATGGTCATATTTTATTCCTAAGTTTGTTTTTGGTCGAATTACACTTGTCCAATAGAATTAGGACATGTGTTAGGGTAATAGTAATATCATATTTACCCTTAGTTACCCTATTTACTATTAACCGCGGTAAAAAAAGTAAAAAGTTACTATTCACCAAAAAATTATTTTCATCTCATTGAACCACATTTTAGTCCTTGATATTAACAGTGTCTCTCGGATTTTCAAAATTCCATTCACAGAAGCGGCAAAAATAAGTTTTATGAAAAATGCAGTTTTTTTAACTACCACTTAGTAGTTTCACTATTCATCAAAAATTGATGTTTTTCAGAACAATGCCAAAATTTCATCCTAATCTATATTTCATATTCTGAATTCAAAAATGAAATCTATTTTACCAAATTAATAACATAGAAGTTGCATTAATTAATTTTATAATTAAATCCTGCTGTTAAAATAAATAGCGTGTTTTTAGGAAACAATATATATCAAAAGATTGACACTTGATTATGTCTGGTTTAAATGTGAAATTACAACCAATGACCAACATTGTATTAAATTGTAAAAATATATTCTAAATATACTTTAAAACCACTCAAATTAATAATTTATCACTATTAATTATTTTGATTAAAAAATTTGAATTTAATTATAATTTAGTAATTTTCACTATTCATCAGAATATGAAAGTTATCCGAAAAGTACCAAAATTTCACCTTAGGCTAAATTCGATACTCCGAATCCAAGAATGAAGTTCATTTTGAAAAATAAGATTTATAGAATTTTAAAAAGTGGTTATTACTATTCATAACGGCTAGTTTTAATAATATTTTAATAGCACATCGTTGTTTAGTGAAACTCGGTATTGCGTATTACACACGCTATCGAGGAAGGTCGCGATTGCGTGTAATGCAAGGCAAGACAAGGATGCGTGTTGTGAAAGCTCCTTTTGGTGTAGCGTACAACACAAGACATTAATAAAATTAAAAAGAATATTTTTTTATAAAATCTTGGGCTGTTACATTCTACCCCCCTTAAAATGAATTTCGCCCTCGAAATTCGTCGGGGTTATAAATGGTTTACTATTCGAAAGTTTCTTTAATAGAAACCCACATCGTAAAAAGGAATACCAAAACTTGGCTTTAAAAACTAAAGTATGAAATGTAACGATTACCCAAATAAACTAATCGCTGGGTTTCCACATAGGTAAAAATATGGATATGGAAGAAAAATCTAACCATCATGTTCCGATGGAGAGTGGTAGAGAACATGGCTATGGAAAAGCCAACAATCACAAATCCATAAATTTGTGACGATCTAAGGTACCATCCGATTCATCAGGTATAAGATCACTAGGACAACATTTTTGGTTTTCAAGATCATTTCCCTAAAGTTGAAAATTTGAATTAGAATAAATACCTTCATTATTTTGGTACAATCTCACTGTTGTTCATGCCTTGAACAATTTCCACTTCATCTCTTAAATATATGAAGTTGAATTTGTTATTCGTGAAGTGTTAGCAGATCATGTGATAGAATGACGGGTCATTCCATCTGTCTCAAACAAAAGGGTTAGCAAAAATTATATACATAAGTCGATCTATAGTGAGATTAATCACATATGGTTCCTAAAATGGACTTATACTTCATATATCATACTTCTTAGTATAATAAAACTAGTTTCTACTAAACAGGGACTCCCTGTAGGCCAGTGGTAGGTGATAAAGGCCAGTCGCACTTCGGTTGTGGGTTCGATTCCCATAGCCTTGTCCGACGCGATGGGTTGTCGCCCGTCCTGCAGGTTGTCCTTTTTCTAAAACTACATTACTATAACATCCTATCAATAATATCAAAAAGAACTTCTTTAGGCTTATCCATAATACTATAGTCCACTCTCATAATATAGTGAAAACAATTACCAGAGATTTAATACCATCGTTGATCCCCATAAGATATGTCTTGTTGGTCACATTCTAAACATTCAAAGTCCTTAATCATGTATTCTCTTGAATACCCATTGAACCTTAGTGAAAACTTGAATGCAGTTAAAAGTTAACACTTTACACATACCAAAATCCTCAAAATTATTTATACTCAAACCATGATATCACTTAGTCCTTATATCAATCATGAGCTCATGAATATAATCAAACACCCCATTATCTTATTATTCCTTCATTGTGCGCATATCATCTAAATTCTAAAAATATCTGAATAACCTTTCATGGATAGTGGTACCATTAATCATACACTTTCATAACTCAAAGAAAGACAACAGTGTAACAATCCTTAGACGTCTCTTTATTCCATAGTACCATGAGATTTCTTATACAACATTACACATGATAAACATGTAATCATTCCACTACATTCTTAAACCATTGACCGAGCTTCAAAAATTCTTTCATCTCACATATCATTTGTAGTCTCTTCATCATCATCCACATAAATACTACCCATATGACCATACTGATTCTCTTCATGAGTCTTTCCCTTAGGGCATTTGTTTGCATAATGCCCATACATTCCACATTTAAAACACTTAACCATTTTTGATGTCGTAGCAATACCATTATCCTCATCCATGGTGTTAACTGACCCTTTTCCTTTGCACTTACTTGCTTTGTGTCCTTCTTTTCCACACCCAAAGCATCTTCCAGTTCCCTTGAAACATTCTCCTTGATGCCTCTTCCCACATGATTTACATAGGGGAAACTGAACTTTCTTTCCTCTATGATCATCATGGAACTCCATCTTTCTCTTATTAGTCGAGTCAGGAAACTTACCAAATTTTACTTTATTGATCATATTATGAGATTGTTGATTCGGCATAATAATGATCTTTGGACTTCCAAATCCCATTTCATTTGGTTTCTCATGAAGAATATCATTCCATTGTCCATCATATCTTCCATTATCGTGAATCATCTTGTTTCCAGCCATTTTCTAAAACCCAAAAAAAAAGAATAGTGTGAGAGGAAAAAATCATGCTAGGGAAAACAACATAATAAAGGTGGAGTATCCTTGATATCTAACATCTTAGGTTAAATTCTATGATCGTTACCGTAGTTCTAGGACTGTATCCTATACGTATACTTATCCTTAGGGACATCCCTAGACATACCTTATAAATATCTCTAGGGATCTCACTAAAGTTCTCGCATCCTAGTTTCCAAAGGTTGACTAAACCTTTCCTCTGATACCAACTGTAGAGACCCGAAGCTTGACGTACATAGACATTACATTACTTTTGCGGAATACTTGGTACATAAAAAAAACACACATAAGGATCGTAATAGTTTAGTGCCTTTGGAAACTCGGAACGTAATCTTCTAATCGTGGTGAAAGATCTTCAATATCTCCCATAAAGATCATCCTTTTTTTTACCTAAAACCCTTTTTTTATATCCTGGGGAAAAGAAAACATAAAAGGGTGAGCTCAAAAGCTCAGTAAGGGTAAACAAAAGAAATATCAATCACATCATATACACAAGCACATAACTTTTGGAAATCTTAACTTGCAAAAGAGATCATAATTTCATAACATGGGATAAATCATGGCAGTGAAATGTAATCACAATAATCATAACTTAAAACATGAAACTTTGTGGCATTCACACATAATTATAGAGAATCATTTCTTGTTAGTCAAGACTCATTGCCAAGACTATCTTAGTGGACAAAGTCCCTTTCTGAATCGAGTAACCCTCATTTCAGTCCTGTTTCACTGAACCGGTATAACCTACCGTTCCAGCCCTGTCTATCTCATGAGATATAAAATCTTAACCAATGCATTGGAGGGAGATATAGGTCCCACCCATCTCATAATGAATCCTTTCTTATGTGTGCCACATAATCATAAAACATACATCATCGCATAACACATGTAACAAAAATGGGATTCTTGAAACATCATGACATCATAAATCAATTCATATAAGATAAAGGAATTCATAAAAATAATTCCATCACAACATGATCAAATCAATTTAATAATAGGGATAAAAACATAACCCTTTATTATCTTAGATGGAAAATAATTTTGATAAAACACTTGAACTCCATTCTTGAGGAAAATATCCTTTCTTCTTCAAAAACATTTTTCCTTTCATAACATGTCATACAACTTGAAAATAAAAGAAGTTGATTAAAAATAAACATGAAAACTTGTAAAGGAAACTTCTTGGAAATAATGTTTTAGAAATCCATTCATGTCGTATAAGTTAAAAAAACATTCTTCGTACTTTTGTCGGAAAAGTCAAAAAGTACCTCGTACAAAAAAAACGACAAAAGATTCCTTTCATATTCTTTACTAAAAACTCACCGAAGGGTAAAATTTGATTTAAAATATTGTAAGTGGATGGAAACAATATTACATATTGAGGGAACATGGATGTGTATTATAAAATACAACCTAGTAAATACTTACGAATAAACAATCTCGGATAAAAATGAGATTGTGATATTTCCCTTACCTTAGGTCCGATTTGCTTTGTACGTGTCCAAAGCTCCTGTATAATGGTTTAAATAATGTCATTGACTTATTACAGAATCATATTCATTGTTATGATATCATATATGGTTCACTTATGACATTATATTACCCGTTCTTTTGTAAACTCCATGTTAAAGAAGCGTTTTGGGTAAAATCGTTTCATTTATCGTAGGTGTTTTGACTTGTTGTTCTTGACATTATTATTACTTATATAATGATTTACTTACTTCCAGAATATAAAATATGATTTATATATCATATATATTCAGTATATATATATTTAATAGATAGATAAATGAAATGAAAAACACCGTTCATGGAGACGGTAGTCCGTACGTACGCATGAACGCTGTTTTCCTTTCCTTATTGTCTTGAATGGAAGTAAGTAGATGACATACATATATATATATATACATAAATCCAGTAGCTTTATAATGTCATATATTTCATTATTATTTCTTATATATACTTTATAATCATTCTTAAATAGTTAACATGGAGAATGAATCTCATCGCGTCGTGGAGACGGTAGTCCGTACGTGCGCACGAGCGATGATATCATTTCCATAAATATTGAATTGAATTGGAGTGGATTATACAATATATCAGAATAAATATGATGTTGTAATAACTATGTATAGTTATTCTTTACACCATTATACCCATCCATGTAAGGTGGTGGTGGAAAATAGATTACACCACGGCGTGGAGACGGTATTCCGTACGTACGCACGCGCGGTGATTTCTTTTTCCGTAAGATGGATAGATGGTGAAATAGGGTTGTTTCATACTTATAATAACATATCAGTATATGAGTGATACTGATGTTATTACTTCATAATGAAACAACCTAAGAAAAAGAAGTGGAAGAAGAAATAAAGATGAAAGAATTGGTAACGGTAATTACCTCTTCTTTGAAGTGCCTCTTTGAGACCTCCTCTTAGGGCACTAGAATTGGTCTTTGAGGAAGACCAGAACCTCTAGGATGTTGCTAGGGAAGTGGAGAAGAGAATTTGGCAGGGGTTGGCCGAGCTTGAGTGCTCAAATTGGTGTGAGGAGGAGGGGGAGGAGGTGTCCTTTTATAGGGGAGGAGAGGGGCACCTTAGGAATATCTCAAAATATTATTTTATATTAAAGTCAAAATCGGTTTATAATGGTTCCAAAGGGTCTTATTTAGAAGCTAAAGTGGGGATGGGTCGAAATCCTATCAACCAATAGAATTTAGACAAGTTTAGGATATTATTTTAACCTTATCAATTAGATTTAACTCTAAGTTAAATAATTTAACTTTTACCATGTATTTTTGTTTTCTTTCACTATATGGTTAATAAACTTACTATAACATGCCAAAAGAACCCCAAATTGTTTATTATTAATATATATATCCTCATATTAGTCATTTGGCCGAACCTTAGATTTTTAGGAATACAATAACAATTAATAATATAATATTTGATTTAAAAACTATTTTGTGTCAATTTTGACACTATTTGATATATGATTTTTGTGAAAGTCATAACAGAATTAAATGTTCGAACCAAGTTGATTAAATAAACATTAATATATCATAGTAACCTAGAAAATTAGTGGAATTCATAAAAAATCTCAAATTACATTTATTTGGGTGTTTATAACATCAATTATGTCAATATTTCATTAATAAGATAATTACTGCATCATCGTTGTGTCATAAATAAATTAAATTATTTTATGTCTAAAAATTACAAATAAAATACCATCATGTAGTAAATCGTTTTAGCTTTCTAATGAATATTTACAATCGAATTTGTCTTATGTATAACCCCATATTAAAAATGATTTACTTATTAAACATTGATTTTAACTATTTTAACCTTTCTTTAAATAAATTAATAATAAATGTCCTAATCTAATCCAAGTGGTCCTAAATGGTCATATTTTATTCCTAAGTTTGTTTTTGGTCGAATTAAACTTGTCCAATAGAATTAGGACATGTGTTAGGGTAATAGTAATATCATATTTACCCTTAGTTACCCTATTTACTATTAACCGCGGTAAAAAAAGTAAAAAGTTACTATTCACCAAAAAATTATTTTCATCTCATTGAACCACATTTTAGTCCTTGATATTAACCGTGTCTCTCGGATTTTCGAAATTCCATTCACAGAAGCGGAAAAATTAAGTTTTATGAAAAATTCAGTTTTTTTAACTACCACTTAGTAGTTTCACTATTCATCAAAATTGATGTTTTTCAGAACAATGCCAAAATTTCATCCTAAGCTATATTTCATATTCCGAATTCAAAAATGAAATCTATTTTACCAAATTAATAACATAGAAGTTGCATTAATTAATTTTATAATTAAATCCTGCTGTTAAAATAAATAGCGTGTTTTTAGGAAACAATATATATCAAAAGATTGACACTTGATTATGTCTGGTTTAAATGTGAAATTACAACCAATGACCAACATTGTATTAAATTGTAAAAATATATTCTAAATATACTTTAAAACTACTCAAATTAATAATTTATCACTATTAATTATTTCGATTAAAAAAGTTGTTTTTAATTATAATTTAGTAATTTTCAGTATTCATCAGAATATGAAAGTTATCCGAAAAGTACCAAAATTTCACCTTAGGCTAAATTCGATACTTCGAATCCAAGAATGAAGTTCATTTTGAAAAATAAGATTTACAGAATTTTAAAAAGTGGTTATTACTATTCATAACGGCTAGTTTTAATAATATTTTAATAGCACATCGTTGTTTAGTGAAACTCGGTATTGCGTATTACACACGCTATCGAGGAAGGTCGTGATTGCGTGTAATGCAAGGCAAGACAAGGATGCATGTTGTGCAAGCTCCTTTTGGTGTAGCGTACAACACAAGACATTAATAAAATTAAAAAGAATATTTTTTTATAAAATCATGGGCTGTTACAATGATCTTGGTAAAGGAGGATAAAATAATGTAACTACCATAAAATTGACATCGAGCTAGTATAATTGGTTTATGCATTCCAGTGTTGGAGATATAATCAGTTGGTGAGTAGTTTATGTTTTTTGAATATCATAATATCTTAAAATACATGTTTTTCAAAGAGAAATGAATCTATAGTAGTAGAGATATGTGTATTATATGCAGTCATTCAATATTGAGATAGCATGTATTCCTAGAAAGGGTAATAGTGTTATAGAATCATTGATATAGAAAATTCACACTCAGATGGTTCACGAGTCTAATGAGGAGTGGTAGATGATAACCTTGGTGACTGCGATGCATGATGTGGGTAAGGATTCTCAGCATAATATTATTTTTGTATCCGTTTTACAGGATTTTAAACTTTTAAGCCAAATAAAGGATATAAATTATGAGGATTCTTAGTGTATTACATAGAGATAAAGACTTGCAGGAGTGAAGAAACCTTCGCATTGAATAATAGATAAGGATGATATCAAATATTTAAAGAATTGATATTTTGTTCCGACCATCAAGTCAGAGGTGATGATGTGGGAATTTTATGTCTTGATGTGGGTGGTATGTCTATGTGTGACCAAAATGTATTCTGTCCAATGTTGACAGTTTTGGGTGTTGGGCATGAAAAAGAAGAAAACATGGTATGTGACATGATTGTACACCAGTGTGAAATTGAATAATGGGCATCATTATCTTAGATATTTTCTACAACCATTTTATAATAAGGAACCTATGTGGCATCAAGGGACAATGGATTTTTGTTTCAGGTCTCCAAATAATGCCTAGGATGAATGATGTGATCTAGGATGTTGTGGATCAATTGTAAAAATTAGTTTCATACTTAATAATATAAGAAACTATCATAGTAATGAAGTTGGTAGGGATTTATGTTTCAAAGATAATTCATTTTTAATGGGGATCCACATAATATACATTCTTATCATGAATCATGCCATACATCACACATCTATAAGTATTTTCATAATGTACTAGGTAGCCGCATATTGTTGACTATGTCCATTCAGCCACAAATAGATGGTAAATTGAAGCATAGCACAAAACTATATGAGGATATGCTACAGACATGTGTTCATGAATCTATTGGGTATTTATAAAATAAATATTCTATAATGTAGTTTTTATATAACATTATTTATTATGAACCTATATAGATGGTACCATACAATTCTCTTTGTGGTATTCCATCCAGATCCCTGATATGTTAGGAGGAGGCGGTTGAGTAAGAGTAATTGGGTAATATTCTCTTCCAACAAACATTAAATGAGCTTTACCTTATCATAAAATATATGTATATGGCTCAGAGTAGTTATAATTGACCTGACGATAGGAAGAGATAGACCTTAGAGTTTATTGAGGGTGATCGTTAATTCTTGCAGGTGTTATCTAGGTTGGGACACAATACGATATTGAAGAATGTAATGTTGGTTTCCATGATTTTAGGACAATTTGAGGTAGTGGAGATAATTAGTCCAGTGAAATAATGATTGAATTTTCCATAGACATATAGTTCTACGAATGATTATTTCTAGGTTTCATAAATAAGGCGATATAACCACAAACATTCTCATGCTATCAAGGTAGATTATGTTGATCTTAAATTAGATGAATCCTTTGTGGATATTCTGATATATGTGTTGGATCACAACTAGAAAGTGTTGTGGGGAAATACCATGGGGATAATTTTTTTATTGTGGAATGATGGGCTCATGCATGATGAACCAAAAAATATGGAACTAATATGAGGGATAAATGTATCAATATTTTGAAATTAAATATTAGAAATGTTGTGTTGTTCATCTTTAGGATAAGAAATAAAATGTGGGAAAAGTGTTACATCCCAACCTTATACAGAGTATTTTTGGGTTCATTATATTTAATATGTTGTTTTTTATTGAGTATCAGTAGACATAGTATTTCATTAAGGTCTGTTTGGGTGTAAATTTAAAAAAAATAGAAGAAACAGTGGATGTATATTTTTGGAACATATTGAGAGAAAACCATGAACCTAAACCTTGGAAACTGAACCACCCTTAAATATGGGTTTTACCATGTCTAGTTCATAGTTAATTAAAATATTTCACCCTAAATAATGAAATCATACACCCCAATAATATTTTCATAAATTTTGGAAAAGGATTAGAGAATATGAAGTTCCCCACCCTAGAAACCACGTCAAATATTTATAGTTTCCAGAAAGATAGTTTTTAGTTCTCGAGAACCCATGCAACATCTCCCATTCAATCTAAACTCACAAAAAATGAATTTTGATAATTTTAGTGCTTTCTTGATGGATTCTGAGACCATTAGAACCCCACCCTTCATGATTTAATTCTATTCTCAAAGATGTTATCTTCTCTTAGTATGTGGATAACAAATGAATTCTTTCTAATTCATCCCCCTTTATTCTATTATTTTTTAGAATGTAATCAACTTTATTTGTAGATTAATATCATGATTTGGTGAGTCTAGATATAGGCTTCTGGATCTAGGTTTTTTATGAAAATGACATTGTTTTTTTTATCTAGATTATCAGTTTTGGAGATCCATATCTAGATATATGTTTCTGTGTTGGTCAATTTTTTCAAGTTTTCAGTTTGGAAGTCATTGAAAAACAAATTAAGGTACGTGGTCTAATATTCAAATAACATAGTAATGATTTCTATTATTTTCACGAATATTATATAATATCTATATTTTCATATAAATTGAATTTTATTATTTAATTACTTATTATGGCTGAATTAATTAGTGATGTAATTGTTAAATTTTTGATTAGGGGATAATTAATGGTAAAATTAATTATTAGATTTTCATGTTTTGAATTGAATAGTTAAAAAATTTATTATTTATGAGACATTATTATTGAGAAATAGACAATTAATCATGATAGGAATTATTAGATTTTTTAATTACTGAAATGGATTTAATTATTTTTGAATTAATTAATAGAATATATGTGAATAATTAATAGAAATATTATTTAATAGAATGAATGAAATTAGTTAATTTTTAGATTAATAATTGATAAATAATTCAATAACAATATTAATGTAGATTAATCATATTTTGTTTGATATCATTGTTTTTATATTGGTGATATTTATATGTCATATATATATATATATGAATATTTTATAAAATTTTATGGGACATGGTCTACTATTTCTAATGCCCATGTGTGTGGGGCATGGTCTGTTACATTCACAACCTATAGTTATAAATATGTGTAGGAAATGGTCTTCTTATGACAAAGACCTTGGGTTCATGATGCGGTATGCTGGTTCCAATAACCGTAAGGATAAATATGTGTGGGACATGTTCTGGTGCCTCCAAATCCCATGCGGTCATATGCATTCAAACCTAGATCCAAATTGATAGCAAATGATTATGATTCCAATTATCCATATTATTAATTGAAATTAAATTAATAATGAAATACCATTGGATTAATGAATAGTGGTTTTATAATGTTGAATAGTTCAGACACTATCATGTGGAGAAGAACGTGTTGAGTTTCGGGTGTCCTTGGGAACCAGTGGTTTTATGTGGCTTAGTAAATAATAAATTAAAAATTAGTAAGCTCTTTAATTATGAAATATTTTATTAATTATAATTATTTATACACTATTGAATAGATATTGTATTAGATTCCGTTTGTGTGGGTAGAATGATTTGTACTAACACATTACTCAGGATGCATGATCAATACCTGTATAGACTATTTGTGTTATAGAAAGGTTAATAGAAAAGGGCTTATGATTTATTGTCGATTAAATACAAATCTTGGATTAGGGAATAAGATGTGGTTTCTGTCCCACTTAAGAGTTTTAAATATCTATATTTTCACCATTCAATTTAGAAACATGGCACATACAGAAGAATGATATGTTATCTTCATTAGTTGGATATTGTATTTACTGATTTGATTGTATTGATTATTTGGTATTTATATTGGTTGAATATGCTTCTGATAATTTTTGTTTATTTACTCAGGTGTGTTACTCTAATAAATGAGGGTATAGTCTCCACTTGATCATCCAATCTGACCCTCACTACTAGTCATTTTTCTCTGCGATATGGGGATGTTTTCTTGACGTAAAGGGACCGAAATGATTGGGGATCTAGTTTGTGGGACCCTGAGCCAGACATTACATAATGAAAATAATCATTCCCTTACTAACGCTGAAACATACCAATTTAATTAATATTTTTATCAAACTTATTTGATTGAGTTCATTTGGGGACTATAATACTATAACTACAAGTGATACAAACCATGATTTTATTGATTTTATTTGAAAAAAAATCCATCTTATTTTTTTTAAATTATTAATTTCATTTTTATAAAATTTTCATCGCCTCATTCTTGATCATTTCTTATTTTATTTAGTTAATATTATTCCAGTAGAGGTGTTATGATGTATAGATGGTTTGTTGTTGGTGGAGTAACCATGAGAAGCAAGTATGGTTCATTGTTAGAATAATTTACCTATAGTTTAATAAATTGGAATTTTAATGCTAGAATGATCTTGTAGTTATAGAAAATATGTTAATGTATCCCTTAAATATACCTCCAATTTTGTATTTTCAAAACTTATTGTGAAATATTAATAATTTTTAAGTTGACTTTTCAGGAATTTTTTCTTAGCTGGATGTGAGGTTTGATTATATCAAAATGATTATAAAAAATTATATAGAATACAATTTATCACCTATAGACCATCCTAAATAATTCTTTTATATTCAAATATTGTTGCTTTTCATTTCATCTTAATTCTATTTGACCTGATTTTTTATAATCTTTGATTTGTTTAAAAATATCCCAAGAAAGACCTTTTCATAAAAGTATTTGTTTGGTTTTTTTGGATGTGTGGAAAAAATAATATGAGATACCCTCTCACACAATATGAATTTTATCTATTTAATTTCAATATTTCATTGAAAAACCGATTTAATTTTGTATTCCAATTCAAATTAAAAAATGGTGATTTTTTTGATATTTAAGTGTGGGGTTAGCATCCTAAATGCTCTAAAAATACCTTAATTATAATACATATAAGACCATCATTTTTATGAAATATTTTCCTGACCACGAATTATTTAGTTTTTATATAGAATCATAAATAAAACAAGTCAAATATTGGAAACAAAAAAATTGAAAAAACATATCCCATGTTTTCTACCTATGTGGTACTGTATTTCTACATTGAGGGGTTTCACTTATTATAAAATTACAGTAATAATATAATTATTGACTATTTTATCATATAATTTTATTCAAATTTTTCAAATAGCATTGAAATGGAGTATAATATGATATATTTTATGGAATAGATATTATAACATAAGAGAACAAGAAATTGGAACTTGAACCTTGCTGACACACTCTTTCTGAACACATAACACATGAATCCAACCCATTTGATAATTATTTATCTCCATTATATATTATGAAAAATGGGAAAATCGGATCCCATAGTCATTCATAGATACAATGTAATTCGATTAATTTTTTATATAAATGAAATATAATCTCAATAAGTTCCTTGAACAATTCCTTGCAAAAACCTATAACTTAGGGAAATTAAATTAAATTTTATTCATAGTAAAAAATGATTTAATTAATGTGAGATAAATTTTCAACCCGGTTGAAGAAGGGTACACTTGAATAAATTAATAAACATTTGAGTTTAATAGATACTGTGAATAATGGAACTTCATTTTAGGAAATGTAGGGAAAACTCATAATTATTAATTTCTATTTTATGTTTTAATTGATCTCCATTTTTAATTGGTTTCCAACTCAAAAGTGAATAAAATATGAATTGGAATTGGTGCATTGAATGATATTAATTATTTGGAATGACTTTTTTAAAAATGTAGGGAATTTTTTATCACCTTCTACTCTAGATTAATTTTGTACATAGGTAAGTTGATCATTTCATTTAAATAGATTTTGTGAATACATAAGTTCTATTAAATTCATTGCGAGTTAAATTGATTATGTGTTTTTGAATTTTATGTGACTATTTATCCCTCATTTTATACATAATTTATTGTATTTAAATGTATTTATTAATTTAAAAATAATTTTTTTAACTTATAATTATATAAATTTAGTTAACATTGTTTATTATTACATCATTTAATTTTGTGTTAAAATAATTTCTATTGATTATTTTATTCATTAGGATAAATTAAATTTGATTAGTAAATTTATTATAAAAAGCAATTTTATATTTCGTTTATATTTTTTAAATTTTTCAATCCTTATTTTTTTTAAACATCTTTTGTTTTTCAAATTATTAATTTAAAACAATTAATGAAATTATCCATTTTTTGTAATTATTAACACAAAGTTGCTTTCAAATTAATAATATATTAGGCATTTTATTTTTTATTTTTCTAATAGTTTTTTTCATTTATTGAATTTTTTATTGTAGTTAACTTTTTCTGATTATCGTTATTTGTTTAATAAAGTATCATTAAAAATTGATTCATTATTTGGGAGGATTATTTAAATAAATAAATTTTCAATATTTTCCTTAATTTGATTAATTTTTTTGTAATTTAAATTTGTTTTATTGATTATCTGTTTTCAATTTCTACTTGTTGCATTAAGTATACATATCGATTTACCAAGAATCATATGACATGATAAAAAAAATCCACAAGAAACGAACAATTCAGCTCAATGACCCCATGTCATGGTAATTATACTGACCATGGGGAACTCCTGTCAAAGGTGAGTGAAAATTTTATGGGACATCTCAACACACCATATCAAAAATCCAGTTCACACCACACCTTTATGGTAGGCCTTGTTATTGTGAAAGACCACAATAATGGCCCTACTTTGGGTTTCTAAAGACTACAATAGGAACTATATATGCACGGGATTTTAATACAAACCAAAGGAATATGAGTTATCACAATGGTTTTTGACCACATCAAGAACAACATCTGAAGATCCACGTTTTGTCCAAATAAACTAGTGATGAATGATTGATGAAGAGAAACTAGTTGACATCTCCAAAGAGATAAAACTAAGCTGTTCCAACCCAAACTGAGAACCTCCACCCCAATTCACACTAGGATATCCACCTTCCCATATCCACTACACCCCCAATGATCCATTGTTATAATTAATTTTAGCCTTAACAATTTTGGATGAGGAACTCAAGTCAGGCTGTAATCTCCACATAGTAGAAGAAAACCATCCACGATAAAACAATAAGCCTCCACTGGTGATGTGAAGTCACTGTAGTTCATAATAAAAATACATATAATAATAATAAATAAAAATATTAATGTAATTATATTTCTTTTGTAAGGATAAAATTAATATTATTAAATTAATATATAAATATATATTTGATATAAAAAATTATCTAATGACACAAACATCAGAGAAAAAATTTAATTGATTAGTGGAATTTAAAAAAATAAATATTTTGAATATTGGAGATGCTCACATTTTCAAAAAAATTATACAATTTCAAGATTTTTTAATTATCGAGGATTTCAAGAGGAGATAATGGGAACATGATATTTGAGTGTCATAACATAGTAATCATGTCCCTTGCTCATTCAAAATTGAAAATATAATGACTATTCCATTTCTTACATTACAATTACATCATTTTATTGATGAATAATATATAAATATTACATGACCATGATCTAAAATGATTTGGTTAATGATGAAATTATGAATATAAATAAATTTAATAAAATAAAACATAAAAATTTATTTAATTTTATAGTATCTAGATTATCATTGTCCCTTGTATTCTTTTTATTAAATGTAATCACGTCAGGACATGCATAAAATAAATGGGTGATCCAAAATCCAAGTAAGTTGATAGATAAGAACATGAATCGTTATTCCATTGGGTGATGACAATCAAAAAATTTTAAATAAGATCACAATCATTATAAGAATCATTTTTAAATTTCTAGGATTGTGGAAATTCATAAATATGAAACAACATGTATAAGTGTCCCACTACAATACATAGTTGTAAACAAATCTAGCATCATATTACAATGTATTTCACTTTATCTCATGAGATTCTACACATAACCAAATGGATTTATGTTCTATATAACTCCAATTCAATAGGTCACATAATCAAAATAACATTATCATTCACTCTTAATAGAACATATATCAATCATGAACATAAAATATCCCATGAAAGGGAAATTAAAATAAAAATAGGGAGAAGTTACCTTTGGAATTGTCATCTTGAGATCATCCTTAAAGAACCTAGGCCCGACCATTTGGGAGACCAAGAGCACATTATACAGGGAAGAGGATAAGGAATAATATTTTATAGAATGTGGGAAAGCCTCAATTATTGGGATGTGTGAGTATAAGAGGGTGTGAGGTTGGTATTTATAGTGGAGAAGAGGGGTGCTTTCTAATTATTTAATTCTTTATATTATTATTTTTCTCAAGACAGAAAATAGTGTTGAATCATGAGTCTAAATATACTAATAATATCATGTGATTTTGGACCAATTATTCTTACGTTAGTGATAACTCAATGAATAGTGTTTTTTACTTATAATCTATATATACTGTAAATTGCAATATTTCACTATTCAAAAAATATTCATGTAATTTTGAAAAATCACAAAAAATCCCCATAACCATTTATCGATGTGTAAAATTTAAAAATAAACCACATTATATGAATATTATTTTCTAACTATTATTAATTTAATTTTTAAATTAAAACTATCATGTACATTGAAAGTAAATATTTTAAAATTATAACAGTTTTGTAAGACATTATAAAACTACTTGAGGTCTCATATAATAATCGTAAATTAAGAAAAAAATTAAAATATTAATTAATGCATAAATTTTATGAAAGAACCGTTTTGTTCATACTATGAAATAAATTATAAAATATTAATAAGCTATCTATGACTTACAAAATTAAAAACACCTAATTTTTAATTTTTTAAACAAATTATTTACATTGACAGTGATATAATTATAAAAATATTTCATTTATAGGAACACTAAAATTTATTTAGAAATTCACATTTGATGCTACAATTTATTTGTAATGTTTTATATTCATAATGTATATATTTATATTCTGACGATCATATTACTATTCCATTGTTATTGGATCCTTAAGTTCTAGAAATAATTCTTATTCCATAATTCCTCATTTCATAATGTTGTATATTAACCTATATTGGGTTTTTTAATACTATGTGAAACTACTGTATAAAGATAAAAATTCATTTGATTAATTTTTGGGTCATTACATTATTCTCCCTTTGGATGTTTCTTCATAAGATATTGATTTTACATAAACAGTTTAGGGTACCACTCTATTATCGCCTCCTCTGATTCTGATGTAGCATTATAATAATTATGGTTCCTCTACAACACTTTGAAATTGTTGGTTTCATTTTCGGATTGTACCTTATATATTCAATCCATAAACCATACTAGATACTCATCATAGAAAATATCATCTTTCAAATATACCACCTCTAAGATTAGTACATTATAGAGATCTGATATGTGCATCCTTAGGAGTGATATGTAGAACACATCATAAACATTATCCATATTCTGTTGAAGTGAACGTCTATTGGCCACAGATCCAATATGATCAAAGATCTCAAATCGGCCAATGTACCATGGGATTAGCTTCCACTTCCTACCAAATAGAATAAACATATTCCAGTGTGATATTCAATGGATTAATTTATACCCAACACTTAATTAAAAGTCCCTTATATGGTGGTCGACATTGATTTTTTTTCCAACTATGAGTATATTTGATATGTTACTGGATGGGATGGACCATCATTGTATTCTCTTCCACATGATTCGTTCAAATCATTTATGTTCTTACAAATTAATCCCCATAGGTTGGTTTCATACAACACATTCCACATAACGCTTCATATAATGGCACTTAAATGATCTACTAGAAGAAATTGTTGTATAATAACACGCCAGATGAGAGTTATGGAACCCATCAACCATATAATTCTAAAGATCACTCTAATATAATATATTTGAGTGTATAGATGGTCCTTTTAGATTTTATATTAGTTTAGGTGTGATAGGTCATACTAAAAATTTAATTTAGTACTCATATTATGATGAAAACTCCTTTATAATTTCCATTTAAACCTATGATCACGATACAAGGAAATCGAGAGGGGAACTCCATATAGTCTCACCAGTTCATTCACATATATATTTCCATGTTTTTTCAAGTGAGATATATTCTTGAATTGTGATAAATTTTGTATTCATGGTGATTCAATACACCTCAACCCATATAACAATATTTACTTTGGATTTTTTTGGGAGACTCGGGACATTGTCCATAGTGACATTCTCAAATTTATACAATGGTATAGAAAATTGTTTCAAAAGACCATTGGCCTCCTATCACTCGGATTTAACTTTCAAACATATCAAGCACTTTGAGATAAAGTCAAATATCCCTTTCCTTATTTTTTCCAACAAGAAGTTCTCCCAGAAGTCACATTATAACCTTGAACTCCCAAGATGGATAGATAATTATCATATATATGCAAATTTTTGATAGATCATCCTTTATCTCATGTGTTAAATGATCACAAAGCCTTGTTACTAATAAAATTACACTATCATCATTGATATAGTACTCTGGTCAATTTCCATCCTTTAATACATTCAACTTCATTAGTAACTCATGATCATCTTTTTTTTAGTCCTTAATATTATCTTGGGTAGATGATTGGGAAATCATTTTGGAAAGGGTAGATGTATTCCCTAGAATTATAGTTTCTTAATCTATATTTTTCATATCCAAGAATATATAGTCTCTATAATTAACAACATGGATAGAGATGAATGTTATTTCATAACTAAATCATTTTACACATGATAATATACTTTTCTATGAATATCTTTGTCATAATATTTTGATTTTTATATAAGTCACACTGCTCACCATATAAGTTGTGATCTAGATTTTCAATGAAAATAACAATAGATAGTATCTCTAGATAATGTGTTAGATAGTTTTTCTCAAGTATATTCAAATGATGTGTGTATAGGTGTATTAAACAAACACTTCCTTAGTTACATGATTTTTTTCATCATATTCTTTGGTTCAGACATACGTTACCCATTAACTCATTATCACTGTTTTTAGTGTTGGAAATTGTGATAAATTTATCATGAAACGTCGATAGTACCTAAGTAATTAAAGAAAAATAAATATTTATGAACCTGCAATGGGTCTAGAACATTTTTAAATGGCTTTTCTATTGGTTGGTTCAACATAAATCACCTCACATGAGATAACATGTCCCAACATTGTGAATTACTGAATGAAAATGTCACACTTGCTAAACTATGTGTAAAAATTCTCCCTCTATAATTTCTCCAAAACAAGCCAGAGATGTTATTCATTCTCATCCTTTCTCTTAGAGTATATGAGAATATAATTAATAAAAACTACCACAAATTTGTCAAGGTAATAACTACACACTCTATTAATAAAATATATGACAATTTCATGGGAATTAGAATGACTAAAGGGCATCACAAAAAATTCTCAATGCACATACCGCTAATTGATGATAGTCTTCTAAATGTCTTCCCTCTTCATCATTAGAAGAAGTTATCAAAAATGAAGAACCATAGTTTTTATCTATTGATATTCTCACATATTATAAAACGATTCATCAATCCATGGAAGAAAATACCATTTCATTATGGTTATCCTAATCAATTACTGATAATCGATACACAACAGAATTGATACATCCTTATTCATAAAAAGTTAACCGGAAGACCACATGATGATACTCTAGGGTATATGAATCCTTTCTGAGATTCTCTTCAAACTACTTATTTAACTCCTATATTTTGATAGGATACAATCTATAGTTACAAAATGTGATAACATTATATCTAGGTATGAGATTTATTTATATATTTTCCTCACGTTCCAGGGAAAGTATTGCTAACTGTTCAAAAAATACATCATTATATTCTATCATGATGGGAATTTCTCATGGTTGATAGCTTCCTTTGACTCAATCATCTGAGTGAGGTATGCTTCAATAGAGTGAATCAACACCCACAACATTAATGGATTTTCAAAATGATATTCATCATCCTCCTTTAGTTTGTAGTAGATTGTGATATGGCATGAAATAGGAAATGTTATTTTATTTTCTTAATAGTTTATATGTTCTATTTATTAAAAGATACAATACATTCCTATTATATCACTGAATTCCACCGAAAGAATTATTATGAGATTCAGTGGAAGAATACTCCCACATATTTTAATAGATGAACATTCCAAAACATTGGTTACAAAGATTATTACACTAGATGTTTTATTGATATTGTTTCCTCATGGTTTTTAGGATATGAAAAAATAGTTCTAAAAAACATTCAATAAATAAAAGAATGTGTTGAACTACAATAAAATAAGACAACTTCCATTCCTGGGTGAATAAGAATTTGTCCATATAAAACTTCATTTTTTTATTATACTTGTAATGATCCAGAATTTTTGTGGAATTTTTTTTCATAATTACTTGGGAATTTTACGAGTCCTCTAAAATTGACAACGTGTGATTCGGAGGCCCAGTGTCCCCAGAATCAATTTCCAATGTTTTGTTTGGGTACGTTCTGTAAACGTACGAGCGAGTTTTAATAACTTTTGAACTAGTGCTCGGAATTGAAATATGAGTGCACCGTTGAACTCACATCACCGATATTTTCTTATGGAGACATCCACTTCGACGGCTGTGAGTTGAGAATAAAAGTTAATTGATGGGTTTTCATGAAAAAAATAATACATTAAAGTGTGAAACACTTTATTTTATTTCAGCTTCCATTTGGTGTGTAGAGGTTAAAACCTCCTCATGGAGGTTGGTGGTGGGACCACTACACCTTAACCTCCCATGAGAGGTTACGGTGGTGGGGCCCACCAGAACTCAACCTCCCATGAGAGGATTAATTTGGTGTGGACCACCCAGGATCGTAACCCCTTAAACTACCAATTAAAGATGGGAAACACTCAAGTTCCAATTAATATGGGAGAGCCTCTTCAACTCTCCTTTATTAAATTTGTGACATCTATCATCAATTAATTAGGTGGAGCCTATATAATTAATTATTTAACAATTTGAATTCATGACAATAACTAAGATAATAGATAATAAATTATTTTTTTGGGTTGGAATCTTTCATTGTGTGGATCATGGGAAGAGGAGAGCTATGGAGAAAAGCTCCCAATGAAGAAATAAGAATGCATTCTTCCGACAAAGAACATCGGCAATGATCCTTCTCTGACTTCTTCCCTAGACACCTACCGACGTGAAGAGTCTTCCACGAGCTGATGCAACCCGGGATTGGAAGTGAGCATGGTGGACATGAAGAATGATGATTCTCCTTCGTAGATATTCTCCCTGTGACTTCACCATCAACATCTGACGATTAAAGGTAAGGGGTTTACATTTATTAATATACCATTCTTTTTTTCATGTTCGATTGAAAGATATCGATGTGAAGGTTTGTAAGAAATTGTTGTTCATCGTTCTCCTATGATAAACCAATTGCTATCACCTCTAAAAGCATGGGGTGCGGGCCAAACTACCATGGCCCGACTCCCTCCACCAATATTTTGTGATGTTTCTTTAGCACGGTGATGAGGCGGTGGAGACAAAGTCAGCAAAGAAAAAGGTTGTGCTACCTGCGACCTCCGCGAGTCACGCCGCCCCCACGGCACACCGATGATCCTAGCCCAACACTGTCAGCCCGTGCCGGCTCGAGTCGCACTAAACTGGCCAGCCCAGCCTGACTGCACCCTACTCGGCACCATGTGTGGCTTGCCCACAACCTGCTCGGGGCCCCGTGTGCCCTACCGGCCCCCCGTGCAGCTGGCCCGCGCTCCGCGCGGCCCTGTCTGTGGCCTTCCCAGGACCCTATCGGCCTATCACGCCCTACCTGGCCTGCTCATGACGTCCCTCATGGCATCACTGGCTAGATCGACATGACCTTCTAGACCGAGCATCCCGAGTGGCGCCTCGCGCGTTTCTGGCCGAACCGACCCGAGCCACTGGGTCGAGCCGCATCTACGGTGACCTCTGGGCTGAACCGCCCTCGCAGTCCACTAGGTCGGGCCCATCACACCGGGCTGAACCTAAAAGGTGGCCCACACAACGGGTCGAGTCATACTCAGCGAGTCAGATCGGGTCGACCCAGATCGAGTCAGCCAACTCTAGGTTGGGCAAGTCGGTCCGATCGGGTTAGACTGGGCACAGGACCATTACAAACAGTTACTTACTCTGGCCATATCATTAGCACCATATGACCGTTTGAAGAACCATCAATGACGCTGGATTTTGTGGAGCACAACGGTCCCTTTGAGTATACCTGACGGGTGTTCAATGCAATGTAGACATATGGTTAGGTTGGATCGTAGACGAATCCAACGGGGCACCCAGGACAAACAAGAATATAACTCACAGACCGGTCGTCCGATTGAAGTGTCGTCTGTTGCATAGAGTCACCTATGATGAGGTAGAATTTTGATATATTTATACATGGGACTTTGTGACTGTTGGAGTATCGACGTGTATCTCAGGGAGCGGACCCTTCCAGAGACGAGCCAGTAGAGTATGGAGACCTAATAGCAAGCTGAGACACTACGATTTCTTGACCGGTTCAACTCAGAGTGATTCGACTAGACCAGTAGGGAGATCCTGGTAGTTGGCGGCAGATCCACGGTGGAGGACTGCCTGGTAGTTAGCGGCAAACCCGCAGTACTCGACAGGAAGATTACCTCAACAGGATACTAAGGGGAGCACCTAGTAGTTGGCAGCATACCCCCAGTGGGGAGCGCCTCTGTGTGAGCGTGTTTGACCCACGATACTTGATAAGAGGAGTACCTCAGCAGTCAAAGGTTTGTGGGAAGTGATTGGTTTTGGCGGTAGGCCAACTGTACTCGATAGAGGAGGATTTTTCCAGCAGTCGTGGTTTCGACAATGTGAATAAAAATCCAGATTGAGCTGAGTCACTAACTTTTTTGTTTACATCATGACTGAGATGGATTATTTGATAACTTAGGTATATGTATGGGCATATACCTAAATGAGGTTATTTATTGATTTCATACCATGTGGATTATACTTGATGGATTTTGATAGACATTGAGGGTCTTGGGGTCCTTACTAACTATCGTTATTCTCACCTTTGCATAGGTTATGCCCGCACCTTGTTGTGTTGGTTATAGATGATGGACAACGCTAACAGAGGCGGAGTGGACCAGGACTACACAGTACCCGAAGGTGGACCACATGGTGTGACAGTACATGGAGGAGACAGACGGATGTGGAGTGCTGTGGAGTCTATCTGTACCTACCCATCAGGTAAGATCCATTGAGGATGATATAGAAGCTGCTCTATAACTTTCAGCTGGTTTTGTCCCATTTCAGTTATACTTTTACATTATAGTTGGGACTGTATTTCTAGCCCCTTTACTTTTCATAACACCTTGTGTATAAAGTTTTAAAAAGTGTTTTACTTCCATCTTATACAATGTTGTGTGTGTTTATATTTTATAAAATCAATGCCTTCTCAGTTTTAGGGATTTACTCATTTGGTTCTAGTCGTCAGCCCATGGCCTATGGAAGGCGGTCTTGGGGTAGTCACGACATGGGTCCTGAGGATGGGTCGTGAAAAATTTGTATCAGATGAGTCAGTTCTACTGCAGAACATCGGACTCTAATCATTATTTTCTGTGAAGCAATAATGTTAATGGTACCGAGTGTGGTTTTCAGTTCAGGGAGTCCAGTATTGGTGTGGCGGCCGATGTATCCATACACGAGGACCCTGAATTCTGATTTCTGACTCAGTGCACGAAAACATTGATTACATGTGTGTTTTCAATTGTTTTCTTTATGTGAGATCAACCATGTAAGCACCCAAGATATAACTTTTGACTGAGTCACATCTGTTCAGGGTGCCTCCACATAGACATCTAGTTAGTCTTTTGAGAGAGTACATGATGACGGCCCACCGAGTGATGAGGCTCCAGATGTAACGCCCCGACCCCAGCTACTCAGAGTCGGTGCATTACTTCGTAACATTGTCATGATCACAAAAGATCAAGTCTCGAAAGACCGATTAGTTTAGTATCCTTGGAAACACTAGATACATTCATAAACATTACATTACATCATAAAAATGAAAACTACAATAACATGGTCTCCCTAGTCCACACTCATATCCTCACTAACTATTCTTGCAAGTCAGTCATAATACACTTCTTTACATCTTGGGAAAAATAAAACATTGAAAGGGGTGAGCTCAAATTATCCGTAAGGATAACAATATAGAGGAAACTTTCATAAGAAAACATAAGCATTTAAGGCAAAGTAAAACTAAAACAAAAGCCTTATTGAACTTTATCTTCAGTATAATATGGCAAAAGTAAAATAAAATAATTCCACTACTTACTCACATGGATATTCTACTAGATGAATAATCACATGAAATATCAATAACCACTTTCATAATGAGGGAATGTATAATGCCAGACATTCTTAAACATTTTGTCAAGGCCTCGACCAAGACATCTAAAATGATTAAGGCCTCGACCAAAACCATAAATCAAATTGGGAAAGGGCCTCGGCCAATTCCATGTCTAGTTGTCTCATGAGACCTACCGATGCATCGAGGAGCTATAGCGGGCTCCACCCGTCACTTATTAAGTCCAATACATTCCTCATATGAATAGGTTTAAACATATCATAAACCATAACATAATCGTATCACATAAAACATGCATAAAGGAAACATAAAATTTCCACATTTCAATCACAAGATATCAATACAACACATTGATATAATAAAAACGCTTTCAAAACCATTTTCAATACCAAAATAAAATAAAGTTAAAACATTGTATTTATTTTTCATTAAAAAAATGATGGCTTGTAGAGGAAGCCAAAACTCAAATAATGGTCACGGCGGCGGAGAAGTTGTTGTCTCCGCATACGTACGACAAAAACATTCCCTTTTGTCATTTAGTAAACGCTTCGTATAAAAAAAATTCCTTTTGAATAAACGTAAAAGTCAAAGGGGTTTGTACACCGTATAAAAGAAATTATGTATAAAACCAAATATGCCTCAATGAAAGGAGATTGAGACGAAGTCCTTAAAAGATCATTTTTTAAAATAAAATAGATCTATTATGTGTATTCACTATAAGTACACATAAAGAAAGTACAAACACAAGATATGACATAATAATATCATGACATAATTTGAAAGTAGGAGATTAACCCAAAGAATGGTAATTGGGTTAAGAAGTTCCCTTACCTTGTACTTTTCCTTGGTTGGGGTAGGTTAACCTCCTGTATAATGATTAAATAATTGTTATTAAATTATACAAGCATCATATACATTCATATGATATCATATATGATTTTTTAACATTGCTTTGTTAACAATATCATAGATTTATCGTTGTTTTGGGGTGTTAACTTACTCGTTTTCTTTTATATGTTTTGTTACGTAAGTCATGTTTTTCATGGATATGTTGTATCTTATTCATATCCAGAATTATATCATGTCCTTAAAAATTATTTTTAAATCATCAAATGAAAATTATACTTGAATGGATACGACGGAGAATGAATCTCATCGCGTTCGTGGAGACGGTAGTCCGTACGTACGCACGAGCGACAATATCATTATTTTGATATTAAAATAATATATAATTGGATAGTATATCATATATACAGAATCATTATCATGTTATATTTATTATTTACATGAATTACATATCATTATTATACCCATCTAAATAATAATATATTGAATAACAATTACACCATGACGTGGAGACGGTAAGCCGTACGTACGCACATATGGTGACATGTCATTCAAATGATGGGTAGAATAATGAATATGGTTGTTCCATATTTATAATAACATCATAGTATATAGAATATACTGGAGTTATAATTTTATAATTGATATAATAAACAAAGAGGGAGTGGAAGAAGAAAGGAACTTGAAAGAGGGTGATGAAAACGTTACCTCTTCTTCGGGTTCTTCCTTTTGATTTGATCAAAAGGACTCCTTAGGATGGCTTTATGACTAAAGTAAAGCTTCTAGGATGAAGGGAGAGAAGTTGGGAGAGTATTCGGGCAGATTTTGGCCGAACCAAAAGGCTTGAAAGTGTGAATAAGGTGGTAGAGGTGGGGGCCTTTAATAAGAGGAGAGGAGGGGCTCTTTTAGAATGATTGATATGTTACATTATTATACAATGATTTCCGGATTCTAAAGGTCCCACACTTATATAATTCGTGGATAAGGTGATAAGGGTTCGAAATCTACCCATCCAATAGTCTTTGGACAATTTTATGCCTTGGATTTTACATTATCTTTTCATTTTATTAAAAACGTTAAATAATGAGGTCATCGCTGCATCATAATGATGTCATAAATAATTTAATTTATTTAATGTCTAAAAATTATAAAAAAAAATACTATGATGTAGGAAATCTTTTTATCTTTCTAATGAATATTTATAGTCAAAATTGTGACTTGTTTAACCCCACTTAAAAATTGTTTTAGTATAACAACTCATGTTTGTGTCAATTTAATTTTAACATTAAATAAATATATATTAATGTCATTTTCCAACCAAAGTGGCTCCATTGGGTCCCCAAGTTGACCCATGGGTTTTCATGGTCGGCCATGACTCATCCAATAGGAGTAGGACAAGTGTCAAGCTCATCTCATATTATTAAAACATTATTTTTACCTTAAACTACACTAATTACCTCTAATCGCGATTAAGAACTTAAAAGTTACTATTCACGAAAAATAATTTTAATCTCATTGGACTACATTTTACTTCTCAATGACAACCATGTATGTCGGATTTTTGAAAATCAAATCAAAGAGCTGGTAATATTTCATTTAAACGAAAAATCAGTTATTTAACTACCACTTAGTGGTTTCACTATTCATCAAAAATTGAAGTTTTTCAGAACAATGCCAAAATTTCACCCAAAGCTATAATTGATATTCCGATTTCAAAAATGATGTCTATTTTACAAAATTCCAAAAATATAAGTTTCATTAATTTATTTTATAATTAATTCCCGCTGTCACAACAAATAGCGTGTTTTTAAGAAACAATTTATATCAAAAGATTGGCAATTGTTTATGTCCAATTTCAATGTTAAATTAATTCTAATGACTACCATTGGATAAAATGGTAAAAATATATTCTAATTATACTTTAAAACCACTAAATAGTATAATTTATCACTATAAATTATTTTGATTAAAAAGTTGTTTTTAAGTATTTTTCACTATTCATAAAAAATGGAAGTTCTCAGAAAATTACAAAAAATTTAACTTTGGATAATTTCGATATTACGAATACAAAAATGAAGTCCATTTTGAAATATAACATTTCTATAATTTTAAAAAGTGGGTATTACTATTCATAACAGCTACATTGATTAGTTGCGGTGTGTTAGAACTCGAAGTTGCGTACAATGCAAGCTATTGCATTATTGAATGAGAAGCGTATCATAGAAGGTCGGGGTGTTACATTCTCCCCTCCTTCAATAAATTGCATCCTCGCAATTTGAAATTTTTCTTGGAAAATAAAAGGTTGAAAAGAGAAAATACCTTTGTTGAAAACCCACATCGGAAATAAGATTAATAAAATTTAACCTTAATAAGAGGTAAAGGGAAATGAAAAAGTCACCACCCAATTATGATCTCGATTAGGAGAACATTGGTGGAAATTAGAGACATATAATTAGAGGAAAAATGTAAATATTTGTAGGGAGTGATTGAGGTCATCAGTCACAATCAATTGTCAAATTGAGGGCCTCAAAGCCTTCAATCTATGTTGATTTAAAATATCATCAGTTCAACAAGACATAAGGTATTAGGATAACACATTTTTTTTGTTTTAATATCCCTTTATTAAAGTTTAATAATTAATTTATTCAATGAATAAGAGATAGGTATATATATATTTATGCTTGAGAATTAGAGTTTCAAACTTCAACTCATCTTTCACTCAAAAAGATAATAGAACTCAAAAATATTATACTTATCCTAATTGTATAAGGTTCCAAATGTTAACACATACCATTTAGATTAGTAAAATTATTTAGCAATAACCAGGGACTTCCTGTAGGCTAGTGGTAGGAAATAAAGGCATGTCGCACTATGATTGTGGGTTCGATTCCTGCAGCTTTGTCCGACGCGACAGGTTATGCCCCACCCTGCAGGTTGTCCTTTTCTTAAAAATGTAGTACTATACTATTCCAAAAATAATCTTCATAAATGTTTTAACCTTAAACAATACTATCCAAAGTTCAACTTAATCCATTCCAACCTTTATTGTTATCCAAAATACCTCTGTCCAGACTTTCTCTAAAAGGTCTCTAAATTCCAAAATCAATTGTAACATCAGATTCCCCAAACAAATTAAAGTTTCTCTTTTGTCACATACTAAATATGATTACCTTCATCATATTAAAACCTTACTGAAATCAACAAGTACTGCAGTACAATCCTTATATATCACATTATTCTAATAACCAGAATATAATCCATGAGTCCAAAAGCACCAATACATTAATTATTCTGCTTCAAATGTAGTCACAGCATAAGATTGGCCTTGATCCCTTGGCCTTTTCTGAGGTAAGTTTCCCTGACGCTTAGGACATTCATTTTCATAATGACCCATTTCTCTACAATTGTAGCATTCAACTACGATAGCCGCTTTCTTTCCCTTGGAATCACGAGCCTGGTGACCCTTTTCTCCACATTTATAACAAACTCCCATTCCTTTTAGGCAAGTACCAGGGTGATTCTTCCCACTATTATCACATAATGGAAAATCCTTCTCTCCCTTTTTCCCTTTATCTGTCTCTTGTTCCACTGTTCTCTTCTTCTCTTGCTTTACTTTGTTGTCATAAGATTTAGATAATTCCTTTTCTGTCTTGATAGCACATGAGACAATATCTTCGTATGTTGAGAAAGATTGTGATACTAAAGCTCGACGGAGAAATGGTTTTAACACATCAAAGAAACGATCTGTCTTACTTCTTGGGTTACGTATGTAATCTGCAGCATACCTCGCTAACTTTGTAAAGTTAGCCTCATACTTTGCGACATTCTCATCCTCCTTCTGCCTCAGACTCAGAAATTTCCTTTCCATATCCGCTCTATGGTCTCGAGGAAAGTATTTTTCTAAGAACAACTCTTTGAACTCCTGCCATTCCATGTTTGTTAATTCATCATCTTCCTTTGTGTTTTGAATTAGTGACCACCATTGATCAGCATCTCCAGTGAGGCGGTAAACTGTCATGACAACTTTCTCCCTTTCTCTACCCCCAAGGCATGGAATATTTTCTCTAAGGAATTTATCCATTGCTCAGCTACTATAGGATTTGTACTCCCATTGAAGGTTGGTGGTTGTTCTCTCATGAAACGGTCTAGCATTGATCCTCCACGTTGCGGATCAGGGTACTCCATACGAGTAAGGTTATTATTCATAACCTGCGTGAGTTGTCCCAGTATGGTGAGAAGCTGATCAGCACCATTTGTATCACTAGCTCCACCATAATTATCTTGAGCAGGAGGGCAATCCCTACACGGAGTGCGTGCATTGATACGGTTTCCATTCCTTCCACTATGCGCCATTTCTAAACAATGGCATAAACTAGATTAGATTAGGAATTAAAATACATAATTCCATATTTGTAAAACACTTTACATAAATTGAACTATTTATGGATATAATCCATAATCATAAAAAGAAATGATTTCTTTGATAAAGTATATACTCATAACCCTTCATAGTGGTTTGTAAAAAAAATGGGAATTATCCTAAGCATATCCCCCGGGAGTGTCGTAACCAAGAGTGCAGAAAGGCCCGTTGTCGTGCACTAGTTCCCGTTCGAGTCTAGATCAAAGCGGTGTTTTTGGGTTTTACCCCTAGGTACATCTGTGCCAGAGCCGCCTCTACCTGCTCGTATCCCGACAGGGATGTATTGCTTGGAAAACTCACAAAATCTCTACAATACCAAAATTTTTAGGAAGTTCTTCTATACTAATCCTCAAAGTTCATCTTAGGTCTACGTGCTCTAATCAGAGTTTGTCTAAATCTAGCTTCCAAGGTTAGTACTAAACTGCCTCTGATACCAATTGTAATGCCCCAACCCCAGCTACCCAGAGTCGGTGCATTACTTCGTAACATTGGCATGATCACAAAAGATCAAGTCTCGAAAGACCGATTAGTTTAGTAGCCTTGGAAACACTAGATACATTCATAAACATTACATTACATCATAAAAATGAAAACTACAATAACATGGTCTCCCTAGTCCACACTCATATCCTCACAGACTATTCTTGCAAGTCAGTCATAATACACTTCTTCACATCCTAGGAAAAATAAAACATTGAAAGGGGTGAGCTCAAATGCTCCGTAAGGATAACAATATAGCGGAAAATTTCATAAGAAAACATAAGCATTTAAGGCAATGTAAAACTAAAACAAAAGCCTTATTGAACTTGAACTTCAGCATAATATGGAAAAAGTAAAATAAAATAATGCCATTACTTACTCACATGGATATTCTACTAGACGAATAATCACATGAAATATCAATAACCACTTTCATAATGAGGGAATGTATAATGCCAGACATTCTAAAACATTTTTTCAAGGCCTCGGCCAAGACGTCTAAAATGATTAAGGCCTCGGCCAAAACCATAAATCAAATTGGGAAAGGGCCTCGGCCAATTCCACGTCTAGTTGTCTCATGAGACCTACCGATGCATCGAGGAGCTATAGCGGGCTCCACCCGTCACTTATTAAGTCCAATACATTCCTCATATGAATAGGTTTAAACATATCATAAACCATAACATAATCGTATCACATAAAACATGCATAAAGGAAACATAACATTTCCACATTTCAATCACAAGATATCAATACAACACATTGATATAATAAAAACGCTTTCAAAACCATTTTCAATACCAAAATAAAAGAAAGTTGAAACATTGTATTTATTTTTCATTAAAAAAATGATGGCTTGTAGAGGAAGCCAAAACTCAAATAATGGTCACGGCGGCGGAGAAGTCATTGTCGCTGCATACGTACGACAAAAACATTCCCTTTTGTCGTTTAGTAAATGCTTCGTATAAAAAAATTCCTTTTGAATAAACGTACAAGTCAAAGGGGTTTGTACACCGTATAAAAGAAATTATGTATAAAACCAAATATGCCACAATAAAAGAAGATTGAGAAGAAGTCCTTAAAAGATCATTTTTTAAAATAAAATAGATCTATTATGTGTATTCACTATAAGTACACATAAAGAAAGTACAAATACAAGATATGACATAATAATATCATGACATAATTTGAAAGTAGGAGATTAACCCAAAGAATGGTAATTGGGTTAACAAGTTCCCTTACCTTGTACTTTTCCTTGGTTGGGGTAGGTTAACCTCCTGTATAATGGTGAAATAATTGTTATTAAATTATACAATAATCATATACATTCATATGATATCATATATGATCTTTTAACATTGCTTTGTTAACAATATCTTAGATTTATCGTTGTTTTGGGGTGTTAACTTACTCGTTTTATTTTATATGTTTTGTTACGTAAGTCGCGTTTTTCATGGATAGGTTGTATATTATTCATATCCACAATTATATCATGTCCTTAAACATTATTTTTAAATCATCAAATGATAATTATAGTTGAATGGATACGACGGAGAATGAATCTTATCGCATTCGTGGAGACGGTAGTCCGTACGTACGCACGAGCGACAATATCATTATTTTGATATTAAAATAATATATAATTGGATAGTATATCATATATAAAGAATCATTATCATGTTATATTTATTATTTACATGAATTACATATCATTATTATACCCATATAAATAATAATATATTGAATAACAATTACACCACGACGTGGAGACGGTAAGCCATACGTACGCACATATGGTGACATGTCATTCAAATGATGGGTAGAATACTGAATATGGTTGTTCCATATTTATAATAACATCACAGTGTATAGAAGATACTGGAGTTATAATTTTAGAATTTAAATAATAAACAAAGAGGGAGTGGAAGAAGAAAGAAACATGAAAGAGGGTGATGAAAATGTTACCTCTTCTTCGGGTTCTTCCTTTTGATTTGATCAAAAGGACTCCATAGGATGGCTTTCTGACTAAAGTAAAGCTTCTAGGATGAAGGGAGAGAAGTTGGGAGAGTATTTGGGCAGAGTTTGGCCGAACCAAAAGGCTTGAAAGTGTGAATAAGGTGGTAGAGGTGGGGGCCTTTTATAAGAGGAGAGGAGGGGCTCTTTTGGAAAGATTGAAATGTTACATTATTATACAATTCTTTTTGGATTCTAAAGGTCCCAAACTTATATAATTCGTGGATAAGGTGATAAGGGTTCGAAATCTACCCATCCAATAGTCTTTGGACAAGTGTAAGCCTTGGATTTTACATTATCTTTTCATTTTATTAAAAACGTTAAATAATGAGGTCATCGCTGCATCATAATGATGTCATAAATAATTTAATTTATTTAATGTCTAAAAATTATAAAAAAAAATACTATGATGTATTAAATCATTTTAGCTTTCTAATGAATATTTATAGTCAAAATCTGGACTTTTGTAACCCCACTTAAAAACTGTTTTAGTAGAACAACTCATGTTTGTGTCAATTTAATTTTAACATTAAATAAATTTATATTAATGTCATTTTCCAACTAAAGTGGCTCCATGGGGTCCCCAAGTTGACCCATGGGTTGTCTTGGTCGGCCATGACTCATCCAATAGGAGTAGGACAATTGTCAAGCTCATCTCATATTATTAAAACATTATTTTTACCTTAAACTACACTAATTACCTCTAATCGCAATTAAGAACTTAAAAGTTACTATTCACCAAAAATTATTTTAATCTCATTGGACCACATTTTACTTCTTAATGACAACCATGTATGTCGGATTTTTGAAAATCAAATCACAGAGGTGGTAATATTTCATTTAAATGAAAAATCAGTTATTTAACTACCACTTAGTGGTTTCACTATTCATCAAAAATTGATGTTTTTCAGAACAATGCCAAAATTTCACCCTAAGATATAATTGATATTCCGATTTCAAAAATGATTTCTATTTTACAAAATTACAAAAATATAAGTTGCATTAATTTATTTTATAATTAATTCCCGCTGTCACAACAAATAGTGTGTTTTTAAGAAACAATTTATATCAAAAGATTGGCAATTGTTTATGTCCAATTTCAATGTTAAATTAATTCTAATGACTACCATTGGATAAAATGGTAAAAATATATTCTAATTATAATTTAAAACCACTAAATAGTATAATTTATCAATATAAATTATTTTGATTAAAAAGGTTTTTTTTAAGTATTTTTCACTATTCATAAAAATGGAAGTTCTCAGAAAATTACAAAAAAAATTAACTTTGGATAATTTCGATATTACGAATACAAAAATGAAGTCCATTTTGAAATATAACATTTCTATAATTTTAAAAAGTGGGTATTACTATTCATAACGGCTACTTTGATTAGTTGTGGTGTGTTAGAACTCGAAGTTGCGTACAATGCAAGCTATTGCATTATTGAATGAGAAGCGTATCATAGAAGCTCGGGGTGTTACACCAGAGCAGGGCCCTCTTACTATATTAGAACCTTCGGGTGGTGTACCAACAGCACCATAACCCGTTCGGTAGTAGATTCCACCAGCCGCATTGGTAGACGGTGCACACCGACTTAGCGTGTTGCACGAGTTCCAGCGGCTGAGGCCTATGAGATTACCATGTGAGAAGGATTCCCAATCAACAGAGGATTGACTGGAGGTGATTTCTAGAGTTCTCCGCTTAGTTGAGACACCCATAGAGCATATAGTAATCATAGATACTATTTCTTTCGAGTGAGTAACCAAGAGGTTGGTCCACATAAGTGATGATGCTTCGATACGTGGACTGTTGCCTGAGATTGTACATTGAGGTAGTGTGTCTATTATAAAAATTAATGTTTGTCAGTAGTTACAAAAGGTGGTACCCGTAGATGAAACATGAAGGATTTGTTCCTTAAAAGTGTTGCAGCATCAGATACCCCTCAGGTTTCAAGGTGATCTCGACACACATGTTGCTGAGGACTGGCCTGAGGAAGTGGCTATGAGTTCTCAAGAGCTTGTACAACTTCCTTAGGATGATATGTAGGTAGCTGAGTATTCTTTGAGGTGTACTGATCATTTCTGGTACTCGATGAATACAATACGATCTATGCTTTCGGGTCGGACTACCGAGCAAGTTGAGTTTTAGGACATCTGAGCCAACACCTTTTCTCTGGATGCTAGAGAGAAACATTGTGGATGAATGTTCTTTGGATGAGCAAATACAACCATTTATTGTTAGTTGTGGCAAAGCATGAAACTAGTACCAGTCTCAGAGACTTGAGTGTGTACAATGTTTTGAGAATAGTAAGTGTTAAAAATAGATGAATCTGTAGGGCAGTAGATGTGGAAGCCGATCTAGGATGGCAGCATGAGGTTGTGTAATTTTTGACATGTTACAACCACCCACATGTATAGTTCCTACTAGGCATAGGGAGTTGGATGGTAGTGGAATAGAGAAGCTACATGCGGTCAAGGAGTGTGACCCGTGGGCTCTAAGAATGATTCGAGGTACAGTCTGTGTCTACTACTAGTTGTCGTATCAATAGAAATAGGTTCTAATCATTCATTCCTTCCACAAATCATGTCCCAATCCTTGAGTTTCCAGTTAAACCGTTGACTTGACCCTCGCATCTAGAGATACCTTTGGTAGGATACTTGAAAATAACACATATGTTTATGGTGTGATCAGACCCTTGAGGTGAGAGTTTTAGTTGGAACCACATGGTTGTACCATCGAGGCCTTAAGATGTTAGTTTGGGTATGGACTGTGAATCCAAAGTTCATACACAGATTAACTGTATTAGGAAAAAATGGATGTGGTTTTTCTACAACATTGGAATGAGGTTTTCCTTAGTCAGTGAAAAGGGAAACCCAGGTAGCACATGTTAAACTCATGAATAGGAGGGTGCAGCCGATCACTCTTGAGTCGGAAATCCTTACCCTTGAGTCAGAAAGAGTTGTTAATTTTTAGATCCAAAAATGAGTGGCATATCATGGGAACATCTTTTCAAAAGATGTTTCCAGGATTACCCCCCCCTAATGGATGAGGGAAGTCTGATATGTCTGGATATTACTAGATATTCGTTCTAGAATTCTCTAGAGTTGCAATACCACCATCATCCATTCCAAAGAAGGGGAAATACTTTGTGGGGACAGTGAGATGTCAGCAGAGCTTCCAAGAGCTGAGGTAGAGTCTGGCTAGTGCCCCCCATATTGCGACTTTTAGAGGAAGGCATATGATACGTAGTTTACTACGACACATCAGGGATTGGACTTGGGTGTTTCCTAATGCAGGACCGAGCATTGATTTTGTTTGGTTCTCGACATATGAGACTGCACGAGCATAACTATGATACCCATGACCTAGAGTTAGAATCAGTGGTCTTCGCCTTGAATATTTGGTGACACTATCTGATGGATGAGAAATTTACCATGTACTCTGATCACAAGAGTTTCAGGTATATATTCTCTCCGAAGGACCTTATCCTGACACAGTGACGATGGCTTGAGTTCCTCCAGGACTATGACTTCGATATAGTCTATTCTATTGGGAATGGAAACATTGTTACAGATGAACTCATCAAGAGAAATGGTCTATAGATTCTAGGGAAATTGACGGAGCAGTTGTCCCCTTTGCAGATATCCTCTGTGGATAGAGATGGAGAGCTTTTCCTTTAGTCCCATATAGTCACACTCCCACATCATCCACATGTCAGAGTGACACAATGAGGGGATGCTGACTACGAGACACGACGTGCTCAGATATCCATAGGTCAGGCACCTGATGGATTTTTTGAAGGTGGGGATCAAGACATCCTCTTTAGAAGACGTACCTTGGAACTATACGCACATCAGGAGGATGTTTTGGGAGATTTCCACACTTTCCCTATAGAGGTACATCCAACAGTGGCGAAGATGTACCAAGACCTTCAACGACATCACTTGTGGACATGTATGAAGAAGGTAGTAGCAGCTTTCGTCTCTTGATGCCTCACTTTTAAGCAAGTGAAGGCGGAGAACTAGGTACCAGCAGGCTTGGTATAATCCTTAGAGGTCCCATAGTGAATTTGGGATGAGTAATCCATGGACTTTTCGACGGGTATTCCACATACATATAGGGGACATGACTCAATTTGGATGATCGTCGACTGACACACCAAGTCGGCAAACTTCCTACCAATCAGAGAGCAGGGCTCAGTAGATGGATTGGGGTGCCTATATGTGCAAGTGATTGTGTGGCTACATATATTACCTTCATCTATTGTTTCTGATCATGACACACACTTTACATCCTGGCTATATAAGGGGTTGTAGGAAGCTTTAGGGACACAACTTCGTCTTAGCACTACCTTCCATCCTCAGACAGATAATCAGACTGAGCAGACCATTCATGATTTCAAGGAAATTTTCCTTGCATGTATCCTCGACTTCAGTCATAGATGGGAGGACCTCATACATTTGGCATGGGTTTCCTAAAAAAACAACTATATAACGACCCATACTTTACATACATTGTTAATACTTCGAAATTGAAGCACACTTATTACAACATATGACAAAACCACAAAGGACCGTATAGGTATAGTGTCTTTAGAAACTGGGAAACATAAACAACTGGTTCATAAATCTTCTACAGTGTCTCCCATTTATTTCATCATATATAGGGTCCCTTTTAGCATATTCTACTTAATATCCATCTTCCTAACCTGGGGAAAAGAAAACATAAAAGGGTGAGCTCAAATGCTCAGCAAGGGCAAATAAAGGAAATAAAAATCATATCATATCTTTTTGAAAATCAAAACCTGCAAAAGAGATCATAATATCTTATCATGGAATAAATCATAGAAGTGAAAATGAGATCCCCATAATCATAACATAAGACTTGAAACTTTGTGGCATGCACACATAATCATGGAAAATCATTTCTTGTTAGTCATGACTCATTGCCAAGACTATCTTAGTGGACAAAGTCCCTTTCTGAACCGAGTTCACTCCTCGTTTCAGTCCTGTATCACTGAACCGAAATAACCTTCCGTTCTAGCCATGTCTATCTCATGAGATATAAAATCTTTACCCAATGCATTGGAGGGAGATATAGGCCCCACCCATCTTATAATTAATCTTTTCTTATGTGTGCCACATAATCATAAAACATACATCATCGCATAACACATGTAACAAAAATGGGATTCTTGAAACATCATGACATCATAAATCAATTCATATAAGATAAAGGAATTCATAAAAATAATTCTATCACAACATGAACAAATAAATTTAATAATAGGGATAAAAACAGAACCCTTTATTATCTTAGATGGAAAATAATTTTGATAAAACACTTGAACTCCATTCTTGAGGAAAATATCCTTTCTTCTTCAAAAACATTTTTCCTTTCATAACATGTCATAAAACTTTAAAATAAAATAAGTTGAATAAACTTGAAAACTTGTAAAGGAAGCTTCTTGGAAACAATGTTTTAAAAATCCATTCATGCCGTATAAGTTAAAAAAAACATTCTTCGTACTTTTGTCGGAAAAGTCAAAAAGTACCTCGTATGACAAAAGATTCCTTTCATAGATATTACTAAAAACTCACCGAAGGGTAAAAATGGATTTAAAAAATTGTAGGTGGATGGAAATAATATTACATATTGATGAAACAAGGATGTGGATGATAAAATACACCCCAGTAAATACTTATGAATAAACAATCTCGGATAAAAATGAGATTGTGATATTTCCCTTACCTTAGGTCCGATTTGCTTTGTTCGTGTCTGAAGCTCCTGTATAATGGTTTAAATAATGTTATTGACTTATTCCAGAATCATACATATTGATATGATATCATATATGGTCATATTATTAGCTTCTTGTTAATAATATTTCATTGTTACTTATTACTCGGGTCTTTATAACTTTTTGTTCTTATGCGTGTTTTGTCGAATAAATTCTTATTCTTATCTCTAGGTTATAGATAATTCATTTCCAGAATGGTATTAGTGTAGTATATACCATATTAATTCATTCAATTCATTTATATAATCATTATGAAATGAAGATCATGTAGAACGAGTCGCATCACATCGTGGAGACGGTATTCCGTACGTATGCACGAGTGATGATATCGTTCCTATGATCGTGGAATTGTATTGGAGTATATATATATTATTTCAGTATCACTATTACTTCATAATAATCATATATAGTTACTCATTAAACCATTATACCCATCCTTGTAAGGTGATGGTGGAAAATAGATTACACCACGGCGTGGAGACGGTATTCCGTACGTACGCACGCGCGGTGATTTCATTTTTCCATAGGATGGATAGAAGGTGAATTAGGGTTGTTTCATATTTATAATAACATATCAGTATGTAAGTAATACTGATGTTATTACTTTATCATGAAACAACTAAAGAAGAAGAAGTTGAAGAAGAAAGGAATTGAAAAGATCGGTAATGGATATTACCTCTTCTTTGGAACGCCTCTTTGAATCCTCCACTTAAGGAACTAAGATTGGTGTTTGGAGAAGACCAGGACCTCTAGGATTATTCCAGGGAAGTGGAGAGGAGAATATGGCAGGGGTTGGCCGAGCTTGAGTGCTCAAATTGGTGTGAGGAGGAGGGGGAGGAGGTGCCCTTTTATAAGGGAGGAGAGGGGCACCTTAGGAATATCTCAAAATATTATTTTATATTAATGTCAAAATCGGTTTATAATGGTTCCAAAGGGTCTTATTTAGAAGCTAAAGTGGGGATGGGTCGAAATCCTATCAACCAATAGGATTTATACAAGTTTATGGTATTATTTTAACCTTATCAATTAGATTTAACTCTAAGTTAATTAATTTAACTTTTACCGTGTCTTTTTGTTTTCTTTCACTATATGGTTAATACACTTACTATAACATGCCAAACGAACCCCAAATTGTTTATTATTAATATATATATCCTTATCTAAGTCATTTGGCCGAACCTTAGATTTTTAGGAATAAAATAACAATTACTAATATAATATTTGATTTAAAAACTATTTTGTGTCAATTTTGACACTATTTGATATATGATTTTTGTGAAAGTCATAACAGAATTATATGTTCGAACCAGGTTAATTAAATCAACACTAATATATCATAGTAACCTAGAAAATTAGTGGAATTCATAAAAAGTCTCAAATTACATTTATTTTGGTGTTTATAACATCAATTATGTCAATATTTCATTAATAAGATAATTACTACATCATCGTTGTGTCATAAATAAATTAAATTATTTAATGTCTAAAAATTACAAATAAAATACCATCATGTAGGAAATCTTTTTAGATTTCTAATGAATATTTATAGTCGAATTTATCTTATGTATAACCCCATATTAAAAATGATTTACTTATTAAACCTTGATTTTAACTATTTTAACCCTTCTTTAAATAAATTAATAATAAATGTCCTAATCTAATCCAAGTGGGCCTAAATGGTCATATTTTATTCATAAGGTTGTTTTTGGTCGAATTACACTTATCCAATAGAATTAGGACATGTGTTATGGTAATATTAATATCATATTTACCCTTAGTTACCCTATTTACTATTAACCGAGGTAAAAAAAACGTAAAAAGTTACTATTCACCAAAAAATAATTTTTATCACATTGAACCACATTTTACTTACTGATATCAACCGTGTCTATCGGATTTTCAAAATTCCATTCACAGAAGCGGTAAAATTAAGTTTTATGCAAAATTCAGTTTTTAACCTACCACTTAGTGGTTTCACTATTCATCAAAAATTGAAAGTTTTCAGAAAAATACCAAAATTTCACCCTAGGCTAATTTCGATATTCTGAGTCCAAAAATGAAGTCCATTTTGAAAAATAAAATTTATAAAATTTCAAAAAGTGGTTATTACTATTCATAACGGCTAGTTTTAATAGCATATTGTTGTTTAGTGAAACTCGGTATTGCGTACGACGCAAGCTATCGAGGAAGGTCGCGATTGCGTGTAAAGCAAGCCAAGAAAGTGTTGTGTAGAAAAAGATTCCTTTGATGATTTATATAACATAAAAGTCTCGGGTGTTACAAACTACCACTCCACTATTGGGATGGCTCCTTTTGGGGAATTATACAGGCAACCTTGTAGATCACCCTTGTGCTGGATAGACCCTTGAGAGTCTGTACTGGTGGAACTAGAGACAGTATGAGATACCATAGAGAAGGTGCAGATGATCCAGGAGTGGATGAATATTACATAGAGTAGGCAGAAGCTGCATGCTGACAGGAGACGGAGACCTATAGAGTTCGAGGATGACAACCACGTCTTTCTATGGGTCTCACCTCAATGAGGTCTATAGAGATTTGGTCGAGGCCTAAATTTATCTCTTAGGTTAATTGGACCTTATTAAGTCATTATCATAGTTGGCGAGGTGTATTACCACTTTTCTCTTCCACCTCAAATACACCAGGTGCCGGACATCATCCATGTTTCTCAGCTAAGGAGATACGTGGACGACCCTTCTCACATTCATCGACCAAGGAGAGTTGGATGTCGATGATGGAGAGGCTTTTATAGAGGTTCCGGTGGAGGTTGAGGATCAACAAGAGAGTGTCCTACAGAGACAGTCGATAACTATGGTGCGTATTCGCTGGTAGCATGGGAACCTCTAGGAGAGCACATGGGAGAGGGAGGCTTATATGAATTCTCAGTAACCCCATTTGTTCCCATAGTTCGACTTGTAGAATACAGGGACATAATGCCCTAAGGTGGGTAGAATTTAAAGATCTGGAATTTTCATGGAGATTTTTTTTCATAAATACATGGGAATTTTACGAGTCTGCAAAAACTTAATGTGCATGATTCTGAGGCCTGGTGTTCCTGGAATCAATTTCTGATGTTCTGTTCCGGTATGTTCAGTAAACGTATGAGCGAGTTTTAATAACTTTTGAACCCATTCATGGAATTGAAATATGAGGGCCCCGTTGAACTTGCAGAACCGGTATTACCTTACGGAGTCTTTTAGATCGACGACAGTGAGTTAAGAAATGAACTTATGTTTGGGTTTTCTGGAAAAATAATAATAAAATAATGTGTGCGACACTTTATTTTATTTAAGCCACCGTTTGGTGTGTGGAGGCTAAAACCTCCTCATGCAGGTTGGTGGTGGGACCACCGCACCAAAACCTCCCATGAGATGTTATGGAGGTGGGGCCCACCAGAACACAACCTCCCATGAGAGTATTAATGTGGTGGGGAACACCCTAGATCTTATCCCCTTAAACACTCCATTCATGAGGGGAAACCCTCAAGCTCCAATTAATATGGGGGAGCCTCTTCAACTCCACTTTATTAAATTTGTGACAACTCTCATCAATTAATAAAGTGGAACCTATCTAATTAATTAATTCTCCATTTTAATTCATGCCAACAACTAAAATTGTAGACAATCAATTTTTCATTTTGGGTTGTCATCGTTCAATTGGAGGAACATGGGAAGCGGAGAGCTGGGGAGAAAAGCTTCAAATGAAGAACGAAGACCATGTTCTTCCAAGGAATTCCCCTGGTGATGATCCTTCCTTGACTTGTTCCTCATACAACTACTGACATGGAGCATCTTCCAGGAGCCGACGCAACCCAGGATTGGAAGTGTGCGTGGTGGATGCAATGAACGATGATTCTCTTTCATCTTCTTCCTAGGACTTCACCAACAATAACTGATGATTAAAGTTAGGGGGTTTACTTTGAGAAATATACCTATATTTTCCTCAGCTTTGTTTGAATGGAATCGATGCGATGGTTTGTAAGAAATTTTTGATCATCATTCTCTTTTGATGAACAAATTTTAATCACCTCCAAACACGGAGGGTATGGGCCAAACTAACACGGCCAGACTCCCTCTGCTAATATTTTGTGATGTTTTATTGACATTGTAATGAAACGCCGATGATGATGGCCGAAATGTCAAAGACTGCGCTACCCGCGGCCTCCTTAAATCGCATCGCACCAACGGCGTGCCGATGCTCCCAGCCGAACCTTGTCGGCCCGCGCCGGCCCGAGCGACGCCGAACAGGCCCACCCGGCCTACCCGCGAAATCCCGCGCACCCTATCGTCCTGCCCACGGCCTACACGTGCCCTGCACGGTGCCCCGCCGGCCTACCTGCCCCCTGTGCGGCCTCCCAACACACTACCCGCGCCCCGCGCAACCAACTCGCACCCCGGTCGGCCTTCCCGCACCCCACGCGGCCTCCATGGCTCCCCTCGCAGACCGCTTGGCACCCCGCATGGCCTTCTTGCGCACCAAAAAGCCTACCCGATTCCAAACATTCCCTTCCCGCAACCAACACTGCATGCTCAGTGTCGCGCGTGGCCCTGTTCACGGCCTGCCCGGCGCACCTCCAGCCTCCTACGCCCTACCCGACCTACCCGTGACATCCCTCGCTGTGTCAATGGACAAACCTGATAGACCTTACAGACTGAGCCACCCAAGATGCACCCCACGTAGTGCTCGCCGACCCGACCCCATCCACTGGGTCGAGCTGCCTCTATGGCGACCTCCATGCCAAACCTCCCCCGCAGTCCCCTGGGCGGGGCCTAGCGGACTGGGTTGAACCTAACAGGCTGGCCCACCCAACGGGATGGGTCATACCCAGTGGGTCCAACCGGGTCGACCCAGACCGGGTCGGCCCAATCTGGGTTGGGTAGAGTCGGTCTGATAGGGTCAGACCGGGCCGTCGGCCATTACAGAGAGTTACTTCCTTTGGCCATATCTTTGGCACCGGACGACCGTTTGACAAAGTGTCAGCGGTGCTGGTTTTCATGGAGCACAAGATTCCCTGTGTGTTTACCCCACTGGAGTTCGGGTTAATGTTGATATAATGTTAGGTTAATAGTACATGAATCCAACTGGGCCCCCAGGACTAAAAATCTTATAACTCACAGACCGGGCATCTGATTGACGCACCATCTATTGCGATGAGACCCCTATGATGAGGCAGACCATTGAGATACTTATACGTGGGACTTCATGACAGTTGGAGTATTGACCTTTAGCTCATGGAGCAGAACCTTCCAGTGATGAGAATAGGGAGTATAGAGACCTAGTAGCTGGCTGAGTCCTGATAACATCTTGACTGATTCAGCTCAAAGTGATTCGACTAGCCCAGTGTGGAGCACCAGGAAGTTGGCATTAGACCAACTGTAGAGGATCGCCTTGTAGTCGGTGGGAGACCCACGGTACCCGATAAGAGGAGTACCTCTATAGGCTTTTAGGGGGAGCGTCTGGTAGTTGGAAGTAGACCCACAGTGGGAACCCCTCTATGTGAGCGCGGCTGACCCACAGTACTTGATAGAAGGAGTACTTCTGCAGTCCAAGGTTAGTGGGAAGCACCTGTTTTTGGCAGCAGGCCCACTTTACTCGACAGATGAAGAGTTCCCCATTAGCTGTGGTTTTGAAAATGTGAATAAATATCTTGGTTGAGTTGAGTTAGTAACTTCTATTTTTACCTCATGATAGAGATGGATTACTTGATAACTTAGGTATATATATGGTCATATACCTATGTGAGGTTATCTGTTGATTTTATACCTTGTGGTTTATCCTTGTTGGATTTTGTGAGACTTTGAGGGTCTTAGAGTCCTTACTGAGTGTCGTTATACCCAACCCTACACGGGCTATTCCCACACCGCATTGTGTTGGTTGCAGACGACGAACAACGCTGACCTAGGATAAGTGGACTAGGAATAGACGGTACCCAGAGGTGGACCACATGGCGTGATGGTACACAGAGGAGACAAACAGATGTTGATTGATGTTGAGTTTATTTGTACCTTCCCTTCAGGTAGGATCAGTGGCGGATGATCCAGGAGCTTCTTTACACCATTCAGCTATTTTTCCCCTTTTCTTTTGTAATTGTACTTTACAGTTGGGCTTTTATTTCCGACCCTCTTTACATTTCAGCACACCTTTTGTATACAGTTTTACTTAGTTTTGTACTTCCAGATTATACTCTATTGTGTGTGTTTATAATTTATAATGGCAATGCATTCTCACATTGAGGGATTTACACCTTTAGTTCTAGTTGCCAGCCCCTGGGCTATGGAAGGTGGGCTTGGGGTAGTCACAACATGGGTCCTGAGGATGGGTTATGACACTACTTCGACAATATTGATGGCTTAATCCTTACCTTTCCCTTTAGGAATTGGTGGGAGCTAAAGTAGATTACCATTGAGGACTTGAGTTTTAGTGTAGTAGGTTGAATTGTCCCCTTTCTCCCTATATTTGTAGCCTTGTAATATGAGTGTTTCTATCAATTATTTTTTGAGATTTTCCAAAATCCTCATGTGTTTTCAACATTCATGATGTTTATGGTCATCTATCCCACACATGATGAATTTACCTATCCCTTTCTGGATGTTCCCCTAATTCTTATCCTAATATTTTCGACATGTGGGTGGTTGAGTTTTCATTATACGTTTATCAGGATATCCTCTAACTAGAATGCCCATATATTTTTTAATATCACCAATGTTATGGTAAAAGTCTCCAAACTCCAGCTCCACTTTGAGAGAACATTTAAAAATTTCTTCCTAACTCCTGATGTCTTGAATAGTTAGATCCTTTTGAAGGTGTGGTAATAAAACACTAACGAGTTAATAAATTATGCTAAAATTATTGTTATAGAAACCTCAAGCATAAATTGAAATATTTTTATCTTTTTCATCATAGTCTGTGAGAGATTCACCATCTTTTTTTCTTTATATCTATAAATTGTCTTTCTATCTTTGATCGAGGGGTATGAGGGAGATTCTAATTAAGAAACATTACCTAATGTCTTCCCAATCTATTTCATCAATTTATTCTCTCGACATTGTGTTCTTAATCAATGAAAACCATTGGAAGTCTTCTTCACATTGATTATAAACAACCAAATTTAGCTTCGTTATAGCGGAATATGGAAGAATAAAAATGGTTTTATCAATCCCATTAAATAGTTATTCCACAACCAATGGATCAAAATATACACTAAGTTTCAGTGTTCCTTGCTAAATAAAATTCTCAATATCAATATTCTCTCTCATTGGTTAATGTTCATGTTACACATTATTTAGATTATTTTTCAAAATCTATGAATGGTGGGTAAGCAACACAATAAAATGTTAAACTCCACCTTCGAAATCATTGTAGATATTCTTCAGGAAATTACTACAATTTTTCTCACATAGGTTGGTGGAGTTGTTTCTCATGGTTACCACCACATTATCAAATAGAAAAGGATAAAAAAATCACAATTCAACAATTCATCAACAATTTATCCCATTATAGAATCCACTCAAAAGGTTTATTTTATGGGATCCATCTATATAGTGCTTTCAAAAAAATATTATTTGGTGATTACTTATAAGTAGTCTCGTACCAAAGGTTTTCTCTAAGGATCTCAAAACCTAATTATAATTTTAAATATTTTTTGACCTGAAACTAGGTATAGAGACAACATTTTTCTACCTATTAATTCATTTTATCGATAAAAACATGAAAACATTACTAGGAAAGGATCCAAAAGGTTTAGTGTGTTTGGAAAATTAGGTCCATACATAACCTTTACAATATAAAACACCATATTTTATTTAATTTTTTCTTTTATAGATTATTATTGTCCCTATAATTATTTTTTAATATGTATTCACCTAAGGATATACATAAAATAACGTGTTCATGGAAAAGTCCAATAAGTTGAAAGATAAAAACATGAAACATTATAACATGGTGTGGGAACATTCATAACATTAATAAATATCATAAAAATCATAAAAATCTAATAAAAATTTATAGGAATGTGGAAATACATAAAAATTAAACATCATATCTTTGTGGTCAGCTACCACACAAATTTTGGAATAAATCTACCATTATGTTCACACATATTCCAATTTATCTCTTAAGATTCTTCACATTAACTAATGAATTGGAATGATATATAATTTTGGGACCAGAAATCACATCATAAAATTTACATTATAATGGTTTCCAAATAGAACATATGTCAATCATGAACATAAAATATTCAATGGGAAAGAAATTAATGGAAACATAGACATGATTTACCTATTGAATTCCCCTCCTGAGAAAGTCATTATGAAAGATAGGAATGGAATTTTTAGGTCACCATTTCATCCTAGATGTGGGGGAGAGGGTATGCATGACTATTGGGATTATCTGTATATGAATCAATGTTTTAGAGTTGAAAATAGAAGAGGGTGTGAGAGGTGGTACTTATATTAGAGGACATGGGTGTTTTTCCCATTATTTAATTTTTTTTACATTATTACTTTTATAAAATCAATAAATATTGTTAATTATTAGGACTAAATAGATTACTCATATCATGTGTGTTTTAACCAATGTTGAATTTATCAGAAATCGCTCAATTAAAAGTATAATTTACTTATAATTTAAATATACATTATATTACCATATTATACTTTTCAATAAAAAAGCATGTCATTCATAAAAATACAGTAATATCCCCAAAACCATTTTTCAACATCTAGAACTCAATAGTGAATTCCATTTTATCATAATAATTTTCAATATGTTCATATTTTTGTTTTCAATTAAATTCATCAATTACTTGGAAAATATAGATTTTGAAATTATAACTAATTTTGTAAATCATTGAAAAATTACTCAAGGTCTCATAAAATTATCATAATATCATAAGACATAAAAATATTAATTTTTTAATAAACTTTAGGAAAATAAATTTTCATTTACATTATGAATTTAATAAATAAACTGTAATGAAATATTTATGACTTAATTAAATTACAAGCCTCAATTAATAATTTTTTAAAAAAAATTACAATTCGAAGAAATAATTATACCATTATTACATTTATATGGTACCTAAACATAATATTTACTTTAATTGGTGAGATTACACTTTATTTGGCCAGTTTAATATTTATAAGGCAGTATTAACATAACTAATGTTAAGTTACCATAACATCGTTATGGGTTCCTTAACTTCAATTAATTTTTCTTATTCCAATAACTCCAAATTTGTAAATATTTTAATATCATTTCTATGAGATATTATGTTATCTATTCTATAATAATTTTCCATAACAAGAGACAAATTCCATGTGGAGGAAAATGATTTTCTTATGAAGCCCTGACCGTTAGACAAAGATAGTGATTGGCATGCAATTTGAATATTCATTGAATAAAAATAATCCAAAATCGGGATACACATCCACAATCCATCATTTATAGGGGATGATATAGATAGTTGTAGACAACTGGGAAATAAGGGGATTCCTACAAAATTTAGGATTGATCCATCTTTCACCCAGGGGAGTACACACAAAGTGAGAGAAATTGGAGATTATTTTTTATTTCTATTTTTGGGATGTTGATAATGAATATATTTTTCATTTCATTCATTCTAATGATTTCTAAATAATTTATGTCATTTTAATTATTTGATTTGAATATTTATTATGTTCATCATTAAATTTTCTATATTCAAATAGTGACATTTAATCTTGGTGATCCAAATTCCATTGATTATGAGTATCAATTTTATCTAATTAGATTGTAATAAATGTGATGATAGTGAATAAAATGACCTTTAATTTTAACAAATGTACTAAAATCATACAAGGATAATGTTTTAATCACCACTAATAACAATTCCTCTTCCTAATGATGATATAGATATAATTTTAGATGAAGAATAAGGAGTCTGTGTTTAAAAATAATGTGAGATCTAAGTAAATCTAATCCTTTTATAATTTATTAATACAATTTTGGAGCACTAATGTAATGACATAAAATATATTAAATTAAGTAATCAATTATATATCTTTAAAATTTCAACCAATTTTTATCAACTATGTTATTGTTGTTCTTGTTTCCACATACATTTTACCCTTATTTCTTACACACATTATCACATCCTCATTATTTCACATTATCATGATGCTTTCTTATTATTTTATTTGTTTTTTATCTTTTTTAGTTCTTTTGGTAACTCTAAAAATAAATTTACCATCCTTCTTGGAATCTATTGTTATACTCACCATAAAACAAGTATTAATTAGTGAGTACTGTTTTATATTAAATTTTTGAGACTTAATGATTTTCCCTTTAAGTTTATATAATTCATGACATTAAAATAACATTGAGATTATATGTTCCCAAAAGTAAACAATGATATATTTTTTAATAAATATATTTATATATTATTTTTTCATTAAAAATATAATGAAAAATGGATTAATATAGGTTGAGAATAATATAATTTACATATAAAACATTTTTAATAAAATATATGAGTTTTTCATAGGGATTTAAATCTGATTATATTATATATTTTTATTGATTTAGTTAAAATATTAGATTATATATAAAAATTAAATTTATCATATTTATAATATTGTACATATAAAATGTATTATATTTTTAAACAATCATAATGAAAATTAGTCAATGATGAATTTTCCTGATTTCATGAGACTGTAAATTGTTTTATTGTATATATTAAAATACATTGTAGTATATTATATGTCTAACGAAACTATAAATGCATACATGTGAAATAATAATTAGGATAAATTATTTATCATAAATAAATTAAAATGATATTAAATAATATTTATTTAATATAGTTTTTATCTATTTCCAATCTAATAAATTTATTCCAATGTTTAAAAGAAAATGATGATATTAAATAAAATTTTATGTGGAAAATAAAAATTTCCAAATGAAATTTAATATTTAAAATTTCATTTTGGAATAAATGAAATAAAATAAAACATAACATATCTTAAATATCAGAAATTGTGATAAAAAACTATTACCATGCCAATGGTTTTCTCTACTAAACATTCTAGAATTAAAATGACTATATTTGGTAACTATTAATCAATTATCCCTCTAAAACTATAAAATATCACTCATACCCGCATTTATCTCTAAAAAATCCATCAATAATAAAATTATAATAATGTGTCTTATATAAATTCCCCACATTTTGTCTATATTGTATTATTTACTCCTTCTAAACTATTAGTAATGTTACCTGACAAGGTAAGGGTCATCTTTAGAATTTCCATTCAGTTCCTATTTTAGGGGATGTATTTTAAGTTTTTAATTATATTATTTTCATAAATTTTGACAATCATATTTAATCTAGTCATGTGTTTTTTCAATGAGATTCTTTTTCTCCCTCTCTTTATTCCATCTCCATAATCCAAATTGTATACCTGTTATGATGTCTGAATAATATCTAGAATATCCAATTTTTAGGTGAAATTTTCTTATTTGGTGAGTACTAGAATCTCTTTCATGTTAATGATTATTCATCTAGATGTAAATATTATTTTTTGTTATGTATCTCCAAGTTTATAATGATCATTTTTTTCATGGGTTAAAATTGATTAAATGTACTTATCTTTGAGACATTATGATATTCATTATATTAAATGAATCAAATTCCTTATTCACCACAGTTTATTTGATTAAATTGTTGATTGTTATGGATTTCTATCACATGATCAAGTTCATATGATTTTTCATCCTTGTAACATCGTAATACTTTAAGTAAATAATTAATCTATAGATATGATATATTTTTTATAACATGGTGAATAGAAATAGTAATAATATATTATGATATCTTGGTGATAAAACATGGATATATACTTATAAACGTATAATTTATATGTTTATTTCACCTTTCAATGTTATGGTTCATGAACTATTTTTATGATATTTCATATGTTCTTATGATCATGCCCCATTTTTATATATCATGATCATATGGTAAAATTTCTATCATTTTTTCTATTAATGTGTTTTATGCTAACCCCATTAATTTAATGAACAAACCTATGAAAATAGATATACTTAAATTTATCATGAATGTATTTATGAAGAATAATTGCAAGTGGATTGGATGAAAGGTTCTGTTTTTCACGAATTTTAGAATTATTTTTCTTGAAAATAATTCTCAAAATATAGTCTATATTATTATATTTTATACTGTGTAAAGAATGATTTATTTATTAGAATTGAGGGATTCTATATTAGGTATAAATTGAATTATGGTATGTTTGTTGAATTAATAATTTAAAATATTATAAAGAACCTTGTGGTGAGTCCAAATATAGGGAATCATTTTTAAATTTTTTTGAATTATAAATTTAGTGGTTTCCAAATAGTGAAATCCTAGCATAGATAATATTAGTTGGGTTGAATCTCAAACAATTGTTCCTATGGGTAACAAACTTCAAAATGGGGCCCAATTTATTAACTCAATCATCACTCAGGGAACAATATTATAATATTGAAGAAAATCAAATTTTACACTCCCATGGTATATTTTTTGTTTATCACAATATTTTTACAAAACATTTTATAGGATATATATCAAATTTAACTATTACTTGATTATAAAAGTGAATAATGTACATGATGAATCTGGATATATATATATATATTATTGAATGAATCCATTTAGAATTAATATATTCCCACAAGAATAATTCTTCTTAATAAGGTATTCTTATGCAAAAAAATTTATGCAAATATAAAGAACAACATCAATGTTGACTACAATGGAAGATTCCCTGAAAGAATATTCTAAAATGATATAATATAGAATGGTCAAATTCATGTGGATCATAAATTAATCATAATAGGTTTTTTTAATTACCAGGATCATAATGAGTTCCCAAATTTACCAAAAGGAGAAAATGATATATTTGATTCTATTATGAATCATGTACCACATTCAATTATTTCATCATGTGATCTATTTATTGAAGAACATTGATTACCGCTATTGAAAATAAATTTTCAACAATCAATTGTTCAGAGATAGAAATGTTCACCTTGAAAGTATAACACTTAGATTGATAATCTGATAATTGGAGGAAACATATTTTGAACTTGAATCTATATGGGGTGATTAATTCTATCAAACAGGATGAGATGAAGAGAATGTTTTCACTAAGGATTTCCTCTGTTAGATGAAAAATGAAAAAAAATCATAGATATGATATTTTATGTTAATAAATTATAAGTAGAGTATGAAATTAATATTTGTAGACTACATCAAAACACTATTTTCATTGTTAGGTATCAAAATGGAATGGTTCATAGGTTCTTTAGTGGATGAGATATTATTAGAGAATCTTTAAATTATATACTATGAAATATAAGAAGAAATAGTGTGGTGTGCTATCTTGTTTTAAATAGATTTTGGGTATATACATTGGTATCTCAAGATGTATAAAATGAAGATACATATGTATTGAATCATATCGAATAACTTTATTCATGTAATAAGTAGAATGAATAAAAAACATCCCAAGGGTATAAATTGGTTGAAGTAACATAAAGGTAACAAATTCAGGGGTATGGATTTTGAGACATGATTGGAAGATTATATCATATATCATTGAACTATTTGGGATAGGTGAAGCCTCAATATCGAAATGTAAATAGAAACAATAATATTATTCATGAAAAAACCCATGTATAATTATTCGAGGGTAAACATCAAGTGAATATTTATAATTTATTTCAGAATAATTAGATAATGGATCCATCCACCATTATCATTAACATAGTCCAAGAGAGTAACTCGATGAATTTTTATTCACATATTATGAAGTAGACGATCCCAAATATGTGGTTGGTAATATAATAAGTACGATTTCAAATGTATAAATAACATTATTAACCTATCATTCTATTCAATCATTTATTTCAGCCATCTTTTCAAATGATAAAGAATCAACCTAATAAACATATTAAGTTAACATTTTGTTGTTAAGACTTCTAGAGGGATTATCAAAGATGTACATGTTTTTGGAAAATCTGGTATCAATTTAGTTTAGTACAATATCATCACAAAACTAGTAGTCATTACCGTGGTTGAATTAAAGAATATACTAGTTTTATATTCAATTTTAATTTTTAGCACTAATATAATACATAGAATCATAGATATTAAATTGATATTTAATATAAAATACAATGTTATTTTCAATAGAGAGATATCCCTTAAGGAAAAGTTTCTAGAAGCACCACCTAGGGAATTAATTTTGTAGAAGGTCAGTAAATCATGCGAATAAATTGAATATATAATGACGGAAAATGTAAAAAAAAATTAGTATACTTTTATTTATTTCCAAAATTGATACATGGTCATCCCCGAGATATTGATGTAGATTTATCAATAAAACTCATACATGGATCCATGGAAATATTGATGATCCCATGTAGAATTTCATATGTAAAGTATGATAAATTAAAAAAACAATCACTATGATCTTTTAGATATGGGTTTTATTTTTCCAAGTGTTTCACATAGAGTAGAACCAATTCATTTTTTTTGAAAAACACAAATTCGTCAATATGGAAATGAATTGTGCATAGTTATTTTAAAAATATCAAAATAATTTACAAATAACCTCCCTTATGTAATAATCATTTATTTGATCATCTTTGAGTAGATAAATTCTTTTTCATGATTGACCTATGATCTGGGAAACAAAAATTTATTCAGAGGATGGATGATATTCGAATGACATCCTTTCAATTAAGATATTTACATAATGGGGTTTTTAGGTAATATTTTTCTTTTCTAATTCTGATTCCATTTGTATGGTTGTGATATAAATACTCTATAGTAATAATTTGATCAATTTATATTGGTATTATATGATTATAATTTGACATTTATTAATAGTTATAATGAGATTGGGAATCATTTAATATTCATTTTAATAACTCATTGAGAAGAGAATATATTTTGTAAATATAGAAAATTTTACTCCTTGTTACAATAAGATAAATTCATAGAGAACATCATAACCAATAAAAAAATTTAGTAGATAAAATAATGACGATGGTTTTAGAGTAGTGTACATATATATCATATTATCTATGAATCCTATATTATTCTATTCAGTGGAAAATCATAAATAGTTTCTGAATAATGATTCATGGATATATAATCCAGAAACAATGTTAATTATATAAGGGGATATGTTTATGTAGAAAATAGAGTGTAAAAAATGATTCCAATAACTAAATAAAATCTCAGTTAGATGTTTTTTTCTAACTCCTCCATCTATGAGAGAAATATTTTATACCTATATTGAAAAATGATTGTATTTTCATGGATGTTTTATCAAGAAAAAATAAAATTTATTCAGATATGAATATTGAAATTTTAATCCAATTTGAAGTATCCTACCCCTGACATGGAATTAATTGTAGATGTTTCTTTCTCTAAATATAGAGAGACACAAAATTTATAGAAAAAATGTGAAATATACACAAACAACTAAGATTTTGATTGTAAATTCAAAAGCAAGTAACATCACATGAGAAAAATGATATGATTATATATCATTAAATAATTTGATTATCCATGTAATTATCTCAACATAAGAACCAATAGATCACATATTCATTTATTATGTATAAAACAACTATTTTTTTAATGATGATAAATAATGGAGATTCATGGATCAAGGTCCTAGTGTTGTTGGGCATGAGAATTATAAGGTAACATACATCATCATTCTAATCAAAAATTATATATCAACCAATATTAGTATATAATATAATAAGATGATAGAGGTATCGACCTATCATTTCGTAGAATATAGTTCAAATGAAAACTTAGTTGTTTATAGATTTCAAAATTTTTCATAATGGTTTTCTGAAATTATTTATATGTATATGATCTGATCATTTTCATAGATAAATAGGGATATGATTTATTAATATCTTTAATATACATTTTCTATACATCATAGATGCATTAAATTATTGTGGGAACTTCCTGAAAATTATTGGAATGATAATATAAAAAGGGATTTTATTTATTATGATGTGTTTTTCTTGGTTTGAAAGTATGTGAAGGTGGAATAAATGCAAAACAAAGTGTTTTTGCTTCCACAACACTTAGTTTTATGAAAATGGATCAATGTAACAAGAAAATTTTCATTGACCTACAGAAGACATCAAATGGAAACACTGCTAAATTATTAATAATTTATTAGTTGAAAAAATAATTCTATATGGAATTAATGTTGGGAATAATTCACATAGGAGCCCCAAGAACACATCTAAATTGAAGAATTATTATGACACCATAGTTTTCTACTACTTATTATCTCTTACTATTTTCCATGATATTTATTTATTCTATGTCTAGGTATTCAAAAATATGTGAATACAAATTCAAAAATTATAATATCCAAACATATTAAAACTAATGTGGAGTCTAAGAGGAACATTCAATCATTGAAATAGATGATCATGGAATGCTCACTTGATATCAGTGGAATTGTGTAAAACATCATCCAATTGTCGAATTATAAAAGGACAACATATATCACTAGTTTATTGAAATGGTTCATTATAATTCCATTTAGGAAAAGTGTTATAAAACACTAATATGTTGGTTTGATTCTGGATAAGGGAAACAATTGGGATTAGACATTATAATGGACACTTCATAAAGGATTAATGTTATTCAAAAATTAATCATGGATTCTTAGAGTCACCTAAATAACTGTGATCAAAAGTAAATAAAATCACATAATTTCATTTATGAGAATGATTATTTCTCAACATATCACATTATAAATGATTTGTGATAATTTTACTAAAGTGGAAATATATTCTAGGATATTATATACCATTTGAGATTATCAACCTTTTTAGAGTGGTTTCATATCAAATAGTATTATATCCATATAATTCAAATTTAATAGATATATTTAACATTCATATATTTAGATACTATATTATTAACAGAACACATATATATGATATTAATTGTTTATATTTGGATCCTCACTTTTCTTATGTAGAGAAACTATTCTAGATTCATGAAATAATGAAATAATGATTATAAATTTGACTAAATGAAAGCGTAAAGTCAGGTAGATAAAAAAGAATTCGAAAAAAGAGATATGGGAACCAAAATAATAATCTGTATACAAATACCCACATTTGTTTTCCATTGTGAAATAAACGTCAATAAAAACAGTTAATAATAGAGGTATAATATAATTTAATGAAAATTAATTCTTCAATATTTTTTTTATAATGGCTATTATATTATATTTCACAACAGGATGTACATATAATGGTTTTTAAAATAATAAAAATTATATTACTTGTCACTAAATAATAAAAATTACTATCACTAATAATTATTTAGAAATATAAATTATAATGAAAAATAACAATAAAATTTTGTACTATATAGATTTGAAAACTACATGGAAGATTAAACCCTGAAATAAAACTATAAAAAAATATTATGATTATGATAGAAAACATACAAGGATTTGGAAAACCATATTAGAATGAATATTAAAATATTTATGATTAGATTTATATATATAGGTTGTAATATGAAATGTGACTATTAGGATATTTCATTTACATTATTTTTCTTGAATGTTGCTCAGTATGAAAATTTTGAATTGTGTTGATCAATAATTTAATCATTTTAAAGAGTCATTTAAGGGATAGATAATATTAAGGTATATTATAATTAATAATTCAATTTTTAATCAATAAAAAAAATCCTAAACTAGTTGAATGATATGTTATAAATCAAATTTATTCAAGATAGGTGGGATGGAATATCATTACTATTTTCACTTGATATATCTATAGATGACATTTTACAGGTATGGTTCAAATAAAATCACTTATGAGAGATGATTCATCTAGTAATGATTGATACTATATAAATGTTGGCTTAACATTCTTACAAAACTACCATAATCACAAAAGTTAACTATGAGATTTTTTTAATTTGATAAGAAGTTATGTAACAATTCTCTAGTAGTATTAATGTGTAAATAATATCGAAATATTTTGACATTTTAATTGGTTTTACATTCTTATTTATTGGTTCTTATATATATATTTCATATTTATGTAGACATTATAATATATATATTTATATAATGGGGTCGTTATTCAATTATTTTAAATGAATTGAATATATTTAATTTTCATTAAAATACATTTTACAAAGGCTTATAAATTTTTTCTTCCCATATTCATATTTATATAATATTTTAATGAAATAATATATATATATATATTGTCATAGATAGAAAGATGGTTGAATAATATTAATTAGTGGTATTTAATAATTAAGTGTATCATATATATAATGTTTTTTAAATACTAAATTAAATTTTATAAACATATATTTGAAATTTACAAATTGTGATATTTTCACAATTTTTAGAGGTAGTAAATATATTTTGAAAAATATTACATATGATATAATATTTTCGTTGAAATAAAAAATAAAAAATATGTATATGTCCGGTAATAATTAGGTTAAAGTATATCTCAGAGAAAATATTTTATTTTATTAATATAATAAATTTTATGGGATTTAAATTATTTTTTAAAACTAAAATGACAATCAAATGGATAAAGTGTAAGTTAATATTAACAAAATATTATTTTATATATAATTTTAAATTTTCTATATCCATGTAATATTTAAAAATTGATCAATGTATAAATATACTAAAATATTATGATATATGACTAAATTAACTATCATAATGATAAATATTATGTGTAAGCTAGTATTTTTTCATTTTCTACCGAAATAAAATTTAAAGACATATATTTAAAAATTATTACACCATTTATCCTCTTTTACTCTGAATATTATCCCATTATTGCACTCCTCGCTACTCAAATTACCATATTAATGTAATTATTCTCACATATCCTTTATAAATTCCCACTAAGGTGCCTATTTGGTTATATGGGTTTCTTTTTAAAACATTATAATGTTTCTTCAAAAGTAAAGGAACTCTATCATTCTTTTTTTCCATCCATGTGCCCCATTTTTTTAATGTATTTTATGTATTAAATTTTAATACATTCATATAAATATTATTATTTATTTACATTCAAAATATTGATTTAAAAATTGTATACCCAAATTCATTCAAATTACACAATTTTATTAATCCATTTTTTATGCTCATAATGTTATAAAAATCATTTCATTAAATTTTCTCTATCACATGAAATATTTTTATAATATTACTACCTAAATATTTACCAAAAAAATAAATATTATTCTATATGTTAAAATTATTATTAATTTACATGTTCAAAATCCACATTAGATTTTATTGTGTATCAAATTAAGATATTTTGATTTTCTTATGATATTTGGAACTAAATATTTTTTTATGAATCACATTTATTAATCTCATTTTTTTTAGATAAAATGATTTTTTTAACACCACTGTGTCTCACATGAACTAATAAAATTAAAGGGTTCGCCAGATAGAACTACAATGTATTGGGTAGTGAATTACTCTCTAATGTTTCTATGTTTAATGGTTATTTGGTGAATAAACATGGTAATAAGGTTGTAATGAAATTATAGAAAACAATTTGGGATATTCTTGTAAATGTCTCATTTTTATATTGTAGCCACATTTCTGTGTTATTATTAATGATAAATCAATAATTATATAATTAACTTTGTTATGATCATTTCCTATTGTTATATATGATGATATCATTGTAAATATTTTCTTTGTTAATTCATTAAAAAGGCTATATGTTCACCCCATTATTTTATTGTTTGTCTGAAGAATATTAAATTAATAAATTTTAACTAAGAAGATTCAATGAAGAATCCATTCAAGTGAATTTATTGAAATTTTAATTTTGTCCTCAATTTAATTCAAGACATTCACCAAAAAACCAAAAAATATTTTATTTATTACTAAATCTTTTACTTTTTAATAAAATTGATTTACTGAAAACGTGGTATGCATATAATCCATTAATAAAACCTACTCAGTGTGTTAGAAATGAAATTAATCATCCCCTAGGTGTAGTATATTTCAATTTCACAGTATATGAGAAAGTAAACCCTCCTTCATTGTCACAGATTCATGTTAATCTGAGAGAAAATATACCTAAATTACATGTGAATGTCAAAGTCCACAATGGATTCCCTAATCAATAAATTTCATTCTATCGTTATCACAATAAAAATTAATTATACATCCATATCAATGGTGGAAACATTAATCTCAGTAGGGCTTAAATACCTAGACCCATAATATATCACCTCCTTCTACATAAATAAGGGGAATCTGTAGCCCATTTGAGATATTTCACAAAAAACATCAATTATCACCCCTTCCTCTGGAAACCAAATCCCCATTGCACTGATCAACCACTAATTCAGGTTTCTCAACACTAATGTACACTCCTTAGTCCAATGGAAGTATTCTTCATTCGATAAAATATTTATCAATGAGGATGATATTTTTGAGAAATAATGTATGAACCACCTATAATAGTTCTTGATATATTGAGATCTACAAACCTCTACCACATTCATTTGTAAAACTGAAGAAAAAAATCTATATCGTCTATGAATATTTGGAAACACCATTTTGGGAAATTTAATTCCAATAAAAATATTACTTCAACACTCAAAAATTAATTGTAAGGATTTCCATAGATTCAGTGGTAAATAATTACATAAAAAATAGCTCTACAATGATCAAGATTCACATTTTTTATCATAGAGTAAACAATATTTACTCTATGAACACAATAATAAACATTTCCAAAAAACCACCAAATATATTGATCATGATCCCGAATACCAAAACTAATGTGTTCATGTCATTGCGTATCTTTACCCTAAACATATAGTTCCTATATTTTCACTCGAAGGAATACATCAGGACTCTTTAGTCCATCATACTTAGTTAGTGATATCTCGACCACAAAGCATTCTTAGTTAAACAAATAGTTAGAAAAAAATTTATAACATGGGAATAATTATATATTATTCAACATTACCCAATTAATAATTTAATAGTAAATAAAAATCCACATACTACAACATGTTTTCTTGGATAATATTTCTATAGTACACAATAATGAAATATGTGTCCTGGTGAAAAAATTTAGAATTAGGACATCTATCTAAATCCAAAAATCATGTAACTCAGAGGGCACCATAAAATAAATATACATGGAATTCCAAGAGAATCCTGACTATAAAAAAAATTTGACCATACATCACATTTTGTGGAAAGTGTTGCATCTTATATGATAAAGCCATCCTTATATTTGATAATAAATATATCATCCAAAACTACCCAGGGGCCAATTTACATAACAAAAAAGTTATCCATCAATGAAATAATGGGATCCACATGCCTAAAACCTTGCCAAAAATTCCATTTTTAATGAAAATTTCATGTTAAACATCTATATTTTAGAAAGTGTCCTTTTATAATTAATCAATAATTTCAATAATATAAAACCACCAATAAATTACATTAATGAAATAATATAATTATATTTATAGTAATATGATATTCCAAAATTTACAATACTACCCCATCATCAGGATACACCCCAATTACACATAAATCAACAATTTTTTTCATCGACTATTTTAGTAAACATCAGGGAACATGATTCCCCTCAAATACATGTCTAAAAGAACATAACATTGTTTGGGAAACTGTGATGTGTGAGTACCATCGATCTAACATTTTATAATATGTGTATATGATAATTTAATATTACCATTTATGATCTCTGGCCTAACATACGGTGGAAACTCTAGTGAAAGAAATTATCTATACCAGACTACTATTAATGTGTTAGACCAGATCCATGCATATTCCCTATATATATCCCTTGATGGAGAGATCCATACAAGGGATGAACTATACTATATCCTTCTCCACATGGATACTAAAAAACTAGTATGTTATAAAATGCACTTGAAGTTATGCAAGACCACCTAAATCCAATTAACCCATAGTGAATTTTGGGACTGAGCTTGGTTGTAATGAAACCCACTCCATGTAAATCACATGAACATATCACAAAAAATAGACACATATGATCTACTAGACCTATGAAAACAAGGATAAATATATATAATTGACTCCCCATTTGTTTAAACATTGATGGATTAAATATTTGAAAAATGTCCCACATTATATATGTTCTTAATAAACAATAATACATCTGCTCTTATATTGTCCATCAGTGCAATTTAATATGTTTGATCACATATAAATTCTATTTTACCTCTATATGATTTTGAAAGTAAATAGTGAAATTGAATACGGTATAGAGTGTTGATTACCTAATCATTACATAACACATGAAAATCCGTACCATGAAAAATATCTTGGAGGAAATGCATAACAACCTATAAAATGATCCCAAGATCCAAAATAAAAATGTTACACTATTAAAGATAAAAATTATCTATTAAATATATAAATTCACATTTAATGAGAATAAATTTTCACATAAATCATTCTACTATTAATAAAAAAACTACATCCTTCCACTCACTAGGATAAAACAACCACAGAAATAATTGTTGTAACTATTAAGATAATAAATCCTACAAGGAAGTTTTACAAAGTCTTGGGATAAATAAAAATTAATTTGATATAAAAATAATTTTACAAATGATTTCAATGTTGATCAGTGATTCTCCACATATTCATCACGGCGAAAAGATGTTGTAAATTACACACCACTTCCTACAACTCATTATCCATTAATTTTTATTTATCCTTTATTAATCAATGATATTGTTTTTATAGTACTATACTACCTATGATTAATGTGGTAATAGACTATATCAAATTCCTAAAATCAAGTAGGATTATAATGTTTAGAACCATGGAATATTAATAATGTTATTTAATTTAATTCATTATAATTACAAAAAACCTTGATATTCATACATGCCACAAACTAAAATGATAAATCCACAAATCCTAGGTTTCTACTCAAAATGAAAAAATATATTTGATGAAAAATATATATACACTAGTTACCTACATTGTATCATGGGGTTACTTCGACTCCAATGTCCCCATCGGTAATCATTGGCATACAACAAGCCCTATGATTCACGGTGTCAATATCACTTCAAACACATAGAATCATCATAGTTCCTAACTATAAAATCCATCATATAATTGAACATATCGATTGATATGACTCTTTCAAGATGCCTCCATCATATGGTATACATCCTTGGACGAAACTGAATTAGGTGGGATATATAAATTAGGACATATATTCAGTATCTCGTAGGTTGGTGACTATAAATGAGTCTATAAAAAATATAAAAATAATTTTAATTTATTTAGTTGATAAGGATCAGAATATAATATAAAAATAAAAAAAAATATCAAAAAATTTAAAATAAATTAAAAAATCACATTTCTTATTTATAATATAATATGTTATAATTTATGTCTCTAAATAAGATATAGAAAATGAATCCGAAGTCAATGAATCAATAATAGATCCCAATTTCCTAATATAAATGTCAAAAATTATAATTATTGTTCTATAGGAATCCAAAAAAATTCTATATACATTGAGTGAGTATAAAAAAATGCTATGTGTGATCATACCAAAATTTTATCAGTCACATATCAAAAAGACATACAAATACTGCAGTTTGAAATTAATAACTTCAATACACAACTAAATAGCTCATCTAACTAACATTCACCCTTATGGTTACATGATAACCACATAAAAAATCAAATATTGTAACATAATGAAAATAATATCAATAAATTAGTACACATAACACTGTACGATGGATTTTCCATTCTTATAACCCTACTTTATACATTATGGAACTATATTACCTTCCATAATAACCAGGCACATAGATACCATGGAATCTAAATCCACATAATTATAACATACAAATAAGAAGACAAATCCTAAAAAAACATCCATTACAAGAATATTAGGTTATCCTAAATCATTATGTTCATAAAAATTATTCCCAAATACTATAATGAACATAACCCACCCTGAAACATATGGCCATCTCATCTATAATAATCGATTTCTCAATTTTTATTTCGTTCCATCATAGATCATCATTATAAATCAAAATTTTAAGAGATGGTTTTGAAGTGGGGATTTCCATCAACTTTTCCTCTCTATTATGGACCTTGTAAAATAAAATGGAACTAAAAAACATTAAACATCAGTTTAAACATGAGAATCATGTGGGGTGCATATATAAATTACATTGTAATAAATGATTAATAAGTAACATCTAATCCTAGAATAGGGTGGATATACAAAGTACCAACATATGTCAGAACATCAACACAATGACTAAAATCATTCATCGCTATTATTTCTACCTCTATATGAACCACAACAAAAAAAACTCAACAGACAAGATATATTATTTCATTTATATTAAATAAAAACACTTCCATATTTTTCAATTCTAATCATCATCCTTTAAGTGATATTTTTTACATAATTTATATCATCGTATTCGTTATGCATCCCATATATTAATTTATTCTACACATATTTATCTTTAAAAAAATTTGATAACTATTACAATACATGGAATTTATTTTCCAATGTAGGAGCTCAACCACACTCCTTGTATACCGGAAATCTACACTACATAATACCTCATAACCCATCAACATCATTCAAAAAATCCATGTTTCAAAGGCACCCCTCACAACTTACACATCAGTCATAAACTATAAATCGCAACCACTATATGTCATCATGACATCTCGTCATAAAAACTACATGAAAACACCACCACACATTACTCACACCAGACACCGCATTATGTTTTAATAAGGGATATCATTGTAATTAAATAATTTTTCATGGTTGTTCACACAAAAATATAAAATTACAGGTTAAAATAAGATATTAACAAAATATACATCATTATAATTTTTAATGTGTTGTGTGTTTAATAAAAAAATATAAAAATGTGGTTCACTGGTTAATAATTGTAAAAGAACATCCAATTCTAATTATAAATCATAATCGAAAATCATACATGAATGTAGAACCATATGGAATAAATAAAATAAAAATTAATACTCATGTGACCCCCCATCTCCTTTAATTTAAATTATTATTGTTAATTATATTCAATAAGTAGATATATACCATTTACCATACGGTGACAAAAAAATGATATCACCACATGTAAATTAAAAAAATGAGGGATGAGGGATCCCTAACATCGATTAATGCATTAAATAAGGGACACCAGTATCAAAGGAATACATATGTGAACTATCCTCACCAATATTGAATCAAAAAAACATTATTTCAATAAAATTGATTCCCTAATTTTGCTCAACCAAAAAACAAAAAAATAGACACCACCTTTAAGAACCCTTCAATTGAAGAATATGAGAGAAAATAGAGAACATGTAAAAAAGGCATACCTTGATCCATTGAAATCCAATCTAAATGATCCAAGTTGATATAAGGGGTCCAAAATATCAAGGGAGACTAGATAAAAGGGTAATGAGTAATGAAATACTAAAGGGATGTGGAAGTTATGAAATTATAATCATAGGATTACAATAATCAATTTAGAAAACTCATATTAATGACCCTCACAATTGATTATTGATACAAAAAACACACAATAATATCCATTGGTGTACTTGTGGTTTGAATCCTGCTCTCAACATCAAATTTTGTGGCATTATTATAAATTTCCTATTTTCTTCCAAGGCATTGTACATGACCTGGTCATATCCATGGTGTTTCTTCAATTTTCATCCACTATATAATTCCAGAAGCTGTAGTTGAGGATATTTCCATTTCACCCACATTATTCACGAGGTTATGGAATAGTGTCCCTCTCTTCCTCATATCATATATGATACCTAATATTGAGCGAAACATTTTCCATAACCCACTATGTGTGTCATTCATGTTCCATTAGAACACGGAATAATAATAGACTAACACACCAACCAGAATATATTCCCTAGTGCATGTCTACGTATATCTTGTTACATGGTGGCACACACAATCCCACACTGAAAGCTTTGGGGATAGAGATTCTAGTAGACATGTTGTGCTGGTACTAAAAAGTAAAAAACACCTCTTCAAATATATGTATTAGAACCAAACTTTTCTAAAATTTATTCATGTGTTTTCAGATAACCATGTTTTGTTTCAAAAGATTCAAACCAATAATGTTTGGTATACATATAATTTTTTAGATGTAGCACTATTCAAAGATGAACCACTCTTAGAAGTATTAATGAAACAACCTATTCCTTAATGGAATCCAATAACACTTACAAACCCCTAAGAAATAATATCAAAAAAACAAATGAGGAAGTCAAAAAAATCATCATAGTAATTAATTATTGAATTGATTAAATGCACCGTTTTCCGAACTGATGGTAAAATTCACTGATGAAATTAAATTAATCTCTCATATCATCGTAGAAAATGGTCTAAAACCTAAATAAATCCTTGATAAAATGAATAAATTATAATAAATCAATTCCAAAGATTATATAATTGGAGGTATATGAAAACATTGGACTAGTCCAAAGAATGTTAGAATCCTAATAATTAGCTGACATTATATGCATAAATTATATAAATAATATCTAAATGTAACTATAATATACAACAATAGAGAAAATAAAATCATTTCCTCATAAACTATAGAATTTACCAAATAGGTTATGTGTTATAATGGGATGTATTACTCAAAACTAAAAAACCATATAACAATATAGAATGTAAAAATATAGTACCTTGAAAAATAGCCAATTCACATGAATATAAACAGCAGTAAGGAATTATATATACTTATCCTTTTTTGATGTGATCTATAACAATCATGAAAACAACATCAATGGTGGTGTTGTGCTATAAAAATATGAGTAGAATCACATGTAATGAACTAAGCCAACGTTTCTTAAGATAAAACTAAAAAATGTCGGACTTCCTTGGTTAGGGGAAAGAGACAAGCACTGAACTCCATAACTAATATGAGAGGCCTTTCCCTATGTACCTATACACAGAGACATAACCATAACCATGGATATGAGGAGAGAAATAATAAAAAATAATTCATTATCTAGAGAATACACCATGAATGTAATACTTATAGACATAAATCAGGTATTAAAACATAATCAAAAATGAATGATTAGAAAATAACAATGCCGTCCAAAATGATGTCCCAACTAGATAAAAAAGAAAAATAATGTGTTGATAAAGCTATAGTCTTAATATCTAATACTCGACCACCATAAATTTTATATTTTACAATGGTATCCCTATAATCCTATGATATTTCCACCAACCAATCCATTCTTTGTATATTTCATGCAACATTTGGGAAAAGACAATATAAGAGAGATTATATACATACCCAGACACTATTACTAAATACTGACATGGGATCATGAAGAGAGATATTGGGAATATCAATCATAACACATGGAAAATGCGTAAAATGTCTCAACTCGTTCCCTGGGGCCCATGTCATGACTACCCCAATCCCACATTCCATAGGAAAGGGGACAAAGACTAGCAACAAAGGCATAAATACCTAAAACAAGGAAGGCATTTCCTTTATAACCTATAAACACACACTACAGAGCACGAGCTGGGAACACAACACTAAGAAAAACTAGACAAAAAAAGTATGCTGAAAGTAAAAGGGGCCAGAAATACAAGCCCCACTATAAAGTACATGAAAATGAAAGTACACATGAAGAAATGAAAAACAACAGTTGGGTCATCCTCTGATGTTACTATCTAAAGGGTAGGTACAAATCACCTCCACAACCCTCTAGGTTCGTCTGTCTCCTACAGGTCCCATCACTCTGTATGGTCCACCTCTAGGTACCATCTTTTCCTGGTACTCTCAGCCTTAGTCAGTGTTGTCCTTCGTCTGCATACAACACAACGAGGTGCGGGCATAGCCCGTGCATGGGTGATTATAATGATTTTCTGTAGGGACCCAGAGACCCTCAAGATCTCACAAAAACCAACAAGGATAAACCAAAAAATATGAAATCAACAGATAACCCCCACATAGGTATATGCCCATACATATACCTAAGATATCAAGTAATCCATCTCAATTAGGAGGAAAACACAAAAGATACTGACTCATCTCACACAGGTACACAACTTATGTAGAGAGTTAGAGATGATTTCATATAGCCACTAAATAATCTATTATGTCGTACCCACATTGGATCGACAAATAGTAGTCAGATCAGTCGAACCCACACATGATATAGGAACAATAGTCAGAGCTGTAAAACTAACACAGGAGCTAGGAACAGTATTCAGAGCTATTGAACCAACACAGGATATCAAAAGAGTAGTTAGACCTGTCGATCCCACAGAGGATCCAAGAATAGTAGTCAGAGCTATCGAACCCACACAGGATCTAGGAAAAGTAGTCAGACCTGTCAAACCCACACAGGATCCCGGAACAATAGTTAGAACTATCGAACCCACACAGGATCCAGGAATAGTGTTCAGTACTGTAGAACCAACATAAGATATAGGAACAGTAGTCAGAGTTGTCGAACCCACACGGGATCCAAGAACAGTGGTGGGAAAGCTCTCGAACCCACATAGGATCCAAGAACAGTAGTCCGAGGCCGGCTAGCCACATGGTTTTTGAACAAGCACACTTGATTCCTGGAGGGTCCACTCTTCAAGCCAAGTGTTGATACATCACCTTCCATAAAGTCCCATGAAGAAATATCTCGATGGTCTGCCTCGTCAAAGGGGTCTCAACGTAATAGATGACGTGCCAATCAGATGCCCAGTCTGAGAGTTATTAGCCTTTTAGTCCTGGGGCCCTGGTTGGATTCGTGCATGATCCAACCTGACTGTATCTCAACTATACCTCAAACTCTAGTGGGGTTTACTCTATGGTACCATCATGCTCCAAGATTTCTAGTGCCACTGAAGGTTCTTCAAACAGACATCCAATTCCAATGATATGGAAAATGGATCATAAATGGGTCAAAGTGGCCTTGGGTCTAGACAGGTCGCGAGGGTACGGACCGACGACACATCGATGTAAGGTTGGTTCATCCTAGAGATGATGTGAGGGATGCAAAAGGCCAGCTCGGCGAGGTGTGCATGGGGTGCAGCTCGATGGCTCGGCTAGACACGCATGGGGCACGGCTCAGGGGCTCAGCCTGGATGTCCAAGGCCGGTTTAGCCAATGCATGAGGGGCGTGGCTCGAGCGGCTTGGCCCGACAGGACAACGGGCGGGTGGGAGGTGGTAGGCGCATGGTAGACCAGCAGAAGCCAAGAGCCAGGAAGCCGGTGGGCGACCGGGTGGCCGGCGGGCACACGGGAGGCCAGCAGCGGTCGGAAGCTGGTTGGTCCAAAGCGTCGTGAGGGTAGTGCGGGTGGTCGAGTCCACATGTAGCACTGTTGTTCCATGTCACCTTCGTCGCCACATCATTACGTCTCCATTCCGAATAACATCCCAAAGTGATCGGCGGAGGGAGTCAGGACATGTTAGTTTGGCCTGCACCCTCCGTGTTTAGTGTGATAGCAATCAGTCCTTCAGAAAAAGAAAATGATGAACTTCAAATTCTACAACCTCTTAAACAATTCTTTTCCAATCTACATAAAAATCAATTAAATCATTAACATGGAAATAAATATCATCCTTTGTTCAATATTTGTCGACGTTGGAGCGGGGTAGAATACGGATCGTTGGGAAATGATGGGCATTTGTGTCGCTAGCATTTTCCTCCATCGCCGGTTTGTGCATCGGCTTATCACTGTCGAAGATGTCCTACATCAGAGTAGGTTCCGAGTAAGGAAGTTGAAGTCGCTCATTGCTAGCATTCATCATTGGAATAATGCGTTCTTCATGGAGGAAACATAATACTCCATGTGTTGGGCATCGCGTCACTTTTCCAACTCTTCGTCGCTTGGTGAAGCCATTCAAAAACCTCCTTCCAAGCCTCCTATATATCGTAGAGGGATGGAGGTTGGTAATGATCATTGGAATTTAAGATGGTTCATTTATTAACAACCTTCCTAAATTCCAACCACATAGTTGTTTGAATATAAAAGGAGTATGCTAATTAAAATATGCTTGGGAAATTTATGTGGTGCATTGGCTATAATTAATGGGTGGACACAAAAAGGCTTCCCCCACATTTAATAGGGACTTGAGAGGTTTCTCCAAATAAATGGGAGGTTTCAAGGAGGTTTAAAACCCAAGGTGTCCCCCATCAACATAAAGTCTCATGGGATGTATGGGGTGGTGGTCCCCACTTCGATCGTGCAAGTGGAGGATTAGCTCCGATGGACCCCACCAGAAATATCCACATGGAAGCTCAAAATAAAATAAAGAAGAGATCATTTTATTTTGTTAGTTTCCATGAAAAACACAAAAACAAACATTCATTCACGACCCACTACCATTTAGGTGAATGTTTCCTCAAATGAATATTGATGTTGCGAGTTTAACGGTGCCTTCAGATTTCAATTCCAAGCCCCGGTTCAAAATTTATAAAACACTACCCGTGTGTTAACTAAACGTACCTAAAAAAATGTTCGGAAAATTATTATCAGTCACCCTTGTCCCACGCCGGTGGAGGTTAGGCTTTTCCTTGGTGAAACACACCCCAACGAACCCAACGGTATACTCAAATCTTCAATCCGAGTTATCGTTTAGAAGTAATTAATTTTTACAGTAAAATAATTTTCACTTAATTATTTTATTTACGACCAAAAACTAACTTAATCTGGTTGCCCGCGCTGACCAAAGATAGTATCTACATAATGAAATCATACCCTCACAAGTTCATCGGTTCTCTCATATTTTTAATTCAAGTTGCCGTTTGTGAGTAATAATAATATGAAAAATAAAATAATTTATTTAATTATTTAATTTTGATTATGCCATTTTTGGGTTCTCTCACAGGAGGCCCACGCCGACTATTCTTAAGTCACACCTAAGGTAAACCTTATTTATTAAGTGCAATGGTGCCCTCATATAAAAAATCCGTGTAACCATTTAATAGTTATTAAAATTTTAGGAAAACATCTTATGTGTGTTAACATAAGATTAACAAAACATTGACGGGTCATTTCGGGCACTTTGATCCTCGGAATCGCGCGCCGTCAGATTTCACAGACTCATAAAATTACCATTTATTTAAAAAAAATATCTACATTCAGGGTTTTTAAATTTTACTCACCTCCGAGATCTATGTCCCTGTATTCAACAACTCATCCAAGTAAACAAGTTGGTGTACTGAGAATGCATCTGACCCTCCCGCTACCATGTTCTATCTTGGAGGTTCATGTCCAGCCAACGAACAAGTACCAAAGGTATTGACCATCCACGAAGGACCCACTCCTATATATCCATAATCTCTACTGAAACCTCTGTAATAGTCACCTCATCATTGACATCTAACTCTCTATTGTTGATGATGTGAGAAGGGTCGTCGACGAATCTCCTCAGTTGGGATAAGTGGAAGACGTCGTGCAACCAGTGTAGTTGAGGCGGAAGTGGTATGCAGTAACCCAACACTCCAACTCTACTGAGGACCTCAAAAGTTCCGATAATTCGTGGAGATAACTTTTCACCTCTGCCAAATCTCCACTAACCTCGTCAAGGTGAGACCTGTAGAAAGATGTGGTCTCCATCCTCGAACTATAGAGGTCTCCGTCCTCTATCGGTATATGACTTCTCCATGGTCTGTGATGTCTTTATACACTCCTGGATTATCTATACCTTCTCTATGGTATCCCATAACATCTTTGGTCCCACTAGTGCTGACTCCCCTGGGTCATTCTAGCACAAATGTGATCTGCAAGGTCGCCCATATAACCCCTCAAAAGGTGCCTTCTAAATGGTGGATTGATAGCTGTTGTTGTATGAAAACTCCACAATGTTATGTGATTCTACCAACTATGACCGAAGTCGAGGACACAAGCACTTATCATGTTCCAGGAAGTCAAATGTGTATCACCATCAGAGACAATCGTTGAGGATACTCCATGTAACCACAAAATCTCCTGCACATGGAGGCATTCTGGGATCTCTATTAAAACATATTCATTGATCAGTATGAAGTGGGCCGACATGGGGATTTGGTTGACAATCAAATAAATCGAGTTATGACCCCTAGATGTATGTGGAAGTCTTCTCAGGAAGTCCTTGGATATCCCATCCCACTTCCACTCTAGGGACTTTAAAGGATGAACCAAGCCTGTTGGTACATGATGCCCCACCTTCCCCTGCTAACAAGTGACACACTGAGAGAAAAACTCTATAACTGCTTTATTCATTCCCAGCCACCATTGCTCTCATCGGAGGTCCTGGTACATCTTCACCACTATCGGATGTACTGCTAGAGGGGATGTTTGGAACCCCTTCAACACTTCCTTCTAAAGTGACCCTGGTACCACAGTACGTCCCATGAAGAGAATTACGTTCTCTCCACATTCAAAAAATCAATCAGGTCCATGTCCTATGGATATCTGATCACGTCATGTCTCACAATCAGTGTATCCATGATGCACCTCTACGACTCGATAATGGAGTGGGGGAGTGAATGTAGGAGACTGAAGAAAATTTGTTGCTTCTTAATCCACAAAGGATATCTATGAAGCGGCTAGCTGCTCTGTCGCCTCACTTAGCAGATGGAGGCCAGACCTCCTGCTGAGTGCGTCTAATACCGTGTTCCCCTTTCCAAACGTATTGACGATCCCAATGTCAACTTCTACTACCATATGTGTGAGGTTGGACGACTCACGAGTGATTGGATGTACCCTCCAATGCATGAGTTTATCTTGTGCTTCATATGTTTCCATTTTCATCAACCAAGGAAAACCTCATCCCAACATTATAGATAAACCACATTCTTTTAAACTTATACAATTAATCTGATTGTGAACTGTGGATGTCAATTACAAACCCAAACTAACTCCACAAGGCCTCGACACTTCCACCAATTGGTTCCAACCAAAACTGTCACCTCAATGATCATATCACGACATCATCGCAAGTGTGATTATCGAGTCTCCTCTCAAAGGTATCTCCAGACATGAGGGTCAAGCAAACAGTTTAACCAAAAAATCTAGGTCCTGGAAAAGATTCACGGAAGGAAGAAATGATTGGTAACTATGCCTATTGTTATGGTATCTTGTAGTAGAAAGATACCGTACCTAGAATGATTCCTATATCCCTTGGGATGCATTCCTAGACCTCATTCAACAACTCTCTTCCCATGTCCTCTAGCTCCCTGAGTTTTGCGGGGTCCAGAAATGGTGGTGATGGTAACGTGTCGAAAATTAATCCACCACGTGCTGCTCTCCTAGATCCGCATCTAGGTCTGAGGCCCTGCCGATTCATCTCCCTCCAACACATCATCATCTAGAAACATTTTACATGCCCAAGTCTCTATGACTGGCACCAGTTCCCTGCTTTCCCACTGCAAACATTCACTGGCTATATCCGTTCAGCCAAAGAAAATTCAACTAAAAAGGTTTTCTCCAGAACCCTAGCATAAATAATAATTCATAGAGGAATAGTGATGGATCATATGTCCTTTAAACACACGTAGCTCGGAAGTTCGATCCCTACAACACTGATCGTATTGTATTCATCGAGTGCTAGGAAAGATCGATACACATCTATGAATACTTAGTTATCGACATTTCATCCTCCCGAAGCTGTAGAAGTTCTAGAGAACTCTCAACAACCTCCTCGAGCCAGTCCATAGCCACCTGTGAGTTGGGCTCACCTCAGAACCTAAGGGGTGTCTGATGTTGAAACACGTGTAAGGAACTAAGCCAACTTGTGTCCTATACCAGTTCTACCAGTTGTAACTGCTGACCAATGGGTAGTGATATAGTTAACACACTACCCATAGGTACTATCTCGGGTAATGGTCCTTGTACTGATGCCACATCACTATGAGGACCATCCTCATGGTATCTCACTGAAAAATTATTGTAGCTAAGATCACCGTCTACACTACTAGTGTATCAACTAGACTGGAAACTCTAGAAACCACCTCATTCCAACCCCTAGGTGCATGGGAAACTATCTCTCCTTGAAACCTCAGAGGCCTCGACTGATAGAACTCATGAAATGCACTTAATCAGTGGGCACCACACGCTAGTGCTGGTGGTGGTATCTTCTGCCCAACGGGAGGTGGTGCTGCCGGTACACCACCCGAAGGTGCCAACATAGTTATAGGTCACTGTATCGGAGCCTCGTCACTCGGTGGGCTATTAGTGCATACAAATCTCAGAACTCTAGTCGGGTAATTGTGCGGAGGTATTTAGAAAGAAAAAGGAGTGGTATGGTTAAAATTTATACCTGGTGGGATTACTTAAAGAAAAACTTTTGAAAACACTCACGCAATTACTATTTTTATTTATTGAGTTGGAAATCAGATGTCAGGGTCCGGGGGTATGGATATGTCGACTGCCGCACCAACACTGGACTCTCTGAACTGAAAACAACACTCATAACACTTAACACTATTGCATCATAGAAAATATTAGTGTCCTATATTCTACAGTACAACTGCCTCCTCTAATACCAATTGTCACGACCCGCCCCCTAGGGCCGGTGCACAGACTACCCCAAGCCCGACTTCTATAGGCCAGGGTTAGGAGGTTAGAACCAAAGTCATAAATCTATAAAAAAGGGAAGGCATTGACTTTATAACTTCTTAACACACACTTCATATCACAAGATTGAAACAAAACACTAATTAAAATTGAATAACAAAAGTGTTTTGAATGTAAAAGGGTCTGTAAATACAAGTCCATCTGTAAGTACATGAAACTGAAAGTACAACTGAAGATAAGAAAAACTGTCGTTGGGTCATCCTCCGAAGATCCTAACATAAGGGTAGGTACAGATGACCTCCTCAACACTCTATGTCCATCTGTCTGCTCTAGGTACTGTAAAGTCGTATGGTGTACCTCCGAGTACCGTCTGGTCCTAGTAATCTTAGCCTTAGTCAGCGTTGTCCATAATCTGCATCCAACACAACGAGGTGATGGAATATCCCATGTAGGGGTGAGTATAACGATACTCAGTAGGTAACCTGAGACCCTCAAGTTCTTAGAAAAACCAATAAGGATAAACCAAAAAATATGAAATCAATAGATAAGACCCACTTAGGTATATGCCCATACATATACATAAGTTATCATGTAATCCATATAAATAATGAGGAAAACACAAAATTTACTGACTCAGCTCACACATGTACACAACATATGTAGAGAGTTAGAGATTATTAGATGTAGCCACTAAATCTTCTATTCTGTCAAACAAACGTAGGATCCAGGAACATTAGACTGTGTTGATGACCCCACAGAGGATCCAAGAACAGTAGTTAGAGTTGTCGAACCCACACAGGATCCAAGAACAATAGTTAGAGCTGTTGAACCCACACAGGATCCAGGAATAGCAATTAGAACTGTTGAACCCACACAGGATCTAGGAATAGTAGTCAGCTCTGTCAACCCAATAGGGATACATGAACAGTAGTCAGAACTGTCCAACCCACACAGGATCTAGGAACAGTAGTCAGAACTGTCAAACCCATAGAGGATCCAGGAACAGTATTCAGAACTAGCGAACCCACACAGGATCCAGGAATAGTAGTTAGAGCTGTCGAACCCACACAGGATCCAAGAATAGTAGTCAGAGCTATCAAACCCACACAGGATTGAGGAAAAAAAGTCTAAAAGCTGTCGAAACCACACAGGATCTAGGAATAGTAGTTAGAGAGAAGCAAGACACAAGGTTTCCAAACAAGCATGCATGATTCTGGGAGGGTCCAGTCATCAAGCAATGTTTTGATTCATCTACATCCACGAATTACCGCGAATAAAAGTCCCAACGTTCCTCCTCATCATAAGGTTCTCAACGCAACATATGACACGTCAATCAGATTCCCAGTCTGAGAGTTATATTTCTTTTAGTCCTGGGGGCACTGTTGGATTCGTGCATTATGACAACCCTGCTTTTTATTACAACTTAAACATGCTTTATTACATAAAACATCACTTGATACAACAAAGAAGATCGAGAGGTTTAGTGTCTTTGGGGCTTAGGATCATTACATAAAAACTTTAAACTTGAAAATACAACATCCTTATTGAAAACTTCCTTTACATGACCACTACATTCCTTCGTACTTAGCATTGCATGGGATAACCTGAGGACATGCATAAGAAAAGGGTGAGCTATAAAGCCTAGTAAGGGAGTACACAATGAATACAATGAGGAGTACAATACATGTTAGGCAATAGGCATATCAATAGAGCATAAGAGAGACATGAACATAAAGGCATGATAAAGCATGATAATCATAACATGGAAATGTGGCAACAACACTTAACATTGAATTAGCATGAGCCAAGGCTCATTGCACATGGAGCATGAGTAAACCCTCATTGCACTTGAAAGCACGAGTAAACCCTCGTTGCACTTGAATTATCATGTGTAAACACTCATTGCACATGACGTATCATGATACTATACTTTACCCAATGCATTGGAGCGCTATAAAGGGCGCACCCTTCTTAAACATTTCATTTCATGCATAAGTGTGCCACATGGATCATAAAACATGGATTCATAAAACATAATCATTTCTTCCACGATAAAGGAAAGTGGAATTCATAAATGAAACTTTATAATCAATATGTAAATGTGCATAAAGGTGAATACCCTTGATGGAGAAATGGGCATGGTATTCACTACACAAAGACATTGGCTTAGAAAATCGGTGTGATTTCGGCAGCGTAACGGCGTGACATAAGAATTCATAAAAAAGGATCATGAGAGAGAAAGGGGTTCCTCATCATATTTACATGTAATGGACAGTAAGAAGTTCATATAGATACATGTCCCAAAAATTGAAAAGGAATTTAGATTCATGATACAAAAGTATTGCTTGAATATAAAAGAGGAGAAAAAGGTTCCTTTCGGAATTTCGGCATAGTAACGGGTGTACATGGGAGGCATTTAATGAGAGAGAAAGGGGTCTCCCATCATTCAAACAATAAGAGGGAAGTATGGGAGAGGTGCGAAACCATACCCCAACATTCATAAATGAAATTAAAAGGGCAATACAACTTAAAGAAAATTGACAAAAATGAGAAAGGAAGAAAAAACCCTTACTTGGAAGTGTGCTTCCAAAGGCTAGAGAGAGGCTTGTGAGAGGCTTCTTGGGAGCTTGGGGCACCTTGAGAGGATTATAGAGAGAGTAGGGCAGAGGTTGGACGAACTTCAAGGGCTTTGAGTGAGGAGGAAGTGGGAGATTGGGTGGGTTTATATAGGAAAGGTGAGAGAATTCTTTATTATTTAGGTTTGGGACCCCTTATATTAAAATAATCCAAACCACAAACCATCCCATGGTATTTGCCCATGGTTTCTGGAAAAAGGAATGAGGAAAACAATATTTTACAAGGCCAAGGTCCGAACCTATTAAAAAATTAGGGTTGCTTATGTGGATGTGAGTCACACTCCCATGGAAATTAATTTAAAAAGGCAAAGTGTAGAATAAGTCTTGAGGGCTCCATTAATGCTTTGAAAAGTGAGTAAAACAAACCCAAAAACTCATTATTTTAATGATAAAACACATATTGGCCGAACATAAGGGTTATCGTATTTTATTACATCACCATTGGGTCATTATGATGTCATAAAACACATTATATATTTAAATGGTATTTAATTTTTACCCAAAAATTTGACTATCTCAGAAAATTATGAAAAATTCACCGTTGGATAATTTCGACGTCCTGATTCCAAAAATAAAAATTATTTTATCTAAATAATTTTCTAAATATGTGAATTTTCACTTTTAAAATAAAAACTGACATTTATAAAAAATTCACGGGTTTTGACAGAAATGGCTTTCAAACCTTAATAAAAATTTTAATTCCATTATAAGATCATTTATATTTAATAAAAATTAATTTAATATTAATAATAATATTTTATTAAAATATTATTTAATTCAAAAATCCTTTAATTTAATAAAATAATTCTTAATTAAATAATAACTAAAAACACCGTTTGTACTTTAAAAACTAATTACAATGTATCAAAAATGACTAGAAATTATATTCATTATTCTATACAAAAATAATGTACATGAACATGGTGCTACTTATTTGTTACATAACCCCTTAAAATAGCCGCATAAGACCTAAGGGTAAGGTGTGCGATGGTGACAGACTCTTGGGGTTGCTCACATAACATCGCTCGAGTGGTAATCTCTATCAACTTCCATTTTTCCCGTAGACGATCACGTTCGAGCTTGACTTGATGAAGCTCAGCTTGGGCTTGGTCAAGGGCAAAGCCCAAAGACGCCACCTCCTTTCCGAGCTCCGACAAATGGGCTTCGTAAGGGGCAATTCTACTGGATGAGGCCATCGCTTCCTTTGTCTGAGTAGAAAATTGGTTCGTTAAAGCTTTATATTTAAACTACCCAGATGATCACTGTTCAACGGCTATAAAAGTAACGGTCAGAAATCTTAACGTTAAACTAAAGAAGTTGACATCTTATAAAAACATTTTTTTTTCATAAAGAAACATTTAACTGGATCAAGAGGGATTTTCCATTAATGAAATTTTGGGTCGTTACAACATTCCCCCCTTAAGAAATTTCGCCCTCGAAATTTTCCTTTTCCCACACTAAAACAAATGTGGGTAACTTAGCTTCATCATATCCTCCGACTCCCAAGTTGCTTCTTCAAACTTGTGGTTTCTCCACAACACCTTGACGAGGGGCATTGTCTTATTTCATAGAACTTTTTCTCTACGATCTAAGATCTTCACTGGTTGCTCCTCATAAGAAAGATCTTCTTCTAATTGTACCACATCGGAAGAGAGTACATGTGAAGGGTCTGGTATTTACTTCCTTAATAGGGATACATGGAAGACATCATGCACCTTGGCCATAGTAGGTGGAAGTGCTAGTCGATAGGCCACAGCCCCAACACGATCAAGAATCTCGAATGGGCCGATGTACCTTGGACTTAACTTCCCTTTCTTTCCAAACCTCATGACCTTCTTCCACGGAGATATGCGTAAAAACACCATGTCTCCGACTTTAAACTCAAGGTCTCGTCGAGGATTATCTGCATAACTCTTCTGTCGACTTTGGGCTGCCTTGATATGCTGCTGAATGGTTTTCACCTTCTCCACCATTTCTTCGACCATTTCTGGTCCAAGCAGCTTACGTTCACCGACCTCATCCCAACATGCCGGTGTTCTACACCTTTTCTCATACAAGGATTCATATAGTTCCATTTGGATGCTCGAGTGGAAACTATTATTATAAGAGAACTCAACTAGAGGAAGATGTTGATCCCATCCTCCTTTAAAGTCCATTGAGCACGCTCTCAACATATCCTCAAGTGTTTGGATAGTCCGCTCGGATTGGCCATCAGTTTGAGGATGATAGGCCGTACTGAAGTTCAGTTCAGTATTCAGAGCATGTTGAAGACTCTTCAAAAACATAGAGGTAAATCTTGGATCTCGGTCAGACACAATAGATAGTGGTACTCCATGCAACCGTACCACTTCCCTGATATATATCTGTGCCAGTTGATCCAAAGGGAAATCCTCTCGAATAACAATGAAGTGTGCAGTCTTTGTAAGACGATCCACAATAATCCAGATTGCATTGTTGCTTTTGGATGTCCTTAGAAGTCCAGTGACGAAGTCCATGGTGATTTCTCCCATTTCCATTCTGGTATGGGCAATGGTTGCATCATCCCCTTAGACTTATGCCTCTCTGCCTTCACTTGCTGACACACCAGGCACTTTGATGTATATTCGGCAATCTCCTTCTTCATATTATCCCACCAAAAGTTTTCTCGGAGATCTCGATACATCTTTGTGCTCCCTGGGTGAATAGAGAAATTTGAACTATGTGCATCATCCAAAAGATCCTTCTTCAGCTCCGAACTTGATGGGACGCATAGTCTTTTCCCAAACCGCACAATTCCTTCTTCATTAACATTAAACTCTGAGGATTTTCCCTTTTTGATAGCTTCCACTTTTTCTTGGATTCTCGCATCATCCTTTTGAGCATCCTTTAACCTTTCCAAAAAGAGATAGTTGAGCAATCATTTGTGAAAGGATTGATGATGTTCCCTTCTTTATGATTCCCACGTCCATCTTCATCAAGTCTAAAAAGATTGGATCCTTCTCAATTCTCATCATTGATAGAATTGTTGGATCCTTTCTACTTAGGGCATCCACCACCTTGTTCGCCTTCCCAGGGTGGTAATGTATTGAACAGTCATAATCCTTTATGAGCTCTATCCATCTTCTCTGGCGCATATTAAGCTCTTTCTGTGTGAATATATATTTAAGACTCTTGTGGTTAGTATATATCTCACATTTCTCTCCATAGAGATAATGCCGCCAGATTTTCAAGGCAAAGATCACCGCCGCCAACTCCAGATCATGCGTTGGATAGTTTCGCTCATGGATTTTCAACTGTCTTGAGGCATTGGATATCACTTTATCATTCTGCATCAGCACACATCCTAAGCCCTTCTTCGAAGCATCACTGAATACCACAAAAAGCTCCCCACTTCTGGGTAAACTGAGCACAGGTGCAGTGATAAGCCTCCTTTTCAACTCCTTGAAGCTTTCTTCGCATTCATCACTCCAAGCAAACTTTACTCCCTTTCGAGTTAGCTTGGTAAGAGGGTTGGACAATCGTGAGAAGTTTCTCACAAATCGTCGATAATATCCAGCTAACCCCAAGAAGCTACGGATATCAGTTACCGATGTTGGCCTCGGCCATCCCTCAATTGAATCTTTTTTGGAGGGGTCCACAGATATCCCATTGCTTGTGATGATATGGCCCAAGAATGAGACCTCCTTCAACCAGAACTCACACTTGCTGTACTTGGCATAGAGCTTCTCCTTGCGCAAAGTCTCCAGTACAGTTCTTAAATGCTCCTCATGGTCCTCCTTGGTTTTGGAGTATATTAGAATATCATCTATAAAGACTACCACAAATTTATCTAGGTAATCTCTAAAGACTCTATTAATCAATTCCATGAATATTGTTGGAGCATTGGTGAGTCCAAAGGGCATTACTATGAATTCATAGTGCCCGTACCTTGTACGAAAAGCAGTTTTGGGGATATCTTCCTTCTTCACCCTTACTTGATAATATCCCGACCGCAAGTTGACCTTGGAGAAGTATTGTGCTCCACGCAGCTGATCAAACAAGTCATCCATTCTTGGGAGAGGATACTTGTTCTTTATGGTGATTTTGTTAAGTTCACGATAATCGATGCAAAGCCGCATTGACCCATCCTTCTTCTTGACGAAGAGGACTGGTGCACCCCATGGTGATGCACTTGGGCGTATAAACCCTTTATCCAGATTCTCCTGTAGTTTTTTCTTCAATTCTTCAAGCTCAACCACAACCATTCTATATGGAGTCTTGGATATTGGTAGCGCCCCAGGTATAATTTCAATTGAGAACTCAACATCTCTTCTTGGAGGAAGACCAGGATGTTCCTCGGGAAATAATTCAGCGAATTCCCTCACAATAGGCATTTCTTTAAGGGTGGTTTATTCCTTGGACTCAATCATCTGAGCCAGATATGCATGCTCATAAGGCAGTAATATCCATGCTTGAGATGATGGAGCTAAAGGAGATTCATCTTCCTCCTGACACTTTTAAAGAATCGGGGGTCGATTCTCCATATGGAGTCTGATTTCCCTCTCCCAACAATTTATGTTGGCTCTATATAAGGAAAGTCAATCCATGCCAAGAATTGCATCAAATTCCACCAAAGGGAGTATGACAAGGTTCTCCGGGAAATTCAATCCACAGATTATAACAGGGGAGGACATATACTCATGGGATGCAATGATTTCCCCATTTTCCGTACTCACCGACATCTTTACTTCCATGATTTGTGGTGGTGCAGGGATTGTTCTACTAAACTTTTAAGATATAAAAGAATGAGTAGAACCTGAATCAAAAAGTATGTTCGCTATTCTTGAATGAATAACTAGCGTACCTGTCACCACTTCGTTGTCGGGGTTCACTTCGGCAGATGTGATGGCAAAATCTCTTCCTTGCTGTCTTGGAGGTTGTTGATTGCCTCCGATAACCCTTGGAATAGGGCACTGATTCGCAAAATGACCCGGTTCATTGCATTTGAAGCATTGAACAACGCGTTGAGGTTCAAACGGAGCGTTCCTCTCCTCTGTTGTAGACGCGGGTCCTTCTTGCTAACAGTTAACAGCTAGGTGCCCTTCTCTTCCACACTTGAAGCATTTTCTTGTCCCCCTAAGGCAATTTCCAGGGTGCTTCTTTCCACACTTTAGGCAAGTGGGGTGCTGGAATTTCTTAGCGCCGTTGGATTTATCCATCAGACCACCAGCATTGAAGTCCACCTTACGCTTCTTGTCCCCATGATACCCCTGTGATTCTCCGATCTCCATTTCAACCTTGAGGGAACATCGGACAATTTCCTCATAGCTGTCGAAGTCACGAATCGCTAATGCTTTCCGCAAGCTAGGCTTCAGCCCACCAAAGAAGCGGTCAACCTTACATTCGGGGGTAACGACAAAGCCAGAAGCGTATCGTGCAAGCCTTGTGAAGTTTGCCTCGTACGCTCCCACAGATTCTTCATCTTTCTGTTTGAGGGAAAGGAAGTCCCTTTCCATCTTAAGACGGAGGGTGCGTGGAAAATATTTATCGAAAAACATCTTCTGGAATTCCTTCCATTCCAAAGCCTCGATCTCCTCCTCAGGCTTCGTATTTTTGATCAACGTCCACCATTGATCAGCTTCACACTCTATACGATTAGCCGCCAGGAGAACCTTCTCTTTTTCAGTGCATTGGAGGATGGAGAATATCTTTTCAATGGAGTTGATCCATTGTTCAGCGATCGTGGGATCAGATGATCCACTAAAAGTAGGAGGGCGTTGTCTCATGAATCTTTCAATAGCAACTTGTTCTTTCTTAGGGGGGGTTGAACGTTCCTCTTGACCAGTGTTTCTATTCAAAACTTGAGTTAGCTGAGAGAGAAGCGTGACAAAGTTTGTGATTCCCGCTCCCATTGGATTGGGCATCTCATAAGTACAATCATCACACTGATCTTCACAACGGTTGTTAGCCCGAGTTCTCCTATTACCGGCCATTGGCTGGAATAAAAGGAAAGTTAGGGGTAACACATAAAGGGTAATCCAAAGACAAAAGTTGATGACTTATAAATAAACTTTAATCTCTTTAACTCATGAGTCTATAGGATTCAATCCAGGCTTTTCATGATCTTCCTTCTAACATATATCCTTAGGGGAATTTTTCCATTAATAAGGGTTCATACTAAGATTGTGAATTTATCAAAAAATATCCTTCGGGAGTGTCGTAACCAAGAGTGCAGCAAGGCCCGTTGTCGTGCACCAGTTCCCGTTCGAGTCTAGCTCAAAGCGGTGTTTTCGGGTTTTACCCCTAGGATACATCTGTGCCAGAGCCGCCTCTACCTGCTCATATCCAGACAGGGATGTATTTGTTTGATAAACCACTTACTTAGTATTTACCAAAACTTAGGGATGTTTTTATTATGATTAGTCTTGTATCTAAGGCTTTATTAGGGTTTCCTAATCCCAAAAATAACTAAACCTATCCTCTGATACCTACTATGACAACCCTGCTTTTTATTACAACTTAAACATGCTTTATTACATAAAACTTCACTTGATACAACAAAGAAGATCGAGAGGTTTAGTGTCTTTGGGTCTTAGGATCATTACATAAAAACTTTAAACTTGAAAATACAACATCCTTATTGAAAACTTCCTTTACATGACCACTACATTCCTTCGTACTTAGCATTGCATGGGATAACCTGAGGACATGCATAAGAAAAGGGTGAGCTATAAAGCCCAGTAAGGGAGTACACAATGAATAACATGAGGAGTAAAATACATGTTAGGCAATAGGCATATCAATAGAGCATAAGAGAGACATGAACATAAAGGCATGATAAAGCATGATAATCATAACATGGAAATGTGGCAACAACACTTAACATTGAATTAGCATGAGCCAAGGCTCATTGCACATGGAGCATGAGTAAACCCTCATTGCACTTGAAAGCACGAGTAAACCCTCGTTGCACTTGAATTAGCATGAGTCAACACTCATTGCACATGACGTATCATGATACTATACTTTACCCAATGCATTGGAGCGCTATAAAGGGGGCACCCTTCTTAAACATTTCATTTCATGCATAAGTGTGCCACATGGATCATAAAACATGGATTCATAAAACATAATCATTTCTTCCATGATAAAGGAAAGTGGAATTAATACATGAAACTTTATAATCAATATGTAAATGTGCATAACGGTGAATAGCCTTGATGGAGAAATGGGCATGGTATTCACTACACAAAGACATTGGCTTAGAAAATCGGTGTGATTTCGGCAGTGTAACGGCGTGACATAAGAATTCATAAAAAAGGATGATGAGAGAGAAAGGGGTTCCTCATCATATTTACATGTAATGGAAAGTAAGAAGGTCATATAGATACATGTCCCAACAATTGAAAAGGAATTTATATTCATGATACAAAAGTATTTCTTGAATATAAAAGAGGAGAAAAAGGTTCCTTTCGAAATTTCGGCATAGTAACGGGTGTACATGGGAGGCATTTAATGAGAGAGAAATGGGTCTCCCATCATTCAAACAATAAGAGGGAAGTATGGGAGAGGTGCGAAACCATACCCCAACATTCATAAATGAAATTAAAAGGGCAATACAACTTAAAGAAAATTGACAAAAATGAGAAAGGAAGAAAAAACCCTTACTTGGAAGTGTGCTTCCAAAGGCTAGAGAGAGGCTTGTGAGAGGCTTATTGGGAGCTTGGGGCACCTTGAGAGGATTATAGAGAGAGTAGGGCAGAGGTTGGACGAACTTCAAGGGCTTTGAGTGAGGAGGAAGTGGGAGCTTGGGTGGGTTTATATAGGAAAGGTGAGAGAATTCTTTATTATTTAGGTTTGGGACCCCTTATATTAAAATAATCCAAACCACAAACCATCCCATGGTATTTGCCCATGGTTTCTCGAAAAAGGAAAGAGGAAAACAATATTTTACAAGGCCAAGGTCCGAACTTATTAAAAAATTAGGGTTGCTTATGTGGAGGTGAGTCACACTCCCATGGAAATTAATTTAAAAAGACAAAGTGTAGAATAAGTCTTGAGGGCTCCATTAATGCTTTGAAAAGTGAGTCAAACAAACCCAAAACCTCATTATTTTAATGATAAAACACATATTGGCCGAACATAAGGATTATGGTATTTTATTACATCACCATTGGGTCATTATGATGTCATAAAACACATTATATATTTAAATGGTATTTAATTTTTACCCAAAAATTTGACTATCTCAGAAAATTATGAAAAATTCACCGTTGGATAATTTCGACGTCCTGATTCCAAAAATAATATTTATTTTATCTAAATAATTTTCTAAATATGTGAATTTTCACTTTTAAAATAAAAACCGACATTTATAAAAAATTTACGGGTTTTGACAGAAATGGCTTTCAAACCTTAATAAAAATTTTAATTTCATTATAAGATCATTTATATTTAATAAAAATTAATTTAATATTAATAATAATATTTTATTAAAATATTATTTAATTCAAAAATCCTTTAATTTAATAAAATAATTCTTAATTAAATAATAACTAAAAACACCGTTTGTACTTTAAAAACTAATTACAATGTATCAAAAATGACTAGAAATTATATTCATTATTATATAAAAAAATAATGTACATGAACATGGTGCTACTTATTTGTTACATAACCCCTTAAAATAGCCGCATAAGACCTAAGGGTAAGGTGTGCGATGGTGACAGACTCTTGGGGTTGCTCGGATAACATCGCTCGAGTGGTAATCTCTATCAACTTCCATATTTCCCGTAGACGATCACGTTCGAGCTCGACATGATGAAGCTCAGATTGGGCTTGGTAAAGGGCAAAGCCCAAAGACTCCACCTCCTTTCTGAGCTCCGACAAATGGGCTTCGTAAGGGGAAATTCTACTGGATGAGGCCATCGCTTCCTTTGTCTGAGTAGAAAATTGGTTCGTTAAAGCTTTATATTTAAACTACCCAGATGATCACTGTTCAACGGCTATAAAAGTAACGGTCACAAATCTTAACGTTAAACTAAAGAAGTTGACAACTTATAATAACATTTTTTTTCATAAAGAAACATTTAACTGGATCAAGAGGGATTTTCCATTAATGAAATTTTGGGTCATTACATGCATGATCCAACCTGACCGTATCTCAACTATACTCTAAAATCCAGTAGGGTATACTCTAATGGACCATCATGCTCCATGATTTCCATAATCATTGATGGTTCATCAAACGGACTTCCAGTGCCATAGATATGGCTGAAAGAGCGTAAATGGGTCGAAGTGTGCCCAGGTTCGGTCCGACCCAATCAGACCGACACGGCCTGACCCGGTATGGAGAAACCCTATATGGTTCGACCCGGACTGACCCGTTTAGTCTGGCCCGACCGGCTGGGCCCGGCGCAGCAGGTCGTCAGTAGTGCGAGGGCGTGGACCAGCTGCTCGTCGGGGTAAGTGTGTTTCGGCCCGAAGGTTCCATGAGGGGCCAGGATGATCGGATAGGCTAGGCACGTGTGGGGCACAGCTTGGCAGCATGGCTCTGATCGCTGAGGCCGGTGGTCCAATGTCTTGAGGTGCACAGCCCGGGAAGCTCGGCCCGGGAGGCCAGCGGCTGGGAGCCGAGTGGTCTGCGGGTGGCCGGGAGGCCGGCAGGTGCACAAGAGGCCAGAGGCAGCCAAAATTTGGGAGGCCAGTGGGTGGCCAGGTGGCCGGCGGGAGCACGAGAGGATGATGATGATCGAAATTCTGTTCGGCCGGTGCGCCGCGAGGGCGGCACAGGTTGCAGAGTCCGTGGAAGGACTTGAGTGGTTTCTCTCAATTAATGGGAGGATTCAAAGAGGTTTACAAACCTAGCCGGTCCCCACCACCATAACCACTCATGGGAGGTTAAGGTGTGGTGGTCCCCACATCCAACTTCTATGTGGAGGTTTAGATCAGATGGACCCCACCTGAAATATCCACATGGTAGCGAAAAATAAAAAATGTGGAGATCAATTTATTTTATTATTTTCTACAAAAAAACCCAAAAACTAACTTTCATTATTCACCCACTGCATTCAAGATGAAATTATCTGTGACACCCAGAGCTTCCACGATACGACTCTCTTTCAATAATGCAAAAGCTTGCATTGTACGCAAGTTCAAGGTTCTAACACACCGCGACCAATCAAGGTAGCAGTTATGAATAGGAATACCAACTTTTTGAAATTATATATATTTTATATTGCAAAATTGACTTCAATTTTGGATTCGGAATATCGAAATTAGCCTATATTGAAATTTTGGTATTTTTCTGAGAACATCCATTTTTTTTTTAATAGTGAAAAATACTTAAAAACAACTTTTTTAATCAAAATAATTTATAGTGATAAATAATACTATTGAGTGGTTTTGAAGTATAATTCGAATATATTTTTACCATTTTATAAAATGGTGGTCATTATAATTAATTTCACTTTGAAATTGGACATAAACAATTGTCAATATTTTGATATATATTGTTTCTTAAGAACACGCTATTTGTTGTGATTGTAGGAATAAATTATAAAATTAATTAATTCAACTTATATGTTTGTAATTATTTATAATAGAAATCATTTTTGAATTCAGAACATCAATTATATCTTAGGGTGATATTTTGGCATTGTTCTGAAAAACTTCATTTTTTGATGAATAGTGAAACCACTAAGTGGTAATTAAAAAACGGATTTTTCATTTAAATGAAACATTACCACTTCTGTGATTTGGTTTTCAAAAATCTGACATACATGGTTGTCATTAGGAAGTAAAATGTGGTTCAATGGGATTAGAATTTTTTTCTGAGAATAGTAACATTTAAGTTTAATTAATCGCAATTAAAGGTAATTAGTGAAATTTAAGGAAAAAATGATATTATAAAAATATTAAAATACCTTTACACTTGTATTACCCCTATTGGATGAGTCATGGCCGACCAAGACAATACATGGGTCAACTTGGGGACCCCATGGATCCACTTTGGTAGGAAAATGACATTAAAAACCTTTTATTTAATGTTAAAATGAAAATGTCACAAACATGAGTTGTTTGACTAAAACAATTTTTAAATGTGGTTATACAAGTCAAATTTTTTACTATGAATATTCATTAGAAATATAAAAATATTTCCTACATCCAGATATTTTTTTTATAATTTTTAGACATAAATAAATTAAATTATTTATGACACCATGATGATGCATCTATTAACTAATTAATTAACAATTTAAATAAAATAAAACGATAATGTAAAATCTAAGACATAAACTTGTCAAAAACCTATTGGATGAGTATATTTTGAACCCTTATCACCTTATACTCGAAATATATAAGTGTCGGACCATTAAAATCTGAAACTCAATATATAATAAACTATCATTTCTATCTTTCCAAGAGTGCCCCTTCTATCCTCTTATAAAAGTCCCCCACCTCTACAACCTTATTAAAAAATTCAAGACATTTGGCTCGGCCAACCTATACCCAAATAATCTATCCACATCCCTCTATTACTCTTATAAGCCTCACTTTGGGCAGAATTCATCCCAAGGAAGCCTTTGGCTCAAATCAAAAAGTGTTACCTAATTTTAAGGTAATGTCTTCTCTAATGTTGTTTTGTTTTATTTTGCTTCTCCAAACCCCTAAACACTTTTTATTGTTTTCTATTCTAACAACACTATTATCTTCAATATACTATGAGGTTGTTATGAGATGTATTTTATTTACACTTACACACACCTACATTTAATGGTTAAAGAACATACTATTTCTGTGGATGGCGAATTTCTGCCTCACGAAACGATGATTATTCAACACTCATATAACACCTTCAAAGGAGACCATTAAGATTTCAGTATATATATATATATGATATAAAATATTTTTATGTTTTACTTAAGCCTCTGTATTTTTCATTTATTTAATACCTTTATGGTTTCCATTATGGGTAAACACGATATTTTCATTTTAGGAAGTGCGGACTACCGCCCCCTCAAAGTGATTTGAATCGTTAATGCCATATGTTTGATGTATAAAGGATGGAGAAAATGTTATTATACATTATATTATACTAGAATTATTGTATAACTTTGTATAATTATAATTTCATTCCATTAAATATGAAATATAAATGAAAGTAGCGTTCATGCGTACGTACGGCTTACCGTCTCCATGAACGGTGCATTTCATTTCTTACCACTAAATGTTATATAATATTATATATGAATGTATATATTGGATATATATGATATATATGATATATACATCATGAATATAATTTTGAAATATTGGATATTTCACCACATGAACTACTTGTAATTATAAGAAGTTTATTTTTGACTCAAGTACCAAAGATCGACCAAATGATCGTTATTAACTAAAATAATTACATAATGTTCATAAAATGGTAATAAATGATATAAAAATAATAATGAACATGAAAAAGGTTCTTAAGAAAATACAAATTTACTCTATTTTATTATTCAAGAGATTAAAGAACGAACGAGTGAAGTCGGACACGAGGTAAGGGAAATTCCTAACCCAATTTCTATTCTTTGGGTTAATCTCCTACTTTCAAATTATATCATGATATTATTATGTCTTATTTTCTATTTTTACTTTCTTTATGTATACTTATAGTGAATACACATAATAAATATATTTTATTTAAAAATGATCTTTGTAAGGGAACTTCTTAACCCAATTTCTATTCTTTGGGTTAATCTCCTATTTTCAAATTATGTCATGATATTATTATGTCCAATCTTGTATTTATACTTTCTTTATGTGTACATATAGTGAATACACATGATATAAATATTTTATTTAAAAATGTTCTTTGTAAGGGAACTTCTTAACCTGATTTCCGTTCATTGGGTTAATCTTCTACTTTCAAATTATGTCATGATATTATTATGTCCTATATTGTATTTATACTTTCTTTATGCGTAAATATATTGAATACACATAATAGATATACTTTATTTAAAAAATGATATTTTTAAGGGACTTCGTCTCAATCTCATTTCATTGAGGAATATTTTTTTTATACACAAATTTCCATTATACGGTGTATAAACCCCTTTGAATTTTTCTGTTATTCAAAAGGAATATTTTTTTACAAAGAATTTTTACAAAACGAAAAATGGAATGTTTTGTTATACGTATGCGGTGACAATGACTTCTTCACCGTCATGGCTATTATTTGAATTTTGGCTTCCTCTGCAAGACATAACTTTTTTTAATGATTTAAAAAAAGAGAGATATATTTCTCTCAAATGTATGAAACTCTAGTGAAAATGTATATGTATTTAACGCATGCTTAAAAATGTTTTCAGAAAACCTGACTCGCGAGTGTGGTAGATAGGAAGGGATTGGGCATGGACCCATCATGGCCTGTAATTATTCGAGTAGTCTCAGAATAAGTTATTTTGTTTTCAGAATCTTTCATAATTTTTTTAGAAAAACACTGGAGTATATTTGAGACAATTTATACGTAATTATATTCTAGAAAAAAATTAATCAGCAGGTCTCATGAGACAAACTAGTGTCTTGGCACGAGGCCTTGAAAAAATCTTATTTGTGATCTTGGCAAGAGGCCTTGGCTACGTGGTTATTATAGTCTGGAATTATGCATTCCATCATTATGAAAGTGGTTATTGATATTGCATGTGATTATTCGACCAGTAGAATATCCATGTGATTAAGTAAATGGCATTATCTCATTTTACTTTTGCCATATTATGTTTAAGTACATGTTTAAAAGGCTTTTGTTTTAGTTACACATTTCCTTAAATGTTTATGTTTATTTATGAAAGCTTTCACTATATTGTTATCCTTACTTAGCATCTGAGATCACCCCTTTCAATGTTTTAATATTTTCCAGGATGTGAAGAATTATTTTATGAATGACCTGCAGTGATAGTCATAAGAGGATATGAGTGTGGAAAATGGAGACTATGTTATTGTAGTTTTTCACTTTATTATGTAATGTAACATTTATGAATGTATATACTGTTTCCAAGGCTACTAAAATAATCGGTCTTTAGAGACTTGATATTTTCTGATCATGCCAATGTAACGAAGTAATGCACCGACTCTGGGTAGCTGGGGTCGGTGCGTTATAGTTGGTATCAGAGGCACTTTAGCACTAACCATGGAAGTTAGATTTAGATAAACTCTGATTAGTTCACATATCCCGAAGATAGACATTGAGTATTAGTATAGAAGAACATCCTATAATTTTGGTATTATAGAGATTTTATGAGTTTTCCAAGCAATACATCTATGTCTGGATATGAGTAGGTAGAGGCGGCTCTATCACAGATGTACGTAGGGGTAAAACTCGAAAACACCGCTTTGAGCTAGACTCGAACGGGAACTGGTGCATGACAATGAGTCTTGCTGCACTCTTGGTTATGACACACCCGTGGGATATGCTTAGGATAATTCTCGTCTTCTTTACAAACCACTTTGAAGGGTTATGAGTATATACATCCTCAAAGAAAAAATTATTTATCATTATGGATTATATCCATAAACCGTTCAATTTACATTATGTATTTTACAAGTTTGGAATTATTCATTGCAATTCATAAAATAACCTAGTTTATGCCATTGTATAGAAATTGTTCCCAGTGGAAGGAATGTGAACCCCAACAATAGGTATGATCCAAAGCGTAAGAAGGATCGTATCTTTCACGGTATTAAGCCAACATTTAGAAGTAAAATAATCTCCCATATGTTCTCAACATATGAAGAAATAGTATCATGTGTTAATAAGATAAGTAAAGAATTCTCTGAGTCTTATGGCTTTGAAGGGAAGCAAGATAAGAAAAGGATGGAAGAGATAATGATGGATAAAGGGACGAGGGAGAAGAAGAATTTTCCAATATGTGATAACTGTGGGAAGAAACACCTTGGAACTTGCCTGAAGGAAATGAGGGTTTGTTATATGTGTGGAGAAAGAGGACACCAAGTGCGTGACTGCAAGGGTAAGAAAAAGGTTTCAAATGTACAATGCTTCATCTTCAAGGAGTGGGGACACTATACAAACCAATGTCCAAATCATCAGAGTATGCCCCAAATGATGTTATTGGATAATAATCAAGATATGATACTACCACAGATGAGGAGGAATGATTAGAGTTCTTATGTTGTAATTAAAGATTTTTTTTTTCCATTTGATTGTTGTATCAATGATGTACTGGTTATAATAATTATGGAGTATATAAGGATTGTACTGTCGTACTATTACATCATGGACTTGAGATTGTGTGGAACCAAGGAAAGTGACTCCGCAGCAGGTTAAATTTTTTTAAAATATATGGGTGATAGAATGATAAACTATAATATGGTTCTGATACTGAGATAGTGATTTTTGAATAAGAGATGATTTATTTGGATAAATTATATTGGATATTCGTAATTTCCTTGAAACTGATTAATGATTTGTATACATTTTTGGATAGAAGGAGTATATCTAGTATTCAATAAGGAATAAGGGATCATGAATGTAATCAATAAGGATTTATGGTAATTGCAGTGTTTTGAACGAATACATGATGAAGGTGTTCACATGTTGTTATGCAGAAAAAAGGATCTTCATTATGTTTACCTTCCTTATAAAATTTGAACTGTGAGTTGGATAGAAGTATTTTAGATAACTATAAATGCTGGAATGGATTAATTTGAACCTTGGATAATATAGTTTAAGGTTAAACCATTTCTGAATATTATTTTTGGAATATTATAATACTATATTTTTAGGAAAAGGACAACATGCAGGTTGGGGGATAACTCGTCGCGTCGGACAAAGCTGTAGGAATCGAACCCAAAACCACAGTACGACAGACCTTTATTACCTACCAATAGCCTACAGGAAGTCCCTAGTTATTAAAAAATAGTTTTCTTAATCTAAATGGTATGTGGTATTATTTGGAACCTTATACGATTAGGATAAATATAATATTTTTGAGTTCTATTATCTTTTTGAGTGAAAGATGGGTTTGTGGTTAAAATTTATTAAAGAATGAATGTCTACATGACAAGTAAGTATATTTATTTATGTTCTTAGTAAATATCTTAAATAAATTCATCAACTTTATAAAAGGTAACTTAAAACAAAAACGTTTCCGGTTAACTTTTCCAGCTGGGGATTCAATGACCGTTTAAAGAATCACATGTTTGTGATTTTCTTCTGGTTATCTTTCTCCTAACCGTGTTTTCTACAACTCTACATCAGACCATGATGGTTTTTTTCTCCTCCATATACATATTTTCATATAATCCTAGAATGGACTATTTCAGGAGATCATTGTACTTCTCTTTCTATCTTTTAATGTTATATTTTGATAAACCGTATTTTTGATGTGGGTTTTCCACAAAGGTATTTTCTATTTTCAACCTTTTATTTTCAAAGAACAATTTCAAATTGTGAGGACGCAAATTATTGATGGAGGGGAGAATGTGACACCCTGAGCTTCAACGATACGCCTCTATTTCAATAATACAATAGCTTGCATTGTACGCAAGTTCAAGATTGTAACACACCGTGACCAATCAAAGTAGAAGTTTTGAATAATAATACCCACTTTTTGAAATTTTATATATTTTATATTTCAAAATGGACTTCATTTTTGGATTTTTAATATCGAAATTAGCCTATGTTGAATTTTTGGTATTTTTCTGACAACTTCCAATTTTTTATGAATAGTGAAAAATACTTAAAACCAACATTTTTAATAAAAATAATTTATAGTGATAATTTTTACTATTGAGTGGTTTTAATGTATAATTATAATATATTTTTTTACCATTTTACAAAATGGTGGTCACTAGAATTAATTTCACTTTGAAATTGGACATAAACAATTGTCAATCTTTTGATATATATTGTTTCTTAAAAACACGCTATTTGTTGTGACATCGGGAATCAATTATAAAATTAATTAAAGAAACTTATATGTTTGGATTTTTGTAAAGTAGACATCATTTTTGAATTCAGAATATCAATTATATCTTAGGGTGAAATTTTGGAATTGTTCTGAAAAACTTCAATTTTTGATGAATAGTGAAACCACTAAGTGATAGTTAAAAAACAGATTTTCCATTTAAATGAAACATTACCACTTCTGTGATTTGATTTTCAAAAATCCGACATACATGGTTGTCATTAGGATGTAAAATTTGGTTCAATGAGATTAAAATAATTTTTTGGTGAATAGTAACATTTAAGTTTAATTAATCGCGATTAAAGGTAATTAGTGAAATTTAAGGAAAAATGATATTATAAAAATATGAAAATACCATTAAACTTGTCCTACCCCTATTGGATGAGTCATGGCCAACCAATACAATCCATGGGTCAACTTGGGGACCCCATGGAGCCACGTTGGTAGGAAAATGACATTAAAACCCATTTCATTAATGTTAAAATGAAACTGTCACAAACATGAGTTGTTTGACTAAAAAATTTAAACGGGGTTATACAAGTCAAATTTTTGACTATTAATATTCATTAGAAATATAAAAATATTTCCTAGATCATGATATTTTTTTATAATTTTTAGACATAAATAAATTAAATTATTTATGACGCCATGATGATGCAGCAATTACCTAATTAATTAACAATTTAAATAAAATAAAAAGGTAATGTAAAATCTAAGACATAAACTTGTCAAAACCCTATTGTATGATAATATATCGAACCATTATTACCTTATCCTTGAAATATATAAGTGTGGGACCTTTAAAATCCGAAACTCAATATATAATAAAGTAACATTTCAATCTTTCCAAGAGTGCCTCTTCTCTCCTCTTATAAAAGGCCCCCACCTCTACAACCTTATTCACACCATCAAGACATTTTTCTCTGCCAACCTCCGCCCAAATACTCTCTCAACATCCCTATCTTACTCTTAGAAGCCTCACATTGGGCAGAATTCATCCCAAGGAAGCCTTTGGCTCAAATCAAAAAGAGTTACCCAATCTTAAGGTAATGTCTTCTCTAATGTTGTTTTGTTTTATTTTTCTTCTCCAAACCCCTAAACACTTTTTATTGTTTTATATTCTAACAACACAATTATCTTCGATATACTATGAGGTTGTTATGAGATGTATTTTATTTACACTTACACACACCTACATTTAATGGTTAAAGAACATACTGTTTCTGTGGATGGCGAATTTCTGCCTCACGAAACGATGACTATTCAACACTCATATAACACCTTGAAAGGTGGCCATTAAGATTTCAGTATATATATATATGATATATAATATTTTTATGTTTTACTTAAGCTTATGTATTTTTCATTTATTTCATACCTCAATGGTTTCCATTATAGGTAAACACGATATTTTCATTTTAGGAAGTGCAGACTACCGCCCCATCAAAGTGATTTGAATCGTTAATGACATATGTGGGATGTATAAAGGATTGAGTAAATGTTATTATACATTATATTATACTATAATTATAGTATAAATTTATATAATTATAATTTCATTCCATTAAATATGAAATAGAAATGAAAGTAGCGTTCATGAGTACGTATGGCTTACCGTCTCCATGAACGGTGCATTTCATTTCTTACCACTAAATGTTATGTAATATGATAAATGCATGTATATATTGGATATATATGATATATATGATATATAAATCATGAATATAATTTTTATATAATGGATATTTCACCACATGAACAACTTGTAATTATAAGAAGTTTATTTTTGACTCAAGTACCAAAGATCGACCAAATGACCGTTATTGACTAAAATAATTACATAATGTTCATAACATGGTAATAAATGATATAAAAAGAATAATGAACATGAAAACGGTTCTTAAGAAAATATAAATTACCTCTAGTTTTTTATTCAAGAGATTAAAGAATGAACGAGTCAAGTCGGACACGAGGTAAGGGAAATTCCTATCCCAATTTCTGTTCTTTGGGTTAATCTCCTACTTTCAAATTATATCATGATATTATTATGTTGTATATTGTATTTTTAATTTCATTATGTATACTTATAGTGAATACACGTAATAAATATATTTTATTTAGAAATGATCTTTGTAAGGGAACTTCTTAACCCAATTTCTATTCTATGGGTTAATGTCATATTTTCAAATTATGTCATGATATTATTATGTCATATCTTGTATTTATACTTTATTTATGTGTACATATAGTGAATACACATGATAGTAATATTTTATTTGAAAATTTTCTTTTTAAGGGAACTTCTTAACCCGATTTCCGTTCATTGGTTTAATTTCCTACGTTCAAATTATGTCATGATATTATTATGTCCTATATTGTATTTATACTTTCTTTATGTGTAAATATTGTGAATACACATAATAGATATACTTTATTTAAAAATGATCTTTTAAGGGACTTCGTCTCAATATCATTTCATTGATGCATATTTTTTTATACACGACTTTCCATTATACGGTGTATAAACCCCTTTGACTTTTTCTTTTATTCAAAAGGAATATTTTTTTACAAAGCATTTTTACTAAACGAAAAATGGAATGTTTTGTCATACGTATGCGGTGACAATGACTTCTTCACCACCATGACCATTATTTGAGTTTCAGCTTCCTCTACAAGACATATTTTTTTTAAATGATTTAAAAAAAGAGAGAGATATTTCTCACAAATGTATGAAACTCCAGTGAAAATGTATACGTATTTAACGCAAGCTTAAAAATGTTTTCAGAAAACCTGACTCGCGAGTGTGGTAGACAGGAAGGGATTGGGCGTGGACCAATCATGGCCTGTAATTAGTCGAGTACTCTCAGAATTAGTTATTTTGTTTTTAGAAGCTTGCATAATGTTTTCAGAAAAACACTAGAGTATATTTGACAAATTTTATACATAATTATATTCTAAAAAAATTTAATTGGCAGGTCTCACGAGACAATCTAGTGTCTTGGCATGAGGACTTGACAAAATCTTATTTGTGGTCTTGGAACGAGGCCTTGGCTACATGGTTATTATAGTATGACATTATGCATTCCATCATTATGAAAGTGGTTATTTATATTTCATGTGATTATTCGACCAGTAGAATATCCATGTGAATAAGTAAATGGCATTATCTCATTTTAATTTGGCCATATTATGTTTATGTACAAGTTTAAAAGGTTTTTTTTAGTTATACATTGCCTTAAATGTTTATGTTTATTGATGAAAGCATCCGCTATATTATTATCCTTACTGAGCATCTGAGCTCACCCCGTTCAATGTTTTAATATTTTCCAGGATGTGAAGAAGTATTTTATGAATGACCTGCAGGGATAGTCAGAAGAGGATTTGAGTGTGGAAAATTGAGACTATGGTATTGTATTTTTTCACTTTATTATGTAATGTAACATTTATGAATGTATCTAGTGTTTCCAAGGCTACTAAACTAATCGTTTTTTCAAGACTTGGTCTTTTGTGATCATGCCAATGTTACAAAGTAATGCACCGACTCCGGGGAACTGGGCTCGGGGCGTTATAGTTGGTATCAGTGGCAGTTTAGTACTAACCTTGGAAGTTAGATTTACATAAACTCTGATTAGTTCACATAGCCCGAAGATAGACATTGAAGATTAGTATAGAAGAACTTCCTAGAATTTTGGTATTATAGATATTTTGTGAGTTTTCCAAGAAATACATCTCTGTCTGGATACGATCTGGTAGAGGCAGCTCTAGCACAGATGTAACTAGGGGTAAAACTCGAAAACACTACTTTGAGCTAGACTCGAACGGGAACTAGTGCATGACAACGGGCCTTGCTTTACTCTTGGTTATGACACTCCCGGGGGATATGCTTAGGATAATTCTCGTTTTCTTTACAAACCACTATGAAGGGTTATGAGTATATACTTCTCAAAGAAAAAATTATTTATGATTACGGATTATATCCATAAACCGTTCAATTTATATTAAGTATTTTACAAGTTTGGAATTATTCATTGCAATTCATAAACTAACCTAGTTTATTCCATCGTATAGAAATGGTACCTAGTGGAAGGAATGTGAACCCCAAAAATAGGTATGATCCAATGCGTAAGAAGGATCGTATCTTTCACGGTACTAAGCCAACATTTAGAAGGGAAATAATCTCCCATGTGTTCTCAACATATGAAGAAATAGTATCATGTGTTAATAAGATTAGTAAATAATTCTCTAAGTCTTATGGCTTTGAAGGGAAGCAAGATAAGAAAAGGATGGAAGAGAGAATGATGGATAAAGGGACGAGGGAAAACAAGAATTTACCAATATGTGATAACTGTGGGAAGAAACACCTTGGAACATGCCTGAAGGGAATGCGGGTTTGTTATAAGTGTGGAGATAAAGGACACCAAGTGCATGAATGCAAGGGTAAGAAAAAGGTTTCAAATGTAAAATGATTCATCTGCAAGGAGTGGGGACACTATGCAAACCAATGTCCAAATCATCAGATTATGCCCCAAATGATGTTATTGGATAATAATCAAGATATGATACTACCACAGATGAGGAGGAATGATTAGAGTTCTTATGTTGTTATTAATGAATTTTTTTCCATTTGAGTGTTGTATCAATGATGTACTGGTTATAATAATTATGGAGTATATAAGGATTGTACTGCATTACAATTTCATCATGGACTTGATATTGTGTGGAACCAAGAAAAGTGACTCCGCAGCAGGTTAAATTTTTGTAAAATATATGGGTTAGAGAAATATAAACCATAATATGGTTCTGATACAGATATAGTGATTTTGGAATAAGAGATGATTGATTTGGATAAATTATATTGGATATTCTTAACTTCCTTGAAACTGATTAATGATTTTTGTACATTTTTGGATAGAAGTTGTATATCTAGTATTCTATATAGAATAAGGGATAATGAATGTAATCGATAAGGATTTATGGTAATTGCAGTGTTTTAAAAGAATACATGATGAAGGTGTTCACATGTTGTTATGCAGAAAAAAGGATCTTCATTATGTTTACCTTCCTTATAAAATTTGAACTGTTAGTTAGATAGAAGTATTTAGATAACTATAAAGGTTGGAATGGATTAAGTTGAACCTTGGATAATGTAGTTTAAGGTTAAAAACATTCTGAATATTATGTTTGGAATATTATAATACAATATTTTTAGGAAAAGGACAACCAGCAGGTTGGGGAATAACCCGTCGTGTCGGACAAAGCTATAGGAATCATACCCAAAACCATAGTGTGATAGGCCTTTATTACCTACCACTAGCCTACAAGAAATCCTTAGTTATTACAAAATAGTTTTCCTAATCTAAATGGTATGTGGTCTGTAACAGCCCAAGATTTTATAAAAAAATATTCTTTTTAATTTTATTAAAGTCTTGTGTTGTACGCTACACCAAAAGGAGTTTGCACAACACGCATCCTTGACTTGCCTTGCATTACACGCAATCACGACCTTCCTCGATAGCGTGTGTAATACGCAATACCGAGTTTCACTAAACAACGATATGCTATTAAAATATTATTAAAACTAGCCGTTATGAATAGTAATAACCACTTTTTAAAACTCTGTAAATCTTATTTTTCAAAATGGACTTCATTTTTGGACTCAGAATATCAAATTTAGCCTAAGGTGAAATTTTGGTACTTTTCGGATAACTTTCATATTCTGATGAATAGTGAAAATTACTAAATTATAATTAAAAACAACTTTTTTAATCGAAATAATTAATAGTGATAAATCATTAATTTGAGTGGTTTTAAAGTATATTTAGAATATATTTTTACAATTTAATACAATGTTGGTCATTGGATGTAATTTCACATTTAAACTAGACATAAACAAGTGTCAATCTATTGATAGATATTGTTTCTTAAAAACACACTATTTGTTTTAACAGCGGGATTTAATTATAAAATTAATTAATGCAACTTTTATGTTATGAATTTGGTAAAATAGACTTCATTTTTGAATTCGGAATATGAAATATAGCTTGGGATGAAATTTTGGCATTGTTCTGAAAAACATCAATTTTTGATGAATAGTGAAACTACTAAGTGGTAGGTTAAAAACTGAATTTTGCATAAAACTTAATTTTACCGCTTCTGTGAATGGAATTTCAAAAATCCGAGAGACACGGTTAATATCAAGGACTAAAATGTGGTTCAATGAGATGAAAATAATTTTTTGGTGAATAGTAACGTTTTACTTTTTTTACCACGGTTAATAGTAAATAGGGTAACTAAGGGTAAATATGATATTAATATTACCCTAACACATGTCCTAATTCTATTGGACAAGTGTAATTCGACCAAAAACAAACTTATGAATAAAATATGACCATTTAGGCCCACTTGGATTAGATTAGGACATTTATTATTAATTTATTTAAAGAAGGGTTAAAATAGTTAAAATCAAAGTTTAATAATTAAATCATTTTTAATATGGGGTTATACATAAGATAAATTCGACTATAAATATTCATTAGAAAGATAAAAAGATTTCCTACATGATGGTATTTTATTTGTAATTTTTAGACATCAAATAATATAATTTATTTATGACACAAAGATGATGCAGTAATTATCTTATTAATGAAATATTGACATAATTGATAATATAAATACCAAAATAAATGTAATTTAAGACTTTTTATGAATTCCACTAATTTTATAGGTTACTATGATATATTAGTGTTGATTTAATCAACTTGGTTCGAACATATAATTCTGTTATGACTTTCACAAAAATCATATATCAAATAGTGTCAAAATTGACACAAAATAGTTTTTAAATCAAATATTATATTATTAATTGTTATTTTATTCCTAAAAATATAAGGTTCGTCCAAATGACTTAGATAAGGATACATGTATTAATAATATACAATTTGGGGTTCTTTTGGCATGTTATAGTAAGTTTATTAACCATATAGTGAAAGAAAACAAAAAGACACGGTAAAAGTTAAATTATTTAACTTAGAGTTAAATCTAAGTGATAAGGTTAAAATAATACCCTAAACTTGTCTAAATCCTATTGGTTGATAGGATTTCGACCCATCCCCACTTCAGCTTCGAAATAAGACCCTTTTGAACCATTATAACCCGATTTTGACTTTAATATAAAATAATATTTTGAGATATTCCTAAGGTGCCCCTCTCCTCCCCTATAAAAGGACACCTCCTCCCCCTCCTCCTCACACCAATTTGAGCACTCAAGCTCGGCCAACCCCTGCCAAAATCTCTTCTCCACTTCCCTAGCAACATCCTAGAGGCTCTGGTCTTCCTCAAAGACCAATTCTAGTGCCCTAAGAGGGGGTCTCAAAGAGGCACTTCAAAGAAGAGGTAATTACCGTTACCAATTCTTTCATCTTTATTTCTTCTTCCACTTCTTCTTCTTAGGTTGTTTCATTATGAAGTAATAACATCAGTATCAATCATATACTGATATGTTATTATAAGTATGAAACAACCCTATTTCACCATCTATCCATCCTACGGAAAAAGAAATCACCGCGCGTGCGTACGTACGGAATACCGTCTCCACGCCGTGGTGTAATATATTTTCCACCACCACCTTACATGGATGGGTATAATGGTGTAAAGAATAACTATACATAGTTATTACAACATCATATTGATTCTGATATATTGTATAATCCACTCCAATTCAATTCAATATTTATAGAAATGATATCATCGCTCGTGCGTACGTACGGAATACCGTCTCCACGACGCGATGAGATTCATTCTCCATGTTAACCATTTAAGAATGATTATAATGTATATATAAGAAATAATAATGAAATATATGACATTATAAAGCTACTGGATTTATGTATATATATACATATGTATGTCATCTACTTACTTCCATTTCAAGACAATAAGGAAAGGAAAACAGCGTTCATGCGTACGTACGGACTACCGTCTCCATGAACGGTGTTTTTCATTTTATTTATCTACCTATTATATATATATATATACTGAATATATATGATATATAAATCATATTTTATATTCTGGAAGTAAGTAAATCATGATATAAGTAATAATGATGTCAAGAACAACAAGTCAAAACACCTACGATAAATGAAACGATGTTACCCAAAACGCTTCTTTAACATGGAATTTACAAAAGAACGGGTAATATAATGTCATAAGTGAACCATATATGATATCATAACAATGAATATGATTCTGTAATATGTCAATAACATGATTTAAATCATTATACAGGAGGTTCGGACACTTACAAAGCAAGTCGGACCTAAGGTAAGGGAAATATCACAATCTCACTTTTATCCGAGATTGTATTTATGTTGGTAATTACTGGGGTGTATTTTATCATCCACATCCATGTTCCCTCAACATGTAATATTATTTCCATCCTTCTACAATAGTTTATATCCAATTTTACCCTTCGGTAAGTTTTTTTGTAAAATATATGAAAGGAATCTTTTGTCGTTTTTCATACGAGGTACTTTTTGACTTTTCCGACAAAAGTACGAAGAATGTTTTTTTAACTTATACGGCACGAACGGATTTCTACTAAAAGCCTTATTTTCATGAATCTTCCTCTAAAAGATTTCATGACTATTTTCAATAAAATATCTTTCTTTTAAAATTGCATGATGTTTTGTGAAAATAAATTGATTTTGAAGAAGAAAGGATATTTTCCTCAAGAATTCAATTCAAGTGTTTTATCAAAATTATTTTCCATCTAAGATAATAAAGGGTTCTGTTTCTATCCATATTTTTACATTGATTTGACTATGTTGTGATGGAATTATGTTTATGAATTCCTTTATCTTATATGAATTGATTTATGATGTCATGATGTTTCAAGAATCCCATTTTTGTTACATGTGTTATGCGATGATGTATGTTTTATGATTATGTGGCACACATAAGAAAGGATTCATTATAAGATGGGTGGGACCTATATCTCCCTCCAATGCATTGGGTAATGATTTTATATCTCATGAGATAGACATGGCTGGAACGGAAGGTTATTTTGGTTCAGTGATACAGGACTGAAACGAGGAGTGAACTCGGTTCAGAAAGGGACTTTGTCCACTAAGATAGTCTTGGCAATGAGTCATGACTAACAAGAAATGATTTTCCATGATTATGTGTGCATGCCACAAAGTTTCAAGTTTCATGTTATGATTATGGGGATCTCATTTTCACTTCTATGATTTATCCCATGTTATGATAATTGAGCTCTTTTGCAGGTTAAGATTTTCAAAAGCTATGTTCTTATGTATTTGATGTGATTGATATTTCTTTTGTTTACCCTTACTGAGCATTTGAGCTCACCCTTTTATGTTTTCTTTTCCCCAGGATATAAAGAAAGGTTTTTAGGTAAAAAAAGAGAAGATCTTTATGGGAGATATTGAAGATCTTTCCCCACGATTAGAAGATTACGTTCCGAGTTTCCAAAGACACTAAACTATTACGATCCTTGTGTGTGTGTTTTTGTTATGTACTAAGTATTCCGCAAAAGTAATGTAAAGTCCATGTAAGTCAGGATACGGGTCTCTACAGTTGGTATCAGAGGCAAAGGAGGTAGGAATGTATCCGATCCTTGGGAACTCTCACATGTGAGCGTTGGATGAAGCATGGCTCTCCGCCCAAGGGCTTCATGTGGAAATGGCTGCCACTGGGGATGGTGGTGTGTCCCGCCCAGGGGGTGTAGCCGCCCATGGAGTGCCCTGATAGGTATCAATTGTAGTCCACTGGAAGTAATTCTATACCGCTACAGTTGGTATCAGAGGAAAGGTTTAGTCAACCTTTGGAAACTAGGATGCGAAAACGTTAGTGAGATCCCTAGAGATATTTCTAAGGTATGTCTAGGGATGCCCCTAAGGATAAGTATACGTATAGGATATAGTCCTAGAACTATGGTAACGATATTAGATTAAACCAAATATGATAGATATTTAAGTTACTCCCCCTTTATTATGATTTTTCCTTCTAACACTATTCTATTTGGGTTTTAGAAAATGGCTGGAAACAAGATGATTCACAATAATGGAGGATATGATGGACAATGGAATGATATTATTCATGAGAAACCAAATGAAATGGGATTTGGATGTCCAAAAATCATTATTATGCCGAATCAGCAATCTCACAACATGATCAATAAAGTAAAATTTGGTAAGTTTCCTGACTCGACTAATAAGAGAAAGATGGAGTTCCATGATGATCATAGAGGAAAGAAAGTTCAATTTCCCCTATGTAAATCATGTGGGAAGAGTCATCAAGGAGAATGTTTCAAGGGAACTGGAAGATGCTTTGGGTGTGGAAAAGAAGGACACAAAGCAAGTAAGTGCAAAGGAAAAGGGTCGGTTAACACCATGGATGAGGATAATGGTATTGCTACGACATCAAAAATGGTTAAGTGTTTTAAATGTGGAATGTATGGGCATTATGCAAACAAATGCCCTAAGGGAAAGACTCATGAAGAGAATCAGTATGGTCATATGGGTAGTATTTATGTGGATGATGATGAAGAGACTAAAAATGATATGTGAGATGAAAGAATTTTTGAAGCTCGGTCAATGGTTTGAGAATGTAGTGGCATGATTACATGTTTATCATGTGTAATTTTGGAATAAAGAGACATCTATGGATTGTTACACTGTTGTCTTTCCTTGTGTTTTGAAAGCATATGATTAATGTTACCAGTATCCATGAAGGTTATTCAGATATTTTTGGAATGTAGATGATATGCGCATAATGAAGGGATAAGGAGAAAATTAAATGTTTGATAGTATTCATGAGCTCATGATTGATATAAGGACTAAGTGATATCATGGTTTGAGTATATAGAATTTTGAGGATTTTGGTATGTGGAAAGTGTTAACTTTAAACTGCATTCATGTTTTCACTAAGGTATTCAAGAGAATACATGATTAAGGACATTGAATGATTGGAATGTGACCAACAAGACATATCTTATGATATGTGGGGATCAACGACAGTATTAAATCTTTGGTAATCGTTGTCACTATATTATGAGAGTGGACTGCAGTATTATGTATAAGCCTAAAGATTAGACTGGATTATGTTGGACATAAGTTAGTATTGTTTAAGGATAGAAGATTTTCGATATTATTTATGGGATGTTATAGTAACGTAGTTTTAGAAAAAGGACAACCTGCAGGACGGGCGACAACCCATCGCTTCGGGCAAGGCTGTAGGAATCGAACCCACAACCGAAGTGCGACTGGCCTTTATCGCCTACCACTGGCCTACAGGAAGTCCCTGTTTAGTAGAAACTAGTGTTATTATATTAAGCAGTATGATATATGATGTATAAGCCCATTTTAGGAACCATATATGATTAATCTCACTATAGATCGACTTATGCATATAATTTTTGCTAACCTTTTGTTTGAGACAGATGGAATGACCCGTCATTCTATCACATGATCTGCTAACACTTCATGAATAACAAATTCAACTTCATTTATTTAAGAGATGAAGTGGAAATTGTTCAAGACACGAACAACAGTGAGATTGTACCAAAATAAAGTAAGTATTTATTCTAATTCAAATTTTCAACTTTAGGGAAATGATCTTGAAAACCAAAAATGTTGTCCTAGTGATCTTATACCTGATGAATCGGATGGTACCTTAGATCGTTACAAATTTATGGATTTGTGATTATTGGCTTTTCTATATCCATGTTCTCTACCACTCTCCATCAGAACATGATGGTTAGATTTCTCTTCCATATCCATATTTTCACCTATGTGGAAACCCAATGATTAGTTTATTTGGGTAACCGTTACGTTTCATACTTTTGTTTTTAAAGATTGGTTTTGATATTCCTTTTTACGATGTGGGTTTCTATTAAAGAAACTTTCGAATAGTAAACCATTTATAACCCCGACGAATTTCGAGGGCGAAATTCATTTTAAGGGGGGTAGAATGTAACAGCCCAAGATTTTATAAAAAAATATTCTTTTTAATTTTATTAAAGTCTTGTGTTGTACGCTACACCAAAAGGAGTTTGCACAACATGCATCCTTGACTTGCCTTGCATTACACGCAATCACGACCTTCCTCGATAGCGTGTGTAATACGCAATACCGAGTTTCACTAAACAACGATATGCTATTAAAATATTATTAAAACTAGCCGTTATGAATAGTAATAACCACTTTTTAAAACTCTGTAAATCTTATTTTTCAAAATGGACTTCATTTTTGGACTCAGAATATCAAATTTAGCCTAAGGTGAAATTTTGGTACTTTTCGGATAACTTTCATATTCTGATGAATAGTGAAAATTACTAAATTATAATTAAAAACAACTTTTTTAATCGAAATAATTAATAGTGATAAATCATTAATTTGAGTGGTTTTAAAGTATATTTATAATATATTTTTACAATTTAATACAATGTTGGTCATTGGATGTAATTTCACATTTAAACTAGACATAAACAAGTGTCAATCTTTTGATAGATATTGTTTCTTAAAAACACACTATTTGTTTTAACAGCGGGATTTAATTATAAAATTAATTAATGCAACTTTTATGTTATGAATTTGGTAAAATAGACTTCATTTTTGAATTCGGAATATGAAATATAGCTTGGGATGAAATTTTGGCATTGTTCTGAAAAACATCAATTTTTGATGAATAGTGAAACTACTAAGTGGTAGGTTAAAAACTGAATTTTGCATAAAACTTAATTTTACCGCTTCTGTGAATGGAATTTCAAAAATCCGAGAGACACGGTTAATATCAAGGACTAAAATGTGGTTCAATGAGATGAAAATAATTTTTTGGTGAATAGTAACGTTTTACTTTTTTTACCACGGTTAATAGTAAATAGGGTAACTAAGGGTAAATATGATATTAATATTACCCTAACACATGTCCTAATTCTATTGGACAAGTGTAATTCGACCAAAAACAAACTTATGAATAAAATATGACCATTTAGGCCCACTTGGATTAGATTAGGACATTTATTATTAATTTATTTAAAGAAGGGTTAAAATAGTTAAAATCAAAGTTTAATAATTAAATCATTTTTAATATGGGGTTATACATAAGATAAATTCGACTATAAATATTCATTAGAAAGATAAAAAGATTTCCTACATGATGGTATTTTATTTGTAATTTTTAGACATCAAATAATATAATTTATTTATGACACAAAGATGATGCAGTAATTATCTTATTAATGAAATATTGACATAATTGATAATATAAATACCAAAATAAATGTAATTTAAGACTTTTTATGAATTCCACTAATTTTATAGGTTACTATGATATATTAGTGTTGATTTAATCAACTTGGTTCGAACATATAATTCTGTTATGACTTTCACAAAAATCATATATCAAATAGTGTCAAAATTGACACAAAATAGTTTTTAAATCAAATATTATATTATTAATTGTTATTTTATTCCTAAAAATCTAAGGTTCGTCCAAATGACTTAGATAAGGATACATGTATTAATAATATACAATTTGGGGTTCGTTTGGCATGTTATAGTAAGTTTATTAACCATATAGTGAAAGAAAACAAAAAGACACGGTAAAAGTTAAATTATTTAACTTAGAGTTAAATTTAATTGATAAGGTTAAAATAATACCCTAAACTTGTCTAAATCCTATTGGTTGATAGTATTTCGACCCATCCCCACTTTAGCTTCGAAATAAGACCATTTGGAACCATTATAAACCGATTTGGACTTTAATATAAAATAATATTTTGAGATATTCCTAAGGTGCCCCTCTCCTCCCCTATAAAAGGACACCTCCTCCCCCTCCTCCTCACACCAATTTGAGCACTCAAGCTCGGCCAACCACTGCCAAAATCTCTTCTCCACTTCCCTAGCAACATCCTAGAGGCTCTGGTCTTCCTCAAAGACCAATTCTAGTGCCCTAAGAGGGGGTCTCAAAGAGGCACTTCAAAGAAGAGGTAATTACCGTTACCAATTCTTTCATCTTTATTTCTTCTTCCACTTCTTATTCTTAGGTTGTTTCATTATGAAGTAATAACATCAGTATCACTCATATACTGATATGTTATTATAAGTATGAAACAACCCTATTTCACCATCTATCCATCCTACGGAAAAAGAAATCACCGCGCGTGCGTACGTACGGAATACCGTCTCCACGCCGTGGTGTAATCTATTTTCCACCACCACCTTACATGGATGGGTATAATGGTGTAAAGAATAACTATAAATAGTTATTACAACATCATATTGATTCTGATATATTGTATAATCCACTCCAATTCAATTCAATATTTATAGAAATGATATCATCGCTCGTGCGTACGTACGGAATACCGTCTCCACGACGCGATGAGATTCATTCTCCATGTTAACTATTTAAGAATGATTATAATGTATATATAAGAAATAATAATGAAATATATGACATTATAAAGCTACTGGATTTATGTATATATATACATATGTATGTCATCTACTTACTTCCATTTCAAGACAATAAGGAAAGGAAAACAGCGTTCATGCGTACGTACGGACTACCGTCTCCATGAACGGTGTTTTTCATTTTATTTATCTACCTATTATATATATATATATATACTGAATATATATGATATATAAATCATATTTTATATTCTGGAAGTAAGTAAATCATGATATAAGTAATAATGATGTCAAGAACAACAAGTCAAAACACCTACGATAAATGAAACGATGTTACCCAAAACGCTTCTTTAACATGGAATTTACAAAAGAACGGGTAATATAATGTCATAAGTGAACCATATATGATATCATAACAATGAATATGATTCTGTAATAAGTCAATAACATGATTTAAATCATTATACAGGAGGTTCGGACACTTACAAAGCAAGTCGGACCTAAGGTAAGGGAAATATCACAATCTCACTTTTATCCGAGATTGTATTTACTTTGGTAATTACTGGGGTGTATTTTATCATCCACATCCAAGTTCCCTCAACATGTAATATTATTTCCATCCTTCTACAATAGTTTATATCCAATTTTACCCTTCGGTAAGTTTTTTTGTAAAAGATATGAAAGGAATCTTTTGTCGTTTTTCATACGAGGTACTTTTTGACTTTTCCGACAAAAGTACGAAGAATGTTTTTTTAACTTATACGGCACGAACTGATTTCTACTAAAAGCCTTATTTTCATGAATCTTCCTCTAAAAGATTTCATGACTATTTTCAATAAAATATCTTTCTTTTAAAATTGCATGATTTTTTGTGAAAAGAAATTGATTTTGAAGAAGAAAGGATATTTTCCTCAAGAATTCAATTCAAGTGTTTTATCAAAATTATTTTCCATCTAAGATAATAAAGGGTTCTGTTTCTATCCATATTTTTACATTGATTTGACTATGTTGTGATGGAATTATGTTGATGAATTCCTTTATCTTATATGAATTGATTTATGATGTCATGATGTTTCAAGAATCCCATTTTTGTTACATGTGTTATGCGATGATGTATGTTTTATGATTATGTGGCACACATAAGAAAGGATTCATTATAAGATGGGTGGGACCTATATCTCCCTCCAATGCATTGGGTAATGATTTTATATCTCATGAGATAGACATGGCTGGAACGGAAGGTTATTTCGGTTCAGTGATACAGGACTGAAACGAGGAGTGAACTCGGTTCAGAAAGGGACTTTGTCCACTAAGATAGTCTTGGAAATGAGTCATGACTAACAAGAAATGATTTTCCATGATTATGTGTGCATGCCACAAAGTTTCAAGTTTCATGTTATGATTATGGGGATCTCATTTTCACTTCTATGATTTATCCCATGTTATGATAATTGAGCTCTTTTGCAGGTTAAGATTTTCAAAAGCTATGTTCTTATGTATTTGATGTGATTGATATTTCTTTTGTTTACCCTTACTGAGCATTTGAGCTCACCCTTTTATGTTTTCTTTTCCCCAGGATATAAAGAAAGGTTTTTAGGTAAAAAAAGAGAAGATCTTTATGGGAGATATTGAAGATCTTTCCCCACGATTAGAAGATTACGTTCCGAGTTTCCAAAGACACTAAACTATTACGATCCTTGTGTGTGTGTTTTTGTTATGTACTAAGTATTCTGCAAAAGTAATGTAAAGTCCATGTAAGTCAGGATACGGGTCTCTACATGGTCATATTTGGAACCTTATTCGATTAGGATAAATATAATAATTTTGAGTTATATTATCTTTTTGAGTGAAAGATGGGTTTGTGGTAAAAATTTATTAAAGAAAGAATGTCTACATGACATGTAAGTATATTTATTTATGTTCATAGTAAATCTCTTAAATAAATTTATCAACTTTATAAAAGGTAACTTAAAAAAAACATTTCTGGTTAACTTTTCCAACTGGGGATTCAATGACCATTTAAAGAATCACAAGTTTGTGATTTTCTTGTTGTTAACTTTCTCCTAACCCTATTTTCTACAACTCTCCATCAGACCTTGATGTTTTATTTCTCCTCCATATCCATATTTTCATATAATCCTAGAATGGACTATTTCAGGTGACCACTGTACTTCTCTTTCTATCTTTTAATGTTATATTTTGATTAACACTATTTCCGATGTGGGTTTTCCACAAAGGTATTTTCTATTTTCAACCTTTTATTTTCAAAGAACAATTTCAAATTGCGAGGATGCAATTTATTGAAGGAAGGGAGAATGTGACACCCTGAGCTTCCACGATATGCCTCTCTTTCAATAATGCAATAGCTTTCATTGTACACAAGTTCGAGATTCTAACACACCGTGACCAATCAAAGAAGCAGTTATGAATAGTAATACCCACTTTTTGAAATTATATATATTTTATATTTCAAAATGGACTTCATTTTTGGATTCGGAATATCAAAATTAGCCTATGTTGAATTTTAGGTATTTTTCTGACAACTTCCAATTTTTTATGAATAGTGAAAAATACATAAAAACAAATTTTTTAATAAAAATAATTTATAGTGATAAATTATACAATTGAGTGGTTTTAAAGTGTAATTAGAATATATTTTTACCATTTTATAAAATGGTGGTCATTAGAAATAATTTCACTTTGAAATTGGACATAAACAATTGCCAATCTTTTGATATATATTGTTTCTTAAAAACCTGATATTTGTTGTGACATCGGGAATCAATTATAAAATTAATTAATACAAATTATATGTTTGGAATTTTTTAAAATAGAAATAATTTTTGAATTCGGAATATCAATTATAGCATAGGGTGAAATTTTGGCATTGTTCTGAAAAACTTCAATTTTTGATGAATAGTGAAACCACTAAGTGATAGTTAAAAAATAGATTTTTCATTTAAAAGAAACATTACCACTTCTGTGATTCGATTTTCAAAAATCCGACATACATGGTTGTCATTAGGAAGTAAAATTTGGTTCAATGAGGCTAAAATAATTTTTTGGTAAATAGTAACATTTAAGTTTAATTAATCGTGATTAATGGTAATTAGTGAAATTTAAGAAAAAATAATATTATAAAAATATGAAAATACCATTACACTTGTCCTACCACTATTGGATGAGTCATGGCAGATCAAGAAAATCCATGGATCAACTTGGGAACCCCATGGAGTCACTTTGGTATTAAAATGACATTAAAAACCTTTTATTTAATGAAAAAATAAAAATGTCACAAACATGAGTTGTTTTACTAAAACAATTTTTAAATGGGGTTATACAAGTCATATTTTTTACAATGAATATTTATTAGAAATATAAAAATATTTCCTACATCGTTATATTTTTTTTATAATTTTTAGACATAAATATATTAAATTATTTATGACACCATGATGATGCAGCGATTACCTCATTAATAAATGATTTAAATAAAATAAAAAGATAATGTAAAATATAAGACTTACACTTGTCAAAAACCTATTGTATGAGTATATTTAGAACCCTTATCACCTTATCCTAGAAATATATAAGTGTGGGACCTTTGAAATCCGAAACACAATATATAATAAAGTAACATTTCAATCATTCCAAGAGTGCCCCTTCTCTCCTCTTATAAAAGGCCCCCACCTCTACAACCTTATTCACACCTTCAAGCCATTTTTCTCAGCCAACCTCTGCCCAAATAACCTCTCAAATTACCTCTATTACTTCTAGAAGCCTCACTTTGGGCAGAATTCATCCCAAGGAAGCCCTTCGCTCAAATGAGAAAGAGTTACCCAATTTTAAGGTAATGACTTCTCTAATGTTGTTTTGTTTTATTTTGATTATCCAAACCCCTAAACTCTTTTTATTATATTTTTTTCTCACAACACCAGTATCTTCAATATACTAGGAGGTTTTTTTAGAAGGATTTTATTTACACATACACACACCTACATCTAATGGTTAAAAAACATATTGTTTCTGTGGATGACAAATTTTTGCCTCATGAAACGATGATTGTTCAACACTCATATAACACCTTCAAAGGTGGGAATTAAGATGTCACTATGTTTATATATTATATATCATATGTTTTTGTTTTACTTAAGCTTATGTATTTTTCATTTATTACATACCTTTATGGTTTCCATTATGGGTAAACGCGAAATTTTCATTTTAGGAAGTGCAGACTACCTCCCCCTCAAAGTGATTTGAATCGTTAATGCCATATGTGGGATGTATAAAGGATGAAGTAAATGGTATTATAAATTATATTATACTTGAATTATAGTATAACTTTATATAATTATAATTTCATTCCATTAAATATGAAATAGAATTGAAAGTAGCGTTCATGCGTACGTACGGCTTACCATATCCTTGAACGGTGCATTTCATTTCTTACCTCTAAATGTTATGTAATATTATAAATTCATGTATATATTGGATATATATGATATATATGATATATAAATCATGAATATAATTTTGATATAACGGATATTTCACCACATGTACAACTGGTAATTATAAGAAGTTTATTTTTGACTCAAGTACCAAAGATCGAAAAAATTACCGTTATCAACTTAAATAATAACATGATGTTCATAACATGGTAATAAATGATATAAAAGGAATAATGAACATGAAAACGGTTATTTAGTAAATAGAAATTAATTCTAGTTTGTTATTCAGGAGATTAAATAACGAACGAGTCAAGTTGGACATGAGGTAAGCGAAATTCTTAACCCAATTTCTGTTTTTTGGGTTAATCACCTTCCTTAAAATTATGTCATGATATTATTATGTCCTATCTTGTATTTTTACTTTCTTTATGTATACATCTAGTGAATACACATAATAGATATATTTTATTTAAAAATTATCTTTACAACGGAACTTCTTAACCCAATTTCTATTCTTTGGGTTAATCTCTTATTTTCAAATTACGTCATGATATTATTATGTCATATCTTGTATTTATAATTTCTTTATGTGTACATATAGTGAATACACATGATAGATCTATTTTATTTAAAAAAAATCTGTTTGTAAGGGAACTTCCTAACCTGATTTCTGTTCTTTGGGTTAATCTCCTACTTTCAAACTATGTCATGATATTATTATGTCCTATATTGTATTTATACATTCATTATGTGTAAATATAGTGTATACACATAATATATATTCTATATTTAAAAAATTATCTTTGTAAGGGACTTCATCTCAATCTCATTTCATTGGGGCAAATTTTTTTTGTACACAACTATCCATTATACGGTGTATAAACCCCTTTGACTTTTACTTTTATTCAAAAGGAATACTTTTATACAAAGCATTTTTACTAAATGAAAAATGGAATGTTTTGTTGTACGTATGTGACGACAATGACTTCTTCACCGCCATGACCATTATTTGAGTTTCGGCTTCCTCTACAAGAAATATTTTTTTTTAAATGATTTAAAAAAAGAGAGATATTTCTCTCAAATGTATGAAAATCCAGTGAAAATGTATACGTATTTAACGCAAGATTAAAAATGTTTTCAGAAAACCGGACACTCAAGTGTGGTAGACAGGAAGGGATTGGGTGTGGACCCATCATGGACTTTAATTAGTCGAGTAGTCTCAGAATTAGTTATTTTGTTTTCAGAAGCTGGCATAATGTTTTCAGATAAACACTGGAGTATATTTGTGCAATTTTAAACGTAATTATATTCTAAAAAAAATATTCATCGGCAGGTCTCATGAGGCAAACTAGTGTCTTGGAACGAGGCCTTGACCAAATCTTATTTGTGGTTTGGGAACGAGGCCTTGGCTACGTGGTTATGATAGTCTGGTATTATGCATTCCATCATTATGAAAGTGGTTATTGATAATGCATGTGATTATTCGACCAGTAGAATATCCATGTGAATAAGTAAATGACATTATCTCATTTTACTTTTGCCATATTATGTTGAAGTTCAAGTATAAAAGGCCTTTGGTTTAGATATACATTTCCTTAAATGTTTATGTTTATTGATGAAAGCTTCCGCTATATTGTTATCGTTACTGAGCATCTGATCTCACCCCATTCAATGTTTTAATATTTTCCAGGATGTGAAGAAGCATTTTATGAATGACCTACAGGGATAGTCAGAAGAAGATATGAGTGTGGAAAATGGATACTATGTTATTTTAGTTTTTCAATTTATTATGTAATGTAACATTTATGAATGTATCTAGTGTTTCCAAGGCTACTAAACTAATCGGTCTTTCAAGACTTGATCGTTTGTGATCATTCCAATGTTACGAAGTAATGCATCGACTCTGGGTAGCTGGGGTCGGGGCGTTATAGTATCCTCAAGATAATACTGGCGCTGCATGTTCATCGGTGCCCTCAGACATCAATTCCATGTACCGGTTCAAAATTTATAAAATGCTCTCCCACGTTTAAACAACATACCAGAAAAAATGTTCAAAAAATATAATCAGTAACCCTAGACCCACACCGGTCGAGGTTAGGCTCTGCCTAGGTGAAACATACCCCAATGAACCCAAATGTATTCTTGGATTTTTAATCCCAGTTTCTGTTTAGAAGTTTTTAACTTTTACAATAAAATAATTGTCACATAATTATTTTATCTGCGGGAAAAAACTAACTTCTTCTGGTGGCCCACAGCGACCATAGTTAGTATCTGCGTAAAGCATGAATAACCTCAGTAGTTCAGCGGTGGTCTTAGATTTTTAATCCGAGTTACCATTTGTGAGTTATATTATTTTGAAGGAAAAAAATAATTTATTTAATTATTTTATTTGCGATTATGTCATTATTGGGTTCCCTCACAATAGGTCAGTGCTGACTAATCTTATATCATGCCTAGAGTATACTTGACATCCCGATCGTAACTGTGCCATCAAATTTTTGATCCGAGTAACCGTTTAAGAGTTATTTCTTATTTTTAGTAAAAATTATTATGCACGTTAACATAAGCATAACAAATCTTCAGCGTATCATTCCGAGCACTCCGGTCCTCAGAATCTTGCATCGTTAGATTTTGAGGACACCCAAAATTCCCATTTATTTAAAAAAATTCATGGACCTTCCAGGTCTTTACATAAAAAATAAAACAACATTGATACATATGTGTATATATGATTGAAAAATAATACCAAACAATAGAGAAACAATAAATATATATCACAACCTATACTAGGAAATAAGTCAACCATCAGTTCCATTATGTCCATCAATTATTCCTCACATCTCATGCATCGGTCTAGAAGAATAATTTCTGTATGTGAAAATCACACCACTATGAAACAATGTTAAGGGGACACAATATTAAGGTAGAGTCCCCTATCATTATTTCATTTATCATGTACCACTTGGTAGATAGATTACCCACAATAGAACACTATATAGTGAGTACCACTCAGTCATTAGAGGACATGAACCCTAGTCCCATAGAGGGTACCACTCAGTATAAAGAGGAATCTCACCCTATCTGATAGAGGGTGCTTTTTAGTAGATAGAGGGACCACTCTCAAGTATGTTAGTTGTGTACCACTCTACATATGGGGTACACACACTATATATAATAGGTTTTATGATCATAAGATAGAGGATCCTCTCCTAGTAAATCAGTGGGGTACCAATCAATATAAGGTGGAATTTTAGACCATCCGATATGGGGACCACTCAGAAGAAGTAGGATACACCCTATACAATTGGGATTACATGTAGAATATAGAGGATTTAAACTCTATTCTATTAGTGGGAACCACTTAGTGTATAGAGGAAGTGCATCCTATCTATTATATGGTTCATTTCAATAGATAGAGGACCTGCTACATAGTTCATTATGGAGTACAACATAACATAAGGGGGCCCACTGCCAGAATCTGATAAGTGGTTCCAATTAGTAGTTATATTCCATGAACCCTCTCAATATAGTGGGGTACCACTAAATGTAAGGATTATCTTCACGCTCACAGATAGAGGGTAACCTTCAGTAAATAGAGGACATATGCCCTAGTCATTCAAGGGGTACAACTCTAATGATCCTGTAAGATAACTGTCATTATTGATTTCCTACTAATGTATAATAGAAGATTCTCACTCATAAACCAACATGATACTTATCAACATCCACTATAATGGAAAAATAGTCACATTTAACATGATAAAACTAAGGATTTTGAACTCAGTATCAAATTTCATAGTCCAGGAAATGGAGATATTAGATGTAAAAATTTTAGGAAAAAAAGATGTACACAACGTGTAAGGGGATCCACACTGCATGTGGTCCTACCATTATACCTCGTTGTATCACATTAATTATACTAATGATTACCAATGTATCCCTATAACAAGTGTATGGGGACTTCATGGTTTGGATTAGCTAGCTAGGGTCCCACTCATGCTCTTATATGTGTCTGTGTACCATGACCATGTTTTTGTACACTAACCATGTCCCTAAAATTGTTAATGTTTTTCAACACCCAATTTACATTTTTGGTCTCTTGAATCAGGTCAGGTAACCTATTGGGAGTCATATATGGACTCTAATATTTAACTCCCATGAAAACCGATCTTCAGAATGAATGGGACCATAAAATGTGAATTCATTATACTAAACTTCATGTAGTAAAGATTTTCATAGAAACATTTTATATTAATATGTTGTTCTTGACCCATCTCCTCCACCATGGGTCTTTCATGATTATCACATAAAATTTAAAATTCATATGACCTTTGTTTTTAAAAAAAATGCTACGAAAACTGAATCTAGCATATCATTTGAATCATGTGCCTACATCTAACATCCATGGAACCTCCCACTGCCATAATAAATAATGATATCAATTATAGAATCAACTTTATCCCCCAATAAACATGTTTCCATCCATTATTCTTCAAATACATCATATCATTTTTATCTTCTAGATATTCATGGTTCTAATCTCACACATTCCAAGTCGAAATTTTCGAACCATGACCCCATAAGAAAATGGAAAAAAAACATAATGAATGATTGGGAGAATATCACAATAATAAGGGTGAAAAAAATCATTTTCCAAATATTGATTCCAAAAAACAATATCAATGATATATTGGATGAGAAGAATCACACTATAATAGGGATTAAACAATCCAAATAGTCAATTTAATTTGATAGGTCTTATGAAATTGTTTCATGTTTCTCATATCAATATGATGATTGATATTCCAAGAATCTAAAATTTAATCAATAGTGTGATATCCAAAATTTATGTGTCCAAAATTTATTCAGATCATTCATTCATGAAGAACTAGCTCTCTAATGAATTTGGGAGATCCATTACAAGCACCATGCATCAATTTTCCTTTATCTAATTATTGGGATTCATATGATATAGATTCACCCATGAGGGTCAGTAGTGAAACCTCCTCTTAACGATCCAATGGATATGTAGAGAACCATAATGATTATCAATAAAATTTCTTAAATAGAGAAAATAAGGTTGTATGATTAATTAATTAATGAATAAAGAAATTAATTCACCATATGTCCCTTCCATTGAATTATCTATACAAACGCTCCATTCCAGGAAACATCATGTCACCCCTATGGTAATCGTCACATTTCAAATTCAAATGGGGTATCATATTTTAAATCAGAGTCTGCATAAAAGAGTTATCAATTTTTCTAAAAAATACATTCCCATTTAAAAAAATATTTTTAATGGGTTTTAAAAATTATTTATGGTCACAACATGACATAGAATCACGAACCATCTAATATGATGTCCATAAATATATTTCTATGAACATTTAAATGTATTATATTTAAAAAAATTGTATTATAATAATTATATTATTTTACCTTTTTGTCTACAAATAGGTAAAATCTATCAAAAATGATTTGTATAATGAGTCGAAATATGACTCACCTACTTTCATGATATATCTGGAATGCTATTATACCACCATAAAAAATAAACCATGGGGAAGGTCTGTCAATACATGGTCATGTATTTTCAATCCATGATCACCACTAGGTGCTTGGGAAAAGTGGATGCATCCTTGATGTCCATATCTCCATGTATGGGACGTCCGAATTTTCTCATGGATGACTTAGAACTTATATGAAATCACATATACTATCTCCTATCCCAAAAGACAAGACTATATGATTTCAGTCCAACGTAAGGGTCTCTCTTAGGGTATCCCATAAATGGGCCCGAATGGTTCCACCCTGATAGTAAAGTGTTATCAATTATTTTATGCACACTATAATAGTGAATGTTATCATCCCAGATCTATACTAATTTTTTCACACATTATATCATCTTATCATCTAATACTGGGAGAGTGATCTCGATTATCACAGTTATATGGGGTGAAAGGATATACACACTCCTCATCTTAGTCCTAAATAACTCTCACAATCCTCTTCACAACTATGATTGAATCACACATCACAGTCAGAGAAAATCTTCGAGGGAACCCATCAAGGATAATGATCCCTTAAATGTATAACAACCCCAAAAACATCGCTAAAATATACTCCTTGAAAAAAAGGAATACATGTACTATGAAATAATGTCTACTATCACACATATGGAACTATATAAACTCATTGTTCGGTGAATCCCTATGACTATGATCATGGATATTCCATCCCATTTACATTCAAGGATCTTATGGGAATATGAAAAACCATCCAAAACATGGTGATTAACCCTAACCTACTGATATGTGAGGAATCAATAGATGAACTAAGGCATACACTCTCTTATTCCATCCAAAATAAATTCCCCTAAAAGCATATATATTTCTTCCCAAAACTGGGATATCTATCTAATATATATGTGTGAAATCACATCCGTGCATCCACTTGATATGTGTTTAGGGCCACTGTCCTTCCCTATAATTGGATGATGTGATTCCCTCTATTTGAAAATCCATTTGGTGAATCTTTTTAGGATATCAGCTCAAAAAGGAATCCTTATTCGATGTATCCAAATGGGATATCTCTCATGGTCTCGAGAAGTAGAGGAATTGACACCATCAATTGAACAAATGTTTAATGATCCTTATCAAATGGGGTTAGATATAAGGATGTCAACACATTTAAAACCATCTACATCAAATGATATTTAGACATTATATAAATTTAATATTCAACCATGTTTCCATTCCATAGAGTATGGACTATATCAATATCTTTTTCACGTAAGAACACCATCAAAACTCTCTAACTCTGGTCCATGACACTCTATGTGAATTAATACCTTTGACTCTAATGGTCTATATAAGAAACAATGTTCTCTTCCGGAGGTTAATTCCGCCACATCCTCTGAGAAAAGACTGTTGATGCATGCTCCAGGTTAGGAGTAACGTTGTTCTATTTGGGGGGGTTCACCTACCAAAACCCATATAAAATAAATGTGTGTATCAACATCCATACATATTCAATCCCATCTCTTGAGGTATCATAAATTACCATGCACACCATTCCCACTTTATGTATTCTCAAAATATGTCAACACACCAGTATCCAACTAAACATCTTCTTGGCTCTATACAACTGGACATTCAATGTAAAAGGCTAACCATTCTATGTCATGGCAGTCAAAATAGATTAAATAATAGATAATTATAAAACAAAATTTATATAAGTTCCCCACCATGAATTGAAAAATCCAATAATCCGACATGAAATATGGTTGATCCCTACAGAGAACTGCATCAATCTTTGCGGATTCAATACGTAAATCCTTCATGGAAATGATATTCACATGGATGTGAATCTTATGTATCTAAATTATACATTTCAACAAAAAACAATAAATATGTTTTTACAGAAGAAAATATAGGACCTTTTTCATGTTCTATATATAGTCATACTATAAAATATTGTATATTAGTTTGTCATGAAATATGACAAAAGTATTTTTTATACTATGGTATATGATCAAATTCATCAATGAAATAAATATAATAGTTTAATTCCTCACATCAAATAGTGTCACTTGGAACTAGTAGTTTATATACCATCATTTGAATAACTTATTCATAATATCATTAACATGAACTCTAAATTGGAAGTACGGAAATTAGAGATTGGCCTTTTAGAACCATTTCACACCATGGAATTGATCAAATAGGACATCAATCGTGGAAAAATATTTCATGTTATTTATCATTCCCTTGTTCAAGAAGTGATAATCCCAAAAATTAAGCAACATCTAGTACACCTTTTTTCCGAACAGAACCAATGATTCATATGGGTTATACTATATATAAAAACAACCTTCCCAAAAACGATCTCAAAATACATCTTCAAATATGATAGTTCTATAGCTTCCATATAAAATTCCATAAAATATATTAGATCATTATTTAGTTCATGTAGATGTAAACCCCATCATAAAAATCATTTGTTGTCCAAAAAATTCTTTGGGAAATAAGTCAATAAAATTAACCATGAATATTGTAATCCAAATTCAATATATAACTTTTGTGCTAAGGGGTACACTCTATAACTGATGGGTGATTGTGGATATCCTCTTGATCATGAAACCCCCATCCATCCATGAGATATATCTCTTGAAATAATTATAATCTCATCAAATCAGTGCATACAAAACGTAAATGTATGTGGTGGGAATTAATCTGGGTTTGGACTATGGACAACCAATCCATGAAAAATATTAAAATATAAGGTCTCATAGTATTAATTCTGGGTCTCCAATGAATCTATCTCTAGTAAGAATAATATTCAACTATAAGATTATCATAGAGATCAATGAAACATTCACCATAGTAATAGTGAGGAAAATATGATGGGTCGAAATCCCAACCGAGAGATCTAGATCACACATTAGGATTGAGTATATGAAATAATTCCATTAACAAATATCTACTAGTGTTGATGAATGATTAAAATAATCACATATCATTCTTCAAGTCAATTCATATTTCAATGGGTTATACACATCCTTAACATTCATTTATATATTTCACCAACTACTATCTCTCAATTCATCTATTTGGCTTCTTGTTAGTGGTGGTGGGTGGGCTCATTACATTATCCACCAACCAAAAATCCCTATCCTAGAGCCCAACCCACTACATTTATAGGTACATCTCTATGGGGGTCACCATGTTCTTGAATGTGAGTTCAATGATCAAAGTTAATCCTCCACCATGGTAGTCCATCCAATATCTAACATCCAATCTCATCACGTCTATTTAGGAATCACATGTTGGTTGAACTCTCCAATCACATTCATTGCACCACCCATCTTTAGTATTCCTCGTTCCCCTATATTTTTCATTTTCCACATCACCGTATGTCTGTGTCGGGCCATGTGGAGTAATCCAAATCCAATACATTCTCGGCATAGGCCTAGTACCTACTATTGATGACTCATCCTCTAGATAACCATTTCAATAACTACTATAATATCATTACTCTAACAGTGTGCTCTCTATAACTAGTTAATATCACCTTTACTATTTTAAAAAACTCCCAAGAAGATTTAGCTAAATTAATTATTATATGATATGGATATAGAATACAAGGGGAATTATATGGTTTTATTATACACAATCATATATTAAATGGAGTTAAGAACCATTTCTATTTATAATATAGACATAGATTATTAATCAATTGACTAATTTAAATATATGGTTTTAAAAAATCCAATTAACAGAGAGGAAGGAAGAGATGGGCTCAACACGTATTTTCATATCCTATGATGTCAATTTGTCATAGCTTCTATGGAGGATAGCTTCAATTGCATTAGAAATTGTCCAAGAAAAATCAATGATCCAATAAATTAAGAATTAGGGAACCCATATATGGTATAATATCAAGATCATCAGGATCACGACCAAAAATTTGTTGGTCGAACCACCCCATGAATGTCTCATCATCACAAAACATACCATAAGTGAAATTTTTGTATTATTAAATTGATATTTTTTAATAAAATAATAATTTATATATTAATAATTTATTTTCAATATAATATTATTCATTTTTTCCTTATCATTACTTTATAAATGTATAATATTTTTTATACAATAACATAGAAATTGTATTCATAAATAGTATACAATTTAATTAAAATATTTATATTAAAGAATTACTCAATTTCTAAAATAATTAATATTATACTAAAAAAATATTATTAAGAAATTTATATTAAATATAAATGATCATTTATTTTTATAAAGTGAAATGTAATTTTAATATGGATTTGATAACTATAATTTTAAAAACCCATAATTAGTTAGTAAATGTCCATTATTTGTTTAAAAGTTAATGTAAACCTATTTAGAATGATATATTTATAAAATAAAAAATTTATTTACCCAAATGTGAAAATTTTCAAGTACATGTTTTTCATAATTTTATAAGATGGTAGAATTTTCAGATAAAAATTTAAATTTTTATAAATATAAATTGTGTATTTTGACATCATAATGACCCAAAAGTGATGTAATAAATACTATAATGTGTATCAAAAACAAAATATACATTTTCAATATAATATAATGTTATTTTATGTTTATTTTATTAATTTATTATTGAATTTATGAATCATCCAAAACCATTAATATATTTCATGGTTTTAAAATTATTTCATTATGAGTATGACTCATTTCCACATCATTAATGGAATTATTTTATTATGTTCACCTCTCCCTATTTATAAAATAATTATAACAATTACACTTTCATAGAATCCATTGAAAAACAATGCAATTTTTTTGGTTATTTTCTTATATAGATTCCAAAAACCACGTTTTATAATTGATAGAGAATTGACCACTAATTTCCGATATAAACCCACCCATGCTCCCACTAATCTTCAATAAAAATTCATTTAGAAAATCCTTACTCTTCCCCTACCTCTCAAGAGTCCTTCTATGGTGTCCACTTGGTCTTAAAAAGTCTGTACACAATATTTGATGTTTGACTCTAATGGTAAATCATCCTCACCTTATCATCTTTATTCATGTTTCTCCATTATCATATGCCTTTACGTTTCAATTTATAATATTGGAACATGTTTTAAATTTCTCTATTATTGTTAATTTTTAATCCAAATGATGTAGATCAATTTTTCTCTCCTCAACCAATTTTATGAATTTTTAAATGACATCGTTATGGTCTGAATGTTCCAATTTGATGATCCATGAAAAAAATTGTGTACTGAATACCTAAACCATCTTTTTATCATGTGTGTTCACATATGTAAACTTATACATATTTATTTGGGACTTAAATGTATGTATTTCACACTCACTGATCATGGAATAAAACTTTATTATAAATGAATCCATGTTTTATTCTCTATTTGGAACATTAAGAATGAGAATGATATTAATTTGATAGATGCACCCCGAATAATATGGCACTCCAATGCAATATATAATGGTTAGTATCATGATACATTATGTTGGGAAAGGATGAAAACATGATTTTTTGTTGTATTTTTCTATCATGGTGTATTTATTGTTATCCCTAAATAATATTATTATTTCATGTTTTATGTTGTTTCCAGATCTCCCATGTTTCCTTTATGTTATCACAAAATACATTTCATCATTATTAATTTGTATGATTATCAACACATTAATTACCCATTGATATGATTATTTTTTAACATGAATTACATGATTCGGGATATGAAAAGTTTATTACCATAATTTTCATTATTACTCAACCGTTTCTTATGTATGTCCTCAGGTTATCTCTGCATATTTATGCTTCAAGCATGTTACGGAAGATTTAAACAAATGTTGTTCATTTTCATATTTTATGTTGTTATACAATGTACCTAGATACCCATGAATCTATATCTGTTGATCTTCCAGATTGAATTATTTGTACCATAATTTTATAAATCAAAAATAGTTATTTAATAAATATAAAGGTTTTTATAGTTGGTATTAGGGGAATGGTTAGATATTTTTCAGATTTGTATTAAAAACACTCATGAAAGCCTTAGGGATAATAATAAGTATAAAAAGAAATCTGTAAATAATTGTATGAATGCATTAAGTGGTGTATCAAAGAAATACATCATTTTCGAGATACTATATGTGCATATAGAACTAAGATATATATACATTGGGGTAAAAACAAATAACACCATGTTGAGATGAATAAAAAATTTAAATAATGCATGAAATTGAGAGTTATTTCACAACTAGGATGATGCCACCAGTATACATTCTTTGGAAATATCATAATCTCATTATCAAACATTATTAAGGGAAAAATACCGATAAGAATATATGTTAGGTAATTTATCATGGATAACATATAATGATTCCTAGATATTCATTAGTTATGTAAAATACATGTAATTTTTACATTTTGACATTAATATCATTGGATTCTCATTTACTTGTTTAATAATTCAAAAATACACATTCATACATTTATATTTATTCTAGACAATGTTAGGATGTATGAGGAATCATGTAAACAATCCCTGAGTTGATTAATGCAATGAATACCCCATTGGGATTCCCAGCTCAATAAAATCTAGAAACAAAAATATTGTGATGATAACCTCTTAGTGGAATTAGGTTCTAAATTGAATAATGTATCAAATTGACCATCTAAATATATATAAAAAATATAAATATGAAATTGATTAATTTATTAAAAAAGGCCCTCAATTATAAATATATCATCATATCCTTTAAATATGGAATAATGTATCATCTCCCATAAGAAGATAGTGTCTATCCATCATTGTAATGAGTAAGATAAGATTATACTATTATTTGTGGAATGTAGGGATAAGCTAATCGTTACTGTAAATTGATCAGGAATTAAAATCCCTAGGAGAGATCAAAGCGATATAGAGAGCAGAACTCTGTAAAAATTATTTTCCATAAATATTTTCCTCTCACTCTTAGATATAAAATTTAAATAGATTTCCATTCCCAAATAAATACAATGAATCCATTAGAGTGAGTGAGGAAAATGATAGAATACATCCATGATATGCCTATGGTTTTTCATTGCCAATGAATTAATGGTTGACTTCTTCATTTGTGGGATAATACCAATCTATGTATATATACAACTATTTGAGACATTGTAATCTATGTGGAAATTTTTTGATGATCCCTCAATGTTGATATTGATGTCAAAAAAGTTCAATTTTATCATGGGGAAATGGTGTGGAATATGGAGTTCAATTCTATCAGTATCATAGAGAAATCTAATTGTGCAATGAAATTCCAATATCCCACTTTTCAATGTTTTTGAATGATGCTTCTTGAGAATTTCATAAGGTGGAAAAGGAAATATTTAATTTGTAATAAAGAAGGACACCTAGAAATATATTAAAGAAAGTAGAAACCCACTAATGTGTTAGATGAAAGGAATTCCACATTCAACACTTAACGTATCTTCTACATCTTTAATTGTAGTGAACAAAGACACTTTTCAAACCAATACACTAATATTATGTTTTTCAGAAACAACCAATAACCTCTAATGTTGCATGGGATTGATTTTCCATCACAACAATAGAGGTGGATTAAGGTAATTATGCATTGATAGATATTAAAGTTATTCATTCCAGAATAAAAAATATACATTTTGGTTCTAGTTATATGAATTATTATATATAATAAAACATTAGTAGAACTATTAAAATGTCGCCACAAATGATGGAAGTAAAACTATTAGTGAAAATGGAAAATGGGGGAAATTATTGTATCCCAAGTAAATCACTAATCTGCTATAAAATGTTTTGACTTAATTTCCAAGATAACTTTGTAATAGCCACTATTGCATAATTTGGAGAAATTTATGAATGGATTGGATATCCTTAAATAGATATAACATAAATTTCAGCGAGAATGATACTAATCTCACTATTTTTAATTGACCCTTGATCATGTATAATCTCATGGAAGAGGATAAATGATCATTAGCACCATCATATCAAGAATTTATATTATTTTCCAATAAATATGAACATATAGAAATTATTATTGAGTCCGTGGAAAAAATAAACCATTAAGAGAAGCAGATTGTGAAGGTATAAGAAGAGGGGAATCAACTAATGGTATTTTTCATAGTTCCTCCAAATATATCAATTGTATATAATTCTACATGGGTTGTGTTTGATCATAAAATAATTAATTTTCACTTAATTTCAATTGGACATGACTTTATACATGATCGACATTCAACAATATACATTAGAGAAGTGGTGAGGCATAATGTACCACCAATATCAATTATATATGATCGAGATACATTATTTAATCCTATCATTTCAATGAGTCGTGAATATGCTCTGAAAAATGGTTTAAACTTTTAAAGTGATTTTCACCTTCAAAACAAAATCCAATCTGAGTAGACTATCTAGAAACTTGAGAACATAATGATAGAATACTCAATTGACATTAAAGGATGAAAGTTCGAAACATCTCAATGGTGGAGTTATTATACAATAACTATATTTCCTTGGGAATCCAAATAGATCCCTTTGACTACCTTCATATAAAGTGGTGTATAACACCTATATTTTTGGATGATATTTGGAAAACAAGCATCTCTATCTTGAAATGATCTATGAAATGGAGGAATAAGACAAGACCATTCAGTATCATATCATGGTTTCTCAAAGAAAATTATATATCTATACAAAAAATCGTACGAAATACGAAGAGTATAATCATGGAAACATGGTTATCCACCACATATCTCAATGGAAGAGATTCAGGACATTTGGGAAGAAGTGAATTGTTAGTCCAAGATAGATCACCCAATTGAGATCATTGATTGAATCTGAGGGGTTGCCTATTAAATAGTATTCCCACCATTCCTATATCAAGTACATGTTGTATTCCATGTATCTTTCATAATGAAATAAATCACAAATCCCTCGCATGTTGTCAAATGATATTTTTTAGTCTTAGGGAATGAACATTCCTTTTAGGGGAATCAAGTAAAAATTATAGATCATACATAAAGTGTTATATGAAACATGTCAATGGGTTTTTTCAATGTATTTTATAGAATCAACATGTTTGAAGAAGAATAAGGGTATCTAGAAGAAAAAATGTAACATAATTACCCTCAGTTGTTTTAGTGTGTGAAATGTCAATTTTGATGGTGAAATTTATGATGGGTGTATGATTGTAATGTCAGGAACTATTATAAATAAAATTTCACTGTGATTTAATTAAATTCATTATTATATATTATGGATATATAGAATAGATAACCTAGTTTTATTTTAATATCTCCAATTGGATTTAAAATGAACATTAAGAATCATTATCATCGGTAATATAGTCTTTGGACAACGATTATATGATTATTATACATACACTACTTTATCAAATTCAATTGACACATACAAAGGAAGATACGTACCCACCTAAGAGGATCATACCCAATGAATCCCATTTATTAGACACTCTTATAGTGATAGAATCAAATGGATTTTCCATTATCCAATCCTTATCTGAAAACCAAAAACATAATCTTGATAAAAACCACTTAGTGTATAATTTTAGGATCATTGAGATCATGTCGAAAACCATGTCTACCAAACCCCCTATGAATGTCTAAATATAGCACACCTTAGTTTTATGGAATTATCTAGTTTACTACAAGGATATTTATGATGACCAAAATAATATGTATACATATATAATTTTTTTTATTTTCTTAATATATTAATGTAAAAAATTTCTCCTTATAGTTACTTTATAAAAGTTGTTTATTTTTGTAGATGAAAACACATGTTATATTTTTTAATAGAATTTAATTTAAATTATATATTTTTTTTGAATTAACAGACTTTTGAAATAAATATTATTCTATTATAATATTATTATTATACAATTTTTATAAATTATAAATGTTCACATAATTTTCATAAAGACAAATGTGATTTTTATTAGGGTTCGATATCTATTGTTGTCTAAAAATCTATAATTTCTCAATCAATTATGTATCATATTTTAAATGATATTATATACGTTATGAGAAAATTATTTTCATACAATTAATTTTTTTTGGAATCAGAATGAATCAATTTTTTAATGGGTATTTTTTAATAATTTTATGATATAGTAAAATTTTTGAGTAAAAATAAAATAATGTATAAATATACTCTATATATTATGACTTCATAATGACCCAAAGGAGATGTAAGAAATATATAAATGTAATAAAAAACCTAATATATTTTTTAAAGAGAAAAATTAATGATATTTTATTTTTATTTGATTGAATATTAATTATTTTATGAATCCTGCAGACCCATTAAAATATTTTAAGGGATTAAAATTATTTATTTAAGATTATGAATAAAGACCACATTAGTAATTTTATTATTTTATTAATTTCATCCCTTGGATGTGAAATAAAATTAGAACCACAAAATATTTATAATCCATGTCCAAAAAACCATTGTAATGTTTTTGAGGTTTTGGTTATTTTATTATATAGAGCCCAAAAAATATAGTAGAGAAGTGGAAATGAATTACCCACTCACTCCCTATATAAAACCCCATTATATCCCACTTATATTCACTCAAAATCATCGTATGATTTCCTTACTCATCTCTCCCCTATATTGAATACATCTTAAGGTTCCCCAATATATCCCAAAGCTCCTCAAAAGTATTAAAAATCACACTCTCAAGGTAAAATATCCCACCCTTCCCTTCATTATTCATGTTTCTTTATTATATTATGTCTTAAATTTCCAATTAATATTATTGAGATAACTTTTTTATATTTATTCATTACATACCATTTTATATAGAATATATAAGAGATGACCTTCTCTATCATTGACCCATTTTACAAATTTTCATGTCACCGTGTTATGCTACAAGAATTCCATCGCGATTTCCCAAGAACCAATTGTGTAGTGAATACCAATACCCATTTTACAATCAAAATTATAATTCATTACTCCTAAAAAATATTTATTGGGTAATAAACTGTATTTATTCCACACTACATGAATATGGAATAAATTTTAATATAAATTAATGCATGTTCTTAGATCTAGGTGGCACAGTGAAGTGTTAGAATGAATTGAGTGTGAATGGTGTTCCTAAAATTATATATCCTTCATTTTATTGGATAAACTTATATGATAAAAATCTATAACAACCCAACCCAATGTGACTCATGCATCAGGTACCCCAATTCTGCCGTTATGAACCAATGGTTTGAGACATGACCTTAATGTAATAATTAAATTGAGGGACTTTTCCAATGTACATATACACACACAGCCAAACATGTACATAAAGAATTGTAGAGGAATAATAATAAAATATGAATCATTTCGATAATAATCAACTCATTTAATACATTTCAAGAGTAAAAGAGTATGAAAAAATATTATAAAATGAAAATGGGGAAAAATAAATGACCAACCTAAAATATATCCCAACCTGAAAAAAAACATGTGGAATCACATGATGAGAGTGACGTGCGCCATATCTGGAAGAAGCATCCATTTTATGTGATCTATTTAACCAGGAAACCCATATGCTCCCCCTATAGTCATAGCTAACCATTCCATCATCTGTATAAGACATTACAATATTGGGAAGGACCATGAAAGGGTTATTGTGTACATACATATTAGAAGGCCATAAAAGATTAAGGGGGAGAAATATAAGACATGATAGGGATTTGTAGATAGTCCCACAAAAATACAGTAACAACATAAAAAAATAGATTAATTTTTTCATATATCATCAATAAAATAATCCAAATTTAGAGAGAATGGGGATCTTTATCTAATATCACAAACTGTGAAAAGTATCATCCAATAGTTGCACAGGTACCTTGAATATTTCTATTATGTCATGTTCATGTCTAGAAGCATTAATAAATAGTCACACCTCACCACTATGTCACAGAATATAAGAAAAAAATCTCAAGTTAGATGAACCAAAAAAAATTTCAATTAGGTATTACCACTCAGATGATAGAGGACCTACACTCTAATTCAATTGGTAGGATCCACTCAGTAGATAGATGAAAAGAACCCAAATATTTATGGGGGGAACCACTTAGTTTATAGAGGATCCGTGACTTATCTAATAAGTGGTATGACTTCGTAGATAGAGGACATGTTTTCTAGTCTTAGAGGGGGTACCAATCAGTGTATGGTGTAAACACAAGACATTTCATAGGGGTTATGACTAAGTTAGTTGAGAACTTGTTCCATAGGCCATAAATGGTTAATACTCTGCATATAGATAACATACACCCTATCTGATATGGGGTACCACCTAGTGTAACTATTACATTAACCTATTACAATATGGGGTAGAAGACATTTGATAGATGATCTAGACAATAGTCATTGATGGTGGTACCAATTAGTGGGTGGATGGACCGCACTATATTCGCTAGTGGTAGATCTCAAATTGGGGACCCTCTCCCAACCCCAACAAGGGGTACGACTTAGTGTAAATAGAACATGCATGGTATCTGATTGGGGGTACCAAAAACATTATAGATAACTTATTCCCTAGTCTATCAAATTGGTCAAACACAGCCTAAGGAGATCCCACACTAAATATAATATGGGGGTATATGCTAATATAGATTACCCACCCCCTAGTCCTTAGTGGGGTGTTGTTGTAATGATTCTACATGATCAATAAAAACATCTAGGGCCACCTAATCAAACATATCACAAGGAATATCACACGAAGAATATCAAAATCTACTACAAAATTAACCTTTGTATAGTGCATTGAATGAAAAAGCAAGATAGGAAAATCATAGGTAAAATACCATTCCAAATAAAGGATATATTATAGGTAAAATATTCCATAAAAAAATAGGCATACAACATGTAAAAGGACTCACCCGACATGATGTCTTGTCATTCTTCTTACTCATGTCTTTACCAATACAGTTCCTTCTACACATGTCTCCCAATTTAGATTTTAAGGGTATTTCCTAACATGAATCATCCTCCTTGGTGCCAACCCGTGTTCCTTATTGTGGTTTTGTACCCTATAAATTTTTATCTACACTCTTCATGTTACTTGTTGTGACCATGACCATGTACTCTGAGAGTACATTTTGGGTCACCAACACTAGGTCACATGGTGTGGGGTTGTCCCAAATTGTGTGTGATATTTAGTGCACCAGAATACCCTAGTCATCATTGCCTTGGTCCAAAAAACCATGTGTTCTTCACACATCACAGTGTCCTATTTGGTTTTTCTAGAAAATGGATATCTTCTTCAACATTCTATATCTAGTGCCTTCACAATGAATCTCATGTTAATTTCAATAAAAAAAATTATGTGATGCTTCTTCGATTATTACACCCAATAATATGATGGTTGGAAAATAGATTTTGAATTTTCATTAGAAGACTTCACATACCTCCATCTTCTATGGGGCCTCCCACTTCTATATCATATCTCATAATGAATTGTAGACTTATGAAAATATTGATATCTATTAGAATACATACATTATATTTTGATATGATTTTGGCATGTGAATCTGCAGCATATTTTGTGGTTCGATCATGCACATTTTGTCCTAAAAAATAAAAAATGTGTCCCTCTAAGATAAATGTGAAGAATGCGATGGAAAATTCGGTAAAACTAACATGAACACTGGTGAAAAAAGTATAGTCTATTAATTCCTATCTTACATAATGTATCTATTATATCTAAGGTGAGAAAATTTATTACATTGTGGTGATAAAATAATAAATTTATTTTTTTATTTTAAAGGGAGTAGTTAATGGTTTTGTGAATCATATATCAATGTGAATATTAATATTCCATGCATTAAATATTTATTAAAGTGTATTCCAATCACAATTGATCAGTCCTACCTGCATTGGTGTCATTCATTGATGAATAACATAGTCATAAACAAAGGAGAATGATTTGTTGTATTTGATATGCATCATCTTTCGATTAATCAATTATTCATTATCATATAAACATGATTTTCAATGAATTTAGAGTGGTGGAAACTACACACAATATTCCCATGGTTATAGGGATAAAACTGGATATCTCCACTAATGTTTTTTAAATATTGAAAATTAGTTTTTTTATTTAATGTATTAAATAAAAAAAAGTCAAATACTTCAATGAATGCAACTGACAACCGTCTGTATATCTAAATTTCCAATGTTGACCATATATAGGACACACCTAGGGTCAAAATTGCAATATATAGTCATTTGTGGTCTCATATATTTTATCTAGGTCTCTGTTTAAGAGTTATAAACACTTTCTTCAAAAACCATTCTTCATGTATATAAAATATATTTAATTTTTTAAAAATGTGACTTTTGTCACACCATGTCAGAAAATCATTCTATATTTTATCTCATTTATCTTATAATATTTATAAATATATTTTAGTTTTTACAATTGAAAATGGTTTATATATAATGGGTAGTCATCGACTTACCCCATCCACTAATTTTTTAAAATCATTTAGTGAACAATTTTTTCTTCCATGGATGAATCCACTATAATGTTATTACCTGATATAGAACATTATCGAAAAGATTTGTAATAAAAAATAATTATATATGTAATCCAGGAACACCCTAAACAAAAATAAAAACACATTTCAAATCCCCTATAAGAGGACTAAAAGGCCCATCCCTTTGAAAAATGATATGTAGAGGAAGGAGAACTATTGATGTCTATCTGGAAGGCCTTATATCGAAAAAACCATGTATCCAATATGAAAATTATTATACCCGAAGAATAGAGACATCTCCTAACTCAATATGATCCAGTTCTTACAAGAAATACTTCAACAAACTTCAATCATTATTGAACCCTAATACATTCATGAAACATAATTTGAATACCTTGACATGGATCTATGGATTTAAACCCTTTTAAACCATTGTTATACTTAGCCTATTAATATAATAATTTAATTAATGAATATTTGATAAGGGCATTCAAAAAATATCAAACTCCCCCATGATACAGTATGCAGGTCAAAGGGATTGATTGTTTAGAAGAATGTATATCATTATAGTAGATGAAATAAAATCTACTCTAAACATGTCTCATGATATACCAAATGTGAAAACTAACGCTACATGACACTTGAAGAACAAGAACTACTACTAACATTACCCCCTATACATCATTATCAATTCTAAAAAACTAATCCTCCTTATAAACATAGATAGATATTAAGGATATCTCTTCCACCTATAACAATTTAAATGACCCTAAGTCAAAAATAGATCCCTAATACATATTTATATTTTAGATATAATACTATCTTAGTGTAATCATCCACATTTCATAATCATTAACCCCAATCCGACCGTTATATTAATGCATATATTATTGAACAACTTTAGCATGAACCTCCAAAGAATTTTTTCCAGAGGAAAAAATAAAAAAATGCTTATGTAATATATAATAAAAATATATGGAATATTAAATAGTATATAATTTAGTCTCATTAATACCCATAAGTTACATGAAGTTCATAAATAGTGCAAAACAAAAATAATTCAATATTTTTTATTAGATATCTACGTTACAAAATTTATAACCTCTATTAAATGGTTTATTAAACATATAGTTACATATATCAGATCATAGGTGACATTAGTTGTTTTTTTATTCTTTCCTCTATTGTGTAAATCTTTTACTAGTCCAAGATGAAATAGTTATCATACCAACCCATGTTGTACTTACCAATTCCTACCTCCAATCCCCATCAAATAACATTACATAATCTGTTGAATCTAATTTATCTTTACCGACTCCTACTAATGGAATTATCCATAGGACATGAATTTTGGAAAAGAGATAATGATTCAGGAATCCAATCTCCTATTGGTCATGGGTTATAATCATGGAATATGGATTTATCATACAGAAAAATGGGACACATTTCCATCTAAATGGAATATGGTGAATAAGGGATATAATAAAACCAAAAACTAGTAATAAATAAATTTTCTAAACCAATGGTTTGATTTTCAAAAAACTAAAAAAATATATTAGAAACTAAATATATAAACTAAATATCCATAGTATAAATGGTGAGGCCCATCAAAATCATAAAAATCTCATTGAACAACGAATTTCCAACCCTATATCCAAGTAGAATCAAGGGACCTATAACATATTTTTTATTGATATACAATGACCGTAACTATATTACTCATTATTATCTACCCTATAGACTCTGATGGATAATACAATGAAATACTAATTAAAACTATTTAATAAAAAAGTTATCTTAAATAAAAAATGAATAAGGTATTCCATGTTTTGAGCCCCATATGGCTCACTTAACATGTATAATATACAAGTAATAATATATTATCCAACAAAATATCAATATTATTGTTCCCCACTACTATATCTCCAAAAAAAATTATACTATTACTCAATGTCACATGACCAAATCAATATATCTCTTAATATATAATACTTCTTCATTCCACCGTTATATTTTTACCATAGTATGTACCATGTCCATCATAAAAACACATGAACCCATAAGTATCACATCATCTCATTATTAACATTGACATCTATAAATTGAAACTCAATAGTTTTTAGGAGATACAAAAACTATTACATCATGTATTATACCTAAATCCCTCTTATTCTATACAAAAAATAATAATATTCTCATGGATAGTGTATTGGAAGATATTTTTTAAAAAAATATCCAAAACATGTGAAAACCCATTGAAAATATATAAAGGGGAATGGTATCCATCATGAATAAATGTACATAAAGTTTTTAGGATTATAGAGTGGAGAAATTGGGGTTAGTTAGGTATCTATTCCTCACAAACATATATGTTGGAGAAAAACTCTCACAATTTCCCTACCCTCAGTCACCATACCAATAGTACGAGGTAGTGTATGATTTCACATTACATTGGAATATACATATAACAAAAAAAATCTCAATGGAAAATAAGTAATATATAGACACATCAATAGTTATAATAAAATAGGTACCAAAAATCAATTACAATATAATACATATATAATAATTACATAAATTCATTAATAGACATTCAATCATTTATTTTGGATAAAAATTTCATAATTTCATTCATTATAATCCATTCTTCATTCTCCCCATGTATAAGAAAAAATATTCTATGCATTCAATAAAGATGAAATAATTTTGTATTACATTAAATATAGAGATACTTTGGTTTATATAGCCATATTAATTAATCATTACATAAATTCATTTAATATAGGACTCATCCTAAGCATATAAAAAAGAATAATTGAAACATAAAAAACCAGTTTTTTCAAGTGGTGGGACAATTATTTGATAAATAAGAAACACTAATATATATAATTTTATGAATATTCATCATTAACAAAATATTTTACGTTTCAAACATAATAAAAAATGGTTGTTCCATACTTCAACACATTCTATCCATCCTATTTTCTTCACTAACATAATGATTTATATCAGCATGTTTCCCACGATCAAAGGTTCCAAATACATGAACACAATAATTTTTCTTGACCTGAACATTGATATATTATAAACCATCCATGGATCACATCATATAATAAAACAAGGATCACTATAATATAAAATAAACAGGGAATAAAACAAAAAACATAAACTCAATATAGGATCGACATTATAAAACACTACATCCATACTTCTAAATAAAATATTCTCTTTAAACTCATAAAAATTATTTTCATGAAAAACATAAATACATTATTTTATTTAAATTATTGTTTCATTGATCATATGTTAAAACCTCATAAATAATATGTCATCTCCTATCAAGAGTAATTTGTCAGTTTAACTTGATTTAATGGAACAATTCTACAATTCATAGAATATTAGGAAGAATAATTACTATTAATCAAGTCACTTTATTATTTTTCTATAAAAATTTAACATTTTTATGTTTTATAACAAATTTAAAAAAAAATGTTATAACCCAATATAAAATAATATACTATAGAAAATGTAATTATAATATGAAATATTATTATCATGATTGAATAACATGTGAGCACTACATCCTAAAAACTGATTTCAATAATTTGGATTATTCATATTTATGTATAATTTCATCATTACCAAATGAGATAAAGAAATAATGTTATACCAGATCCCATTAAAACTACAGATGAAATGAACACCCTTAATATAATTTTTCAAAAATATTCAAATGATAATGTAATAAAAACATAGATCATTCATGAAATATCTTATAAGGAATCAAATTCCCTCTAGTGACTCTATACCCTAACCATGCCTAAAACATAATAAGGAAAATACAATAATATAATAAATAAATAACTATATCATGGATTGGTATAAAAAAATGAAACAATATCAAATGGTGGATATATTACCATATAATTAGAATAAAGTCACTTTAGATCACCAAATATGAATCTAAAGAATGTTGGTGTTTGGTCAATTAAAAGGTGGATTCAAAGGAATTTATAAATTTCTAATGGGTTCTAAGGGTTGGACATGAAATGTTGGTGGAAGTAATTTTTCAAATGGGGTTCTTGTATTCATAGTAAATATTATGTTACAATTCTATTGAAAAAATACCCCACACCACCATGCAAAGGTATTATCTTAGGGAAAACTATTACATATGGAAATAGATCATTATAAAAAATTCAAAGTTAATGACATGTCTATAAAACATGGAATATTACATAGTGCATATCTTATATATCCAAAAATCGTACATGGGTAATGTGACCCCCACACCCCATAATTATATTATCTAAACGAAAATATATTTTGAAACAAGACTCAAAGACATAGAATACCCCAAATATGACAAATCCAAAATAGCCAACCTCATGGGTATTAATATCATTGCGTACCACCAAACCATTGTTGTATCAAAATAGTAAGGAGAACCCAAATCACTACCGAGATATTATTTTCCTTAGATTATAGTCTACACTATGTACTCAAAACCAACCATAATAAACAATGTAACATAAACATATATAATTCATTCTCATTCGATAGTTGAAATATAAATTTATCCCCCTTAATTCCATTACAATTACATATATTAATTACTCCAATTCTAAATGAAGATAATGGAATTTTCTAGAAGGATTGTTGTCATAAAATTATCTTAGATTCTTGGTTGATATTTCTTATTACTTTATTAGGAAATGAATAATATATAAGAATGATCTTTTATTTAAAATAATAAAAATATTGTATATAAATAATAAATACATCATTATAACTGGAAAGATAATTTCATTAGAAGAGGTACATTAAAAATAAATTAATATGGAGTAAGAAATAATAATGTTGTGAATCAGGTATTTGATTTAGAAGTATCATTTTTAAAGAGATCTCATTGGAAAAATAGTTGAGATTGGAAAATTATATATATAATATATGATTCTATTAGGAGAAAATTGTTTGAGTTTGGGGTGAAAATATTATAGGATATTTTTATAATGATATGGTGGTACTGATCCTCTTATATAAGTGAACAATAAGGTAATTTTGAAAGCAACCATTATATTTCAATAATTGTATGAAACAATTAAATGGTCGAAGACTCTATAATATATAAATAATTTATGAGAGGTTTGTTTTCTTAGACCCCTACCATCCACACACTTGAAGTAACTATTTTTATTATTTAATGACCTTTATTATCGGAGAAACTATTCCTCAAATTATTTCGTTAACCATGTATACTTAATTCATAACCATAATAATTGATTTTAAGGAAAAAATTTAGAAATTATTATTTTTTATTTTGAATGACCTTATATAAAATTTAAAAAATAATATGACAAATTAAATTATTAATTGTTATAGAATCTAATTTTAATGTTAAATCATAAAAAAATTGAAAAATAGTCTATAAAAATATAAAATCATTTATAATTTATATTTATCAAAGGAATTGAATTTCTTGACATAAATGTTTTCTTCACAAATCATAAAATATATGTAGATTTCAATGAAATGTATAAATCAATGTCAGTTGTATATATTTTTTCAATAAATTTAACCCTCACAAATTTTTTTTAATTAAAATAAAATAATAATTTTTTTAAAAATATTAAAATACATATTCTATAATTAAAATATTAGAAATTTAATTTTACTCCATAATTGCATATTTTATCAAATGAAATGTTTTATATAATTCTTAATCTCACTTATAAAATAATATAATGAATAATTATATAATAATATTTAAAATATTATTTTTCATTATTCACCTGAAATTAAATATATAAACAAATATAATGAAAAATCATAATAGTGTAATATTATTAACATAAATCATAAAATGAATATACTTGTTCATATTAATATTAAGAATCTTCAAAAAAAATTATATTAATTAAATTCAAAAATATACGGGAATCTTTTTTCATTAGTAAGAAATCATTTTAAAATTTTATTTTTTCATACTGTTATTTCTTTTTAATTAACAGTGGAACTGTTTATAATATATCTGTAATATAAAAAATATATCAAATTTAATATATATATATATATATATATTGTTTTTTATATAATTTACATAAAACAAATTGACAGAGTCATACAAATTTTTAATAATAAAATGATCTTAACAATTCCATCAATTAAATTATCATTAATTTATTCTTATCGTGAGATAAATAAATTAAAAATTATCAATTAAATGATTATATATGTTTAATTTATTTGTACATATACCCTCATAGTCTTCACATTTGATAAAGTTAATGGTATTCTCAAGTTGCAGTCATCTTACTTGATTCTCCTTGCATAGATACTTTATATATTTCAACACTCATGAGAATATAATGATTTTCATTTCACTCATACAATTTATTATGGAGGTCATTATATTCTTCGGTATTGAAAAAATGTGTTCAATCTATATTTCGTAAATTTTCTTAAAAATGGACTTCTTAAGGGTGTTTACCTCTACCAGATTCAGTTGCGATAATTTTTCAAAATTAAATTCATAATATTGATACATCCAATTATATCCTTTCAATTAATGGAATTAGTGATGAATGTATTTTAATAATATTATATTAATTTAGAAATTTTTTCTGGTATAGTGTTTCATGTTGAACATGTTATCACACAACATATTAATTTATAGTTAAATATATTTTATAAAATATCATGGTGTTCTATTATCCACATTATATAAATTGTATCCTCATAATTATATTTATCATTAACATAAAAACATAAGGATAATTAAAAAATAGACCCAGAAAAAAATATAATGTATAGAAAAAAACAAACACATTAATTATAAGAAAAAAAATATTCTCATAGGATAATTCATACACTAATATTGAAATATTATTCAACTATATAATTAAATAGTTTATATTTATATAGTATTATGATTCATATTATATTAATTTACTGTAAACAGTGTTTCTATTCATCCATAAATTAGAATAATATCATATGCTTATGTGATGACCAGACTCTCTTGGTCCTTCCCTTTGCCAAAAATCCAGGTCCAAGGGGTGGCGTCTCGGTGAGACCGATCGGGGAGACCGATCGGCGAGACCGATTGGCCCGACCGATCGGTAAGACCGATCAGTGTCACCTGGCCTTGTCGAGTTGTTTCCAGTAGCGCTCCCTTTTGCGCAAATTGGGTTTTAAACCCTATTTTGACTTGTTTGAGCATGTTTTAAAGACCTGTAACGTGCATAAGAGTTTTAATTAAATACTTAATCAATTCATGAGTCAGCTTAAACCACCTGACCACCTTTTAATGACGAGTGGAGCCGCGTGGTCAACCCATTACCCCCGCGCCTTACGCGGTTTCGCGTTTTCACCTCAACTGTCCCCGGATCTTATAAACTAAGGGTTAGTCGTGGTTTCTCCTTTCCTCGATAGAGGCTTTTCACAAACAGCTTCTGGTGCATCAGGCGTGCCGCATCGTTATCCGTAAAGTTCCGTGCCCCCGGCCTAAACGTCGATCCTCTATCAACAAGTAGGGAATTTCTCCATTGCCTCTCCCTTTTGTGTATCATGCGGGGAGGGCGTGCTTTTGATTCTGTAGAATTGGAAAAACCAGACCTAATTAAAGATAATGAAATAATTCTTTAAAGAAAGGAGGGGGGGCTATGATCGTTGATGTTGTCTTATATTTTTTTTGATGTTGTTTCTTTTATGACCATCTTGTTGAGTTGGGCTGGATTATGCCTTCTAAAAATCGAGGCCATTGGTGGTCATTGTTTGTGCACTAATGAACCCCTGATGATGTTTTAAATGGCTTGTTGTGGTTGTAAACTTCTGCTGTGAAAACATAATTTGGTTAATCACACATACCCGGCTGAATAAATTCAAAGCACCAGGATCAATCCCTTCTATGCTAACCCCGGTCAAAATGGAATTGAAATCATAGAACGTGTAAAATCTTTTAAATATGAAAATAAAGGCTTGGCCTTGCTTAGTGTTGGTGGCAGTGTTTTGGGCGTTTTCTCTTATGAGTCGATTTCTGGAGATGTTGGAGGGGATGGGATCCCATGTTCTTTTATGCATTCGGTGGTTATGAAACTGGGGATGGGATCCCCTGTTGATGTGGCTTTGGTGTTCATGAGTTTTAAGACCCGGTGGTTACTTTTCTATATCACAAACTTGGGTGGGATCCTCTGTTGGTGAAGAAAATGTTTAAATTGACGATTGACTGGACTCTTTTCCTTGGTTATTCTTATGGTGTTAGTTGCCCAGTAGTGCATGAACTTATCTGAACATTAACACTGAACGTCAAATAAGAATGGGACAAATGGGTTTGTTGGCGAGAGTCGTGACTCGAACTTGAGTGTTGTTGTGATCTATAGGTTGTCTGAAGAAAAACCTAGCTTTGGGTGAGTGCTTGTTACCTATATATATATATACTTGTAGCTTTTTGTTTTTTTATTCGTGCCCCACCCAAGTTGATCACTTAGTGCCGAAAACCCCCATTTCACGGGGGAGGGTGTTTTTCCCAACACTATTCTTAGTGGCTGGTTATTAGCTCCTTTTCTGCTCCATTTCCCGGATAGGCCAAGTATCTTCAGGTAGGTAGTGATGGCCTGAGGTCCATTATTAGCCCAAAAACCTTCGGGCGGGGTGTTGTGGTGGTTGTCCAGGTGTGTGCGGCAGGTGGTTTCCGAAGTGTCTTCGGGATGAGGCCTAGGTGTCTTCGGGTGTGGAAGTGAATACTTTAGCCCAGGTGTCTTCGGGGGTGGTGGTATTTGTTCTGTCCTAGGTGTTTTCAGGCGTGGTTACACGTGACAGTTGTGGCCCAGGTTTGTGCGGGCGGGATTTAGAAGTGGGACTACGTGTGGTTGAGGCCCAGGTGTGTGCGGGTGGGATTTCTGCAGTGGGACTGCGTGTGGTTGTGGCCCAGCTGTGTGCGGGTGGGTGTGGCAGTGGGACTGCGGTGAGAATGGTGGGATTGGTCTGATGCGTAGGATGTCTCAATAACCAGTGGGAAAGTGGAGCAGGGTACCCAAACAACGATGTGCTCTTATTATATATATTACTTGACTTGCGTTATTTGGGGAGTGTACATTGGTGAGGCTTGGGTGGATAGTTTACATTGTTAGGTGTTTGGTTTACTCTTTTTATCATAGGACGTTAGTACGTTCCCCCACTTGTGCATGAGAGTCATTGGTTTTCCCTACTGAGTGTACTTGTATGCTCACCCTACGTATATAAAACTGCTTTCAGGTTTCCAGGAGGACATCGGGGATCGTGCGGGACCATACTATCACGGATCCTTGGAGCAGTTACTGTAGTCGTTTTTCTTCCATTGGTACTTAACCTTGTAGACACATTTTGGACTTTGTGGCTTTTACTTTTGAAACATGCATGTGGGAATGGTTTACTATTGGCTTTACTTTTCTTTTTAACGTGGTGTTGTTGGGTATTTTTCTTCTAATCTCTCGATCATAAAAAATAAAAATGGTAATGCCTTCCATTTGTATGAAATTTCCATACCCTTGGTGCTAGTCGCCACTCCGGGACCTATTGAAGGTGGGTTTCAGGGGTTATTATTTCTCCTTCAACTTAAAGAAGGAAAGACCTGGCAATCTGCTGACCCTTCCCTCCTTTTGGTGAAGGCGGGTCATGATAGAATGGTATCAGAGGTGATTGTTGAGAGATAGGTTGGAGTATAGAGTTAGGCACAGTGAGTATTGCATGGGATGGTAAGACAACAGTGTTGGGTGACCTCAGTGCGTGAATTAGGCCAGGGAAGACCAGCTAGGACACGGGATTTTAGGGCCCCCCGTGATCTGATGCAAGGACTCTTGACCTACCGAACGACCAAGTTAGGCCACATTGATTGCATGGTAGAGACCTTAAGAAAGGTACATGCATCATAATGACTTGTGTTCTTGTGTTTCTGGGATGTCTAGGGAATTAAGAATAAATTAAAATTTTATGAAGTTTTAAGAACAATATTCTACACTACTTGGGCTTAGGCATTCCTTGTTTACCTTGCAGCTATGGCACCAGGAAGGAGATTGCATGTGGTGCCGGCGATCGAGGCCCCACAGACTACTTTGACCGATCGGAAAAGAGCTGATCGAGAGGAATAGGAAAACCAGTGGCAGAAGACTCGTCGGGCCTTCCAGCGGCAGACCCTCGAGAAGTATGAGGGCATCACCTCTAACATGAAGACAGAAGGCTGGCTAGAGGAGCTAGTGATAGCCTTCGGCCTGATTCGGGCCCCGACCGAGTATTGGGTTCCTCTAGACGTCAGCCAGATGCGGGGAGCGGCGCGTCAGTGGTGGACGCTTTACCTGGGGGAGAGGAGAGAGGATGAGGTGGCATGTGCTGATTTCGAGAGGGAGTTCTGGGTAGAATTCCTCTCCTCGACAATAAAGGTAGAAAAGAGGCAGGAACTACTCTCCCTCCAGCAGCGGAGTATGTCCGTGAGGGAGCTAAGGATCAAGTTCAAGGGCCTCCTACGTTTTTCTCTGGACCTCTTTCCTGACGAGGAGTCTCGGGAAAGATGTTTGGAGGAGGCGCTTCGGCCCTCCCTCCAGTATGCTATTACCCCCTTTACCCTGCCGATGTACTTGGAGGTCCAGAAGAAGGCCGAAATGGTGGAGAGTATGCACGCTCTAGGAGGTGTGTCCCGAGAGGGGATCCTGCTGGGACCATCGAAGGGGAAGGCCGTCAGCACTAGGCATCCAGCGTCAGGACCCTCCAGGTTCTGACCAGTAGAGAGTATATGACAGCAGTTTCAGTTTCGATTCCCCGGTCCTCGCCCTCTTCCCTCGGGCCCGGGACTGCGGTGCTTCATCTGTGGGAGCCCTGGGCATCTCCGGAGTCAGTGCCCTGATTGGCTTTAGTACAGAAGTGGCAGTCATCCCCAGCACCCGCCCCAGCAGCAGCTTCTATCCAGACCTTTCCAGTAGCAGCAGCAGGGACAGCAAACTCCCGCTCATCCGAGGGCAGAAGTAGGAGGAGGAGGCCGACCTCAAGGAGCTCCACAGGGACCTCGACCAGGGCGTGGTCGGGGACGTGGACGACAGCCGAGGGGCAGGGGAGCTGGGCATGGACAATTACATGTCGCAGAGGCAGCAGTTCCAGTAGGGCCAGAGGTTGTTAGAGGTACGATCAGTTTGTTTAGCACTCTGGCTTATGCGTTGTTCGATACCGGAGCTTTGCACTCCTTTGTTGCACCCAGTCTAGCCCATTCCATGGGTCTAGATGTCGAGAGACTTCCAGTTCCCCTGGTGTTGAGCACACCAGTCGGAGGTCAGACCGACCTATTTTTTGTTTGTCATGGATGTAGACTGATGATAGGGCCAGATCAGTCAGTTAGGGATCTTCTCCCGCTATAGATTCATCCATACGATGTCATCCTAGGCATTGAATAGAAATTTTCTGTGTGTTCTTTCATCGACTGTTTCTGAAGAAGGGTGGTGTTCTCGGACTTGGACGGCCGGTGTGTTACCTTCACCGGTTAGCGGGTCAGTCAGAAGGGCAACAGGCGAGAGGGACCCCTCCTCTCCTTGACAGCCGAGCTGTCAGCAGAGTCAGTAGATGCTGAGATGGTGGAAGTGCCAGAGATTGTCCGTGAGTTTATGGAAATCTTTCCTGAGGAGGTGACGACTCTACCCCCTCGGCGTGATATCGAGTTCAGGATAGACCTACAGCCCGGTGCTCGTCCGATCTCGATGGCTCCTTACCGGATGGCACATTCAGAGCTACAGGAGTTGCGGATCCAGATTGATGATTTGATGAAGAGAGGTTATGTTCGACCAAGTGCATCACCGTGGGGTGCTCCATTCCTATTTGAAAAGAAGGAAGATGGTGGTCTCAGGTTGTGCATAGACTACAGGAGGCTGAATCAGGTGACGACCAAGAATCGCTAACCTCTTCTGAGGATAGATGATCTTTTCGACCAGCTGAAAGGGGCAGGATGGTTCTCGAAGATCGACCTACGGTATGGGTACCACCAGCTGAGGATGAAAGACAGTGACATCTTGAAGATAGCGTTCAGGTGCAGGTATGGACACTTCGAGTTCGTAGTCATGCCCTTCGGTGTTACGAACTCCCCGACTATGTTGATGGGGCTTATGAACTTTATCTTCCGGGAGTACTTGGATCAGATCATGGTTGTGTTCATCGACGATATCCTGATCTATTCGAGGTCAGAAGAGGACCATGCAGAGCACTGTAGGACGGTTTTGGGGGTCCTCCGACAGCACCATCACTACAAGATGTTGTTGAAATGCATTTTCTGGACAGAAGAAGTGCACTTCCTCGAGCACGTGGTGTCTGAGTAGGGAGTAGCGGTGGAACCATCAAAAGTTGAGGCCGTTGTTTCTTGGGAAGCTCCCAAGAATGTGGTAGAGGTCCGTAGCTTTATTGGGCTGGCAGGTTACTACTGGAGATTCGTACCCAACTGCTCTCGAGTAGCAGCCCCTTTGACGGCTCTGACCAAGAAGGACCAGGCTTTCGTATGGAGTGAGCAGTGCCAATCAGCTTTCAGCTATCTAAAGGAGAAGTTGGGCAGTTCCCCAGTGCTGAGATTACCAGAAGAATGGGCGGCTTATGAGGTGTTTTGTGATGCTTCTGGATAGGGCCTGGGATGCGTGTTGATGTATCGACAAGGGGTGATCTCTTATGGGTCTAGGCAGCTGCGTTCCCATGAGCGTAATTATGCCACCCACGACATGGATCTTGCAGCGGACATTTTTGTTCTAATGTTATGGCGGCACTACCTCATCAGGGAACGCTTTGTGGTCTTCACAGATCAGAAAATCTTGAGTTATATCTTCTCCCAGCAGGACTTAAACTTGCGACAGCGGAGATGGATGGAGTTCCTCCAGGATTACAAATTTGAGATCTCTTATACTGAGGGTAAGGGAAATGTAGTGGCCGATGTCTTGAGTAGGAAGACGCAGAAGGATGCGGTCCGAGAGTCAGCGGACGCCTGGAAGGCAATGGAGGACTTAGCTGCCTTACACCTAGACGTGAAGGTGGATAGCAGTAGAGGCTGCCATTATCAGATGACAGTGCAGTCATCCCTGTTTCAGCAATTGGAGGAGTCTCAGTGGGGAGACCTAGAGTGCGAAGTGATGTGTGACCAAGTTGACCAGGGAAATGCTCCGGAAGGATGGACCGAGGATGGTCAGAACAGGATGTTTTTTCAGAAAAGGTTGTTTGTCCTGGAGGTGATGCGCGGCAAGGTTCTCAGTGAGTTCCACAACTCACCCCTGGCGATACACCCAGGAGTTTCTAAGTTGTACCAGGGTTTGAAGAGGCAGTTTTGGTGGCCCAGAGTTAAGCGAGCGGTGGCAGAGTTTGTGGCCAAGTGCTTAGTGTGTCAGCAAGTGAAGGTTGAACACCGAGTTCCAGGCGGCCTACTGCGGCCTCTAGATGTCCCCGAGTGGATGTTTTATGACATCTCGATGGATTTCGTCATAGGACTACCCATGGTCCATGGAGGGTACAACGCCATCTGGGTGGTAGTGGACAGGTTTCCGAAATCGGCTCACTTTCTGGAGATCAGGGAGTTGAGTGTTGTGGACGCTTTGGAACGAAAGTACGTGGATGAGGTGGTGCAGTTGCATGGAGTTCTGAGGTCTATAGTCTTTGATAGGGATATACAGTTTACCTCGCGAGTCTGGAAAGGATTGCAGTGTGCATTTGGTACCCAGTTACACCTTAGCACTGCTTTCCATCCCCAAACAGATGGACAAACAGAGCGCACCATCTAGACCTTGGAGTATATGTTGCGGGCATGTGTAATGGACTCAGGATGATCATGGGTGCAATACTTGCCTCTGGTAGAGTTTTCCTTCAATAATAGCTACCACTCTACCATTGGCATGGCCCCGTTTGATGCTTTGTATAGGAGGCCATGTCGTTCGCCTATGTGTTGGACCGAAGTAGGAGAGGCAGGAATCCTCGGCCCGGAGGTGGTGCAGAGCACGACAGAGAAGGTCCAACTCATGCGGGAAAGGGTGAAGGCGGCCTAGGACCGACAGAAGTCGTATGTTGATACTAGGAGGAGGCCCTTGGAGTTTGAAGTTGGAGACCACGTGTTCCTGAAGGTCTCCCCTCGGTGTGGGAAGTGGAGGTTCGGCAAGTGGAGTATGCTTTCTCCCAGGTTCATCAGACCCTTCGAAGTGTTTGCAGTGGGTCGGTGAAGTAGCTTACCAGCTAGCGTTACCACCGCTGCTACTAAGGATGCATGAGGTCTTCCATGTGTCCCTGCTCCGTCGGTATCTGCAAGATGATTCACACGTCCTTGATTGGGGTGAGCTAGACATCGAGGACGACATGAACTTTGTGTAGAGACCAGTGGTGATTGAGGATAGCAAAGAAAAGGTGCTTCGCGGGCGAACCATTCCCTTGGTTCGTGTGTTGTGGAGACATGGTGGGCTTAAGGAGAGTACGTGGGAGAGGGATGCACAGATGCGTACCCAGTACCCAGAGTTGTTTTGAGTTTTGTTCCTTGTTGTACCTGTTGTGGTAGAAAGTTTTGTCTTTTGACTATGAAATGTACTGGTTTTCTTCCTCTGATTGTGTGTGAAAATCCCTTGCTATGGGAAAGGAGATAACCTGACCCCTAATCAAGACGCATTAAGGTGGATGCGATTAAACCCGTGCGAGCGAGTCAGTGCCGCCCAAAGCGGATAATATCTTGACATGGGGGAGGAGACTCCCCAACACACATGCCCTGGCAGTTTGGCATGGTATGTTGCTTGGTTCGTGACAGGAAGGTGTTCTTAGTTAACGATGAGGTTCAATCTTGAGAGGTATCTTTTGGGGTGGTTGTTCGGACCCGCTCCTTCCTTTTGGGTTGTTTAAATTCTCGAGGACGAGAATAGTTTGAGAGGTATCTGATGTGATGACCAGACACTCTTGGTCCTTCCCTTTTCCAAAAATCCAGGTCCAAGGGGTGGCGTCTCGGTGAGACCGATCGGCGAGACCGATCAGTGAGACCAATCGGCGCGACCCATCGGTGAGACCGATCGGCGCGACCGATCGGCGTCACTCGGCCTTGTCGAGTTGTTTCCAGTAGCGCTCCCTTTTGCACAAATAGGGTTTTAAACCCTATTTTGACATGTTTGAGCGTGTTTTAAAGACCCATAATGCGCATAAGAGTTTTAATTAAATACTTAATCAATTCATGAGTCGGCATAAACCACTCGACCCCCTTTTAATGATGAGTGGGGTCGTGTGGTCATCCCACGACCCCCGCGCCTTACGTGGTTTCATGTTTTCACCTCAACCATCCTCGGCTCTTATAAACTAAGGGTTAGCCATGGTTTCTCCTTTCCTCGATAGTGGATTTTCACAAACAGCTTTTGGTGCATCAGGCGCACCGCATCATTATCCGTAAAGTTCCATGACCCGACCTAAACGTTGATCATATATCAACAAGTAGGGAATTTCCCCTTTGCCTCTCCCTTTTGTGTATCATGCGGGGTGGGTGTCCTTTTGATTCTGTAGAATTGGATAAACCCGACCTAATTAAAGATAATGAACGAATTCTTTAAGGAACGCAGGGGGGTGTGATCGTTGATGATGTCTTATATTTTTTTTATGTTGTTTCTTTTATGACCATTTTTTTGAGTTGTGATGGCTTATGCCTTCTGAAAATCGATGTATTTGGTGGTCATTGTTTTTGCACTAATGAACCCCTGCTAATGTTTTAAATGGCTTGTTGTGGTTGTAAACTCCTGTTGTGAAAACGTAAATTGGTTAATCACACATAACCGGCTGAATAAATTGAAAGCACCAGGATCAGTCCCTTCTATGCTAACCCCGGTCGAAATGGAATTGAAATCATGGAATATGTAAAATCTTTTAAATCTGAAAATACATGCTTGGCCTTTCTTAGTGTTGGTGTCAGTGTTTTGGTGGTTTTCTATAATGAGTTGATTGCTGGAGATGTGGGAGGGGATGGGATCCCCTGTTATTTTATGCTTTCGGTGGTTATGAAACTGGGGATGGGATCCCCTGTTGATGTGGCTTCGTTGTTCATGAGTTTTAAGACCCGGTGGTTACTTGTCTACATCACAAACTCGGGTGGGATCCTCTGTTGGTGAAGAAAATTTTTAAATTGATGATTGACTGGAATATTTTCCTTGGTTATGATTATGGTGTTAGTTTCCCAGTAGTGCATGAAATTATCTAAACATTAACAAAGAACGTGAAATAAGAATGGGACAGATGGGTTTTTTGGCGGGAGTCGTGACTCGGACTTGAGTGGTGTTGTGATCTGTAGGTTGTCTGAAGAAAAACCTAGCTTTGGGTGAGTGCTTGTTACCTATATATATATATAGATAGATATACTTGTATCTTTGTGTTTCATATTCGCGCCCCATCCATGTTGATCACTTAGTGCCGAACACCCCCATTTCATGGGGGAGAGTGTTTTTCCCAACAGTATTCTTAGTGGATGGTTATTATCTCCTTTTCTGCTCCCTTTCCCGGATAACCCAAGTATCTTCTTGTAGGATCTGATGGCCTAAGGTCCATTATTAGCCCAAGAACCTTCGGGCGGGGTGGTGTGGTAGTTGGCCAGGTGTGTGTCGCAGGTGGTGTCTCAAGTGTCTTCGGGATGAGGCCCAGGTGTCTTCGGGTGTGGCAGTGGATCCTTTAGCCCAGGTGTCTTCGGGTGAGGTGGTGGTTGGTCTGGCCTAGGTGTTTGCAGGCGTGGTTACACGTGACAGTTGTGGCCCAGGTGTGCGCGGGTGGGATTCTGCAGTGGGACTGCGTGCGGTTGAGGACCAGGTGTGTGCGAGCGGGATTTCGACAGTCGGACTGCCTGTGGTTGTGGCCCAGGTGTGTGCAGGCGGATGTGGTAGTGGGACTGCGGTTAGAATGGCGGGATTGGTCTAATTCGTAGGATGTCTCAATAACAAGTGGGAAAATGGCGCAGGGAACCCAAATAGAGATGTGCTCTTATTATATATATTACGTGACTTGTGTTATTTGGGGAGTGTACCTTAGTGAGGCTTGCATGGATAGTTTACCTTGTTAGGTGTTTGGTTTACTCTTTTTCTCACGGGACATTAATACATTCCCCCACTTGTGCACTAGAGTCTTTAGTTTTCCCTATTGAGTGTACTTGTATGCTCACTCAACGTATATAAAATTGATTTCAGGTTTCCAGGAGGACATCAGGGATCATGTGGGACCATACTAGCTCGGATCCTTGGAGCAGTGGCCGTTGTCGTTTTTCTTTATTTGGTACTTACCCTTATAGACACCTTTTGCACTTTTTGGCTTTTACTTTTGAAACATGCATTTGGGAATGGTTTACTGTTGGCTTTACTTTTCTTTTTACCTTGGTGTTGTTGGGTTTTCTTCTTCTTATCTCTCGATCCTATAAAATAAAAAGGGTAATGCCTTCCATTTGGGTGAAATTTCCATACCCTTGGTGCTAGTCGCCACTCTGGGACCTATTGAAGGCGGGTTTCGAGGGTCGTTATCTCTCCTTCAACTTAAAAAAGGAAGGGCATGTCAATCTGCTGACCCTTCACTCAATTTGGTGAAGGCGGGTCGTGACAGTTTATATGAAATATTAATTTCTAATAATTATTATATATATATATATGTATATATATATATTTCTGTATCTATTGAAAATAAATTAATTTTAGTAATTATATTGGATTTATAGAAATGAAGAATAATAAGGCAAGAATAGATCATAATACCACATAACATATATATGTTCAATATAATGTGGATAAAATAATGATGTCCCTATGAGTTTTAATTTCAATAGATAATAATTAGTGAAAATATACATGCCATAAGTTATCTATGATTCTAAATTGATGAATTAGTGTATGTAAAAAAAAAATTTAATTATCTACATAAAAATAAGTTATATCATGTGATTTTAGTTATTCCAATTGACTACAGGGTTTTTGGTTTAAATTTTCATTTTAATCAAATAAATTCGTGAACATGATTTCTTAATGGATAATTTCCTCACATAAAAAACCTAATTACTCTAGGGGATTATTAAGAAGAACAACTTTTTCCCCATCAAATAAAAAAGAACATTTACTTTTCTGGTGGGTTCTTATTTTATGATGGAATCCATTTCTTAAAATATTAAACGACATAGTTAAATTGAGAAAATACCTCTGATACCTATATAAACATTTCTTACCTGATTTAAATCTAATCATCATTCATTCATTATATTCATCTCATGAATTTACATGAGGTTATTTCCTTATCATAATTGTTTAATTGGATAAATCAATTAATATAATATTGATAATAAAAATTCATGTGTGTGGATTATTTAAAATCACATTATTGTTTAGTCAAGGTAATATATTTTTTGGTTTCCAATTTTTTATATATATTAATGTCTTGAGAATCCATTTTTAAATTGGTTATTCGGGCATTAATCATTTGTAAAAACAAGAGGGAATAACACATGTGTTGGTGAATTATCATAATAATTGAGTTTTATAAGTTAATCGTTTTTTAAATGAAACCATGAAATTTAAAATGTTTTAAAACCAACACATTAAATTTTTTATTAAAATAAATCACTATTAGTTTAATAAAAATAATATTTTGTTGCATTCTCTCAAACTTCATAACATAATTTTGATACATAAAAAATTAATCATATGGAATTTTATTGTTAATTTTTTACCAAATAATATCCCCCATTATTCTATTAACACATTTATTGTAATAAAATCTTACATATATCACTAGAGTGAACCATCAATTAGTTATAAAATATTCCTTTTATTTTGATAACTCGTAAGTGCACCATTTCCATAGTCACATTGAAATGATAATTTCTATATTAGATTGTAATTTATAAAAAAAATTAAAATCTAAAGTACCAAAACATTGTCATGTTATCGGATACTTACAAATATCCATTACATATTTCTATTTATGTTTCTGTAAAATTTTATTTCCTTAACACATAAAATGCATAATATTACGTCTACTCTCATGAAGTTTATTTATAAATTTCAAATTATGATTAATCATAACGAAAAACCTATAAATGGTATTTACAACATTAATAGAAGATATAATAAAAACATATTTTATCTATCCCCTGATATAATAAAAATCATGGTGCTCCATAAATTTGTCATTACCCTAATGAAATTACATGAATAAATTATTTCAGTAAAAAAATATTAAATGATTATCCCATTTTAATTTTTAGATAATTATGAATATATAATAAATTATATTACAAATAAAATTTTAATTATGTGCCTTTCTCACAATATATGAAACAACTATGTCCATAACTATTCATCTACATGTTGAACAAATTTTCCCATCATTGTACAATTTGGGACAAATCAAATATTTTATGATTAATTATAAAATTATATAATATATAAACCTAATAATGTTATGAGATATGATTATATGTAAGGGTAAAAATAAATGATAGATGTAACATAACATAAGTGATAAAATAATATGAATATGAATATAATGACATTATATAAGAATTATATTCCCAATAATGTGTAGTTAAAAATTAATTTTAAAAGGAATATTATAACATAAGAACATATCAGGGAACAAATTCATATAAAAAAGGAAAATGAATTTTTCTTTTCCTAAATAGATTTTAATATAATCCCAAACAGTGGGAGTGTAACATAAAATAGATGAATATATCTTAGAAGTGGAATAAATATTAATGTTAATATAGATAAATAATTTACGAAAATTAAAATGGTCGAAAATTCGTATGCCTATGAATAATTAAGTGAAAAAATATTATAAAAAACATTTTTTAAACACATCAATATGTCCACACATTCAAATTTTATAAAACTGATTATTACCACAACATTATAAACAAACTCATTATATAAAAACCATATTATGTCATGATATATTATTCATAGAAAATTTTTTATTGGGTTATATATGTTCACACACATCATCATTTATTAATGTGTTTGAAATATAAGATCAAAAATTAATTATATCAAATAGAACACATTATATAAATATTTATTTCAAATCAATTATATATGGGAAATATTTGATATACGATTAATAATCGTAACATGATATAAACATGGAAACTTATCTACATCTAATGATATTTTGGACTTTTATTTATAAATATCCTTCAATAGAGATAATATAGAATTTGGTATAAACAATATATAGATAAATGAAATATGGCAAATCCTCTAAATTCCCCAATCAATTGTTGTATGACGTCATGGTGAACAATATTCAAATAAATGAAAGAAAATTGACTAGGAAAAACATAAATATAATGAAAAAAAACATTAAACATTAAATTACAATGAAATATATAGGAAGTAAATGATTTATAAGTGTTTTATATTCAATAATAGAAAAATAAAGTTGGATAAAATGTGGAGTAGAAGAAAATTATAATGATAATTGAGAGAAAACCAGTTTAATATTCTAAAATGCCTTTATCAAAACCCATATAATAAAAAATAAATAAAAAATTCCTTTTAAAAATGGGAAAGACAAATGTGATGGTGATGTAAGATAACCTATAATTTGGTTTACAAATATAAATTACATCATTGATAGAAATGGAAAATTTGGATAAAGTGGGGAAAACCTCATTTAAGAGGATGATTAGAAATCTAAAAAACATAATATATTAAGTGAAATATTTTTTATCAAGGGAACATATTTTAGTAAAAGGGTTATTTCCAACCATAAAGGAAGATAATATATAACTATATTAAATCATGCCATGGATGGAGAAAATTTTTTATGAAATATATAGATGCCATACAATGTATGGAAATGAGTTGAGTTTACAAACACTATTTTAAAAAACATTCAAAATGATATCCGTTTAATTTAATAAATTTAAATGTCTATTAAAATGACATGAATTACAAAATTGTGGTAAAATAAATGACTTAACTATTGTTCACACGATATTATGTACATTAGGGAACAAAATAATAGTTCTGTTTAAATAAACTAAATCTCAGACTAAGAACCTGTTAACTTATATAACATATAGTCTAACATTAACTAACATCTAGTAAAAAGGAAATATCATTATTAATAACTATTTATATATAATTATTAGAATATTCATTTATTGATACACTTAATTTATTCCATATATCAAAAAAAATTAATTTATTATAATTTATTATAATCAACAGATGTATGTATTATTTGATTATCAATTTCATACAATTTTAATGGTGATGGGGTATATTCTCATTAATTGATTTGAATTTAATCATCCATAAAATAAAAAATATAATATAATCATTAATATTTATTGATTCCTCAAGTCCAATGAAATTTAGTGAAATTGATTATTATGGTTTCAGAAAAAGGAAACTACGGTCGATTAGTGTCTTCATGTTTAATTATCAAAATTACCTAGATTAATATATATATATATATATTAAACATTAATAGCACAATTATAATATTTATTATTTTAGGAAAATTTCTATAAATCTTATTACATGATAATTATAACATAATTCATGAAAGTGGAATAAATGTATATATTTTGGGCATGTAATAATGATTTAAAGCCTATAGATATGTTTTTAAACAATTATAATACATATAACAGAATATATTAAAAAATAGAATTCTAATTTTCCTTTGAGAAATTCATTTATACAACCATCCATGAGGGGATGTTATTATAAATGGACATCATTTTTCAATTTTATAGTAGTTTGAGCATATTGATCATTTATGATTCCATTTTTAATAAAATTTTAAGGTAATGAATTGAAATGATTAATCCTAATTTAATAATTGTGATTTTTGAAAAATAAAATTATTAATTTATCAAATCGATCACTATTTTCAATAATTAATGGGGATGATGAGAATAACCCACATTTCGTCATACATGTTATAGTATATAGTTACACAATTGATGATGATTTGGTTTTCTTAATGGATTAAAAGGATATAAGTTTAATTGATACATTAATATGAATAAATATTTATATTGAAAAATATGAGGTTATTTAATCTATTGTTTATAAAAACTTTTAATATATATGAATAATAATAAGATATTATTTATTAATAAATACAAATTTTGGGAACAGGGGATTTTACATAGAAATATCTATGTAAATAGGTGCATTAGTTTAAAAAGATGAAACCATAAGGTTATTAAAATATGTTCCAAAGGGGATTAATCTATCAAATATTTCAATATGAAAATCACGGGGATACATTTATCATGATTTTGAAGATTTCATCCTATATCATTATTAAAGTGAAGGGTAATTTTGAAATTACTCATTACATTTCACAATGGGAATTCAATAATTCAATTTTTAAAGAATTTGATACAATAAAATATTTTTAGGAAAGAGATTGTGTTAATACACCTATCATCTAAAAATAGGGAGGCTTGTTTGAAAAGGATTATGTTCATTTACACTTCATAAATATCTTATTTAACCTTTTCAATTTTACCATGGTAATTATTTTTTTATCCATGAATTTTTTTAATGTAAAAAACTAAATATGAAATATTACATAATTTGAAAAATAAGATAATTTTTTTTTAATAATATTAATCAAACATTACATCGAATAGTTATTATTATAATTTTTTAATATTAGATCTCATAACTAATGAATACGATATTTTAAATATTATTTTAAATATTAAAATTTATGTGTAACAATAATATATCTATAGAATTAAATTTCATGTTATAAATATGTTTTTAATAATAATAATATAATATTTATTCATCATTAATGTAAATCAAAAACTAAAATTCATGAATTTTTTTTAAATAAAATAATATATATATGATATGTTTTAAATAAAAATGAATTAAACATATCCCTAAAATATGTATAATATTTTTTTAAAGATAAGATATGTTTTAAAATATTATATTTTTATTCTTAAAATACATATTTTATTAATTAAAATAATTTATGAAATTGAATTCAATTTTATATAATATTAGAGTCATAAAAATTATTATTTTGGTAAATAGAATAACTTTCACAGTCCACATAATGTTATTAAAATGATAAAAAACCCAAAAATACAAATGAATATTAAATTTTAATTATTATTCTATTCATTATGTTCTTTGGGTCATATATTAATTCTAAAATTTTTTAATTTATATTTATATTTATGATATACAAAATTTATTGTAAAAAATGTTATCATTGAAAAATAGCTATTTAAAAATACTGACTGGTTATACATTTTTTCATATCAATTGACAAATATATTGGTGATAATATATTATTTAATATAAAAAAGGACTTATCGATAATATATTTAGGCTCATTAAATAAAACCCATAAGTATCCATTTGAAAAACAAAGAAACTTTTATAAATAAAATGATCTTACTAATTTTATAAATGTATGGTAAAAATAGAGTTAATTTAATTAATAATACCCGATATAAATGATTTATAAATGAATTAAATAAAATTATATATCTAACTAATATATTTCTTTATCCTCGTATGATTTATCATAATGTTATAAGAATCGGTGATCCTCTAGTTATAGTCAAAGGTGGTGATTTTAGTAGAATTGTAATTCTGGAAATTTTTTTGAGATATAACTTCTCTCAAATTATGTATATCTCAAGCAATAATAATTGGAGTTTTAATTTTTATTGGCATAGGTAAAACCTCAATGAATATACATCCTTTAATATTCGATAAAAATTAGACTCATGAGAGCGGATTATTTTAGCCAATTTCAATTACTTTATTTTTTAATCATTTCAATACAATTTATTTATTTTAAAAAATCTAATCTAATGTTAATATTATAATGGTTTTCATTAAATTATTTATTTTAAAATATCATGAATTTATTTAGTTTTTCATTGAATGGGAAAATTTAAATATAAAATTGTATTAATTTTGACAGGAAATTATATTCCAAAATATTTTGTGTGTTCTATAATATCCCTCAGATTGGTTAGTGTTTATTTTCATCTTTGAAATTCATTTATAGTTTATTTCAAATGTAATATGGAAAAATATTGATGTTTTTATTTGAAAATGAATAAGGACCCATTATATATGATGTTCAACTAGCTAGTGGAATTATTACCCATTGAGATATGTAGAATCTCTATAATAATATGGCATAATGAGACATAATACAACGTAATGTGGGTATATTGAGGGGATATCTAAACTAACAAATAATGTAGACCGAAAAAAGGATTCTACTGATTTATATTCGGATACTTCCTCATGAAGATGTTAGAATGGAGAATACTACCCAAGTAAATGGGGATGTATTAGTTATTAGGAATATGTCTTAATGATGGAGTATTATGATTGTTATTACATTTTTTGGGACTCTGGGAGGTGTACTATTTATCCTCCTAAAACATAAATTTAAAACATTGTAGTTTTAGTATCACAATAAATGTTAATGTATCCAAACGAAAACCTCTAGTTTAGAATCATATTATTATGAGGTTATCCTGATCTTTATCATTATATTACTCGGAAAAATATTTATATACAATAGTAATAATAGAGTATTTGTTTGGTATTATTCATTAGTGAATTTATTTTATTCCATCCTTTGAATTGATCTGTATATAGAGGAAATATGTTAGCGCATTACACATAATGTGCATGAAATGATGAATTTCCCAAAATAATCAATGCTTTGTGTTGTATCTTTAGCATATAATTTATATCCATTAATAGTATTCATTAACCATTAAACAAACTGAATTGTGTATAACATCAATGAGTTTATAGTGATGGTTGATACAAAAGAACAGGTTCAAGGTATTTCCTGAGATTATTGATAATGTGGGTTGTTATTATACATGAATTTGTGATTATGATATATATATATTGTCATTCTCATAATAGTTTGAAAGACTTAATATTTCACTCCCATGGAATATGTCCTCCTTAGAAAGAGATCATGTCAATGACATTAGATTCACTATTATAAATTTCCCTAGGTGCAAGATGAATCAATGTGATGAAATAATTTATGTAAAAACCATTAGGGTATACATACTACGAGGAATCCAAAGATATATATAGATTATTCAATTAAATTAGATATCCAAGATGTTTCCAGAAATATATTGCCAAAGACTGTATCTAATAAGTTCTGCTATATGACAATTTGAAAATTTCAAGGGTATCCTCTTAACACAAGCCTACATTATCAAGGGCATACATGATCATGGATATCCATGTGATATTATCTTAAATGTTTTATTTCACTTTACATTAACATTATTAATGGAATATATGATCTTCACGTTTTAATTATGGTTTATATTCCCTAATCACGAGTAAAAATTGGGTTCGGATAATTCCTTGATAATTTTCTCCGGAAGTAGGAGAACTAGGAGATTGTATTCTCTTATTATAAAACTAGGTTGTTTAGGATACCATGGTAAGAGGTTATAGGGAAATAAATACCCATGAAAAATATTTAATCATGGATCCTATAAAGGTTGTTTTGAGTGATGGGATATAAATAATGTCACAATATTTAATGCTTTATTGTAGTGTTAATTTATATAAAGGAACACCATTATGAAGAATAAGATATGGGCCAACAAAATCAGGGTTTGAGAAAGGGATATTCCATAGTGAGGGTTGATTTATGGAAAATCCCTTGGGACAGATGAGTGTAGGTGGTCATACCTAGTGATATTATGGTAAAATATTTTCCATATAGATGGATAATGGGTAAATATTCTCCCATGATGTCAAAAGTATCCAAAAAATCCTACATCAAAATTTTAATATAATTTAACACATGCATTGGTTTTATAGAGATAACGGTGAGTAAATAGGGTATAGTGTATTTCATTGATTTTATTAACATTATTAAATATTTAGGAAAAAACACTCTCGAATTTTGTTTAGAAGTATTGGTTTTATGTTTTTTGGATACATCCTGGCAGTTAGAGACTTTTGCATCTAACTATTGGTTACATAGTGATGGGTTGTATTTTATTCATCTAATATTATGAAATGTATAACACGAGTGTCATATATATGTAAAATTATAACTAATTTTGTGACTCTAGTATTGGAATGATCATTGGGTGATGAAGTCATCATGTGCATGATATGTTGGGTGTGTAGGTTTTGCAATAAAAATGATCTATGGCACATGCCAGATGTCCTAGATTAAATATATTGGGTTTAACACATAGCTAAAACATCAAGGTGTCTACATTAAATAATCTAGTTTCTAGGGGTATAATCATTTTTCCATTATTGGTATTCCTAATTGGGATAAATTTAATTCCAACCATATTTATAGTCTTTGATTAACTACATATATCTACGTTGATAAATGTTTTATTCAAAAAAAACATTTGGACGTTAATTTAATCTAAAAATTAAATATTTCAAAGTCCAATTCAAATAAAAATTATTGTAAATTCAATAATTAAATGATAAAAAATTGAAACAATAAATCATTATTTTTTAATTTCTATATTTATCAATTATTTATGACAGGGAATTTTAATTAAATTTATAATTTTTTATACATACATGATGTGAAAAAATCATTCAAGGTATCACTGAAGCATTTTTTAGGTGATTGTGTTTGTTGAAAAAGTGGACATCTATGTTTTGATTGTTGACAAAGAAAACAATGACATACAGTTTTGTAGACAAAGGGGATTTCATTGTGTTATGTCAAGTTCAAGGGATGTTGTTAACGATCCATGTTGGGAAACATGCGCACCAAATGTTTTTCATAATCAGAACAACAAAATATGGCAAAGGAAAAAGGGTCACCAAATTTTTAGGGTCGGCGGCGCATGTGACTAGTGCGACAAAGACTGGCATGCTGAAAGTTGTGCACCAAGGGGATACTTTTGTGCCATCGCACAGGGTGTCCAAATGCCTATAAATAGAGGTATACCCCTCCTCATTATGTTTGAGTTCAACACATAGAGAAAATCAGAGTTCCTGTCATGCATGTGTGGTGGTCACACAAGTATTGGTGGGTCTCACAAGTAGAAGTTGCACGCAAGTTGATTGTTTCATGCCCAAGTTGGTTTGGGAGAGAAAGGTTGTGAGTCACCCATGTTTTGAGTTGAATAAGTGGGTGTCGAGCAAGTGGGTTGGGGAAACTTGTGTGCCATGTTTTGAAGAAGCTCTATAGTTGATGGTTTCACACCAATATCGGTTTGGGCGTAGAAGTGTGTGAGTCGCGCATGGTTGGAGTTAAATAATCTTGTGTCACACAAGTGGTTGGGGTGGACTTGTGTTCCAGTTATAACATGCGTGCCGAGACTTGCACGCCGTCTTGGAGAAGAGATCCAGGTATAGTTGAAGCACGATAGTGATTCAGGGCTGCATGAAAGCTGGAAGATTTCCCCATACCGTTGTTTCAATGTAAGATTCATCTACGGGTGAAAGATGAACATCAAAATAGAATCTACATACAAAAGAGGATGTGTTGGTCAGTGATAATGAAGAGACCTACAAGTCTATATAATGTGAGTGCATCCTTTCTAGAGTAGTGAGCAGAGGAAGAGGAAGAAGGTGATCCTCTCCACTAGTAGTGAACTAGAGAGAGACAAACAGGGTGTGACCCTAGGAAAAGCAGTGATCTGACACTAAAACTTGTAAATGCAGTGAGCCTAGGTATATAAGTGATATATCCAAAACCTTGTAAACAACAGTGTGCTTTAGTGGATTTGGTACAACGGCACATCGACATTGCATGCTCCTTGGGCGTAGCCCAGTGAGGGCGAACCAAGTAAAAATCTACGGGTCTGCCTTCTTACTTCCCTGCATTGTATTTAAAGCATTATAATCAGATAAAGTAGAAAACAAGTGGTCATAATAAACAAACAAGTTCAAACAAAGTGACTCTAGTAATAAAGATGTCTTGATCTAGTGGGCATGAAGAATTTTAAAAAATAATATACATACCCTGATTCACCCCCCCCCCCCCTCCCAGGGTATATAGGCCCCTATTGTTCCTAACAATTGATATCAGAGTGATAGGTTTATTTTATCGGATTTGTTTGATACGACTTGGAGTAGTAAATTTGTGTGGTTAAATCATTCTTCTCTTATCTCGGTGTGCCATGTCCAAGGGAATAACATCAAAGAAGCTTGAAAAGTCAGGTGGTATCCCTCAGTGTTGAAGTGTTTTTGGAAAAAGTGTGATTCAACTAAAAGAATAAAACAGCTTACTAAAGGAAGGCCTGGATGAATCTGATAGGGAAATGATTGATTCACTCAATCATGATGTAGGTGTGAGTGATGTACATGAACTTCAATGTGATACAAAAAAACTGATGATGAAGTAGTTTCAAGAAGGAGGCCACCAGTAGATGTTGTCAACATGATAAAGAAATTGGATCAGAAATTCGATGAAGATGTTAAATCTAAAGATATCTGGATCCTAGCTTTGGAAATTTAGGTCAATTAGCTACGAAGATTAAATCAAAGGCTTATTGATATACCTACTGACCTAAGTGAGAAAATTGATTCTCAAGGTGAAGAACTAAAAAATATTTCTAGAATAAAAGGAAAACAAAAGGCTGATGAATATGATGAGAGTTCAAAGTGATATGAAGTCCAAAATCAGAAAGCCCAAAATGATAATCTAGCTACACAGTTACCTGAACTAGTTCAGAATAATCAAAGGTTATACAAAAAGAATGTATTTGTCTCTGAATCTATTTCTCAAGAAAAATTGAAATTAAAGGAACAATGTGACATGGTAGAAAAGCTCACACGATATTTAAAAGATGATATGAGTTGTGGAAATAATATAAGAGTAGAACTCAATGCCCAACATGAATCAAAGGACATGAAGATTAAAAAGTTGGAAGAAGAGCTAGAATCAGTGAAGAAGGAAGTGGAGAAATCTAATGTTAGAGCAAAGCATAAAATAAAGGATGCTTTTCACTTTCTATTTGAATATCCTTCGGAAGGAGATGATGTAATAAAAATAAAATTTTCTATTTCTAAAATGATACAAGAACAAATTTTCTCTGCTCAAAGACCATACACTTTGTGAAAAACTCGTATAGGATTTAATGAATTATCTCCCATGAATGACAGAAATAGAGCCATGAATAGTTGCATAAGTAGAGGAAATCTTATAGTTGCTGGAGATAGGCCTAAGAGGACAGCTATAAGAATTAGTGAAGATATGTTCTATTTCTGCGGGATTCACGACCACACATCAAGATTTTTTTTCAGAGGCTCCGGAATACATTTCAGGCTGTGAAAATAGAAACATTAATAAATATGAGAATAAAGAGAAGTTTTATGAGAAATTAGAATGATGAGTCTCTCAGAGGAAAGAATTTATTAGATGCTATTACTATTGAATAATGGGACACACCATGAGTATGTGTTAGGAAGCTTATGATCACAATGTCAGTGGAAGAACTCAAGCTGCATCAACATATCAATAAAGAAATGTTGAAATGAGGTATGACTTTGATGTAAAATGCAATATATGTTCTGATTATGAGAATTTGGAAAGACATTGTAACAAGAAGAAAGAAGGAAAGTAAAAGGAACTCGAGAGGAGATTCATGTCTCTAGTGGTATATAATGAGAAATACTACATGGGAAGAGAATATGGTATATTGAAAAACAGGTTTCCTACCTCATGGGAATCACAAGGAGATAGACGAAAGGTGTATCAATCACCTTCTCTATCACACTCACAACAACCCTTAATGAGAGAATGTGAACAAACCTAGAAGATTATGTATAGATCTACTTCGGCTATTAGAAAGAATAATGCACGTTCAGGGGAGAATTCACCACTAGTGAAAAATATTATGGTGACTTTGATATTTGATAAAAGAAATATGAACAAAGAATGCATTGAAAAATCTACATGTCGTGTTCCTTAGCAAGATGGGGAGGAAAGAGAAAGACCCTTGCAATAGTGGAATAAGAAAGAGAAAATGACAAGTTGAGAGACTCTTACCCAGATAAAGAATCAAGGGAAATGGAATTTTGGTGCAACATCAAATAAGGAAATGTGTAATAGTGGGTTTAAACTCCAAATGATGAGAAAGTCGAGGCCTTCAAAATCTACATATCAAAGAAAGATGTAGCATGTGGGTAATGTATGCTTAGTCATATGACCAGAGCAGTTGAAGATGGCTAGGCAGTTTTAAGAAACAAGGAAAGAGTTTGATGATCTATAAAAAAGAATCAAATGGTTGACCCATCAGGATCAACCACTATCCTCATATTGAGGATTCCAGAAGAAGCCCCTCTCTCTATGTATATAAATGTTATTAACTGATGATTCATGTGTTTCAGGTTTTAGGGAGATACAATCCAATGGGAAGTGGAATTTAAGATGCATAGTGAAATGTGATATTCTTCAGAGTTTCAATTGACTCAAATTAGGTAACAATGTTGAAGAGGAAAAAGAGAAACCGAGCATAATAAGAAGTGATTGTGTTATTAACTTTATCTCTTGTTTCCTACACCGATATTCAACTCATTAGGCTTAGGTATTTTTTTAGTGGCTCAATGTCGAGTGGAAGATGAGAATAAATGATACAGGAGAAGAAGAGTGTTTATGGTTCTAAACAGTGGGCATATCCCTAGGTAGTGTTTCATAACATAGGGGGAGCATTCAATAATAAAATCAAATGCAAGATCCATCAATGAAATAATTGGATGACTCAGTTCAAGTGTTTCTTATCGAGGGAAGAAAGAAACATAGAGAGAAGCAGAAATAATCATGCCTCTCATTCTTATCTTCTTCGTTCTAACAAGTGGTATTAGCTATCAATTTTCAGGATACAAAGAAGCTGCTTGAGAGTATCAAAAATGTTTCAATAAGAATCTAAAAAATTGAGTTGAAATAATTGATTTTAGTAAACAATGAAACAATGAGAAAATTCATGATGAATGTGATGAGGATGTAAGCAACGCAGGGTGATCATAAGTGGATGATGTTGAATCAAAATAAGATACTGATGATGTAGATGAAGAAGTTAAATCTATATCTGCACAAAAGCCAAGGAGTCGAGCTGAAATTGAAAGGCAGAATATAATTGGTAATCAGTTAGGTTCAGTTCAGACAAGAATAATGAAATCACTGCAACAGAAATCTTTACTATCTCAGGAAGAGCCAAAATTCATTGTTGATGTAGCTGATGATGAAAACTACGTTCATGCTATGAATGAAGAGCTGGATCAGATTGAGAAGAACCAGATGTGGGAGATTTTACTAGGCCAGCAGATAATAATGTCATCAATACTAAATGGGTCTATCGCAACACGATGAATGAAGAAGTGAATTTGTTCAAAAAAGCATGACTACTGTGCAAAGGATACTCCCAAATAGAGGGAATAGGTGTTGATGAGACATTTTCACCAGCTACAAGGCTGGAGATAATCATATTACTCCTAGCCATTTCAGTGCAACGGAAATTCAATGTGTTCCATATGGACATCAAATCTTCACTTTGGAATGGGGTTTCTAAAGAATAGGTGTACATTGAGCATTCCTATGGTTTTATTATACATGAATAAGAGAATAAAGTTTGTCCATTAAAGAAATATCTATATGGGTTGAAGAAAGCACCAATAGCATGGTACTCAAGGATGTATCAGTATTTGAAAAAGCATTCCATTCAACGTAGTGGAGTTGATTAAAATATTTACGTCAACATCAATAGTAATTAAAGAATGATGGTTTTTTATGTCGATGGCATGATATTTTGTGGATTAGATAAAGCTTAGTGAAAACAGTTTTCTAAATTCGTGAAAAATGATTTCGAGATGTCAATGATTGGTGAGAGAACATTTTTACTTGGTTTAGAGGTGACACAAGAATGTAATGACTCTTTCATTTCTCAATCCAAATACGCCAAGGAGTTCTTGAGATGATTTGGAATTGATAATTCGAAGGAAATGAAGACTCAAGTTGCTACTCTGATGTAATTATCAATTGATGAAAGCGGAAGGGCAGTTAATATCACTAAATACAGGAAGATTATCGACAGTTTACTTTACCCAACAACAAAAAAAGACATGATCTATTTTTCGCCACATGCCAAGCAGCACGTTACAAATTCAATCCCAAAAAAATCCCCATGCTTGTATTGAAAATAATACGTTTTCATATCAAGGGTACGGTGGAAATAGGCTTGACATATAATGACAAATCTCAGACAGAGTTATTGGGATATATTGATGCAGACTGTGCCAGTTCAGTAGATGACAAAACATCAACGTCAGGAGGAGCATTCTATCTTGGTGGATTGTGTATTTGTTGTCTATGAACGAAGCAAGATTTCATTTCATTAAGCACCTTTGAGGCTGAGTATATTGCGGCCACTCAATCATGCACATAGTTACTGTGGATGAAGTAGTAGCTTGAAGATATGTGAGTTGAAATGAAGTCTCTGATCGGAATCCAGTGTGATAACTCAAGTGATAACAATCGTAGAAAAAATCCAGTTCATTACTCAATGAAAAAGCACAATGAGATCAAATATCATTTCATCAAGGAGAAGGTGGATAAAGGGATTTTGAATTTGGAGTATGTGCCTATAGAGAAACACGTTGCAGATATTCTGACAAAGGCCTTACGCAAGGAAGCGTTTGAAAGGCATTGATCGGCTCTGGGAGTTCAATCAATTCCCCGAACATAAAAAAGTGTCAATTTGGAACCCCCTCTCCCCGAGGTATGACATGTTTTTCTCTATTGTGATGATATGTGTTCTCTACTCTGTTACAGACTGCAAAAGAGTGACCTTTGGGTTCATTGACAAAGGGGGAGAAAATAGTGATTGTTCAAGGTGGAGACAGTGTGTCTATTTGAGAAATCATGAAAAAAAGGTGCAGAATATGATAGGTGGAGCAGACTAATAGGGGCAGTTGAAGCTAGTTCAAAGGATTTCGGAGCTGACAAGAGTTAAAGCTGTATGAAGATAGGGGGACCGTTTTAAATCTGATGATGATAGAAGTGATCAATCAATGAATTGATATCACGACAGCTGAGGATCATGATAAAAGCAATAGAGTGGTGTTGGAATGTGGTAATAATATTTCTAACAATTGGTATCAATTTGGTGTCAACAGTGGGTTTCATGGTTGAAGTCATTCATTGATGAACATTTCATTTACTCTTGTTTCTCACGCTGAGCATTTCTCATGTTGACTTAGAGTATGTGTTGAGTAAATCCTTGATCGCTATCGGAATCACAATGAGGTGAATGGTGGCAGATGAATTAAATATATATCTTTTTATGGAAGAGTTTTCAATAATCCCAATTAGGGATATTGTTGGGAAAAATATCTCAAGGTATCATTGAAGCATTTTTTATTTGATTGTGTTTGTTGACAAAGTGGACATCTGTGTTGTGATTGTTGACAAGGAATACCATAACATACAAATTTGTTGACAAAGGGGATTTCTTTGTGGTATGTCGAGTTCAAGGTATGTGTTTAATGATCCACTTTTGATTAAAGAATGTCTATAATGGAATGATCAATCTAGAGGCGGTTCAAAAAGAGAAGATACAAGGTGACACCATTTTCTAGTGTTTTCCAAATTTTTGGGCCCGAAACTCGACAAAAGGAGAAAAGTGGTTTTGGTAAAATGAATTCTGCATCGAGGACTTACTGGCTTGGAAACTTGTGTTCCATATGCTTTTCAAGAACATAACATCAAAATATGGAAATGTGAAATGGGTTGCCAGAGTTTTAGGGTTGTTCACGCAAGTGACTTGCACGACAGAGACTTGCGCGCCAAAAGTTGCGTGAGAGGGGAGACTTGAGCGCCATCACACAGGGAGTCTAAATACATATAAATAGAGGTCGAACCCTCCTCATTCTATACGATTTCAAACCATAGAGATAATCAGATCTCCCATCACGTAGGTATGGTGGTCGCACAATTGGTGTTGGGTCGCGCAAGTAGAATTTGTGCGCCAGTTATTTGTTGCACACCCAATGTGGTTTGGGTGAGAAAGGTTTTTAGTCACCCATGTTTTTAGATGAAGAAGGGGTTGTCACGCAAGTGGTTTGGTGACACTTTCTTGCCATGTTTTGAAGAAGTGTGATAGTAGATGGTTGTGCGCCAATATCTGTTTGGGCATAAAAGGTTGTGAGTCGTGCAAGTTTGGAGTTGTAGAAGCTTGTATCGCACAAGTGGTTGAGGTGTACTTCTGTGCCAGTTATAACATGTGCACTGAGACTTGAATTCTATCTTGGAGAAGGTGGCCAGGTATGGTTAAAGCATGGAAGTGATTCAGGGGTGCGTGAAAGCTGGACGTTTGCTTGATACCTTCGGTGCAAAGTGACATTTGTCTATGGATGAAAGTTGAACTTCAACAGAGAATCTAAATACAAAAGATGACGTATTCATTAGTGATAATGAAGAGACATAGATGTCTATAAACTATGAGTGGATCCTTTCCAGAGCAGTGAGCAAAGGAAGAGGAAGATGGTGATCCTCTCTACCGGTAGTGAGATAGAGAGAGAGAAATAGGGAGTGACCCTTGGGAAAGCAGCTAGCTGACCCTAAACCTTGTAATGGCAGTGAGCCTAGGAATAGAGGTGATCTAGCCGGATACATTTAATCAGAAGTGTGATTTAGTTGATTTCGTACAACAGCACATCGTTGTTGTATGCTCCTAGGATGTCGCCCAATGAGGGTGAACCAAGTAAAAATCTATGTGTATGCCTACTTACTTCCCTGCATTGCATTTATAGCATCATCATGAGATAAAGAAGAAAAAAGTTGGTCATAATAAACAAACAAGTTAAAACAAAGTGACCCTTGTAATAAAGAGTTCAAGATCTAGTGGGGCAAGATGAATTTTGAAAAAGAATATCCATACCCTGATTCACCCCCCTCTCAGGGTATATAGGCCCCTATTGGAATTAACAATACACAACTAATTAAATTATATGGTGCATCAATACATATATTAAAATAATTCTCAAAAGAAGGAATATTCAATTATTACTATAGAAACTATATAATTTTTTATAATAATAAAAAATTAATATCATTCTAATATCAATAAACAGATTTCTTCAGTTTGTGGTTACATAATTTATAGATAGGAAGTCCCTATGAAAATAACCTCATTGTTTTGTGTAAAAAATATATCCAATGAATCCATATATAAAAATAACATCTATATTCATAATATATTCCTATATATGATTCATCAAGGATGGATATATAAAAAACACCATTCATGTGTTCACATTCTCATTGAATGTTTCATGTAATGTCTGCAAATTACACTTTTTGAATCATTCATACAACTTACCCTTCCAATTTTTTTAATAGTGATTTATATCCTTAGTGATATTTTATATATGTGGGATTATTTAGAATAGATTCAATAATAATGAAAAATTATTTATCAATTTATTTTCTAAAAATAGCCTGCATTAATATTAAAAGATAATTAGAGAATATATTAGTCCAAAATGAATAATTATAATACCATAGAATAAATATCATATATAAAACTATTTCATATAAAAATTTTACCAAATAAAATTCATTTCATACAACCTGAAATAAATATAATCATATTCTAAGTATTTAATTCCATGAAGGTGATTTAACGAGTGATTAATGTGATTAGAAATATAATTTTTATTCTAGGTGTCATTGTTGTGTACATAGCAATATACGAAAATCATTACAGTCTAGTCATTTATCTTTTGAATTAGAATGGGTGAACCAAATAGTGATGGATATTATACTATAATACAATTTGTAAATGAAAATATTTGTTTTTTTATTTTCCCTAGTTGAATCATTTATATTAATGTGGTTATCAAATATATATGTCCATAAAAAGGTGTAAAATTTATTGATAAGAAGAACCTCATGATGTATTGGAAGAAATTTTTAATCACTATAGAATACTATTTTCTATAACCCCATGGTATTAATCATATTATGAATTAAATTATACGGTATTGAATTTATTTTAGACAGATATACTTTTTCACAAGCTGTCAATACATGTGCTATTATAATAATATCTAAAAATGTTATTTTTTTTTTGTATTATTTATAATGATTTAAAGGATTCTTTGGTGTATGGAATGAGATTTAATACTCAAAAACGTAATGTAATATCTATATATGGATATTAAATACATTCCTAGTATAGTATAAAATTTTAGAAATGACATTTTTTATATATTCATGTCGAATCATTAAAAAAATATTGACTGGTTAAGAATAAAAGGGATTGGATGAAGAATTTATACCACTATTTGTTTAAATAATATTCACTAATTCAATTTATCAGATATTAAATTCAATATTTCATTAATGTTATTAATTATTGTACAATAAAAAATTTCAATTGTTATTTTTTTACTTCAAAATTAATTTTATGTGCGTTATTATCATATACTATTACTTCAATATATTTTTAGTGTTTATAGTATAATAAATTTCATTAGATGATGTAATAGGATGTTATTGGAATTTATTATCCACAATAAAAATTATTTTAGTTCATTTTATTGGGTGGAGAATGAATTTATTAGAGTTGAAGCACGGGACCATGGATGGAGAATTGAGGGGATAATTTCCATTCATTATCATTTTCAATATATTAATAATAATCATTTTAATAATGTGATATATTCACTAATTTAAAATAATTGACTATTTTATAAATTCATATAAAATAGTTTCACAATTTATCGATTACATATTTAGGATATTTTTGTATTTTAGTTATCAGATCATTCAATACCATATAATATATTCCACCCATATGAATATTTGTCCCTTATTTCATTTCTAAATTTCCATAAAAACAGTTCCCAATAGATTTAATTTCAATAATAATAATTAAAAATATATCATTAATCATCCTATCATAAATAATATCTAATGAATTTTTGAGATGAAATTTTAATTACATAACTATTAAATAATTGTTTCTATAATTTTTATAAAAAAAATTAATGGTATAAATTAAATTATATGAGATTGTTTGATTAAAACCCACATCAATGACATTCTATTTTTTCAACAAGATTTGAAATTATCTCTTATTTTGGTGGGGTAAATTTGATATAAATAAATAATAAGAATATTTTTATTATATTTTATCACCCTCATAAATCCATTAAATCCATTAGATTTTTTAATCCACATGATTATTATCATTTGACTTACTTTTCCATATAATCATCACACAACTAATAAAAACTACACTTTAAAAGAATATTGATGAATATGAAATTTATATTTCATAATTTAGATCCATTGATAAATAATTATATGATATTATGATCTAGATGATCAATGTGTTAATTGTCTCATAATGACCTCAATTCATAATTACAAATTCTGGGATAAAGGTGGATTTTCAAAATTTTCATGTAATTTTTCATAACCAATGATAAGTTGTTAAGTATTTCAACAAGTTTCTGGACACCCCCTCTCAATTAATTTGGATCACAATCCATAAATTCATTTCATTTCTCTTCCCATTGTGTTTTTAATTGTTTTCTCATTAATCAAACATTGTCTAAAATATGATATTATAGGGTGAAAATTGACATATAATATGCAAAATATATAAAACATCAAATTTGATTGATAAAATATATGAATAAATTTCATTTACATGAATTATAATATTACCTAATATATTGTATTTTGGATTTTAATATTTATTTCATTCCACGAATTAACAAATCCATGATACTATATCCATAATAGTGTCATATAAGTAACATACAACATTTTATCAAAAATTTAAAATAAACATATATAATATTTTTCAATATAATTGTAGGATTATTTTTTTAATTACAGTCATACAAATTATTATATATATAATTTTAAACATTATTTAATTAAATTACAATAGTACTCAAATAGACACATATTATATCTTCATTACATATGTCCACGATATGAAAAAAATAAATGAATAGTTCAAATAAAACATTTATTTAGTGAAGGAAAATAGAAATGAAATAGATACATGAATCAAAATTAATAAATGAGTCAATATTATTGTTAAGGTCCCATAACATCAATATAATATATATTAAAAAATGTATTTTATTGGAATATAATATATCTTTTAGAATATCACATATAATGGAATTTATTAATAATACTTTAAATATTAATACAAATAAAAACATTTTCTTGAAACGTACATTTCCCACTAACCAAATATTTTACTTCCTAGGATATTATATATATGTAAGGAATTGAAGAGTTTTATAATTTATTTCAAATCTTTAATAATATATTATATATACATAGAATATGTTATGGTGTACCGTTATATTAAAACACACACACACACCACACAAGAAATGCTGAGTATAAATGAAATAAAATATAGTATACTATTACAACCTAGAAGTAAAATTTGAGGGTATCTACATGACTAACTAAATTATGAAAATTATATGGTATCAACAGGTATAAAATAAATTCAATTATTATATATCAATTAAAAAATAAAATAATAATCATTTGAAAGAAAAAATGATCTCTAAAACAAACTATATTTTTTAAATAGTGGTATCATAATGCTTTACACATGTACAATAAAATTAATTATAAATAAGTCCAGAAAATTTATTTGAAAAATTGATCAATATTTATTAATTTATCATATAAAAATTATATTACCTTAATATTTTTTTTTATTTTTTAGAATTTAATGAATTTTCATAGAATAGTAAAAATTAATTAATTTTTTTAAATATCTAATTTAATTGAAATTATTTTGAAAATTTAATAGTACCATTATTTTTCCGATATTAATTAATGTAAACTAGGTATTAATTATTAATATTTAATCCAAATTTTTTTACTTTTGAGGAAAAAAGTTATCATATTTTGGTATTACAAATTGGTTTAAAAATATAATTTTTTCTGAAAACAAAATTAAATAAAATAATCATTCTTCATCATAATTAATTATAAAAAAATTAGGAATGATTTATATTATATTTATTTAATAAATATCTATAAATATTATATTAAATATATATATTCATTATTGTTGACCATATATTTAATATATATGAATCTTTATCCTGAAAAATAAATTTCTTAAGAAAGGCTTTTTCGCAACATCATTTTTTTTATTTTAAATTAAATTATACCACATCTATGAAATAATTTTCATAAATTGGATTAAGTATTTCCAATAATTTTAATTAAAATTATCAAATAATTTAAAATTATTTTTTGTTCATATAGAATGGTGAAAACACGGTACACTTTTACTGCTGATAAGGTAAAAAAAATTTACTGGGGGTTTAAACAAAACATATAAGTCATAAAATGAATTAAAAAATTTATGAAATAAATTATATGTAAACATATAGTACTTATACAATATAAGTATATATAATGGTCCATTTTTATCCTTTTTTTGCATAAAACATGAGTATATATATTTTTTATTTTGAATAAAAACATCTGTGCCACACACCTAACTTATAAAAGGCAACCCCACTATTATCCTTTCTACACCTCTAGGGTTCTATGGATTAGAAAAACAATGAAACCATAGCTTCATTAGTTATATACTAATGACCTATAGGACCTGTTTTGATCTCTAATCCAACTTAATTAGTATTATTATTCTATCCTAAAGAACCCGCCTGAAGAAGAGGTATAGTGCGTAGCCTCGAATTTTTATTTGGTTTATTTTTTCACAAAATTTATATAATATTAAATTAATATTATATAATTAAAATAACTATTTAATGTATACAACAATGTTAATATTTTAATTTAATAACCAAAATCCATCTCATCTACCACAAAATGGGAGATGAACCAATTAATTATGTTTACGGGGGACTACATCCCCTTAAACTGATGAAAATAATGTTTCATCATCACATATAAATGGTTTCTATAATGAATTATTTCATTTATAAACATATATATATATATGACAGTTTTAACATAAATATACTTCAATAAATATTTTATCACATATAAATTCATAATTTTTATTTAGTGGGGGATAATATTACATTTCCCATGTGTACAATGAACTATAAAATCACAAAGTGATGTGATTTATTTTCCACTAGTTCTTTACATTGAAGGAAATGAAGATAATGTTAATGAATATATATATTTATATATTGTAATAATATATTATATAATATATATAAAAATTAAAATACAATAAATTGTTTTATTTCATACCTTTCCACTGACTAAAAATTGAAATTTTATTAATGTGTACACGTGGACTACCACCTCAATGAACCGATATGATTCTATTTTCAATAGCGCAACACTTGGATGACATATCCATGAGTATATAATGAAATAATACGATATTTATGGTATTAATATAATACTAAAAATTTAAAATAATATTTATCTTCTTTGTATAATGACTGTTTAAAAAATGGAAGTGTTACTCATGCGTAAGTACATCTTACCAGCTACGTGATTTTACCATAGTTCATTTTTCAAAAACATAATTATTTATCTTTATTTAAAATTTAATATTATGCTAAAAAATATTATTTTATTATTATTATTATTATTATTATTATTATTATGGATTGATGGCCACTTTTACCACAGTCAACATACCATGGCTGTTCAGAAACAACATGTTATACATCTTGAAAACAACCAATGTGTGATTAAATGAATAAGTGTTTAAATATTTAAATAAAATCAATAAAATATTGTTTTCTGTACAAGGTTTAAAGTAAATTTTTTTTGAAATAATATTATTGATTTATGTTTATTATACATGTGTTAATGGATATATATAATATTCATTAAATCACAATAAAGGACATCATCTCAATTTTTTTTCAGTGAGGAACATTTTACTATTGTGAATATAATTCATTTTATATGATATATATATACACCACATTTTAAATTTTATATCATGGGACCTTATTAATTCATTTTTTATGCTTCGAAATGGAATTATTTAGCTTAACAAATTAGATGTGAAATTTAACAATTGATAAAGTGATTCTTAACAATATTTCCTTTTATAGGGTTGTAACTATTCATAATTTACATTATTATAATTTATTTAGGTGATTTGATCTATATTTTTATTATTATATATTAATTTTTTTGTATTTACATTTGCTACACATTATCTCTCCACTGATTAACTATCAATTCAATGATATGATATTAGTATATACTAAATTTTAGGTGATATATCGTGAATATAATTTTTTAGTGATATTTAATATATCATTTTATGTTATTATTTAATTAGGTTATGATTGAAGAGTTACCAAACCTGGAAAAGGTTTATGTCACAATCTCAATTATTTTAATGATGTTCTCGATCAAGCTTTTATTGAAGGAAATCAATTTATATTATATTATAGAATAATATTTATTTTTTATCCATTTGTTATAAATGTAGCTGAGACTTTTTATTTCCATTTTCTGTAATATTGAATAAATAAGTATCTACAATATTTTCTATATGTGGTAGTAATCATGTAATTTCTTTAATATTAGATATATTTAACTTACATATACATGTTTTATAAAATTATTGAAAATATTTTATTTTCTATAAATAAATTTTTTTATAATGTAATTTTACCTGGCCTTTAAATTTTTTAAAATATTAAAATCAAATTTTTTTATCATTTTCAAAATAGGTCACATCTGACTCGATTTACACAATTCATAAAAATGTGTATTTTATTTAACATTTATATCACTAAAAAATATTAATTATATTTTAACAATTATATTATTTAAGGTATCATTTTTAGTTTTTGATGTATATTTTCAAATAAAAATATTTAACTTTCGTTATATAAATGTTTAGATATAAAATATTTTTTCAAAATGGAAAGGATATGTTCCTCTCAAAATATTCCTTGTAATCATTAAAAATATTCTATCAAATATGACATTATTTGATGTCACTATATATGTTAGTTTTATAATCCTCAATATTGTTTTTAATGATTTATAATGTTAATTTAATTTATCAATCTCAGCACCTCAAGATGTTACTAAATAAACACTTCAATATATAAAAATTAAAACATCCTTATTCTTTCTCTGGATTGGTCACATTTGTTCCATGTCGATATTCTTATATCCCATTTATATTTCATGGGTTTTTAATATTATTAAAGGAATAATTGTTGATATAAGGGTTTTAAGATGATATTTGAGCCTCTATGTTTTTTATTATGTTATGGTTTTTGAAATTTTATATTAATATGGTTGGTTATTTTACAAAACTATGATTGGTGTCTACATTATTAACCAAGTAATGTAGTTTCCATGATAAATCAAGAACATGTGGTTTGTGATAAACCATGACTTTGTTGATCTATGGTATCCCACCAATAAATTTGGCATGGAGGTTGACCATATGGTTATTCCAATTGTATGGTTGAGGGATATAGGGACATGGAAATGATGTCACAATATTACTTACATGATTTAGTTCTAATTATTATAGGTTTTTATGGATTCCATTGAACAAGATAAAAATAAAATTTCTCATGATTATTAGTTATTTTGAATCATCACATTAATGAAGATTTAATCCAAGGTAAATTATAAATGATCTATATATTGATGGATATGGATATTATTATATTATTATCATATAATTTGATTATGTCATAATACCCATATTTACATATTATTCTCACTAATGAGATTTAATTTTCATACTCATGTTTACCATTACTAGGAAATTTTTTTCCCCATTATTATTTTTATTATCCCCAAGATTGTAATTAAAAATGATAAATATATTTTAATTTAGAAAGGCATATAACATTATTAGTTTTGTGGGATATGTGGAATTCTTAATATAAAACTTGAAAAGATGGGTATAGTGGGAAATATACGCACAATAATTCAAGGGTATTGTTTATATATTTTTTTCTAAGATATATAAAAAATAATCATAAATGTTTATGAGTAATTTATGTGATCTTATAAATATTTATATTTTTTTGAGGATGTATGTCTATTAGTGGGTAACATTTATTAATATTAGAGTGACAAATGTGAAGAATGTTTTTTCGCACTAGGTCTACATAAGCGGGTTTGGGGATACGATATTTGGTATCAAGGAAAGGTTTAACTAAATATTATTTTTAGTATATTTTAATGTGATTTGGTCATTAGATTTATAGATATCATCATAGGTCTATAATATTATGGTTGATAAAAAATAACAGATACATATATACCTATTGGTAAGTATTATGTGGTGATATTTTACTGTGATTAATGACATCTCAGGAGAAATTTTGTTTGGTTAATGTATATGTAATTTTTTTTTATTTTCATTTAGGACATAACAGTTATTGAATAAATGTTTTGAGGAATTTATAACCTTCAACATTTATATGATCTTGGATATTGAGGTAATTATGATAAAAACAAGTTCTATATGATTGATAACAGATTGATCTAAATGTGATTTGGTGAAAAAGTTATTATTATTATTTTAGTAGAAGTTAATAAAAAAAATGGTCATATAAGATGAAATCTATAATATATCATTAGATGTTAAAAAATATTCAATGTTATGGTTATTGAATTTTTTAGGTTATAGATTTATTTATTTAAGGAATTATATTTTTGAGTATTGGGTATTACTATGGAATTTTGTATATTAATGTATCAAATAATCATATGATAGATTATTAATATTAAGAAGCATATAATAATATGTTAAACATTTTTGTGTTGGTTATTGTCAGTAGACTCCAAGAATAGACTAGTTTCCCCTTTTATGGTAATGCATTTCTTTTACTGTTAAATTTAGTTCTTCATGTTTATAAAATTCATCTCTAATAATCATCATTTATAAAAATATATGTTACTATTATGTAAAATAATAAAATAATGAAATTAAGAAAATCTATTCAGATTATTTCTTCATTATCTTAGGCAATAAGGTAAATAAATTCCTCAACTATATGAAAAGAAACTTTAAAAATATTTTCTTACAACCATTATTTATAACGAAATAATTAATCTTTTACACAACTCATTGTTTTACTGTGTTATGGTTGTGACTTTCAAATTTTTATTATATGTATTTTGAACAATTATCTCTCTTAATATACATCAATATTATTGAATTATACATTTCTTTTATGTCCTTATATTTTTTTCCAGTAATTTTTTCCTACATGGTAACCAAGTAATGAAATATTCTAGATGTCATTATTGTTGATGTTTGTGTCCTATAACAAAATATTTTTAAATTGATTACAAGTATATTCAATTTATTAAAAAATGAAAATAAATCCTATTACATATTTTTCATTATTCTCTCTTATAGTGGTTTAATAATGTCTGAGATCATACATCACATTGATAAGTTCATAGTAGATCCCATCCATGATGAGATCCTTGATGTACTATGATTTTATTTAAAATTATTCATTTTCTATTTTGTAGCATACTATAATGGGACGAATATTATATAATATGTTTTGTTCCACTACTCATGAGTAGTTAATCTTTATTATGATTAATTTTAGAAATTGTAATATTCACTATGGGAGATTATATCAATAGACATTCTAGAAATAATTCACCATTTTTTGGATTCAATAGATATTACTATCTTTGTATGTGTGTAATGGTACTAACACATAATATGACCATAAATAGGTTTCATTACTCGTGATCTTAGATTTTTTTGAAAAAACTGGTGAAGAAATATGATCTCATTGAGGTTAGGTACATTGGGTTTATCAAAATTTACATGCCATTACCAGATATTTCTTGGATGTATTTCCCTATCCCATATTAATAGAAGCTAATATCTAGATACTATCATTATAAAATAACCATCACTAAGAATTATATGGTCATTGTGTAATTATATTTTTATTTACATTAGTCAATTAAATAAGTATCATGTTTATAGGATGATTACATGGATTTAAAACCTTCTTTAGAAGAAATTGTGATAAAAAGAATATATTACACACTAATCAATTAAATATGGTAGTTAAAAATACTAATGAATGTTATTTATCATTAGTTAGACGAAACCTTTATATATTTTAATTTTAGGAATTAGGTTGGCCTTCATAATTCTATTGAGAAGGAATCCTATAGGGTCACACACAATGTTTTTCTGATGATATCGATTATATTCTATATGAATTTAATTAATTGTATAAATATTATTTTCAAGATAGAGGGATAATTATATTCATGTTTTATCCATAGTAATTTTTTTTAAATGAATATGTTATATTAACTATTTATATATGTAGTCAATAAATTATAGGTGACTTCAAATAGAACATGATAGTGTCTCATGGAAATTAATTAATTTACGTTGTTGTTAAATAATAATTTTTATTATGTTTGACGGTCCATAAAAGAAATTAATAATAAAATTATTATTGTAATTATGTTTCATGGAATTTATTAAATATAATAATATTTTTTAAAGTCTAATAAGAAATTAAATAATCTATTAACATAAATAATATCTCTATAAATAGATGTTTATTCTTATTGTGTAATGCATAAAACATCGAAATTAGAATTTTTTGAGATCAACGAATTATCTCTTGAATCCTTCTTCTCTCTACATCTCATGAATGATAAATGAGAGAGATATTCATTCATGACCAATGGATGAGAGATCAACATGAATATTACAACACAATCAATTCCCTATGCTACCACTCCAATATCAGTTTTCCTTACTAAGTGATTAATGGGGAACATGTCAATCACCGCTAGAGGAATTCAATCCTTATTACTCACTATGAAATAATGGATCTATGAAAGGTTCTTTTTGGATGATCAAAATATACTTCAAGGAAATAATACTCATTTCTAGTAATCATTTCATTATATATTTAAAAAGATGATTATAATTTTGAGGTGAAATTTACTCTATTTGAGTTTTAGGAAACTCAATATTATATAATATTTACATATATCTTAAGAACCATATGATTATGTTTTGAACATAACCAACATGTGGTATCCAGGTTGGGTACTGTAAAATTTTATATAAAAAATCAATCATTAATCCATACACAATTGTGGTTTAATTTTGATTTCATATAATTCATTCGTTAATATGTTTTGAAATACATGTTATCAAGATATTAAAAAAGTTCATTTAGATTGTAGTTATTATAATGGTCTTATAATAGATGAATAATGGCTTGATATTCAACCGGAAATTGTCACCATTTAGGCGGGTAATATAAGGTTACATGTTGCATAGATGGATACACATTGTGTACCTTATTACTCGGCACCTAGCTATGCCACATGATACATGGAATGCCAAATAGTTATTACACATGTGTTGTGTTGTTTATTAACCAACCAACCTATAACACATTATTCCGATTGCACAGTGTGTATATAGTGTATCCTCCATGTAGTATACCTGGGGTATCTGTGTAAATAACACAGTCAATGTGGTAATCATGCATGTTTAAAATTAATAATAATGATAAACTAGAGCACTTGAGTGTTACATGTTCTATATGAAGTGCACACACATGTAGAACATCAATTACCATGATTGAGATATTTTTTAACTACATCGACATATTATATAGATAGATATCATTAGAGAATAATTTAGTTTTCCTGGAGGCATATTTCATGAATTATCTTTCCCAATAACATTATTAGTATGTTGGAGGGATCTATAGGTATGTGGAATTCATACAAAAATATGTGTAGGTGGCCTACTCATGCCCTATTATATGAACTATAAATACTCTGAAGACATAATGGATAATTTCAATCACACTAATTAAGATTAAACAAAATGTAGTTGGAATTTATAGGCTAGGTAATTTGATTTAGTCAACACAGAAATTCCCCAAAGTGTGTGACCCTACTATATGTCTACAAAGAACCTATGGATGTAGCGAGATTGTACATGATGTTCAGCATCCCAATTATTGGATTAATTAATTAAATTAAATTGATAATTTTAGAATAGAAACCATTTTACATTGATATTAATGTTATGTTATCTGTTATTTAAATAAGTAGATTAAATAATTTTAAATGTTCAACTACATTATTATAATTAATCTGAAACTATTGGATCAGAATTTTATTTTCTATTAATGAATTAATGATGGTTGTATCCAAATAAATTAAAATGGTAATTTTAATGAAATTTAATTGATCCATCAATTAGTTAATTAATTAACTAATGCAATACTTTTAATCATAATAATAATGATAAGATACATGTAATTAGGGATATACACTTACTTGTTCATATACATTGAATGTGTCAATGTTCATGATCTTGAAATTAACCAATTTATGGGTTCGAATTAATTTATTAATTTTTTGGTTTGATGTTATTTATTAATAAATAAAATTTGATGGAATGTTAGATGTCCATCACACCCTTATTATGTATGAGATATCATTCTGGGGATATTTTTGTATTACCCTTTACGCATTACTTTAGATATTTTCACCTAAATATGAGATATAAATAAAGGAGATTAAAAGAGATTCCAAAGGCCGGTGGTGAAGGTTCAAGAATGAACTATACTGATTACAACTAAGGATTTACAGAGGCTAATAAGTGAACTTTTTTACTCATTCAATTACCCTAAATATGAATTATTTCCCACAAGTTATATGTTGATTTAATTTATGCTAATTAAATCAAATATTAGATAGATTTCTTGAATGTTTCATTTAGTTAATTTTTAATTTATTCCCAATGAATTATTACTATTTTACGGATCCATGATCTTGATCAAATAAAAATAAGAATTAATTTTCAATGAATGAATTGAAATAAATTAATTCTGGATAATGGGTTTTATCAAGCATTATTAATTAAGAATGTGACATCCACATAATATTACTTTTAGTATAACGTGTAAAACAAGGTAAAATATATTAACAAATAATGAAAATATAACATGTAAATATTATTTCAGACACTGTAATCTATTAGTTGATAAGGATTAAAATCATTTTATCTAAGCATTTGAGCGACCCTCACAAGGAAAAATACATTTAACATGGATTTATTATAAAGGTTATGTGTTGACAACACCATCTAACATCATTATATGTATATCTCTCTAGATATTATGTAACATAGAGGCCAGTGATGAGGAATCCATGTCAGGATATCATGGAAAGGTATTCCACTCAATGGATCAAGGAACTACAATCAAATAGTTTGAAAAAACTACACCTCTTGAATAACTTCATGTAGATTGAAAATTTCTCATTGAGGGAAAAAAGAAAGGGAATATAGATCCATTCAACTAGAATGTCCAGGAATGTAAAAATTGTTAGTTTAATGGTGAAGGATGTAAAGACATGATAAAATAGTGAAAGACTTGATAAAATCTGTTAATTTACAGTTTCTAAAATAAATTTTGTATGCAATAAAAGTACAAATAATTTTCACTTTTAATTGTGAAATAAAATTACGAATTCATCATCCACACTATCTAATTGATCTATGTTGAAGTAATAAAATCTCCTCTAAAAAAGTAACTTACAGAAGTGATTCAAATACCTTATACATGTTTATCTCCATGAACTAAAATCTTAATTGTTTTAATCCTGAAGTCTTGATCACCCATTCAATAGTTATGTGATAAAGTGTTCATTTTTTAGAAAAATATAGGATTAATGTTGTTGATGTTCAATGTAAGATGATTATTAATGACTCATGATCTCATTAGGTATCCAAAAGAATGGATTTTAATTTCATGATTGAGAACATCTCTTGTGTTTTACATGATATATCATGACATAAACAATTTAATATGTCCAAGGTTCTCATCCTATGAATCATTACTGTGTTCCCCTTTAGGGCCATATGTAGTGATGATCAATGACTACATTCAGAACCAAGATGTTATCAGTTTCGAACTCATTGAATAGTTGGGAACTGATCTCATGTTTTCATTGATACCATAGATCTTCTCCAATTTTATTGTAAATCATAATGTGAATATCATTGAGAAGCCACTTCTAGATTATCTTACTCTCAATGGATTGATATATATGATACATAGCATGGAAACAATTCCATACATAAGGTGATATATTGAAATGGTAAGGAAGAGAGATCTAATTACAATGAACAATTATTCCATTCCATTATGAGGAATATTAAGGGAAAAGAAAGCGTACAATATACCATATTTTCATAGGAAGAAAGAAGAGTTGTTGGATGAAAAAATACACACTCCCAAGAAGGAAAGCGGGCGATTCTCGTGTATTAGGTATCAAGAATAGTTTATTTCTTCAATAAATTATTTTTATGATATAGCTTTGGGTTCTTAAATATATATTAAAATATATTAATCACATTGGTTGGAAAAAGTTTTTCAATTGGATGTATATCTACGAGTAGTCAACAGTGAAAAATTTTCTGCTCCATCTATATGTGGAAACCACCTAACATTACAGAAATGAATGATCTTGGATTTAAAGGGTTGTAATTACGTTCTTTAACTTTCTATAAAAATTAATAGCTGGATATTAACATTGTAACAACCTGATATTTTTTTCAATTTTTTCTTTTTTTCGACATCATAAGTTTCAAAAAAATCATGCTTAAACAAAAACATGATATAAAATTAAATATTTTTATTTTATATTTTTTTATAACCTAGGTGTTTAATTATTGGAAATGAACATAATTAAAAAATTTTAGCAATAATAATTTTATATACATTCAATCCCATAGATTTTATAAGAACACATCAAATTTATTTCATTAACATGCAATATTTTTCAAAACATATTTTTTCCATGTTATAATGAAGAATATGTTTTAAATATAAATTTTCTAAATTTTTAAATTATATTTTAAAAAATAAATATTATTTATGAAATCAAAATATCACTTTTCACTTTGGATAAATTATTTTTATTTTTTTGATAATTTGCATTTTGACGAATAATAATGTGAAAATTGGAATAATAAAGTGACCATTATGGATTTTCATATAAAAATAGAATATTAACTAAATTTATGGATGTATAAATATAATTATGTAATTTTATACATGGTAAAATTATAGAATTTTATCATTGAATTATCAAATAAATGGTTTATAAATTATTAATTATGTGGTGATATATTTATAAAACATAAATGATAATTTTCCTTTTAAAAATTAATATAACGATGTAAAAGAAAATTTATCATAATTTTTTTTGAAATATTAATATTTTTTTCTTATAAATATTATATAATATTATTACACAAAAGATAATTTTTGAAAATTTTCTACAAACATATATAATATTAAAATTGTTATTTCCTTAATAAATTATGATTTCAGCATAAAACTAAAATTTTAAAATTTAGAAAATTATTTTAATAAAATTGAGTGAATTTATGAATTCTAAATATAAAAAAATAAAAAGGTTTATTTTTTTGGGATTTTATTAAAATAATATAATTATTTATTAATAGAGAAATATGTTAATTTACAATATATATTAATTTTATGATAAATACAATATACCCTAAGTCATTAATGAGTTAAGCACCAAAATATATAACACAATACCATTACTTAAATATATTTTAGGATAATTATCAAACTGTTAGTAATCTTGAGAGAAAATAACAAACAAATGAATAAAATATTCAAAAAATAGCCCTCTCCTTCTCTGTAAATACCAAACATCACCACATCTTCTATTAGGACAATCCATGACTATTGACATATATATATAATAACAAATACTATAAAAAAGCTACCCCACATTCAAGAACTAATTTTCTTACCAAACTAAAAAAACCATTCCCCTTAAAGATGTTCTCGACGATGAAAATTTAAGGTCTAAAAATCCTCATTCCTTTTATCTTTTTGTATTTCAGTTTATTTTATTTTCTTGTTATTCTCTTACCACCCCTATCAAAAGTGATATGAAAACACTATTATCATTTATATGATATTATAATATAATTTTAAGGTACTATCCATCATAAAACTCCATTCATTATTTCTTTTATTCATTAAATGGAAACATTTATTATGATGTGTTAATTTACTAACTTCATCGATGATGCATTTTCATTTTACATTAACTCCTTCAAGGATTGTCAAAAAAATAAATATTGGATAAAAATATTTATAATACATATTATACATTATTTTATATTAATTAACATGTATACATATTTGATATTAATCAATAAGGAAAAACTATTTTTTCAAGAATAAATTACCACCAAATTGATATAAACAATTACCATTAACGTTATATCTTATGAATAATCCTCATAACAAATATATATATATATAAGGCAATTAAATTTTTTTTCATATTTTACATTTATGTGTAATAATAATGATTTTACATAAACATCATTACTTATAAACAAGTGAACCAAACACGAAATCCATGAAAATCAACACTCTATAACGATGAAGTTGTATTATTTAACTCATCAAAAAAAACATAATACCAATATAATGAAACAAATTAATGAAAAAAGGATTTTAATAAATTTATTTTTTTATTAAATTTGATTATTATTATCATTTATGTAAAGTGAAGAACACTTTCAGACATAAGGTAAGGGTTTCTTCTTGAATATCACTTTTGATTCCGGTTATGCTTAATCAATTTACAAAAAAAAATTATTTCTTCATTATTTTTATATACATATTATAAATTATGTTTATTCATTCTCAAATCATGTATCCATTTAATTTAAACATTCATTTATATGTAAATATATGTTTTTTAAGGTCACATTATCAATTAATTACGACATGAAAAATTGATTAATGGAAATGTCCCAAATTCTATGCAATTTCAAATTACACTCCATAATCTCTTTTAGGAAACCAATACTTTTATAAAATTTCTATTTTTTCAGGAATATATAAATGCTTTCATTTTTGGTTTTATAAAAACAATTATGAAAATTACTAATGATTTTTTCCAAAATAAAACATCATTCAAATGTAAAAATGGTAATTATGTAAAAAAATTATTGATGATTTTTTAGGAATTTAAATCTATTTGAACGCCTCTATTTATAGTTATTATATATTCATATTTATATATTATGATTTTTAGCTACCATATTTATTAAATGGTTTATGTTTAGTTTGACTGTCAATGTGTTATCTTTATATCATTCACTATATTACCCATACTAGTTAGTCATTATGTTTACAGATTGGGGAATGTTATTTAAATTTCAGATATATATGTTGTTCATGTTTAAACCCATTAATCTGAAGTATTAATTGATCATAGAATTTAATAAGTGTGAACCCTATATCTCATATATACTTTAGTATGTCTCATGAGGAAAAATAGATTTGGCCTTTGTTGAGGCCTTTCCGATTTTCTAATATGTTTTTTGAAGGTCATAATTATTTTAAGTTGTTTTCGAAAATTCCATGATGGTATGTTTCATATGATTGGGAAAATAATTCCCTAAAAAATTTCTATTAATTGATTATACATAAGAATATTTTATTAGTATAATATTTGTGTTTAAGCGTCATTCTCATGAGAATATTTACAATAAAATATTTATTGATATTTTAACAATGTCATTTCATGTTCATGATTACATTTAAATGAAACATGTTATCAATATTTCATTAAGTATTATTGTTTATATTATCTTCATTTTTATTACTTACCCATATTGAGAGTATGCCCTCCCCCATTTTTTTATTTCTTATTTTCCCTATGATATGTAGTTGAATATTATGAATTACTTAGATATATAATAATAGAGTTTTTCGGTTTTACCAATGGGGTGTCTATTTTTATATATTTTAAAATTAAAATTTAAAACTAATGTATGTAATCTAGATTCTCCAAAACAATAAAATTATCTCAACATTTTTTTTATGGTCTTCTACCAATGAAAATGAATTTATATAATACAAAGACACATATCTAATATAGGTGTGGTCAATGAATATGGTTTTTGAGGATGTTTAATATTCATTTATTAAATTGTCTTTAGAAAAAGTATTTTAGAGAACATAAACCTAAGATAAACATTTTGGATAAGCATAAGAGAACTTACTAAAATTTTGGTGATGTAGAGATAATATGGGATTTCATAGCAATATATCACTACATGAATACTATAAGTTTATGTTGTTCTGGAACTGATGTACCTTGGAGTATGAACTCTGACTGTGTATTCTGTGGCTAACATAAGGTAACATGGTACATGATAATGGGTCATTTAGTGGAGCAGGTTTGACAATCTTGGGGGATATTCATAGGATATTTCACATTATCTTTACAATCCATTATGATGTATTTCAATGTACGTATAACCCAATGAAACAAAGATTATGGTTATGAGAATATATATTCATAAACTTAAAATAATTCTTATGTATCTATTTTGTTTGGGATTATATATAATAATTCATAACATAATTTGGACTATAACATTATTTTGAAATGGAACATGGAGAAATGAATAGGAAATGTATCATGATACATAATCCAAAGCCTAATATTGAACATTTACTTGATGGGATTAATATAGTATTTTGATGGGAACTATTATCTTATACATTGTCATCACATGAGAAGATAATATCATGTTATAAGAAGATGTAAAATGAATTATCAATATATTATGGTTTCGTTGGGATTTATAAGAACAATAGTACAACTACAAAAAAGTTATACAATATAATGAATATAAAAAAAGTATTTCCCCACTTGTGATAATTGTGAATAGAAGAACCTGTGTAATTTATTAAATGAAATGGGGGTTTTCTATACTGTGGAGTGAAGTACCACCAGGATTTTAATTTAATGTATATGAAAAATATTGATTATATATAATGCTTCACCTCTAATAATATTGTTTACTACACAAATCAATGTCTCATGGTTTAAATGAATATACATAAATGTGGATAATAGATCATTTTAAATATTATTTCACTAACTAAAATGAAGAGAGATTTTTAATATTCACTTGTTTGGCTTATAGAATTGTGTTACTCTATTATTTCATAAAAATAATATGGTTATATGAATCATGCGATATAAAAAGACTGCAGTACATCTTTATTAAGGAAGATCAAGTATGGGATAAATATATCTGATAATCAAGAGAATTGATTCTATTTTTAGTTGATATTTTTAAAAACACATGTCTTGATAATGTAAACCCTGAATATGTTCATGAAGTTGAAATAATAACAAAATATATGTTAATGGGGTAGTACTAGTGACCATGAATGTTGTTTGTGATTTGATTTTTTAAGTAATATTATCAAAAACATGATATTTTACTCTTGAATGAATGCATGTTTTCAAAAGGATTAATGATTATTGTGGATTTCATATAATGGTTATTTGGAAATAAGAGTTATAGTATTTGGGGAATATTATTTTATATTCAAATTTTAAATTTAGTTCCCTTCCTTATAATTTAATGTTCATTGAATATGGAAATATATTTCTAAAAATGAGTTTCAATGGTAGGTACATGAGGAATGGATCAAGATAAAAATTGGAAATTATGGTTCATTGATTACATATTATAACCTTATTTTATTTAGTATTTATTTAATGGTTGAATGAATGATTTAAGTATCATATGATTTGTTTAATGTTCTTGAGGCATGAAAAATCTATATTGAGCATTCATTTTCGGGAGTAAGGGGTGATGTGAAAATAGATCTATAGACAATCAATGTATAAAATAATACTTCTCTCATGTTTTTATAAAGACATTGAAATAACCCCTCAAGTCAATGAAATATTTTAAGGAATGATAATGTTATCCTATAAATTTTTTTCTGATAATTCAATGACAGGTTAACTGATCAGGAATTTACGACATAGTGAAGGTTAACTATGAAATTATCACATTCTCTATCACTATCCATTAGAATTTGATTTTTATAATATTTTTTATTTCCATATTTTTTACTTTTCACTACTGATATCTTTTTCCAATTCGTAGTTTTTTTGTCAGCTTTGAAATAATATTTCCCTCATATTAAGATGAAATTTTATTGACCATATTTATGATGTGGTTTTCCATAATGGAATATATAAGTATCAACCAACTATTTTGTGATGTAAAATAAAACATTTTGTGGAAAAAAGATATTGAAGAGGGAGTATGGAACACAAATACATTTTATGTTACCATTGTTCTTAAATTTAATTTCAACTTCAACATAGGTTTCATAAAGAACAACTATTAATGGAACAATGATATAATAATAAATATTATTCTTTTTGAAGATCCATTATAACCTAGGAGTTAAATTTTTGGGAATGAATAGTACTATCCAAATTATGAAAATTTATAAATTATATACATTCATTAGAGTTGATTTTGTAACAATCATTCCAATTTTATGAATTAAAAGGCTATATTTTTCTAAAGTAATATCCTGCCCATTTTAATGGAGATATTGTTTTAAATATAATTGATGACACTTTTATAAATTATATTTGAAAAAATAAAAATAGTTTTTAATGAGTTAAAAATTATTTACTTTAATCAATTTTTTGGTATTTTGCTGATAAGTTTTATATTTGATAAATTGTAATACAAATTTTAGAATTGTAATATTATCATTAGGAATAGTAATATGAACAATTTAATTGTAACTATACCTATGGACTTATAAATAATATTTTAGAAATTATAATTCGTAATATTATATATTTATATAACAGTAAAAGAAAAAAATGTTTTAGAAATTTATAATTATATGTAGACATATTTATAAAACCTAAATTCTTAATATAAATTTTATAATTAATTTAATGATTTAATAGACTATATATTCTAAAAAAATTATTCAATAAATAATATTTTTTGTCTTATTATTATTAGATATTATTAACAGACAATATTTAATTTATGAATGTTACATAAAATTAGTTACAAAATTAAAATTGGTATATATTGAAAAAAATATTATTGTAATTTAAAATTTTAATTTCTTTTATTTAGAAAAAAAAATTAATAAAATAGTGGACAGTTTATAATTCTAAACATTAAAATGTAGTTATGTTTTTTCATTTTTATAAAATATGTGAATTTTTATGAATATTGGAATACGGTATATGTACATTATAAGATAAATACACTATCAAATCGGTCATTATTTTTTAAAGAACCATAATAGAGAAAAATCATTCATTAGGTTTATATATTTGATGATAATTCTTTAATTATTAATTTTCTTGAGAAAAAATCGCAATCAAATGATTAAAATTTTGAAAACCCCCCACAAATCGTCTAAAAATACCACCCCTCATCACATATTATATTCACACCATCCTATTCCAGAGAATTGTCTAAATTATACCCCACACCCTTACCAAACCCCAACCCAACATTCTAGAGATCCATGCCTCAAATAATTCCCATAACCAATCCCTTTATGGATATTCTAAAATAATAGAATTCAAGATGTCAAATTCCATTTTCTTTTCTTTTATTTTCAATTGAATTTGTTTTATTTTCTTCTCATTCCCACTATTCACCAATCCAATGACACATGATAACCGTATTATAATATATATAGTGTATCTGTATCCAGTTAATAGAATATCCATCATCTAAATCATTTCTCTCTCTTGTATTCTATAAATAAGTGTATTGCTTGTGATATGGTAATTAACTGATATCATGGATAATGCATTCTAATTATACATTAACGCCTTAAAGGATCATCATAAAACCATAATTAGGGTTAAAAATTATTTAATAACATTATATATTATTTATTATTTGAAAAATAGTAAATATACATAATATTAAATAATAAGAAAAAACTATTTCGTGATGATCGAAAAACAAAACTAATTGATCGAAATAATTATAATTAATGATCAATCTAATTATTCATCCACATATCTAGAAAAGAATAATATATAAAACAATTAAATATTTTTTAATTTCATTTATAACAAATATGGTGAATTACATCCATTTTAAAATAAAATCATTATATATAAACAAATGAACTAAATATGAAAACATCCAAAATGAACGCTCCCAAACTACCAAGTTAAACTGTACAACTCATCAAAATGTCCATAAAGTAATATAAAAAAACTCTAATGAAACAGATAATTGTATAAGTGATTCATCATTAATTAATTTATTTTATAAATTTTATTATCTAGGATGTTAAGGTCAGGTGTAGAAAAACATTGGATATAAGGTAAGAATTACATCAAAAATCTCCACTTTCATATAGCATATGCATTTCCCTCGATACACAAATGTAATTCTTTATTAATATTTTATAAATCCAAAAATATTCTATTTATACTTTCCAAACATATGTATCCATATAATTTCATCGTTCTATTATAGGTAAATATATCTTTTTCCGGGGATTCAATCATAGTTCTTCATGATAAGCATACATAATTAAAGGGACATTCCCAATATCATACCCATTTTCAATTACCATCCATAATCTATTAAAAAACATTATTTTTGTTGAAATATCTATTTTTTCTTTAAAAATTCTGTTTTTTTTCATTTTTATTTTATACAATCAATTAAAGAAAATTAATGATATTTTTCCAAAATACATATTTGTTATAAAGTAAACAGGGTATTTTCATCTAGAATTCCTCAATTATTTTATTTGAGTATTTTCATCTTCTTCATCAAATATGTTGAATATTATTCAAAATATATATTTAAAAATAAGTATATTTATCTATATTATTTTATTAATTGTTTTATGAATAATTTTACTTTTGATGTGCTTTCAGGATATCATTCACTATGTTACTCAAAATTGTTAGTGATTATGTTTAAGAATTGGGGAATGATATTTACATTTCACACACACACACACACATATATATATATAATGTTAAACTCCTCTTATTTGAGGAATTCATTTTACAAATATTGTAACGAGTGGGTCATTCTCTTTCCCCTCATTGCATCAGTTGCTCTCATAAGAAAAAAATGATATGGATGAAAACGACGCCTTCCAATTTTCATATATATTTTTGGTTTGGGCCTTAATAGTTTTAAGATGTGTTGAAAACGAATTGACAAGGTATTTCAGATGTTAGGTATATTCATTTCCTCATAATTATATTATTAATTGATTATCCATGTTAATATTCAACTAGTAAAATATCTATGGATAATTTTCTTTCTCATGCGATTATTTATATAATATTGATTATTATTCTTTTATCCTTTCCATATCTTGTTCCAATGTAGTTAATGAGAATCTATGGTCATCTCTTTCTTAGGTTTTATTTTTCCCTATGATATGATGATGAATATTATGAATGACTTGTAAGATTAATCTGTGAGGTTTTTAGTTTTACCAATCGAGTTTATAACTTATTATCCCATTAATATTGAAATGTATTGTTCATATATATATAATATGTATTCCAAAACTACTAAAAAGATCAGTCTATAGTGATTCAAGTCTTCTATCTAGGACAATTAATTAAAAAAGGCATTGAATTTGGGTTATTGGGGTGAGGGAAATTACAAACATTATATAAATGGATTAATTTTAATATTAAAATATATTTGTTTTTTATTTTGTACATTTAACCATTGTTATGGTATAATGAAGTTATATAATATTCTTTAGGTGTTTGATAAAAAAAACCATGTAATGGAAATTGATAATGAATGTGCCTAAAAAGACTAATTCCACACCTTACTATTGTAACACTATGAAGTTCGTGGAACCACTATTTTCATTAATAAATAATACCGTTATTAGTATTTTGATTCTTTTCAACCAAGGTGATTTGGTCTCTACAAAAATGTTTACAAGTTAAAGAGACAAAATACCCATTTAAGGGAAATACTGATTCTTCCAAATAGATTCTGGTATAAGTTCTTAAAGACGTTTTTGGAACTTTTACAATATAGGAATGGGTGTAATCATATATAATATCAAATATTGATTATTTTATAAGATAGTGATAAGTTTATATAATGAAGTATAACTCATATTTATTTGATAAATAAATGTAATACAAAATTTTTTTAGATAACTATCTTAGTAAGAATAATAATAAACTCTAGTCAAACCATAGTTGATAATATATTAATCAAGAAATGAGTGATTACTTATGAAATTTTGGAACCTTATCTAAACTCACTCCTCCTTATACACCTCACTGAAATATTAGTAGTGAAAGGAGGATCCACACCTTATTGGTCATAGCGAGATCAATGATGTGTCACACAAGTATTCCATTATCATATCGGGGATACACATTACAAAAAACAAAAAAAATCAATAAATGGTCCTACTATTACTACATGTAATATACCATGAATTTTATTTAATGAAAATATTTTTTTTCATATATACATTTTTAGGGTTGCAATGTGTTTTTTTTACTCATAAATCTTAGGGGAGATCACTATTTATTAAATGAAAAGGAAAGAACCCTTTTAAACTGGGAGAGGGTAACCCATTACATGCCCAAAGGCTAGAGGAAAATAACCATAGGTTCAAGAGACAAAAGTCTATAAATACACAGTTCAAAAAAAACCCATCAAATCAATTCCAAGTTGCCATGGCCCAAAAAAAATATCACAGTGAAACCCTAGCCACTTATATGGCCTCTGGAATACCAGCCACCAAGGGCCACCATGACCAGCTGTTTCCATCACAGCCACCACTAAGCTAATAGATGGAGAAGCCATCACGACTGCAGACTGAAACCAAAGCTACAAAAAAATTCATGACTACTAATCCACCCACACCCAGTAGTGAACATCCGCACAGAAGTCTGTCGATCCCACCCAGGACCCCAGGAAACCATCGGCCATAGCCAAATCTAAATTCTGATGCAAAAAGTGTACCATTAATGTATACCCAAAATAATATTGGGCATAATACCTATATGAGCCCCCATAAAAATTTAATAGTTGAAAGATATTATTTATCAATTGGGAGACCTCATATTTCTAAAATAGATACTGGGAGAGATATATAATTAGAGAAATTCGATGCGTAAGGTACACAAAGTTTGCAATAGAATGGTTTCATCAATGACCAATGTAAAAAAAGAAACAATTCTAGATAAGTATGTCCATATAGGAGAACATGATATTTTAAAAAACCATAATGGTAATTTTTCCAAAAATCAATGTTATTGACTGAATATTAGTAGATAATAATGATCCTTAAACATGTAATAATGTAGAATATGGAACAAATATTTCAAAGATGCATTATGCTATTAAATATACAATATGTTTCACGTATCAAAACAATACGTGGTTTTTGATAGATCTTCCAGTGGTTGTAAATAAATTTTTTAAGAGGGAATTGTTGAACAAACTCAACATGGATAGATATATCGGTACATATAATCCATGTATAGTTGTAAATTGGTTTAAACATTAAAATGGTATTATCTATGATGAAACCCTTTAACTATTTTAAATTTTTATATCCTTAACCATTTATGTTTCTGTTAGATATTACCATGACTATGATATTCATAAAATGGATGTAAAAATAAATTTTCATAGAATAAACAATTTGATAGATTTCAATATGACAGAACCTGAAGGTTATGTGACTCCAATGGATTCTAAAAGTCAATACAAATTGAAAAAAATAATTTATATATTAATATAAAAATCTAGTTTGTGGAAAACTCATTTTGAAGTATCTATAATGGAATGTGGTTTCCTAAATATTGTGTTTGATCCATGTGTGTACAAATGGTTTTGTTGTAGTGAAATCATTTTCTGAATAGTATATATTTATGACATATTTCTCATTGGTAAAAAAATTAGATTCGAAAAATATATCATGTAATGGTTGAATAAATGGTAATTTATGATGAATTTCATCAAGGAATAAAATATTCAATGGAAAAATATCTATTGTCAAATAACTAGTGGTATTTCAATAAGAGACATAGTGTGTATGTAAATAAGAAACTGATGATATTCAGTATAAAAAAATTGAGATGGTATTTCTTCCCTTATCACATCGAATTCATCATTCATGGAAAAATGTCCTCAAAATATGATGAAAAAATATTTAATGGAATGTATTCCATACAGATAATTGATCGGGTCAGGTATATATGTTATTCCATGTACTACTCTAAATGCAACCTATGCATTATGTTTGTTAGGAATATATCACGATGATCCTCATGACAACAATTAGATGGTAGTCAAGACTATACATTGTTATCTAATGTGTATTAAGGTTATATTTTTATTTTATAAATAATATAATGAAAAATTCATCAAAATATATAAAGAAAACTTGTTTCAAAACTGATCATGCTAACAAGATGTCTGCAATGAGATTCATCATCATTTTAATGACGATTTTGTGAGTTAGAAGACATTGAATAAAGATGAATTCATAGATTATGTCAAAGAGTATGTGTATATTTATTCTTATTATGAAGCTAAATAAGTTTTATAGAAGTCAAAATTAATTCAAGAGATTTTTGTGGTACATAGATGAATGATCCTTTCAAAATTAAATAGGTTAATAATGTAGTGGTATATATAACTAATATCCATTGGCACATCAACAATTTCATAAAATACATCATAAGTATAATATTTGGAGTTACTTTTCTAAGAGTGTTCATTTCATATTAAATATTTTTTTCTATGTAAGGAATTTTAAGTGACACCTTGACTCAATAATTGATTCATCATAAGAATGATTATCATTTTTGGTCTAGTAGAATAAAAGTTATTGTCAGCTGAATCATAGCAATGTGGGATATTTTTTGGGTTTAGTTCCTAGAACCATATCTTGGTAAATTTATTAAATTTATATTATATGTATTGAATATTAATAATACATGTTATTACATATTATTTATTATTGTACATGAAATAAATATTATAATTCACATGATAATATGTTTTATTTATAAGATCATAATTGTTCCCTTATGTTATTAGAACTTCGAAATGGTATAGGGATTATCATATATATATATTTATATGTTTTGATAAAATAATATGATGGGGTGCATAATATATATACTTTTATGTTCGAATATTGTTAATAATAATAGTTTTCTACTCATGAATTTTGAAAATAGAAACCTATAAGATAAGAGATTGTGAGAACATATATGCATGATTGAATTCTGCATGTTTTTTTTTGTAATGAGGTATTACAAAACAAAAACATGTGTATTGGTCCTTATATAGTATTATCATCATTATTTTATAACTTCAATCACACACTAATATTTTTTGATAAAAAATATTACAACATATGTTAACTACGAGCTATAGTATTTTTTGTGTGGTGTGATAGACATGTCATTAATAGATAATTTGACAATGTACCTAGCAATACAATATTTATATAATCTAATATATCATTCATTTATTATGGAATTTAAATATCCCTCTAAATAAAAGTGAAAATTTGTAATGACATTTTTATCTATTATATTCAATTAATTATTAATCTATGATATAGGTCGATAAGAAAAATGTTCTTCCTTATTGATGGGATATTTTGATAATGGGTTGATATTTCATAGTGATCATTCATAAGTTGTTTTATTCATTGAAAAATTATGTTATTTCCCTTGGGATTCATTACTAATATCTAAAAATTAATCATGGACTTTGGGAAATCCTTTCTAATTCCAATGACATGTAATCCTAGAGGATCACTATAACATCCCAGGTAAATATATAATAATACATTTTCATATTTATTAATATTTGTGAATTAAATATTAATTTTACTTAAAAGGTGTTGCTATTTTCGATAGCGTACCTGATATGCTACAACGAGTTTCTTTGAAATCTTACGTTGCACACTAATAATATAATAATATTATTTAAAATGGTAGTTAACACGCTGTCATTGCATTGGAGGGAATGAATATAAGTAACTTAAATATGATTATATATGTTTGTTAAATGTTTTTACATTTATCCAATAAAAGACAAAGTCTTAAAATAACAAAAGTATTCAATTTTAAGAATAAATACTCTAATATTCACTAAAAGGTCGATTTATCACATTTAGATGGAGAACCCTCTTTAAAAATAGATTTCGTAACTCTTATACATTCTATTGGAACAAATAAAATCATTCTTTAGAATCGAGAAATCAACATTTAATTTGTGTATTTTTTTGTTATTTTTTCGATAAATTTCATTTTTAATGAATAAGTCAAAAATGTTGTATTTTAATTCAAAACCTGTTTTTAATATAATTTATTTATATGATTAGAATATCTTTTGAATTGGTTTTAAAGTGCAATTATAATATATTTTTATCGTTTAATCCAATGGTGGTCATTGGAATTAATTTCACTTCGAAATTGGATATAAACTAATGCCAATGTTTTGATATATTTTGTTTCTTAAAAACACACTATTTGTTTTGACAAATGGAATTAATTATTAAATTTATTAATGAAAATTATATGTTTTGGACTTTTTAAAATAGACATAATTTTTAATTTGGAATATAAAATATATATTAGGGTGAATTTTTGGTATTTTTTTTGAAAAACATCAATTTTTAATGAATAGTGAATCCACTAAGTGGTAGTTAAAAAAATGATTTTTCATTTAAATGACACTTTACCACATCTGTGAATTGAATTTCAAAAATCCAACATACATTTTTCCCATTATTTTGTAAAATGTGGTTCAATTGGATGAAAATAATTTTTTTGGTGAATAGAAAGTTTTATGTTTTATTAATCACGATTAAAGGTAATTTATGTAATTTAAGGTAAACATAATGGTATAATAACATGAAATGACATTGACACATGTCCTACCCTTATTGGATGTGTCATGGCCGACCAAGAAAATCCATGGGTCAACTTGGGGACCCCATGGAGCCACTTCGGTAAGAAAATGACTTTAATAACGTTTTATTTAATATTAAAATAAAAATGTCACAAACATGTATTGTTTTACTTGAACAATTTTTACATGGGGTTATACAAGTCATATTTTTTACTATTAATATTAATTATAAAGATAAAAACATTTCATACATCATGATATATATTTATAATTTTTATACATTAAATAAAAAAATTTATTTATGACACCACGATGATGCAGTGATTACATCATTAATGAATGATTTAAATTAAATGAAAAGATAAGGTAAAATCTAAGATATAAACTTTTATAAAACCTATTGGATGGGTGGATTTAGAACCCTTATCACCTTAGCCTCGAAATATATCTTTTTGAGACCATTAGTATCCATAAATAATTTTATAATAAACTAAAATTTTATAATAAACTAAAATTTTATAACATTCCAAGAGTGCCCCTCCTCCCTCTTATAAAAGGCCCCCACCTCTACCACCTTACCCACACCTATAAAGCCATTGGCTCGGCCAATATCTAGTCATTTTATCTCTCCACAAACCTCTCTTTATCATATAAGCCTTACCTTAGGCATAAATCTCTTCATGAAACCCTTTTGGTTCAAACCAAGAGGAGTTAACCGATTTAAAGGTAATGTCTTTACATGTGTTCTTTTGTGTTATTTTTCTTCTCCAACCCCCTAAACTCTTTTTATTAGTTTCTTTGGTAACAAAACCATTATATTCAATATACTAGGATTTTTTTATGAGAAGGATTTTATTTACACATACACACACCTCCGTCTCATGGTTAATGAATATACTGTTTCTATGGATGGTGAATTACTGCCTCACGAAATGATGATTGTTCAATATTCTTCTAAAACCTTTCATGGTGGACATTAAGATGTAACTCTATTTTATATGATATATATTATTTTTATGTTTTCCTTATACTTATGTATTTTTCATTTATGGCATACCTTAATGGTTTCCATTATTGGTAAACGCGAGAATTTCATTTTAGGAAGTGCGGACTACCACCCCCTCAAAGTGATTTGATTTGTTAAATCCATATGTGGAACGTATAAAAAATAGAGTTAATGATATTATATATGATATTATACTGTAATTATAACATACCATTATATCATTATTATTTTATTCTATTAAATACGTAATATAAATGAATGTAGCGTTCATATGTACGTACGGCTTACCGTCTCTATGAACGGTGCATTTCATTTCTTTCCTCAAAATGTTATATACTATTATAAATACATGTATATGCTAGATATATATGATATATATGATATCCAAATCATGAATATCATTCTGGATATAATGAACCTTTGATCACGTGAACAATAAGTAATTTTAAGAAGTCCATTTTTGACTTAAGAACCAAATATTGACAAAACGAACATTTTTAACATAAATGATTACATAATGTATATAAAAAGTAAATAAGTGAAATTAAAGGAATAATAATATTGAAAAACGTTCTTAAGTAAGTAGAAATTAATAATAGTTTGTTATTCATGAGATTAAAGAGAAATCGAGTCAAGTTGGACATGAGGTATGGGACTTCGTCTCAATCTCCTTTCAATGAGGCATATTTTGTTCTAATACAAGACTTTCTTTTATACTCTTTATAAACCCCTTTGAATTATACTTTTATTCAAAAAGAATTTTTTATATAGGAAGTGTTTTACTAAAAGGCAAAAATTATGTTTCTTTTTAACGTATATGGGGACAACGACCTTTCTGCCGCCACGAGTATTATTTGATCTTTGGCTTCCTCAACAAGTAGAAATAATTTTAAAAGTAATTAAATACCCTATAATTATTATGTATTTTGGTATTGAAAATGGTTTTTAATGGATTTGTTATGTCAATATATTTATGTGAAATATTGTGCTTGAAATTTGTAAATGTTTTCTTTCCATTATAATTGTTTTATGTGTTATGATTTTATAATGGTACTTGGACATTTGAAGGGTGGTTATGTGATAAACCAAATAACGGGTGGTGCCGTGAATACCAGGACGAGTGGTTACATTATAACCTCCAATTCATTGGTTATGGAAGTCGGCCATATGGCTATTCCATTTAGTGATATGTGTGGAAGTTGACCGTATGTTTATTCCATTTATGAATGTTAATGTCCCATGTTACCTTTATATGTTATGTGTTCTTTATATGGGATTTATGGTAATCTTTATGTTACAAAAGGGTAAGTAATGATATTTTATTCAGTAAAGTCTATTTACTAATTACTAAAGATGAAAAGTATTACCTTGATTAAGTATTCATGGTTTACATGATGTTTTAAAAACTAATTGTTTTCCTTCTTTGTGTATCCCTTACTAAGCTTTTTATGCTCACACCATGTTTTTTTTTAAATGTTTTTCATAGGAAATACTGTGGAATAGGGTCAAGGATGGGATCAAGGAAAAGTCACGATGTCTTAAACATGGAACTAGACATAAATCTTTTTATTAAGAGTTCATGTTTTAAAAAAAGGAAACATTATAGAAGTGTCTACTATGTAATCTTTTGAGATTTAATTGTTATGATCTAATTATCTAAATCTATAGACGTGAAAAGATCCTCAATGTGAATTATTCATTTAATTAAATATTAAGTGAGGTTTATGGTCGGGTCCTTATATTCACACGCTATGAGTTTCTAATAATGATGAATAAATGATATTTTAATTAAATTAGTTAAATAAATATTATTATCCATTTGAAGGGGTAATTTTATTCATGTTTTATTGATTTTTTGGGATGAATTATATATATAAATTAAATATTATTTATGTGTCCAAGAAATTATAGAGGAGTTGGTATGGACTAGGACTATGTTCGATAACCAATATTAATTAACATACTGGTTAAATTATATTTTTTATTTCCCAACATGATGCACATTAAATAATATTTTAAGTATTTGTATTTGTTATGGAAATTTTTTATTATATAATATAATGTAATATATTTTTTCTAATCTCCTATTATAAAAATAGATGTTTTTTTGTATTTTATATTTTATCCAACAAATTGAAAATAGTTTATTGTTGTTCATGAAGATTTCTCATGTGATTCCTCTTTATCAATCCCTTTTAGGAATGAAAAACTAAATGGAGATTAGATCCATATTGAAGGATGAGGGATCAATATGAATAATTAAATACAATCTCTTCACTATGATAGCACATGCAGATCTATTGGTATTACGTAAAGATCTAATGTGAATGTCTGGATCACTACATGAGTGACTCTATCTATGGATCTGAAGTGTGTGGAGAAGGAAAACCAAAAGGGTATTTTATTTTGATTATATATCTACATCAGATATGTAATCCTCAAATAGTGAATTCGTTGCTTCGAATATAGAATGAATAACATATAAAGTTTACATTCAATATCCTATGATGTGGTTTCAGGAGACTCAATATTGAATGAAACCAAAATATACCACCCATGGCTACATTCTTCCTAAATATCTAGAACCAACACATACTACATAAATTTCTCTATAATCTGGTGGATTTTTTTTTTGCTTTTAATGATGAGGGTTTCCATTAATGGTATTTAGAAAATGATAAACCGATAAAACTCTAGATCAAGGCCAAAGTTGTGATGAAACAAGTTATTAAATGTGGCGAGTGTAACACCCTAAAATTTTAAAAAAAATATAGATAAATGTTTGATAGAGTTTTCCCCATATAAAACGTAGCTTAACTGCATATAGAAATACATTTAATTAACTTTAATCTCTTTAATAGCTTTTAGTATATGATACCACTTGTATAAATAATCTGTAATATACTATATCATTGTGACATTACTGTTAAAATGGTGGGTATGAATAGAAATAAATAAATAATGAAAATTTTATATGTTAAAAACTTATAAAATATGTTCTACTATAATATAGGGATCCTATAATAAAATAACAATATTTTTTAAAAAATAATTTTTCTGAAAATTATTTATTTTTAAAAGGATGTTTCATCATGCATTGGGCACACGCATTAACATTAATTTGAAACATTTGATTAAAATTATTATAAAAATGTCTTTACATAGGAATATATACAATTTATAAAATAACACAGAGTAATATTTTGGGATTTTTCTACTAGTATTGATTTCTAGTGAATTGTTAAAATAATATGTTTTTTTTAAATTTCATTTATTTTCAATATATTAAGTATTTGTAAAGTACTATAATGTTTTGAATGTAATTTAATGTAATATGATTATTAAATATTTATATTTAATAAAATTAAATACATTTGAATCAAAATTATTTTTCAATTTAGGTTCAGATTATTTTTTTATTAGAAAATGTTATTTTTCTAAAAACTAATTTATTTAAATAATGATTACCCAAAAAATATTTTCCAAAAAATACTAATAATGAATGATTTAAATTAAAGTTATATATTTTATATATATTTATTTCACTTTTCTTTAATATTTTTTTTATTAATGTATTTATATTTAAGACAAAGTTGCATTTTTCATGAAAAGTAGTCAGCTTGAAAAATAACCTTTTCATCAAATCCAAGGGTTTTATTTTAAATTAAAATCCTCCCCAAATGTGAATTGAATTTGGAAAAATGGATTAAATATATTTTATAATTTTAATTTTATAATCTAATATGTCAAACTAAATTTGTATTCACAATTAATTGATAAAATCTAAAATATATTTTTCATTTATTAATGTAAAAAATGGATTTACGAGGGAGTTAATCAAAACAATTAGAGCTAAAATGACATAAAACATGTCTAAAATCATGTTTATTGAAATATTTCAAACTTATCATTTTTAAGGGTCGATAATTAATTTTTTTTAATAAATTGGTCATGTGAAAAACATGGGTACTATGTTATTTTTCTAACATTATAAGTATCATGTCCACCTCACTTATAAATAGAAACCATTTCCCATATCCTCTTAAAACCTCAAAATACCTTTTTTATAGAATATACATAACCAGATAAATTCTTAAATTCCATAAACATTATCTATGTATGATTCTTTATTACAATTCTATACTATCTAGGCTTTGGTGATAACAAAAGGATATTGTCTAAAAATATGTATTATGTTTAACCAATCATTTCAATTTTATTTCTCCTTCGACAAATTTCATATTTTATTGAATTATTATTATATAATTTTAATTATATCACATATACTTATATATTATAATTTGGTGGAAAAAACCTAAATCCATTTCCTCTTACATCAAATTTTATATTAAACCATCATTCATGTGGATGTTAGATACCTCATCATAAACAATTTTTTTCATTTTTCATTATCAAATCACATGTATATTTCAAATGAATGATTTAAATTATTTATATGATGTTATTGATTTATTATGAATTTTTTTAATGATATAAAATATTATGTATTTCTTTCCATTGAATTGGGTATACTATAGCATCGAACATGTGTAAAGAGGACTACCGTATTGCAATGCAATGTAATGTATTTTTTAGTAATATTTACATAGAATGTAATAAGAATAATGATAGTTAATATATGTGATTTTTTATTATATAATTATAAGATTAGTTTAAAATTTATCGTTGTTAAAAACTGATAGATCATTTTCTTTCTTAGCATTCCAATCACTAGAAAACTATAATGTCACTCATGCATACCTGAAGACTACCACCTCCACAAAGCGATGGAATTATTTCTTCAACAAAAAATCACATGGTTGATATATATTATCTTATATAAATAAATTATAAGTTACATATTATAATATTATCATTACTTGTAGATAAAATAATACATGTATTGTTTCATATATAATCATTTAAATGATCAAATAATACTCAAGAAGACATATGATCTTCCATCTCCATGACTGTTACATATTTAATTTATCATAAAAATATTCCTTGTATGTAATTAAAAATATAAATTATTTATAAAATTTATAATTTTTACATTATTTTTAATCAGGATATGATGGATCACTGAAATATTTGATCATAGTTAATATACTTTGGCAATTTTGAACCAATGAACTGAACGTCCTTTTAATAACTGAGGTGAAATTAAATGATTGAATATTTAAATATGTCATTAAAATAAATAATATTAATGAATTTGGTATATGTTATTAATCATGTAAATGTTTAATAGGAAATAAAATAATTTTTATAGTCTAGTTATGCTTCTGTTAAAATACATATACAGAAATTATTGATACAATATATGGGACTTCATCTCAATATTCCTTCTTAAGGAACATTATATTATTATGCTGATAATTTATTTTTGGTGTTGTTTAAATAATTACATATTTTTTATATCCTGAAACATTGATAATTTTTTTTATTCCATCTTTTAGTGAGGAATATTTCATCCAAGGGGATTTGAGTTTAATGTTACCAAACAGTAATAATTTTTTAAAACTATTTTCATTTTATTTTGATAGAACTCTTCTTCATTGACTCCATTATGATGTGATTATATTTGGATAAATATATAAATTTTTTATACTATATATATATATATATTTTAAATTATCATTTATTACAGATAAACCAACCATTTATTAACATTAAATTCAGTGATAGGATCTTTGTAAGGGAGAACTATCCAAAATTTATTTCTTTGGGACATATATTTATAATATGAACTTATAATCCATTATAAGATGTATAAAATACACTTTTGGAATGTTATATAATTAATATCATTATATTATTTTTTTGATGTATTATTTAATGTTATTCTATCATGTGTATTATGATTGATGATTTACAAAATTGGAAAAGGATTTATTTTTCAATATAAAGTTTTTAAATATTTCTTATATTATGAGATACTTTAGAGAAAATCAAATGAAATTATATTCCTGAAACAAAAAAAATGTATACACTAGTTATGAATGGGTTTTACGTGTTTTATTTACCTTTCCTCGATTAATGATTACAAAAATATCAGGAAATGATGATTGTAAGGGAATTATTTTAATTTTCATATAGCTTTGACAACATCCCATTCCATGGATATGATTTCTAAAATATTTTTAAAAAATATGTTCTTCTCAAAATAAATTACATCCTAAAGATATTTTGCAATATCTATGAATTTTTTAAATGTGTCTAAATAGAAATTTCTTATTGACAATCAAATGGGTCACTATTTTATTGTTATAAATTTTATAAAGAAACATTTTATTTTTAACATTTACATCATGAATAGCTTTTTTCACTATAACAACCATTATTTTAATTGAATTTTAATTTTTTGTATTCACATGATATTTTAAAAAAATCATTAATGTTAGTGAATTTTTAGTGTTTTAGATCTTATATTTTCAATGAAATGAATATTATTTTCATGGAACGTTCCATGTGATAATTCATAATCATTTTACATATATGATGGCAACCTTTCATGTCACTCTTAATGAAAAAATCATTTTCATGAAGATTTTATAATTAATTTTTAATTTTAATTTAATACATCATTTTTAGAAAAACATTTGTTGCTTATCCTCCACTAAAATATGTTGTAATGATAACAGATATATTCATTTTCTCGTAAATTATAGTTATTTCAAACAGATAGTCATGAAAGTAATTTTGATTCCATATATTTATTAGGTTATTAATGGAATAAAATTATAATTATTTTTATTATTATGATATTTGATATTCTAAGTATTAAAATTATATTACTGTTATTTATAATTTTTCATGATTCCAGGTAGTTCTATTATAATCTAATGAAATTTTGTGACATTATCAACCCAGAATGGGTGGTCCTATGATAAATAAAATATGTGACGTTCTATAATAAACCATGGATGGGGGGTCTATGAAATCAATCCAATTAATTGGGTAGGTATTTCTACCATATTGTAAATTCCTTTTTAAAAGTGATAGTAAGAGGGGAATGTAAATAATGTACTAAAGATAGCTACAATATTTTATTTTTACATGATATAGGGATTTAATCAGTACTTTGATCAAGATTGCATTCACATTAATCCATATTATTTAGTTTTATAAATATTTCATTCGATAAATATTTACATTGGTATCCTTTAGATATTTATAAAAATTATTTGTGGACTTTAGGAGTTCCATATTAATTCCAATGACCTATAATACTAGAGGATCAAAAAATATGTGTTTCAGATTATCATGATTAAATAATTTTTTTTAATTAATTGAATAAATATTATTTTCAAGATGAAGGGATAATTTATTCATGTTTTATTATTTATAATTGAATTAATTATATAAATTTAATACTATTTTTGTATCTAATAAATTATATTGTAATTTTAATGGTCCAAGAATAATTTTGATGAGAAATTTTAATTTACTTGATGGTTACATTATATTTTTTTACATTTTTACACGAAGTAATTAATAATATAATTACTACTATTTTATGTAATGTTTTTATTGTATAATATAATATTATTTAATTTAAGATTATAATTATATAATTTTTTTGAAAATCCATGATCAAAAAATAAATGCATTTATATATTTTATAATTCATCCAAAAAATTGGAAATATATAATTTTTGTGAAAAAATATTTCTATCATGATTCCTCCTTATATATACCTTTGGGGAAGGAATAATTAAATGGGAACCCATCTAGATCAAATGATGGGGGATCAACATGAATAATGAAATAAAATAGCTTCACATTTCATGAACATACAGATCGATTTGTTTTATGTGATGATAAAAGGAGAATGTGTAGATCACAACTAGAGGGATTATAGCCTTTGATCCATATATTGGGGAGATGGAAAACCTAAAAATGGTCTTTTTGGTCAATATATATATACATCAGATAAATATTCCTCGTATAATTAATTTATTCCATTAAATAATTAATAAATTAAATAAAAATTTTAGGATCAATATCCTATATTGTGGTTTTAGGAAACTCGATATTGAAAGAAGTCATAATTTATCACCCATCACCAAATTATTCAAATTATTCAAGAACATTCACATACTGTATACATTTCTATATTATCAGGAGTATATATATTTTATTCATTTTATAATGAGGATTTTCAACTATAGAATCTAAAAATTTTAAACCCCTAATAATCCAGATCATGATAAAAATGGTATGGATACAATTTATTGAATGGGGGAAATGTAACACCCTGATATTTTAAAAAAGGTGAAGTTTTTTTGATTATGTAATCCCTATATGATAAAAATCAAAAACAAATCTAAAATTAATTTTCATTAATCTTAATCACTTTAATAGCTTTTATTACATTCAAACACAAGTATAAATGATCTTTAATGTACTATATTGTTCAAACATTGTCGTTGGAATAGTGGGTATGAATAAGAATATCAAAATTTTGGAAATTTTATTTTTAAAAAATATATAATATATTTTCCATGGTAATAAATTGATCATATAATAAGAAAATAATCATTTAAAATCATTTTTTATAAAAATATTTTAAAAGGAATATTTATCCTCCTTTTGGTAGATGAATTAAAATTATTTTGACTAATTTTATTAAATTTATTATAAAAAGGGTCTTAACTTATGAATTTTTAATTTAAAAATTAATAATGGGTAATTTTTTTGATTTTTCTAAAAAAATATATTTTTATTGAATTGCTAGAAAAATTGATTTTGTTAAAATTTCATTTATTTTCAGTAAGTTATTTAATTTTAAAGTCCCATTATGTTTTAAATATGATTTAATTTGACACAATTATTATTTATTTATATTTAGTCAGCTTAATTACATATGAATAGTCATTATTTTATATTCCAGGAAAAGTTTATTTTTTTGATAAAAATTGAATTTTTATAAAAAAACATTAATGAGAATAATGTTTACCATAAAAAATATATTAAAAACCACCAATGAAGAATGATTTAAAATTAAATTTATATATTATAAATTAATAAATTTTATTTTTAATTAATACATTTATTATTAATGGTCATATATTTAATTTAATGTTACATTTTTCTAAAATAACACAAATTGAAAAAAAATGTTTTTATCAGCTCTAAGGGTTTTATTTTAAAATTAAATTCATAAAAAATGTGAATTGTATTTGTTAAATTGGATTAAATATATTTTATCATAATAATTTTATAATATAATTAGTCAAAATAATTTTGGTTCATAATTTATTGTGAAATTAGAAATATAATTTTCGATGATTAATGTTTAAAATGGATTTACCAGAAATCTAAACATAAAAAAGAGTTAAAATGACCTAAAATAGGTATAAAATCTATTTTATTGAAATATTTCAACCTTATCATATATAAGGATAAAGAATTATCAATTTTGTGAAATCTCTGTCTTGTAAAAAACATGGGTACCATGTTTTTTTCAAATATTAAAAGTGCACCACCCACCTCACTTATAATTAGAAAACTACTATCGTATCCAATTTACTCATAGAAATCCTTTTTTCATCGAAAAAACAAAAACAAATAAATTTTTAATTTCCATCACCATTATATATGTATGTTTTGTTATTAAAATTATCTACTCTGTAGAATTTTGGGGATAATCTACAAAGGTTTTATAAAAACAGGTATCATGCGTAACCAGGAATTTCAATTTTTCCTCCTTCCACAAAATTAATATATTATTAAATTTTTATTATAAAATTTTAATGTATTGCATATATATTGATTTACTATATTTTTAATTTAATATCCGAAATACATCACCTCTTCCATCAAATTGGATTTGAAACCATCATTCTTGTGAATGTTGTATACCGACACATGAACCATTTTAATTTATTTTTCATTATCTTCCCATATTGATTTTTGTAATGAGTGATTTAATGTTTATATATATAAATATTTTTAGATTTATTATACATTTTTAGTAATTATAATAAATATTACATCTTACATTAAATTAATGATAGAATACAATAGCATCACCCATGTGTTTAGAGGAGTATTGGCATGCAAAGCGATGTGATTTATTTTTCAGTAATAGTTTCCTTGGAATTTAATAAAGATAATGTATATAAATATATGTTATATTTTTGGAATAATTATGATATTAATTTCAATATTTTCATTATGAAAAAAAAATAGATCATTTTTTTTCTTACCATTCTAATCACTAGAAAACATTAATGTCACTCATGCGTACTTGAGGACTACCACCTCCACAAAGCGATATGATTTTTTTTCAACACAAAATCACTTGGATAATATGTATTAGTTTATTTCAATCAATTTAATTTCATTTATTTAATTAATTAATAAATTATAATATTATACCAGTATTACTTCATATATAATCAATGACCTATGGAAATGATACTAAATAAGAAATACGACCTTCCATCCCCAGGATTGTAACATAGTTAAACTATCATAAACATATTCTAGGGATGTAATTAAAATATTAAATGATTTAAAAAAATTTATAACTATTTCATTATTGTTTTTTAAGGTATGATTTCTCAATGACATCATTGACCATAATTAATATACATGGCCCATTTTGAAACAATTAATTGAACGTCCTTAAAACACCTGATGTGGACATGAGTGATAAAGTATATAAGTATGTCATTAAAATAATTAATATAATTTTTTTGATATATGTTATAAATAATCTAAAAGTTTCTTAATAAATAAAATCATTGATATATGTTAATTACACAAGTGTTAATGGACATAAATAGAAATATTGACTCCATGTAAGGGACATTATCTCAATATTTCTTCTTTAAAGAACATTAATTTATAATGAATTTAATTTATTTTTGGTTTTATATATATAATTATATTATTTATATCAAGAGTCATATATATTACACATTATTCTATATTTCAACTGGAAATATTTTATCCATGTCGATTTGAGTTGAATGTTACCAAATGGTAATGTTTTTCTTCACATTAGGTCATTTTAAGGGTGATATTTATTTAATAGTTTATCCTAATTCTATAAAATTCTAAACCACAGATTACCTTTTTTTTGTTTGTGATCCAATATTTCCTTTTGATTTTTTCGGTTTCAGATGGAATTTTTTTGTTATAATTATCGATATTAATTCAATGAATGTTTTGATCATTTATTAGAACCAAATTTTAGAGTGCGCGTTTGAGGATGTTATATATATAGTTGTCCTATCAATATCAATCAACATAAAATGGTTAACCTATGTATAAAATCAAAAGGGGTTTTATAATAATCTAACAAAATATAACTTATCATGATATTTAATATAATCATAAAATGGAATTGTAGTTAATCATTATGGAAAACATATATAACTTATGAGACATTAATATTGGTAAGTAATTACTTATGATAATAAAATGATAGATACAAACAATTAACTACATATACATAAGTTTAATGAGAAGTATCAATTTATGTTAATATATAATGTTTATTCCCACAAGATAAATATTATCTAAATTTAGAAGGAAAAAATTGTGGAAATAATGTAGTGAAATTTTAATCACCATATAAGATTTATAAATTAGAATAATGTGAATTGTTTAACATATTATAATGATTATGAGTGAATCTATAAAAAGATATTGTGTTTTCATTACATCTAGGAAGCATATATCTATGCAATGTAGATATCATATAAAATGGTATTATAAAATGAAACATATTCCATAATTATAATAGAGACTAGGATAATTAATAGAATAGGTTTGAAAATAAAAAATAAAAATGATACAAGTAAAAATTAAAATTTCTAATCAATGGGTTCGGTAATAGATTAATAATTCTCTTATCTTATGTCTTCATTTTTATTTTTATTTTTACAGCTATTATCATTCATGATATTGTTGACCGAACCATTAATAGAGACTTATTTTATATTAAATTTAGATATATTAAATATTTTTTAATTATAAAAAATACCATATCTAAAAGAAAATATATGACTTTGACTTGTTTAACTTAATTATAAAAATATTGTTTCCATATGATGATATTGATATTTTATATTTAATAATTTTCTCATTACCATAATATATTCATATTGTCGTCTATAAAAATATTTTCTGAAGGTTGTGGTAAATAATAATGTAAGAAATTTTTTTGGGTACTATGTCCTAACTTATCAGGATAAGATACAAGAGATATGAAGATTTGATATAAATATATGAAAAATAATTTATATAATGAAATAATTTTAATAATAATATCAATATTAGTTTTATATAAAAATTAAACTACATTGGGAAGATAAATGTATATAATCTAACAAAAAATAATGGAACCAATTAAGAAATTTAAATATAAGACAGAAAACTATTACCTCTATATAAGAAATTATTTTTTATGAAAAGGAGTAATTCATTGAAATATTTTAGTGGGGTAAGGAATAAATGTCATTATGTCATAAATATGATCCAATAATGCGTATATTTTTCACCATTTTTATATTTGATATCTTTCTATATGATATTATATTCTTTGGTGTCAGTGATTTATTAGAATTGAATGTATGTGTTATTATTCATTAAAATGAATATATTAAAAATATTTAATTACAAAAAATATAAATAGATTAATATTATAAGATATTGATGATTATTACACACCGTATTCCCATAAAATAGTAATTCATAAACAGTGTGAGATAATATATCTAATTTTTTTATAATTATATAAATATTAATTCCTATTTTATAAATTGTTTATTTTTTTTATAAATAATTCTGAAACAAATAACTATTATATAATTATGACAATTTCATTATAATACGTTTATTTTTAATGAAAATATTTGAACTATGAAAAAAATAAGTTTTTTGTAAAATCCTATAGTACAACAAAATCATGTTTTGATTATATAATATTTTTAACAATAAATGAAAATATTTTTTCTAGAATAACTAAATTCAATATAGGCATACGAAATTAAATTTTAATGTTAAAATAATGTAGTTATCAAAACAAATATTTAGTTGTAGGTCATATTATATCATATATTGAATAATGTATTACATTTTTCACCATAAATTAAAATATATTATAAATTTTCATAAATATTAAAATTGAAAAAATGTGATGTGCTCTTCAAAAATTTATAAAATATTTTATTAAAATTATTTTTTATGTTTTCATAATATATTATATAAATATAATTTAATTTTAAATTATATAATAAAAATGAGATATATGGGAATAAAATATATTTTTGTTACAATGATTTATTCATTTAATTTATTATTTAACCACTATGTTTGTTTAATTTGAAAATTATATATTTATTTTAATTATCAAGATGATTATTTAACCAATTAACCATATTAAATGTTTTTTTAAATAAATGTATATGTTTTCATTCAAAAATTTATATTTTGAATTATCATATTATGAGTCAAATAAAATTTATTTTTATAAAAAAAAATTATAACTTTTTTCTCAATGGATTCGATATTTAATTTAAAAAATTTCTACCTCATTTTTAATGATTGAAATTCTTATTTAATTGTTTTTTAAAACATTCTAATTAATAGGAAATATTTCCATTCATAATTTAATGTTCTGATCTTGATTTGTGTGTGTCTTCATTATCCAGTTATTTGTTTCAATATTATGATATAACATTTTTATTGATATTTTTTTTAATTCATAGAATAAAATTATATATAATTATGCAATTTGTTTATTTAATCTTCCAAGAAATATACATTATAAGTAGATTAAACTATTTTATTATCATATATAGATATATATATTTAAAAATATTCTTCTAGTTTTAATAATCCTTTTTCATTATGAGGGAAAAAATTTAATTCATTTTATTAAACAAACAAATCTTAAAATTAATATTTAAAAAAAATAATTCAAATAATATCAATATAAATATTGGGAATATATTTTAATTAAACACATATAATATTATTAGTTAATACAAGATAAAAATAAATTCTCTTAAAAAAGGAAATATGTTTAACCATAACATTATGACGAAAATTATTATAAATAAACAATTGAATGTATTTTATTTTGTAATGTGAAATTAATTATTAAAGATATAAAAAATTTTAAATTTTACATTTTACATTTTAAGAAAATATGGAAAATAATAATTTATTAATTTAGTGAATTACATTGGTTATTTTTTCTTGATGATTTTTTCAATTTTGAATGTTGTGTTTACTTGTAAGGTATTGTTTTTCATTATCCAAATTATTTTTTACTTTAATTATATATTGAAATTTAAATAATTATTTACCTAACGAGTACACTATGTATAAATATTTATATTTGAATTTGTAATGGCATCATCCTAAATGGAGTATGGAATCAAATTTATTCTCTTTAGTATTAATAAATAAAAAAAATTAATATAAAATTATCATTATATGACTATGGATTTATGAATTTCAATCGCCAGAATTCTCAATAAACTGTAATTTCAAAATTTTGATTAATATTTTCGATATAAAATGAGGCACAAAAATCATAATGGAATTTATAATAAACAAGAATCAATCCTTTATATAGGGATCTTTAACCACATTATTAAAAATTAAATTCATTTTAAATAAATATTTTTTTAAAAAAAATTATTTTATTATTAATTAAGTTAACCATTTATTTAAAAAAATTAGTGATTTTGTGTTGATGTTTCAGCATTAAATATTTTGTAATTTCATATTATGTTCAACTATGAAATAATTATGTTTGTTTTATTGATTTATTTTTAAGCGGTATTCATTTTAATAAGATAATATAATGACAATTAATTTATTAAATAAGACTATTTTTGTTATAATATTAATGTTCATAAAGAGTTATTAGTAGTTTATTAATCTATAAATGATTATTCTTCTATCAAGTTAATTATTTAATCTTGTGGTTTATCTAAATAAGCCATTTCAAGAAAACTAGTATTTAGATTTAATAATTCATATGTGTTTTATATTTATAATATGAGTGAACAAGATACGAAAAATTATTGATTTATTATTTGGGGACGATTTTTCAATGGTGGATAGAATGTTGGATTACTATTTTTTGACCCACATCAATCAAAAAAATGTTAGTGATGGGGTGGGGTATTCATGAAATGAATCCATAAATTATAAAAAAAAATTAAAAAACAAGTTGGTTCACTATTACATTATAATATTTACATATGAAATATAAAATTAATATAATAGTTTGACTTAATAACACTTTGTAGTGGTTCGGAAGCTCACACACACCAAATGAGCATTGGAACAATCACAGAGGAACTAATACATGGATATGAGTATTATTTTCCCTGAAGAGAAAAAAATTATATGGTGGACAATGACCCATGAATCAGATAATCCAATAAGAGACACAGGATCAGATGACCATCATAATATCACTAGAGGGATCCATAAGTAGAACATCGCCCGCAGAAGGCCTCATGAAGTCTATTAGAAAAACCCTTCTTTTCTTGTAATGAAACCATAGACAAACAATGATTATGCAGAAAATTCTAGGTAAGAACCCCCATGAATTGTTGATTTCCATCAAGTGGGTCCTTGAAAAACCTTAAAAATAATTCAATAATAAAAGAAAAAATATCAAATGGTGGAGGCCTCTTATAGTCATAAAATGTATGAGACATCAATGATGGGGAGAATTTTTTTCCTAGACTAAAATGATGAAAAAGGGATATCCCAAAGAAATTGTAAAATAATTAATGGAAATATAATTTAGAGGAGGTTGGATCCTAGTGTGGTCATAAACATCACACGATTTTCCCCTAGTGGCCTGCATGATATCTCAATCCCCCCGTGGTAAGTCTGTTTAATCTTGAGAAAGCCATCTTGATTTCCATTCTCATCATTTTAATGGACCCTAGTATGTTCAAGAAACTTCATGCTCCCCCTTTGGTTTCTCCAATACATACATATTTAATTTTCCTTTAAATTATGACATATCTCAATAAATCCATTATTTCTCCCACAACACATCACCTACGGGTGGGGTGGTTATCTTTGAAAATACTCAAGAGACGTTGGGGAATCCTTATAACATGAAAAAATATACAAAGGAAATAAAAGGGGGAATTTGGGATTCTCTAAAAGTCATAAAAATAATGCAACACTCTAAGGTTATCCCCTACATGATCTGACAAGACTCCTTGCCAATCCTAGGTTAATCTCATGAAGATCACGAGAAGAGAAATTATATTCTTCTGAAATCTCTTAGAAAATACGCATGAGATCACCTGAATCCCCTTTCAATAGGCATCATGATCTCTCATAGGGAATTGGTCATGTCATCCAGAAAATATAAATGTTTCCAGGAAATTACTCATGAATCAAAGTATCCTCTTTAATATTATATTAAAAAAATAAATGTGGAATTATTAGGATGGTATTCATGTTATAAAAAGTCATGTGACACCACTATAGTGATTGACAATAGGACCTCACAAATACGTGTGATGTTGGGTCCCTCTGCTGACTACATCCTTGATTTGTGTGATAAATTCCAATGAAAATGATAGGAAAACTTGTACAGATATAACATTAAATACCCACACCACACTGTGAAACATTCATCTCTACACTCTGTAGAATATGAGAGTCATTTTTTATCTAAACTCGTCGTATCATGAAAGCACCAAAGCAAATTTACCAGAGTGGTTGATATCTTGAACAAAAAGTTCATCATCAGAATAGATACCTTTGAATAGACAATGGGATCAAGTGAAATGAATAAGAAAATCATCTGATAACTATAAATTACATTAAAGGCCTCTTTTAGGACTTGATAAAAACATCCCTCACAAATTCTTGATAATACGAGGCTTAAATATTATAGTAATGAAAATTTATATGAAATTAAAAATTTTAATTAAGGTACAATGAAAAATTGTTGGGGACTTCTGTGTAGAACATTCTCACTAATCCTCATGCACTTTTCATGAACCACCTGGTTCATGAAAAAATAAAAAGACATTTCAGTAGTTCATGGAACACTCCTTTTTACAGAATTTTGATCATGTGAAGTAACCCGAACATGTTAGGGAATGTCATATGGAACCTTCTATACATACTATTGAATTATAGTAAATCCCTCTAGGATATCTATATATGTATTACAATGTCCCTTAGATGTGTCACATGATCTGTGTGATGACAACAAATTAAGTCACCATAGTCTCGCAGAATCACTCGAGCATGTCATCGGGATCTAACGATGTACCCAATCCATGTCATCTAGCCATCATGATGTCCTCCAAACATGTTATCCAATACATGTTACACCCTCTGAGACTAGTCACAAATACTCTCTAGATGACCTCCGAGATTATCAACTAACTCTAGCATTGACACCATGGAATTTCAACAAAATCATGTGATGCCTCAAGGAATGGATCATGAGACCATTTGAGGGATTCCATGATCAATATACTAGTTGTAACAATTCTATTATGAAATTTTACCCATGATCGTATGATGAATGGAAAAAATTCCACATATAATACTTTACAAAAATCAAATAATCCATCTAGATCATGTGACAATCTTTGGATCTGTCCATAACATAACCAGATATGTATATATATCAATCAAAACATGAAAAAATAAAATAAATGCATGTCAAGAAGGAATAAATTAATGATAATAAGGATAAATTTTCGGGTCAAATGGAATACCATGAGATTATAATTTCCCCCCAAGGGTTTTACGGGATGAAAAATGGGAAATAATCATGTGTAATCCTCGACTAGAGGTATAATATGATATACCATGCATATAAGGGAATCATCTGTGTGTATGCACCAACAAATAACTATTAAAATTATGGTTCTTTTTAATCCTAAGATACATATAATTCCACTTTGAGGACATAGATCTATATTAACCATCCAATAAGTTGTCCTACTATATAGTCACAACATCAATATTCATTGAGACTGATCATTTTGTATCCCTTGTTTCACCCATCGAGCATAGATCACGTGGAAATATGGAGTTTAAATGGTCATATCATTATAATCGAATGATATACAATGGAAACAAACAATGTAGTGTGTAATCCCTGAACCACAACATAATATGATATATTTTGTATATAATAGAAATAGTAGTGTGCATGGCCTGGCCATTTGAACTATGTGGACCTTGGTTCCTTTAAAGACCAGGATATGTAGGATACCTTCCTATAGAATAATACTGAATTCAGATTGTCACCCCCTTAGTGTAAAGCGAACCACATGTCTCTAATTTCAACCATTGAGACCCAATCATTCTTATTGTTAGTTTATCCTCCATCATCCCTTAGTTGATTCGGAAATTAGTTAACCACATAGACTTTAATTCCTTCCATGACCATGATACATAATATTCCTCTTTAATTTGTAAGACTAAATTCAAATGTGCATCCAAATAATTTTAAACACATCCATGTCTCTATAATTTCATCCATAAGGACCCAATCATTTCCATTGGCTAATAATACTACCACATCCCTTCACGGACTGAGATATTAATCAACCTAAAATAACTACGATTCATTCTACAGCCATGATATGTATGAACCCTCTATGTTACTAAACTTCAAAAACTCAGTTCCTTGATATGAACACATATTTTTTTAATGATGTTAAACCACGTGGGTCAAAAGAACTATGTGGTTTTGGACTCCTCAATAACCAAGATATATAAGATTCCTCATATTGCCTTAATCACCTAAAAAACATACCTTCATTCAAAATGGTAGAAAATTTTTATGTTATCAGCATACAAATTCAATAAAAGAAATGATATTCATTATTAGTAAATGGATGATGAACCACAAAAATAGTAAAATTAATTCAATAATGGGATTCTCATATATTTTGTATATGGAATGGATATATGATATAACAAATTTTTAGGATAATTAGTCATGAATCATGGGTAGTAATAGATTCTAAAACAGGTATTAAGTGAACAAGAGAGTCCATGAGTAAGAAAAAACACTATCCAGGGTGTGATGGGACCTCCCTCCCATCATATTGACCAATGTGAGTCCCTAATAACCATCCGGTTTCAAACACCAAGTAGACTACCTCATTTGGAATTAATTGTTGTTCGCATATACGGATATGGGAACCATTGTGAATATATATTATGGATTACAATGGAGACCAATCATTAATGATTGATCTATAGATGAACCATTCATAATCAACCATCAAGCCAAACCAAACTCACCAAGTGGTCATCTCTTCTCCATTAAAAAATGTTTCACATGACTGGAATATCAAATAAAAAAAATATTGGGTTATAATCGATTGGCCCATCTTGTTTTTACACTATTTGAAAATTAAAATAGTGAACCCAACATGAATATATAAATCAAAAATGATTTTTTTATTATCATTATGGCCACATTTTTTCCATACTATACACAATCATTAATGGAAAACCAGAAAAGAGACTCTCAAATTATAGATTTGTTATTTTTCAGGTGTTAGGACACATTATTCATATATAAAATAATGATGATAAGAGTGACATGTATGTTACAAATAATAATAAGTAAAAAATTGTCCTTGAAATATGTCCATAATCACATTGACAAGTCCACATGATCAGCATAGTCAGATTGATAATGAAGGGAAAAATTTTCTAACCTTGTGTATCTAATTAAGAACCCATCAACCATATGATATTTAACTATATGTTAACATTTTTCTTTATTTTCTACATGAAATAATTCTCTCATAAACATCATCCTAAAATGAGAAAAATAATTCTTTATCTCAAATATAATGACCATGAATTTTCATATATTAACATTATATAACTTTTGTGGAGTACTTATTACATTATTCAAATAGAATCCCAAATACCGTACTAGACTACATCCATTGGGAACAAGGAGACACAAATATGGGTACATGAGAGAGATAAATTTTCTCCAAAAATGTTATATATGACTAGAATACCACATATATATATATATCCTAGAAGAAATATATTCTCATATATTGAGGAAGAAATGATAAAATGGGTTGAGATCAGATGATCAGTAAGGGTAATCAAGGGATACAAGTTAGAATCATCATGCACTTAACAGTTTGAGAACATGACCATGAAAATAGACGATCACACCCTATATATAAAATATCTTAAGCAAGAATCATTGAATAAATACAAGAAGTTCATAAGACATGAATCATAAAGAAATGATGAACATAATCCTTGAAAACATAACATGTAAAAAAACATCGAATCGTGGAAAACCCATAAGAAAATATAAGGATTTCCATAGTAGTAAAGGAATTTCTGCCGAGACCATCTTAGTGGAAAAATTCCATTACTAAACCAGGTTTAAACTTCTTTCTAGCCCTATTGTACTATGCTGAGTTAACTTCACATTCCATCCTAATAATATTGAATCTTGTTCAATTCATCTTCCATCCTTGTGACATTGTAATGTGTTAATTTTTCATTCCAACCATGTATAACTCACGAGATATTAATTGTTAACGAATAAATTAGACGGATAAATTTTTCCAACAAATTTCATAGTGATATCAAACATACATGAGAAAAAAAATCATAAAAATCATTTCATAACTCAATAAATTAAATGGGTATCACAAACATATATATCGATCATAAACTGTGGAAAAAGATACAGGTTTCATATTCCATTTATCAAAATAATTACCCATTAATGTGAAACAGAATTCATAATCATATGACCTATGAAAGATAAATTGTTTCCATAAATATGATGACATTATGAATAACTGACTCAAAAAAATAATATTAATGGATCCTTTAGATCATTTTGTAGAATGGAATGAGTAATATAATCAAATTCCATTAAAGATGTAAAACAATTTAGTAATATCATTCCAAAACATTTATTGATGAAAATATAATTTCTTATTTGATAACAATTTTCAATACTTGAAATCATTTGAAAATAATTTTCAAGAAAAATACATTGAATTTTTATAAAAAATAAATGAAATCATTTTGAATATCTGTTTCATTGAAAACAAATAAAATAATCTTAAAAATATTTTTATTTTTTAAAAAAATTGAAAAATTATAAATAAATCTCGATTTTTTATGAAAAAAAATTTAATATAAATCATATAAATTGAGATTGAAAATATTTTGAATAATATTTCTTTTATAAAATAGTTAAATCATTTAAATAACACTTCTAAACATTTAAAAAAATAATAGAAAGAAGATAAAATGAAAATGAAAATGTTTTCGAAATAATTTTTCTTAATAATTACTATTAAAAACATTTTTTTAAAAAATTAAAATTTTAAAAATGAAATAAAATCATCAAATATATGATGGAGGGTAAATCTGTACATGCCGTATTAGGTAAAAAGAACATTGATTTTGAACATTTAAATGGTCAGAAAAATGACCCATGTCAAAAGTGATAAGGGAAGTCCTTTAAAATCATTTTTAAAATACATAAGGGTAACAATTTATGTTAATTTTCATTGGATATTAGTAATTTATTATTGGAAACCCTTTTTAGAAAACAATGTTTTGAAGGAACACAGATTTTTGACCAATGAGAGGACAATGTAATGATTTCTTAAAAACACCTTATAAACTATCTTATATACCAATGATTATAAATATAGTACAAATACCAGAATATATCATGAATAATAATAGTATAATAATTGTAATTAATTTTCATGAGATATGGTTTATAAGATTTAATCCATGAAATCATAAATAAAAACAAACTTGAAATGTGATGAGATTGTTTTAGTAAACTCTGATCACAAGCAAACATGGGATCAAATATTCCATGTAAGATAAGGAAATAATATTATTATTATAATACCATTAATATATTAATATTCATGATATATCAAATAAATTGATGTATATAAAACTCAAAACAAATTTATGCGCAGAATATAACATGTTTTTCAATAAATGCGAATTGAGGAAAAAATATTTTACTGATATGGTAACCTTTGAAACATAAACCCCATGAAAAAATTAAAAATATTGTATATGAAAATACCCATAAATTTAACAATATGAATCAATTATTAGATCTATGTGCAGTATACACGACACAATAATTCAAATGGTGGTTATTAAAAAATTTATCTTATATAAATAAAAAACATAAGAAATAGAAATACCTAGTGTGTTGACTCTCTTCGTACTCATAAAAACCACATGCATAATAAATATAAATTTATTATACCTAAATTACAAACCATATTATTATATCTAAGAAAATATATTTTTTGATCATGAACTTATATTATTCTCCTGTAAGTAATCTTATGTAAATGTTTCACTGCGAGTAATATAAACATTTTTCTTCTCTTGATTCATAATATGATATATTATTGGATGGTATAAATATATTATGATTTTAGAATTTAATACATGATATAAATATTATTTATATTTAATATATTTTTATTTTAATATTACATATATTATTTATTTATTAAATATAATAAACCATTGATGGAGATGGTATGTCATACATATGCATTATATTGTTTCCATTTGTATTATCTTATTGAATGAATTAATGTAAAAGAGATATATGTATATATATATATATATATGTGTACATATATCATTATTATAGTATAATTATTATATAATTTACATATAATATTATCATACTAAACTCGTCGTCAATACATTCTATGTGGTGTGCGAACTAATGACATCGATTTGAGGGGGAGGAAGTCCATAATACATTCAAAAAAAATTATATTTACCCAAAATGGAAAGTAAAAATGAATTTTTTTCTAATAGGAATAAATTACCTTGAATTAATAATAAATATAAAAGAATTAGTGTATAAATATTTACTCCATCATAGTGTCTACTATGAGTTGTAGTAAAGGAAAAATGAACAATCATTATTCAGTGTGGCAGTAATTCATTGTACGCATAAACTGAATATTCAATACTTGTTTGATGAAAGTGTGTGTTAATGTAAGAAGAACCATTATTACTAAAAAAATACTATTATATTTAATACATTGGTTTTTTACACATTATTACAATAAATAGGGATGTGGGGTGGATAATTAAAACAAAATAATGGAGCTTGAAGGTAGACAGTCCCTGTTAATCATGTAAATCCCTTTAGTTTGCAGTAAAACCTTTCCATGGATTTAATTATTCCAAAGGGAATAATTTTAAGAGGATGAGAAGGATTTTGTGAATTTTATTTGAGATATTTTTTTTTGAATCTATGAGGTTTGATTTTTTAGAAAATAATATTGGTGTACACATGTTCATACCTAACCGATGACAAAAAAACCAAAAAAAAACAGAAATTTGGATGCTTTAATGTTGAAATTAGTCCATATATTGGGTTTTGGACATGTTTATAGGTTATTTTGTGCCCAATTATTAAGGGTTTTCCCCAAATTAAACATAATTTGACATTAATCTCTATGATTAATTTTAATCAAATTTACTAATCATATTTAAAAAAATTAAAATGATATCATTAGACTCTAAATATTATACTAATTATAATGGTTTATCTATATATTTCTAAATTAAATTCTCAAAATTGGAAAAATTAATATTAACACAAATCCTCAAGATGGGATGAAATAATGAGGTTTTGAATTTGAAAAATGATTAAAGGATTATTTTGTTTTCATATTTTATTTCCAATTAAAATGATTGTAATGAACAAAATTGTACTAATATAATTATAATTGATCAAATAAGTCCAACAAATATTTATAATTTATCATTAATAATTATTTAAAAGAAATGTAATTATTAACTAAAATGCAGTATTTCTCACTGTTCATCAGAAAACGATGTTTCTCAAAAATATCCACAAAATTAACCCTAATTAAATTTCAAAATTATAAATTCAAAATAGATGTTTATTTTAGGAATTTTAATTTATATATATTTCTAAATTTAGTTTTTCTGTTCTACACATAAGCACTTAAATATCAATTCATATGAGAAAATAGTATTTTTTAACATATAATGATTTAAAAAAATTACCTTACTAATTTTTATTTATTTATATAAAATCGTTATAAATATGTATTAAATGTATTAATTAGTATTAATATTATAATTTTTTAATATATATTTAATAACTAACTCAATTAAATAATTGTAACAATAAAATGGTATTTCATAGAAATTCGTTATTGTTTTTAACAAACACCATGCCGATGTTGTGTGTAGTTCATGGAATGTTCGTGCTACATTTATCTCAATCCAAGTTAGTGTTTCATGTAGTTCTTTCAAATATAGATTCACGTGAATGAATTTTTTGACATAGTTTATTAATATGTACATGTTATACTATTTTTTGTGTTACGTGAAATTATAAATATAAAAAGATTAAATTTACATAAAGAATATATTTCACACAATATCACGGTGTTAAATTATACCCCATAACAATTAATTTCTCTATCGATATTCATATTAATTATCAAAGTATTGATACATGATTGTTTCCTTCATAGTAACCCACATCGTAAAAATGAATACAAGAACTTCTATTAAAAAGGGGATGTTGGGAACATAAAAGTTACCCAATGTAATATGTAATTAGGTTTATACAAAGGATATCATAGGTGGAATGTAGAAACATTGACATGGAAGAAATATATATCCATCATGTTGTAGAAGAGAGTGATAAATAACATGTTTATGAGAAAGTTAACAATCAAAAAGCTAAAAAACTATGATGATCTAAGTGGTCGTTTGATTCATCTGAATAGTGGGTACTTGGATAAAAATTTGGATTTAAATAACCTTTTTATATTTCAAAAAACATTCATTTGAATATTAAAATTAAAAATATTAGGACCACCTCACCATTTATTTTTCATTGATCCAATTATCTTTTTTCTCAAAAATGAATGTAAATTTTTCATTCATGACGAACAATCATATCCTGAGATCACTAATTTTCCATCCAATTCGTCATCAGTTATCATAATCACCACATTTTTATAATTTGATATCCAATATGCATAAATACTCATATAGATAGTTTTCACATTAGTATTACATAATTCATATTACATTTAAATAAAACATTCATATATGGTCAACTAAAGTACCATTTCATAGAATTAAAATTCAATGCATTGGAAGGAATGTAATGAAATAATATAAAAAGTGGTCCCCCATATATAAAATAGTACATATGTTTTTTACATTAAAATCATGGTAGTAACCTGATTATATATTCCCTTGAAACATGGAAACAACTGTAATTACCATATATCCTTTTTGAAAACATGCATTCATCCTTATTCTGATGATTACTGGATATATTAATTAAATACATGATGTAGTAATGTTCATAATTGATGAAATATGACCCTTTGTCAATAAAAAGTTCTATGTTATTCCATATCGTCCGATTTACTTATTTTTATACATCTAATCTTTATCCAAATTACATTATATTAATGGAATACATTCATTGAGGGTTACCTTTACCTAATAAAAATATCATATTTCTATGAAATAAAATTTCTATTTCATCATCACCATTCAAAATGTATATTTCAATCATTAGATAAAAATTATACATAGAATTATCAAATATTTCGTGGTATATACCATAATAAATGTATTCCAAAACATAAATACTTTATTCCTCCATTATTATTGTTAAACTATTACATATGCCCCACAAATTTTAGAGAATTTGAAATATTAATCATGTCCTAAGATTCGTCATCCTATATTTAATCTTGCATTATGTTATTAATGTAAATTGTATTGGATAAACATCACATACATTTCAAATATATTTTGAGGTATCATTATCTTAAATGTATATACAATACTTGGACCACCATCCAAATAGTCATTGTGACATTTTTATATGAGAAATTAATTCTCATAATTCCCATACTTCTCATATATGAAAAATAAAATGTGAACCATGTTCCTTCGAGTAATCTCCATTGACTAAAACTAGAAGTCTTAGTGTGAAAACATTTATCAAATTGGGATAGGGTATAATGAAGAAAAATTACTTATAGAGTGCCTCAATCGGGGATCTTTCATATTTAATCTATAACACCATAGGTTTATCATATATTATTTTTACATATCCTCTATTTATGTTTATAATGATGGTTCATGACGAGTTTTTGAATTTCCAATGCATATCCCTTGAGAGTGTCAAACCAGGTGTGAAGCTAGACCCATTGTCGTGTACGGGATCCCACTGAGTCGTGCTCAGAACATCTTGTCAGAGTTGTTACCCCAAGGTTAATTTTTCCAGATCTACATACACTTTCAGTATCAATATAGGTGTTTATTTCTAGGATACCACTCACTCTATACATTACCAAAATTTAGGTTCCTTTTCATATACATTAAGTAATACATATACATATCATTAGAGACATCCCAAGACATATCCATAGAAATATACCATGGAGTTTCACTAAATATTTCTCATCATATATTTTATATGATAAATACAAAATTTCACTGATTCCCACTATAATGACCCTATTTTTCATTCATTTATATTACATCCCTTTTTCAAAATAATTTTTAAATTATAAAAATAGGTGCACAAGGACCGTACTAGTATAGTGGCTTTAAAAAAATGGAAACAAAATCATTGGTTCCTGAGAAGGTTACAGTATCTCCAACTATTCTTCCTATGAATGGAACCCCTTATAGACATATAATACAAGAAATATTTTTTAAGATATTATTGAAGGAATAATAAAATTAGGAGATATTAGATACAAAAAAAAGCGTAAACAAGGGATACATGTATGAATATTCATGAACATTATAGTATGAGAACTTAATGTTGAAAATAAAAGATTGTGACATATATATAAAACGAAAAAAACATGAATCATGAAATTAATCTTGGAATTTAATAATTCTTTATTCATAATGAATTAATTAATACAATCCATGAAATCATAATATTGGAATAACATAAGTAATTGTGGAGAAAACATAAGAATATATAATGATTTTTATATTTGTCAAATAATTTCTACTAATTCCATCTTAGAAGAAAATGTCCTTTACTGAACCATGTTCACACCTCATTCCATATTGATGTTACTTAATAGTGTACATTCTTCATTCCACCACTCAAATACAAAACTGAGTTTATTTACCACTATAGACCTATAATACTAAACCATGTTCAATTATTATTCCATCCTCATCTATCACAATAGAATAAAATTTTACCCCATTAATTGGAGGGAGGTATATGTCTTTCCAATCTCATTGTGAAATCATACATAACCGTCCCAAAAAATCATAATAAATAATACATTAACCATTTAAATGAAATGGGTATCATAAAGAAATAATATATCATAACATGTGTAAAAATATATAGGTTTCATAATGATTTATTCAATAGCATAACCCATGAATGAAAATTTTAGTTTATAAAAATATAATCCATTAAAGAGAACGCGGATTCATAAATACCATGAAATTAATCTTGACCCATTCATATATAGAATATTATTGAAACCTTTAGATCATTCCATAAAATAGAATGAGTTACATCCACATATTTTCTCATAGGTGAAAAATAATATTGAAATATCTTTCAAAAATATTTCATAAGGAAAATATAATTTTTTCTATGAAAAACCTTTTTTAATAAATAATAAAATTTCATAATAATTTTTATATAAAATAAAATTAAATCTTAAAATGAAGAAATGAATTTATTTTCAAAAAAAATCCCCTGAAAAAATAATAACATATGAAAAAAAAATTTCATTGAAAACACTTATTTAAAATTTTTGGCAAAAGCATGGAATTGTTTTAAAAATAATTTCTTTTAAAATAAATTAAAAAAATATTAATTATACATAAAATAATGTTGAAAATAATTTTCCTTACAAATTAAATTTCAATAATATTCATAAATTATTGACTCATAAAAATAAAAATTATGCTTGAATGAAATGATGTCGGGTAAATCCGTACCTATCGTACGAGGTTAAAACAACAATACTTTAGCATAGTAAAATGGATATAAAATATTCTCATTTGAAAAGAATCAAGAAGATTCCTTTTAAATAACTGGTAAAATAAAAATATATATATAATCACTTTTAATGATCCTAGTATATTAGTATAATAATCTTGGAATTCTTTTTTAGAAAACATGTATTTGAAGGAACCCAAATCTCAGAGCAAAGAGAAGGTAAAGATGGGCATTCTGAAAAACATATTCATTATTATATTTTGTAAAATATAGTATTAATATATTATGAAAACATTAATATATAAGTAATAACAATAATATAATAATATTTTTTATTATTCTTGGGATATGGGATATAATATTTCATCAAAGTAAACAAAAACATTAAAAATCCTAAAAAATGTAGATATTGATTCAACAAACTCCAACCACATAGTAACATTGGATAATGCAGACCATGTTTGAAATGAAAATTAATTGAATTTATAATATTATGGTACAATGGATATTTATTATTATTCAAAAAATAATATAATTATTTATACCTCAAAACAAAATTAGAACCAAAACGAAACACGAGTCACAATAAATGAAAAATTGAGACAAAACTAAATAACCAATTAGGTAAAGTATAAAACATATACCCACTGAAATATAGTCTATTGTATTGATATGTAAATAACCATTAATTTAACTATAAAAATAACTTCATACATTCATGTCGGTTACATAAACCACACAATAGGAATTATTGGTGAATAAATCAAGTATCGCATGATCAAAAAAATTATGACATGAAATCCACTTACTATGTATCCTGTCTATTTTTGTACTCATAAAAGGAACATACACCATAAATATAAATTTATTATAAATATTTTGAAAAAATATATTCTAATATCAAATACTATATGTGATTTGATAATTTCCTTGTCTTAGCATCTTGTTAACAATTCGAAATTAAGGATTCACATCGGGTAATATGTGTTTTGTTATTTGAATTGGTCTCAATTTGTAATATCATCTGTCCTCATAAATATATCATGATTAAAAAAACATAAAAATTTATATAAATATCAATTATATTTAGTATACTTTAATTATAAAAATATATATATTATATTATTGTGAAATGAAATACACAGTTCTTGGAGTGAGTTAGATGTACATACACATTAACACTGATTATATTTTTTGAGATTTATTGAAAGAGTGAATGTAAATGATATATATGAATATATATATATATAATTATGTTAATATAATTATTATATCATATGTATCATACATGTTCTACAAACTCATCCTTAATACATTCCATGTAGTTTGTGAATGAATCACATCGCTTTGAGGGGCATTAGTACACACTTCCTAAAACAAACTGATCGTATTTGACCAAATAGAATGTAAAAAGATATGTGTTGTAAAAATAATAAATATTTTTAATGTAATGATAAATATAATAAATGAAATATAAAAATATATTTTCTATCATTATTTCGTACATGAGATTCATTTATGAAAAAATGAACAATCCCCTTTTCGTGAGGCAGTGGTTCGACATATCCATGAACAGTTTGTTTGTTACCAACTTGATGATGGTGTGTATAAGTTTAGGTATCACCTTTAGAAAAAAATATGTATTATATTTATGATTATGGTATTGTTATAAATGGATGGATTAATTATATCGCTGGGGTGGAGAAAAAAAAGGAGCTGGAGAGAAATTGTTACCTCTTAATCGGGTAACTCCTTTTGGTTTTTCCAAAAGGCGTCCTTGGATTGACTTATGAACAAGAAAATTATTCTCGGAGTAAGGACTATATTTTTTTATGTGTATTTGGTATATTATTTCCATACCGATGTGGTTATATCAGTATGATGAAGTAGGAGAGGTGGTGGCCTTTTATAAGGTAGGAAGAACACTCTCATGGAAATTTTGAAAAAAAATTAACTTATGCATGTTCTTGCCTTAAAAAACTCATACCAAAAGAGAATGGATGGTTTATGGATGAAATATTTCCATAAAATGGATTATTTACATTTTCCTATTTCATTTGTCTTTAATATTAATGTTAGTCAGAAATTAAACATATATTTATCACAATCAGTATGATTATTTTTAACCACTTTTACTAATATATTTTATTGAAAATTAATATGATCTAATTAGTCTATAAATATAGTACTTATTACAATGATTTATGTATAATTATAGAAATTTATTTTGATGAAATTGAATAATTAATATTAATTCCAATCCCACAGATGAGATGATATAATGGGGTTTTAAGGTAGAAAAATGATCTAAAGTCTGTCATGCTTTTAGAGTGAATTTCAAGGTGAAATTGATCATAATGATAAAATTGTATGAATAGAATTATAATTGATGAAATGATAAATTAAATAAAATTCAATTTATAATTTAATATTAATGGTTAATTAAATGAAAAGAACATTATTAACTAAAATTCTATATTAGTAACTACTAATCATGAAATAAATTTACTTAGAAGAATCAAAATTAATCACTATATGCTAATTTTGGCATTCCAAATATAAAAGGAAACATTATTTTATCATTTCAAATATATATATATATATATATATATATCTGAAATATATTTTTTCCTCTTTAAAATAGGACAGGAAAATTTGTTCGTTCGAGAAAATAGTAGACATAAACATATATTGACATTATTACAAAATATATTTTTTATTATGAATATTATATATATATGACCAATTTAATAAAGTTTTGAAATAATTTATTACTTTTTGGGATGATAATTTTTTATTCTGTGATATAACCAACTAATTTAAATAATTATTACAATTAAATGATGTTTTGTAGAAAATCAATATTGTGTGGAACATGCACCAAGACAGTGTTTTCTTTAGAGAATGTCATGTTAGTGATGTGTGTAGAACAATCCAATTTATGGTTGAATGTAATCAAATACAAGTTGGTTCCCTCAAAAAATAATGTATGATTAATTTTTTATATATATAGATTTATATAACATTTCCAAAAATTTTATTAAAATAAATTATCAAGAAGAGAAATTAATATGAAAAATAATATTTTACAAAATCTGGAGGGGTAACACATTGACTATTATCGTAAATCACCCTTGGATGAAACCCCTATTTTTCTCAAAATTATCTAAAATTCATGATAATTTCAATATTATGTTGTGATGAAAATGGTCTAATAATAAAACCATTTTGGTAAAATCATAATCCTAGAGGCCGCCCATGTGCATCTCCAAGTACCGAAAATGAGGAGACTGTGTCACCCTAGAAATTTAAATGAAAATCAAATTACCCTCATCCTCATATTCATCAACTTCAAGATCTTATCCCTAGAGTGTGATAATTAACTCCTTCTTTTTCTAAGGAAGTTAGATCAATTAGAAATATAATCCCCCTTCTAATTTAGGTGCCACCATGGAGGGAACCTATCAAAAACCATTGATATCATCATCCATCCATAACCATCACTCTCCTAGTGAGGGTAACACATAACCCAATTCAAACTCTAATGTCTATGAATTTGTAGAAAGGAAGACACTATATGAAAATAATTTTTTGGATAACCATGAGTGGGTTCATATCACCACACTCTATGATGATGTGTACTGGTATATTTCAATAATAACAACTGAGGAAACATATTTACCTAATTCCTCAGAAAAGGTCGGTTGGCATATTCCCTCATCATGGATGGGGGAGTCGCAAATCCCTACCAATGATTGTTTATTTCATATACATTTTTCTGGTGTAACAATGAGGATAGAAGGGGATAATATCCTCAAATCAATAAAATACATCTTCTAGTATATAACAGTGATGGGAAATGAATAGAATCATGTCACTGTACAAAATATTATAAAATTAAAATATTTTATTAAAATAGATGAGGAAAATTTTCAAGAATATTGTAGCACTAGAATTTATATTTTCATTCATTAATACTCATATCCCAATATCCTTACAAACTCAACACTCCAATATATATGAAAAAAATGGCTTATTTAGAGAAAGAACACATTTTCTCCCAGCGAGGTGGATTATTGGAATATTCTACTAAAGGGTTATCCACCAGAACAAGATTATATTCGTCTTCCCACCATGGATAACTATGATAGATAACAACATTACATGGGATAAGGTCATGTTACAGTCAAAAAATTTCGATGAAATATTTAAATGGACCAGGATCGGGATAATATCAGCAGTCTAGCCAGGGATCACCATGTGACATTGTAAAATGCCTCCGATCATGATAACATTCCAATAGATAAAATCTAGAAAAATAACCCAGAGGCTTAAGTATGACATATATCCCTGTTATAGTGGAGGATATTTCATTACCCTTCCCATAGGGGCCCATTCCATGACATCCCCATGATTTCCCCTGATGGGAATGGAGATCGTTACTAGCATAGAGTAAAAATATCAAAATATGGGAGGAATTGCCCTAACATATCAGTACGCATTGACACTTCTAAAAGATAGGAATTATGAAATGTAGAAAAAGTAAGTAAAAAATTCATACACCAACTATATATAACAACCATAGTACAACAGTGAAATAACTAGCAAGTAATTAGGGCTTGAATACGAGCACACAAGAAATTTATGAGTTTTTAAACTTCAAGGTCCAAAATTTTGAAAAGGGTACACTGAAAATTATCGGATTCCATAAGAACTCATTAGCTTTTCCGATCTCAAAAAACTCCATCAAGTCCTTGTCCTCCCAAGATTCAATCAAAAGGTCAGTCATCTGCATAAGAAATTACATGTGCCGGCAGAGCCCGTGCATGGCTGTGTATAAAAAAACTCTGTATGACACATCTAAAACAAAAATGAAATACACAATTAATATTTTTAGTAATCTCAACGTAATTATTTGTATATGGAACATATAATTAAAATATATAGCTAATATCAAGCCAAATCGCATAGTCTAGGGTATGTCATGACCACAACATACAATAACTAGAGATTATATTCGAAAATTAAACGAAACACACATCCGAGATAACTTACTCCAAAATTTCACACCACTTATGATGTTTGTCCAAGAGTTGATAGTCTTAATCAATAATGATGAGATAGACACTAAGCTTGAACTGAATAGAGATATATGATACGTCAAATTAGTATCACATCAAGGCTGATGGGGTGATACCAACTTCCCAATCGGGATAAACCTTCTATGTAGTGGATCAACACCCAATGAATTCAGTCATTTCAATATCTAAGAATATACATAGGGAACAATGACGAATAGAGGATCCCACAATGGGACTATCATGGGATTTGAACAACACTATTATTGATATCCTACTAAAGGAATAATAATTCAATGAGTAGGAAATTTATCCAATAAAACATTAGGGGAACTACATGGTGAATGAACCCCGTCAAAATGCATATAGGATACGGTGGATGAGAGAAACAATTCATTTATAAAAGATAGGATCCACATTGATTAATATTTACACCCCCGTACCACTTGAGACTTGTAAAACCCATGTAAACGGCCTCTATCACTGTATTTATATCTATTTTAAACCCCACTATTGGTCTCATATGTATTTTCTCATCACAAGGGCCCCAACTCCACCAAAATCATGTCAAAAGAAGGGTACTTTTGAATGTTATGACTGTTTTCATAAAAAGGTCCTACCCAGGACAAGATCGGGTCCGACCCAAAATGATGTCAAACATGAAACCGGAATGATGACCATACCTATCACGTTATGCTGGTCCATGTCCTTCCTGGACCACTAGTCTATAAGGCACAACCCATTGGGCCACCAGGTGTGGCCTGATTCTCCTATTCTTTCCCGCACACATGGGGGCTAGAAATTCATGTCATAAGATCCACACCGACCTTATTCCATTCTTATCCTGTAGGGCACACAACATCCCATGTGGTCGACCTTCCATGTATACATTCTCCCAATGTCCTCATCCTTCCCATGACCTCTCCACTACAATGGGCTCCCACACGGCCCCAACCATGTCATGTTTCGCTCTGCCGGCCACATTTCCATGGTCTAGGATAGTCCACCTAGACCCAAGACGTTTCTTGACAAGACCGAATGCATATGCCCCCTAGATACCCCTATGTGATACCTCCTATATCTACAGGCCCGACCGTCATGGAAAAATCATGCCGCACCATTATAGTCGCACCAACATTATGACATCACGTGGTTGGATATTCAATTTCGGATCATTCCAGACTGAATCGAAGGTGCAACGATCATTTATTAATATCCCAAGAATAATTAAGAACATATGTGAACAATGTGGGATGGAATCACATGGAACAATCTTGAGGAATGAAAATATACAATTGATTATTCTGTTCTGAATTAGTTAATATATGATCGATCATCTAAAAATAGTATAATAAACATCCCAGAATAATTCCCTCCTTGAAATTGATCCCTTAAGAATGATTTAACCACATATCAACTTGATATAGCTTGATTATCATTCATCATTGATTTTATGAATGGGAAATAAATAATAAGAAAACAAAATTTCCTACCTCGAGTTGGAACAATCAATGATGGAGTGAGAAGTTATGACATTGTCATTCATCGATCCAGGATCCGTCAAATCTAATGTTGTCTATCTGTTTTTATTCAAAATAAATTCTCAAAATTTCCATCACTATTTATTAGATGAATTATAGAGTTATAGGGATTACCCATAATTCCAATAAAGTACATAATAAAAAAACTTCATTGCATCGAACATGAATTTTTTTTTAGTAAAATATTTTTATTACCTTAATGTTCAAAAACTACTTTTCACCGATGACCCATGAAGATTGATGAAAGGCCTTGAATCAGTAATAAATTATGATCTGAATGAAATAGTGCCCAAAAACTTTGGATCTCATCATAATTTTATATGTTTTTTCACTTTTTTAGGAAAACTGTTTGATTCCTTATTAAAAGATGACTATTTTTATTAATTTTTATAAGAACACTAGGCCTCAGAATCATTCGACATCTCAAAACATTTTATTAAAATAATTCAATTTTTTAAAAAAAAATAATATAAAAAAAAACAAGATATTACAATCACCCCACCTTAGGGTTTTACATCCCCAATACCCAAAAACACAACTACTCAAAAATGTTTTGGGTACTGCTCAAGATTTTGAGCCTCTTACTCCCATGTGACATCCAAGAGATTCCCATGCATCCATCAAACACACACTAATGAGATCACTCACCCAGGAATGATTCTGCCATACTGATCCATGATCTCTAACAGGTTGTCAACAAAATTCATTCCATCCTTGATATCCACCTTGTCCCAGTCGATGACATGAAAATGGTCAAGTAAAAAACTCATCACCAATAACATGTACAATACATCGTGCAGGCTATGAAACTACATAGGTAGAGCTATCAGTTACACCACCATTCCCACCATACATAGTATCTTAAAATGGGTGACAAACCTCAGAGATAACATCGAACCCTACCCAAATCTCCATAATCCATGTCGAGGTGAGACACAAAGGAACACATATTACCATTCCTCAAACTCCTGGGGCCTACATAATTAATAGGGATATGATCTTTTATAGTTTTTTAGAGTCTTCATTCACTTTTGGATGATAATTACCTTCTTAATACTATCTCGCACCAACTTCAGTCCCATCTGTGCTAACTCACCTCATTTAGTTTAGTAATGTTGTGACCTATAGGGACATTCGTAAGGATCCTAAAATTGTTCCATAATAATGATGGAGTGTTAGTTGTTATTGTATGAAAACTCCACCAATGTTAGGATATTATACTAACTATGACCTAGGTCCAAGATGAAATCCCACAATAGGTCCCCTAGACCATAAATTATCCTCTCCAACCGGTCATCTATCTAGGGATTAATTGTCGTGGTTATGAGTAATTAAGTATCAAATGCCTCATGAAATTCATTCAACAAATGAGATGTTAATCTAGAATCAGAATATAATACAATCATCAATGGAAACCAGTAAGGCCAAATAATTACCTTCACATAGAGGAGTCCCTAGCTCTTTTCTGAACTCTTCTCTTGGATAGGTATGAAGTTGACCGAATGGTGAGTCAGTCAATGATCACCAAGATGGTATTGTTTCACTTGGGCGTACGTGGTAAACACATCCAGAAATCCATTGATATCCCATAACACTTACACTATACATCATCTAAGGGATTATCCAACCCCACTAAAACATGGTTCACAATAATAACTTTCTAAAAAGTGAGGTTCTGAGAAATTAACTCTTCAACACCCTTATTCATTCATGTCCACTAACACTGACGTCATTTGTCCTGAGATATCATCGCCACACCTAGATGTACCACTAAAGGGTATGTATGTATTTCCCTTAAAATACCCTCATGTAACATCATGAGTATTATTTTCAATCATATGAAAAGAATGATATGCTGCCCACCTATCGAAAATCCATCAAGTGCCTCTGATGTGGATAAATGAGCTTGTAGAGTCTTTTATCTGGCCACCCCAAATGCTCCTCCTTGGCTCTCTATAATAGTGTAGTGGTAACAACCATAAATTGGACACAGTCACCCCCATATCCATCCACAAATGAAAACTATGACAAAGGTATCTTCATTGATCCAAATTGAGAAACTCTAAACATGATCTCCTACTAAGGGAATCTACCACCACATTCTCAATCCTCGGATTTTAGATGATCTAAAAGTCATTATCCTATAGGAAGTCGACCCACCACCACCATATATGTTTCAGATAATTTTGAGAAATTATTACATTATAATCTCATTATAAAAGTTGAAAATAAATTTCCCACCCATTAATTAGTTTTAATAAATCCTCAATGAAAAGACTACTTTGGAAATATCAATATCATGGGTAACATAGTTCTGATCATATTATCTCACCTAGCATGAACCATAAGAAATCACCTATTCTATCTCCATTAGGACATAACTGCACATAAGCCTCAGCCTAGTTGGTGATGACTCCTTAAGTGCATCCGAGAGACCCGGGATCAAATCCAGGTGGGGGATAATTTCTGGGTTACTCTAGCAGTATTCGAGCAGTGTTGTAGCAGTGCTAGAGTAGTGTTGTAGCAGTGTTATAGTAGTGTTGTATCTGTGCTGGAGTAGGTACTGTAGCAGGGACTGTTGCAGGAACTGTTGCAGGAACTGTAGAAGTTACTGTAGAGGCACTATAGTAGGCATTGTTTGGCACTATAGCAGACGAGAATATGCCCCCGTTTGGGCCTTCAGACCACCGATTTTGTCCCTGAGTCCTTTAATGCCTCCGGACCACCCAGGCCTTCATGTCAGTAAGGCCTTTGTACAACCTTAACTGTAGATGCAGAAAAGACAACCAACAAGGAACAAACATCAGAAGGAGGAGGAGCCATGAGATTTCCCCATATCGGATGATAAACAGATTTCAGTGTATGGCACCTCCCATCGGGAAAATCATGTGCATGAATGAAAAAGCCTATCCAAATAGTCATGTGATGGTGGAGAGATGATTTCACAATGAAGATACTGGGGAGGAGCAGTTACATGTAGTTAGTCTAGGTTTCATGTAATGTTTGATGCCTACGGGTAATTAATTTATCAAAGGCATAAGATCTATGTAATACTTATGCCTACTAGTCTTGTAAGGGTTCCACCTCACCCCATGAAAGGGGAATTATCAAAAATCAATAAAAATGATGGCCTTTGGGCCATTGGAGGACATAACCAATTCCATTTCCTGATGGATCACAAATAACTATTCACATAACTCCCACCTCCGACAATCTCCTAATCATAGATCTCTTATAACTCTGTCTCATCTACTAATAATCCTACAGGAAGTTTTTCGTCCACATTAATTTCTATCACATTTAAGTAAATTCATTCATATGTGATAATATCCTAAATACAACAATTATCAATATCTGGTAATATCCTACCATCCCATGGAATTTATGCATGTCCATCATTCTCTTAGGTGGCTCTCATGCTAACACTGCCTCGAACATGGTCTGGTCCAATGTCACTCTATCTGCCGAGATAACATGCCTAGGAATTTGGACTGACAGAATCTAGAATTAGCATATCCAGAGCTTCCCCAAAAAAATTTTCTCTCAGAAAACATCCAGATCCATCCATAAGTGCTTCATGTGGTCCTCCTCGAGAGCTGAGTATACAAGGATATATTTGCTGAAGACCACCATGAATAGGTTTATGTATGGTTGGATGATCTAGTTCATGAGTCTTGTGAACACTCCATGGGTCTTTCTCATGCGAAAGGGAATTACCATGTAATCATAATGACCATAGAGTAATATGAATTCCATCATCATAACATATTCATCATATACTCATTGTTGGTGATTGCCTTATCGAAGGTCAAAATTTAATAATCATTATTCCCCTCAAAACTTGTACAAATTCCATTGATCCATTGTATTGGAAACATGTTCTTCAAAAACATATAGTTCAAGTGCATGAAATCATTACACAACTTCATCCTCTTTTATGACTATTTGTAAAACAACATAGCATCCATATAGGGTGAAGCACTGGGTCGCCGAATGAATTTCCACTACAAATCCACCAATTTCTCCATAAATTCACAAATCAATAAGAGATAAATCTGATATAATAGTGAGGATATTAGTTAATCCTATAAAATCATATAGAATTATGTCCTTATACTCCTCCACTACTGATGGGAACTAGAAATTGATAACATCTGCTACAACGAGGGATAGGGTAACGAGTTGATGAGTGATCTATTTCTCCCCCATATTCATGAGCCCATCATATATTTTTGGGTTTTCTTTTCAACTAAAAAGTAAAACCTCATTCTATTGATACAGACCCATAGTAACATTCTTCTTAAAAATTAAATCAGGGAACAAATCAAGGAAAACCAATCCATACCACGAATGACATCATAAGGCCTCGAAACTACCAACAAGAGGTTCTATCCAAAACAATTAACTCCAAGGGTAATGTCACACTATCATCATAAATTTGTGGTCGTCATGTCTCCTCCTATGTTGTTCTATAACCATATGAGTGGAGTCAAATTTTCTACAAGAATATCAATGTCAATAACAACATATGTAGATAGAATGGAATTTATAGAACCTATGTATATCAATATGGAAGAAAGAATAAAAAATAAATAGATTGTACCTCGAATCATCCATGGATCCCTTGGGTCATAATAGTCAACATCATGCAGCTATCCTAAACCTTGTCCTCCATCTCTCTAATCCTGGCATAGACCTCCTAGGGGTGGTGGTGTTAGAAAGTAAAAATGTAGACCACATCCCACTGCTCTCCCAACTTTTATACCACACCCTCTTCCTTGCTGATCTGCCTGCTCTTTCCACTACCTCTTCTTAGGCAGTGTATCCACATTCTCTATATCAGCTGCATTAATATTTGGACATTATTGGTCAATTTTTCCCATGCCTTCCCATTAGTAGAACCACCAGCCTCTCGTATGACTACATACACCATAGAATCCTTTAACTACATACCCTCAATACTGGGACATCCTCCATAAATGGAACCAATGTTCTGATTCCATTTACTACTGTCGACTCCATATGTCTGATTTCTCTAAACCAGCCTATCCTCTTTTGATGGTCACTGGCTATCTCTCCTCATCCAGGAATCTCTCGACCACCAAATCCCACTCATGAACCTAATCATAAGTAGCAATTACAAGAGGGATAATACTAGCATATATTTCTCTATTAAGACCTCTATTGAATGTCTAATCCCCTTAGTATTAATCCATGTCCACATTTATCGAGTACATAAAAAGAATGTTGAACCTTGATGAAAAAATAGTCACTGTCATACAACCCTTCTTTATTTGATGATGCTCTTTTATATGCATAGATCCCAGCATAAATAGAGAAAATTCATCTCTAATGAGGTGATCAAACTCTATTGATGAGATGGTCACCTCAATGTAGGTTATGAAAGAAAACTCCACCATCACCCTATTGATCCATATAGAATATTGTCGGCTAGGTCCACCATCTGATCGGCTGGTTTCCAGACAAGATGAAAAGATCTTGTCACCTCCCCAGGCTTGTCCTCAACCAAATGAGTGTCAGAAGAACCTAGAAATATGTCGGGTATATATATATTAATTTCATGGAGCACACTAAGTCTTCTCTCCACATCATCATGTACTATGAGTACCATGTGTAGAATTACCGGTGGCATTACAACTGGTGCACCACCTAGGGGTAAAATCTCAGAAACAACTTCATGTAATGGAGCCTCATCACATAGGGAATCATCCTCGTGATCAAGCTATTGAATCCTATATAGTATGAAATGTGGAGTCATCCTATATGGAAATAAGTTGTAACAAATTGAAATATTATATAGGGATGGATTATAGAAGAAGTAATTGGGTAGCAAAACCCATTCTTATATAATTCATGTACCATTCTTTCCCTGAAAATAGTGTTCTCACATACCATGTCAAAAAATAAGGTTATCTTTGTAGTAGTATATCGATACATTGGTTGATTTACCACCACTAGATTCCCTTTCCGTAAACCCTATATCTAAGGACATATCACTATTTTCCTAAACCAATATCCATTACCCATATTTCTAAGGATAGAACACTAGCAATTATACCACTCTATCATAACCCATCATAGAGGGGATCGTTACGTGACTACCAGAAGAACACCTCCAATTTTCTTCATGCTAGTGACTATCAGAAATTATGAATATCAAATAATTGGAGGCATTGTCCCAATTCACTTGTATGAATGCACAAATCTCCAAGCAAAAAATGCAATAAAATTCAAAAAAGTAAAAAATTCATAAAAATCACTATATCCCACAATCGGTGTATAATAGTGAAAGAAGACAAATATAAACTACTAAAGAATACAATCCCACTAAAAACTATAGAGGCAATCAATGAAAAATTACATCCTATAAATTATGGAATTGGGACTGCAGTCTGATTCTGCTGGAACACCTCGACATGCTTGATCTCATAAAGAACTCTATAGTCCTGGTCATCTCCGGAATCATTCAATTAATCACTCATCTGCACAAGAAACGACATTTGATGGAAATTACCGTGCATGGGTGTGTATAACGATACATAATATGACACCTTGAATACCACAAAGCAATATAAAAAATATTTTTATAAGCAAATGTAGACAAGTATATGTCAAAAAAGCATAGAAAAATACTATCTAGATATACTAAAAAAATACTACATAGTCTAGGATAAGTCATAAACACTTCATACGAACTCTAGTGATTCACTTTGAATGTTTCATGATGAACACAATCAGAAAAACACAATATCTAGTCTTATATCACTGATGACATTTGACATAGAAGTACTGTTCTTTGGGAGAAAACATGAGAGATATACACTAATAGATTTGAATAGTGATATATGATACATAAGATGAGGATCATAGCTAGGGACATGGGTTGATAACAAAAACCCAAATGTTATTAAACATATATTTAGAGGATTTATGATTTCTTATATAGGTAACTTCAATACCAAACAATCTAACTAGGGAACACATATGAATATAGGATCATGCACTGAGACTATTGGGGGATTCCAACAACTATATCATGGAATTATTGCTAAAGGGATCACACTCCTATAAGTAGGAAATGATTCCAAAAAAATTCAAAGAAATGATAATGGGAATAAACCTTAACTAAACTCATCCGAGATATAGTGGAATAAAGAATCTATTCCCATATAAAAGAGAGTGTGTGTAGTGAGAAGTAGTCATAACCTATTTACCCCTTGATCATGGATAATTCCTATGTAAACGGGATATTTCAATAGAAATATATCAAAGATAAAAGACGCCATTGATTTTATAAGATCATTATTGTCTCTTGGATCCCAATTCCATGGATGGAACGTCAAGAAGATGCTCTGTTTGAATGATATGATCATTTTAGTAAAAAGGTATGACCTGAGTCCGGTCCAGGTCTAACCCTACCTACCCGACATAGCTCGCTAGCAAACCCAGTCCACTGGGCCCATTTTTCACCAGCCTTACGGGCCACATGACTAGGGCAGCTAGGCATGTTGGGTGACCTAGTGCGGCCCAGGTCTTCTCTTCCAGCCCCCACGCATGTGGCATGGGTTATATGCTGTATACATTCTTCCATAACAACTTTACTCTTGGTCCTGTATTACTACACCCCATCCAACATGGTTGTCCCACATTTTATTTCTGTTCCCTATGTGATTCACCTTTCTGTGGCCCCGTCACCATCGCAGTCTCCCTCATGGCCCATATCGTGTCACGTTCTGCCTCTTTCGGTCACCCTGCTAGTGTCTCTTCTTCTTCATCGCCATTGTCCTGGAATGGAAACCTGGACCAACACCACTTCTCGCAGGGACGGAATAGAGACACCTACGAATAATTATTTTGTGTCTCTTCCTATGCCATCGTACACCACCACCCCCATCAAAATAATGACTATCCTTTTCCATCTCACCTCCAATGTGTTGTCATGTGGTCGGATCTTCAATTCCAAATCATTACTCTAAGAATCAAAGGCACAAAGATCATTCATTAATATCCCATTAATAAGAAAGAGCACATGGGAAAAACTGGTAATGAAACACGTGGAACATACTAAAAGAAAAGACCTTGACTAGTGTTTGTTTCGGTCACATTCAGTTCCCATAATAAGGATCAACTAAAAATAAACAATATAATAATCATCGGCAAATAACTTCTTCAATCAATACCATCCTATAAGAATTATTGTACCTAATTTAAAATTGATTTTTGGATTATTCTCTTTCATGGTTGTTTATGTGAATGTGGAAATAAAGGACATAAAATTTGAACATCGTACCACAAGATGGAATGATCTTTGATGAATAGAGAAGTTGTGTCATCACACTTCATGGATCCTAGATCTGCCAAATCTGAGGTTATCAATCCCTCATCAGTCGCCAATGATTTATCCAAATGCCCTTATCTATATCAAAGATAAATTATAGTGTTATTGTATTAATCCTGAATTACTAATAACCCCTTAATAAAATAAATGATATTGTGATGAACCCAGAAAAATAATATTTCTATGAAAATATTTTTATACTAATTTCTTCTAAAAAGACATTATCAATGGCGACCCATCCCAAACAATGTTAGGACTCGAAAAGGGTAAGCATGATACTTGAATGAAACATTTCCCCCATAATTTTGATCTAGGTACCCCTTTAAAAGTTATTCAACATTTTTAAGAAAACTGCTTACTTTATTTATTAAAATCATAGAACATTTCAATGAATCGATTCGGGCACACCAACCCTCAGAAGATCACATTGTAAAAATGAATGGTCCCAAAATAATTCTATAAAATATTTAAATGTAATAGAATGAAAAATCCATGACATTATAGGATGACCATGTTAAAATGGAACATGATTTAAGATAGTTTCGTTTTCTAATCAATGAATTAACCAAGAATATTCCTAATGATCAGAGAGGATAAGTGAATAATCCTACTTTGACCAATTTAATATTCACCAACATCATTATAATTCAATATAAAATGTGTCTCTTATAACTTTATTCATTACAGAGGTCCATCAACATATTTTGAAAAGGAATTCATATTAGGACATGGATAATATTACAATTCCAATTCGGTATCACCTAGTTAGAGAGACACAGGCGATATGGTAGGCACATACATATATCAAGAAGGACCAATGAAATATCCAATGTATTAGGATTGGACTGATACTTTTATTCTGACAAAGCCTCACCATGTGTGAATGACGTATGCCTAGGAATATGATCATATTTCTAAGAACAATGAGATTACTCATTGTTATATTAAAAAATCCTTTCATTATTGTGATTATACTCTATTAAAACTAGACAATAATAAGATTATTCCAATAACAGTCATATATAACAATCATTTCCCTTAAAATTCCAAAAGGTAAGTTGGCATATTCCAGGTACAATTCACAACCTAACCCCTATGCATAACATTCTCAAGGAAAATGTTTATTAGGAAATTTAAGACCAATTATAAACAATTCAAGGGTATTTAAATAATACAATAATGTATAAGATGATCAATAAGATCATTGTCCTACACTTAGTAGTATGGAGTTAGATCACATGGACTGTACTCTTAACATTTCCTATGGTCAACCTCAAAAAAGGATATATCTCTCTCTGAAAAGGAAATAATCCCATCAACAACAAATTTTCATACATATAGATTTAAAAAGATCAGACACCATCATATATATAGGTGTTTGAAACATTTGGTTAAACCTTATATAGTTCCCTATATACCTCAAACAACAATCTATTTCATTCAGCAGACTACCCACGTAAGCATTTCATATTGTCTGACCATATAATGTCATGTAGGCATGATGAAGAGGATGATTGAATTAACAACAGAATGTGTTTTCAATGAATGACCTCTACATCATGTTATATCGCCTCACAACAACTGAAAGTGAGATCCCAAGTTGATATTGAAAAAGAGTCCATTCATTATCAACTACAAAATGTGTGGACTAGTCATCTGGAAATGAAGACTAGAAAACTCTGCTATCTAGGTTATATGGGTCTTAGTAAGAAAATTTGGATAATATGTTGTTATATATACCTATGTACAATCACCATTTCCAGTGATCCAAAACCAGAAAATCACCATGAAAATATGAAGCATGATTGCCTCTATTTCACCACAATCCTATGAAAGCTAATATAAGTAGCCATGTCAGGAATTTGTATTCGATGATGGAAAATGAATTTATTATTACACTTTATTTTACCACTATAATTGAAGATACTTTCTGATATTTCATTAAATAATTTTATTGCCTCCAATGAAATCATTGTGCTGAGTAGCACACTGGCCACTTAGTAACTAGAAAATAAATCCACCACTTAAATGAAGCCAAAAAATCATAGAATAATGGATATTACATACTTTAGGACGTAAAAAGGGGAACTAAATGGAATGTTAATTCATTTAATACATGGATGATGAAGTTATGATCAAATAGACAAGTTATTTTAATGATTTATTTCCTCCATGAGATGTCATCCACCATGCTCCCACATAATATAATCTATGAAATATCAAAAAGTCTACTTTAGTATCTTTAATAATAGCCTTCTAGGAGAAGACCTATCTCTCCAAGATGTGTGGGTATCAACCACCACCTCAATAACTCATATTATCAATTGTCAAAAGGATTCAACAGATTTCTACAACTACTGTTAAAAGCCCCATGGTCATCGTTAAATACCACATGGTTACTCAATGTATAAATTTTCTACATGAATCAAATAAATCACTATAATATAGCGTAGTAGAGGGATTCAATTCCCACGATAGATCACATGAACATGCAATTGGATAAAATATTAATAAAATTATACAATTATACAATTTTATGAGTAAAGAATAACATTTTTTTATGAATAAAATGATTATGATTTATTTGTATTTTTTGAAAATGGAAATATGTGTAAGAAAATTGAAAATTATGGTTTAGGATTAATTATAGTATAAAATCATTAGAATTTAATTATCTATTTTGAAACTGAATTATTTGAATCTAATGGCCATGGTAGACATCCCCAAATCACTGACCTCCCATTTTTCATAATGGTCATAGTAGATCAGGTCATTAATGAATTGGCAACTCAAAACCATAATTAAATATAGAAGAATTTTCACCTAATAGTCATGGTGTGAATTAATTTATTTTAATGCAATGAAAATATCACTTTGACACAAATCACACAATCCTCACAAATGATATAATGAATAATAGATTATAGAAATTAGGGTTGTGATTGAAGACCCAAATGAATTAATATAAAAATAAAATACTTTAAAAAATAAATACCCCATCAATAGACATTTTTTAAATGTTTTACCCCCTCATTATGGATACAAAATGATTGGAAAACAAATATTCTAATTGATGCATCAAAACAAAAACAATCATTAATCCCATAGGTGACATATCTAAATGAATGATTTGAACAGGTCCATGGATTCTTTTTTATAGGATTCCCTAGATATTTGGTAGCATTAAATATAATCATAAAATCACTATGGTGGGTAACAAAATCAAATTTTCTATATTAATAGTGAAAAAATTGTTAAATAATCAGCTTACACATCATTATTTTTCTTCTAACTAAAAAAATACATGAAGATTAATGTTTACATGTTGTGTAATCTTTTCATATCCAGGTGTATTGAATTTTTGTGCTTCCCTTCCAAAAAATCATCAAAAATAAACAAATGACATGAAATTGGAATACATAATTTGAACGTTTTCTCTCTATTTTCCATCTCCTCTATATCCTCATAAATCCTATTTAGGGACACATGTGGTGCGAAACAACGTGAAGTGTCGTTTTGATAATTTTTATAAATCAATTGTATCTTTCCAAAAACCTAAAAACCTATCAAATAATTAAAGAATTAGAAATATTAAATATTTAAATATTCTAATCTATTCATTAAAATACCCTAAAACAAATTCTGGAATAATAGATAACAAAAACACCCACACATGAATTTTTTCAGGTCCTAAATGATGAAATCACATCCTACTAAAAAGTGTGTTTATTCTACCATTCAAAAAACTCAATAAAAAATAGAACAGAAAATAATTAAATATTCAAGAATCACACATGAAAGTTTAATCAATGCCTCGTTTTTTAATAAATATAAATAAACTATTTATTTTAATTTTACAATATTTAATAACCATTACCTTTCAGTCATTCATTTTAATTTTTTTAATATTTATTAATATACATTCTACTTTTAATTTAGCTTTGTTTGAATGTATCATTTCATCATTAGGGTTAAATTATAAAAATAATTCAACACATACCTCATTAACATTTCACTTAACATAGGAATTCATTACATCTAACACCTCTACCATATAAAGTCAAAATAAAAATTAATCACCTAGGATCATCTATTTAGGCTCAAATGAATTTGAGGCTTTAGGAAGATAGGTAAATGATTAATAAAATTTAAAGGTCAAAAATGAGGTTTTTCCCTACATTAATTTTCATAATATTAAATAAAATATCAATGAAAGTATATAATTCCCACAATATCTCAAATCACACTCATAAGAATATGAACTAAAATAAATAAAACACCCACTATTATTATAATTCTTCTCTTCATTTTAAATAAATATAATTTTTTATAGTGAAATTTATCACATCCACCACCCAAACCATAATTATCTCACCATGAAATAATTTGTAATAGTTATAATAAGATCACAGATCAATCAATCGTGATTTTGGAATATTACCAGAAACAACCAATTTTTATCTAAGATGATATCCAATAAATACAATTAATTTTCTTTTCCAAAATATTATTAAATAACCCTTCCCACACATACTTACTAATTACAAAATTTCTAATCCTTCAACAATTTTTCACTTCCCCAACTCTTCTGTTTGATAAGCATGAAAAATATATTGGGGAATATAGAATTTGGTTATATGAACATGTATCATAGTTCATTTATTAAAATCGATATTAATGGCATATTTGAGATTAAAAATATTAATTTAAGGGGGTATCAGGATAAGGGTTATGAAAAATTGAATAAATAAATTCAAAAGTGATTTTGTTCAGTATTTTCTTTAATAATATACAATCCATGTTATAGAAGAAATAATACATGTGTTTCTTAAGAAATATAAAAATAAATTCATGGATAATATTAGAAAATTGGATTTCTTAGGAATAAGACAAAATGGTATATACAATTACTAATTTAAATTCATTCAAATAAAAGAAATCGTTGAATATAAATTTAAAAAATTAATTAGGATGAACAAATCTAAAAAAATCATTTTCAATGATCAGCATTCTCCTATTATCATGAATCATCAAATCATAATGGACATTATTATATCTAAAAATTATTTTTCCCAATTTTTTCTTAAAATTTAATTTATATATAATTTAATACTCAATGGCTGGTTACTTTTCCTATGATTTTTATGTCTCTTAGTTTTTTTCTGTAAATTACAAATCAAATGTGGTCATAAAATTGGCAATTATGTTTCTAATAAATTAAATGTGTGGAGTAATGTGGAAAATTATTAAATAAAAACTCATAATCCCTTATCAATTTACCATTTTATATTGGATACAATTTCTCTTCCAACTTCAAATTCACAATGTGTATCTTTTTCATGATGAGTAATTTTTATTTGTGATGTTAATGGTTTTCGTGAGGAAAAATGGAGTAACATTTTCTTATCATGACTCCAATTGCCTTCTATTGGTTTCATTAATGGAGCGAAGAATTAATAGAAAAAAGTTCAACTATAGGTCCTCTAAATATGCTAAAACATATACTAGGAATTGAAATTACATCCCGTTATAATATTAAATCCTTAAAATGAATTAAATTTAAATTCATTTAATTTCATAGAAATCAGGTAGCGTCCAAAAATTTTCTATTTCTAACAAGTAATTATCTAATCTATACAAGAGTTAGCTGATTGTAGTGTGGTATAGGGATAATTGTCTCATGTTTACGCAACTATGATTATTAAATCATCCCCGATCTTTTTGAATTTTCTTTAATGGAACTGACATGCACTGTAGATATGGTGGCCAGTGCTTGGATATCATGACTTTTACCTAGATAATTTTAGAATCTATCAAGTCATGGAAAATTTATTCTTCATTAATTGGTTGTTTTATATGTTGAATTTCTTTAATTATTTCATTATGTTACACAACTATCCCATCAACCTATAATTTTATTTCTAATTTTTATGTTCTTCTATGTATTCATTTTATGGATCAAGTGATTCATTTTTTTCTTCTTATTATGCTTCGATATTTTCTATATTTTTTTGTTATCGATGTGGCAGATGTATATTTTTTCCTCTTATTTTCCATTTACCTATAGTCCACGTTTTTCAAAGAATCAGTGTATCATTTCATAATTCATGGTCTCTCCTTAATTTTTTTAAATTATTCTTCTTACTTATATTTTTGGAATTGTATTTCAGACCATTATAGTTCTACAACCAGTTCACCGACTTCAACATCTTCTAAACCATCAATGATAATGGATCTATGGTTAGAAATAATATCAACATCAAAATCCATACATACCTATTTTTAATTATTTGATATTATATTCTTGTGATTTTCCTCATTGAATTATCATTCAAGGCTATATGGTGTAGTGTATCAAATGCATGAGTATGGTTTTCGGCACTCATTTGATTTATTATTCATCATTTGAAAATGATTGATTAGTATCTCCGTATAATTTATTATGAATGTAAACCTCTATTTATTATTTATTTAATTATGTAACACTTTCATCGAAACCAAAAATACCCACTACTGTAAAAAGTAAAAAAAATTATTATGCTAATATAATAAAATAGAATTTTTTTGTAAAGACATTGTCTAAATCAAAAAATAAATAAGTTCTCCACTCATATTCCTAGAAACTATGCCAAAAATTAATTTCCCTATGTAATTCATTAATCAACACAGGTTCACTGAAATTATAACTTTATTACCTAAATAAAAAAATCCCTACAATACATTGTCGTATATGAATAGTAAGTTTGAGATCAAACCCACATAGAATGGATTGATAAGAATATTAATTTTGGTTACAAAAACATAAAAAAAAGTTTAAATAAAAATATAATACTTTATGAAATAAATGCCATATAATTACAATTAATTTATATATGGTTTACCACCTAATGCTAACTAGGTGGGGAGAGGAAAATAAATAGCATATTTGATGCATCAGGGAAAAAATGGTCCACGAAACTAGTGGTGGATTCTTAGAATGAATGCATTGTGTGGGGACTTAGACTCATATATATATATATATATATATATATATATATATATACATTAATAGGGTTTTAATATATTTCAATGATATGATAATTGTGTCATATAGTCTCTATGGTAGGTCATAGGGTCACCTATTTTATATTCTCATTAAAATTGCCTTCAACCCATTGGTTGGTGTATCATTGATTTTTTTTCCATTCGAAACATACACAACATGTAAATATTAAAAATCATTATGCATTTTATTATATTATATTTGGAATTTTGTGTATATTTTGGCTAAAACTAATCTTGAATAAACATACACTGTGTTAGAGGAATACAGGATGTGTAAATTTTCATCTCAATTTCCTACCTTCGTTGCACCCTCAAAAATTAAATGTTTCCCCATGAGTGAAACAAAGTGGTTTGAATTTTTATTTTAATCCTTTATTAAATATATTTTATCCATCCAAAAACCAAATAAGATATCCTTTCATTAAAAATCTGATGAATAATCATTTTAATACATAAATCAATTTACTAAAATAACATTAATATATTCATGAGATACCTCTATTAGCTATAATCAAACCCCATCCCACTTCTATGGGGAATTCATATCTCAATCACCATTAACAGGTTCATCATCCCATAAAATGGTCTTAAGGACATCAAAGGTGATTCCAGGTCAATCCCATCCTACCCAGATGGTATAATTAATTCTCAGTTTCTATCCCTAGAGTCATAAAATACACTACATGAATCATTTTATCCTCAATAATATAATCAATCAATTCTAATTTATTCCTAAATTATCCCCCATCCTGATGTGAAAGGGGAACATTCATCATCATCATAAATATAGATATAATCAATTTTATCTATGTTGGGAGGTCAAAAAAATTGTCAATGTCCCATCTATTCCTCCCACTGAAATAAAAACATTTTTTATTTAAGGATCATTAGGAGAACATGACCAGAATCTTCGTCATTTTTATTGTTTATATAGAAATATGATATGTATTTAAAACAATGGGGATCAATACTTACAAGGGTTTTAAAACAAAATTTAGATATATAGTCATAGTTTGAAATAATGATCCAGGTGTAGGTGGTATGGAATCATAATTTATGTCATTAACATTTTAGAACAACCACATTTTTCTGACATTATTAATTGAATTTCATCAATATCAATATGGAAGACATTATGGATCAAGAATATAATACAGAGGGTCACAAAATTAAAATCATACATTGAGAATATGGTGATATTGATGGAACAAAAGAGGTTACATGAACCCAAAACCAGATAAAGATGGTAAATCATGACCCTTCAAATAATAATTCGTGACCTCTATGGTGAAATACAACCCCAATAAAAAGGGAAATTTCTGGCCACATCCCAATCACCACCTATAAGATCATAGGTTCCTTCCCCTAGGGAATAGCATACATAATATATGAATTAAATACAAACACTATGGTAGATCAACAAGGATCTACTCAGGGGAAATATTCCCACTACGTATCATCATCTGGATGAGGAACATATCCCTCCACCATTAAGAGAACAGCCTCCAGTAAGATAAGTTTATGATTATAAGATGGGCCCTCGAGATCAATAAGAGGTGGGAATATGAGATTCTTTAGACTCAGATAGATCAACCATTTTTTGGTATTATAGTCAAACATTCAGATTAGTTTAAGGATTGGAAGATATTATTCATCAATTCCTTTTATCATTTTATCCTTATAATGGGTAAAACAACAATAATAAACCTAAAAAATAAATAATTAATGAAAATTATAGGGTTTTTATTTACATATACATATGGAATGGTTTAACCTATTCTTTCATCATCTCACTCTTACATGACCAATTGATGGGTCGTTGTGTTGAAAGACCCCCTAAGGAGTTATAGACAGAAAAAATCTCATGGAATTATCCATGTGGAATTCACAAGATTGATTAAATGAAACAAGATATCATTACCTCCATTTATAAAATTATATCCAAATATCGACTAACACATTCAACCTGGTGTAAAAGGTTTTATAATGTTGAAGATAAATCTTTCACTCTAATGAATGTTGTGGTTCACATACAAGCACCTAGGTAATTCCCAAACTACCCATCACCTCCTCTAGAGTTTCGATAAGATCGCAATTTTCCTCATTTGTAATGATAGAGAAATCCATGTCACTTGGGAATTGAAGATGATATGATTATAGAATAAAAATTATAAAATTAACTGGCCCCTGGTTATTTTTTGCTTCAATAGAAAATATCATAATCATGATTCCACATTCTAGGAAGCCTGATCTGGATAACCTCAACAACCATAGTAAATTATTCCCTTTCCATAGAAGTATATTTCATCATATGTTAGATTAAATCATCATCGTATATTTTCTTCATGAAATGGATTATTCTAGACCAGTGGAATTTTAATAATTCTTATATTAGGTGGAATACATAATAGTTGAATGGTAAGAAAAATAGTAGGGTTATAAGAAGGTTTCTTCCAGGCATGTGAAAATGTTCAACAATTAGATGATTGGAAAAATATACTTCTGAGCTAATTCCTCTATTAGGGAACAACTGTGAAGACCCAGAATAGCTATTCACAATAATTATTTGACAGAAAAATATGTCTCCTAATAGTGGGAGTGACCAAAATAAAATAGAATACATAGAATAAGAGGAAAAATATTATGAAACGAATCAAGATCTTATATTTGTTGATTTCTTCGATATGTCATATGCAGCATGGGAACTACGCCACCAAATGAAACCATAATTTGATGAAGAGATCATCCTAGGTTTTATCAATGTGATATATTTGGACAAAACCTTCTCCAAAGATTATTATGGCTTAGAATACATGTTCCTTACAGATAACTGATGAACATAATGCTTCGTACAAAGGAAACAAGGCTACAAGTTACAACAAGGGCATGGACAGAACCAATATTTTTTTCACAGCACTACAGAGGCCATATATATAGAAAATGAATCCTAGGAAATAACTCTGACCATCTCACAAGGTATGGAGGCATCCTAGATTCCTCCAATGAAAATCTAAACATAGTTTTCTTGTATGGCCCCATAGAAGGGTTTTGATTATCTGATTATCCCCAGCAATAGGGAAGACTTGTACAACCAGACCAACTCCTAGAAGGTTATTAAAAAACCTCTCTCCAGGAAGAATGAATGTCTACATCATATTCATTAGTAGATGATCCACATGTATTAGAAAAACCCCACATAGGGAATCACTAACCACTATCACAAAATGTATGACTTTAGGGTGATGATTTCAGTTGTCTCATCCAATTTATCAATCAACGCTACACTGAATATTTTTAAAAACTCTTAGAGGAACACATTAATGACCTCTAGGTCTAACCGTAATTTCATATAGAACTTACTGCAGCTAAGTTATATCGAATTGAGGAAATTTTCATAAAATTCCATGTTTCCTTCTATTTCAATGAGGGTGATCATCCAATGGTCGTCCATGGAAAATCTAACCACTATTGGTATTAGGAAGACAATATAATTTCATCATATGAAGGGATATGATTAAAAATGGATTTAGGATCTAAATAATTATGATTTGAACCCTCTGATGATTTGGATATAGTTATTGAGATTTCTTTCCCACAAATATGACCATTAAGGTGTATGATATGAGTGAGACAATACATTATACAAAGTGAAATGAAAAAATTAGTTTGGGGATATCACATATGAAGCTAAGTTTATGGTTATCTAGAAAGAAACCACATAAAACATCCTCCTAATAATTTCCTATCCCCATAGCCACATTGTGTTACCCTTAAAATTCCACAAATTTCTAAATTACCTCATCGATGGAATGGATTGTGTACTCCATATTGATAGTGACCCATTTACAACCTGAAATGGCTCATATGATGAAGTAATATTCAATAAAAAATAAGTAGAAAAACAATTATATATGGCTATATACATGTAGTTTCCCCCAATTTCTTGGGGTTTACCCGTCGATATCCAAATAATATGCCTGAAAATGACAATGTGGCCCCCATAAATCTGGTTTAGGTGTTACACTTGGTCCCAGATATCCAATCTCCTCATGTTCCTAGAGGCAGTTTAAAAAAATTCATCTATATCATCTATCTATAATGAATGAAGTGGTAGGGGTGATGATGCCTCTTCTAATAGTCTATCTCACCAAGATGGTGAAAGAGAATCCCCTAGATTGATAGCTTGATCTGAAAATTATTCCTCATACATAGAGTTGGTATATGATGGGGATGACCTAAGGAACGAATCTAAAACATTAAAGAATGTTTATACACCACCACTAATGATCTCACAAAGGTGAATCTTGGAATAGAAGAAGACCCATGGCCTACTTTTATTAGTTCCTCCATAACCCTTAGAGAGAAAGAGGCGTATATCATATTTAGGTAAAAACACCACTATGTATTTTATTATAACTATAAAAAATGTCTAGACATAATATATATGTGGATGTACACGATATCGACTAACCCAACGATATTTTGGATTCACCAGGGAACCAAGATAATGGATCACTCTCTTTTCAAAATTGTAGAGGTGGAAGTTGATAGATTGATAATATCCAACATTGTTTGACATGTGAAATACCCCTAATGTAGTTCCAACATCATCCCTGTTAGGAAAAGGAATATGTAGATTAAGTACTTCATTTTTATTAAAGACCTTATTCAAAATTTTCAAAATATAGATTTCACATTATCATTTATATAACTCTTGATCGATGAATATTTTGGCTTCAAATACCATTCCATCAAGTATGGGTATTCCTGAAAAAATAAAATAAATATGGACTCTAAATATGACCATTCCAGTACCATGATAGAATCACAAGTGATCTTATGTTATCATTTCAAGACGATTTTATTAAATAATAATGTCTAAAAATATTACCACACCACGCATCATATCGTAATGTCATTCCTTTGAGGAAAGATAAATGTCATGTCAATGAATTGTTCGGTTAAATCCCAATAGTAAACTGATCACTTAATGGATCATGAAATTATCATTTATAATCTACAACAACAAATGAATATTATGAATCCACGTAAATTTATTGTTGGTTCACATTACGGATGTGCCTTGCTCTGGGGAATTCCACAAAAGTATTGATTATCATATAGAGAAGACTATTCATATTTTATAAATTTCACGATAAGAAATATAAAATAATTGAGGGGTATCCAAGGGATCATATCATAAATTTAATGATTAATAGACAACACTATTTATGAATATCTCCCCTTAACCAATCCAACATCAATGAAGATTTGCAATCGAAGGGGTGATGAATTCCAAGAAGACATTGAAAGTCTAAAGCTGTATTTACTATGCTGAAGAGTTTAGATTCCACTGGTTGAAAGAAAGTAACTCATCATGTATTTGTCTATGAATGAATTATCATTGTGAATAATAAACACAAATAAAAATTTTGAGGGGTGTGGGAAAAGTCTCTAATACCACATCTAAACAATGATGGGTGCTGAGACCCTATACATTAAGGGCGAGATGAAATACCTTTTACTCATTATTATATTGAAATATTTAAGGCATAAAATTCTACACCATGGTGTACATCTGGTCTCTAATTTTAATCCATTTACATACATACTTAGATTTTCTATGATGACTAGGCATCTAGCTCAATGGGAGGTAATTCTGTAGAAATATATCATTTAGTTTGTAACACAAAATTTATTGAATGGTAAATCTATAACTGATTTTATCTCAAACTTCCCACATTGGAGAATAAAACAGTTGATATTGAGCTTCTATATGAGGAGGTATTATATTCCAATGACACTCCCTTGACACAGGATATGTATTTTTATGGCCCCTAAAAAATCATATCAGAAAAATGATTGAAAAATTGAAACACAATTGCGTTAGATAAGGGATTTTATTTCTCCCTCTTGAAATAGAAGCTTTTCCATATACATTATCAAAATAAAAAGGCTACAAAAAATGAGGTAGAATAGGGTGACTTCATTATATGATTGGAATAAGATATAGATCTTCATATATCCAACCTGAATATCATGAGTGATACAAATATTGTTATAATATAGGTAATGGGTGAATATTCAATCAAAAAAGGGAATATAACCCCTCACTGGATATGTTAGGAGATTGATGTAAGGGTTACCCTTTGATCTGCCATTGAAAAATTTTCCTAAATCATATAATTATCACAATTATACCTTGTATAAATAATCTTTTGTCATAACCTTGCCTGATCTAGATGAAGAAATCATTGATATCACATATCTAAGAATGGTATCATTGATCATCATGTGTGATATGAATGATATCGATCATGTTAGTGCCTCACCATATCATGATAAATTTGTATCCAAAAATGAATGGATGGTTCTAATAATCAGTTCTCACCATAATGGGATGCTCTTGAAAGACCGATCGATAAGGGAATAGATTTGGAACTACGAAGTTAACATTTTCCTAGAATGTGTTCCAAAGGAGAAATATATATAAATAAGAATATTTTTATTGAATCTTAATCAGAAACATATTAGGAGAAGGGAATTTTTTCATTTATCGATGAATTAAATGTTGGATGTTACATCATACATAATTATGGGGCCATGATCTCCCACAATATATAGAGGTTGCAATATTACGAGAAAACCATGATACATAACAACATGGAATTCACCATAAAATTTAATTATTTCTAGATCAATTAAAACATCATCTATTAGCCCTTGAAATTTCTATAGATAGATAAATATTTCTAGTCATTATACAGATAAAAAATAGATGTCTTGGGTATATATACCGCTTCCCTAGATTATTTTTTAATGTAAATCCTTACTGCTATTGAATTATCTTCCAAATAAGATGAGAAAATACACCTCCAAGAACTTTATATGATTATCATGAACAACTTCTTGAATTCCCTTTTCATAACCAGTTTAGGGGTCCCTCACACCATATTGGTTGACAATGGAACCAATTTCTATTTTACTATGTTGAAGAAGTTGTATAATGATTACAATATCATGTCAATTCACTCATCTCACAATCATTAAACATAAAATGAATTCATTTAGGCCTGAAATAATACTCCTTCAAATAAAAATTAGAAGATTGTGTTTATGGATAAGAATTCATGGATGGAAAATCTCCTCCATGCATAATGATACTCTCAAACCAACATGTGTACCGCTACATAAGATATTAAAAATTCATTAGTGTATGGTAATTTGGTACTGTTACCATAGAAGTACTACTACCATTTCTCATCACACATATCAATTGATATCTCTCAGATGATGAACAATCTCCAATGTAATAGGATGAATTGGAGCTTATCTATGTGAAAATGTTGTATACATTTCACATCCTTCATGAACATCTGAATTGGGTCGCATAATCCATTAATTAAAAGGTATTTATCAATTCATTCATCTATTGAGAACTAGTATTGGCTCACATAACGCCAATGTTACTGGGGAATAATCCCACAATGTAGGTACATAATCATTAGTGGTCTTTAACATATATACCACCTATCATAATAGAGCCTAAAAAATTTCCTCTTTTGATGGGGAGCATGTTATACCACCGATAAAAACGAGACTTCACAAACAAAACTGTGTAGATATCATCAAGTGTAAGGATCTAACAGAAATAATTTTAACTACACAACATCCCATGTAATTACCACATGATATTAAGATATATTGATTCCTATAGATTTAATAATGTGAAACTGAACAACATTTTACATAATAAAAGAATTTAATCACTGTATGATTTTCCAAGATATAATACGTTAAACTACATGGATGATACAGTTTCCTCATGACAGTAAACTACAATGCTCCCCCAAAACTCTGTATGTCTAGGTTTCTATCACTGACGGATACTTATTGATTACAAAAAAGATTCTCTTGGGCCCATCAAAAACCTTTTTTTTCCTACACATCAAGAGATCCATGTACTTAAATAAAGATGTTAAACTGTATATAAAATTTATTTCCCACAAATCATTAAAATTCATTGTTTTTCTATACTTATATATGGTATGATTTTCATTTTTTATGAGATAAATATTGAAAATGTGATCTAACATCACGGTCCATCCACTACATGATGTAAAATACCCTAATAATTTCATTAATTGCCTCTACATGGTGGCATTAACAAAAAAAATTCCTTGTTTCTCACACCACTCATAGATCAGAAATGATTAATACTTTAAGTATGCGATTCCATGAAACAATTTGTAATGTAATCTCATGAAAGGCTCACCCTGGTCACGAATGGTTTATAACAAAAGGAATAACAAGTGTTCTAATGGCATGATGATAAATTGAAAAGTGTTTGTTTTCATGTCAAGAACAATGCATTCTTATTTACCTCACCCTAGAGAACCATAATTTATGGTTTTATTCTCCTACAACACATCCATTCAAGAACTACATATGACATGATTCATAAAATCCTAGAATACATAGTGATGTAATGATATTTAATCATGGATCGAGTCATGACAAATAAAAAAATACACAATATCTAGATGTTGGAAACACGTTTATAGGAGGTCCCTTCATTAAGAACAATGATTGGATTGATTTCTATTACAATATCATATATATTGTCTCTGATATATCAATCCATGGTTCTAGCTTAAATCCCCCCTTTCATATTGAGAATCTCATGTCCTTGTCACATGATATTAAACATCATGGATCCTCATGAACTATGTGTGGGTTGGTTTTAATCATTATAAGATATGTATAGAGAGAAAAATCATCGAATACAGGGCCAAGCTATAGTAATCAATGAAAGAATACCCACCTTTACCAATGGGTCAGAACTACGTATGTACGTTTTCATTAAAGTACCACATATGGCTTGATTCATGTCATTGTAGGATACATAGTGACATAAAGATATCTAATCATTGGCCCAACTAAAACAACTGCTAATAAATACATCCCAACATCATAGGGGATGAGTCATTAAAATGTGTTTTAGCTATGTTGTGCCAGATTTCTGTATGTCTTACTTGAGTAAATAATATATCATGATAAATGTTTTTCAAAATGGATTCCACATATTTACCACACGATGTTACATTTCAAGGAAAAAATGTTGGATACATTACAATATAAATGCACAATAATAACATCCTAACCATATTATAATAAATTATATGTCGAATCACCATACTGTATGATGATAAATTTAATAGAAAAAACATCTACGAAACATGATGATAAATTGTATAGTTCAACAACCATTTCTTAACCCCAATAAAAGTTTCTAAAGATCCTTACCCTGATCAAACATAGTATAGTATGCTTCCAACATATTTTAATCATCACCATCCATATATCATACTGAATATCTTCAGTACCTCAGGTTTCAAAAACCTTCGAGAACCCCTATAAATGTTACCCATCATAAAGGGATAGTATTTTGAAATATATATGTATGAAAATGTCTCATGAATATGTAGCTATGGATTTTAACCAAATACATAAATTTTGAAAAAGTACATTCAAATAATTATGAGACCTGACATCACCATAGAAGCACATAACAACTCAGTGTCGTCTGAAGTACTCTGATCATGACTGTCCCACATCATTACTCATTTCTTGTGAACCTATATCAATTATTTACAATATTTTTTTCTCCCTTTTAGATTTATGTTAGGGTAATCATGACCATGGATATGGTAATCACATTCTTGTGTATCATCCCCCATATTATGAACATGTGCATCATGACTACAGACTATTTAAACTATTTTTCAATGTATACGAACATAAATTATATTTTATAATGAACCAAATAACATGACATTAAATATCATTTTAATGATTAAAAATTTAATGCAGTTGAAAAATACATGTCTTTAATCACTAAATTCACCATCTCTAGTGTTTAGGAGAAATATAGGGTGTCAATGAGTAGGTAATAATTCTTATATGGAATACTCTATAGACCCATTAATATTTGAGAAATCCTTGTTTAACACTTGGGTTCATAAAAATGTTATATTAAAGATTTTTACATCTCTTTTCCATGAGAATATTTTCTTCAGGATATGGCACAAATTTTAGGGTACACAAAACACTCTTGGATATTAAACATTCATAAAGATGTAATTCTTTATTTGAGTAGATGATATTACCACAATCTTCCATGGCCCTTGGAAAGGATACTCATGATCATTAGAAACTACTAATTACAATTTATTTATGCCTCTTTCAATTGAAAATTCACCAAGGTTCATCAACCAATTGTGTCACTATGAAAAAAGGCACTTCCTTCCTTTTTGTGGAATTACATCCATATGGATGAACCCAACACCTCAGTGTGTTTTGGGTCCTCTCCGTTATGATTTTCCCATATCATACTCCAAAACTGTGAAATTGAACCATGATTTAAAAATTTCAATCCAATATATTCAAATAGATTCAACATCCTTGGTGGTATTTCACCATGTTGGGTACCCTTTTTCATGACTAGAATGAGACCCTCCATTGCCAAAGATTTGATGACCCATACCTCATTATTAGAAAACTTTGTCTGAAGGGATATAGCTTCACAATTTAAGAGACGAACTACCCTAGGGTTGTAGATACCATCTCAAATAGATCTATTCCATACCCTACATCATCATCTATATATTTCAGTCTAAAAAAAACATTTAAGGTCCTTAAAGTTGATTGGAGATCAAATTTTATGGACCTTGCTATCGACACATAAGGGACTTGAAACACAGAATAGGTAATTATTATACTTTACCAAAAGGAGAATGCAAACATATGAGCCCTGGAAACACTGAGGAATAACATGGTACCTCATTGTGTTATAATTAATCTTTGTCATGCATGGAACATCCCATATTCCGGACTCAATGTTTTGGGTTATGAATTATAAAAAATATACATCATCTATATTGGAAGAACTAACATCAATATTATTTCTCTATAACTAATATTACCCCCAACAATCTTTAATGGACCATGGAATAGATAATGTGCTTCAAGATGCACTTTTCATGACTATTAATGTATTTTTATTTCTCTTCTTAGACGATTATTGTGGACAGACATATGCATTACTCTAAAAAGGTTTTTATAATCCAGATGAGCTTCATCAAAATCATTGTAAACACAATATATTAGTTTGTTATTGTCATTACTGGGATGTTAGAACTATATTACAAGATCATTAATCATGTTTATTCTAATAATCTCCAATTTAATGTGATAAATGGTCCAATATACAAGAAAATAAAATAAATCGATAGATGGTCAAAGATAAAAGAGAATAATATAATGTGTCAGAATGATTGAGCTAAATGGACATTAAATAAATAGATAGACAATCCAAGATAAAATTCCCAAAACTAATAGAATAAATAGTTCGAGAGAAATGAATATAAACAAAATAAATATATGTTATGACGTAAAAGAACCTAAACTAAAAAATGAAGAGGTTTTAGGTAAAACACTGTAAACATATGTTATAGATGGACTAAGTTAAATGAACCTATACTACCACAATATAGTGATTTATGTTGTCAATAATAAAAAACTTTCATAGAACACCCTATTATATTAGAAAAAATCAGGCTCTTCTACCCTAATCTGTGGATGGGAATTAACATTCCATAGAACTATGTCCTTGTCACTGTGAATGTTTCTCCGAAGGGGGGGGGGTTATTGAAACCTTCCAAATGAGAATAATAAAAATAAAATGGGATGATAATCCAAGACATCTGTATAATATTCCTCTAATATAAAATGATGAATATGGTGGTCAATTTCCTTAAGATCCCCAAAAAATCTAAGATACATTTCATCACATGAAAATCATATGGTCAAATTGAGTTACCATGACCAATACATATGAATTGGAACAACCCTTTTAGCCCTTACATAAACACATACTCTATGGAAAATGCATCCCAAAAAATAGCAATCATGTGGTGACATCCAAGAAATCATCCCCAAGACATACATATTATCATCTAGTGGTTTTTTGATACCCATAAAAAATCCTTCAATAATAGAAGGAAATGTTCCAATGGTATAGGCATATTGTTGTCATAAACCTCACATGATGGATTGTTGATGGGAATATTAATTTTACTCAAAAAAAATAAATAAAACTCATGAGACCCCCATAAAATTGAAAAATAAAAAAATGGAAATAAATTGTTGATGAGGAGGTAGCTTCTTGGGGTTATATACATCACAAGAACCTCCCCTGGAAGTCCATAAGACATCTTAATACCCTAGTGACATGTTATCCTAATCCTGAAAAATCCTGATGTCATGTAATCCTCATCACATGAAGGACCTTCGATATATCTATCATACCTTACTCTACCCCTTTAGCTCCACTATAAAAAATGGATTTATTTTTCCATGAAATTATCATGTATCTTCATATAACAATTTTTGGTGATAGAATACATCATGGAGGGGTAGAGTGATTTTCATGGACAACAGTCATTCAATATCATGAAATTAGTTAATTTGTATTTTAAAAATGAAGTAAAAGGAGGAACCCTCTCACGGTGGTAAGACTCATGAGACGCGCTAAAGATATACATATAACGGACTTGTAATACTAGTTGACAATGAAGACTTGATCTCATGAAGTCCCATTGATGATCCAACCATATATCATGAATGGTTCCATAAAGGTAACATGAGATCACATGAAGGACAATCAATAGGAATCTTTATCTCATGAACGAACACAAAAATTTATGCTCGACAAAATTAAACTATTTGGCATGTCTACATGATGCAAACGCTCTACATGAGTTGGATATAATACATTCAAGTGGTTGTTGATAGGATGGTATTGTTTGTGCAAAAAGACATGTGACACTACCAGATAGTGCCATGATAGAAAAATTCAATGAAACGTGATTCTTTTTCCCTCCACTGACTACAGCCTAGATTCATATGACATGCACATAGCAAAGAAAAAAACTCGTATGAGGATTCTTATAAATTATCCATTCAATTATAAATAATTCACATTACTATCCTGTTGAAATCTCATCCTTATGCATCCAGATTTAGTGTCACATCAATGCATTAGAATTGATTTATTAGGGAATATTATCCCACGACTGACATGTTTCCAGTCATGTAATATACCGGTGAATACCCATATCAATCATGTGGTATAAATAAGAGCATTCTATGATATTAGTAGATCATTTTAATGACACTATGATGGACTCATGAATTATATACCATACATAATATTGATAACGAAATACATAAAATAATATAAAACCAAAAAAATTAATTCATAATATAGAGTCCATAAAAAAAAGAAAAATGTGGGAGACTTAAGTGAAGAAAATACAAACTGTTACCCATGTGCTTTGCATCAACTAGACAGTTCATGCAATATAACATGGAAGGGTCACAAAAATCACATGAAACTCCTATTATATACTATGGGGATCACGAATTGTCTCTCGGAAATATCAATACAAGTCACATAGAACCCTCTGATCAAATACTCAATTTCATGTAAAGCCTTCTGGGATTTCCATCAAGTTCGTCTATATCCTTTATATGTGTCCCTTGATCCAAATGGTTTAACCAATTCATGTTATAAATGTCTCATAGTATCACCTATTCATGTTACCTGGCTCATGTGATGGACCTCGAGCATTCCATCCAGGCTTTACAATTTCTTCAATACATGTAATCCAAGATAGCCGACATAATCTTAGACATGTCACATTGACTCCCACAAGACCGTATAGGGCTGTCAGTGTGCTCTATCAATGAATCTGGGGCATTTTACCCAGAAAATTTGACACCCTATAGGATTTCTATAGAATTTCATGTTACTGATTGAATGATCAGCTAGATTGGGCTTGCAATATCTTCTATAAAAGTCATCCATGATCATGTGATGAACCTCAAACATGTCTTCTTAAATATGTGATGTCCCTCTGATGGGAACACATGATCAATTGATCATCTTTGGATGTTTCCTCGATATAATGAGGAATCTCTATAGAGCCTTCAAAATTTCGAAACAAAAAATAATGTATTTTCATGAAAGAAGTCATGCATGACATGCAGTAATGTATTCCATGTAAATTGGAATCATGGGACTTCGTAAATTTGTCCACCCTCTGTTTTTTTTCACATAATAAATTTAAAAATCATTGTGAAGACCTAACTAGTGACTTAATATGATATTTCAATCATAAAAGGGAAATATTAGTGTAGAAGAACCATTAAAGAAACATTGGGGGATCTAATTCCCAACATAATTTGGATATGTTGGAAACCACTCTGTGGCCTAAGCACTACATTAACAATCTATAAAAATGTCTTAGTGCATAATTATGGTATCCAAAAGTCATGATACTAATCTTCTTCTATACCATGTTTCGCACTCTATGCATAGATCACATGTTAATTGGATGTTACACTAGTCTTATAATAATTATCCAAATCCTATAAAAATATAATTCTATCCTCAGTGTTGAATACCCAAATAGTAACATAATGTAATAAATACTACTAATAATGGAAAATCCATTGTGTGAGCACCTACTATTTAAACAATTATGACATGGATTATATCTTTACCAGGATACATAGGACACATTTCTAGGGCCTATGAATAATTTCAAATCAGAATAAAAATTAGTTTAAATCTATACATGTCTCTAAAATTTCAACCATCTAGAACCAATGAATCTTATTGGATGACCATCATACATCATCCCTCAGTGTTTGTAAAAATCATATGACCTATGAGGACTCTGATTCCTAGTGTATCCGTCATTTCAACCATTGTGGACCAATTTTTCCCTTTGGATGATCATCTTACATCACCCCATAGGAGACTTAAAATTTGATTGATTTATGATAAATATGATTTCTATAAAATTTAATATATGTTGTAAATATCCTCAAGATTAGATATAAAATATATGGTTCCCCAGTACCTGGATAGATTTTCATATTCTTGTTGAGTAATACTGGACATGTTTAATAACTATCTTGGATTCAATTAATATAATATATAGATACATTCAATGCCTCAAAAGAGATCAATCCCATAAAATGTATATTAACTTTCACTCTACATGTTATAAAATTCAAAAGTAATCGGTTATTCTAATTCTTTATATAATCATCAATTAATTATTCAGAAACATAATGAGAACCATAGATATATAATAATTCATTGAATAATGAGATTCACATTTCTATTTTGTAAAGAAGTGAATTAATATATTGTTGTTTTATTAGGGTAATTGGCCCAGTATGTATATTATGAAGAGATTATAGAACATTTAGTTTTTCAATAAGTTCTTCTTGATGTATGAAGAAAATTCTCCCCAAAGGGGTGTGCTGACACTGAACCCCATCCTCTCAACCAATGTGAGTCCATAATCATCATTAGATATCAAACCCATATCACCACCATCATTATGAAAGCAGTTATGTAGTATATTATGGATGAGGGAACCGTTTGGAGTTCCCTTTAAGAACAAAAATATTGACATATCATTAATGGATGTGCATAATTGTAAAATACATATTAAAACTTCATACCAAGACAAATGAACCAACAAGTCATGTCTAATCCCTTGAAACATTTCAAGTATAAGAAATTCCCCTTATCTAGTCCATAATGACTAAATGATAGCTTTTTTTTTCTGATCCTATTTATTGGGATTACTTAAATGAGATAATAAGGTGGAAAAAAATATTAGAATGGTCCTGGATCATTTCATTTGATGAATAATATAAAATAAAAAGTCGATTTAATTATTCCAAATATAGAATAAAACAATTCATTGAGAAACAACCCCAAAAGATTATGAAAAAAATATCTGGTTAATAGAAAATAGTAACAAGTATTTGAAAAATTTATTTATTAAATTATAGTAAATAGTAAATATATTTTTAAGGTACATCACTTAGTGAAATAATTGTCTATATTTAAATTTTCCCATTATCACAAAAAACATTATACTTCTTTTCCCATTAATTATGTTGAACAATAAATATATTTATGGTGAAGATTAATTATAGTCTAAATGATCTATAAAAGATTATAAATGATTTTTAAATCTATTTATTCAGGTCAATTATCATATAACAAGTCTATCATATATAAGATGATGTTAACAATAATTCATCAAATAATGGTGACGATAAAAAATATTTCATAAGTAAAAATTGAATTTGTTCAAAACCAATAGGATATATTTCCCTTGAAACAATATATATATACATTTATATTTAGTATCTGATATATTTCATTAAAAACATATTAACTAGTCTCATTTAAGCAGAAATGATTATTTTAAACTCTTAAAAATTAAATCCTTGAAGATTAAATCAATTAAATTCAAAAATATAATTTCATTGAAAATATTTAATTGAAACATTTCATATATAAAATTGATTAAAATATTCATAAAGGGTCCAAATATTTAAATAATGAAAACAATTTGGATAATCTATTGAATTACATCTGGATAAATGTATATCATGAGTGTTAATAAAACTGCGTAAAAATTATTCAATTTCCAATAGAGTACCAAGATTCTAAATGGTTCATTTTATTCAATAATGGTGATTACATTCTATATGAATTATTATCCAAACTATAATGAAAAGCCAAAAATTGTCTAAGATATCTCAAAATAGGATAATTTATTTTTAAAATAGCATGGATTAACTCAAAACAATAATGTTAAAATCAAAACTATTAGGTCACATATTTTATCAAATTCCACCCAAAAATTTAATTTCTAGGAAATTGAAATAAAAATATTGAATGTTATTTTTTCCATTAAATAAACATATCATAAAAAACAATAACAGAAACAATATTTTTTAGGGCATGTCACCCATGGAAAAAAATTTAATTGTTTTCATTAATATTTGATTGTTGGACTTTTTATAAAATATAGTTTAATTGAAATGAATTTATTATAATATTATAGGAATGTGGAAAATAATTATTTTATGACATTTTATTAATTATTGAAACAGATACCCTGTTATTGCGTTAGAGAGAATGTTTCTAAATAAAATTAAATAAACCTTTCGAATTATTTTATATTATTCTATATTATTTTATAATAAAATAGGAAAATTAACATTTTCCCTTGACTCTCACCTGTCACGGATAAGCTCATCCTTATGTAAAACCATCATCCCAAATGAAACAGTGCCCTCATATTTTTAATTCAGTAATTTATTTTGAAACTTCCACAACCATGAACACCCTCATACTCACTTAGCATTAAATATATCAATCCACCATTTCGGGCTCATCGGGCCTAAGAATGACATGTTGTCTCCAGGATTGGTCTCATAAAAATTCCATATAATATTTAAAAATAATACATGGAACGTATGAGACATTACATTCTCCCCACATTGAGGCTTTGCATCCCCAAAAATCCAAAACAAGGCTACTCAAAAAGATGTGGATTCTATGCATGAATCTGAGCCTTCCGCTCCCACGTGATGTCCTGATGATAATATTTCTACCACCGAACCCGCACAAGGGGAATCGATTTTCAACAAATGACCCTCTCCTACTGATCCTCGATCTCTATTGGGAACTCAACAAATATCTCTCTATCCTTGATGTCTATCTCCCCCTAGATGATGACGTTCTATGGGTCAGGCACATACCTACTTAGCAGCGAAATGTTGAAGACATTGTGTACCTTGTGCAACTGTGGTGGTTGAGTTATGCGGTACTCCACCTCACTAACACTGTGCAGTATCTGGAAAGGTCCCATGAACCTCTGAGATAGCTTGTGCCCGAACCAAATCTATGTAACCCTCATCGAGGTGAGTCCCGAAAGAAGACATAGTATCCATCCTAAAACTCCAGAGGTCTCCATCACCAATCATCATAATAATCTTTCTGGATTTATGTAGACTTCCTCTAATCTGGGATGATCTGCACCTTCTCGGTGGTTGCTCGAACCAACTCTAGAACCATGAGTGCTTACTCTATGGGGTCGATCGAGTAAAATGGTGATCGATATGGTCTCTTATATAATCTCTCGAACAGTTTCATACCAACAGTGGAGTGGTAGGTATTATTGTATGAAAACTACACCAGTGGTACGTGGTCCTCCCAACTATGACCAAATTCCAAGATACAGGCTGACAGAATATCCTCCAAAACCTGAATTGTCCTCTTTATCTGACCATTGGCATGGGGATGGAACATCGTACTCAAGCGTAGCTGAGTCTCAAAATCCTTTTACAATCCCTACCACAATCAGAATGTGATGTGTGCATCTCAATTAGAGACAATTGGAAAAGGGAATACATGAATATGAACTATCTTCTACACGTAGAGGCATCCCAATCTCTTTATGGAACTCATCACCCAGATAGCTAGGATGTGGGCCGACATGGTGATTCAGTAAATGATCATTCAAATAAATATTCCCCAAGGATGTTGGTGGTAATCTCATCACAATGTCCATCGATATTATAGCCCACTTCCACTCTCAAATATCCTAGGGTGAGCTAATCCTGCTGGAAGCTGGTGCTTAGCCTTCACCTGCTGGCACATAAGGCTTCGAGAAATGAACTTTGCTACTGCCTTCTTCATGCCAGTCCACGAAAACATTCATCGGAGTTCCTAGTACACCTTCTCCAATCTATGATGTATATCCAAGTGGGATGTATGAATCTACCCCCGGATATCATCCCGAAATGCCACTAGTACAACTGTGTGTCCTTTGAAAAGAACTACATTCTACCCATCTTGCGAATATCAATCCAAAGTAGGTCCCATCGATAAATGAGCATGTAAAACCTCACATTTGACATCCCCAAGATGTGCCTTCCTAACTCACTATAAGAGTGAAGGGGTGAAACCCATTGACAGAAGTTAATATGCATCGTCTCTATCCATGAAGGATAACTGTAATGAGGCCAAATGTTTTGTCCCCTCACTCAATAGTTGCATGCTCAATCTCTTGATAAGAGCATCTTCAAACTTTTTCCCCATCCCAAGAGTGTAGATGATTTTGAAATCATAGTCCTAGAAGAACTCTATACAATTCCTCTTTCTCAGATTCATATAAAACATTGGGAAGATGTACTTGAGGATCTTGTGGCCAGATTAGATGAGAAACCACTCATCCATAAGGCAGTGTCACTACATCTTCATTGAGAAGACTACTATTTACAACTCAAGATCATGGGTCACATTATTCTACTCATATGGCCTTAGACGGCATAAACCATAAGCAGTCACTGCCTGTCTCTGTATCACGACACAGCAATGCCCGGTCCCATATGAGTCGCAGAAAACTACATACTCAACACCATCCTCTAGCAATCTTAAGATCAAGGCTATCGTAAAACTATATTTCAACTACTCGAAAGCCTGGTAGATATTTTCCAACTACATTAAGGATTTCCTCTTCCTAGTCAAGTATGAAATCTGTGCTAATGTCATAGTGAAATCAAGAATGAATCTTCAGTAATATCCCTCCATCCCAATGATTATCCACAACTCTGTCAGGTTTCATTAGGGATCCCAATACAACACAACCTCGACCATGGCTGGGTCCATAGAAACGCAATCAGATGAGATGACATGTCCGATAAAGTGGACCTCCTAGATCCAAATCATTCACTTAGAGAGCTTCCCAGAAATATTATGATCTCAAAGTACACATAGAACCATCCCCTGGTGTCTCACGTGTTCCTCATGTAATGATAAGTACACAGGGATTCCATCGAAAAAAACAACTATGGGCTGGTCTAAATATGGCTAAATGATCTGGTTCATATGTCTAATGAACACTGTAGGGGATTTTTTCATGTGTAAAAGAATCACCATGTACTAATATAGACTATAGTTGAATCTATAAGTAGTCTTTGATATATTCTCATCCCATACTCATACCTGGTGGTAACATGAACAAGGGTCAACCATCTAGAACCATTCTTCCCCTCTTAATTGATCGATGAGATCGTTGAACCTTGGCAGTGGATACCTATTCTTCACTTTCACCTGGTTCAGGTGCCGGTAATCCATGTACAACCTAAAACTCCCATTTACCTTTTTGGAAACAAAACTGGGGCCACACAGGGTGAAACACTGGGTCTGACGAACCCCTTCCTCTGTAAATCCTCCAACTAAACCCTCTGCTCCTGATGCTATATGGGAAACATTTGTTACATTGGTGAGGATATCGTTTTTTTCCTTGGGTGTATGTTGATGCAGAAGTCAATCTCTTGGAGGGGAGGTTAACATAGAACATCTTTGTGAAAGTTATCCTCGCACTCCACCACTACTACTTGGATGTTAAAGCCCACAACATCTATTACTCTGAGGGTAAGGCTATCCAACCCATGAGTGACTAGCTGCACCCTCGTATGCATGAGCTCATTTTTTCCTGCCTGGGTCTCCCTTTCACTGACAAAGGAAAACTTCATCCCTTCATTGTGGACACACAACACTCTTCGACTAATGTTGTCTATCTGGGCATGAACCAAAGATAACCAATACATACCGAGAATGATTTCATAAGGCCTCGAGATTTCCACCAAGTGTTTCCAACTAAAACTCTAACCTCCAAGGGTAAGATCACACATTTTGAAAAAGTTCATGATCATTGAGTCTCCTTCTATAAGGTTCTCCAAGTGTGTGGGTTGTGTCAATGGATCTTCCAGAATCTCAAGGTTTCTCACATGACATATGGCGAGAAAGGAATTATTGGAACCTATGTTTATTATTATAGAAACTAAGGTTTAAAAGGAACAGATCATTCCTTATATCATCCCTAGAGTCCCTGGGTTGTACGTCTCAATCACATGCACATATCCATTCCCATATTCCCTAGCTTTCTGAGCCTGGTGCGGAATTCCTAGGGGTGGTGGTGAATGTAGATCGAATCACCTGCCACAACTTACAACTCTCCCTACTCTTCATCCATGTTCGCTGCCAGGCAGGTTTGTCTTCTCCCCTATCTACCTCAATCGTGGTGGTCCATCCACCGTTTCCATGCCCACATCATGATAGGTAGGATAGTCTCTAGAGAGATATCCTCTACCATCACATGAGATACACCACATCTCCCTAGGATGACTAGATCTTGCCTGATAGAAATGGAATACCAATCCCCAATCTTGGGTCCTCCTGTGACATCTCCTACATCCTGATCCTGATACATAATGTCGGCTCCCTGTTACTGAGGTCACTATACCTATCTTCCTACTACTGACTATCATCAGTTGTCTCTACTTCACCTAGAAGCTCTAGGTCACCATGCCCTGCTGGAGGAATCCTCTATAAGTATAAATCCATAGTGGCACAACACTATCTCTAAGGTCCCTTCATAGGCCTTGATTGATGGTATGATATCTGTAGTAATGATCCTTGACCATATCCATTGTGTTTAGAGTGATGTTATTGAACCTCGATGAATAGTAAGACACCATCAAACTGCCCTGTTGTAGCTGAAGAAGCTCTTTGATACGCATTTCTATCAGGATATGTAGAGAATATTCCTCCCTAAAGAGTCATTCAAAATCCATCCATAGAAGAGTATCCACATCATGAGTCTGTGTGGTCATACTCGACCATCAATCCCACTAACCCTTGAAGAATGATCAGAAGCCTAGGATCACCATCTGGTTTGCTAGTTTCCTCACTAGATGGAAAACTCTGGTTACTACCTCAAGCCATTCCCTATCCACATGAGGTTGGGGATCGCCTCAGAAACTGAGGAGTCTCAATCTCTGTAACTCATGGAGTGCTCTCATCCTGCACCCCTCCTCTATCGGTACTACAGGAACCACCGGCTGCTCCACAGTTGGTGGTATAGTAGGTGCCCCACGTGGAGTCAACGCCTGCGGAACTGGTCCCTGTATCTAAACATCATTACTGAATAGGTTATCCTCGTGATCATGCTACTGAATCCACATGGGTAAGTGTATCCAGGGAATCATATAAGAAAACATGATGTACCATGGTCAACGATTATATCTAGATATTTGACACAAGGACATGGAAAACACATTGCATTCTTATATGATTCACGGATGATTATTTTATTTCCCCACAACTAGTTTTTTTATGTACTGATTCAAAATGTAGGTTATCAGAGTCATGTTGTACAGATACATCGGCCTCTTGCACCAACACTAGAGTCTCTGGCTGGAAATATGAGCTCGGCAAACTTAACACGGTATCCCAAAACCAATCACACAGACTCTGGGTCCTATGGTAGAACAAACATTCCTTTGATTCCACTCTGTTACAACCTGTCCCAGTGGGGCCTGCGCCGTGACTCCCCAAGCACCCCTCTAATAGGCGAGGGTCTGGTGACTAGTACCGAGTATGCATATCACTAACTTGTGAGGAATTATCTGTGTAACTATAGACACACACACACACACACATCTCCAAGCCCACAAAGGATGAAATCAAAGAAAAAATAGAACAAAATGCATGCAAACAACTAATCCCAACCAGCATTTTACAAGTAATGTGTAGAATGTACAACTCGGTGACAATATAAGACCATAAAACAAGAGTCTTTAAACTATAATGTATAATGAGGAAGCCCAATGATTTAATGGTATTTTTTCTTGTATTTGTAGGAAAAAAACAGCCTTACATGAACTCAAAAAGAACGGTCTGATCGTGGTCTACTCTGGAATCTATCAAAAGGCCACTCATCTGCACAAGACAAGACATGCATGGGAAAATCCTGTGTAGAGGTGAGTAAAATAATACCTTAGCAGAGGATGCCGAAGACCACAAATCAATACACAATGTAAAGACATAATAATCTCTACACAAGATATGTCTACTAAACATATAACAAGAGAAACAAAAACTAGATATTTTGAAAACTGTGACCATTAGTCTAGACACAAGTTACACTAATGCACCACCACTAAGGATTCAATTTGAAGATTCCAAGAAGCACTCATCTAAGATATATCACTCAATGAGTCTAAGAGATTTGATGACATATGTCCAAGAAGTATCATTCATTTGGAAAAAGTCATGATAGATAGATAATATCATTTCAGGAAAACACGCACCTTTGTGGGGAATGATCACGATACACTGATGAGGATCACTATTAGGAACTTAAAGGAAACCATGACTCATCTAGATTCACCTTCTAAGTATGGTATCCATGTCCTATATGAGTAGTATCCTCGATACTTGACGCTACCTAGTGTCATGAATGGATAATGGGTCTCACTCCGGGACTCTTAGAGGGATACATAATTGTATCCCAGAATTTCCTCTTGAAGGTATCATACTCATGTGGATGAAAACAACACCTTACCTTCAGGGGAATGAGTATAAGGGGCTCTATCCCAAACATAACTTATCCATGGAATGGTGGACAAGAGGATCAATCCATGTTCTAGGATATACATGACATGTAGTGTGAGTCACACTTCGTGTCTCATGACTCTGGGTACTATCCATGAGAAACGCCCCAAGTCAGATCTATCACGCTGTGTAGAAAGGTAATTACATGACATGTACTATGGAACACACAATGTTTCCATGTAAATAGGGTTCTCTCAGTGTATGCGGTCGTGTGCCCGTACACGACATTAAACCATGTGGGCCATCCTGTGTAACCGATACATGGGGTTACCTGTATAGCCATCCTGGTATGGCCGATTGGTGGAGTACACGACTGTGTACTCCACCCTCAGTCCTTGTATCCCCTGGCTAAATACTGAATCCATCATTGATGCCTCTACCATGCAATATATGGTCTACACGTCGTGTAGTCCATCACATGTCTGTGTACTTCCCAGAATACACGCTGAGCATTGGGGAAGGGCCCACACACCGTGTGTTAGGGGTCCCCCAACGTTTGATAAATGTCTGTCTTCTAAAACCCTAGAATCCAGCGAACCGGCCCCACACATCATGTTTATTGGGATACACGTTGTGTGGTCCAGATATTTCAAAAAATGCAGCTCTTCTCTGACATGCCTCCAGTGATTATATGTTCTTTGATCTGGTTGTCCGATCTCTATGAAACTAAAGGTTTTAGGTCACCTCGATATCCCAATGTCATCCTTGTTATTTTCAGGCCTTCGATCAGCCATGAAAATGCATATCTATCCACATAATAAAAGAATGTACGATATAAAATCTCTCCAAATATGAGCCAATTCATCCTCTTCCATCATCGTCGCACCTTTACTAGGTTGTTGCGATATGGAATTTCCAATTTTGGATTAGTGTGTTGCAAAATAGATGCGCAAAGATCCATATTTCATTGCCCCGTGAAGAATGCATAGAACACACTGAAAGGGTGAAGAAAAACAATTATCCAAATTGAGGAATTAACCCTTACAATAGTTTTTCCCAACGTTGATCCACACCCATTAGAAGGATTAAACAGGGTGAATCGATTGATAAACTAACAACTCTCATATCAATATCCAGAATCAAACCCCAATGAAATGGAAAATAATATCGTCCCGCAAGAATAAACGATCAGAAATCACCATATTTTTGGGTTGATCCAAGATCATCGTTTAATCCATGAATGGGGAAAATAAGATTCGAAATAATAACCCCTACCTAGTTTCGGTTGAAGAAAAATCATGTGTTGCATTAATTTTTGGGTTTCATAGAATCCAAGATGCATCGATCAATTGCATCATTTTCATCCGCCAACGGGTTCTCCTCCAAATCTCCCTTAATTCTACAGAGTTCCTCCCAATTTTCTACCAATGACCAAAATTCAAATAACCCATTAAACAGAGGGAACATGTTTTACTATTCCATCATTCTGTGACTTTAACGAGTCAATGCTTATGTTTCTATGTCATTATGTTGTGGTATTAATTAATGAAACTTCTTACCCATCATTGCGCTACAATGAATGTTTCCAAATAAAATAAACTAAACCTTTCGAAATATTTTTTTTTAATTTTATATTACTAAAAACATCCAAAAATTAACTTTTTCCCTCAATTTTCACTAATCATGGTTAGGATCATTCTGAGGTAAAGTAGTTTCCCCCTATGAAATAGTGCCATTAGATTTTTAATCTAGGCATCCATATGGGAACATCCCCAACCACACACACCTTCCAACTCAATTAGCATAAAAAATGATCAATCCACCATTTTGTTCTCATGCAGCCTCGGAATGACGTGTCGTCTCCCCTATTGTACTTGTAATAATTCAATATAATAATAAAAAAGAATACATGGAAAATCAGACACATTACATTCAATTTATTATATAATATAAAACATTTAAGAGTAAACATTATATCTTTTTATTGATATAATATTCTTAACTACTTCTTTTCTCTTACCCATCTAATTACCCTATGAAAATAGTTTTAATACATGGGATGAGGAAAAAAGGATCAGTGAGATATATAATGTATCGAAATAAAACATTATTTCATGGGTATTTATAAACCCATGGAATCAAATAAATCCTAAAACATCATTGTAAACTAAAATCATAAAGGAAACATAATGAATCCATATTTTACATAATGTGTAGCTTTCGTAGCTATATAGGGTGAAACATTATGGGTTATGTTTGGAATACCCATCATTTTATATTCCATAAATCTCATAGGAGAATCCTTATTTTTTTTAACTCTTTCTCATTACCCAATACATTGTAGACCAATCGCCAACTCACCAGCCCTTGTTTTATCATTAACCCACCCATATACATAAGAAATAACCATGAACCACTACATAATCATATCAAATTAGCAGGAATAAAATAATAATAATGTTACTATATGAATAACATAAGATATCATTCCAAGATATTGATAAAATAAATCAATTTTCGCAACCATTATAAATACAAAAATACCTAAAAATAGAATGTGGTATTTATTTTTCCTTTAAAAACATTATGGCTAATAGAAGAAGCTGAATACCAAATAATAGTTATGGTGGTCGAGAAGTCATTGTTTCTGCATACATTAAAATCATTTCAGTTTTTATTTTGTAAAGTAATGTATTTTTTATTAAATGAATCCTTTTTCAAAAAAATTTACTTTAATTAAAATTAAAATGGGTTTATTTTAAAACATATAAAATAAGGTGGTGTATAATATCAAAATATGCCCCCATGAATGGTGATTGAGACCAAAACTTTTACCGTGAGTCTGACTCACCATGTAAAATATTTATATTCCTAAATAATAAAATTATATTAATTTATAATTTCATTATAATATTTTTGAAGTTTATTAGAAATTTTTTTGTCACTTATTATCATGTTATTCAAATTATATGATTTTTTATGTTCATATCAGATGTTTTTTCGATAGTTGTTACATGATTCAAAAATGAAATTGGTTTTGATGTCACTAGTCCTTGTGGAAAAATTTCCATCATCTACAGAATAGTAGTAATTACTTAATAATCAATTTTATATATTATACATAATTTTTAAATCAAACCATTACTTATGTTTATTAAAAATGAATAATGTTATATTCATGGAGATGGCAGATCATACAAATGCATGGGTAACATTTTCATTCATCATTGATCGTTATGTAATCAAGGTAATTATTATTATTTATTTCTCAAATTAAAATAATATTATTAACATCACTATATTTATTTTAAATATTATTATATATATCATTCAAGTGATGTGGTGAATAAAAATAATTCCCATCACATCGTGATGGTGACAGTTCACACGTAGGCATGAACCATGATATCATTTTTTGTGCACGGTACGAATGAAAGTAATTGAAATATTATAAATGTAAAATTTTAAATATTTAATTGATGTCGTATATAATAATCATTCCTTCATTATAACTAGTCTTGTTAGATAGTTGTTAAAAATAATTATATTAGTTCGTGGAGGTGATAATTCACTTGTACGCTCGAAAGATTAATTTATTTCCAATTTGATAGACGTATAGATGAATTTAAGGGATGATGTTAACCTAAAACAGCTAATTATATTGATGATACTGGTTTATAATTTCAACTTTGAAAACTATGATTTAAATGAGGTGGATGAACAAATAGAACAGAAATATATAAAGAATATTAAATCTCTTCTTCGGTTGATCACATTTGAGAAATGCCTTAAAACCTATATGGAGTGATTTACCCCTAAAATAATGCCACACGAAAGTGGGAAAAGATTATTTGAAGGGTTTTGGTAGGATATTGGCCAATCCAAAAGGCATTTTACATGTTACTATTAGATAATAGAGAGTACCTTTTCATAATAGAGTGGAGGGGAACCCTTGTAAACTCTTATGTTATTAATGTAATATGAATTATTTTGTTATATAAAATTTATCCGACATGAGATATTTCCAAGATAAGATAACGATACATCAAAATCCCCTCATAAAAAATTTTATATACATGTATTGAATTTATTTTAAGCCATATATTTTCTATTTATCCTAATTTATATTCATTTAACATTATTTATTTTAACAACATTTAAATTATTAATAGGCTATTAATATACTTATATGGGTTAAATTTCTCAAAGTTAGACAAATAATGAACTTTTAGACCTTATCCTAATAACTTTTTGAGTTAATTTTTATCGTATTTTTAAATAATTTATTAAATTATTAGTTTTATAAAACATCAATTATATCAATTTTTAAACTATTCATCTTATTCATGTTTAATAAAATTGGAAAAGATATATAAATATGAACCAAATATTTTAACCGTCTTTCAAAATTTTATATTAACCAAGAAAAATCAAAGATGAAATAAATTATTTCAAATTGTTTTTATTTTAATATTTATATTCACATTTAACGGATTCTTCCAATAATAATTCCATCACTACAACATCTATGAGTCATAATTAAATTTTATTTTGTATTGTCTAAGACTTAAAAATTAAATACCATGATGTATGAAACCTTTTAATATTAATAATGAATTTTTATTGTAAAATATATAAATTCATGAATCTCATATTAAAATAGTTTATAAAGATGATATATGTGTGTGACATATTATCCATTACATTAAATTAATAGAAATAAGTATTATAATCACACCAAAGTTGCATCCAAATGCCAAATTTAAATCCCATGTGTTTTATTGGTTAGCCATATCTCATCCAATAGGATTTGTATAATTTTTACGAAAGTTTTTTTTATTATAATGTATATATTTATAAAAAATTAATTGCTCAAAATTCAATCCTTATTACCCATATTATAATGGGATATAAAAATATGTATTTTCATGGTTATAGGGACACCTAGAGAATAATATTATCTTTTAGAATTGTGTTAGTGTTCACTGAAAACAATTGAAGGATATAGGTTGGGCAGAATAATAGGGCCTGAAAGATATTAGAATAATCTATTTCTAAACCATTATATGTTAGAGTGGCTACTTAGGTAAGTAAAATAAAACCGGATTGATGATGAGGGTCATTTAAATGTCATAATAAATGTAATGAGGAATTTTTTAAATTTCTAAGATCATCATTTGTTTACCTATTGATGAAATTTAAGAATACACATGGTGAATTGTACAACTAATAGTTTAATGTCTATATGTAATGACCTCATTTTTTGTGGAATATATTCTTATGACCTGGATCTCATGTGTGTTTTTTTGAAATTCACATAAAAATCAATCATGTTGAAGTTTAAATATTCATGAAATTACTCAATAGGTGATGTGAATTAACCATATCAAGACTCATTTCAATGAAAAGTTGTACATGGACCTGTAATTGATAAGGGAAAACAAAAATAGTAGAACAGAACAATGGATCATAGGGAATTTAAATTCATGGTCTACTATAAAGATTCTATCAAGAGAAGTCACATAGGGAATAGAATGGAAGAGAAACCATATAATTATTAATAATTATGGTAGTATTGTTTTGGTAAAATAATAGATGTCACATAAAACTACAGTGGATAAGAAAACTATATAAATAATATCTCTAATTAAATATTCATATAGAAGTGAGTGATGTCATTAACAAGGGGGTTTTACTTAATATCATAGTTTCATATAAAATTAACTCTATGGGAAATGATTCTCATAATGATTTGCATAATATATTGATTGGATGAAATGGTTTTGTATTAGTACTAATCCCTAGAATGAGTATTATATCATGAAAAATGTAGTTTATATCAATGTAATTTCTTTATCCTTCAATTTTATAGTATGTGAGACCCATGGGATAATAGATTCATTAAATGGATATGTAACTTGTGTATGGAAACTAGGTCATGCGTTGTAGATCTATCAATGTATTTTATAGTATTATAGTATAGTATATTTGTTACATCATATTAAATATCATACAATAAGGATAAAAATCCATGATGGTCAATATTACACAAAAATAATGTCATGTCTGGTAGTTTAATATCATGTGGCACATAGTTCATGTTTTGAATTATATAATAATCTCTAAAGGACATTAGTCTCCCTTTTTATGCATAATGATTGTGTTAATCAGAGTGATCAACAATAAAAAACATCTTCTTATGATACATTCTCAATGTAAAAATCATGGGTATAATCAAATATTACTTGTTTCATGTAAGGGTGGCCAAATAGGGATTCACAACAACCATGTAGTTTATGTCATACATGAAGGAAGGAATATTTACTAGTATTGATTCATATCATAAGGATTTTTAATTGTATTTTTATGGATATAATCCTCCTAGGAAAAGTATAAAAAATTCTTGGTGCTGAGTTAGAAAAATACCCAACATGAATTAGAGAAGGATCATCCAAATACACTATTTGGGGGTATATCCAATTTTTATATTTGGATATTTTTTTTGGAATCATAGACATCATAATTAATCATAATATTTTATGAATAAAGTGACATGTAGTTTGGATAAAAAAATTCCCCATCTAGATCTAACTCATATGGGAAGAGGGGGTATTTTACTTTTTTGATAGTGGATCATTTAAATTTTGGGGATCCGTAGTCCCATATTGGACCGAAACATATGGATTAAATTTATATATTTTTCTAGGATATATATAGGTATTCCATAACATAATATTTTTCTTATATGTTCATGATTTCATCTATATTATAGAGAATATATATATTTATTATTTTAAAATTGACTTCGAATATTTTATTCCCATCGATGTGTTATATTATAATCAATTTTCATATTATAAAATTATCTATATTATAAATTATGCTTAATTTTTAAAATTTGACAATCCTAGAATAATATATAATTTAAATATTTCTCTTCCAGGAACATTTTCTATGCAAATCTATGTGTTTATCATAATTTATTATAAAGTTTCCCTCTAATTTATAATGGTGTTCAAACAGTTAATGAGAGGATCCTCATTTAACATTATAATGATTTGGAACTAGTAAAGTTATATTCACTTGAAATTTATAAATTCTTAAATAAATGTAGTTTCACTCCATAAAATTAAATAAATTAAGATACTTATTTTTAAAATTCATAGAATTAAATATTTTTAATCATCTGGCATAATTCCTTTTTAGTGGACTCAAAAAATCCTTTTTTTAATCTCTAAATTATCCATTCCAAGTTCCATAGGGCATCACATGATATTAATCTTTATTTTATAATTAATTTTAAATAATGTATTTACTTGAGATTACACAATTTAAATATATTCTTTTTACAATTTAGTATGATCGCATGCATAAGCAGATATTGTGGAAATCTCTAACTCATGTTGTGATTTTCCTTTCTAATCTCCACACTATTAAGATCATGAATATTGATCTTACTTATGTTAAATTTATTTTTTCATCTTGAATAACATTAAATTGTTATGGTTAAATTTTACATTACCGGATAAATACCTATTAAATCTTATCTGAAATTCAAAATGAACATACTGATTAGTTGAAATACATTTTACTCTTACATAATTACTTAAACAACAATGTTAATCACACATGTCAAAAAATTAATCTAATATAATATTTAAGTTACTCTATTGTGTTATATTTGGGATATTATGTATCCTTTAAATATTGGATTTGTTATTATGTGGGAGATGGATGCCCTTATGTATCTCAATACATGGAAAAAATATAACCATTAAAAATGAATTAAAAAAGGGCCTCATACCATTATTGAATTTTTTAAAATTTACATAATCAAATTCAGATTCAGTAAAAACAATCATAACTAATTTTTAATGTTACTCAAATATTTTTCTAAACAATTAAAACATTAATTTAACAAATCAATGGATTCTTCAGTATCCCCATTTTTTAATTTTACCAAAACAATATTCCACACAAAATTGAATTTTTTTCTTAAATATAAATATCCTGACACCACACTATTATATAATGAATTTTTTTTTGTAATTATTTATATCAATGATAATAATGTTGTCTTTAATCATCTTGATTCTATACAACTTAATCTACTAAATATGTTTCCCTAATTAGAATAATAAACAATTTATGGGTTCAAATACCAATAGTTATATATGTTATGTATTGTATATTCTTGTAACAATATTATCAACTGAATTATGTACATTCAAAAATTTCAATCACAAGAAGAAAATTATAAACATGAATTTTCATAATAATCTAATGAAATCTGAATCATTTTCATTTTTATTGGGAATATATTTATTATTTTATCCCTTATGTAAACTATTCAACACACAAATAACCATTTTCAATATTTTAGAGGATAATGGATATTGAATATCTATTAATTTAGATATTTAATGTTCCACTGTATATTTTTATTGATCAATGACACATTTATTATCATCGAATGCAATAACAAACATTCATTTTTTTGTCTCTTAGCTTCATCTGAGAATTTCATAAATATTACTTATGTTATATCATGTATATTATTAACACGTGTAGTCTGTATAAGGAATAATGTATCATTATTTTACTTTTGAGGTGAATAATCTGAAGCTAATCTCATAAAAAAAATAACTATTAGTGTTTATTTTATACTATTTTTAATTTCAGCCAATTTATGATCACTATAGAAAGGTAGATTCATCTTTATATATATATTGTATTTAAAATAATGAAAATTTTACAATATTTACTTTTAATATACTTCATATATCATTTAGGTGGGATTATTTTGTATCACCTGGAAATAAATCAAATAAAAACACTATATCTACTATTTTGAATCTTAATGTCATGAGATATAATGATGATAATATTTATTTATAGAATTACAATTATTTTTAACTTTTTTTCAAAATTCATACTTCATCATTAAAACAAAAAATTTCATTGACATAGAAACATTAATAGAATATTCTATATCTTATTTATCTAATAATTATATGTATTATTTTTTATGGGATTAATATGTTAAATTTTCCCATTAATAAAATTATAATACAAGAAATAAAATAATATCTACATGAAAACATGTCATAATAATCTTGTTAATTTAATATATAATTTTACCACAAGAATACACTTTATCACTAGTGGAATATTATTTTATAAACAATTATTGTAGAAATGATAGTACCTATTATAATGAACCTTACATAAAGTATAATATGTAGAGATATATTTATGAAGTCCATTCCTTTAATCTGGATTTATACAGTGGAATACTTGGGTCTATGGGTCTATTGTAAAACATAAAAACATTATATAGTTGTAATGAATTTATAATATCAGTTTAAATGAGAAAATTCATCAGGTATATAAATAAGAACCTCTTCCATGGTATCTCTATTAAATATTGAGGATTGCATGTCCATTTTATGTACTAAATGTCATGAACTGGACCCACTTACCACAGTACCTCGATACCGCATCCAGCACCGACCTTTCCCAATGGGAATTACTGATCCATAAGGGTTGGAGACAAGATCCTGTAATCATACACTATAAATGAGGGAATTATTTTTACACATAAATAGTTGAATAACAAAACACCAATGGCAGAACTGAACCAAAAAAGTATGAAATCCCAAAACACACATCTCCAATGTTTCAAAAATTCTTGATAAAAAACCCAATAAATGAGGAGAGATATTCACTTTAATCCTATGCATTTTAAGATCCAAATGAGTTGAAACATCCATGAATATCTGATCCCCATAAAAATACCCCAATATTCTATTGAAAATGTCAATATAAGACATATACATGCTATCTATTCTCAACATTCTCTGATTAATCAATTCAATCATTAATGCCTTATCTTAAACCATGCTTAGTCCAACCAAGGATCATTCACGAATCTTCAACCAAAAAAATTGAAATTTACAAGGTTTTCCAAACATGGTTTAAATGGATCCATCCTTATCTTAGACAAGTACATATGGTTATATGAAAACTCAACAATACATAAATGGTCATTCCTTTCCTTGCCAAAATTAAAGATGAAAGAATGAAACATATACTATGGAATATGTATTTCCCTCTCATTCTAGACATCTAAATATAAATGGTATGTCATAGTAAAATGAAAATCAGTTTATACTTCCACCTGAAGGACTCTCTAAAAGGGATGAGTAAAATGGGGATCATTATTAGATACTATAGAAAATGAACTTTGTGATGATAATTAGTATCTCTCACATGGTTTTTTCATATCTCTTAACCCATGTTTTTATCAGTAATTGTTATAATTTGATCTAAACTAGTTTTCATATATATAAAAAACCATATTACAATCATCTTTCAATGTGATTATAATTATCCAACAAAATATTTCATTGAGATATCATGTAATGGCCATGTTTTCACTATATGTGAATGAAGAAAACATGAAGGTATCATGTGATCAAATATTTCCAATTTCAATGTATAATAATGAGAAACAAAATTAGCATTTTCCTATATCATATATGGCCAAAAAAATAGATGTTGTATTTCTAGAACATGTTATTAATTCACGGTAGTACAACCCACAAGGAATTATGGAAATCCACAACCAAAAAATTCTTTTTAGAAAAAGGTACATCATACCTATTCTAGAAACATATAATACCCTCCATGGATCGAAAACACCAAAAAATATTCTCTCTAATAAAATGAGTTTTCTTAATTCCACATAATTCCTCATTATGTTGTTTTTTCTTAATAATTGTCTTTAAAAGAGCATATTTCAATTGGAATCAATACAAAGAAACCGTACCCTTGGATTCACAAACTCCAATATGTGACTTAGAAAAAAACCATCAATTTCTACTATTTTGATGATTCATTCATATCCTAGGATGGAGGTTTCCAACTCAATGTTTCTGAAATGTCTTTCCTCTACCCATGCATATATTTAATTTCAAAATATAAGGATTTTAGGTACTCCACCAAACACCTCTAGTGGATTATAAAATATTTTATTGAAATGATTTGACTTATGATATTGTGGTCATAAAACATGGTACACCATTTTCAGAAATAGAAGTTCCAGGAACAATTTACAGCATGAATCATGGCTATGAGTTCAAGGTCACAGGTCACATAATTCCTTTTGTGAGGCCTAATATGCTGAGAGACATAACCAATGATATGATCACCCTTTAAAATAATAACACAAAAACACAAACATGACCCTATCCCTCAACACAATTTGTTATTGTTTCTCAATGGTTCGTCAAAGGGGGGAGGTTATTTCTCTACCACATTGTCGCCCCAATTTCATCCCTCTTTCTTTCAACCTCCCCATTTTCATTCTTCCCCTAGTGTGATTTTCAAGGAGATGTATTTAATGCAAGGGGTTGATATACTAGATGTGGATGGTCTTATCAGGTGATTCCACAGCTTGATTGAAACACTACACTAACTTCCAATTCCTCCATCTCTCACTTTATAATTATGTTATGGTGGATTCTTGAAGGTCTTAAGACATACTAGTTGTTCAGTTTTTGGGGTTATAGGATTCACGTCTATAACAAGATTTCATTTGAGCTATGGTGGTCATTGTTTTAGGCTATATGTGTGTGACCAATCATGGGATCAATAATTCTTCTATGGATTGATGACAACTAAGGAATATTTTGTTGGCTGCTCGTACCCCTACCCTAGTAACGAGTACCTCTATCCCTCTCTGATATGGAGTTGTATTAGTGGTACTAAGTAGTTATGCAATTTTTGGTTTAGCAGCCTCTCAGAAAATGGTGATATTTGGTGATATCTTTAAGCACATGAAGGGATTTTTTTCTATTTTTAGTACCCTTTAGTATTTATTTTTTCATCCTGAATGTTGTGTAATAGATGAGGATGATAGGTTTTTTGGGTGTTTCTTCCTCAAAGACATCCATGATAGTTTTGGGGTTTTTATGTTCATTAACATGTTATAGATGCAATTATTTTCTTTTCAGGTTGGTTTTGATATCTTCATTTATTGGATCTAGCGGTTTGGGTGGTGTCTATGTTGATGAAGATTATGAATTACCATGGTGATAATGTCAGATGGTAGTGACGTGACTCTAGTTTATATAGTGACACATGGATTGAGGTCTCTTCTGGTTTCGTGATGGGTTTTCAATTTCAAATTTCATTTAAGAATAATATATTTTCATTACATTATAATTTATGTGGTTTCTAATTATCTTTAAAGAATCTATCTTGAAAATAAAATATAGATTTTTCAGTCAGTCAATCTAAACCTCACACGTCACAAAAGGCCACATTTCTATTGTTGGCCTTTATAATGGTCAAAATTGATGGAGTAGTTGAAATAAATTTTAGTTCATCAAAATAACTCTATAATTTCTCATCCCAAAAAAACATTACTCCCTTTAGAGTTAGAGAAGACTTGATATAATAAAAAAATTTGATATCTATTATAAATAGGTAATAATGTCCATTTGAACCCAACAAGATCAATATCTCATAAAATTTATTGAGACTCTCCAATGTCATAATAGATTTTTACATAATTGGGTCAATTAGGATTCCGTGGTTCATCACAATTTAATCCTATGATATCAAATCCAAAATCTAAAAATAAAGATTTCTTAGATTGGCACATATTCAGTGATTTCTAAACAATTAAAAAAATCACTCAGATGACACAAAGGATCCTCCTTGTACATAGAGTAACCTTTGATTACATAAAAAATGAATACCATGAGAGAATCATGATACTCATGGATTTTTTTAATTTAATCCATGAAGATTATTTGAGAATTTGAATGAGAAATAAGAATGAATAGACATTCATAATGGCCAAAACTATTATAGAAGGTTGTTTTGTGAATGTTATATTCTATAATCCTCAGCTGATGATAACCATAGAAATGATAAATATTGAAAATTCACATCACCGCATTAATGGAGTCAAAAAAATCATCAATATTTATCAATAAGTTCATGTTATTTAACATGACTCGATTTGGATTTCAATATACAAACAAAATTCGATGATACCCATAAATTTATTATTAATGAGATCAGGGACTTCCCTATATAACACATTTGATAATGTGAAAACATTATCTCAATGTTCATCCAATTGATTCATAAAATATATAATTTCATCTGTTGGCATGGACTATGAAGTGATAAATAACAACTGAGTACCTGACAAAAAGTCAATAAAGAACTATACCACCTTTATTAGTGTATATCCAGAGAAGTTACAAAGAAATACATTGGAAACTAGAATACAACTAGAGGGAGATCACTACTTGAGGATTCTCTCTCTGTATAAAACTGAAACACTGGTATTACATTCCCCAAATTCAGATAACAAGGTCTATCCCTAATCAACCATATATTCATTTATCTCTAAAAGATATGATAGACACTATCAGGTATAGTAAAGAAGACTTATATAAGATATCAAAATTTTTTGGATTTTATAGAAATAATCCAATCCATTCCAAATATCATTTATAGATGATTCAGGTCTACAACTACAAAATCCAAATATTCTTGTTATCTAATAACGAGAAAATACAAGAAGATAAATGGTGACCATGCCCTCTATTCTTTTAGAGGGGTGTAGTATTATCCATCACAAAAGATAAAATATTATTAGGAAGATTTATTATATCTAAAAATGATTTTAGATAAAAAAATTGAGAGGCACCAATATTAAATAAAAAAGTTCTTAATGATGATTATATTGTGATGGAGCCTTTCATGTTAAATGGAAAGGTATATGCTTCCTCTAAATACTCATACATGGATAGAAGAAGATTTTTTAATGATACATGTTGATCTAACCCTTCTCCCATGAATAATCTATTTTCAACAAAGTAATTTTTGGAATTGATGATACTATAAAAATACATGGAGAAACCTAGATATGACAGAAATTACTCAAGTGAACTAAGATTCTGTATGAACCATACTTTAAATATTCCTAATTTTAAAATGTGTTTTGAGTGCCCATTATACCCACACTGGTAGAAAATCAATGTTCCTCCAACTAGATATGAAAGTTATCTAGTGGTACCATAATATAGATAACCACCATGTCAATAATTAAATGACTTATTTTATTTAATGAAACTCATATAGATTCAAATTGGAGTAAAATGATCTCTTATCCACCCTAACATACATTTAAGGTCTATTAGAACACTCAATTATATGTCATTCACATCAACATAAGAATAGAAACTCAATAAGAAAATCTTGTATAGAATATCATATGGAAGTCCCATATCAAACTATAAATTATTAATAATCTCACTCAATATAATTGTATGTGAAAAATACACATGCTCCATAGTTAGATTTGTACATTCAATCATGGTCATGTCATCATGATTGAGTTTGAAAAAATATATATCCTTATCCAAAACCAATGATACTTGATAGAAATGGTTTAGGTAAATAGAATTAAATTATTTCCTCTATAATCAACCATGATTATTATTTGTTAATATACTTCCCATGTATCTCTTGTAAATACCCTTTATCTTGATGGTCAGATAATACACCATGATAAAATTAGAGATTTCCTTGAAAATAAATAAAATATATACAATTCTCCACCAATCCTCAGACACATGAAGATCGTTTGAGACTTGAAACATAAGTGCGTTATATTAAATGGTGTTTGGATTGATTAATTCACCCCTCTTTGGGTCCACAGCTTGTTCCGAAATGGGAATGGGTGTAATTGTCTATCCAAGATCAGGGACAACAAATAAAATATCCTCAATCAGATGATTGTCCACAATGGGATTTTCTCACTGTGTTTAAAGTATATTTCTCATAGATCCTATTTGGATGACATATTGGAGGCATGATACTACACAAAATCAAAAGAAATCAATGAAGACTTTATCAAGTTTACTTATACCAATACCCAAACAAAAGAAATATGGAAATTAATTAAAATATATACAGAAAAATTATTCTGATTTTAACTACACAAAGTGTTACATTTTACTTGCTTGACCCTAGTATAATATAACCTTAATATGCCAAAAGTAAATGATATGTTGTGAGCTAAAATCCCATTATAGCCTCAACAAGTGTTCTATTATAAGTTAAGAATAAGATTAACCATATTATGATTTCAATTCTAAATAAAATATTTATGGATGTATAAGTCAATATTTAAATATAATTATTTGCATTTAAATTTATTTTATCATTTTAACCAATGGATCAATAAAAATTTTATATGATATAGTTTATACAAATTCCTCAGGCATTTGTAAAGTAGTTTTTCATTTAATACCTTATATATAAAAATAATGAAAAATGAGAAACATGTTCATTTTTCAATAGGTATGATAGTTCTAGGTTATAGTATCCTCAAACAAAAATATAATTTTCATGGAAATGTACAATTAAAACCCTATGACACTGGTTGGGGAGTATTCTGTCATAATAATACATATGATAAGATCTACCAAAGTAAATTTTTCTAATTGTTGAAATGTTTCCATACATTTTTAGGCTAATTCCAAATGAGCATATTAGTAAAATATAATAGAAAAAAATCCAATAATTTCATGTTCAAGGAAAAAATTCATGATGATAATAATGATTTAATACTATTTAAAATAAAAAATCAACATTTGAAATTACAATATGAGATTTATCATTAAAAAAACATGGGTTTTCAAGAAATTCATTATTTTTTCCACGATAAAACCAAATGTTTTATTATATAAATAATCTAATCCATTCTCATAAAATAAATTTCAAAAATAAATTTCAAGAACCAATTCCACTGATTCTATAAAATCAACAAAACACCTCAATTAAATAGAGTATGGGGTTTTCCATAAAATATATAACATTTTAATTTAGATCCCCATTCTCAAAAAAATAGATTTATCAATAAAAATGAAAACCATATAATTTAAATCAATAAAATAAAGTGTTATTCTATGGGATAAATATTAATATAAACACATTCTATAGATCCCTGGATAATGTTTCACAGCACCTGAAATTATAAAATCCAATGAAGAACATCAGTAACAAATATATTACAAAAAAATAGTGATTCAAGACAAAAAAATGATTTTTGATCCTCCCAAAACAAGTAGATAATAAAACTACTATATAAGTCATAAGAAGAGAGTAGAATATAGAGACTTGGAGAAGAAACATTAATTGATTGGAATTAGATGACCTTTGAGAAGATTCGATCCGACATGGTAAGGAGTTGGGTGATCCAAAAATTCTCCATAGGAGACCCAACACCTAAGATTTCATCAAATCATGATTTATGTTTGAGTGGGTTAAAAATGTAGTTTGATATTTTTTATATAATTTTTATGAATTATGTACACAACTCACATGGTTAGCATGGCAGAGGAAGATGATTTCTCAAATCGTGAACCATCTATGTGATCCCCTACTATCCGGCCTTGCATGGTTTTCCCTGGATGATATTATGTATTTTGAAAATAGTGTTCATAAATGAAAAAACCATAATGTAAAAATAATATTATAATTTATCTGAAAAACCCAATGATGAAACCTAATGGTGTACATCATTATGTTGGAGAAAAGGAATCATCTAATTCAACATCATAGTGTTAATAACATAATTCTCTTCACACTATAGCCATATTTCTTGAAATATCACCTTTAGAATTTTTTTTCTGTATAATAACCCACTAGGATCCAATAACATTAATTCATTAATGTGTTATAATAATAAAATATATATCATTATTTTCAATTAAATTAAATCCTAATTAATAATATATGACCAAAATTATATTAAATAATTTATGTAACTGAATATTGCTCAACATGTGAAACAATTATTTCCTAGTTATTGAATCATTGTCCAATTCTTGTATGCAACAACCATAGATATGATATCCTATATATGCTAACTAATATATTGAATTAGTAAATGATATAATTTAACTCATCATTATGGTAATATCAGTTTTTTAGTCTAATAAAACTAAATATATACCTTATTGGAATATTGAATTAGATATATATAATCCATACAATAAACAAATCATACCATCACTAATATTAATTAATATATCCTTCTTTATAACCATGGTAAAATAAAAATGTAACAGTTGGGCTTTGATTCTTTGTAATAGATATGTATAATAGAAAATACATTCCGAGTTAAATAACTGAAAGTAATAAATAATAAATCAATAACATGAGCATTAATTGAATCCATAGGAAATATTGAAGATGTAATATCCAAGAAAAAAAACTGAAATCCCAATTACATAAAAAATTAATATTTGATGCCAGTATTTCATACATAATAATATATTTATTATTAAATAACTTTCTAAAATAGTTTAATGGATCGGTATATATACACCTAAAACTCATTCAATCATGCTTACTAATTTTACTCATTATCATAATCGATGTGTCTTAGTGATTTATAATTCTAGGCCTCATTGATGCCTACATGTACAATGTATTACACATGTATTTAATGATGGTCTTATTTCATATATAACATGCCATACAAAAAAAATATTCATCTTGAGTAAAGAATACAGACAATCAATATTTCCTTATTTATTTAAATACAATTGAATGAAAAAAACCACATTTAATGATAATATATAATTTATGAAAAATATATATGAATATTAATTAACATAGATTTACAAGATAAATATATATTAAAATGATTTCAAAAATTTGAATGTTTTATGGTAGATTTAGTATCTAAAAATTATTAAATAAGTGAGATTTTACCATTATAAAATTTAATTTTGGATTATAATAAATTAAATAAATGAAATTATAAAAATGTAAAGGATTAAATAAAAAACGTTTTCCTAAATATTTTTACTGGAAAATCATTTAAATATTTAAAGAAGTTTTTAAATTTTGTATAATGGCAGTTTTGGTGGGAATTTCTTTGGGCTACAGATACATTTTTAAAATTCTTATTTGTCGTTTTTTAATTATAGTGAAAAATGAAACCATTCACAAAAAAATTACAATTATTATATGAATAATATTTTAAATAATCGAGATAAAAAAATAATTTATAAATCTTTTTTGAATTTTAAAATGTTTTTTTTTGTAAAATTATTTTAAAAAATATTACAATTTAATAACAATACATCCATTAAAAATTTAAATATGATATTAATTTCATTTAACCATTACTCTTCAATGTGTAACATGAATTTAAACAATATTCAGGAATAATAAATATATATCCATGATAATTACCACAAATATAATTATATACAGAACATAAAAATAAATATTTTTAATAATGGAAAATATGCTTCAAAAGATTTCAAATTATGATGAAATATTTTTCATGATGATCAACACACATCCTTGGTTATATAAAATATTTTCTAATAAATTTTAATTAATTACACATACATAAAAGAACTATATTAATTTCTATAATATCATATATTAAATATTCATAATATCTAATCTCTTTTTTAATTATAATTTATTATTATCATTATTATTGGTTTTAGGAACATTGTTTTTTATGTATGTTTTCATTTTTCATATTCTACCCTTGTACATTAAATATGAATCCATCAATTCCATTTTAATATTAATGGGATTAATATCATATATTTTTATTATACATATATTTGTAGTCAACTATTAAATATAGAGATATATATATGGATTAAACTTTTAATTCAGACAAATACTTGTACGTATGAATGAATGCAGTTTTAACATTTTGTTGGATGGAAGGAAGGAAAGGTAAATTGTAAAAAAAAATTGAATATTTTATATACCATCTATATTTGGTTTATTCTTAAATAAATCCCTATTAATATCCCTTAAAATCCTATAAGAAATTATTAATAAATCACTTTGCGGATGTGGTAGTCTAAATATCTTCCCTAAAGACGTTATAGTTTACTAACATATTGAAATTTGTGAAGCTATATATAATATAGTATTACTAAAATCATATATATGTAAAAGATATCATATATAATCCTTTATAAAATCATTACATAATTCTATGTAATGTGGTTAAAAAATGAATTACAACACTATGGGGAGATGATCATTCTTACCTACATTTGTGGACTGTTTTGGATTTTCCAAGGATTGAAAAGAGATTGAATATGATTCTACCATATTAATAATAAATTAAAATTATATTAAATATACTAGTGTTATTATTATTATTTGGTTAAAAACAATAAGACTGGGTAGAAGAAGAAATAATCAAGGGAGGGCTGGTAACAAAAATTATTTAATCTTCTGTAGAAGTTTCTTAGATCACATCTTAAGGGTAATATGGATAGACATATGGAAAATATTTAACCAATATAGATGTAAAAGGATATTTATAAGTATAATGGGTAGGGTTTGGTCATAAAATATGGATAAATGAGGTTTAAACAAGAGAAAGGGATGCATTCATTTTTAAATGACAGGAGGGTTATACTTGGAATTTCATAATGAATTAAAATACTATTTATTTTTATTCATTATTATATGGATAAAAATTGATATAATTCAAATATATTATAATTATATGTCTAAGTAATCTCATTAACTAATATGTGGACATATTTTGGTTTATTTTCATCCAATATCCCATAATATTAACCGTTGTTTATACTTTTTACAATAACTATAATATTAATGTTTTCTAATTGTTAAGGGTTATCAACGATTTGATAAAATGAAAGAAATCTTAATTTGACCATGAATGATGTTTAAAACAATATAATATTTATTTTTCATAATCTTAACTTTTTAAAAAAATTAATTTTTTTAAATAAAATATTAGTTATTAAAATCATTTTTTGTCAATATTGATTATATGAAGTTAAAAATACATTATATACAAAAATAGAAAAACACAACTCAAATTTAATAATTACATTCATTAAAAATATGTTATATATATCTATAATACTAAATTGTAACATTAAATATTTAAAATTATTTAACATTTATTATATTTAATATCATTTAATTTCTTTTTCTATTAATTGAATAGATATATATATATATATATTGTATCTATACTGCATAAGAATTTAATTTACTTTTTTCAACACTAAAAATTAAAAATAAATTTAAATGATAAAAATAAGTCAATTATTATTCAAATGAATAGTTATAATTTAATATTTCAATCATTTATACCTATCATAATATATTAATTACTAATAATATTAGAAAAATTAATTTTTATTATTTATCCCTCAAATAAATATTATAAAAGTCAAAATTTAACAAAACGTAAGAAAGGTCATATATTAAACATTTAGATGATTCTAGGTGAGATATTATAATTTAATTAAATTAATTAATGTGTTATGTTATTTTTTTATTCCTTATCATATTTTTTATCTTTAATTACGCTATTTACCCATACTGTTGTGATAATTATTTACTATGGTTACTATTATTAACAACAAAAAATAAAAAAAATGTTTATGAAATTTAGAATCCCATATTCCAAATATAGAATCCATTTTTCTATGATCTTATACCTATATTTTGAAGTGTTTAAATTATAATTACAACATAAAATTCAATGAAAAGTAGTTTTCATATAAAAATGTTTTAGTTGTAGAAATTATTTTTAAATAAATTCATTCATAAAATAGAATAAAATTAAGTTAATGAAATAATTTATATATTTATATATAATTTTTCTTTTAATATATTTTAAATCAAAATTGAACTTTGTATAATATTTAAAAAACAAAATTTTCAATAAACATTGTGTTTGTATCATCTTGACTTGGATACCACTAAAACGTTTTTCAATATAGTTTGTTACCAATAATGAATGTGTTTCCCCTTGTTCTAGAGGTTTCCCACAAGTATAGAGGGCCTAGGGTGTGAATTTTGGGTAAATATTCCCTCATGTCAGGGTATGAAACCAATGAAAATAGCTATTATCATACATATTAGTAAATAAATATAGTACAGAAGTAGTATATGAACATAATTATAACATGCGATTACAATAAATGGAAATGGTATAAAATCACAACCATGGAATTTATGAATACAACATTTGTGATACACTAGCACAAAAAATGTATACTACAAAATAAATTGAAATAATAGAACATTGATCTACTACTACCACTACGGCATACCACATACCCTTTTTCCATACATAGTCTAATTGCCCCATCCTATTAAAAATAGAACACTAGAGAATCTCCAATCGATCATACATCAATCAACCTCAAACATACAAAAAGATTCAATGAAGAATATGAATAGTATTAATAAGGATTACTTTCTCATCAAGTTTCACATGGATGGGTGAGAAATAATCTTATTTGGCCAGCCCAGTGTTGATCCTATAAAGCATGCTTCAATATATGTAAAAAATAAAAATAGTCTGAGTGTAGCTGAGAGACAAAATAAATATAATTAAAACCAATAAAAATTATTCCATAAAAGAACCCCATGATTAAAATCCCAATCAAATAGGATTTTGGAACCATATATTACTATATTTTTATGTGTATACATATGTTGTACCATACATACACATATATACTTAATTATGAATGTGAAAGTGTATGGAGAATGAGATATCATAATACCAATCAGGTGTATATCCATGGGTCTATAATCTAAATTCCCTAGACATACTATTCTAGAGAATTGATATTGATTTCATGAAACTCAATCAGTGTAAAATTATAGTATTCTCTAGGCTCTTAATCCTAGTCGACAAATATAAACTAAAACTAATGATAGAAAATTACCTGAGCGAGAAATGACACCACATAGGGATACTCCTTCTAACCATTGTTTACTACATACCCACCTCTAACCACCATAAATAAGGATTCAAGTAATGTATATATAGACATATTTTGAATGGAAATGATATGTACTGCATGCTTCTCATGCCACGAAAATCTAGTGAAATAACTATTCCATATGTCTCAGTCCATAGTTTTTCATGAAATTATGAACATGGATAATTCATAAGGGTCTTACCCTTATATGATCTATTTGGAAAACTCATTGGTGTGATGCCATTCGCACAAAAAGAGTGTCAAAAAAGGGAGAGTTTAATCATCCATTTCATTGAGAATATCTTATTCATTCTAGATATCTAGTGTTGTGAAACCTTATGTCCAAAAATATGGTCATATAACAGAACAGGGAGAGAATATCTTCATTGTCCCTAGAGGAAGAATATGTATCCATGAGTATAATTAAAAAATTCATAGGTTAATTCTTATTTCATATATTACATATAGGTGATAAGAAGTATCATTTTCATTTGTGACAGTTGAATCAACAAAAATTATCATTACAATGGACACTATTACAGTGTATCATAATAGTAGGCTAATGAGATAGATTCTAGTAAGCACCAATAGAAATCCCAATAATATAATAATAATAACACATAAGATCAATTGAAAAATCCTAGAATGTGTCCCTCTAAAACCATAAAATGTAGTAATAATAGGGATTAGATGTATGATCCTAGTAAAACATGTTTGGCAATCACATAAGGAAAAATTGACACCTCTAGTCAGGCTCCACAGCCACCAACCAACAATCACATATGTATATCATCACTATATAGAAACTAAAAATTTTAATGAATAAAATAATTTTGAATGTGGATGAAATCCTTAAAAAAGTACTACCACTACCACTCATTAATATATGTTTATAACATTGTATAAAGAGACACCTAGTCCCTCTCAACCCAAACATGACATATAAACTTAGGGTCATGTAAACATTGGGTCACACAATTGTTAACCCATTTAAACCATGGAGAGGGTTAATACTTGGGTTATTCATAATAAGGGGTAAATTATGAACCTGGCCTGGTATCCTCATGGTCCTTGTATATGAAAAGATATCATATTATGGATCCTCACCTACAATGTATATAATGAAGCCTACATGGGATCCATGAATGGTACGTAAAAGGGGAATCTAACAAGTTATCATTAGAAAAATTTTCATGTAAATGGATCCCACTTTGGATTAATAAGATCAACATGTAAAAAATTAATCCTATGTGGGATCTATTATAATTGAAAAAAGATATATGAGTCAAATAAAAGATCTTAATGGTATAAAAATATAAAGTGGAATAGCAAATGAGATCATTGAAAACAACTTTTCCCTCATTCTCTGGGTCTAAAATGGAACATCTCACAGGGGATAAATCATAATAGATAATCTCTAAATGCATATGTCATGAGATTTAGCTCATGTCTCATCTCAGACGAGGTCTCACTCTCAAGAGACAAAAGATATGGTTATTGTCACCAAAGAGTACTCATAAAACCACATGGGTCTTACCTATTTCATCTAAATGAAAATATACTATGAATTTATTTCTATTTTGTATAATTATTTCTCTTTGTGTAAACGAGATGAAAACCCTTAATGGTTTTCAATGGAGGAGTACACATCAGGTTACCTGGGTACATGGTGAGTACCCTCAATGCCCCACCTAGTAATGTACCTATTCATATACATGGAATGTAAAATCTAAAGTACACAGTGTGTAGCACGGACCTGGTACTTTAACATATACCTAACATGACCTAGACATGTATATCATATACTCGTTTCCGTGTACATGGTGTGTGTCCCACACTGGGAATCATTGTGTCCTCCACGTGACATGCACCCCTAACATAGGATTCCTGATCAGGTACTCAACTATGTAGATGAGTCCGAGTATATGGGGAGAACCCCCGATACACATTTTTTAATTCCAAAAAAAAATAATATTATTCAAACATGAATAACACATGTCATGTATTACATGAACCACACTCATTGTAAAACGGTTCTCCCAAATGCAAAATCCCAAAATATCCCCAAAACTCCAATTTTCAATGAAAATGATATAGATCATCTTAATAGGGGTCCCAAGAATGAATATATTCCTTTAAAAAAGAAACAAAATAAGGGTATTTATGGTGAATCAATAAATAATCCATCTTTTTTGATGCATCCACCAATGTTTTTCCAGTTTATGTGACAAGCGGTTGTCAAACGCTGATCTAACACATCTTGGGCTTCACAGTGCTACCTACTTATTTCTATATCTCATTACATATATCCATTTCCATCCCTCTATGTCATTATATAGATCAATACACATCGTTCATATGTGATAACCCATATTAGTTAATAGGAAACAAAAAAGAAAAGATAAAAATGAATAAAAAATTTAAAAAGGGACCTGACTGAACCCTCTGCCCAACATGAGATTCACTCCACCAAAGAAAATATACACATTATAGGCTCAATTATAGAGTTGAAATATCAATATGATTCTACTTTAAAACCAAATAACTGAATATCCTCTATGAATTAAATAATCTTTGATTGATTAAATATTAATTATAAATTATTTATGAAAATTCTGAATGGATTAGAATCAAGAAAATGCCTATCCAATGGTAAAAACTCTATTCATTGACCAATAAAGTGGTTAAAATTTTATTAGAGATAATATTCATTGAGAGAATACCCCTTTGTCACTTATAATAATCTTAATGAAAATAATCTTTTTCTGCAAAAAAATGCATTATAGAAAACCAAGGTACCATGCAATCTTCATGTTATAAACCTTATCCAAATAGAGAATCCTGGTTGTCAAACTATAAGCCATGATATCATCTTTTGAAACTAAATTTGAAATATATCATAACAACCAATTGATTACTCATATAGTTACAACAAATTTCTCTCATATGGATGACATTTAGCTAAAACAAATCATGTACTCCCCATTGCATAAATACCCATATTCTCATTGAATAAAAAATCACCAAGTGCAATAGTAAATAAAAATGAAAATTTTAAATGGAAAATGAGGGTCTCCACTCTAAAATATAAAATGGTTCCCTCCCCATCCTATGTATTACCTTATAAATCACTCTAGTTACATCTTAAACATGTTTCCCACCTCTACCTATGAAGAAAATTTAAATGTAATGAAGCACATCATTGGGCCAAAGCTCTGTCACCATACTCTGTACGATATCCTGATAGAGCACGATTTTTTCATGGTAGTATTACACTAAAATTATACAAAATGGTGTATAGGGATCTCTCTAATCCACCATCCCAATAATAGGCTATAGATTCATTTAACTAATGTCTGACACTACGTCTCCCAACAAAGTGTTTCTCTATGCAACCATAGGTCAAACATATCATTAAACCCAATTCATTTTTTTGTATTTTCTACCACATAAGTAAATTTTTTATTTAACAACAACTCCATAGAAACCACGCCTAATATATTTCATGAAACCAGCATTCCTCCGCTTGCGACCAGTTACTCACTACTTTTCAGTTTGACAATAGCATGTGTAACTATTGTATAAATTTAATGTATGACTTTTACTCTAGTGAGTAATCCATTACAATTATAAGATTAACATGATACAACAAAAGTTAGTCTAAAAATTATAGATGATCACCTTGAACTCCTTATCCTAATTGGCAACCCATCTTGTTTCGTGATTTATATTGTGGTAGTCCATCATATGACAACATTCTAGTAATTAGCATCTACTCAAGCTCTCAATACGTTATCAATAGTAGAAAATATGGTTGACTATGCATATCCATTAATTATTGACGGCCTTAAAATATCATATTTATATCAATGTACCATTGGTCTTTTTCATATAATGAGTGACTCAACATTATTATATCTCAAAACTCAATCACCTAGGTGTCTCAATATTAAAAATGACACAATGTAAATGCCCTAAAATAAAAATGAATTTAAATCCTAGGTCAAACCACTCTCTTGAAGGTTTCTCACCAAAAATTGGATGCCATCAAAGAAGGGTTTGAGACAAAATAAGGGCCTCTTTGTTTCCCATATAGCCATATAGAACAAGGCTCACAATTGGGTCACATGAACTGACAACCTAGCCATAAATATCAAACCTCACTAAACATGGTAAATATCAGATCTTCTAAAAAGGGTAAAAAAACATAAAACCTAGCCTATAATGGAATGATACCCAATGAGAATACTCATAAGGAACATCTCTTTGGAGGTCATGATACAAACAAAAAATGAGACCCTTAAAAAACTCTCACATTGTATCTATAAATTGAAATTCCTCTAGAGGTCTAGGTCTCTAGAAATCTCATAGTACCAATCAAAACTCCGATAAATTGTCTGAGTATATAACTAAAACATGAGAAATAACACCCAATAAGGGGAAAACATATGGGAATCACATGACACATTGACCTACAATGGCCTCTTTACCTCCCATGCATGAGGATTAGTAATCAAACTCATTAACAGACACCTCAAGATAGATCAACACAACCTTCCATAATAAATAATTACATATATGTATGTAGTCCCAATTAAATAGGCCTATGTAGTTAGTAAAAAGAAAAAATAGATGTCTTATATGATGTGAATACTTTGTAAAAGTTATGACGTATAAGTCACCTCTTTCCTTATATGGACACATGTCAAAATCCATCTCTAACATCCTTTTAAGGGAATGAGAACCAGAATTCCAAATAATTCATAACATCCAAAAACAATTTGCATTTATAAAGGTGAAAATCACATTAAACTATAACATAGAAGATTCAAATATGAATACCATACCCTAGATATAAAGACTTGTTACTCAAACATGTTATCTTGACACACTAGTCTGATATCCATAATATGTTTCGAAGCATTCCTAATACATGGGATTACAATATAAACAATATTAAACATTAAGAAAATTAATTATTTGATACATATTTGTAATATTTTGACCTATATTCCACTAAAATTGTGTCCATGTTTGGTTTGTTATGAGTCTGTGAGTGTTCCTCTCTATATGTAAGAGTTTGTTGACTAGAATCAAGGGGATATGGTGTGATGATGTGAATACTAAGACCTAAAATATTACAAATATTTATGTATCATACACAATAATAAATAATAATTTTATGTAAGTAGAAAAAAATTGAAATTAAATGTTCTATAATAATTAATTAAAAAACTATAATATCCATAATAGTTATGTCATATATAAAGCACAAGTCACTGACATGGAAGGCCAAACAGATATATGAGTAGAAATGAAATAGAAAAAAAATGTATAGGGATCAACTAAAAACTTCTACCCATACCACATAACTAGAATCAACTGTAAGGTAAAGGTGACATCTTACAAGGTATCCTAAAATGGTAAGCAACATAGGAACCCAACAATATATCCATGGAATGGTATATAGGTAATGGGAAACTACTAGCGATTCCATTGGCTAGATTGCATGAAAATGTAATCCAATAGGGGATCATTGAAAACAAAAATAATTTAGTGTAATCCCACACAAGATACTCTTGGTTGTAAAAATGCATAGGAATCCCTGAGTAGATCCTTAAGAAACAACTATTCACTCGTCCTCATGGGCCATAATGGAAACTATCGCATATGAGATATCCTCAAGGAATAGATAAAAAAGAAATGGTCATTATATATATTTCCTATATCAACTCAGTTGAGGTATCACTCTTATAAGGCAATGGATATGATTATTGGATAAAGAACCTATCCATTCCAGAAACATCACCAAAAAGTCCTCGAAACACCTTATAGGTGTTACCATCACAATATATTTTAAAAGATACTTATAATGGGATAATCATGGGTCCAATTACAAGTCATGGGTAAAAAGATATGAAATAACCCCAAGGGTAAGAATGGAGGTGTGAAAAATATGTTATCCTAGTTCATGGCATGTACACTCAAGGACGCACCTAGCTGTGTACCTATACCATTATTTGGCATGTGAAATCCCATGTATATGACATGTTGGCCTTGTATATTATGTGTACCTTGTAAGAGGTACTTTTACATCAATTTCAAATGTCCAAGACCTATTTATTTGATGGAAATGTACCTGTATATGGTATTCAACTAACACAGGGCCTATCTGTGTACTCCTCAGGAAATGTACCCCTTTCACAGGTTATCTGACCGGGTACACTCATACACGACCAAGTCCCCCATGCACGGTGTTTAAACCCTATAAATAAAGATTAAATCATTAAAACATATCATTCATGAACTTTAAATAACATATTGAATGTGTTCCCTGATCCCCAAACCCTCTAATGGTTTTTCACCAATGGAAAATCCACAAATCAGCCTTAATCCGCCATTTCCTAAGAAGAAAGATATATATCACCAGACTGTGGGTCCAAGGAATGAATAATAGTTATCTAAATAACAAAAATGAAAAAAATCATTATTTATGGTGAAATATAAAATTTGACTACCTTTAGATAGAATTCACTGAAAATTCACCTGTTTCGGCATACCACTATTTTCGTATGAGGATCTCGTAAATCCTATGCTCCAAGTCTCACATCCCTCTATCTCTCTTTTTGTATCACTCTATCTATGAATATACCTTTAACATTGAAACATGGTAGAGGAAACTCAATGGGATGTATGCAAGAAACTATATATATAAATAATAAAATTAAAATAAATGATGACAATGAAAAGAAAAGGAAAATAGGGGCCCCAACTGATCGTTATGCCCAACATGATTTTACACCCCACATATGAAACAATCCTCATTCTAGACATAATGGTACAAATTTAATATCAATTTAATGATAACTTTAAACTCAATTATTGGACGAAACTTATCAAATATCGTATTATTCAATTCATTAAATATTAAATATTAAATATTAAATATTCCACTACAATTTGAATGGCTCTGAATTCAACTAATTTTCAATCATAGGGTAAGCACCATATTCTAGGACCAATAGAGTAGAAATAATTATTATCCATGTTCAAATAATAATATAAAAATTCAATTTTACCCCTTATATACAATAGAATGTAAAAATAAAAAAATCAATTGAAAAATCCATTCTAAAAAACATGGGACCTTACATTATTTTTCACCATTCAATGGAATAAATATATATTAATATAAAATATTTAAAAAATTTACATAATCTAATTTCAGTATTTTGAGTTCAATAATTTTTTAAATTTTTTAATATACATTTTATAATTATAGAAATAATTAACTACATATTTTCTCACAAAAATAAATATAATTCATTTTTTTAAAAACGGATTTTTTGATAAATAAAATTAATTTACTAAAAAAATAATATTCAATTATTAATAATTAATATATGAACATTTATTAGTTATGAACATGATATATATTTCATAATGTTTTTATTCTTATTTATACATGCATATTAACAGACATGGTTATATGTTTCATATTTATATAATATAATTTTGGATCACTTAAGTATGGTGTTTCCAATTATATATGTTATATATCATAGTAATATTATAATGTATAAAGATATAAAATTAATCCATAAATAATTACATTAAACTTTCATGTATATTATTCAATAAAAAATTTAGAGGTTCTTCTTCATAACATCCTCTTGAAACCACATGGCTTCCTTTATATTTTGATTTCATCAATGAATTGTTACTAGTCGGGTTGTCTAAATCCCAAACACATTCTCTATTTTTTCAAAAATATATATAGGCTCTTCATAATGAGATATATTAGTTAAAATTTATATTTAATTATAGGGGATAAAATTCAATGGAACTAGAATATATATTCACAATAAATAGATTTCGAACACATAATGTACTATAGAGTAGCTTGGTGGGATTTCCAATCTATAATACACGACTCCATTTTTTCAAAAATTGTATATTTAGAGATGTATTCTATGATTATTTTTTAGTATTAATTAATCCTAAATGATACATACATGGAGATATTTTTTGTAGAAATTGGCCTCTTAGTGTAATTTTCAATACATTATTTTAGTAAATGACCAAAAACTTTTTCTTTATTTAGCTGCTTTAGAACGAGTTTTAATTATATTTACCTTTATTATTTCCCCCTAAAAATGTTCTATGGCTACAAGATTAATTTTATAAACATCATCTATAAATTTTTTAGTGAGGAATACCTTTAAATATAATGCATCATAAGACTCTGTTTTTGAAATTCAATGGAAGCAATTTTCATAGTAAAATACTACATGTTGAATACAATGATCCTACTATTTGTTAAATTCAAGTGAGGTTGAACGAAAAATGTTATAAAATGTTATTATAGTATTTTTATAAATCTAACTAGTTTTGATATTATATTATATTCTCAAACTAATACATGTATCAAAATAAATATTATTAATTTTTCATAATATTATTCTAATTTTTGGATCATAAAAAAATTTAAATATTTACACCATAAAGTCTAAAACATTAATTAATATAGATTCATTCAGGGGTTTATGAATTAGTAAATATTTCATTAATGAAATATGGTGTTCATATTAGAGAAAGAAAAAAAATCCATATTTCATAATTCATTCAACATTTCGTTGGTATTCCATTTTCAATTTCAATAGTAATGTAGTCCCATTTCCACAAGGGGATGGGTATGGTTACATGAATCATGTATGATATTTTGTCAAAGTCTAATATTTTTTAAAACCCAAACAACATGACACAAAATTAAATTTGTTTTTCATTATATATTCAAATAAAAAATATTTTGTCAAATAGAAATACATATTGGTTCTACCATGGTGTATATATAAATTGATGGTTTGATCTTCATCTTATAATTCCATTTTATATTCGGTAAATATGTAACACATAACCTCTTTTTAAATTTGAGAACACCAGAATCATACATGAAGTAATCCAATTACCCACCATTCCTGGAATTAATTTTATCTTCAAGATTATTATCAATAAGCTGATAAAACATTTTATTTTCTAAATATTACGTTTTGGATATATCTTAAAATATGAGTGGTGTTTTCACATTATTATTAATTTCCATATCCTTCTATAAAAAATACCTGAATTTGGATCATTTATGTTCCTCATTCTAATCAAAACTCTAGGATCTATCATGTTCACTAAACTAATTTGAATATTTTATTTTCCTATGATGTAGTGTACTGAACAAAAAATATATATTAGTATCTCGATTCATCATAATTGTATCATTTTTTTCTCTTTCAATGAAAATTTATATTGATATCCCTTATAATCTCCGTATACATTACATATTTCTCCATATATATAATTTCAGTCTATATTAAATTAGGTTATTTTTTCAGCCAACTCAAGATCATTAGTTTGATAGTTCTCTTCACAAATTGTTAGCTTACTTGCTGCATATGAAATATCATTTTCATTTATTATAAAGAAATACAAAATTTGTTTTTTAGATGCATCACAATATTATGAAAATCAATCATTTCATGATGGTAGAATAAAACTCATTCCATTGACCAATCTCATTTTCAATTCACTAAAATATTATTCACATTCCATTGTCAAAACAATCATAACCACCTTATATATAAGAATTAATAACCTGTTTTCCAATCATTGAATTTTCTAAAGAATCCACCTATTCTAACATTCAATTAATTTGAAAATTTTTACCTTGGAAATGTTTATTACTACACTCCATCCATTGACTTCCATTTCCATAATTGGATCAACTCTAATTCCATCTATGGTATAATATTGACAATAAGAGAAACATTCAAATTAAAAATTTTAGACTTGGAAAATCTACCAAATAACTCTTTTTTTAACAGTTTCAAAAAAATTAACTAGTTATAATGATAATCTTATCTTATAGAGCACAAAAATATATCATCAAGAAATACTAATGAATATTTATCATGATAAGCAGTTTAATCCATGGTGAAATAAATTGATAGAAAAAAAAGGATTCATTAGGTAATCTAAATGGAAATAATGTTTACCCATTCTGTTAAAACGTGATTAAAATTATTCCATTATAATATAATTTTTATAAACATGTAATTGAATACACCAAAATAAATATAATTATTGATATATATATATATAGATTTCTTTTAATTTTTGTGAATAATTATAAAATGTGAGGTGGATGATTCATTTAATTTATCTTAGTACCATTAATTTCATTATAATTCGTGCACAATCTAATAGATATAAATTTATTTGAAATAAAAAATAGTACTCCCCATTGTAAAATAGTATCTTGTATAAATACCTTAAAACATAACATCTCAGGATGTTTCAACCGCTGTAATAATTATATAGTTTCCATTCTATTAGGAGTCAATTTTTATTGAATTCCTATTTGGATTGAAATCAATTTAAAACACAAATTAATGATCAAGTGAATATCTAGGTAATTATAGAGTAAATTTATCACTATATTCTTGAACATTATTAACATTATTTATTTTAATATCACATTTTACATCCTTATATAGTTTATTATCTACTTCCCCATGAATCTCATTCTGAAGAGAAGTTGTGTAGAGGATTTATAAATACATATGATGATTATTTTTCCTCACGAAGTGTGATGAATTATACTTACTCATCATGATTCACCATTTCATTTAATTTGAAATAAATATTTTCATTATATTTTTAATGTAAATCAATACAATGTATCTTTTAAAAATCAACCATATGTATAAAAATAATATCAAAAATAAGGGATTGTTTATGTGTCTTAATGGTAGTTGATTGAAACATCATTAATTCAGTGAGAATTATAGAAAGAGATTAACTTCACTAATCCTTTATTATGGTCCTCAAAAAATATATAATATCCCTATATAATAATGTAGAAATAAAATACAGTGATGATAGTGAATAGAAAAACCATTGAATAAATATGAGGTAATGATTAAATTACCTTCCACTATATCTTTTGTAAAGTTATCCTCATCTATATTAATTTCATCGGATCCAATTTCACCACATGTCATCTTATAAGGTAAATTCACCTAACGTAAGGGAAATTTGATTGAATAATATCCCTTTCCTGTTTATGAAAAATATATATGTGGTAACGTCATTCCATATACATTTATTTTCTATATGAAAATTATATCAACATTTGTAATAATCTCCAATATCCTTCATGCATTTTCCTTCATGTTTATAACAATAATTTTAATATTATGTAAATTTATTGGTTCTAAATTTCTTCTTTGTACCATTATTATTTCATGGTAATCAATCATCGTATAATTATGTTGATTCCTTTTGAATATATTTGATATAAAATGTTCAATCATATTCATAATGTAACAAACTAATATATCATTATAAGATAAAAATGATTGATAAATGAAGGACCTTTGGAAACTCTTGTAAACAACATCATATAAACAACCTATCATTCATTATAGATTACTCATAAAGCCTCAATGTTACTGTGAAAATATTATAAATTGAGCCTCAAAAATAGCTACATTTATTCTTCCATATTATCTAAATCGGGGAATATCATCTCTATTTTGTCTCATTACTCTCAAGGGAAGTATTTCGTTAATAAAATTGTAGTATTAGTTATATATTTCACACTTTATGTTTCATGATCCTCTTTATTGTTTTTTATCAATGTAAATTATTCATCACTATCTCATTTAAAAATATTATGTTCAATAACTACCTTTTTATACTCATCACATCCCAAATCATTGAATTTCCATTTTATAGACTTAATCCATTCCATAGTTACAAGTGGATTAGACATTCCACTAAATGTTGGAGTCTTCTATTGCATCATACTATGAAACATTTAGTATTCTTGTAGTGGAATAACAGTTTTCTACATACTTTAATGATTATTTGACATCATATGAGTAATATTCATTAATATGGTCCTCATCAACTTAGTTCCTATATCGACAATATTGTCATTTTCAAGACGTTTATCTATAAATTTTCTATGGATATTGATTTTAAATCTAATATTAGGTTCTATTACAGAATAATGTAACACACTGGGAAATATTCATATAATCATGGATACATCTATATAAAATAAAATCCATATAATGATAAACAAATAAATTCTGTATTGGATTATCATATTTATTATATTATCTATCTTCATAAAAATTTAATTTCTCAAGGCTTCTATAAAACTTCCTGTGATAAAAATAAGAAAAACCCCAACAATATTATCCAAAATTAGGTGTATACATTATCACATTTGTGTGAGATACAAAATATATCATCATAAATGACTAATTGGTTTATTATTTTAAAAGAACCAGATACATAATTTATTTAAATAATATATTTTAAATATAAAATGTGAGGTATAAATACATTTATTCATCAATGATATTATTCATAATATCATTCATTATGACTTAAGGAAAATGAAACTACAAACCTGTGAGCTCATATTCTTAGTAACATTTTCGTACAATAGAAAATATTTTGGATCTACGGGATAAAATGCCTACGGAATGGTAAATAACTAAAAACATTCAATTTAACCATTTACCAGATATCAAAATCCATGCATAGATAATATCAATCAAATAATATCATTGACAATAATAATTTATTTCTAAAAAATGGAAATGATTAACATCATTCATCATTATTTCATACATCATTATAACTACGCCATCAAATCTTTATTCCACGTCATTTTAATTGATGGATAGGTAAACACGAGAAACACATTTAATAATAGCTTTCTTGATTTTTCTAATGAGACCTGTCGGTGGATTAAGGGGATATATAATTTCATTCCACACATTTCAATACATTTTTAACACATTCCTCAAGTTTTTAATGATCAATTTAATTCAAGACCAATATTTTTTATAAATATATCTATATTTTATAATAAATATATAATATCATTACATCCTAAATAAATTAAGTAAAAACAATATAAAACAATTTATAATGAAATGATGAAAACCTAATTAAATAAACATGTTTTTGATACATATTAATGATATTTAAGATCATTCTAATGTACATTGATCACAAACAATAATTGTTTCAAAGGAATTTTAATGTTAACAAATTAACCAAGAGAATATATATGATCATAAGAAAATTATATTTTATAGTAAAACTAATTCTTTAAATGAATATATTAAATGAAATGTAAGGATTAAAAGTAAATATACATTCAATTTTCTTTAAAATAACTCATTTAACATTTGTGGATGAAACTAAAGGATATAAACTATTACACTTGATAGAATGTCTATTAATATATAATATGATAACATGAAATATTAATTTTCCTTTTTGTGAAAAATGTGGATAATATTATTTTATCAAAACATTAGAAATAATAATATAATAATACGTAAACAATGAATAATAACGTAAATTTTATATTAAAAATAATTTTTCATATAAAATTGAATGTTGTCAAATAATTTTTCAAAAATTAAAAAATAGCCGAAAAATGTACTGGATAAATATGTCAAATTAGATCATGTATTATTCTATATATTTATCTATAATGAATTACACAAATTGAATCAATAATAACCATAAATAAATATTTAATAACATTATATACTCAAATAGTATTAAATACACCATATAAAACCGAATAGGTTCATAATTCACAATATGTTTCAATGGAGGGGGAAATTATAGAAATTCTCATACCTCATGTTCGATATGCCTCGTTGGTTGTCAAAAATGCTGTTAAACAATTATTAATTTATAAAAATTACATAATAGAACTATATTAATATATATAATATCATATATTATCATTTAATAACATTTTATCACAAATTGGTTTGTAATCTTTTATTAATAACTTTATTTAGGGTGTTAAATGCATCACAATTCAATTGTGTTCTCATCATGAATTTTAGGTCCTTGTAATATAAATGAGGATCCATAATACCAATAATATTATTCATCATATAAAAATAATATAGATTAAATATATTTATATATATAATAATCTATAAAAGATATATATAGATGGATAAATTAAAATATTCATGGAGGCCATATGACATATGTACACCTGAATAATGTTTTTCCTACATGATGAATTGAAATAAAAAATATAAATAATCAATATTCCTTATAGACACGTTATTATTATAGATTTATCTTATATAGTAATTAAAACCTTCTTTATTACAGTCACCATGAATCCTAAATGAAATATGAATCACATCACTTCGGGGTGGAGGTAGTCCATAAGTATGCATGAGCAATGTCATATTTTTCCAAAAAATTAAAATGTAAGAATCAATATATGTTATTATATATCAAAAACATATTTACATTAAAAAATTTATATATAATCATTACTTCCATATTTATAACTATTAACAAAATATAGTGCTAACAAACGAATTACGTAGCCTTGTGGAGTATGTATGTTGGAAGTACACACAATGTATGTTTTCACTTTTCATAGGATGAAAAATAGATTGAATATGATTTTTACATATTAATAATAGAATCCTAATATATTTATGGTACTGGATGATTTTATTTAGGAATTGTATAATTCCTTATGTGTGTTGAAAATTAAATAATCAATAGTGAGTCGGTAAAGATGATTAACTCTTCTATCGTAGACTTCCATTCGATATCATATTAAGGGTAACAGAGCTTGAATTATAAAAGGAAATGAACTTATATAATAGGGAAAATAATTATAATAAGAGAAATCATTAGGGTAACTTTTTCCTATATTGCCCAATGTGGTTTTATTAAAGGAATTGATAATTTTTCTTTTATAATTGACTGGAGGGGGAATCCTCGAATTTCATCATTAATTTAATTGATATAAATAAAAATTCCATTAAAAATGTCAACTAAATTATTAAATTAGAATTTATTGTGATGATAAGCCTCATTCTCCCATAAAATCATATTTTTAATGGTTTTGATTATTTTTTTGAACCTCATTATTTAGATTAATCTCATTATTAACCATTATTACAATTAAAATATTATTATGTCTTTTTACTCAATAAGGCTTATTATTTTTACTATAAAATAAAACAAGACCCATTAACGGATAGTGTATGATATTGAAAATAATATCACAATAATTTGGTTGAATCTGAGAATCTCAAGAGTTTTAAATTAAAAAATTAAATAATATTTTTATAAAATATTATTAATGTATGTTTTGACACTATATATTTAATTTAATAATAAATGAATCAATACACAAATATAATTATAATATAATCCATTAATAATACCCTAATATTTAATTTATATCATTATAACTCTTATTAAATATTAAACCATCTGAGTTATGTCACTTTTATTATAATTAATATTGTTTTATTTATTTTTATATTAAATCAGTATATATTCAATTGATGTTACAAAATATTTTAATTTAATTATTTCATTGAAAACAATTAAAAATATATTGCCATGATGAAAATAAAAATATTTTATTCATTTATAATTTTATAAGTATAATATATTTTTTTTATCATTATCATAATATATGCTAGTTTATTAAAATATTAAAAGTGTCAATTTTTTCATTATGTCTAATATAATAATTTAAGGATAAGCATAAAGTTAAAATTGGTAAATATTTAATATATTAAAAAATTGGATGTTTTAGGATGTTATATACTCATATAATAAAATTAATAATAGCTTTTTGGTCTTTTTCTGGTCCTTATCACATATTTTTATCCACAACAACATGACTTACCCTTACCATATTGAAAAATATTTATTATGGTTAGTACTCACAATGAATAAAAGTAAAATTTTCCTTTTAACCAAATGTATACCTCATGATTCCATATATTGAATCCATTTTCATGATTCAATATATATATATATATATATATATATATATATATATTGATGTTGTAAAATTATAATTATTATACAAATTAAAATAAAAATTAATATTTCATAAAAATTAAATTTATCTATAAGAATTTTTTTGACAATATTCTCTAATAAAATATCATATAATGAACCTAACCTTGATATTTATTATATGAGAGATATAAATTCTGATTTAATCAATTTTAAAATAAAATTAATAAATATATATATAGGAAATACTAATGAATTTTTAAATAAATTTTTTATTTTTCACTTTTCCCTTGTAAAGAAATATTCTTAGAAAAAACACATAAATTCACGATAAAATTATTTTGACAAAGTAAATTTAATAATGGAGTGATTTTTATCCAATTTTTTTTATAATAGGTGAAACCAGAAATTATATTTTTTTCCTTAAAAATTGAATGATTTTTTTAAGAATATGTATTTATGAATAAAAATATAACTATGATAATATTTGAGTAATTGTTCACTATGTAATAATAATTTAATAATTATTGATTTTATTTAAAATATATATGTCATAATGTGCATATTCGTATTTCTTCCTTAAAAATCAATAGTTAGTAATAATGGAAATAATTTGATAATAATTTTAAATGGTATTACTAATCAGGATATTTCTTATTAAATATGTTCTCGAACATAATTTTCATATTAAATTACTTAGAAATTAAAAAGTATACATTTGGGTTTACTGATATCTAATGATATTTTCATATTTAAAATTATTTCACATTATTTAGTACTTTTTTATTTTCATTATAGTATCGCCTTCATCATCACTGGTAGGATATGAATCCATATAATCATTGATTGATTCATTTCTTTTATCATCTTCACATATTTCATAAAAATTATTATGTCTTCTTCATTATTATTTTAATATATTCAACATGAAAGCAACATTAATTTTAATTTTCAACAACTTTATCTACATTAAAAATGTTTATAATATTTATTTAACATCTAATTTCAATAGTTTTCACCTCTTAAATTTTTAAAATAATCCACAAAAATCCTTTTTTTGAAAATTTCATCAAAAATTCCATGATTTTAAATATCGTAAATCATCCTGAAATAAAAAACTAAATTTTTGTTTTTTCAATTTTGTATTGTTTTTAACAAATTGATTACATTGTTATATAATATCTATTCCTTATGAAAAATATTTTTTTATGTGTATATATGTTGAAATAAAATATCATGAAAATAACACTCAGAGTTTAAATTTTTCAAAATTAGTTTTTCCAAAAACATTAAGAAATGTATTCATCCACTTAGTAACCAAATTCCTTGGAAGAAATAATTTTTTACTCAAGTTTGATTCCAGGTTCATATATATGTGCTTCAATATCATTGATAATATATTAAATTTTAACATATGTACTCAATAATTTAATAAAAAAGCCAATTTTATTTATATTTTTTCATAAAAATTTGATCTTCTTAATACTATGAGATTTATTATTCAAAAAAATATAATTATTCAACCAAAAAAAATCTAATAATATATTAAATTAAAGATACTTATTATTTTTTGGGTCTCTTTTGCCTAAATAATATATAATGAATTAGATCATGTGTAATAGTGGGATATATATCTACTCACTTGTGGCATTTCTATAGTAAGTTGCCCTTTTGAAAAGTCCCACAAATATTGTATTTTCACGTTTAATATTGGTATACTAAATCATGTACTTCTATTTGGATATATGATTCATATACCATTTCTTAGGAGGATTAGATATATTATACTAGATATTTTTCTCATCTAATGAATTAAAATAACATGATTCCCAAGTACTTGTAATAAAAAATTGATTTTGAAGTGCCAATATTGATTTCAGATGATTATATTATATTTTATTTTAATAAATTTTATTGAATAACAGTCAATTAGTAGACAATATTGGTGATGTATTATATTATCAATGAAATATATAATGATATTTATTAAAATATTTGTAAGGATATAGAATTTCATTAGTTTCTACTTAAAACATTTTTTAAAAAAAAATTAACTCTCATTCATTAAATCATTTCAATGTTTAACGTCTCACAAAACATGATGTGTTGGATGGATGAACATCATATAGAAACAGTTAATTTTAATTTTAAAATAAATTAAAAATAGAGAAATTATATAGATATGTATTGACGACAACATGTATTAGTGATGTTATAATTTAAAATTAAAATATTAGATATGAAGCACATATATTAGTTTTAAGATGATTTGATCTTACCATAATTTTTTAGGAAGTCATATAGAAATTTAAATTGATTCGACCATGAAATTGTAGATTTTAGTAAATTAGAATAATTGAAATATTAAATGACTTGATAAAATTGATTGAATTAAAGAGGGTTCATTTTTATTCTTCATTAAAGATTATAACATCAACTCATATGTCTTCATCAATTTTGAGAGTTCAATGGGTGTGTAATATTTTTAAATGAATAAGAAATCAATCATAGGAATTTGAAGTATGAATATAAGGAAAACATATTTCTTCACCCACAACACAATTTATTAATGTAAGATATCATCATTATTTTTATTTGATATGATTGAATGAATAATACACCATTTCATTACTTCTATTAGAATATTATTCTTTAGTGAATGTCATCATCATTTCTCATTGGGAAAATTTCATCACATCTACTAGAATTATAAATTAATGTTCTTGGAATAACATTTTCTATAACACAGATTCAATATTGCATTAAATTCGAATTACAGAAATTCAACCACAAGAAATTCATTAAGAGAAATGAATAGTGGAAATCATATGAAATGTAAAATTTCAACATCATATGACTTTTTATGTCATATGAAATGGTGTTATCTATAATAGATTATTTTTTTTGAAAAAGAAATATTTTTTAATGTGACCAGATTAATGGGGATCTACAAAATTGTAGCTGAAAAAATTCTAAGAATACATAAAAGACATCTATTCCTATTAAGTGGTAACCAATTTTTTCATAAAGGTCATTGTTACTATCATAAATTTTATCACTGGGGTTCTTCATGATATTTAATGGCCATGTAGACTAATATAATGTTTGCATATAACACATGAGTACAAGAAAATTTAAATATGTGTAAATATATTATAATATCTTATAAATAATTTCTAATTGAAAATGGATGAAAGAAGATAAGTAATTATTTTATTTATCATGTCACAAAAAATTATAATACATTCAACAACCAGGGTCCAAGCATGAGTTGATAATCATTATGTTATCAGAGAATAAAATTAAAGATTGAATAATGGATTTATTTTAAAAAAGAGAGATAATTAATTTATCACGTTTTTGTGATTAATTTAGATAATATTTCATAAAATATCAGCCTACATTTCATATAAAAAGTTATTTATGAAGAGTTATTTATGAGAATATGAACATTGAAAAATGTTTTGATTTTCAATAAATGTTTATAACTACAATCAAAAAATATTTATAGGTTATTTTGAGATTATTTGAACACTAAAAAATTTGAGTTCATTGATATAAAATAATAAATTGGATTACTATTTATATAGATATATACATTTTCCTTTTGATTGTTAAATGATATATTACTAGAGATTATTCAACGAATAATGTGAAGAGAATACAAATATATTTTGATTGTAGTTTGAAGGTTATATCAGTATTCCATTTTGTGGAAAATAACCACAAATGGGTCAATTAAATGATCTCCAATGGTAAAAAATGTAGATGTGAATATCATGGTGTAATATATTGAAAAAAATGTTTCTATTTTGGGTGAATTTCAAATCATAAATCCAAGATGGTTCAATATATTTGAAAGAACCATAAACTCTCAAGTAATATGAAAATGGAGTACAAATTATATGTAATATAAATTAGAAATAGATTATTAAAAACAATTTTTGCGAGGTTCTACTTATATGGTATCGATGAAGTAAGAGTATCAAAACATGGGTTAACAGACCTGTATGTATGTATAGATTCAATCATGAAATATGAAAATAATTGAGCCTATAACACCGCCATATTATAAAATATATTTATCAATAATTAATATTATGATTGATATATTTCTCTAGAAAATTTACAGAATAAAAAATTTGCATGGTATATTCATTATTAATTAAATAAATGAATAATAAATCCTCAATTAAATAATAAATATCTTAATAAATTAGGGAAATTACAAAAAATTTGATTAACAAAATATTTTTTATTTGATATTTTGAAAAAAAAATTATATATAAAAATATGTATATACATATGTTTAATTATAAATTTACAATAAATATAAAAATTTTATAATATTATTTTTAGTAAAATAAAGTTTATTTTTTGAATCAAAATATCAAAAACTTTCGAATATTATTCTTTTATAATTTTTTAAAAAATTACTGAATTTTTGGTGAATATAAATAGATGATGTGTTTTATAACATGATCACTTTTAGAAAATTTTAAAAGTTCAATGATTATTTAAAATTCCATGAAATATATTTTCTAAATACATTTATATTAATAATTTAAAATAAGTAATTATGAATTTTTATATTGATTTATTATAACCCATGTGTAGAGTTTCATAAACATAGGAATTATTTTACCATAAATACTATTTTTCTCATTATTAAATACCAGTTCATCACATTTTGATAATAATTATAATATAATTTATTTTATACTTCATATGGAAAAGATATTATTATGGATTAAGTTAATATTTTTTAGTCATAAAAACATGATTACTAAGAATGTTGTTTATGAAAACGATAATATTTAATGATATATTTTCCATGAAATATTTTATTAATGTTTTTTAATTATAAAATAATATATTGAAATGATTTTTTTAATATAAAAATATAATATGATGATTAATTATTTAAAATAGTAGTTTATCAGAAAAATTATTGTATACTAATTTTAAAATATATTAATATATATTAATGGAATAAATTTCATTTTTCTAAAAAATTATTTTTACTCATATTTAATGTATTATGTTTTTTTATTTTTATATAATTTTTAAAATGAATAAGATTATATGGTAGTTGAATTTTTTTATACCACTCATAATTAGTAATATGCTTTAGCATATATTTTATTTAAATTAGAATTATTTTTTGTAAAACCTAGATTCTAATGTAAACACCCAAATGGTAAAATGTAAAGATCAATTGCTAAATGGATTGAAAAATGCATAAAAATTATAAAAAATGAGTTCTACTGATTTATCAACCCCATGTTTCATTGAAATAAAATATCTCTCACTTGTGAAACTATTAATCCTTGAATATTGTCATTATATTATAGAAAAATAATGGGTATACACTAAAGTTGTATTTTCTTTACTAGAAAAAGAGGATCAATTCCACCACTGAATGTCAAACCTGTCACATTGAATTAAATCCCAACAGTCTTCCTTATTTATTTTCCAATTATAAACTCTTGTTTATAAAAAAAATATTGCCTTAATTATATATCATATGTCCTCTATTCCTATGATATTTCTATGTGAAATCAAATTTTATCAACAGGGTCATCTCTTGCTACAAAGTATTTTATTTCTAATCTTGTTCTCAAAAAATTCATTTTTACATAATATTATAATGACCTAATAATATTTATAACTGTTAAATATAATAATATATATGTATTTACAATTATTTAAAATCTTCCATCACATAATAAAAAACTATATCCATCATGTTTATGTTTAGTGTACTACCACCATAATGAAATATCATTCATTTTTAAAAATTATATACCGATGTAGGGGTAGTGATATATTTTTTGAATTTATACATTTAATGAATAAAAAATATAATTTTTAAATTAAAATATACCATATACCATCATTTCATCCCATTTTTGGACAAAGTGAAGTTTCAATCATGTGTTTGTACATAATAATAACACAAATAATGATGAATTTAAATTTACACCAACGCCATAAATAGATGGTGATTATCATTATTATATTTAAGGTAAATAATATTTTTCATGTTTTTAGGACTCTATAAATTTTTTTACAAAAAGTGACTAAAATATTTCCTTATTTATTAAATTATTATAACACACACACATTTGGGAATTGTTTACCGTATTATTGAATGATGTGATAATATTTATATCATGAATGATTATGAAGCATTATATAATTATAAATGATATAATAATAATTTATTCTGTATTTTTAAATTATTATATAATTGTGTTTATTATATTTAAGATATTTATTTATCTATCCCCTATTAATTTCTATACACACTGATACTAGTTCTTCATGGATTATATTTTCAGTAATAAAAAAATTTCGTTAACCAAATCAGAAATGGATAAGATGAATCATTCAGGAAGTATGATTATTGTATCTTTAATAATATATTAATCATAAATAATTTTTTAATAAACAATATTGAACAACACTACTTCAAAAATAGTAAAAATTATGTAATTAGATATTCTAGTATCCTATAATGAAAATGAACCATAACCAATTAATATGATTACAATAAATGATTATAAATAATGCATAAAAATGAAAATATATGTAAATTATCTTATAATAGTTTATAATGAATGTTATGATTATTATACAGGAGGTCAGTGTGCATCCATGTAACTGGAAAGACATTGTAATGGATTATTTATCTAAATTTTAATTTCATAGGATATATTTTTTATTTTGAAACATGATATTTTTGGTATTTTGTGATTAAATCATAATCATTAATTTTTTTAATATGCGTGAAAATCATACGCCATTATGGAAATATAATGTTTTTTAATTCAATTTTTTTTGAAAATTTTTCCAAATTTGTATTGTTTTTGTTAACTCTACCAACTTTGTAGATTTATAATATATCTTATATAAGTTATTTTATCAATGATTGGTTACTTTTTCAGATCCTATCAATTACATGTACATTTATCAATTTTTTCTTTTAAGAGTTATTGGAATAGTCTTGTTTATATACAGATAGCATGTGTTGGAAAAAATGACTAAAATTTCATCAATGTATTCTTGTTTTACTTACTAGAGTCCATGTATAAATGTTTTTAGTGTTAAAATTAGGTTCATGTGGATTTGAGAGGCTTTCAAGGGAAAATAAGGAATAAAATCTTTAGAATAGTAACATGTTTTGTTTTTGGATTACATGTCATGTAATTGCTCTTTTTTTTAATAAAATAAATATTACGGGAAACATTTTTCAGAGAAAAATATTAGAAATCATCACACAATGTGTTACTGAATTAAACACCATGTAAATTCAAGACCTTCAGTTTTAATGTGTTTTTTTGGATTGTTGTTTATGAAGCCCATTGGATATATTCTCATATAAACCTTAGGGGACCATCTAGGTGATTTTCTAGTACAAAATCCCCTATTATAAGTTATGTTAATTTTCTAATCCTTATTAACACTTCATCGTTGTATTTCATCCTTCTCTTCATCCATCGCCAATATGGTGTAGTTAAATCTAGCATCGAATATTGTTGATGATTTTGATCATGGTAGATCATGAATTAAGAAAATATTGGAAACTATCATTATCTTTCCTCATGTGAATTTTATGTTTGAAACATTGGAAAATATTGAGTTAAAGGTATGTTTTATAATATTTGAATCACATAATTTTGATTTTGGTTCAACGCCTGAAAATTGTACAATTTCTTGTTTTTTATGAAATCAAATTTAATAATGGAATTAATACATTTTTTAATTAATTAATTATGGAATTTTGAATTTATATTATTTGTGGAAAACTAAATTTAGAAATTAATGGTGTTATATTGGTGTTATTAATTGAATAATTAATTACTGAATATATTATGAGATATTGAAATTGTGTGTTTGAATAATTAATTATTGGATGTTGATATACTGAATAAATTTATTAATTATATAATTAACTAATAAGAGGTTGAAATATATTTAATATTGTGTTACTATTATATATGTGATTTTAAAATTTATGAATTGTCACATGCTCATTAATTGGTGAAATATTAATATTAACATGGTCAATCCATTGTTATAATTTATGAATAGTTACATTGTCATTCATTTTTGAAATAAATAATTGAAACAAAGCCATTCAATTTTTTTGAATTAATAAATGGTATCATCATCACTCAGCTATGAAATAAAAACATAAAACATGGTCATTCAATTGTGGGAATTTATGAAAATATTCATGGTCGTTATTTTTTGGAACAATAGATGGTAATAAGTTTCATCAATTTTGATAATTTATTAATGGTAAAATGGTCATTCCATTCTGAAATAAGTAATTATATAATGGTCATTGAATTCTGAGAACAAATTAATGGTAACACGGTCATTCATTTGTGAAATAATGAATGGAAACATGGTTTTTCAATTTATAGAATTAATGAATGGTAACATCATTGTTCATTTTTGAAAATAAGAATGGTACCATGGACATTCAGACATTATATATCCATCATGGACAGTTTAGAATCTGATATGGTCTAAAGAAGGTATAGTTGTATGGGTGTCTAAGATAACATGTGTTTTATGTCCTTAACTTATTATTTATTGACAATGTGAATTTTTTTTAATTATGTACTCAATGTATTTATTTGTAAAACAACATAAACTAATTTTTTGTAGATATTATATTAGAAAAAAAATTTGGTGGCCTATTATGTAGTAGTCTCACCCTATTTAGGATGCTTGATCAGTACTAGAATAGGATTTATTGGTGGAAGACATGTTTTGGGAAAATACCCAAATTTAGAAGGCTAATTTGGGAATTGATCATAGGTGAGGGAACCAAATGTGATTTTTGACCTACATGGGAGTCATCCCTATTTTTATTTTCAGTTTTTATTTTAGAGACATATAATGTAAATCAACATGGTGTGTTTTTATTTTATTTGGATATTATATTTCCTACAATGTTTAAAATTATATATTGTGTTGTTGTTATTACATTTTACTTTTTATATTTTATAATATTTATTTTAATGTATTATTCCGATAAAAGTGTCTATTTTCACTTCATGATTGACTTATCAGACCCTTGATGATGTTATGTAGCCTCTGGAATATGGGGAGGAACACATGAAGTCATGTTATCAACTAGGTCCAGGTACCAGAACGACACACATGGGAGGAAATGTTACAGAGTTATATCATAGGGGTTTTATTTTATTTTTCATTTATATTACTATTGTATTAGGATATACATTATACTAGGAAGATTTTGACCTTAGTAATGAGATCCTGAATGTGAGTTGAAAACCCATATTTGGTGGAAAACCTATGTAGTCAGGGAGGTTATCCTTATCATTGTTTGTTGTTACAATATAATTTTATTTCACTTTGGGTGATGTACTAGTTTTGTGATGTAAAATTTTTTATTAAACATTTATGAGAATTAAATTCGGGTAATTAATGTCACTAGATTTTATTTAACATGAATCATTCTAGGTACATTGGTTTTTCTTGTGATACGAATCGTTTTAGGAACACCGGGGAAAACATGTTTAGGGTCAGTTTTTAACTTGGACCGCTTTCTTGGCCTATGAAGTTCAATTGGAAGTAGTCACTAATAAACAATCAGAATTGGTAAACTTATTTCATAATGAGAATAAATGAGAATCTAATTGAGAAACTGGATATATGATAATTTTCATATTATTGTTAAAAAATACTTATGTGTAAGAAGGTTACGAGGAGTAATAGAGCCTAGGTTTCGACCTCATGGTGAGGATTGGGAAAACACATACTGTGTTTTTTCACCTCTTCTATAAATGTGATAAGATTGAATTATGTGTCTTATTACTTGTTTCTATCATTATGGAGACTTTATTAAATGATTATTCCAATTGAGAAGAGTATATGAGGATATTGATGGTGATTCTTTAATAGAAGTGTAACCAAATTCACCGACAGTGCCATGTGAGGATGAGGTATAGAAGTTCTAAAATATCTTCACTCGCATCATGCAGTTCATGGAAGGAGATATAGGGTTTTTTTTGAGGAGTTTGTGAGACTTGACTATGGTGTTTCAGTTGCAGCAACCTCTAACTTTTACTTGAGAGGCTGGAACTGAGGGAGATGATTTATTGGATGAGTCTATCAATATTTTAGTTAACTATTTGGATACGCCTCTTGAGAATATGGTCATGTTGGCCTCTTATATTCATTGAGGATCATTGATGTGATGAAGGTACATTCATTCCTAGACCAACCATGTTGATGGTATTCAATGGAATAATTTTCCCGAAATGTTATTAGATAACTTATACGCAATGTAACTAATATATTTGAGTGAAATATATAATATGTCGCTAACTTAGTAGATCACGTCAGTGTTAGACTATAATATATTCGTTACCGACCTATAACACCATTCTTCGGTATTGAAGGTATATGAGATATCTAAAGTGAGATGCTTTCTAGATGGACTTATTTCTAATATAATGTCCCATGTAAAGCACATTTGATTAATGAATTTTTCAATGTTTTTGAATCAGGGTCCCATATTTGAGGACAACTTGAATGAGGTTGTCAATGAAAGATGGATAATTTCTTCTAGGCAATCATGATTTGTGACATTCTAGTGAATGAAATTAAGCTATGGAAAACTTGGTCAGAGAAGTGGAATGTATTGTACACAGATGTGATGTTTGGTTTCACCGGACCTTATAGGAGTGGTATATTATCAGTGTGGTAGGTATGACCAAAAACATAGAGACACTCCCTATCAAATAGTAGTGTGTTTGTTTTTTGAGAAGATGTGTAATCATAATATATTCTAAAGGAAACATTCACAGACAATATGTGTGGGTGCATCTAGTCATCATCTGAATTTGGTAGGGGTATATTCTATACCTTAACAATATAATAGATAGAGTTATACTCTATGTGGACGTTGAAGAGTACAATTTCCATCATTTTGGAAAGTGATCCCATATCATCCATGTGGTTTGATTCAAGTGAGTTAGACTGAATCAAAAGGGTTAGAGGTAAGAAAACCACATGTAGTGAAACATAATCAGGGGGATATAGAGGATATGCCTTTAATAATTATTGGTATTATTCTTTAAGAATCTAAATTATCCATTTTTTTCATAATAGTTCACCAATCTCTTTTATTTTTGAAATACATGTTATTTCTTTAATCCTGGTGGTGGATTTAGTGAGTGGATTAATGACTATTGATACACCGTTGTGAGTGCAGTCTAGAGACATCAGAATATACAAATTATGTTCTCATAAAATATAGGCATTATCATCAACTTTTTTAGGATTATTATATACATAATACAACTTTAATATGAAGGTATAGATTATATGAGTTATTCATTGTTTTTTGTGTTAATGAACTAATAAAAAATTTTGTTTCCATGATGAATTGGATCATCAATCCGTACTGAAATTTGTTTGTGGTGGTGTTTTTGGATGACATCTTGTTGTATTCCAAGACTGGTGATGATCATTCATAGAATTATAGAATCATCTTTAGTAGACTGAGAGAGAATTTAATATATGTTGTAATATCAATGATTATGTTCCAGATTGAGGAAATACACATCTTGGGACATGTCATCTTGGAGGAAGGTGTGTCAGTATATATGGAGAATTAACAAGTTGTGGATTATTGGAAGCATCTAAAAAATTATTGTCATATCAACAGGTTTCTTGGGTTAGCATGAATTTATCATATATTCATAAATAACTTTTCATGTTTGGAATTATCTATTTCATGCATCACCAAGAATGGGATAAATTTTGATTAGTCAGAAGCATGTGAAAAGGCCATTCGGGTGTTGAAGAAGCGCTCGACATTCGAATTGTTCTTGATCCTATCTGACCTAAGATAGTAGCACATGGTGTATTTTGTATCTTTTGGGTTTGGACTCTGAGTTTTCCTGTTGTAGGGAGATTGATTTTTGGATAATGGGTCTCGAAAACTAAGGCCACTTGAACAGAACTTACCTATACATGACTTGTGCTGGAATCAGCGGTTAATGCTACGAAGTGTAGGTTGGTATCATTTTGGGGGAGTTGTTCATAATTTATACACACCAAAATAGATTCATGTATGTATTATCATTACTATATTTGAATCTTCTACAACAAAGATGTGTTGACTATATGAAGTTTCTCAATTTCGGGATATTTTATTTTCATGGGATATGAAATAGTGTGGCTGACTATTTGAGTAAAAAAAATAAGACTCTTTATATACCTGAGTCTTTTTCTGAGTGGAAGATGATTTATTTGTTGGATGAAATTCATGTGGTGGTTCTATAGAGATATTATAGGAGTACTATAATATCATTTTCAATGTTGTCTACACTTTTGATATAGATCTGAGATAGGTATTATGAGGATCTAATGTTTTTTACCATGAGGGAATAAAATGAAAGTGGGGAATCAACATCAAAATGGATAACATATTCGGATGTGATCATCTACATCAATAATCAGGTTGTTTTGTGTATGAGTATGTGATAGGAGATTATGTGGAATTCTAGGCCTCAAACTGGTCGGTACATCTATGTTCATCAAAAAAACAATGTGACATACACTAAAATTTTTGTTTCCATTAATTAAAAATAGATCACAAGGTTCATGACATTATGCTACATATGTATCAAGTAAAGGAATATAATTAGTGACTATATTGTTTTCTATCATTGTAGGCCATTATAGAATGAAAGTGGGATGACGTTACCATGGATTTTGTAGTGGGTCTCCCAAAGATGAAAAGGATGAATGATTATATCTAGGATGTTGCAGATTTTCTCATGAAATTAGAACACTTATTGTATATTTGTGAGGCCTTATTAGGGGATAATATTGGAGATATATATATATATATTTGGGAGATATTCTATCTACATAGGGATCAATAGACTATCATTTCAGATAATGGATCATTCTTCTACTTAGGATTTCGTAAGGGATATAAAAAATTCATTGGTACACATATGTTATTCGGTATGGATTCCCCCACCTAGATAGATGGTGGTATTTAGAATATTATAATGGTTCTTGAACATATTTAGTGAGATTTTTTTTCATCTTTGGTGGGTATGGGGAGAATCAATTGTCTTTAGTAGATTTTTCATATTACCATATTTATTAGGTAACAGTATTGATGGAACCGTGTGAGGATCATTATGGAAGGACATATATATCACCGCTATGTTGGATGGTGGATCATGAGTGAGAGTTTATAGGACAGAGTCTCAACCGTGACACATAAAAATAGGAACAAGTAAATTGGAATGGTTTGACGAAATAATAGAGTATGAAAAATTTATATGTTGATAGAATGAGACAATACATGGGGTTTACAAAGGGTCATCATGTATCATTTGGGGGTTTCCTAGGTTGGTTCACCACCTGATATGTGTGAATGTAATGTTGGAACCCTGGTTCATCAGACTGATTGAGGTACTAGAGAGAATTCGCCAGGTAGTATACCATTTATCCATTCCCAAATATATCATTTTATACATGTTTTTTCATGTATCAAAAATATCGAGGCATCAACATGAATGTTATCATGTGATTTAGAAGGGGGATGTAGATCTTGAGAATGATGCATCCTTTGAGGAGAATCTAATGTGAGTATTGTATGAGAGTGAGAAATTACTACAGGGAATGACTGTTTTGAGAGTTCCTTCATTATTGAAAGATGGACATAGAGATGAGGGATCATGGGATGGGGAAGATGATTTGTGGGGATATTTAATTGGTCTATATGACATAGAATCTTAGAGATTAATGGAATTTCATCTCGTTGATGAGCTTTTATTAGGTAGAGATATTATATAATTCCCTTCTTTTTATATAAATTTCCCATTCTATTTTATTCATTTGAGCCATTGTGGCCCAGTCTTATTTAGAGAAGGATATCCTATAAAAATTAAAACTACCTAAATTACACAAATGTACGAATTTTTTATTATTGTAGTCTCTTTATTAATGGTTTTAGCGTAAAAAATGGTTTCATGGTGAGTTGAGATGCCCTGAAGTGAAAATTGTATGAAATAAATTGATTAACATTTATACATAGTTTATGTGGATTAAATATCATGTAATAGTAAGTGAGTTTTAATAAAAAAAATTAATGTGATGTATTTTATTCTGAAAATCATTAAAAATATCTACACAATGTGAATCTGAATTAAACACCCTTTAAATACCTGACCTAATGATTCAATGTGTTTATATAGATATTTTTTGAGGGAACCAGTTGTAGCTCTCCTTCTCAAAACCTAGGGAGACCCTCAATGTGATTTTAGACTTCCAAACCCCCTACCAGCTGTCCCATTTATGCTATAAATCCCTATTAATTCTTTATGGTTGGATTTAATCATATTCGTCCTTCTTCTCTAATCCATTGAGGTAAAATACCCTGATGAATTTTGTTGTTGATTTCAATATGGATCATTTTTTATCGTAGAACCTCTTAGAAACCATCATCAAATTTCATTATGGATTTTGGCATTTGGAAACATTGTTGGATCTCTATATAATGGTTTTCTATAGAATATTCAAATCAAATTTTCCTGATTTTAATTTCAAACATTATAATTTTAGAAATTCAATAATTATTTTTCAATTGAATTTTGTAATGAAATTAATTAATTTAGTGAATTAATTAATTATGGGATTGTGAAATTTTGGGAGTTGGCGATTATTAATTATGGATGTCGATTTGGGAATATTGATTTTATGAAATGGATAATTAATTGGTGAATTCATTAAGAGATAGAAATGGTGTGTTTAAAAAATTAATTGTGGAATTAATTATTGGATGTTGATATTATGAAAGTATTAATTAACTATATAATCAATTAATGAAGTGTTGAGATATATTTAATATTGTGTTATTATGATAATGTGATTATAAAATTTATGAATCGTAACTTGGTCATTCATTTATGAAATAATCAATGGTTACATGGTAATTCCATTATAAGAATTTATGAATGGTAAAATTATCAGGCCTTGGTGAAATGAAGAATTAATAACATTATAATTATGTTGGGATAATTTATAAATGGAAACGTGGTCATTCATTTGTGAAATAAATAATTGAATAAATGTCATTAAATTGTGATAATTTATTATTTGTTTCATGGGAAATAGTTTTTGAAATAAGTAATTGAAACATGGTCATTCAATTTTTAAAATTTATTATTGGTAACATGGTTATTCATTTGTGAAATAAAGACTGGCAACATGGTCATTCGATTATGAGAAAAAATAAATTATTACATGGTCAATAATTTGTGAAATAAAGAACAGTAAAATGGTAATTAAATTTTGATTATTAATAAATGGAAACATGATCATTAATTTGTGAAAATAATAGTGGTGGCATGGATATTCAGACACCTAATATAATGTGGGTATTGGTAAGACTCCAACATGGGTTGAAGAAGGTGTAGATGTATAGATTTCTATGATTACTTAATGATTATATAGTTAAATAATTATTAATTGATAATATTAAAAATGATTAATTAATAATTGAAATTATTTATTTGTATTACTATATAATCTATTTTTTACTATATATATTTGTGGAAATCATTTGTGATGGCCAACTCAGGGGTATAAACAACCTGTTTGAGCAACATAAGTGGTACCTGAATAGAAATTATTTTTATAGGACATGTTGTGTGAATATATCATATGTTAGATGGATATTTTTTGAATGATTATTTGATGAGGGAACTATATATGGTTTGTGACCCACTTGGAAGTCATCAGTGTCTTTATTTTCAGTTTTCATTTCAAACACATGGCATGTACATTAGCATGGGATGCTTCCATTTTAATTTGATGTTGTATTTCCTTCCTTGTTTACCATGTGATATTGGCATTGTTTATGGGTATATATTTCTTTCATAATGATATATTATTTCATCTAGTTTATTAATTTGATCAAAGAGTTTATAGTATTGCCATGATAGACTTATCAGACACTAACTGCTTTTTGATGTCCTTTGGTGTATGGGTAGGAGCACTTGAGTATATGTGGCTATCCATCTCAGGGCACAAATATGTGGTTACCTAGTCAAGAGGTTACATGCATCCACACTAATATTTTATATCATTCAATATTATCCTTCTCTTTTGGTAAGATGAAACAATCAATTAAAATATAACACATTCATGAATTTCATTCCCATAAAAATTATCTTTTTCATTAATTATTTACATCGACCTTGATAATCAATTTCCACAATTATCCATATTTTCCATTCCATTGAAGGATATTTTTAGTATATGGAAACAAAAATATATGTTATTTAAATTGACAATTATATATAGAATTATCATTTTGATAAATATTTCTTTTTTTATCTTCTTATGATGTCTGTTTTCCATAATTTGAATTCAAAACATTTTTTTCCGTCTAATAAAATGTAAAATATTTATGTAGAGACCCGAAACCTGACTTACATGGACTTTACATTACTTTTGCGGAATACTTAGTACATAACAAAAACACACACACAAGGACCGTAATAGTTTAGGGTCTTTGGAAACTCAGAACGTAATCTTCTAATCGTGGTGAAAGATCTTCAATATCTCCCATAAAGATCTTCCCTTTTTTTTACCTAAAACCATTCTTTATATCCTGGGGAAAAGAAAACATAAAATGGTGAGCTCAAATGCTCAGTAAGGGTAAACAAAAGAAAATCAATCACATCATATTCATAAGAACATAACTTTTGGAAATCTTAACCTGCAAAAGAGAGCATAATTTCATAACATGGGATAAATCATGGTAGAGAAATGTAATCACAATAATCATAACTTAAAACATGAAACTTTGTGGAATTCACACATAATCATAGAGAATCATTTCTTGTTAGTCAATACTCATTGCCAAGACTATCTTAGTGGACAAAGTCCCTTTCTGAATCGAGTAACCCTCGTTTCAGTCCTGTTTCACTGAACCGGTATAACCTACCATTCCAGCCATGTCTATCTCATGAGATATAAAATCTTTACCCAATGCATTGGAGGGATATATAGGTCCCACCCATCTTATAATTAATTCTTTCTTATGTGTGCCACATAATCATAAATCATACATCATCGCATAACACATGTAACAAAAATGGGATTCTTGAAACATCATGACATCATAAAACAAATCATATAAGGTAAATGACTTCATAAAAATAATTTCCTCAAAACATAATCAAATCAATGTAATAATAGGGATAAAAAACTGAACCCTTTATTATCTTAGATGGAAAATAATTTTGATTAAACACTTGAACTCCATTCTTGAGGAAAATATCCTTTCAACTTCAAAAACACTTTTCCTTTCTTAACATGTCATACAATTCTAAACTAAAAGAAGTTGATTAAAAATAAACTTGAAAACTTTTAAGGTAATCCTCTTGGAAATAATGTTTTGAAAATCCATTCATGCCGTATAATTTAAAAAAACATTCTTCTCGTACTTTTGTCGGAAAAGTCAAAAAAGTACCTCGTATGAAAAATGACAAAAGATTCCTTTCATATCTTTTACTAAAAAATCACCGAAGGGTAAAATTGGATATAAACTATTGTAGAAGGATATAAATATTACATATTGAGGAAACATGGATGTGGATGATAAAATACACCCCAGTAATTACCAAAGTAAAAACAATCTCGGATAAAAGTGAGATTGTGATATTTCCCTTACCTTAAGTCCGACTTGCTTTGTGAGTGTCCAAACCTCCTGTATATGATTTAAATCATGTTATTGACTTATTCCAGAATCATATTCATTGTTATTATATCATATATGGTCCACTTATGACTTTATATTACCCGTTCTTTTGTAAATTCATGTTAAAGTAGCGTTTTGGGTAAAATTGTCTCATTTGTCGTTCGTGTTTTTAACTTGTAATTATTCATATGATACTTAGATCATGATTACTTAATTCTAGAATATAAAACATGATTTATATATATATATTCATAATATATAATAAATCAGTAAATGGAAATAAATACACCGTTCATGGAGACGGTAGTCCGTACGTACGCATGAACGCTATTTTCATTTCCTTATTGAATTGAATGGAATTAAGTAGATGAAATACATATAAATATAAATAAATCCAGTATTATTAGGTCATATATTTCATTAGTACTTATTATATATACTTTATAATCATTCATGAATGGTTAATCATTGAGAATGAATCTCATCGCGTCGTGGAGACGGTAGTCCGTACGTACGCACGAGCGATGATATCGTTCCCATGGTCGTGGAATTGTGTTGAAGTGTATGTATACTATTTCAGTATCAATATCACTTTATAATAATCATATATAGTTACTCATTACACCTTTATACCCATCCAATTAATGTGGTGGTGGAAAATAGATTACACCACGGCGTGGAGACGTTATTCCGTACGTACGCACGCGCGGTGATTTCCTTTTTCCGTAGGATGGATAGAAGGTTAATTAGAGTTGTTTCATATTTATAATAACATATCAGTATATAAGAAATACTGATGTTATTACTTTATCATGAAACAATTAAAGAAGAAGAAGTTGAAGAAGAAAGAAATTGAAAAAGATCGGTAATGGATATTACCTCTTTTTGAAGCGCCTTCACTTATCCTCCACTTAAATAACTAAGGATGGTCTTTGAAGAATACCAGGACCTCTAGGATGATACGAGGGAAGTGGAGAAGAGATTTTGGCAGGGGTTGGCCGAGCTTGAGTGCTCAAATTGGTGTGAGGAGAAGGGGGAGGAGGTACCCTTTTATAAGGGAGGAGAGTGGCACCTTAGGAATATCTCAAAATATTATTTTATATTAAAGTCAAAATCGGTTTATAATGGTTCCAAAGGGTCTTATTTAGAAGCTAAAGTGGGGATGGGTCGAAATCCTATCAACTAATAGGATTTAGACAAGTTTAGGTCATTATTTTAACCTTATCAATTAGATTTAACTTTAAGTTAAATAATTTAACTTTTACCGTGTCTTTTTTTTTCTTACACTATATGGTTAATACACTTACTATAACATGCCAAAATAACCCCAAATTGTTTATTATTAATATATATATCCTTATCTAAGTCATTTGGCCGAACCTTAGATATTTAGGAATAAAATAACAATTAATAATTTAATATTTTATTTAAAAACTATTTTCTGTCAATTTTGACACTATCTGATATATGATTTTTGTGAAAGTCATAACAGAATTATATGTTCGAACAAAGTTTAATAAATCAACACTAATATATCATAGTAACCTAGAAAATTAGTTTAATTCATAAAAAGTCTTAAATTACATTTTTTTTGGTATTTATAATATCAATTATGTCAATATTTCATTAATAAGATAATTACTACATCATCTTTGTGTCATAAATAAATTAACTTATTTGATGTCTAAAAATTACAAATAAAATACCATTATGTAGGAAATCTTTTTAGATTTCTAATGAATATTTACAATTGAATTTATCTTATGCATAACCCTATATTAAAAATGTTTTAGTAAATAAACTTTGATTTTAACTCTTTTAACTCTTCTTTGAATTAAATAATAATAAATGTCTTAATCTAATACAAGTGGGCCTAAATGATAATATTTTACACATAAGGTTGTTTTTGGTCTAGATACACTTGTCCAATATGATTAGTACATGTGTTAGGGTAATATTAATATCATTGTTACCCTTAATTACCCTATTTACTTTTAACCGTGGTAAATAAAAGTAAAAAGTTACTATTCACCAAAAATTATTTTCATCTCATTGAACCACATTTTACTTACTAAAATCAACTGTGTCTCTCAGATTTTTGAAATTCCATTCACAGAAGCGGTAAAATTATGTTTTATGAAAAATTCAGTTTTTTAACTACCACTTAGTAGTTTCACTATTCATCAAAAATTGATGTTTTTCAGAACAATGCCAAAATTTCATCCTAAGCTATATTTCATATTCCGAATTCAAAAATGAAGTCTATTTTACCAAATTCATAACATAGAAGTTGCATTAATTAATTTTATAATTAAATCCCGTAGTTAAAACAAATAGCGTGTTTTTAAGAAACAATATCTATCAAAAGATTGACACTTGTTTATGTCGGGTTTAAATGTGAAATTACATCCAATGAACAACATTGTATTAAATTGTAAAAATATATTCTAAATATACTTTAAAACCACTCAAATTAATAATTTATCACTATTAATTATTTTGATTAAAAAAGTTGTTTTTAATTATAATTTAGTAATTTTCACTATTCATCAGAATATGAAAGTTATCCGAAAAGTACCAAAATTTCCCCTTAGGCTAAATTCGATACTCCAAATCCAAAAATGAAGTCCATTTTGAGAGATAAAATTTATAAAATTTAAAAAGTGGTTATTACTATTCATAACGGCTAGTTTTAATAATATTTTAATAGCATATCGTTGTTTCGTGAAACTCAGTATTGCATACTACACACGCTATCGAGGAAGGTTGCGATTACGTGTAATGCAAGGCAAGTCAAGGATGCGTGTTGTGCAAGCTCCTTTTTGTGTTGCGTACAACACAAGACATTAGTGAAATTAAAAAGAATATTTTTCACAAAATCTCGGGCTTTTACATTCTACCCCCCTTAAAATGAATTTCGCCCTCAAAATTCGTCAGCGTTATAAATGGTTTACTATTTGAAAGTTTATTTAATAGAAACCCACATCGTAAAAAGTAATATCAAAACCAATCTTTAAAAACAAATGTATGAAACGTAACGGTTACCCAAATAAACTAATCACTGGGTTTCCACATAGGTGAAAATATGGATATGGAAGAGAAATCTAACCATCATGTTCTGATGGAGAGTGGTAGAGAACATGGCTATGGAAAAGCCAGTAATCACAAAGCCATAAATTTGTGACAATCTAAGGTACCATCTGATTCATCAGATATAAGATCATTAGGACCACATTTTTGGTTTTCAAGATCGTTTCCCTAAAGTTAAAGAATTTGAATTAGAATAAATACTTACATTATGTTGGTACAACCTCACTGTTGTTCATGCCTTTAACAATTTCCACTTCATCTCTTAAATAAATGAAGTTGAATTTGTTATTCGTGAAGTGTTAGCAGATCCTGTGATAGAATGACGGGTCATTCCATCTGTCTCAAAAGGTTAGCAAAATTTATATACATAGGTCGATCTATAGTGAGATTAATCATATATGGTTCCTAAAATGGACTTATACTTTATATATCATACTGCTTAATATAATAAAACTAGTTTCTACTAAACAGAGACTTCTTGTAGGCCAGTGGTAGGCAATAAAGGTCAGTCGCACTTCGGTTGTGGGTTCGATTCCCACAGCCTTGTCCGACGCGATGGGCTGTCGCCCGTCCTGCAGGTTGTCCTTTTTCTAAAACTAAATTACTATAACATCACATAAATAATATCAAAAAAAAAGTTCTATACTTAAACAATACTAACTTATGGTTAACATAATCCATTACAATCTTTAGGCTTATCTAAAATACTTTGGTCCAAGCTCATAGTATAAAGAAAATGATTACTTGAAATGTCATCAACCAAGCATGTGAATACCATCATTTATCCCCCATATATCTTGTTGGTCACATTCCAATCATGTGAATACCTTAATGATGTATTCTCTTGAAAAAAAATGAATACCCATTAAACCTTAGTGAAAACATGAATGCTGTCAAAAGTTAACTCTTTCCACATACCAAAATCCAAAAATTCTATATACTCAAACCATGATATAACCTTCTCCTTATATCAGTCATGAGCTCATGAATACTATCAAACATTTAATTTTCTCCTTATCCCTTCATTATGCGCATATCATCTACATTCCAAAAATATCTGAATAACCTTTAATGGATACTGGTAAGATTAATCAGACAACAGTGTAACAATCCTTACATGTCTCTTTAATCCATAGTACCATGAGATTACTTATACAACATTACTCATGATAAACATGTAATCATTCCACTACATTCTTAAACCATTGACCGAGCTTCAACAATTCTTTCATCTCACATATCATTTGTAGTCTCTTCATCATCATCCACATAAATACTTCCCATGCGACCATACTGATTATCTTCATGAGACTTTCCCTTAGGGCATTGGTTTGCATAATACCCGCACATTCCACATTTAAAACATTTAACCATTGTTGATGTCGTAGCAATACCATTATCATCATCCATGTTGTTAACTGAACCTTTTCCTTTGCATTTACTTGCTTTGTGTCCTTCTTTTCCACACCCAAAGCATCTTCCAGTTCCTTTGAAACATTCTCCTTGATGCCTCTTCCCACATGATTTACATAGGGGAAATTGAACTTTCTTTCCTCTATGATCATCATGAAACTCCATCTTTCTCTTATTAGCCGAGTCAGGAAACTTAGCAAATTTTACTTTATTGATCATATTATGAGATTGCTGATTCGGCATAATAATGATGTTTGGACTTCCAAATCCCATTTCATTATGAAGAATATCATTCCATTGTCCATCATATCCTCCATTATCGTGAATCATCTTGTTTTTAGCCATTTTCTAAAACCCAAAAAAGAATAGTGTGAGAGGCAAAAATCATGCTAGGGAAAAGAACATAATAAATGGGGAGTACCCTCAATATCTAACATCTTATGTTAAATTCTATGATCGTTACCGTAGTTCTAGGACTGTATCCTATACGTATACTTATCCTTAGGGACATCCCTAGACATACCTTATAAATATCTCTAGGGATCTCACTAAAGTTATCGCATCCTAGTTTCCAAAGGTTGACTAAACCTTTCCTCTGATACCAACTGTAGATACCCGAAGCCTGACTTACATGGACTTTACATTACTTTTGCGGAATACTTAGTACATAACAAAAACACACACACAAGGACCGTAATAGTTTAGTGTCTTTGGAAACTCGGAACGTAATCTTCTAATCGTGGTGAAAGATCTTCAATATCTCCCATAAAGATCTTCCCTTTTTTTACCTAAAACCATTCTTTATATCCTGGGGAAAAGAAAACATAAAAGGGTGAGCTCAAATGCTCAGTAAGGGTAAAAAAAATAAAATCAATCACATCATATTCATAAGAACATAACTTTTGGAAATCTTAACCTGCAAAAGAGAGCATAATTTCATAACATGGGATAAATCATGGTAGTGAAATGTAATCACAATAATCATAACATAAAATATTAAACTTTGTGGCATTCACACATAATCATAGAGAATCATTTCTTGTTAGTCAAGACTCATTGCCAAGACTATCTTAGTGGACAAAGTCCCTTTCTGAATCGAGTAACCCTCGTTTCAGTCCTGTTTCACTGAACCGGTATAACCTACCATTCCAGCCATGTCTATCTCAGGAGATATAAAATCTTTACCCAATGCATTAGAGGGAGATATAGGTCCCACCCATCTTATAATGAATCCTTTCTTATGTGTGCCACATAATCATAAATCATACATCATCGCATAACACATGTAACAAAAATGGGATTCTTGAAACATCATGACATCATAAAACAAATCATATAAGGTAAATGACTTCATAAAAATAATTTCCTCAAAACATAATCAAATCAATGTAATAATAGGGATAAAAAACAGAACCCTTTATTATCTTAGATGGAAAATAATTTTGATTAAACACTTGAACTCCATTCTTGAGGAAAATATCCTTTCAACTTCAAAAACACTTATCCTTTCTAAACATGTCATACAATTCTAAACTAAAAGAAGTTGATTAAAAATAAACTTGAAAACTTGTAACGAAATCCTCTTGGAAATAATGTTTTAAAAATCCACTCATGCCGTATAATTTAAAAAAACATTCTTCTCGTAATTTTGTCGGAAAAGTCAAAAAAGTACCTCGTATGAAAAACGAAAAAAGATTCCTTTCATATCTTTTAATAAAAAATCACAGAAGGGTAAAATTGGATATAAACTACTGTATAAGGATATAAATATTACATATTGAGGAAACATGGATGTGGATGATAAAATACACCCCAGTAATTACCAAAGTAAAAACAATCTCGGATAAAAGTGAGATTGTGATATTTCCCTTACCTTAGGTCCGACTTGCTTTGTGAGTGTCCAAACCTCCTTTATATGATTTAAATCATGTTATTGACTTATTCCAGAATCATATTCATTGTTATTATATCATATATGGTCCACTTATGACTTTATATTACCCGTTCTTTTGTAAATTCATGTTAAAGTAGCGTTTTGGGTAAAATCGTCTCATTTGCCGTTCATCTTTTTAACTTGTAATTATTCATATGATACTTAGATCATGATTACTTAATTCCAGAATATAAAACATGATTTATATATATATATTCATAATATATAATAAATCAGTAAATGGAAAGAAATACACCGTTCATGGAGACGGTAGTCCGTACGTACACATGAACGATGTTTTCGTTTCCTTATTGAATTGAATGGAATTAAGTAGATGACATACATATAAATATAAATAATTCCAGTATTATTAGGTCATATATTTTATTAGTACTTATTATATATACTTTATAATCATTCATGAATGGTTAATCATTGAGAATGAATCTCATCGCGTCGTGGAGACGGTAGTCCCTACGTACGCACGAGCGAAGATATCGTTCCCATGGTAGTGGAATTGTGTTGAAGTGTATGTATACTATTTCAGTATCAATATCACTTTATAATAATCATATATAGTTACTCATTACACCTTTATACCCATCCAATTAATGTGGTGGCGGAAAATAGATTACACCACGGCGTGGAGACGGTATTCCGTACGTACGCACGCGCGGTGATTTCCTTTTTCCATAGGATGGATAGAAGGATAATTAGAGTTGTTTCATATTTATAATAACATATCAGTATATAAGAAATACTGATGTTATTACTTTATCATGAAACAATTAAAGAAGAAGAAGTTGAAGAAGAAAGAAATTGAAAAAGATCGGTAATGGATATTACCTCTTTTTGACGCGCCTTCACTTATCCTCCACTTAAAGAACTAAGGATGGTCTTTGAAGAAGACCAGGACCTCTAGGATGATACTATGGAAGTGGAGAAGAGATTTTGGCAGGGGTTGGCCGAGCTTGAGTGCTCAAATTGGTGTGAGGAGAAGGGGGAGGAGGTACCCTTTTATAAGGGAGGAGAGGGGCACCTTAGGAATATCTCAAAATATTATTTTATATTAAAGTCAAAATCGGTTAATAATGGTTCCAGAGGGTCTTATTTCGAAGATAAAGTGGGGATGGGTCGAAATCCTATCAACCAATAGGATTTAGACAAGTTTATGTTATTATTTTAACCTTATCAATTAGATTTAACTTTAAGTTAAATAATTTAACTTTTACCGTGTCTTTTTGTTTTCTTACACTATATGGTTAATAAACTTACTATAACATGCCAAACGAACCCCAAATTGTTTATTATTAATATATATATCCTTATCTAAGTCATTTGGCCGAACCTTAGATTTTTAGGAATAAAATAACAATTAATAATATAATATTTGATTTAAAAACTATTTTGTGTCAATTTTGACACTATTTGATATATGATTTTTGTGAAAGTCATAACAGAATTATATGTTCGAACCAAGTTTATTAAATCAACACTAATATATCATAGTAACCTATAAAATTAGTGTAATTCATAAAAAGTCTTAAATTACATTAATTTTGGTATTTATAATATCAATTATGTCAATATTTCATTAATAAGATAATTACTACATCATCTTTGTGTCATAAATAAATTAACTTATTTGATGTCTAAAATTTACAAATAAAATACCATTATGTAGGAAATCGTTTTATCTTTCTAATGAATATTTAAAATCGAATTTATCTTATGTATAACCCTATATTAAAAATGTTTTAGTAAATAAACTTTGATTTTAACTCTTTTAACTCTTCTTTGAATTAAATAATAATAAATGTCTTAATCTAATCCAAGTGGGCCTAAATGATAATATTTTACACTTAAGGTTGTTTTTGGTCGAGATACACTTGTCCAATAGGATTAGTACATGTGTTAGGGTAATATTAATATCATTGTTACCCTTAATTACCCTATTTACTTTTAACCGTGGTAAATAAAAGTAAAAAGTTACTATTCACCAAAAATTATTTTCATCTCATTGAACCACATTTTACTTACTGAAATCAACCGTGTCTCTCGGATTTTTGAAATTCCATTCACAGAAGCGGTAAAATTAAGTTTTATGAAAAATTCAGTTTTTTAACTACCACTTAGTAGTTTCACTATTCATCAAAAATTGATGTTTTTCAGAACAATGCCAAAATTTCATCCTAAGCTATATTTCATATTCCGAATTCAAAAATGAAGTCTATTTTACCAAATTCATAACATAGAAGTTTCATTAATTAATTTTATAATTAAATCCCGCTGTTAAAACAAATAGTGTGTTTTTAAGAAACAATATCTATCAAAAGATTGACACTTGTTTATGTCGGGTTTAAATGTGAAATTACATCCAATGAACAACATTGTATTAAATTGTAAAAATATATTCCAAATATACTTTAAAACCACTCAAATTAATAATTTATCACTATTAATTATTTTGATTAAAAAAGTTGTTTTTAATTATAATTTAGTAATTTTCACTATTCATCAGAATATGAAAGTTATCCGAAAAGTACCAAAATTTCACCTTAGGCTAAATTCGATACTCTGAATCCAAAAATGAAGTCCATTTTGAGAGATAAAATTTCTAAAATTTAAAAAGTGGTTATTACTATTCATAAAGGCTAGTTTTAATAATATTTTAATAGCATATCGTTGTTTCGTGAAACTCAGTATTGCGTACTACACACGCTATCGAGGAAGGTTGCGATTGCGTGTAATGCAAGGCAAGTCAAGGATGCGTGTTGTGCAAGCTCCTTTTTGTGTTGCGTACAACACAAGACATTAGTGAAATTAAAAAGAATATTTTTCATAAAATCTCGGGCTGTTACAATTTATCTCCTTAAAAAATTTATTATTGAACACTTTTTTTTTATATTTCAATGATATTTTATTACTGATTATTTTTAAATGTAATTTTTTAGGGATCTTCACTAATCCTTTTATAAATCCTCATTTCCTTTCAAGGATTAATTACTGAGATTTATGTAATGATTTTCTAAAATAATTATTTATTTCCATTTATCAAAATTAAAATATCATAAGATTTTAATTCATTGTGATTTTAAAATAATATTTCTTGTTAAGGATAAAAAAAAATTATTTTTTTTATTTTTACAAACATTTATTCAATAGATCTTAAGTATTTATTTAAATGAAAATTATTTCTATTCACTGAAAATCTAAATATTTTTATAATATTATTATTTTCAATGTTTATATTTTTGGTATTTACCTTTTACAATCGTGAGTTCATATTATGTGATTTTTTTCATAATATGAACCCCCTTTTCTTTCCAATGTTATCCAAATTAAGTTATTATATTCATTTTTTGAAGAAAATTAGTCTATGTATTATAATTTTTATATTCTTTGGGTTTAATAAATCCTTGAGTTGTGTTTTTTAAATTAAATTCATGGGATTGTTTGGGAATAATAAAGCCCAAAGGCTGTTTGAGTTTGATAAGGACTTGAAATTCTTTGGGTCTAGTCATACCATTAGAAATTTTTTGAGTATGAATGAACACCAATGAAATGGGTTGTTTTTTGTATATCCTGATATATTGAAACATGTAAAATATTTTATTTTATTAGTAACATAAAAGGTATACATAATAGGATTTTGTAACAACATATTAGGTAAACAGGTTTGGATTTTATAAAAGTCATAAAGCATGAATATACATTGATTTTTTTCAACAATTACATGGCGTAAATACATAGATATGTTCAATAACCTAAATTGTGTGCATATATGGATTTTTTTCAAAACATATAGTGTCGAAATAATTTATTTTTAATCAATATTAGAATGTGTATATTGATTGATTTATAAATAAAAAACAGTGGACATGGTTGGATTTCATCTAAAATAAAAAGGATACATCTTACATAATTTTTTCAAACATGATGACATGGAAAGTTTGGGGTTTTCTATTATCTATGTTTTTTCATTTTATTATGTTGTGTGACTTAGTTATTATACAGATATAATTTTTTTCAACTTCAACCTCTTATGAAAGGGTATATGTTCATTATTTTTTTTTTATAGACGTAAATCATTTCATATATACCACTATTAATATTTTATGTTCCTATAATAAGTTATATCCCCCATGCTCATTTTTTCATGATCTTACCCTTGATGAAATGTTGATAGGTTTTCACTTACTCTGAATCTGTCATCACCCCTTTAATATGTTCCTTAACCAGGTTATACAGATGATTATAGCATACAATATGTATAAAATGGCGTCTATTATGGTTAGATTACAGAGTAGTGGTCAATATGTTGCCAATATAGGTGATACACAAATATACTAAACCATATATTGGTGGTATTTTTTAATTATATGTGATTTGTAATGTGTAAAATATGTTAATGTTGTTAAATAAAGATGAAAATATCTCACCTTGTATCAAATACAATGTTTAATGAATGTTTTTTAAAATAATATCTGATTGGGTGTGTCTAGGGAACCATAGTTGTAATTAGATTAGGTTTTCATTATTTTTTTGCCTTAATCTAGTTATTTTTTATATTTATATTATATATCATTAATGAAAACCCTTTGGATTATTATATGTACAGGAAACCCACCTGATATTTTTATAATGTAGGGATTGTGTGGTTTCCTAGAAATTGCATTCATGTCTTGTTACTTTAAATTAGATATCATTGTAGCTATAATACAACATGACAATTGATTTATGACTATTAGTATTATATTTAGTCATTCTTATGATGAGTGGGCCTAATACTACACACATAGATAGAAACTAAAAATTTACACGGTATTGGTAATTTCATTCTCGTTAAAAACCACAATAAAGAATTTATATCGAAATTAGGTTTAAGGATATGGAACAAAGTGTGAGAGTAAAAAATTTATTGTGATATTTTACACCAAATCAATTAGATGATATATTAGGACTGGGATTTTATATTCATGTGATATTCTACAATGAAGCAATTAGTTTTTCTTATAATCATTTTGGATTTAATATAAGGTTGGAAATAATACCATTAAATTTATATTATATAATATATATCTCTATACACATCTAATACATTATGGTAGATAAATATATGGGATTGAAGATAAATAAAAATAATATATACCTTTTTCGAGGAAATAATGTATTTTCTAATTTCATTTATATCAATATAAAATTATATCAGGACCCATATCTTTTTTTATTTTATCTAGGTATAATGTGAATTAAAATTTCATGAATTTTCAATCTCATTCAAGTGATTATAATATTTTATAAGTTATATAGTGAAATTTTTCAGTTTCATAAAAAATGTTTTAGTTAATGGTATGGGTGCATAGTTTTGGATAACTGTGTAGTAAATTTTTGATATGTATCAATTTTTTATTGGAATTTTCATGTTTATATAATTTTTTTTGACTATGTAAGTCTTTATAAAAAATAATGTGTTTTAGGATTTTATTTCTACTGTTAATAGTGAGGTCTGATCTTGGTTTTTCCAATTGTGTGACCATCACCATGAAATTGCCTGATTTTCATTCAATGTATTATTCCCACTAAATGGTTGGATTATGGGTTTTCAGGCGATGTATCCTTACCATGGAACGTAATCAGATCCTTTTAAAATAGAAAATAAAACTATTAACATTGGCCATTTCGTCTTGCAATCAAATAATAATTATCTCATTCTATTCCCTCTTTATTAGAAATATGATATCCCATTCATTTCATTATTAATATTCAACCGTTATTGATTGATATATTTGTGGTATGGTTGATTTTCCTTTCAATTTCTCCTGTTTTTCTAGATCATCTTTCGATCTCTCGTCTTCTCCATTTGTACAAACCTATATGGTGTTTGATGACATTATATATAGTTTAAATAGGAAATTGGTGGTGTAAACAATGGATATATGGTTGTGAGTTACAGATTTGTAACACCCTTATATTTTAAAATACCACAAGGTTTGAATGTATAAACAACGCAAAATAGTAATATTAAATAAACACCGATATATTATCAAAATTTTATTATATAAACATTACTATTAATTAATTAATATTAAAATTATTAATATTAATGCAATTAAACATATCACAAAAATAGTCTCTATTGGTTTTATAAAATATAAATTCATATATTACTTAATAATAAATGTATACAAGTTTAAATAAAAAAAATACTATGCTTTCAGAATAAATTTTCCGGAAAATGATTTACATATATTTTGTCAAAAAATATTATAATCAGTTTTTAGAATGTTTAGAAATTTTATTTTCCAAAATAAAAATATATATTTAATCTATAATATCAATATTAACTTGTGGTGAATCCTAAAAAGATTTATTTTTTGTTACATATTGAAATATATCAATTTTTCTAACTCTCATTTAAGTTAATATGTTAATAAATTTCATAGGATAATTGTTAATTTAAATATATTTACAAGTAATTTATTTATTAGTTATTAATATCTAGTCAAACTAAATAAATTTAGAAAACATCTATTCTATATTTTAGTAGATGATTATTTTTATCCATAAAATGCATTTTTACTCCTTTAATGAGAAATTGTTTTCAAGAATTTTACTAAAAAAAATAACACCTACAAAGTAATTTTTAGATGAAATGTATATATAATCTATCTAAAAATATTAATTTATTTATGTTATTTAATGATTAACAATTTTTTTTAATGTAATATCATCCAATGCATGGAAATCATATTATTCTTGAGAACCCATTTTTTCAACATGTTTTTTTGTTTTAATGTAAAATTAAATTCTACCATTTTTGTGAATTTAATTTGATAAAATGGATTGAATATTTTTAATGTTAATAATTTTTATTATATAATGTGTCATAATCTATTGTTGTTCACAATTAATATGAATAATATTAAAAACAATGTAACTATATTAAATGATAGAAATGGATTATTAGGTGTCTAAACTAAAGAGGTCAATCAAATAACATGTTTGGAACATGTTATTTTATGTTTCAAGGTGTCAATATTCTATATTATCCCTATGATAATTTAATTTTAAATTTTAGATGCACTAGTATTTAACGTGACATCTAATTATTAAATAGTTTTTGGTATTTAATGAAATTCCAGTCCTTATATACTATAAAAGATTACCACATCCCCTCACATCTTCAAACATGAAAATCAGTATTGATCAAAATAAAAACTACAAATATCCATCAAAAACATCTATATACATATTATATATCTTATTTGCTTCGCAAAATATCATATTTAGGGTCTCTAAAAACATATCTAAAGGAGGGTTTTCAAGGGAATGTAACCATATTAACGAACCCTATTCCTTTTTTACTTCTTAATTTTTCTACGTTAATTATTTAATAAAAAAATTATATATTAACTTTGGTATCTAATATATTCTGAGATTTATTTTCTATAATATTATCCATCAATATCTACTTCCATCAAAATGGGAAACAAAACTATCGATCATCATTACAATATACTACGACCTCGTGAAATGGTGTATGTAATTTTCCATCATCACCTCGCATAGATTTTCAATAGTATGTATTTAATGTTTTTATATTATATTAATGAAATATTAATAATTTCCAAATATTATCTTTACATAATCCGTATTTACATTCCATCTATCATGATATGATAACATCATTTTTGTGTACGATGTACTACAACCTCACAAAGAGAAGGGATTACTTTTTATTTACATGTATAGTGGATGGTAGTTGAAAGTGTATGTAATGAAATAATAATATATTTATGATATTATTATCATTATTTAAATATAAAGTAACAGTTATTGTATTCCTATTACAATATTTGTAAAATTGATACATTACTCTGACATGTGTATAACCTACCATCTCCATAAGTATAAGGTAGTAAATGTTTCTTAATCTCATGTAATTATTGATTTTAGAAGTATGATTGATTCATATAAAACAAAAATATTTTTATATTATTATTATATATATAGATTAATAATAAAACATTTAACCTTGATCCTTATATAGATGTCATTGTGATTTTATAAACCGAACGTCCTCAAAACTCTCAATGTGTGACATTAGAAATTATGTCATTAAAAACATCATTAAAAAATTATTTTAATTTTATTTGTATGGGTTATAAATCCAAAAAATTATATAATAATAAATTTAATATATATAATATTATTATATAGGAGTTAAAATAAATACAGAATAAATTTTGGACACAAGGTAAGTGTGTCATATAATGAAACCTATCCTTGAGAATCATGTCATGTTATACTATAAATTTATTTTAAATAATATATATTCAACACTTTTACATATAATATAATGAACTATTAATAAATCATGATAATTTATTTTATAATTCATCCACTTTATTCTAGGGATGTTATGATTCAACATTTAGTAATGAGGTATGGTCCAATTATTCAATCTCATATAAATAGGTATTATTTATGATGAAATTTCCATTACAATATTTAATCAAATAATTCTATAATATAACCCATAATTTCTTCTATTATCTATGTAATAATAAAATATTAATTTATCATTACAATATTCTGTTATTATATAGTAAAAATTATTGAGATAATGTTTTTTTATAAAGAAGACATAATTTTTGTCTACGTTCAAAATTTATTTATCTTTGATATCCATGGTTTATTAAAATATTATTAGTAATATTTTTAAAATTAAAAAATTATTAATTAATGTTATTTTTCTCAATTTTTTACTTCTTTAAAAATATTTTTAATGGATTATTATTTCTTGTGCTCCCAATGAGTAACATTTTTATTCATTATAAAATAATCTGAAGAGAATGTTTCTTTTAACATGTACGCCATGTATGGAATTACCCACCATTATGGCCACAATAATATTTGAATCTCCCGCTATAATTTTCCATGGTTCATTTTTAATAAAAACTATATAATATTTTTGAAATTTTTTTGAAATAAAATTTATTTTCAATGTTGATGTTTTGTTTTCCCCATGACTAATTCTAATCTTTTTAAAATTACATCAATAAATCATTGGATAACCTAAAAATTTTAGGGAATGATTATAAACTCTATAAATATGTTTCTTTTAAATATATTTATACCCCACTCTCTACTCATGTTATGGGGTAATATATGAATTAATATGATTTCTCAAATACCTTATTTCAAAATTTTCAATAGATTATGATATGAGGAATGATTATAAAACTGCCTTTATTTCTATAGGTTAATATTATGATTACTTATGATGATTGATTTCATTATATATAAAAAATATTCAAATAAATGATATAAATGTGTAGGGTGTGCTAAGAGTTATACGGATCTCCATTGCATTGGATATTATTTTATCCTCATGAGATGTCATGTATGGGATTAATGAATGATCCTAAGCCATTATATGGCTCAGTCAACCATTTTATGTTATATCTATGGTAATAATAGACCTATTTTTATGTCATGTATTATGTTTCTTTAAAAAAGTATTCTCATTTCTTTATATAATGATACCATGTAATTTATTTTATGCATTATTGTGATTTCTGGTGATAATTTTGTTTATGGATTTTATGTTATACCTTTGAATAAATAATATTTTTCTGTATCAAGTATATTAAATTCATGTTTTTCAAAATAAAAAATCAAATTGATGTACTCAACTATTTATCAAATGTATTTATATATTCTCAAATTGTATTAGGTTATAATTATGGAAAATAAAACCGGGATTTAATTTTTTTTAGTTTACATTCAATTTATTATATGTCTAATCTTCAAAATACTTCATTACTTATGATGATTATAGGTTAAATTAAGGGATATTTATATTTAAAACCATGTAATTATATGTTTAAATGGAATGGGTTTTCATAGATTTAGTTGCTGAAAATGTTACTTAATCATTTAGAAAAACGGATGAATTAAAAATTGTGAGAACCCTATAGATAAGTCTAATGATAATTATATGTATAGGAAAATAACCTACAATAATGATGATGGATATAGTGATTTGTTTCCTATTAATTACATCCCAATCATAATACTATGAGCATATATGAATCAAGTATATGGGAACTATGGTAACAAATCTGAAAAGGGATTAGTCATATAGACATGATCGTCCGCTAATGCATGAAAATGGTGTATGTAGCAGATATTGTATAAAAATCCCAGGGGATGTGTTTTGGAAATTCACAAAGACAGTACATACAAATATAAATTATATTAAAAATTATTATTTTTAGAAACACCATATATGAAATGTAACAATGGATAATGTATTCAGAATCTTGGAGACTTGTAAATCAGGATATACATATAATTTATAAGTTATTACTACTATTTTTTTAGAAATTAATTTTATATTTTAATAAAATAAAATCTTGTTACATTTATTCTTATGTTTAGAAATATGATAAATCATAAAAACTACCAAGACAATGATTATTTTAATGATCTACATAATTATATTTTTTAACTTAAAAGGAATATAATTTAGACATCTTGGGATCATTAAAAATTATTTTTAGTATATATGATCAATAAATGGAATATAGATTAATTTTGAAATATATAAAATATTGGATTGTGTGATTTCACAGAAAAAAAATAAGTAAAGATGTTAATTACAAAAAGATTCCATTTCATAAATATAAAATGTGTGAAGAGGATCTAAGTAAAATTAAATAAAGGAACTGGAAGATGATATATTGATTGAAAATTTTTGTATAAATATTATAATTTAATTAAATTTTTTTTTTGATAATATGATACCAGGAAATAATTATCAGCCTAAGGAACCACAAACATTTCAATGTCCTAGAAAGGGGCGAAGATGAACATTATTTGAGGTAATGTCCTAATATATAGATTAATTTCTAATTTTCTATAATATGAAGATCATTAAATTGATATTACTGAACCATTTAATCAGTGGAACTCAATAATATCGTTGTTAATGTTTTTTAATTTTCATTGTATATGAATCATGAACATTCTATGAATTATTTTGTCATAAATTTCATTAATTATTTTTTAGAGTATATAAAATGTTGTTGTTGAAAAGAATTGTCGATGTAACGGTATGGTGATATTTTATGGAAAAATTTACATTAGAAGATATAATAATAAATATTATAAATAAATTGGGTTCGTTATAAATTGAAATGATTTGATTTTTTGGAATATGATTACCTAGATAGAAAACAATTTATCTTGAAATTAGTGATTTGAGGACAAAAAATATTTTTAGAGATTTTCGTCTTTTTCCTGAGGACGTTATATGATCAAGATGAATTATTAATCTGATATTAAAATTTATATTAATGTTTGATATGAAAATGTAAAACCCACAATGCACACAATTACACATCACATCTAGCTCGGACATGATGACTGAACGCAATAGCAAAGGGACACTATGGTGTAGTTCCAACCAATAGAATGGTTTGATGTCTTGATATGTATAAAATTATTTTTTCATCATGAAATTTTTGGATAAATAAAATGTTGATTTTGGTAAACATATTAAAGAATAAAATATTATTAAAATTTTAGGACATTTATGTGATTAATGTTATTTTATGAAATATTTAATTCGGTTGAGATATAAATAACCTTTCAGTTTAATATAAATGATAATTAGGGAAAGAATGTTGTTATACTTTTTCTCAAATATGTTGAAGGGTATGAGAAAACCTTTATGGTTGAACACTTATTTCATGATGATTTTATTAAGGGTTTTTTTATAGAGGTTTATTTTATTATCGGAACAATTTATATAAAATATTTTGTTTTATTGTTGAATTTTTTTGATTAACCTATTCATCATAATTTTGAATATTATCCTACTTTGTTCTATCAAATGTCTTATTAAAAAAGTCATCATGAATATTTTGAATCTCTTTTTGGGATCTTATAAGCTTATAAATGTTAATTTTAATATTTCTGGTGTTAACAAATTATTATTGGTTATCTATTTCTTATAATATTAGGTGAAGTTGAAAATGATCGAAGCATATCCAAATAATTATATTATGTTTATAGTATAAAATAGACAAAATAATTATATTTTTTTCATTCTCAATCAATATATCAAAGAAACCCTTATTTCTATGAGAAGTATCTGGAAAATAATTTTATTTTATTACCTTCATATCTGATAAATCAATGTTCTTTTCACCCATCATTGAATTATGTTTTTTTGTCAACAAATTTTGTTTGATTATTCCCATTCAGATTATCAGTAATCATAATTATTCACAATAACTATTTAAATTTCTTTAATTTATATCGTATCACATCCCCCAAATGTTCCCAAAAATGGAATTTAGTTTATGTGTAATTCAAGATTACCTTCTTATACAACATTTTATATTTGAAAGGGATGTCTTATTAATGTTTTTTACGATGTGGGTTTTCCAGAAAAAATTTCAATTTTTAAATTAATGAGAAATTAATATTTTGAGGAACTATTTTATTTATCTGAGTTAGAATATAAGAAATTTTTTTAAAGAAAAAAATTTGTTCAATTGTGTATAAAACATGGAAAACTCTGATTATAAAACAAAAATATATTATTCAAATGTTATTGTTTAAACATGAATTTTATAAAAATAATATAAAAATTTACTATACTAATATTATTATAAATATTATCAAAATTACTTGAAATGTTTTTATATAATAATAATACATTTATTAATTCACATTAAAGAAGTACAAAAATTTCAGTATAGTCATTTTATGCATTAAAAATATGTTTTCATCATGTTTATTTTTAATGATTTTTTGAGAAGATATTATTTATCATATTCTTAAAAATATAATATATTATTTTAAAAAATTAATTCATTTATTAAATTCGTATATACATATTTTATTATGGTGAAATTTTGGTATTTTATGAAAATGTAGACTTTTTAGTGAATAATGAAAGGTGGCATTTCTTGTTAAGCCTTGATTTCCTTTTAAAAATTAATTAATTTACAAAGAAAAAATTTTTGGTAAATATTATTTGAAATTTATATATTTATTATTTAGTTATATTTAATGATATTCATTACATTTAAGACATCGTTACACTCGATTTTTGTGTATTGTTTTAGGATAAAATTTACATTCTACTCAAAAAAATTATTAAAAAGAATAATCTTTCCCAGTTTAAAATATTTAAAATAAAACAAATGAAAAATTACATAAATCAAAGGAATAATAAATATATAATAAAATAGTTTTGAAAAATAAATTATTTATGATTACTAATTTTTGTAGATAATTTAAGATAATCTTATGCTCGAAAAATATATTTCGTGAAAATCCATTATCTTCACGTTTGTAAATTTAATTATAAATTATATTCTTCTATATATATTAATTGAATTTATAAAATTGATTCAATACATTAAATCATAATTAATTAGGTTATATAATTATGTCATGTTAATTATTTTCTAAATTAATAGTAAATATTGTAAATTACTTGTTACCACGGTTAATGTTTATAGAGGTTATCCAGGGTAAAAACCAAATAGATAAATGGAATAATATATTAAAAAATGTTATTTTTAAATTTTGGAGTTTTCTCTCTGATCAATAATACCTTAACTATATTTTATTTTAATTTTTCAGGCACATGTCGTGAGATTAAGGTCCCATTAAAGAATAATCTTTGGTATTTTAAAAAAAGTCATTCATCATTTATGAAAGGGAATCCACTCACAAAAATTATTAAAACATCTCAAAACAATTATATTGGATAATCCTTGAGAACATACCTACCCAATGCATTTATACATATTTTAGAGAATCCTTTATTCCAAATGATCTTCCATAGTTTTTTTAATAAGATATCCAAATGAGGAACTTTTTATAGATGTTAGTCATATTCACTAAACTCCTTATTTACTTTTTCTTTATCCATCATTTATTAATTCCTAAAAATTAAAATAAAATATATAAAGTTTAAAAAATATATTATTAATTTAACATTTTAATATCATAACTTTCATCCATATACTCTTCCATAAATTTAGAAATTAAATTGTTAATCGTGTGTACGGTGGATTACCGTCTCAGAGTCCATTTAAATTATTTTTCCATTAGATCCTCACATGGATGTTAAAGTTGATTAATTTAATGTTTATATATGATATCCATATCCGGTTAATCATTATTTATAAGTAAAATTTCAAATACCTTCCTACCATATCATCCATTGAAAAATCATTACATCGTTCATGTGTGTAGTGGACTATATCCTCACAAGTTGATATGATTCATTTCATTATTACCAGATCATATGGATGTGATATTAAAATATGATTCAATAAATTATATGAGATAGATGATATTATTATAATTTTGTAATGATAAAATATCACATAACTACATTCCATCGTTATTGTTTACAAATGAATACATTACCCATGTGTACATACAACCCACCTTCTCTATTATGGTAACATAATTTTTTTTCATAAAAATAATTCTTGGTTTTTATTATATGTAATAATTAATTATAAAAATAATAATTATTTATTTATAATTATCATTTTTTAGAAATAATAAGTACCTTTTGGACTACAGTCAATACACTTCTTATATTTCAAATTTATAAACAGAACATCATCCAAACACCATACCTGGACATAACTTATTGTATAATTAAACAGTTCTATAAACTAAATTATGTAAATTATTAATGTATAAGAGATTTTCTCATATAAAATTATTTAGAAAAAAATTTACCTGTTCATTATAAATGGAAGTGAGGGCATACATGAAAAACTCCGGACTCTAGGTAATGGTTTATTCCCAAAACAATTTTTTTGAAACACAAGTTATTTTAGGAACCTAAATTGTTTCAAATACTGTGTATAAGGAACCATTATATATTATATAATGAATAAATCATAATAAATTTTTTTAGGTTATAGTTCATCTACTCGATTCATTATATGTTTTTATTCAAATGTTTCCAAAGAAAGAAGGGTTTTTGTATCAATCTTATTCTAATTTTGAAATTTTCTGATGGGATTTTGATTAATGTAAATAATTCAGTCATTTTATAATAAATACAATTTGGTTTATTATAATTTATTTATTCATTATTTTTTCATTTAATAGTTTATTTTCATCTATTTTTTACTAAAAATGCTTAATAAAATGTTTTTATAAAAATACGATTTAATTTCACTCTTTTTACCAAAAATCATTTTTATTCATCATCCATGTTTTCTAAAAATATATTTAATGTGTATTGTTAAAATGAACCCATAAATTTATTGTTGAAATTTTAAACCATGAATAACTTTTTAATAATCTATTTCAATGGAAACATCTAATGTTATTCCAGAAGAGAAACATTTTCAACATTTTCAAATACTATGATAGAAATTTATCTTCTAACATATAATGAATTTATATTTTTACCCACCATTATGACCAATAATATATTTTAATAATATTTTATAATTTTATATAGTTTCTATTAATGATAATTATTACTGTAAAATTTTGTAAATTTTGATTTATTCAAAATTTATTTTTTAAGATAAATTGTTATTTTACACAATAATGTTTGAAATATTTTTACATATTTATTAATAAATTTATGAAACAATCAATGTTGTGGAATGATTATAAATTTTAATGATATGTCTCTTGAATATATACCTAGCTCACTCTCTATTCATGTTATGGGGTAAGAAAAACTTTATGATCATTTTATAAATCACTTTATTAAGGAATATCATTTGATTATTATATATGGTAAGATTTTACAACACCTTTTTTGTAATTCTTTTATTTAGGCCTTATTATTGATGTAATTATCTATCACACATATGAGTGTACATGATATGAATTCATTTTTGGGATTGGAATTCTATATCTCTTTAATGTTATGGTTAATATTTTATTCCCACGAGATGTAGTGTAGTAGATTAGGGAGGGACCCAAGTATGTTATGGCACTCTAGCCACATTGTGTTTTTTTTCTCGATAGTTGTCCTTGAATAAATTTTATGTCATGTAATTTATTTTTTGAAAATTTCCTATGATATCATGACTTTATTATACCATGTTATTTTTTTAATTCTTCCATGTGATTACATAATAGAATTATCTTTTATGACTTCATATTATTTATTTCTCACAAACATTATTATTCCATATCATGTTTATTCTGTTTTGGGATTTTAGGCTCACCGATTTCATTGAATAACTAACCAAGATATCCAACTCAGTTTTAAAAACTAAAATGGACTTAGTAGATCAATATGGAAAATAAATAGAGGATATAAAAATTTTATTTACTTTATTGTTTTATCAATGTATTCCTTCAAATAAATTATACCTCATAGTCATTGGGTTTGTATGTAATTGGTAATTATGCTTAAAAATAACATAATACTAAGTGAAATATTAATAATACACAATATAATATCATTATTTGACATCATTTATTTAGATTGAAAAAAGTTTTACATTATTTTTAGGTATTTTTATCTCCTTTATTGTGAACACCATTGCATGCCTTATACTCTTGTAATGTTTTCCTTTAGTTTTGATTGTGAAATTTTATTTTTCCACTAGGATTAATGTTTGGGGTTCATGAATGGGGTTTTAAAAATTATTTTACTTTTGAAACCTATTTTTATTAAAATTATTTGTCCAACAAATTGCTCAAATATGGTTTTCAAATGGAAATAGGATAACAATAATGAGTATTTTGTGGTGTTTTTTTACCAAAAAAATAATGTTATGTGGGAATGGATTTTACATGGAAATTATTTTATGAAACACTATTTAATTTTCCATGGATGAAGATAATATAAATTAACATATAAGAGAACTTAGGATATAGAGAAAAATTAAACAGTTATGAGACATAGAGGATTTAGTTATTAATAGGGTGGTTCCCTTGATGAAATGTTGACTAGGGAGTATCCTTTTGAGGGATGTAGGATCCCAAGAATTATGATTCACATATATCATTTATTTTTCATTAGTCTAACATATTGGTTTAGTTGTGAAGAAAAATTCAACCTAGACATCCAACATCTTATGATTTTATATTACAATACATTCATGATCAAATGTTATGAATATATTTCTATAATATGTTGGAATACAATTTATTTTTCTATTTGTGAACTAGGAAAAGGTGATACATCATTTTTTCTATATATATGATTATGAATTTATTTTTAATGTAATGAAATTTTTTAAAAATGATACAAGAGTGATTTATAAACAGAATAGTATTTTATAATTTTTTTTGGACACATATTTATTTCAAGAATGAAGATATTTAAGTGGTTAAAAATTGTATAAATCCCTCGTGGTTTCTGATTGGGATCTTGAGATCACTCCATTTTTTTTCATTTTGGAATATTTTTCCATGACTATTCCTGATATAGGGAATGGGAATTGTGTTTTCTAGATTAAATATATATTATTTCTGGTTTCCTTTCACTTGGAAAGGGAATGTGGGGACCTGAATTCTCATGAATATTGGCCCATGGATTGTTTTAGGTTCCCTATGCTGAATGAATTATAGTTTCATAATGATTCCATATTATATAGTTTCTATATGTGATGATTTATGTTTTATTTACATATTATATATTCATGTATTATATTTTGAAGCGTTAATTGATTATATTTATCATATTTCAATTAAGAATGATGATTCTCCCATATTATCATTTATAATACCAAGGTTATTTGTACCATCCTATGGTGATTGGAATTATCCATTTGGCATGGTGTTGGTCCAATTTGGTGAATGCTTTGGGCTACCCAATTTGGTCAACTAAATTGGCATCATCACCTCATCATTTTTTAAATCGTAGAGTAATTCTTCAACTACCCTCTATTCTTTATGGAGATAATTGATAAACTATATATATGATAGTATAATGTAGAGATGAACTATGGTTGTTTTTATATCATTCTCACATTCATGGAAACCCTTTATTTACCATGGAATGTCATGGGTTATCCAGTGTTCTATTTTAAGGATGAAATGTTTTACATTTATATATTTAAATCTATGTATGATAATTTGATCCAATTATACTCTATCCTGTTTAATTTTTTTAGTCATTATTGCTAATTCATGAAAAATACTCTGAATTTCATGATAGGATGTTATAGAGAAATACCATAAGTAAAATACTATAGTTTACCCAGCTTTGGAAAAACTATCTCTTGAATTATTTAGTCCATGGATCAAATCACCATCAATGAACTGGAATCAAAATCAGTCCATGATTTGTAATTATCCAATAATTATCCAAATATATAATTTTTTTGGAAATATTCTATGGTATTCATTACATTGTATTGAATTAATCAAAAGGATTTACCATTTTCTGAGAAGTCTATAAGACTCTAAGGTTTTCTTCATAAGATATATACATGATTTTTTAGAATTAATAGTGAGTATTCAATCTTATAATACATTTTTCATGGTGACCTCACATGGAAACCCCTCAATATACACTTCAATATGTGGTTATGTATTGAGACACTAAGAGTGATGAAGAAACATGTGTTTTTCGCATGTGATTAGGGACCTCTTTCTTTCATGGAGTTTCAAACTCAATTATACATGTCGGTGTACTAATCTCTAGAGACTATATTCAATGATTAAAACATGGTGTAGATATTTGAACACTATTTAATTGAATATAATTGACCTATGTTGATTCTTATGTTCTTTCCCATAGATGTGGATGTTAGGGATAATGAATCCATGTTAGAGTTAGACCTGTTACGGAATACCAATAAATTGGGTAATCTACTATAGTAAGAGTAATCTAGAGTTGTCATTATGATCATATAATGAAGAAGCATTATCAATCCCCAGGTGGTAATATGGGTGTGAAACAGACCTCAAGGATGAATCATGTCGTCTACTATTATTGAGGGATGTGGGAACAACTCAATCTTGTGTTTGAGGAAGCCACTCTGTTTTTTCACACCAGTACATAATTGGGTCATCATTAGAATTTCTATGGTAGATAACATAACATATGTATTTTTTAATACATCATAAATAAGGGTTCTTAGTTAAGGAATTATTTACTTAAAGGGTTTGGATCTCAAGTTCTCTATGAGGGAATTTCTCCTATAGTGATAAAAGATAATGGAAATGAAGGGAATTTGTATACAACTGAATGTGAACTAGGGAGGTTGAGGTGGGTTAGACTATCTTGTGAGTTATATATTTGTTTGACATTAATATTTTACCGATTTTTTTTCATAATCTTTAACCTAATTACTTCATATATTCCGATATTACTTTTATTGTTCAATTGATTTTAGAATTTAAACATTTATCATTGATACTTTTAACACCATTGGGAGATGGTATAGAAGGGAAGTAAATTAAATTAGTTTCATATGATGGATTTATTTGTTAAAAATACATTGAAATATTTAGTTATATACGATGGTGTATTTAAAATTTATGTTGAACTGATTGGGTTGTTGGATATAAAGAAAAAATTGATATCTATCTTAATTAGGTGTAGTTTATTTGTCCCTATGGAATGAATATTATCTTATAGGGGGGGAGTAGGATCTGAAGATGTGAAGAAGATGTGATTTTTTCTTTATTAATTGATTATTACATGTATGGTTTTAGAAATTCCTAGTTTAGTCGGAAATCCAAATAATTAGTTCCTTCATCCTACTGTTATGTGTGAGTATCATCATGTTTTAATATCAATCTTATAGGTTACTACATCATAGTTATATTCAATTATCTAAATGATTGATTCTTGGTATGAGACTCATTTCCATTCTATCATAACATTTATAACCCAAAAATGAAACCATTTAAGGTCTTTCTTGAGAATCATGAATCTAAGGAATTCATTCATCATTTTATTTTGACTCTAGAAAAACTATCTAATTTTAAAAATACTACAACTGACATTGTGTGGATTATTAAATAAACAAGGAGATGACAATGAAGTGAAAATATATATTTTTATAGATTTATAAACATTTTGATCTACTCAATAAGGCCTAATAGTCTATAAAAATGATCTAACATTAAGTACTAATCATTTTTTCTCTAATAAAAGACTTTCAAAAAATGGTGGTCATTTTGAGTATTTGGGTATTCCATTTTCCCTTACCAACATTGATGTGGTGAATATGGAGTTGATAATAACATTAATCCCTCTATTCATGGTTACCATTGTAGTTATCATAATGGATTATATATTTGTTTACATTATACTAGATATTGATCATGTAGGAAATTTTAATTTCATCCTTGAAATCATGAGGCAATAAATTCTATTAAAATAAATCTAAATGTTAGTTCAATAATCAAGAGGTGTAATTTCTAGTACCTTTGATTACTGTGAAGGTTTTATTTATGAATCATGAGATATTATGGTATGTAATGTATTTGGGGAGGCATTAAAATGTGTTTACAATACATATTTTCTTGGTATTAGATGTATTCTATGGGATAATTGTTTGAGACTTGTCCAAACATTAATATCTGATGATAGAGTTGACCCATAATGAAGTAATGTTTTTTTGAGAGGTTATTTCCAAAAATATGTTAAGGAAATGAACAAGAATTGATATAATCTCCATTTCTGATTCATCCTAAGAAGGAAGCTGGTTATGATGTGTACATTAATTCTTATTCAATGAGATTGTGTTGTATTTTGATGCATAATGGAAATATATTATCATAAGGAACTGTTTAGTTACACCATCATGAGAATAACTACCCCACCCATGATCTTTATTAAAAGGTATTTATTTAAGAATTTAATACATTTTACCACTACATATTTATGTAGGGATTTATATAATATTTAGATCATATGATTATGAATGATATATTATCACATGTGGATATAAAATTTAGATACAGATAATGGTCAGAGTAACTTTTAAACTTTTATTTTGATATTTCATATACCCAAAATGTAATATTTTGGTATATTCTTTGTATAGAAATTTTCCAACTCATTCATAGAATGAATTTGTGCACATATGGTTTGAGATGATATTTTTTACTATGATTAATTTTTAGTAAAGCAAAGATAAAAATGGGTATTAAAATATTGTACACATGATGAATCAAATCTGGATGATCACATTTGACATAACAATATTTTGGATGCATAGTTTTTTCAGTTTACTTGTAATCCTATGGTGGGGAGACCTTGGGTGATCAGTCTCTATCTTATAATATAGATTTATTGGTTCAAGGTATAATGGTGGTTCTGATAGGCCCATGGAAGGGATCTATAATTAATTGATTCCACTAGAGTTAGTCCATTAATCCAAAATAAACTATAATATACCTTGATATGAGACATTATTTTTACTGGTAGAAAATGATATGATCAAAGTAGGGATTTGTTTCTCATTGCCTCATAAGTTAAAAACCAAGATAGAAAATCATATGGCTAACTTGTTGCTCAAACTATTACACGTTATATTGAAAAAAAAGAATATAGATCCATGTAAATTATGGTCAGGATTCCTAGTAATCTATGTGGTAATGATATGAAATCCATGACTATTGAAGAAATCCTGAAATCAGTGCATTTACAACATATCATAGAGTCAACAATAGTAGAGTAACTATGGTAGTTTTGTGTCCTTGATATTGTTATAATTTTTTTGGTTTCATTAACTAACATCTCTAACATATCAACTTGCATTACATATTAGATCTATAATGTATTGCAGACAATGATGGTTTCATGGTTGTAACTGAGCAGATTTTATCATGAAGAGCATGACTGAATTTCCAAGTGATCCATAAAATTATAGAATTCCTGATCTAGGAATGTGTTCTACGATTTAGTAAAACATTTGTGATACATCTGATGATATTAGAGTTCTCTAATAATAATTATTAGTAGGATTTGATCTGGAGGGTTCCTGTAATAGAATTGTAATCGAGGTCATGTAGGTCATATAATAGTTTGGGCGAGGATGGTGAATAATATTTCGGTGGGTTGAGATTCATCTAGGAGATGAATAATATAATGAAATTGATTATTATAAGGTTAGTGAGAGATAAATGATTTCAAAATTCTTATGTTGATTAGTTTTTTGGTACATTATATTCTTTGATTGATGATTAGGTTTCTCTTATAGATTCTCCTTATTTAAGTTCTAGCAACATGTGGAAGAAGTGTATCTTAGCACATCATAACATCATACCATTTGATATTATGGATTGTCCCAGGTAGGCGGACTATCATGTAGAATCTCTACTGGAAAACCAGTATATACCAATAGATATATACCCCTGGTTTAGAGGGACCATGGTATAGATTGTCTTCTCAAACCTATTCCCATGGCTTTAGAAAACAAATGGTACATGTTATATTATAAAAATAGTTTTTTTAAACATCGTAATACCTCTTCTAATAGGTATCTTAGATTAAGATCCTCCTATATTCTTCATTTAATGCCATAGATATCCCCCACACCCCTATATAATAGACCATCGACATCACCTTCCCCTCCTCATGTGACCTTCAGCATCCCCCACTACTCTTTGGGAAATCTTTTTTATCCCCCCTCCCATCTCATAATTTCCATGTCTCAAAAGAGAGAAACCACGTGGGAATGTGGTTACCTCCCATATCATCTAATAGTGTCAATTATTTAAATAATTTTTTATTTTATTCTTATTCAACATTACATATGTGTTTTTTCACTCTTTCTTCTCTTCTTCATAGTAATGTTTTCGTTTTTATCTATTTTTTGATGTGATCTAAATAAGACAAAAAAATTTATTCTACAAAAAAATTTATAGATTGATTTTTGGTTCATGGTTTTAAATTTAATACTTTATGAGATTCTATTTATTCTATAAAGTACACCATTCCAACTCTTTTAAATATTTATATATGAGGTTTGATTCTCTTATTGTTTCAATGAAATTTTTTTGTTTTTCCATTTTTATAGAAATGTAGCTATTTTTTATGATACTCCATGGAGTGGTAGTTTTTGTGGCTATTTGATTATATTAATTCTTCTTGTGTTGTTTTGGTTTTATTTTAGAGTTTCTATGGATGGGTTTTTGTCCATATTTATGTGTTAGATCCCACTAAACACCAAAAAAGTAATGTATTAAGTTCTTAATTTACTAAATGTCATATACATTTAAATATTTTAGTTTTTTATGTATATGTATCTTAAAAATAATGAAAAATATGCGTATAATATATAACTTATTATAAATTCAATTTTGAGAAAATGTAAGCTACTTTAGGTTTAATGAAATGTAAATATTCTGTAATCCATAAATACATAATATTTTATTTATGGAATTATGAATTAATTATTATATAAATGTAATATAATTTTTTCATAGATATTTTTCAATTATATAAGGCTATATTTTTTATTTCAGGATAATTATAATTTCAAGATTCACATATTTATTATTATTTCCCCTTCCACGATATGAATTCCCATGATACAAAATAGTGTTATACAAACTAACTATTATTGGATTGGAATATTACAATGTTTTATTTAATTGAATGGTTAATATAGATAAAGTAAGTCGTTTACTATTTTTATTTTTTTTATTGAGGAATATGTTTAGAAAATATAATAGAATATACATATATACTCTATGTATTTCTAGATATAAGTACATTTTCAAGGTTTTGTGACACATTACATAGATCATATGTAGTATTAATTAAATTAATGTTCGGAAAGACTAGTTTATGATTGTCATATGGGTAATTCCTTTATAGAAACCCCACACTTGAATATTTGTTTCACTAGACAATTTCTCCCCCTCTATTATAGGATCATGTATGCTAGGGGGATAAATTTAACATATTAATTGATGGAATAGATTATGTAAATCCTTTCACTAGGCCTTAGATTGATCTCTGGTGATTTCAAGGAATACATTATGTAATATATTATATTTAATTTTTAATGTATTTATATAATGGTTCATTATGAGTAATCATGATTTGTATATTATTTTATTTTTTTACATCTATTTCATATTATTTAATAGTTACTTTCCTATAAGAATTTTATACTATAATGTCTAAATTTCTTCTTAATGGTTTTGAATAGAAAATTTGGATGTATCCTTAGGGGAATCAATTCTCAAAACAATTAGACTAAATTTGTGTGTATGTAGACCAAGAATCACATCATGAATGTGTTCACAAATAAATTCATGGTATAATTAGATATTAATCATTATTTATGATTTAATGATATAATAGAAGGGATATATATACTTTCCACATTTTATGTGTAAACATAGTTTGTTTTTATAATAATTTCAAACTTTTTATATATATTAGGTCACTAGCATCTTGGCATTAAAATCCAATTTTCCCATTATTTTTTATGTTATATTGATATTTTTATGTATTTAAAATATTTTTATTATTTGTAAATATTTTTCATTTTTGTTTTATAGTACGTTTAATATTTCATAATGTAATTATTCTATATATGACTGTTCATTATTCTAAAAGCCTTTATTTCGTATGTATTAATGAAAAATATATGATCTTTTCATCCTATGTTATCAGATGAAATTAATTTTTTAGTTTTATTTTTTTATGTTAAATTATTTACATTGTGTAGGTTCATGTACTTAGAAAATATTTCCAGCCCTTGTGGATTGAAAAATTATTTTAAGCCTTATAGTATACCAAATTGAGAAAATATATTGATATATATAGTTAATTTTTAATAAAATAATAGTGTGAGGGAATAATATGGATTGCAGTGTCTTAATATTATTCAATTTACACACCATGGTATTAAATTCATAAATTTTATTGATACAAAACTTGGTACATTATTTGTATTCAGCGCATATAGCATATGTTTTTTCTTTTATTCATTACTTTTCTAGTTAATATTAAGCTTCTTTCAATTTAATAATAAACTATTTATAATGAAATTTTTTAATTATGTATTAAATTGATTATTGGAACATAACTGTGTTCCAATATAATATAATTCATAGGAGGTGGAAATATTATACCTATCAAATTTCAATAGAGTTTCCAATGATTTTTATTTTTTTAGAATTAAAATTTAACAACACATTATATAGTGGTTTTATATAGTTTCCAGGTTATAATTGTCATGGGATACTATAGTTATGAATGGATAAAGTAGGTTTCTATATAGTGAAATTTGTTTTACAAATAAACTACTATGTTTGTATCACCCTGGAGAGAAGATGAAATGTTTTACCATGAATGACTGAAAATAATTAAGTGGTGTGACAAATTTTATTTTTGATCAGTTTCAATTTTTTCATCTTGAAAATAATAATGTTCTATTTGATGTTGGAAAAAATATCAATATAAATAATGAAAAGAATAAATTTGAATATATTGAGGGAATGAAAAATTAATATATTATTATAGAAATCCTGTATATCATGAATGTACTAAAATGACCGTGTTTTAATTTTTTATCCAGTTATATTAGGGATAACCAATTTATTGAATTTATAATTCCACCATTGATTATTATCTAGCCTTTTTGATGGATTTTCTTCCATGTGGTGCCTATATTACCTCATTTTATAATAATTCTTGGAGGATAATTATGCATCTTAGATATTATTCCCATAATGATCTCAATTGTCTAATATATCATAATTCATTATGGGAGGAAACAACTAACCATAATGATTGTAAAGAATGTGGTACATCTCGATGGATGAAAAAAGTTGATGAAATACCTTCTCAGGTTCCGTAAAATTTTATTTGCATCATTCACTTGATTCACATTCGTCAAAATCTATTCATATCTATGGAAACATTAGAAACTACGAGATGAAATCGTGCTAAGAGGATTAATGGTAATGATGATATCGTTCAACCTGAAGATTACTAGCATTGCACACATTTGATGCAAGACAATCTATTTTTTTAACTAAGGTACGTAATCTTAGGTTTTGTATATCCTATGATTGTTTTAATATGTTTGATCTGATTATTACTACTCAGAACATATGTTTAGTTTATATTCATGTTTATTATCTCCCTCAATGGATTAGCAAGACCAAACCACTCACGTTCATAATTATAAATATATTTTGACCTTTTGATCTAATAAATTATATAAAAGTCTTCTTTCAACATTTAATAAGAGAGTTGAAGATTCTTTGGGATATTGGTTTGTGATTATTCGATGATTCCAAAAAAAATATTTTATATTTGTGATAACCTTTAATGTATTATATATGATATCCCTATTATTCAATGATGTCTGGTCGAAGCCGAAAAGGAAAAATATCTTTTCATATATTTATGAATAAAACATGGTTGATAATAATTAAGAATCATCATATATACATTTTTGTTGTTCATCGAAAATTAAAGCCTATGGATCATCAATATATGAGAAATAACTGGAGGTTTGATAATGATGTTGACACTGAACAATCACCTCACTAGTTGTTAGGAACTGATGTGATTAATTAATTAAATGACATCAGTTTTTCGTTAAAAGGGAATCTAAAATATATACCACCAAAACACTATATATTATGCCTCTTTTAAAATTTAACATCTTTTGTAATTTAGGCTTTACACAATAAAGATACTAAAACTGTAATACAGTCATACATATGGACATTGGAATAGTTATTATAATAATAGGAATTTTTTATTTACAATATAATAGTAACATTACCTTTGAATGTATACATAATAATTTTTTAACTTATGAATGAAAATATAGTATATTTAGATCATGGAATAAGTAAATAAATGTTTTAAAAATGAAATATTTTATTTCGGTAGTATTGTGAAACATAAATTCTTATTTTTAATTGTATAATAAAAATTAATATTTAAAAGGGAATTTTTTTCATAAAACTAATTATTAAATTATTATTATTTTCATATTATTAGAATATAATTTAATGATACCTTCATTAATTTATGAATGTATCGTAAATTCGATTATAATATAAAAATAATTAAGTTTTTAGTTAATTTTTGATTTTATTTGAGAATTAAATTTCTTATAGTTAGAAGAATATATATAGAAAATGATTTCCATTTTTTAATTCCTCATATTGAAAAGTTTTTATTGTGATTTTTTTGTGATTTTTATAAAAGTAGTTGAATTTTTAATAAAAACATAAATATAGTAAATCACAGTACATGAAAAATAATTGAATTATAGAGTCATATATTATTTATGGTTGTTTTTTCCCATAATATTGAACTATCTTTTATTAATTTAATATATTTTGTGATAATTATAAAAATATTCATTTTTATTATCCAAAAAAATAATCATCTAATTAAAATTATCAAAAAACATCAATCTACTCTATAATAAATACCAACTCTCACCAACCATAATCCTCAAACCTATAAACCCTCTAGCATTAATATATAATTCACATTTCCTCTACCAAGGATCTCCCACAAGGTCTTGTATTTATTGCATAACAAAAAGGCCATTTAAAATATCCTTAAGGAGGATCTCATGGAGGAGATTTCATGAAGTAAATTCTCTGTCATTATTTTAATTTTCCATTAATTTATTTTCATTTCAGATCATTCCCTTAACTCATCTATCTAATAAAGCATGAAAACAATTATAACTTATATTTTATAAAATTTTATTATAATAATTGGATATCCACAAAAAATTATTTTCTCTTCCCCTTTTTATTACCATGATGACCACATCATCAGTGAGGTGTCGATTTATCGCGTTCATGAAATATATGGGTTTCATTCAATTCATCTATCATTCCTAGAAATAAAACCATTTGTATGGTAAAAAAATATTATTATATGTATATTGTGAATATTTAGTGTTCTATAACTAATATATATATATATATAATATTATGTAATAAATCTAAACAGCGATGTCATATTTAAAAAATTGAAAAAAATAATAAAAATGATTATCATTAACATTTTATCAATTGATTCATCCTCATATCCTGGAGAATAATAATATATAATTCCAAAAAACCTCTATAAGATCATTAATTGAATATTATTTAATTTTTTTATAACTATTCCCATTTCGTATGATATATCATAATAGTATAAAAGTGAACAAATCATGACAACCAAGGATACAAGAACATCAAAACACTAAAATTGAAACATATAACTCATCAATAATATAATAAATGAACATAATAAAATTATAAATATTGAAATAAATTTTCAATAGGTTATTAATTAAATTATTAATGAATCTAATATCATTTTATAGAATGTTAAGTACATGTACTCAATTATTTTGGGAATAAGTTAATGGATTCTCCGCAAATCTCCATATTTTATTGAGGTTATGATTTTTCTCCATTTTGCCACATTTTATTTCAGAATTATTCATATGTAATTATCCTAAATTTTATGATTATTTTTAAATTATACAATCCTATCTTGATTATATTTTGATGTGGAATTACAGGATTTACAGGGTTCCTTTTTTAATTCCACCCGATCAGAAATCCCGATTGAAATTTACATCCCAATTTCATATCGATTTTCAGGTACCCTCGATAATATACATAAATCTATTATTTTTTCTATAATATCGATATTTTTATCATAAAAAATATATAATTTCATTTCTTTTTTTTCAAAAAACCAAAACGTTTTCCATTTTAATTACTTTTTTATATATCCTCTTAAACTGCACTAATGAGGTTCTTTTTAAATGTTTCTTAAAACCATTTTAAACATTATTTCATATAAGATAGAAATTAGTTATCTGTGAAGTGAAATTTCACTATCTTTGTCTTTTATTTTCATGGATATACATATTTAAAATAATATATTATGGTAAATATTAAATATTTTTCCAGAAAAAACTATTGTACTTAAAGTAAAAAGAGTATTTCTTTAAAAAACTTCTCAATAATTATTTTGAGAGTTTTCATATATTTTAATAGCATTTTTTAAATTTCATTAGTAATTTCAATTAATATTCTTTGATATCAACTACCATATTTTATTGAATAGTTTATTATTATTTTGGATGGGGATGTACTATAGATATAGGTTTCACTATATTACCCAGGATGATTCAAGATTTTATCATTATTTTAGGAATGCTTTTATAATTTCATATATACTATATTAAAAATGAATGTATTTGTTAATTTAATTAAAACCCTTTTATATGAGGAATTGTTTTTACATAGTAATATTGGTTTTTGACCCTCGATGGTCCTCTTTGCATCGATAGGTCAAATTAGACAAACACGATACAGTTTTTTCCCATTAATGGTGTCTTGGATGAAACCTTGATGTTGTGTTTATGATGTTAGAAATTATAAAATAGCACATTGTGACATTAGTAATTAATATTACATGTGATTATTTAGATAGTATAGTATCCATGGTTAAGATAAATTTCATATGATTATTTATATTAAATTATTTTATTAGTTGTTACTCTTTCCATATTAGGCTCAAGATTATGTTTTAATGGCATGGATATTTAGATATTCACTTTACTATATGTTAATTTATTTTATTTCTTATTTTATTTCATACCCTTATTGATAATATAAGATCACTCATTTACTAAGTATTATTTTTCATAGGATGTGATGATTTTTATTGTAATGACATGTTAAAAAAATATAGGAGTTTATAAGAGTATCAAATGGATATCCATTGTTATATTTCATTCCATATAGTAATGTAATAATTATATATTAATATAGTTTTATAATGATACAATAATATTCATTCCTTCAAGATGTAAACAATTTTTTTATTACTAATGAAATAAATTAAGGCTCCATCTCCATTTTGTTGGGGTCAGGGCCATATATTTGGTATTAGAGGTAGTTTAGAGCAGTCCATGGAAAATAGATTTATGAAACAATGATAAGGGAACCAAAAGATAAGATTTAATTTGAAGATAATAACTGAATAAATCACTTTAATTTTATTAAGGCATATATTATTTGGTCATTACTAGAAATAAATTCATGTTTGGAGACTATTAGTGGATTTTGTTTTTGAATTGATGTACAAAAAAATAAAAACTCTGACATGGTGTGACGGTCCTAACATGGTGTAACCAGGTATATGGTAATGGGTAACACCACACACTTAGTTTGAAGATCATCAGGTATATTCTTAGGATAATTTAAATTTTATTTACAAATCAATATATAGTATTTAAAAGAAAATATATCCCCATAAAACTCAATTGATTATTAAGTGATTTTCTATGCACAATTCTTCAAATCTAGCATAAGGGTTTATCAAGTTTGAAATTATACGATATGGTTCATTACCTAATATAGTGTATTCCATTATTTTTAAATGGATAATAGTGGATGTAATGAAAACCTTATCAACACATTTATCATTTTTATATATTCATATCCTATGTATGATAATTATATTTGAAGAAAAGCAATAACTACAACTATTCAACTTATAACTATAATATGTAAAATAAATCATATTTTTAATATTGATCATACCCATATGAAGAATATTATTCCACTATATAGAGAAAATATTTTATTCAGTTCATGATACCATAAAATCAATTATTCAATGGGATAATGTTCCAATTTTTTGATGATGGTGGTATATTTTTCTTAAAGAATATATTTTGCACATTGGGTAGTAAGGAAAGGGTGTTGGTAATCAATATATTTTATCATATATTATAGGTGCATACAAATGGTATTTTTTAATCCAAAACATGAAGGGGAGGAAGATATTTTAAATATGTAATCCGTGATTTTTTAGGAAATTTTCCTAGAGAAGTATTTCACCCTCAAACAATGAGAACATATGGAGAGATAATTATTGAGTCTGAAAAAAAAGGGATGTTTTTTTTTCATGTATGAATAAATGATTAAAATGTTGTCAAGTCATGTTGCGAACTATATTCACAATTAAAGTATAATGATTGATCCGTTATTTTATGGTTTTAAATCAGTCAAATAAAGTGATTGTGCCTCCAAAATATTATCATTATAAGATGACAACATCTTGCGTACTATCAAGACGAAGAATGTAACATCTAGGTCATATGAAATTAAAATAATGTAAGAGAAGAAGAGTGATTTTGAACAGTAATGAAGGAGAAAAAGGAAAAGGGGTAGAATTTAATAGATGAATTTCTATCCTGCAATAAATGTGGAATGAAACATCATGGAAAATTCATGCTGGGGATGGGATGTTGTAACATGTGCTGAGAAAGCAGTCACTAAGACCATTATTAAAATAAAATTAATGATTCTAAAAATGAGAAACTCTATAATTATAATGATATCTAAAATTATAAATATTTATATCTTAATCATCAAATAAACTTTCCCCAAAAAAGGTAAAAGGAATAAGGAAATGATTTTGTAGTCACAATAATTGTGGTTTCTATTTCTAATGATGTGGTGGAAGGTACTTTAATTATCTCATAAAATTTATCTCAAATAATATTTTATTTTGGGGCATCTCATTTCATTATATTTTACCAATTATCATTTAAAATTTATCATTTGCAATTATGCATAACATTGGAGTTTTCAGTAAATACTCCTAGTGGAAACCTTATGACAACAATTATGTGTCAAGAAGTTCATATTATATTCAATATAAATTCTATAATTGTTGATTTTATCAAAATACCTATTGTTGATTTTGATATAATTCTTGATATGGAATGGATTTCAAAATATAATGAAATTATTTTTTTAAAATAGATGGAAGATATTATTTATGATGAAGAAATTAAATTTCTTATCATTATAATAAATATCTCATCATCTATGTAATATCTATATTTACATCCATCACCTCTTCCAAATGATATTTTTATAGAGGAAGAAAACAAAATCATTTATGGATGTGGAAATAAATCATAAAATTGACTATGTACCTATTGGGAAATAATACAATTATATATTTCTTGAAGAATTACCTTGAATTCTTACAGAGTAAGAAGTTCAGTTATCATCTTATTTTATTCATAATTTAATAAATATATGAAAAACTTCTTTTAAAATAGATTATATATAATTATTAGATGTGGAGAAAAAAATTGAAGAGCTGAGTGATAAGGTATTTCTTCTCTATAGTGTTTCCTAATGGGGATCACATGTCCTCTTTTTCAATATGAAATATGGATCCATGTGGATATCTAATGACTCAAGAGAAATCAATTCTTTTATTAAAAAGTACATGTATCATCTTCCTTTCATTGATGATTTATTTGATCAAAATCACAGAGCTAAAAAATTTCCACTGATTCATATTTTATTAAGAAATCATCAATTGTGTGGGAGGAAGGGTTATATTCCAAAGTAATAATTTTGAACCAGGTATGGAAACTTTTAGTATACAAAAAATATATTAGGATTGACTAATCATCACTCTTTTTTATGTATCTAATGACGTTATTGTTCACTGAATGTCTTGATGATTTTTATATTATTTATTGGTGATATCATTATATTGTACAAAATCCATGAGGACAGTGAGAACGAATTGAGTGTTATTTTTGGAGACTCTTAAAAGAATAAAAATTTATAGGAAATTTAAAAAGTGTGAATTGTGGCTTTAAACAGTTTATATTCTTTTCTATTTTATCTTGAATCATGGAGTCACATTTGATCCATTGAATAAAAGGAATTTCAAGAATTTTTTACAATAGTAGACATAACCGAGGTATATATTTAAATTTTTTTAGAACCATACTATTTGTTTTCAATCAGAATATTTCTAGATTATCTATCCTATTAACTAAGATTACATGTAAATGGGTTATGTTCATATGACCAAATTAATGGGAATATTAATTTAATAAATTGAATATTTGTCTTGTGAATGATCTGATCTTGACTCTACCATCCAAAAATGTTGGATATAGTATTTACAGAAATATATCAAATAAATAAATTGGTTACATCCTTATATATAATGATAGAGTTATTTAATATTCTTTATGGTAGTTAAAAACTAATGAATAGAACTAACTGACACAGAATATTGAGTTGGAGGTTGTAACCATTACTATTGAGATATTGAGACATTATATATTTGGTGAAATATATGAGATATTTATAGAAAAAAAGAGTTATAATTATATATTCTAATAAAAAGAAATCAACATGAGGTAATGGAGATAGCTTGTGCTACTCAAGGATTATGATTGTTCAATACATGGTCACCAAGGGAAGGAAAATATGATAGTGGATGCATTGAGTAGTAAGGATCCAGGAGTTATAACAAAATTTAGTATTGATAAGGATATTGTTTAAATGGATCTAGTAAATATAGATATGGGAATTATAAAATATTGAAAAATTTCAATAAATTTTCAAATTTTTTGTAAAACATCAATATTCCAAAGGATTATAAGTTCTCGTTCATAAGGTGAAAATTTTGATAATAAAATTAATGATATTAATGATGGGAAATTGGTAGACATCTAATACCAATATAGTGTCATAAAATATGGGGAGAGGATAAGTGTTCCCATAATACCAATGTCAAATAAGACATTAATGGGTGCTTCTCATAAATCGAATTTCTCTTTATAACTTGGAATCTCTACAATGTATATAGATTTGGAGGAATATTTTTCATCTAATTATATGATTATTGTAATGTATGATTATGTATTAGGATGATTAGTCTGTTAACTATTGAAGTCTGAATGAAAAAATCAATGAGGATTCATGAAACCTAATCCTATTACTACATGGAAATGGGATGAAATTACTCTGGATTTTGTCACAAGATTAACAAGAAATCCCAGAAAGAATGATGCAATATGGGAAATTGTGGATCAACTTAAAAAAATTTCACATTTCACTATAATATAGAGATATTTTCTACTGGAGAACCATGAAGGACTATATATTAATTATGTTGTAAGACTTAATGTGGAAAAAATTTTAATTTTTACTAACCATGATTCCTGATTTACTTTGGTATTTTCAAAAATTATTTTGATATATTTAGGGACGAAGATTCATTTGACAACTTCATGTCACCCTAAAAATGATGAGAATCCTAAAAAACACATTAAAATATTATAATAAATTTTGACGTAATGATCACATGACTATAATGGAATGTGGGATCATTTTTAAAATTTGTTAGAGTTTTCTTGCAACAATATTTTCCATTAAATTATTTAAATTGTACCATATGAATATTTGTATGGAAAAAGATGTCGTATACCAACATGTTGGGATGAAGTTCATGAAAAGGGGCTTGTATGCCTAGAACATGTATTGGATACAATAGAAGAGGGAAATACAATTAAAACTCATATCAAAACAGCTAAGTATTGAAAATGATCAGAACTAATAATGGATTGTATGAATTGTACTTTCAGTTTTGTGATCATGATTTCTACAACGTATCGCCACTGAAGGATGTTATAAGATTTTGAAAAAATGAGAAGCTAAGACCTTTGTACATTTCACCATTTGAAATCCTAAATAGATTTGGTGATGTGGCTTATCATTTGGTTATTCTATCAAATGTCACAAAATTGCACAGTTTGCTTCACATCGCTTTTTCAAGGATGTACAAACTAGAACCAACACATGTTCTCACTTCTAAAAGAATATAATTAGAACCTAATTTATCTTCTTGTGAAGATTCTATCTATATTTTAGAAACTAGAGAACATGTTTTGTGGAATCAGATTACTCAACTGGTAAAGGTATATTAGAAAAATCCTAATATTGAAGGTTTGTTAAGGGAACCTCAAGAACTTATGATGATGAACAACCAATAGATTTTTTGGTGCTGAAATTATATAAATTTTTAAAATGATTGTTTTTTAAGGAGGATAGAATTTTTCACAACAATATTTTATGGTATTCATATTTTAAAATATAACATCTTCAATAGTTTATGTTTCATGCAAAACAATGCTTAAAACAATACTATATTATTATGTGAATAGATATATTCCCATTAATACTAGTATATGTCCAATAGAATATCAATATAATATATGAATTTACTCATAAAAGTTTGGTATCTTGTGAAAATTAAAATTTATATTTATATAATGGAATAAAATATAATTGTTTTAAAAGAATAAATTATGTGTGGGGATTTTTTTAAATATATATGTCCATTTAAATTTTATAATTAAAAAAATTATTTATAACAAGATTTATTTTCAGGAAATATATTCAAACATTTTTATTTTTTTGTATAATGATAATAATAATATTCTATGATAAATCAATTAATTTATGAATGTATCATATAATCAGTTTAAAAATTAAAATTATTCTTTTTTGACTAAATGTTAATTATTTTAAAAATTTATGTTTCACATATTTAAAAAATTATTTTCATAAATTGGATATAATTTTTGAATACTAGATATAAAAAATGGGAAATAATGATATTTGGAAATTTTTTAAAAAATTGAATTGTTGGTAAATAGTGAAATACAATAAATTAAGGTATTTAACAAATACATGAATTTTATATTCATAGATTATTTATAGTTTTTTTAAGACCATAATATATGAATAAAATAATAAACATAATATATATATATTAATAAATCTCAAATTATTCTTATACATTTTCCTATATAACAAACAAATGAATAAAATATTAAAAAACACCCATATCCTCCACTATATATATCACCCCACACAACCCCTTCTCAAAATTTCTCTAAACACATTATAATTGGTTATATTATGTTTCTATACTATCCCTAACCCTTCCCTCATGTTCTCGTCATTCTAGTTTCAGTAAAAGTCTTTTTAAATGTTCTATAATGAGTTTCTCAAGGAGATAATTTCATGTGGTAAATCCCCTTTCGTTCATTTAGTTTTCCATCAATTTATATTCTTCTATTATAATTTCCTTAAAACCTTTATAATGACATGTGTGATAAATCAAAAATCTTAGATATTATTGAATTTTATTATCATAGCTTGATATCTTCAATTATTTATTTTCTCTTCCCTTTTTGTTTCTAAAAATTAAATCATTTTCCATGACATGCCAATTTATCGCCTTTATGGAAAACATGTGTTTTTCAATTCCGCCTACATGTCTGGTCCTAAATTAATTTATATTATTATAAAAATTTATAATATGTATATATAAATAAATTTACTATTCTAGTACTAGAATATATACTTGATATTAGTTTACCAAACAAAATTTGTGCATGCTGATTGAAAAAAATATCAAAATAATCCAAACGATCATCATTAAAAAAATTTCTAATGATTCAACGTAATATCATGATATATATATATATAAGTAAGATTAATTTTCTTGAAGATCACTAATAATATATAATTTTAATTCTGGATAACTACTACAATTTCACATGATCTTTTGTAAATGTATAAAAGTGAACTAATCAAGTGAACCAAGGAAATGACACTTTTAAATGACAAAAACTGATTCTTATAGCTCATAAAAAAGAAAATAAATGAACTCAATAAAAATATAATAAATAAAATACATTATTATAAGGTTATAAATTAAATTATAAATGAATATAATTTCATAATCGTGGATGATAATTACAGTGTAGTATGATTTCAGACATAAGGTATGCCATTCCCCTCGAATATGAATTTTTCATTCAGGTTACATTTTCTATCTATTTACTATAATTTAATTCACAATACTTCATATTTATGCCTCCAAAATTATATGTTTATGTTTTAAATATGACTATCTATATCAATAATTTATTCTTTTATGGGGAATTTTGTGTTTAATATTGTCCATGTTTTGTTTCTTCTATATAATCAAGTCCTATTAAACGGTAAAATCTAATTTCATACCCATTTTCATGTACCTCCATTTTATGTTTTAATATGAAAGTATTTTTATAAAAACAATATTTTTTCATGAATAACCATAATTGTTCAATTATGATTTTATTCAAATAATTTATCCATTTCACATTTCAAAGACGCATTAATATTTTCAATCAAACCACAATAATGTGGAACTTTTCTAACAATTCATAAATCTATTTTATCTTATTTTCACTTTAGATGGACATTTTTTATGACTCAAATATAATTTCAATTTTATTCTTTTTTATATTCTCATATATACATAATTAAATAAAAATTTCATGACCCATGAAAATGTTTTTTCCAAATGAACTCTTCTATGCATATAAAAAAATTGTATTTTACTAAAAATATCCTTGATGATTTTATTAATTTATTTTAATCTATTTTAATAACTGTTGATGAATATTTTTCTCAATTGGGATGAACATTTTATGATACCATCTACTGTATTTTATTTATTGGTTGATTATTTACATTTTGGGGATATACAATATTAATACCATTCTAGATAATACATAGGATGGTTGATGAATATGATTATTATTTCATGAATGATATTAATATTTCAAATGCTATTTTTAATATGAATGAATATGATGAGTATATATCACCCCTTTAATATTAGGAATACATTGTATGAGGAATGATATGGGTTTATCCCTCAATATCCCCTTCAAGCATCGGTTGGTCTCATGATACAAGCTAGATCAGGGCATTACCCATTCATTGGATCTTCAACGAAGTCATACCAGAATGATTATGATGTAAAAAACTAACAATTCCCTCATTATGATCTCATTAATTGAAAATACATTTGATTATTTTACTAATTAAATTTTCATGTTTTTGTTTCAATGTCATATGATGATTTATGTGGAATAATATAATTGGTTTTTACTCATTTCATTTATCATAGAGATTTTGTTTTAATGGAATGTACATTTAGTTTTTCACCATTCACTGTTTTTAATTATGTTAGATTCATCAATATTAATACACTTGTGGATCATCTGATCTCACATATTTCTTAGGTTTTATTTTTTTCCCATGATTTTATCATTCATATTATGAAGGACATGTCAATATAATCTATAAATTTATGGTATTTGTTCAATTGATTTGATATGTTATATTTCATATAATGTTTTAATGTAAAACCTATATATGTATTTTTTTCAAATCTTTTAAACTACTAATTACCTTAGGATGTGAATGAATGTTCATTGAACCAATTTAATAAATTAAGGAACCATATAAAGGAAATTTTTGTTGTGGTCATTACAAAATCATAAAGGATTAGGATTGATAACACTACAGCCACATTGAATAGGGAAAATGGAATCATATGATAGGTAAAATTTCTTGTAGTGTATAATATTTATGTCCACTTTATCCAAGTACCATGATATCATTTGAGTGGAACTGGTCTTGGGTAGACATCTTAGTAATTACTTCAATGAAAAATAATGTGTTTAACTATAGGTATTAAAATATGATAAATCTAAACCAATTTTACTAATATATCGATATGAATTAATATATTCATTATAGAGTTGGATTAGCTTTTCCTTTAGTGAGGATAATATGGTTCAATATTGATATATCTTATTCTGTTATGGAGATCAATTATGCATGAGTTTTATATATTGTTGTAGTAGTAGAGATTGTAATGATTTAGATGGTGTACCCATATTTTCCAACAATCCAAAAACACATTATAAAAAATGATCACATATTGGAACTCTAGGTAGTAAAAATATTCTTTCCTTTGCATATAAAATTTAATTATTATTTCTTGTATTTATTTTTTATTTATATGATGTGTTTGAAAAAAACATAAAGAAAAAATATTTAAGGACCTATTTACACGTATTTGAGCATACTACAATGCTCGAGCGGGACAAACAAATAGTACATTAATAAGAATAGAAATAATACCTAGATTTAAATTATTACATTTTTTGATATGTTAATTTTTATGTCTATTTTTATTATTCATTTTTTATACAATAAATTGTTTACATATTTCACAATATGATATTAAATAATTAGAGATATTATAAAATGTACATTTTAATCATGATAAAATGTATCACTGAAAGAAAAAATGAACAATAAGATATCATATTTAAAAAACAAGTAATAGATTTGTATATTCAAACAAAATGTTCCCTGTGGAAATGTGATTTAGTTTTTGTATATTAGACGACTTAGGAGACACCTACCTTCATCTAATTAAAATATTAACATTAATTATTATAACTATTCTCAAAATCATTTTTTCCAATATTCATATTAATCACTACGAGTTACGTACTATTTAATGGTGTCCAAATACAAGATAACTACTTGTATTACATTTTAAATTTGTGAAATAGAATTTAAATATCATTAATAATAATCCATCCAATCTCTAATTTGACTTTTAACAGATTATCTATGGTGGTGTATGATAACTTTTCTTATTTTCAACATTATATATATATAAATATATTATACAAAATTTCACATCCAGTTGATGGACTAAAAATATATGAAATTTACTCATCATTTTGAACATTAGAGGCTCACTAAGGCTATTGATTTGAATTTTTTGAATTTATAACTTTATTGAAATATCATTTTAGTATTTTTGAAAATAAGAAACTATAATCCTATTCAAAAAAATTTCTACTGTGGTTATATTCATTATGAATATAATTTGATAAAGCTTAGTGGGATTTTATTTCCATTTTGAACACTAAATTATTGATGATTTTTATTGAATCATAATAATGAGTTGCTAAAATTATACTATTTCTATGATTAGATTTTATTGGGGAATTTTTCATCAATATATATCACGTGTTTAAATATGACAATTATTCATTCATTCAAATGTTGTTTCCTTTTATTATTATTAATTTTTATAAAATGATTATATTATAAATATATTTATATTAATAAATTTCATTTTAGGTAAGCGGTATTGAGTATTGAATGTCTTCTGCCTCCTGAAAATTTATATTTCTCAAGTAGGTAGAAAAATGATAGAATTGCAGAAAATTCACTAACACATGAAAATATTGTATGTATTTTTATTTATATTTAAAATATATAATGGAAATACATAATTAAATATCATGATTATATTTAAAAATTCCTACCCTAGGGGCCCTCAATGATGAAGAAGATGAGTAATTCATCCCAAAATGATCATTTTATTCTGGTATTAGATGTGGAGAACAAGGGGAGAGTCTAATGTTGACTATGGAAAATCATCATTACCTTTATATATTGGACCTCATAAAGATCATCTCAAACATCCAAGACACATGAGCTGTAATGTTCTCATATTGAACTAGCTGAGGAAAAAACACAGATTTACAAGAGTGTGAAATATGTAAGCAAGAGAGTTATCGAATTATGTTGATCTTCAGACACATCATTAAAGCCATGTCAATTATAATTACATAACCTACATTAGATACATTTACTACTATTTATCCCGATATGGAAATAATAATCTCTTTAAATGATGCCCCGAGTAATTCTAATGATGGTCGAAGTGGTGGGGGAGATAATGGTTGTGGTGAGGATGATGTTGATGATGTTTAAGATGATGATGATGTTGCTACTCTAGATGATGTTTTTGTTGATTATAATGTTGTTTATACTTATGGGTATGTAGTTGATTGTTATGAAGATGTTGATATTGGAAAAACAAGATATATTGACCAACTCAATTTTTTAATTAGTATTAATGATACATATTGAACATGCTTAATGACTTGAATTAAATAGGGGGTATGGATTTTTATATATTTTTTTGTAATACACATGTTTTAAAATTTATTAAAAGTGGTTTTAATTAATTGAACACTGCTTGTTTTATTCAATTTATAGTTTTGTGATTTGGTGGATGTGGTGCCAGTGTTGTTTCATCAAAAGAGGGATAAATGGTTATACCCATGCATTGAAGAACCATGGGTATTGGTTATCTCCTAGGATAATCTATACCAACAGATATCTATACCATTGGTATATATATATAACCAATTATTTTGTTAAATCATGTGTAGGATAGAATCTTTAGGGAATATTCCAACACATACATTAGTTATGGTTCTTAAAACCATGGGTATAGCTTATACCCATTTTAAGGGACTATGCACATTATATATAATGTGGACAATATAGTTTTTTTTAGTATTTCATCTCTTTTTAATTGGATATTATATGTTATGTATACAGTGTTCCCAAACTAGCGATGTTCAAATCAAATCTATCTAATACGATTGACTTGGAGGATGTTGAGAATGAGGCCAGCACCTCATTAATTTAATGGACATTTCAGATATTTTAATTTTGGGATATGTTTTTTTATGTAAAGATAATCTCATTCATTCAAGTGATATGTATATGTGGTAGGGACAACTGAGATGCATTGGGGGGTGAGGCCTTGATATTGTAACAATGCCAGTTCATGTTTTTGGGTTCATGATATTGATCAACAACATGGATATAATGTTTTTATATTTGGGATAATTATAAAACCATTCATCTTATATTTTCATTCAATTAAACAATTTGTCTATCCCTTTTGGGGTTTTTGATGATTTTAAATCTTTATGGTTAAGATTTTTATGATTCTTAATAAATAGGAATGGGGAATTGTTTGAGTGTATTGTTAGGGATTTTTTTTAACTATGATATATGTATATTTGATATTGAAGATATGTTTGTCTTGGTATGATCATGGTTTATGTAACGCCCCGACCCCAGCTACCCAGAGTCGGTGCATTACTTCGTAACATTGGCATGATCACAAAAGATCAAGTCTCGAAAGACCGATTAGTTTAGTAGCCTTGGAAACACTAGATACATTCATAAACATTACATTACATCATAAAAATGAAAACTACAATAACATGGTCTCCCTAGTTCACACTCATATCCTCACTGACTATTCTTGAAAGTCAATCATAATACACTTCTTCACATCCTGGGAAAAATAAAACATTGAAAGGGGTGAGCTCAAATGCTCCGTAAGGATAACAATATAGCAGAAACTTTCATAAGAAAACATAAGCATTTAAGGCAATGTAAAACTAAAACAAAAGCCTTATTGAACTTGAACTTCAGCATAATATGGCAAAAGTAAAATAAAATAATGCCATTACTTACTCACATGGATATTCTACAAGACGAATAATCACATGAAATATCCATAACCACTTTCATAATGAGGGAATGTATAATGCCAGACATTCTGAAACATTTTGTCAAGGCCTCGGCCAAGACGTCTAAAATGATTAAGGCCTCGGCCAAAACCATAAATCAAATTGGGAAAGGGCCTCGGCCAATTCCACGTCTAGTTGTCTCATTAGACCTACCGATGCATCGAGGAGCTATAGCGGGCTCCACCCGTCACTTATTAAGTCCAATACATTCCTCATATGAATAGGTTTAAACATATTATAAACCATAACATAATCGTATCGCATAAAACATGCATAAAGGAAACATAACATTTCCAAATTTCAATCACAAAATATCAATACAACACATTGATATAATAAAAACGCTTTCAAAACCATTTTCAATACCAAAATAAAAGAAAGTTAAAACTTTGTATTTATTTTTCATTAAAAAAATGATGGCTTGTAGAGGAAGCCGAAACTCAAATAATGGTCACGGCAGCAGAGAAGTCGTTGTCTCCGCATAAGTATGGAAAGAAAAACATTCCCTTTTGTCGTTTAGAAAAACGCTTCGTATAAAAATATTACTTTTGAATAAACGTAAAAGTCAAAGGGGTTTATACACCGTATAAAAGAAAGTTGTGTATAAAACCAAATATGCCTCAATGAAAGGGGATTGAGACGAAGTCCGTAAAAATATCATTTTTTTTATAAAGTACATCTATAATGTGTATTCACTATAAGTACACATAAATAATGTAAAAATACAAGATAGGACATAATAATATCATGACATAATTTGAAAGTAGGAGATTAACCCAAAGAATAGAAATTGGGTTAAGAAGTTCCCTTACCTTGTACTTTTCCTTGGTTGGGGTAGGTTAACCTCCTGTATAATGGTGAAATAATTGTTATTAAATTATACAAGAATCATATACATTCATATGATATCATATATGATCTTTTAACATTGCTTTGTTAACAATATCTTAGATTTATCGTTGTTTTGGGGTGTTAACTTACTCGTTTTCTTTTATATGTTTTGTTACGTAAGTCGTGTTTCTCATGGATAGGTTTTATCTTATTCATATCCATAATTATATCATGTCCTTAAACATTATTTTTAAATAATCAAATGATAATTATACTTGAATGGATACGACGGAGAATGAATCTCATCGCGTTCGTGGAGACGGTAGTCTGTACGTACATACGAGCGACAATATCATTATCTTGATATTAAAATAATATATAATTGGATATTATATCATATATACAGAATCATTATCATGTTATATTTATTATTTACATGAATTACATATCATTATTATACCCATCTAAATAATAATATATTGAATAACAATTACACCCCGACGTGGAGACGGTAAGCCGTACGTACGCACGTATGATGACATGTCATTCAAATGATGGGTAGAATACTGAATATGGTTGTTCCATATTTATAATAACATCATAGTATATATAAGATACTGGAGTTATAATTTTATAATTGAAATAATAAACAAAGAGGGAGTGGAATAAGAAAGAAACTTGAAAGAGGGTGATGAAAACGTTACCTCTTCTTCGGGTTTTTCCTTTTGATTTGATCAAAAGGACTCCTTAAGATGGCTTTCTGACTAAAGTAAAGCTTCTAGGATGAAGGGAGAGAAGTTGGGAGAGTATTTGGGTAGAGGTTGGCCGAACCAAAAGGCTTGATAGTGTGAATAAGGTGGTAGAGGTGGGGGCCTTTTATAAGAGGAGCGGAGGGGCTCTTTTAGAAAGATTGAAAGGTTACATTATTATACAATGATTTTCGGATTCTAAAGGTCCCAAACTTATATAATTCGTGGATAAGGTGATAAGGGTTCGAAATATACCCATCCAATAGTCTTTGGACAAGTGTAAGCCTTGGATTTTACATTATCTTTTCATTTTATTAAAAACATTAAATAATGAGGTCATTGCTGTATCATAATGATGTCATAAATAATTTAATTTATTTATTATCTAAAAATTATAAAAAAAACTACTATGATGTAGGAAATCTTTTTATCTTTCTAATTAATATTTATAGTCAAAATTTGGACTTGTGTAACCTCACTTAAAAACGGTTTTAGTAGAACAACTCATGTTTGTGTCAATTTAATTTTAACATTAAATAAATATATATTAATGTCATTTTCCAACCAAAGTGGCTCCATGGGGTCCCCAAGTTGACCCATGGGTTGTCTTGGTCGGCCATGACTCATCCAATAGGAGTAGGACAAGTTTCAAGCTCATCTCATATTATTTAAACATTATTTTTACCTTAAACTACACTAATTACCTCTAATCGCGATTAAGAACTTAAAAGTTACTATTCACCAAAAATTATTTTAATCTCATTGGACCACATTTTACTTCTTAATGACAACCATTTATGTCGGATTTTTGAAAATCAAAACACAGAGGTGGTAATATTTCATTTAAACAAAAAATCAGTTATTTAACAACCACTTAGTGGTTTTACTATTCATCAAAAATTGAAGTTTTTCAGAACAATGCCAAAATTTCACCCTAAGCTATAATTGATATTCTGATTTCAAAAATGATGTCTATTTTAAAAAATTCCAAAAATATAAGTTGCATTAATTTATTTTATAATTAATTCTCGATGTCACAACAAATAGCGTGTTTTTAAGAAACAATTTATATCAAAAGATTGGCAATTGTTTATGTCCAATTTCAATGTTAAATTAATTCTAATGACTACCATTGGATAAAATGGTAAAAATATATTCTAATTATACTTTAAAACCACTAAATAGTATAATTTATCACTATAAATTATTTTCATTAAAAAAGTTGTTTTTAAGTATATTTCACTATTCATAAAAAATGGAAGTTCTCAGAAAATTACAAAAAATTTAACTTAGGATAATTTCGATATTATGAATACAAAAATGAAGTCCATTTTGAAATATAACATTTCTATAATTTTAAAAAGTGGGTATTACTATTCATAACGGCGACTTTGATTCGTTGCGGTGTGTTAGAGCTCGAAGTTGCGTACAATACAAGCTATTGCATTATTGAATGAGAAGCGTATCATAGAAGCTCGGGGTGTTACATTCTCCCCTCCTTCAATAAATTGCATCCTCGCAATTTGAAATTTTTCTTGGAAAATAAAAGGTTGAAAAGAGAAAATACCTTTGTTGAAAACCCACATCGGAAATAAGATTAATAAAATTTAGCCTTAATAAGAGGGAAAGGGAAATGAAAAAGTCACCACCCAATTATTATCTCGATTAGGAGAACATTGGTGGAAATTAGAGACATATAATTGGAGGAAAAACGTAAATATTTGTAGGGAGTGATTGAGGTCATCAGTCACAATCAATTGTCAAATTGAGGGCCTCAAAGCCTTCAATCTATGTTGATTTAAAATATCATCAGTTCAACAAGACATAAGGTATTAGGATAACACATTTTTTTTGTTTTAATATCCCTTTACTAAAGTTTAAGAATTTATTTATTCATTGAATAAGAGATAGGTATATATATATTTATGCTTGACAATTAGAGTTTCAACCTTCAACTCATCTTTCACTCAAAAAGATAATAGAACTCAAAAATATTATACTTATCCTAATTGTATAAGGTTCCAAATGTTAACACATTCCATTTAGATTAGTAAAATTATTTTTCAATAACCAGGGACTTCCTGTAGGCTAGTGGTAGGAAATAAAGGCATGTCGCACTATGATTGTGGGTTCGATTCCTGCAGCTTTGTCCGACGCGACGGGTTATGCCCCACCCTGCAGGTTGTCCTTTTCCTAAAAATATAGTATTATACTATTCCAAAAATAATCTTCATAAATGTTTTAACATTAAACAATACTATCCAAAGTTCAACTTAATCCATTCCAACCTTTATAGTTATCCAAAATACCTCTGTCCAGACTTTCTCTAAAAGGTATTTAAATTCCAAAATCAATTGTAACATCAGATTCCCCAAACAAATTAAAGTTTCTCTTTTGTCACATACTAAAAATATGATTACCTTCATCATATTAAAACCTTACTAAAATCAACAAGTACTGCAGTACAATCCTTATATATCACATTATTCTAATAACCAGAATATAATCCATGAGTCCAAAAGCACCAATACGTTAATTATTCCGCTTCAACTGTAGTCACAGCATAAGATTGGCCTTGATCCCTTGGCCTTTTCTGAGGTAAGTTTCCCTGACGCTTAGGACATTCATTTGAATAATGACCCATTTCTCTACAATTGTAGCATTCAACTTTGATAGCCTCTTTCTTTCCCTTGCAATCACGAGCATGGTGACCCTTTTCTCCACATTTATAACAAACTCTCATTCCTTTTAGGCAAGTACCAGGGTGATTCTTCCCACAATTATCACATAATGGAAAATCCTTCTTTCCCTTTTTCCCTTTATCTATCTCTTGTTCCACTGTTCTCTTCTTCTCTTGCTTTACTTTGTTGTCATAAGACTTAGAGAATTCCTTTTCTGTCTTGATAGCACATGAGACAATATCTTCATATGTTGAGAAAGATTGTGATACTAAAGCTCGATGGAGAAATGGTTTTAACCCATCAACGAAACGATCAGTCTTACTTCTTGGGTTACGTATGTAATCTGCAGCATACCTCGCTAACCTTGTAAAGTTAGCCTCATACTTTGCGACATTCTCATCCTCCTTCTGCCTCAGACTCAGAAATTGTCTTTCCATATCCGCTCTATGGTCTCGAGGAAAGTATTTTTCTAAGAACAACTCTTTGAACTCCTGCCATTCCATGTTTGTTAATTCATCATTTTCCTTTGTGTTTTTAATTAGTGACCACCATTGATCGGCATCTCCAGTGAGGCGATAAACTGCCATGACAACTTTCTCCCTTTCACTACCCCCCAAGGCATGCAATATTTTCTCTATGGAATTTATCCATTGCTCAGCTACTATAGGATTTGTACTCCCATTGAAGGTTGGTGGTTGTTGCCTCATGAAACGGTCTAGCATTGATCCTCCACGTTGTGGATCAGGGTGCTCCATACGAGTAAGGTTATTATTCATAACCTGCGTGAGTTGTCCCAGTATGGTGAGAAGCTGATCAGCACCAGTTGTATCACTAGCTCCACCATAATTATCTTGAACATGAGGGCAATCCCTACACGGAGTGCGTGCATTGATACGGTTTCAATTCCTTCCACTAGGTGCCATTTCTAAACAATGGCATAAACTAGATTAGTTTATGAATTAAAATACATAATTCCATATTTGTAAAACACGTTACATAAATTGAACTATTTATGGATATAATCCATAATCATAAAAAGAAATGTTTTCTTTCATAAAGTATATACTCATAACCCTTCATAGTGGTTTGTAAAGAAAATGGGAATTATCCTAAGCATATCCCCCGGGAGTGTCGTAACCAAGAGTGCAGCAAGGCCCGTTGTCGTGCACCAGTTCCCGTTCGACTCTATCTCAAAGCGGTGTTTTTGGGTTTTACCCCTAGGTACATCTGTGCCAGAGCTGCCTCTACCTGCTCGTATCCATACAGGGATGTATTGCTAGGAAAACTCACAAAATCTCTACAATACCAAAATTTTTAGGAAGTTATTCTATACTAATCCTCAAAGTTCATCTTAGGTCTACGTTCTCTAATCAGAGTTTGTCTAAATCTAGCTTCCAAGGTTAGTACTAAACTGCCTTTGATACCAACTGTAACGCCCCGACCCTAGCTACCCAGAGTCGGTGCATTACTTTGTAACATTCTCATGATCACAAAAGATCAAGTCTCAAAAGACCGATTAGTTTAGTAGCCTTGGAAACACTAGATACATTCATAAACATTACATTACATCAAAAAAATGAAAACTACAATAACATGGTCTCCCTAGTCCACACTCATATCCTCACTGACTATTCTTGAAAGTCATTCATAATACACTTCTTCACATCCTGGGAAAAATAAAACATTTAAAGGGGTGAGCTCAAATGCTCCGTAAGGATAACAATATAGAGGAAACTTTCATAAGAAAACATAAGCATTTAAGGCAATGTAAAACTAAAACAAAATCCTTATTGAACTTGAACTTCAGCATAATATGGCAAAAGTAAAATAAAATAATGTCATTACTTACTCACATGGATATTCTACTAGACGAATAATCACATGAAATATCCATAACCACTTTCATAATGAGGGGATGTATAATGCCAGACATTCTGAAACATTTTGTCAAGGCCTCGACCAAGACGTCTAAAATGATTAAGGCCTCGGCCAAAACCATAAATCAAATTTGGAATGGGCCTCGTCCAATTCCACGTCTAGTTGTCTCATGAGACCTACCGATGCATCGAGGAGCTATAGCGAGCTCCACCCGTCACTTATTAAGTCCAATACATTCCTCATATGAATAGGTTTAAACATATTATAAACCATAACATAATCGTATCACATAAAACATGCATAAAGGAAACATAACATTTCCACATTTCAATCACAAGATATCAATACAACACATTGATATAATAAAAACACTTTCAAAACCATTTTCAATACCAAAATAAAAGAAAGTTAAAACATTGTATTTATTTTTCATTAAAAAAATGATGGCTTGTAGAGGAAGCCGAAACTCAAATAATGGTCACGGCGGCAGAGAAGTCGTTGTCGCCACATAAGTACAGAAATAAAAACATTCCCTTTTGTCGTTTAGCAAAATGCTTCGTATAAAAAGATTTCTTTTGAATAAATGTAAAAGTCAAAGGGGTTTATACACCGTATAAAAGAAAGTTGTGTATAAAACCAAATATGCCTAAATGAAAGGGGATTGAGACGAAGTCCTTAAAAAGATCATTTTTTTTTAAATTACATCTATAATGTGTATTCACTATAAGTAAACATATATAATGTAAAAATACAAGATAGGACATAATAATATCATGACATAATTTGAAAGTAGGAGATTAACCCAAAGAATAGAAATTGGGTTAAGAAGTTCCCTTACCTTGTACTTTTCCTTGGTTGGGGTAGGTTAACCTCCTGTATAATGGTGAAATAATTGTTATTAAATTATACAAGAATCATATACATTCATATGATATCATATATTATCTTTTAACATTGTTTTGCTAACAATATCTTAGATTTATCGTTGTTTTGGGGTGTTAACTTACTCGTTTTCTTTTATAAGTTTTGTTACGTAAGTCGTGTTTTTCATGGATAGGTTTTATCTTATTAATATCCAGAATTATATCATGTCCTTAAACATTATTTTTAAATCTTCAAATGATAATTATACTTGAATGGATACGACAGAGAATGAATCTCATCGCGTTCGTGGAGACGGTAGTCCGTACGTACGCAAGAGCGACAATATCATTATTTTGATATTAAAATAATATATAATTGGATAGTATATCATATATACAGAATCATTATCATGTTATATTTATTATTTACATGAATTACATATCATTATTATACCCATCTAAATAATAATATATTGAATAACAATTACACCACGACGTGGAGACGGTAAGCCGTACGTACGCACGTATGGTGACATGTCATTCAAATGATGGGTAGAATACTGAATATGGTTGTTCCATATTTATAATAACATCACAGTATATAGAAGATACTGGAGTTATAATTTTAGAATTGAAATAATAAACAAAGAGGGGAGTGGAAGAAGAAAGAAACTTGAAAGAGGGTGATGAAAACGTTACCTCTTCTTCGGGTTCTTCCTTTTGATTTGATCAAAAGGACTCATTAGGATGGATTTATGACTAAAGTAAAGCTTATAGGATGAGGGGAGATAAGTTGGGAGAGTATTTGGCCAGAGGTCGGCCGAACCAAAAGGCTTGAAAGTGTGAATAAGGTGGTAGAGGTGGGGGCCTTTTATAAGAGGAGAGGAGGGGCTCTTTTGGAAAGATTGAAATGTTACATTATTATACAATGATTTTGGGATTCTAAAGGTCCCACACTTATATAATTCGTGGATAAGGTGATAAGGGTTCTAAATCTACCCATCCAATAGTCTTTGGACAAGTGTAAGCCTTGGATTTTACATTATCTTTTCATTTTATTAAAAACGTTAAATAATGAGGTCATCGTTGCATCATAATGATGTCATAAATAATTTAATTTATTTAATGTCTAAAAATTATAAAAAAAAATACTATGATGTATTAAATCTTTTTATCTTTCTAATGAATATTTATAGTCAAAATTTGGACTTGTGTAACCCCACTTAAAAACTGTTTTAGTAGAACAACTCATGTTTGTGTCAATTTAATTTTAACATTAAATAAATATATATTAATGTCATTTTCCAACCAAAGTAGCTCCATGGGGTCCCCAAGTTGACACATGGGTTGTCTTGGTCGGCCATGACTCATCCAATAGGAGTAGGACAAGTGTCAATCTCATCTCATATTATTAAAACATTATTTTTACCTTAAACTACACTAATTACCTCTAATCGCAATTAAGAACTTAAAAGTTACTATTCACCAAAAATTATTTTAATCTCATTGGACCACATTTTACTTCTTAATGACAACCATGTATGTCGGATTTTTGAAAATCAAATCACAGAGGTGGTAATATTTCATTTAAACGAAAAATCAGTTATTTAACTACCACTTAGTGGTTTTACTATTCATCAAAAATTGATGTTTTTCAGAACAATGCCAAAATTTCACCCTAAGCGATAATTGATATTCCAATTTCAAAAATAATGCCTATTTTACAAAATTCCAAAAATATAAGTTGCATTAATTTATTTTATAATTAATTCCCGATGTCACAACAAATAGCGTGTTTTTAAGAAACAATTTATATCAAAAGATTGGCAATTGTTTATGTCCAATTTCAATGTTAAATTAATTCTAATGACTAACATTGGATAAAATGGTAAAAATATATTCTAATTATACTTTAAAACCACTAAATAGTATAATTTATCACTATAAATTATTTTTATTAAAAAAGTTGTTTTTAAGTATTTTTCACTATTCATAAAAAATGGAAGTTCTCAGAAAATTACAAAAAAATTAACTTAGGATAATTTCGATATTACGAATACAAAAATGAAGTCCATTTTGAAATATAACATTTCTATAATTTTAAAAAGTGGGTATTACTATTCATAACAGCTACTTAGATTAGTTACGGTGTGTTAGAACTCGAAGTTGCGTACAATGCAAGCTATTGCATTATTGAATGAGAAGCGTATCATAGAAGATCGAGGTGTTACAGTCTATCTTAATTTTTTAGTATCCAATTAAATCATATGGGTGTTTAGTATTTTTTAGAGGTTTTAATCATGAGTTTATTATTATTTGTGAAACATTTTGACCACTTCTAGGAAACCGTGAAATTTTGAAAAGGACTATTTCCAATAAATAATTAGTGCAAGAATTTTTAGACCATTTTGGGTAACCATGTAGTAACGTCTTGGTTCCTAGGTATTCTCAAATGTTCCATATAACCGATTGGTCACATGGACTAAAGAAAATTTCCATGATTGTGAGAAGATTACGACTATAAACAAGGGCCTTGGGAGTGATATTGGGGGAACTATTCCCCCATTGGTAGAGTAACGTAGCAGAAAAAATAGTAAACAGTAGCAGAAGATGTAATACCATACAAAATAAGTAAACAACTAAATAATGATAAAATAAAAGATTCTAGAATATTTATAAATTAATGATACATGTCACATGTATCTGGGAAATAATCCAAACAATCAACATATAAGAAAATACAATACTGAAACCAATGTACAGAAAATAGTAAACTCCAATAGCCTCACAAGCCTCTTCATGATCTTATGCTCTCATGTTCCTGCAGTAATCTTGTACCTGATGAATAAGGGCGGTTGACATTATTTATACATGAAACCATATTATCTATGTGGGCCCAAAAGCAGGACCCATACATGGTGTGAGATGAATCTTAGTAGGAAACCACCAAAATGTATGTGCCTAACTATCAATGAATATATATATATATCAGGATATATGAAAAATGAAGCAATAAACATGGATATACTCAAAATGTAACCAATCCTTCATTTTCCAATTAAATTCATATACATTTATTTATTCTTCTAAACATTGAATAATGAAATCCCGAGATCTAGAATATTCTATGAATACCCTATGTAATAGAAAAATATAAGTCTCAAAAGGTCATCTTAAAATCAAGTATGATCGATTCTAATATTGGGATTTGGCAAGGAACACGTGTCGCAATCCTACAATCATTTAGAAGAAACACTTTGGGGATGTTCTCATGGTCTGAACCCTATAGTTCAACATATCATCAATTAAATAAACAAGTAATGGACCTCTAGGAAATCTCACACAGTCTATGCCCTTTGTCCCACATGGCACAAATCATTTCAAAACGACCACCCGGGAAGATATCACGGTCAATTCCCCTTGGTACACAAAGAAATAATAAAATAAAATTATACTTTTCAAAATTAAAAGTGAATGCCTTATGGTACAATTTTCATTTAATAATGACCAACTGGGTAGCTCTAACGGTCTTACCCTTCAGATCAATTATAACATGGTAGCTCTCACATTCAATCCCCCTGGTTAAACATAACAATAATTATACATAAATGACCAAACCTCGGGAAGCTATCATTGTTAATTCCCCTTGGTAATAATTCACAATGCAAAACATATTCATCTAAAATATCCTTTAACTCCATCCTAACAACACAAGGCATGGAAACAAGGAAATCCTAATAGGAATATCTGGACCCAATGAACATAATGAATTCATTATGGTTAAATGAATCCCTAATCCAGGTGTATTCCTTATGAATAAAAATTAACCCCTTTATAAATCAACAAAACACAAAAGGTATTAAAAATAGTTAATTTCCAAAACAAGAGACACCATAAACATGGGTATTTGGAACAACATTCATATGTAATCCAAAGACGATTAATTAAAGAAACAAAACACCTAATAGGTGTAGTAATATGAACACTCCTGAACATCAACCCCTTAATCAGCCTTGAACGAAGTTAATATATGAAATGCTTAATAATGATCAACACTAAATAACTAAATGGAGAGGTGAAATGAAGAAGAGAGGCTCTAGGGGATGAGAGAACTCACCGATGGGATTCAAACGCAACTGGTGGCATAAAAATGGGTATGGAATGGTGGAATGGGGGGAGCTCGAATTTTTTCAGTTGTTCATCACTCTCTTATACAATAGACGGGGAGAATCCGAGTGTCTGGGATATATGGCGTGACCCCGCTATAATTCACCAAATAATCAAGAATAGAAAACTAAAAGTTTATTTAATGTGCATGTCATGTATTAACCCTAACAAGCCCCCACATTTGGAGAACTACCAGGTCACCCACACTACCATGTAGTCAGCTGCTACACAGCCAGTACACGGGTACATGCGGCAACCGTGTACATGGTGTGTACTCATGAGTTTATGGTGTGTGGATGGAAAATTTTCAAAATATTAATTTTTCCAAAAAAATATCCTTAAATAATGATCCATACCTAAAAATGATCCGAGTTCTTAAAAAATTCTCCCATTAAATAAATTATTCCCTAAATTTTCACTCCAATAGTGACGAAGAAGAATCTTCAAACAACTCTGGCCACTGTGATCGAACATCAGCCTCCCACTCTCAAGACTCATTATGTAATCACATGTGCTACCATAACACCTGTACAAGAGGAATAGAAAGGCAATGGAGAACCTTTGTGATGTAATCCTTAATCTAAATAGGGTTCTCCTTAAAGGATGCGTAAACGTCCAACCCAATCTCTTCAGGTTGAAAATTTTGAGATGGGATCAAAATGTAATGTAGTAGCTGAGAAACATGAAAGATGTTGTGCATATCTCAGTACCTCTGAGGTAACTGCAACCAATAGGAAACTAGCCTGACTCACCCCAAAACCTCATTCAGCCAAATGTATCTTGATGAATGATTCACCTGTCTCAAAATCCTACTGTTTCATAACCTCGGTGTGACACAAAAGATGTCCTGAACTCCAACCTCAAACTCCAAAGGTCATCTCCATCGATCAACATAAGTTTTATGTTGAGACTGTGCAATATCCATCCACTTATGAATCAACTCCACCTTTTCAGTGCTATCCTATAGAAGACAAGGTCCCAACATAGTTGTCTATCCTGCCTCTAGCCAACATTGGGGTAATCAGCATGGCCCACGGTACAAAGAGTCATAACGTGCCATCTAAATAGATGCCTAAAAATATTGTTATAGGAACACTCCACTATTGTTATATGTATCTCCCATTATCTCCTAAAATCCAAGATGCATGTTTGTATAATTTCTTCTGAAATGTGTATCATGCACTCGGAATGGAAATCTATTTGGGGATGGTAATTTATTCATAGAATTACATGTGTTCCAATAGAAATTTGTAGTCCTTGATAGACAAGATAAGTAAAAAAGGAATCCCTATATGAAACAATAGAGTGGAGAACCACAATAAAACATACAATCTCTCTGATGTGAAAACATAATATCTCGCATACACTAATGATTTCCTTGATCAGAAACAATTGTGAAATCGTTCTGAGTCTTTCGTGAAAAATCCAAACTGCATCATTCCATGGAGGTGACCTCAGTAATCCCGTCACGAAATCCATTGCGACATTATTCCACTTCTACCTAACAATGGGTAACAGTAGTAAATTCCATGCTTGTCTTTGATGCTTCCCTTTCGCCATCTGACATGTTGAACATCTCATAATAAAACCAACAAAAACCTTCTTCATACTAGGACACAAATAATAAAGGAGTAGATCTCAATACATCTTGCTGACAACAGGATTAATTTCCCAAACTGAGGAAAGAAAATCATGAAAAAATTTCTCACGTATGACTGCTAACACGTATAAATTCCCATGAAGATGCAAATCTTCATCGTCGACGATAGTCCACCAAGGAGTAGGGTCATCTCCCGACACACACTCTTTTAGGACTAGGTCTTCTGAATCTAATTGATTCTTCATTCGCACTCTATCCAATAGTGTAGAGGTAACATCTATAGATGAATGAAACATCTACCCATGTATATTTTTCTCCTCCTAATGAATCTCAGTGAATATAACCATAAGATAACACTCACTATTGTCCTCCTGAACTGCCAATATGTGAGTCATCTTTCTCAACTCCTCAACAACTATATTGACTTTCCCACCCGTGTAGGAAAGTTCAACATAAAAATAATAATGTTACTAAACCTAACTTTACTATCTCAAATTTAAATCATTTCAAGTGAATATATACATGAGGCTATTGAGGTAAGCGTACACTAAATAATGATCTCCTATAAGATAATATCCCCAACAGCGTAAAACATTCACAACTACAGCTAACATGAGATCGTGTATTGGATAATTCCACTCTTGTTTCCTTAACTGTTGAGACTCATAAGCAACGACTCCCCCACCCGCTACATAAGCACTGATCCCAGCCCGATACCTGATGCTTCACTGTAAATGGTGTAGATATTTCCTAGCTCTAGAAAAATTAGTATCGGTACTGATGTAAATCTATCGTTCAGTTCCAAAAAAGTTGAATCCTAGGAATTTTTCCACAAGTACTTTTCACCCTTCTTAGTAATACCCTTCAAGGGTGCTACTAAAATTCAAAATACTTGTATAATGGGCCTGTAGTAATGAACCATACCCCTAAAAATTTGGTCCTCAATGACATTTTACAACTAGTCCCGGTATAATAATACTCTCAATTTGGTTAGGTTTATTGATTCACCTTTATCTGATATAACATGACCCATGAAATGTATCTGGTCTATCCAAAAATTGAATTTTGAGAGCTTATCATATAACTGATTCTACTTTAGTGAACACAATATGATCTCATGATTGGTGGAATGGTCATGTAATGTGTGAGAGTACACTATTATTTCTTCCATGAAGACTACCTAAAAAGAATCCAAGTAATGATGGAACTCTGGGTTCATCCATTCAATGAAAACTACTGGTGCGTTTGTGATACCAAACGGCAAAAAAAATACTTCTATAGATCATACCTGATTTGAATGGTAATAAGAGTTATATCTAATGGTCTAATGCGTAACTGATGATAAATGGATCTCATGTCAATCTTCAAGAACACCCAATCACTTCATAGATTGTCAAAGAGATAATCAATCCTAGGAATGGGATATCAGTTATTGACAATAAACTAGTTCATCATCCAATAATCCACAAAAATATTGAGAGTACCATCAAAATTAATCAACAACAGGATAGGCGAAACCCAATTATAAGTACTGGGTTGGATGAAACCCTTCGTTTGAAACTCCTCTAACTACTTCATAAGCTCATGTAACTCTGTTGTGTCAATCAAATAAGGAGGAATGAACATCATTTCCACACCTAGAAGAAGCTCAATAGATTAATATACCTCTCCCATCAGAGGTAAATGTGAATATTCATCAGGAAAGAAATATCTAAAATGATCATCTTTTGGAGAGAAGACCATCTATTATTTACCCTTTTCATACAGATATAAACTAGTATTCTATGTTGTAATTTCTACTAACTCAAGATGCTGGGGTCCAGATCATCTCACCTAGAAATATCATTCTCTCTTGTGTCGAAAAGACCCCCCCCCCCCTCTAGGGATGTGAAACTCACCCTGTGCTGATAGAAGTCATCAAAGGCCTAGAAGGAGGCCAACAAGTCCATTTCGAGAATTAATTTTAAAACTATAATCTATATTACAGAGATTTCCCATAAAAATTGACACCCACCAACCTCAACAGGGAACTCATTTCACTGTCATACAGTAGTCGTTCTAATTCCTAGCAGTGTGTCAAGAATCAAATAAACCTCATAGGTAAAGGATCAGATCCCCATGATCTCCAATACGACAAAAAATATTTAAATATGCACAGCTCTTATATCAAAAAGAGATGATTCTAAAACTGAGGAAACTAGAATTTTACCTCTAAATGATAGTGTCTGTGATACTACTCTTGCTGGGTCTACTACACAAAAAAATTCCAACATGTATAATGGCCCTATGACCCAGCCTGACTAACTTATGATGATCCACCCTACTGTCGCTAAGCACTTATAGTCTAACTACCATGTCCACGACCACCTCATCATCCTGAACAACCTGATGAATTCCAGTTCTCAGACTGATGAAAAACTCATGGACATTCTCTTAAATGTGGATACACTACAGAACCTCGATAACTCATTGCTGGTGAGAACACCAGGGGAATCACTGAATATGGCCCATCATTCTATAAGATTATCACTTGACTAGGTCCTTCAAGAAATGTGGTCTCGTATGCCGACTCTTCCTGCACTAGTATCATACAACTTGGATACCTAAAGAAACATCACATGAAAGCTCCATATGGTACTTGATGCTATCTGTCAAAGGAGTACCATCCCTGGATGCTGAACATCGCTAGCTCATAGTTCCAAAGCCCATCAAATTGCACATATTAATCAACAATTGGTTGACTATATCCATAATTGATGTGAGGCTGAAAATGTTCACCTATGATCGGATGTCATACCTACGACCACCCTCAAATCACATTGCCATATAAAACTCATCACCTCCCAGAATCAGTGTGAAGCACTAAGGCACTCTGAAATGAGAAGAGTTGTCCATCACTAAAGGAGCTACCTACTCAAACTGCATTAACTCTCAGGATTGATTGGCCCTCAATGTATCACAGTAGATGCAATAATAGATGGTCCACTGAAACTCATCTCAAGGAATATAATTATGATGTTATGCCTATGAGATAACTTCCCACCATATCTAGGAGGAATCATGTAACATGTATTTCACATGCTTCAACCTCTTCAACGAAGGAACATCTAATTTCTCATACATCGAAATAATAGACTCCAACAATGACCCAACATCTTGTGGTCATCCATAGCCAGAAAAAGTCAGAGGACGCTGCTACGCGAACAACCACGTTAGCTCTACCATAGATGGTGCAGGATGCAGTTCTCCATAAAAATTCAGTAACATCCTCAAAAATACTTGACAGAACTTACCATCAACACATGAATATGGCATAACAGATGCTGCCAACAAAGGCACAATGTGAGGATCTTCTGGTAGTCCCTGATCTACCATTTCTGGTTTCTAGTCATCACACAACACCTAGCGTACAACTAGAGGATGTATTGGTAGAATGACATAGAACGGTCAAGTGCACACCATAGTTTATGAATATTAAGGAAAACTACATTGATTTTCAAGAACAGATCATAAGAATAAAAGCATTCATGTTTTACAAAATAGTGTTACATAGCATGTATAATAACAATGTGTATTCCCTTATGCATTAACATTGGCATGTACCTCATATAAACCTAGTTATGTAACACCCATACACACTGTGTATTCCTCTTAGTACATGGCATGTACTTGAATTATCTCTCCTTCCAATGTTCCTCTACATGGCTATAACAACACAGTTTTCTCTAGGGTAACACTACATGTCTTGTTCATCCTATTAATGGAGTGTACTACATATGTTTCATCCACCTGGGTTTTTAGTCACATAGTCAGATACATATTCGATTGTACACAGCATGTACAATCTAAACATGGTTTGTATAGTGTCTACTTTGAGAACACATCATGTCCTACCAAAAAATTTATCAACTAATGTCTCTTCTCACACAGTCAGTCACATTTTGAAGAACTACACAATATGTACTTAAGAAAAGTTTTTCTCTTAGAAAATAACAACACATGGAGTGTATTCATAACATCACACACCATTTTGATGGGTTTATATATAGTAATCCTCTAAAGATCTCAAGAACCCCTAAAAACATAATTTTATTTTCATGGAATGAAAAATTCCTACCTGTATAGGCCCATAACCCATTTGAATTGATTTTTGGAATCATTATTCATGTCATATCATAAAAAAATCAAGCATAGTTTAAACATGATCTCCCAAATTCTGATCTTATAAGGACTGTAACACCTGAGAGACCAAAATCTTGAACCTATAGAACTGAAACATTACAATATCGAATACCCCATCAAAATAGAAGGTATTTTCACAAGAAATCTATCAGAACAGCATGATTTGTAAGCACATCAACTATCCCAACAAAATGAAATAATGGATTCACCCTAAATGGCATGAAAGAAATTCATGACATGTGATCTCTATATTATTATTATATGATGGATGGGATGGAATACGTTCATATAATTAAGTTGAAAAATAAATAGAACCACAATGATATAAATCACAATAGAACAAAACAAGAGAATCACCCAACATTGATTTTAGATCAACTTTAACAATTGAAAAAATGAGAATAATTTTTAAAAGTCTAGGTAACATAGATTTTCCCTATACACGGTTCAGCTAATCCATGGAAAAATTTATTACCCACTACAAATTCCTTCCTATCCTGGCCTATAGGCTCCTAACTAGAATATAAAATAGAAAATAAACCCCTCTGATACAAATTTGTAATGTCCTGGTTCTGGGTACTGCTCAACATTTCCTCATACCATATTGGTGAAATAGAGTCAAGCACATTTCCCTAAATTCCAAAGGCTACTGACTAGTAGAGATGGCCTTGGGTTTCATAGTTGGGTATATATGCTCTCATTGGTAGAGTAACGTAGAAGAATCAAATAGTAAACAGTTTTCAGAAGTAGTAATACCATACAACAGAAGTAAATATTGTAAGATTGATAGTATAAATAATGGAAGCAGAAATATAAATACTTGATGTATGTCACGTGTATATTGGTAGCATAAAAAAATAAAAATGTTTGAAAATACAATACTGAAACCAAATTATAGTAAATAGAAAACTCCAAAAGTGTCACTAGACTCAGGTTGGTCCCATTCTCTCGAACTCCAATCGAAAACAAGTTCATGATGAAAAAGGGTGGTTGACCTTAACTATACATGAAACCATATAATCTATGTGGGCTCAAAACCATGACCCAAATAGTGTGGGAGGAGAATCCCAGTAAGAATCTACCAAAGGATATATTCCTATCTATTAGTGAATATATATGGAAGGTACTATGCGAAATGAAGAAATAAACTAGGAAGTACTCCAAATGAAAACAATCATACTGTTTCCAATTACATTCATTAATATTTGTTAATTATAAAATGGTTGAATAGGTAAATCATGGGATCTAGCCTAAGCTATGTATCACCTATGTAATAGAACAATATATATTATAAAAGTTCATCTAACAATATAGTAAGATCGAGTACAATATTGTTCATTGGCTTAGAAGACCAGTTACATTCATTCAATAATTTAAAAGAAAACCCCTTGGGATGTTCTCAGGGTCTAACCCCACAATTTCAACATATCATCAATTCAAAAAATATGTAATGACCCTCTGGGAAACTCACATAGTATAACCCATTTGGTCCCACCTTGAAATAATCATTTACAAACGACACATGCAGAGCTATCATGGTCAATACCCCCTTGTTAAAAATTGAAATAATAAAATATAATGACCCCAAATAGATCACAGAGTCAATTATCTATGGTCAAACGTTCATTTTAAAATGACCCTCAGTGTTTCTCTCATGGTCTAACCACTTTTTTCGACGACCACCTAACAGCTCTCACAGTCAAAACCACTGGGAAAACAAGACAACAATTTTACATAAATGACCCTAACATGGGATGCACTCATGGTCAATTCCATTTGGTCAATAGTCACAATGTGAAACACATGTATCTCAAATAATGTAAAACTCCATCCTAACATGATGTGTTATGAAAATAAATAAATCGTTACTGGCATTTCTAGACCCATATTCCATAATAAATTAAATATTGGAAAACTCACCCATAATAAATATATAAACCTTATTCATAAACAATAATCCCTTTCTATATCATAAAACCACAATAAATATTAATAGTGGTTAATTTCCAATACATGCAATACCCTAAATATTGGTATTCATCACGTTGAGAATATAAAATCCAATGAAATCCATTTTAGGGAAAAACCCACCTACATTGATGTAGTACGATGAACACTCATGAACGTTAGAACTTGAATCAGCCTATAATGATATAGATCTATGAAAAAGGTAGAATTTATCAACCATCAATAACTCTATCAAGGGGAGAAATCATGAAGTGAAGTTCTCTGGGAAGAGAGAACTCACTGGTGGGAATTCAAAGAACCTGGCAACAACGCAATCAGTGCTTGGATGAAGGAAGAGGAGGAGCTCATAATTTCTAGGGCATTGATAGCTCTTTAATATGAAACATAGGGAGAAGAAAAGAATTGTGTAGATGATATGTGATCTTGTTATGATTCATCAAATAAAAAAATTATACAACATATTCATTTAATGTACACATTGTGTGTTAGCATCAATATGCCCCCACATTAGGTGGTCTTCCAGGTCAGGCACATGACCATGTACTCAACAATTACACAGCCTTCACATGGCTACTTGCATCAACCAGGTTCACAGTGTATACTCATGAATACATGGAATTGACTTAGAAATTTCAAAATTTATCCTTTTTCTTAAAAAAATATGAAATAATGATCCATAACTAAAAAAAGTAGCTGGTTTCTTACACATGTTTCATGATATACTAACTTTATGGTAAAAATTTATCCCTAAAACCATTGGTCAATTGAAGCGCCAATAAACATCTAATTCATCATTATCATTAAACATGCCATCATTCACACTATACAGTCTCTCCACTTATATTCATCGGTGTTCCTTGAAATTTAGTAGTGGATCTATTAAAGGGATATTTTTTCATCCATTTAATTTATACTATTTTTTAAAATCTATATCAGATACATCTTCTTTAATTTGTTATGTAAAACAATGTGGGGAGTACTGACCAAATCATTGGTTTAGATGAGGAATAATGGTGTTTCAATTATGTTTATTCTTTTTTATGATAGGTATCTTCATTTCTTACCAATGATTTATAATGTGATGAAATTAGTCATTATTTTTTAGGTAGTGGTACCTAAAATACACTCTATCCCTTTTAATAACCTATTTTCATATGAATAATTATACTTGTTTTGATTATAAAAATATATTGTTGTTATTTTAATGATATTCATGGGATATTAATGGAGTTTTAAAAATGATTTATCCTTAGAAATAATTTTTATGAAATCAATGAGTTTGATAAAATTTCTCATATAATGTTATAAATGAAAATGGTTTTGAAACCATGGGATAATATTTTTATCATGATAGAAAATGTTTTACTTTTTATGGAAAAAAAATTATATTTCTTCTCATTGAAATTTTTCTTTGAAATTATATTTTATTTTTCGTAAATGTAATGATAATGTAATATAACAGTTTGGAGACCATATCATATGGGGAAAAACTATTACAAAATAATCCCTAATGTAGTTTCATATTCTTATTAGAGGTTCCCATGATGTTAGGGTGACTATGGTGTATTCATTCAATTGGATAATGTTTCTCTTAACATGTCAGTCAAATACATATATAGTGTTCTTTTCTTGTGTATTAGAGTTTTAGTTTTATACACCCATGAATCATGGATCTATCCCTATGGATAAATTGATATTACATTAATTTTATGATCCTCTAGCATTATTATTTTAGAACGTGTCATTGATAAGGATTTTGTTTCTTAAAAACAGTTTATTTATTTATTAATTCAATTTGATATGTGATATGTCATATTATTGTGTTTATTTATCTATGAAATGGTTTTGAAATGAATCGCATGATTTTAATGGGAAACCATACATTATTTATTAATGGATAATATTTTATTCTTAATTTTTAGAAACATTTTTTATATAGGAATGAGTTGTTTCATTTAGTGGAACATTATATATATTCAGGGTGGTATCATTCTAGGATATTGAGATCGCATCCATCATTTAAAATTTTTCCATTTATAGCCTTTGTTATTCAAAATATAGGTAAAGGGAAGAGAATAATGAATAGGATATCTCTAAAAAATGATTCATTTAGGATTTTCCAGGATGATGGTGACATTTTATCACATACATAGTGACCCATATGTTTTTTTGGGTTCAATCTCTAGATGGTGTTGGGGTTGTTTGATAAGAACATATTATCTAGTTATTGGATGCTCCATTTTTGGTCTATTGGTTGGATAAAAGATATATTTTGGTTATCTTTCCTATCACTATTATTAATTATGAATTATGTTATGTTTCTTGAGCATGAAACCATTCCCATCATATCCTTGTATGATTTCCTGGTTTTTTTCCTAACACATTGTGATTTTGAATGCACATAGATCCTTACAGAAGGCTAATTCGGGTGAATTTTTGGGTTTAAATAATTTGTTCTATTACATATCACTAAGATACCCATGTTTAGTTTCCCCTATATGTGATGACTAAAATTTTGAGGTTGACATTTAATTAAGAGGATAAGTAACTACCTTGAACATTGAAATATTTTTTTGTTCAATATCTAATTAATATTCATTAGTAATATCAATATGATAAAAAACATAACTGAATTTTAAAATTTTTATTATTATGAAATATTTAGAATTATAAATTTTATATTCAATAAAATTAATTTTATTAAATTAGAAAGTTCTTATAAAATATGGAAATGAATGCTTTTGTTTTAAAATAGTTGTTTTTAATAAAAAAATAAATTTTTAATCACATTAAATATAAATTTTAAAACTACATATATTAATGTTGAATTTTAATATTATAAAAAAATTTCTTTCTTTAATATATATATTTAAATTAACATATTATGCCTTTTTAAATTTTTTTCAAAGATAATAGTTTTTTTGGTGAATAAAAAAATAAAAATTATCAAAAAATTATCAATTTTATTACATTACTATAATAAAATAATTATATAGAATTAATAAAATAATATAACAAAAAATAATTAATTAAAAAATAAAATAATTAATTTTAAAAATTGTGTTTAATATATAAATATATTGACAACTGTTTTTTATATTAAGTATTATTTTACTATAAAACCATTATATAATTGAGTATACATAAATTTAGTTTTTATCACATATAAAAAATATTTCTATGAAAATATATTTTAGATTTCCAATCAATATATTAATATTATTTAATAAGTTTAATTTCATGTTTGACATAATTGTATTATTACTAATATTGATGAACATTATTTGAGTTGAATATTTATTTTCAATGATGTGTTCTATTAAGGTTGGGAAAAAATGTATACTATGTTAAAATGAAATATTTTATGTACAGTTTCTGATTCCATGATTTCAAATGTATAAATATATTTTATCAATTATTTTTTGGAAAATAATGATTTATAATTATGATAAAAATTTAGGGGGAATATAACCTATTTTGGAAATATATTTTTTTATAAATTTTAAAACTTTCAACTTAAAATTTGACTTTATATTGTATATAAATTTAAATAGATCCTATTTTGATTCCATTTATGGTTCATAAAACAATAATTTGGAAGTATTTTTTACATTATAATTTTAATAATTTGTAAATTTCTTATTAAAAATATATTTACCAAGTTAAAATCCAAATTATTGTAATGTAAAAAACAAGAGGTAAAAGGCTGGAAAAATGATTGAAACAAATTTGAAATTGTATGGTATAGGATTTATAAACCTTATCTAACCACATAATACCTTATTTCTCACATTTTTATCCATTAAACCATTAAAAGTTTCATTACATTATTGAAAAAAATATGTTACACAAATTTTCAATTTTTGTAATTTATAAAAGGGGGTCACATACACTACATAATGTTACACCAATACCACTAAATTTTATCAGTAAACATATACATTTTATCATACTAGAATTCAATCTCATGTTCATTTTTTACAATTATATATATGAGGGACTCTTCCTCTAATAATATTTCCATGACCAATCTAATGTTCTCACCATGATTATTTCATAGTTACTACTATTATCTTCTAAATATTCCCATTTATAGCTACTTATATTAAACCAAATATAATTAAATATTTATTATTAATAGTCTATCATTTAATTATATTAATTTATGGTAAATTCTTTAGTCATTTACATCCTCAATGAAAAGGAAGTCAATAGTAAACATTTTTACATGTGGACACTCCCCAACATGAGGTGATATAATCTTTTTTATCATAGAAATTGATTTTTTTGTAATTATGTTTTAATGTAGAATTAATTTTTTTCATAATTAAAATTTTTATTATAAAATAATATTTTATCATATACCTTTATTTTATCCCATGTAATGGGAATTTTAATCATTAGTCGTGTGTTTCTGTAAACAACCACATCCAAAAATGATGAATTTATGTATTATCATCACCGCCCTATATGGATGATTAATGGAAATTATTTATTAATGGTAAAATATACTTCTGAAATTTGTATTATTTTTTTAGATTTATATTAAAATTATGTAAGAACATTAACCTAAATGTTAAATAATTATAACATGTTAATTTTTTTTTCTTACCCACCTAGGTGAAATATATTGTTAAATTTATATTATTAATGAATAAGGAAAATTATATAATTTCAATACAATTTAATAGAAATTTCTTTATATCATTTTTAGTTTTTATTTTTATTATTTTTTTGAAATTTTTTGTATTTAATAATATATTACAATCTGATATTTAAACACGATGATACAAGTTGTTGATTATTTATATTTTTACAAACCATAAAATTATCATTCACCAAATCAAAATCTTATCTGATGAATCAATTGAAATGAATTATTCTTGTATCATGGATACATTGTGAAGGATGAAAATTTTAGTAAATATGAATCAATTGAACCATTACAAAACAAAAATGAAAAAGTGATATGTGTTTTCGGTAATTCGATGATGAAAATAAACAAGAACTGACTTACTTATAAAAAATAAATTATTAAAAAATAATAGTATAAAGAGAAATATATATGAATAATTTTTAATAATATGTTACAATGATAGTTATGTTTATTATAAAAGATATAAGAGTGTGCTCACATAAACTATAATATGAGTTATGAGTTTTGGTGTGAAATTCATTTCCTTGAGAAGGGGTTGTTATTATAAACCATGATGTCATTAATATTCATAGATTAAAATTTAATGAAATTATATTTATATATCAATTAAAATAAAATGGTTTTAATATAAATAGAATGTTCTTTTTTTAATGTATTTTGAATCTAAATAAACCAATGTTATAAGGGATCATAAGTACTCAACTTCCTTTATTGAGTTATAATGCAAATTCATTCTCTTATTTTATAGAATATAGTATGTTTCCACCATAATATTTTATTTCATGATACTATAGTTTTATATAAATATAAAATGGAACATTTTTTCAGTTGGTCCTTCTCAATTAATTTCACCCCATTAAAAAATATATAACTATTGAAAATAAATCACACCAAATTTGATAACTAATTCAACACATTTTTAATATATTACATTAACAAATTTAATATTATTAATATTTTGAAACCAAATTATGTGTCATAACATGTGACCTTTATTATTCCCCCTCTATAGTTTAAAAAATATTGTTTTATTCATCATCATACAATATCATTTATCAAAAACTATGTTTCAAAATAATAAAAATTCTTTCATTCCCATCTATATATAATCTTTTTCCCTCCACTCAAATATTATTTTATGAAATCATTATATCTTCTTAAATAATTATTTTCAAAAAAAATAATATTTAATTGTTTTGATATTATTTAAAGTACTGAATTTTGAATCCTAATTTTATTTTTAGGGTTACATTATTGAAATTTCCTTTAAAATAATGTTTTTAAAGTTTATTGATTTTAATTCTTAATAAATTACCATTATAAGAAATGACTTTTCAAAGTGATCATAAACTCATCTTATATTTCAATGATTAAAGAATTTTCTATGAAATTTTTTTTAACAAGATTTTCATACCATGGTATTTTATTTTATAATATATAATTATTATTTTTTCTATCTATGATATATTTATGTATTTTCAATTTGATATGGTTTGTTTATGATAAATCTCTAAGGCATAGTTAAGTATAATAAATCCCTGAACGGTTTGGGTCTAATAAATCCCTAAGATGGAATGGGTTTGATAATATACAAATATGTTTTTTATAATAAATCATTTATATGTTTTATGATTTTTACACTTCTAAAATTTCATTGCAAATTTCTTATATTTCATGACATAATGAAACATATACATTCAAGGATTTTTTTAGAAAACATAATGTGTGTAAATACATGGATTTATTCTAAACATAATGGTTCTACATGAATGGATTTTTTTAACCGGCATAAATGTTGAACATACATTGAAAATTTTATAAAATATACTATTTAACTTCATGGAGGTTTTCATAATCATGCACACTAAATATTCTCTGATTTATTCACAAATAGTTGGGTGGGAATGCATAGATTTGTTCATAGACATAATGGGTGGAAATTATTGTATTTTTTACGATGTATAAGGTGTAAATGATTATATTTCTTCACTAACATAAAGGGAGAAGAAACCATTTTAAAAAAAACATGAAAGGTGATTTTAGATATTTTAACAATATCATGTTTTTATGCTTATATTTTCTTCCTTTACTATAATTCATGAATTTAGATTAGTTATTTTGTACTTCATGCACTTATTTCATGGTATATGTTTATTTATTTTATTTTATTTGGCCTTCTAAAAATTGTTACAGAAAACCCCTTTTAAACATATTATATAAAATAGGTATTTCTTCCCTTATCATGTGTTCTCATGATTTAACTCATGATGACATGTTGATATGTTTTACATTTATGAGTGGTTTAGCTCACCCCATTATTATGCTTTAAATTCATAGGTAATAAAAATTAGTATAACATTTGAAATGTATATAATGTAGTATTGTTTAGTTTTATTATATATATATTTTTTCAATATGTTTCTTATGTTAGTAATCATTAGTGACACGAAATAATTAGTTCTTGCGCATGACTAATAATTGTGATATATAATGTTTTATTAATGGTAATCTAGTAATATAAATACTGGTTCATCTAATAATTTATCAAAGAAAGGGTTAGTGATTTTTTTAGAAATATAACCAAAATTAATGGTAGTGGGTTCCTCAAAGACTGTAGAAACTATTGCATTTAGAAGACTAAGTATAAAAAGAAAGAAGAGTTGATGAAAGACTGGCCAGCAATTAACATTATGATATTTGGTATCATTTCTTTTAGTTTTTCGGAATTCACTAATAATTTCATCTATGAATATCCAATATAGATCAATATATGTGAATAAAATACATTGATCATGTTTCATTTAGTATATCTTATTGACCTTCTTGTCATCGACGACCTCATGATGAGAATAAGTATTTCATTCATGTTAATGTAGAAGTCTTATTTGTATACATGGTTGTCACATTCCAAAGAACATATAAAAGAAAAAATTTCCAATATTTGGTGTGAAACCATAAATCCTATGAGAATGTTTTTGAGAAATTATATAATAGTTGGACTTTGTGAATATAGAGTTAATTTTTGCAAGACTAGTTATATGATATATGAGAAAGTTCATGCATTATGATACCCAATACTAGTGTGAGATGAACCAACCATTATTTTCTATGTTTGACTATAGTTGAGAAACCATGATTGTGGTTATTAATCATTCATAACAGAGATTAATGCTTTAATATGATCAATAAAATTACAATGTGTTCCTTTTTTCAACTATACTTGTGTATATACGGTAGATTTTTTATTATTAAAACATTGAATAGATATATTATCAATGACCAAAAATAGTTTATAATTTATATATGGGGAACATATTATTTCCATTTATGGAATTTATAAATAAAATACATATGGGACTCCCCCTACCCACAAGGTTCCCCACCTATCATGTCTTGAATTCTAATTGATATTAAGGAAAATTTTCTCCTTCAATTGAATCTGAATTGGAAAATACATAAAAAATCATTTTGATTTAATAATTTTTATATTTTACAAATTAAAATAGTTTCTAAGGGATATAACATAAACTAATCATGTTTTTTCTTGGGTGTAATACTATGTTAATATATTGGAATATTATGAAAATAAATAGGCCATTGAGTTATTCAAAATGTCTAGAATGAGATAATAACCACTACTAAATAAAGGTAGTAATATTTGTACTAGTATTTTATTTTGTGACCAATTTTATAGTTTCCATGCTATTTATATCCATTAAAATATATTTGAATGTCATTTGAATAATGTAAATTTCAAAAATATTGCTACTATTTTGGGATTATTCAGGATCTAGATGATGAAAAATCAAGCCTCATAGTTAATCTACAACCATTAAAAATGAATTAGAAGAATAGTTGAAAAAAGTAAATCTCTCATCAAATAGATGAATGATAAATAATAATTCATAAATTTTATTATTAAAAAATATATATTGGATTAGTAATAATGATAATTCTAAATTAATGAGAAATATATTATCAGTAATGTTAGTGATGAGAGGATTCATCCATTGTAAGTATCATTAATGAACATATGTTTGTTAAAGACTCCCAATTTTATTTTAATGCCAATTTAATTGAGATTCTTGATTTTAACTTAGCATCAATTAGTAGTATATATATTGTGGTTAGTGTTGTATGACATGTTGAAAATTATTTTGACATATATGAATTATCTTACTCTACAGTTTATATTAGTGGAGGGGTGATCATGATCACGTGAAAATAATTGTATCCACCTTTTCTAATTCTATTTTAATTTAATTTTTATGCATGATATCAATGTGTCTTTTTGTTATTGTGAAAATCAGTTTTCAAATTTATTGTAAAATTGTATCATCTAAAATATATTTTCATCTCTTGTTTTCTGATCAAGATGATACGTAAAATCTAGTTGATATTCATAAATGTTATTATCTACATTATCATATTTTTTAGCAATTGTCATATTAGAAAAAAAATGCTAGAGTAAGATGTTTTGTCACTCTATATTTTTTTCAGATTTCAATCAAAATTACACATTTATTGTTTTTTTATTATATGTTTGAGTGTGTACATTTTCATCTAGTGTTTTTATATATAATTTTTATGGCTTTTATTTTTATCATACACCATTTAGTTACTAGTGAATAATATAGGATTTTATTTCCTAAATAATTTAATCTTATATACTTTAGTTGGAAATGATGAATTTTTCATTTCACCTGATTAATTATCAAATTCATCAGTTCTTAATTGACATATTCATTCTATGAATAATTCACTAGACTAGGATTCTTTCTAACTATTATATCAATTTTTAAAATAAATTTTCATATTTCATTTATATATTTTATTCTAAATATCTAGTCAAGAATATATTCAATTTTATTTTTTCATTCCTTTCCTACGTCACCAAATATACCACTTTCTGTTATTATTTCCCTCCTTACAATATTTTACATTTGTTATTACACCTTATTTTCACCATCACTACCTCTAATTTTCCATTCACTATTTTTTTATGTTATTTGTTTTCCTTTTTTTGTCACCCACCTAATCCATTCCTTCATTTTCACCCCTACATACCGTAGTACATGTATCTAATAGTTATTAGAAATTATGAAATTTGAGGATGTTAATGACCACTACATTCACATAGTTAGTATTAATAAAATTAATGATAATATGGGATACGTAATTATATTTTGAAAAGGGAGGCATACATGCGTTATATCTAATGATCCAATTAAATTATGGTGGATAAACTAATAAACTACCTTAAATTCCATGTATTCATAACGAATGATGTTTTTTGAGTATAATGGAAGTGATTTAGAACAAATCATTGAGATTAAATATTAAACATTTATTATCCCTTCACTATAACCATGTATTGATATGAAATATTTTTTGTTTCATTATTTATCTTCATATACACTTAGGGGTACAATAATATTTTTTTCATTCAAACTATAAATATAAACCTTTTCATTTTGAAGAAAAAAATTCTATTCCCCCTCTCACCATGGGAGTGTTAGCCTTCCCATGATTGGTGTATGGTGGATGACTTTCACATTATCCTTTCTATCTACCCTTATATCATTAGGAAAAGAGTCTAAAAATATAACACATATCTATTTTAGTGAAACCTCATTTTTTTTATAGAGACATGATGACTTTTTTAGTCCTTTTTTAATTCATTCTCTACCCCCACACTCAGTACGAACCTTTTCTATTCAAATTTTAATTTGAGTATCAATAGAAAAAATGATTTCCTTTTAAATTTTGAATCCTTTAATATCTAATTTTGTAACATGTATTATATTTATGAATAATATTCTATATATTTTTATGACCTCCTCACATGAAATATAAGTCCTTTAGTGTCCATAATTTTATTATTTACATTATTAAATGATGCATTAATATATAATTCATATTTTTTCCACTTCCAAAACCTCATTATACACTATATTGATGTTAAAACCCATAAATGAATCATATTCATCCCTAATTCCTATTTAGAACTTTCCATCATATGATATAAAATAACATAATTATCTCTTTTGATTTATATTATCACACCCCCTCCCATCCCTAAAAATTATTTTGGAATCTACATCTCTTTGTTTTCTATGACAAATGGTTGCTAGATTGGCCCATTTACATCATCAAATCATCATTCACATTTAGATTCTCAATTTTACCTTCCTTACCAGCATAAAATATCAGTCCAACTAATGTTGATAATTCCATTTAAATATAATTTTTAGACGTTGCATAATTGTATATATTTCTTAATCTTGATAGATGTTCTTAATTTACATCTTTCACAAATGAATGATGAGTGAATACGATTCAATCATTAATCTCATAATAAAATTCTTATAAATTCATGATATTCATTCCATCTATTTATTTATTATGTTCCATGGAAAACATATTCGATAGAGTAATTTCAAATAGATATATATCACTATGATGAAATATTTATATTTAGTTAACATACATATAGTAAGAGTAGAAATAGAAGGCTTCTGACTCATAGATTTTATGTTATTTACAAATGTAAAAATCATTAATGTTGTTTTATATGTTATCCAATGGGGGTTTCAAAATATAAACTATAACATAAATACATATAATGGTGTGATTGCATACTAGAAGGGTTTGGAGATCTGTAACCATTAAATGACTAATGAGGTTACATAACATATGAAAAGTTGAGGTATTTTCGAATGTGTGTTTTAATCCCATAGGATAAATCCATATCATTGTTGTCCAAGGGTCTCAATTCAGGGATTAATTAATGGAACATATATAATGGAATAAATGGAATAACATAACAATGCACAATCCCTATGACCATTCTAGATCTAGATATTAATCTAAATAGATTATATTCATTATTTTTTAGTAATCAAGTAACATAACAATATCTTAATGACGGTGTCCCCATTTTATCGATGAATATATCAAAAAAATAAATGAAATTAATACTAATATTAAATAAAGAAAACAAGGTATTCATTTTAATGAAGAATACTTTGAGATATTTGTATTTGAGATTAGGTGTAAAGAGAACCCTATAGAAAATACAAGTAAATTCATAGATAACACAAAATCAAGGATGGTTGGAAGATTCTTCAAGATGGTGACTAGTGAAAATAAATATTTCAGTCCATCAAAAGGTATTAAAATGCATTGACTATATTGTAAAATATGTTTTGAATGAAAATCCCAATGGAGGAGATTTATGTGAGCATTTAGTTTTTTGATTCATGTTCTGTTTTTATTATAAATATATTTGATAATAAGATTTTATGTTATTGGAGATTATTTGTTATTTATTGTAGTTAAGATCTAATAAATGAAAAATGTTAATGTTTATATTTTATGGATAATGGAATTGGAGTTTTTATCTACATAAGTAAATGGAAATAAATATTAATGTGGTGTCCTGAAAAAAAATATGATTATTATAACATACCCCATTTTAATTAAATTTTCTATGAAATGAAATATTTTAAATATTTCAATATAATTTGAAGTGATGGTGGGTGAATATTTTGTAAAATATTTGATTTTTAGAGTTAAAATCTAGTAAAATAGAGAGATGAATCAAATATGTGTTAGAGCGACCATACATCATCATCTGGTGATTTAATAATAAAATAAGTTTTATAAAAAACATGGATGAAGGGTTTGAATTATTTATTATGACTGTAGTTTTTCAATGTCACCCTATGTACTGTAGAAATGATTCATGATTGATGAACTAAAAGATTAAAAATTATAAGCCTTATAAAATCCTATGACTTGGAAAGATTTTATAACTTAAAGGCAGATTATTTGAATCAATCATTTTTTATTAAAAGATTAGATCATATGAATTCTTATTTATGAATTTTAATAAGAGTGGATGACATTAAAATGGGGTATAAATATCACAATGGCATGGAGAATTTTTCATAGAGGATATGATATGAATTTAAATACAATTCATGTCATTACCATAATACTTCATCAAAATACATTATGGAACCAATAATATGAAATGACTACCATATTATATATTTAAGAAATGAAAATTTCATCTGTATATGACATTGATTTATTTAATTTATCTAATATATGTATTCAACAATCATATGTCAAAATTATTTGAGTGCATCTCAAAAGTTTAGGTTTTATAGAATATATGTAGTTAAACTAATATAATATTGTGTCCCCAAAAAGTTATAAGATATGAAATTATTAATGTGGTCATGATGTGTCCTTTTGGTGATAAAAATAGATTTTTCATTAGAAATAATATTTTTTTAATTGAAAAATTTTTGAATGCTGTAAGAAGAAAGATGAGATACATAAGGTAAACATATAAATTCTAATGACTTTGTAATTGTACAGTATACCTATATAAAGTTAACCAATATAATGGTATTATTTTCAATGGTTTTTGAATTTTAATATCAATGTTTATATGATTTAAATAAAATTAAACCTCACCTATTTAAGGGTAAAATTATGTTACCATAGTATAAATAAAGGTATAGTTGTTCATAGTTACAGTTCGTTTACAAAATCTATTTTGATTGATGAGTTTAGTAATAGTATAATGTAATAATTATTAAATAATTATCCAAAAATCATGTATCCTTCATTATTAATTATCTATGATGATGTTTTTGATTGTCAGGATATCAAAGACTTATATAAGTTCATAAATATAATCTAAACATAAAATTAAATTAAATGGTTTATTCCTATTTTTATTGAAAATGAATATGTTTTTGGAAAGAAGATTCACATTGTATTTAGTTATTTTGTCTTTTTTAATAGTATAAATTTTGGATATTAAATATAAAGAAGGTGAAATGTATTAAATATTGTTTACATACTAAAACATCTATTTTTTCATGTCATGTTGTTGTTACTCTCACATCACAAAATAAGAATCCCAAAATGTAGATAAAATAATGTGTTTTATATTTATATAGTTGGGGAGAAAATGTAATATATCTTTTCAGTATATGATAAATAGGATGATTCTAATAATAATTTGTTTAAAATATAATGTTATTCATTAATTTTTGGTGAATTAATTAATTTTATATTGGTAATGCCATTAATATGGACAAATAAGTTCTAGGAATAATGTGGTATCCAATAAGGGGATATTCTATAATTTTTCATTTTGATGCAATAGATAATTTCAACTTAATATTCCATTATATGATATATTTTATGATCGAAAAAATTTAGTAATCTTAAATAATTCAAATGTCAATAATAATATCAAATAAAACTATATACAAGAATAAGAAGGAACAATTATTATGTGTGTGGTAAAAACTAGAAAGCATAAGGGATCGGATATATTTTATAAAATTAGGGACTCTTGAGAATTAAAAATATGTTATTCTAATTCATCTTCTAGAAAGATATATATAGATGTTTAACCTATATTTAAGAGAATCAACATTCTAGGATTCACAGAATGAAAATAAGAAGATGTTAAGTGTTCCAAATTGCACAATAGATTAGAAATAATAAGAAAATAGATATTCCTATGAAGCCTACATTATTTTATATAATGATATAAATTTCAATTAATAGTAGTGTAGAGGCAATCCTAATATGAAATTAATGATATTTTTTGTATGAATTTTAGTATTCACGAAATGGTTGATATTTCTTGTTTGTATGTTTATGTGAAGATGTACACAGTTGAGCTATATACAAGGATTGTGATTCTTGAAGAATATCTTGTAGACTTATTAGAATTAATTGGACCTCTATTTAGTATAAAGATATTCATCTTGTTGATCTAAATGTATACTATGTATATCTCAGGATAAAATTCCACATATGGGATGAAGGGAACAAGTTTATATACATGTTATGAACCTATAAAACCTATGCCTCCCACAGTATGTACAATTATCAAAGCGTTCCTATTTGGAAAAATGATATTTTTTTTGAGGAGTTTTTTTGAAAGGTGAATGAATTTTCATAATCTTAGAGTAGAAATATATGAGTTATATTAAATGAAAATTTTAAACAAAAATTGATTATTTTTATAAACCGTGATTAGGGTAAATAATAAATAATTGTGAGGGGTATTTCATTTAGATGAACCATGAAATATTATTATGTTCTATTTATATTCATTACATTCATAAATGTGATTTATGGTTTTATTACAATAATAAATATATTTATATTCTAAAACCTTAGACAAATAATATATTCTAATTGTAGGTTACATATTTCTAGTGGGGTTGGAATTCAAGAATCCAAGGTGTCGACACTAGTCCAATTGTCCATTTCAACTAGTTCATCATTCTCTAGTGATAATTCTTATATCATTAGATTCTTGATAATTTAGTTATTTATTTTACAAATTACTTCATTCATATCACCAACTAATTATTTAATAATTAAATAGTTATGTTTGACCTCCTCAAATAATAAAATATCCATGGACATCAATTTTTGGCCTAAAATCATTATTTTACCAAATATACATATATTCATGGATAATAAATTATTAAATTTCATGATATTCAAATTCATTGATTCTTCTATCATATAGTATAAACTCATATTAATATATATACATGGATTTACCATTTATATTGGTTTTATAGACACCTAAATAAGTAGTGAATTACTTTCCTTTACATTTTAGTGAAATTTATCAACTCTAAAAAATGATGTTTTAGCATTAAAGTGTTGTCACAAATTATTCAATGAAATGATGTTTTGGTCACATATTCTACAAACCTCTTCCAAACAAACAAAATATGATATGATTGTGTTGACATAATAAAATTATGTTCATAAAATTCTATTAATCAATAATACATATAATATTATAGATATATATCTCCATCAATTACTTCTATTTTTACTTCAAAAAATTAAAAATTGTTTAATATATATGCTTTATGACACTTAAGTGTATTTCAATGGAAATTAAAATTAAAATAATTTATTCCCGAATGATATAACTGTTTTTAGGAAAACATCAATGTTTTTCAACGATATTTTTAACATCATGTTCCATCTTTCTTGAAGAAATTTTTATTATAAATCATATAATATAACCATTTATGAAGGATTAAATATATCGTTAAAATTTACTTCCCCTAAATTCCCAATTGTGAATTTTGAATTTTCATTTTTTGTTAAAATATATTTAATAACATTAGTGTTCATAAGAGTCAATTTTTACATCTTCTTTGAGCTAGACACTTTATTATATTAGAAATACTCACCAAATTATTTGATGGATGTTTTCTAATCCTATAAATTATATTTGAAATGTGTTTTTATCATGAGGATAACTTTATCAAATCCTATTTTCTCCCCTTTTATTAAAAATAGTGTATTTATAAAAATCTTATACAATTTTATCTTTTTTTATAGTTCTAAAATTAAGAAATGTGAGTCAATTTATGTAATCAGCATCCTTGATGTGTTGCTCATCTTAAATTATATATTTCATCTTTAAAACCTTGTGTTGAATCTTTATTTCTTTCAGGATCACAGGGTTTTAATCAATAAAATCCTTAATTTTAACTTTAAATATTCAGTTTGTATTTATTTTTAGTTTAATACTCATCACTACATAAGGATAAGATATTTTTTTATCATTATCAATCTATAAGTTATTGTTTTATATGAATTTTTCTTATTTAAAATATTTATTTTAATATTTACTTCAATATTACTTTTCAAGCATCCAAAAAATTCTCTTAAATTTAGATAACATTTTCTTCCCATTAAAATAAATGTTTTCTTCACTTATTTTCTTCTATAAAATTGGTTTTCATTTCATATAGGCTTCAAGAACCATATTTTCCTCCTTGGTATCAAACATTACAGTTTCCAAATATAAAAAAAATTAATGTCTTATAATGGTAGTTTAGCAATCTATTTAATATCCATTTTTTAAAATAATTAGAAACATGATACATTACGTTCTCAATACCTCAATTATATTGATTATCTTCTTTAGAATCGGCAGAGAAAATATATTTATAATAGATTATTTTAATATTATTCATTGAAATAAATGATATCTCTTTCCCCTCCATGAGATTTTTTTAAAATAGGATCCCTTAAAATTTATAAATATATAATAATTTATATATATCATCAATATAAAATTGATTCTTTAATAATTAATCCTACAATGTCACTTTCTCTTCATATTTATCAAGAATTCTAATCAGTAACTATTACATAATGGTATAATATTACAATATTTCTCTAAGATCCCAAAATTTTTAATTAATGTTAGAAAAACTATTAAAAAATCATCAATATACTAATAACCATCCATACTTTTATATTGAAATTTTTTTCACTAGAATTGGATCACAGATTCCTTCCCTATAACATTTCATTCAGAAATATTATCATATTTATTTTAAAATTGAAACGAAATTTTGAGTCATGTAATGGGGCATACATATTATCTAATGAGGAAATCAAATTTGTATTCTATAAAATTATATCCAAATTATAATTTCATTTAATCAAATTGTATCATATGATTATATTTTTCAACTAGAGTAAAATGTATAGTTTCATTATTAACAACCTATATGAAATGTAAAAGTAGATAAAGAATAATCACATTCATACATCTATGATTATAATTTCTATAAATTTTAATATACTATTATATATTATATTATTATGATTCTATCAAATATCAAATCATTATAGGATCATTAAACAGAATCCATAATTTATCTAATACTATTTGAATCTCCCATAAGAAAATAAGAGTAATACTATGAATGGTGATGAATTGATATTAAAATGTCTTAAAATTTCCCTATAAAATATATATTAATGTATGTTCAATGATGAGATCCCAAATATATTTAAGCCTATAACTCAACAATAAGTGGGAGAAAATAGGAACATTATATAGTCTATTTTTTACACTATTTTCTATAAACATGTATAACTATAAACTCTCAATGACTAGTATGATTTCAAGAAAAACAAATCCACTAATATTTAAATTTGAATATATATTGGGAATGAATATTCTCTAACCATAATATTTTCCCCAATGACTGGTTTCTCATGATAATTCATTAAAATGGATCTCTCTAGTTTTTAACGGTGTAGAATGCAAAATTAAAATGATATTTAATGAAATTTATGATGCGTCTACATCATTGAAAAAATATTCTCTTGATCTTTCAGAAAATCCAAATTGAATTGAAGCACACTAATTCAATAACATTAATGTAAAAAAATTAGTATACTATATGAGTTTATTTTTATCACCTACTTGATGACAAATTTCTTTATAGTCTATCATCTTTGATTGAATCCTAACATGTTGAAAAATGATGAAAATATATATTCCATGATAAAATAACCAAAATATAGTCTCACAAGTAATTTTATCTTGATTCATATATTGTCATAGTGTATTTTGTTTTTTGTATCATGAATTATAAAATATTATCATCATATTAAAATCATATATAAACTAAGAAAAACAAGTTAATCATTAATGAAAACAAAAAAGATCTTATATGATAAAATAAGTTTCAAGTTACATATATGTACATTGAAATTTAATATTATATAAATTTTGGAACATCATATTTAATATTTTGTATTCTCAATGTGATATTAAGTATCCTTTTGAAATATGTTGTTTTCATTATTTGAAGGAATAATACTACAACATTTATCAAATATTATCTAATTATAAATTATTAAAATTTATTCTTAAAACATTTTTATATTATTTACAAATCATTTTGAAATACATTATTACACCATAATTCCAGAAAAATAAATTCAACACTATTTTAGGTGACTCTCAAATTATGTTGATAAAAAATATCATAATCATTCATTAATTTCATGGAATCATTAATCACTTAGTTTAATTACTTTTAAATCCAGTAATGACATAAAATTATTGAATATTCTAAAATACGATGATCTCCGAACCACATAATTTGATGAAGCTCTTTTTAGAGAATGGATATAACACCCTATAATTTTAATAATTATTATTTCTTCAATTAAAATTTATCATTTTTGTATTTTAATAAGGGATATTTCTAGATTGGGTAACATGTAACATAAAATTTAAATGAAACATGAAAAAGAAGGAAAATATTATTATTTACATGATTGGTATAATCAAATTGTTAGTTTGGAGGGAATAAATTGCATTAACATAATTATTATAAAATACGAGATGCATAAATGCATAAAATTAATTCATTTGTGTACAAAACTTTTAAAATAAAAACCTGTTTTAATAAAGGGAATCTGTTTATGAAAATGTCATTTTGAATGAAAAAAATGTTTTACCTTAACAAATTAATCAAATATCCTTTGGTGAATAATTATAATTATATATGTATAATATATTCATTAGTTGGTTAATATTCATCTTCTAAATAGTAGAAAAATAGTCATTAACATCAGATTCTAAACATGAATTCTTGGAGACTAACATTGAATGACATCCCTCACCTAATTAAATGTTGTTTATTTAGTAATTAACGTTAAAAGGCCAATTTTATTATCGATTTAAAAAAACAGATGATTATATATTTATTGAAGACCTTAAATTTCATTTATTTAATGGATGAATATTTAAAGTATCTTTTGGATTATGTTTTTCAAATAACTAATGTCAAATATGATACCCAGGTTATATCTATTTTCCCTATATTCTATTTGAATGGTCGTGGAGCGAAATAATACTTACAAATAAAATTATGGTTGTAAGATGGTGAACATTATATAACTTTTAAAATGAATTTTTTCTCATATAGTAACTATTGATGTCAATAATTCAAATAATAGACATTAAAAATCATTAAAAGTTGTAGCTCATATCTCGAACAACGATTTAACTATTCATGTTTCACAAATGGAGTTACAGAGAAAATATTTCTGATATTATAATTTGAACATTAGAAGAATTTAAAGTCAATTTTTTATAAAAACATAGCTAAAAGTCACATTTTACATCATGTTTTAAAATAACCAACATTAATTATAATTTCCGTGTTTTAATACATTTCCCAATCTTCAATTTGACTATTCGTGGTTCTCAAATGGAGTTACAGATCAAATGTTATGACATTAAAATGTTGGACTTCTCTAAGAATTCACTTAGAGATGTTCAACTTTTTACATCCATAACTGTTGATTTGAGTGACTACTTCAGATCTAATTCTTCTAAAATTGGAACAAAGAAACGATATATAACATTGTTAACAATATTTAGGTCGCTTATCTGAATAACCAATTTTAAAAGTGAATTTTAATGTCAATTTATAAAAAATTAATGTTAAAATAATTCTTATGATTAATGTTTGACATACAAAACATTTGATATGTATGCCTATATTAGATGCATGAGTATAAAATTCATGTCTCTGGAAATGAGCTATAACTTGGTTCAATTTGTGGCATTAGTTTTATGGAAACCAGATGGAAAAATGAACTCACAATGATGGTTCTTGAAAAAATTTATGTTAAAAGACATTCATTAGGCCTTTTAATGTCATTTTTTAAAAATCATAACAAAATGTTCCTTGGATATCCATTAATGATGATTTTATAAAAATGAAATGTTAAAATTCAAAATCATGAAATTATTTTTACATATGTTATATATATATGACATTAAATGAATAATTTAATATACATGGGGTTGTTTATCTTTTCCCTCAAGGAATTTTTAATCTTTTATAATCCTATATAAAATTTAATACAACACAATTGTAAATATTTTCATTACTATATATAAAAATAAAAACCAATTATTTCATCATTTTTGGATACTATGGTTCAATAAAATTTTCAAATCGTCTTGAATTGATGATTTAAGCAAGGTATCTATTATAGTCAATTACATTCTCTATAATTATTATTTTCATTCCTAATGATTTTGATAATTTTCCAAATATTAATAAATTATTCATATGATTAAATTATGAATATAATATATCTGGATGATATTTAACAAACAGAATGGAAAATTTTATTATCGATCACTGGTTTCATTGTCATATTTAATCTACTATAAAATAAATCTAAATAATAATAAAAACATAACAATCTGAAGAAAAAATACTAAAATAATTTATATATGTTTAAAGCTAGAGGTTTGTTTTTTCATTTGGTGATTGTAAATATCATTCATGCTTCTCATGTTTTTATTGAAACAACTTGTATCTATAAGAATATCTAAAATACTAACTTATGATGGCCTTTAATTTTGATCCATAATTCCATTTTACCTCCATGAATTTTAAAATCAATGATTAAAAAATAATCTAAAATATGATAATTAATTTTATTGAAATTTATTTAAAAATTTCATGAAATATAATTAACTTTTATTATTTGAGAAAATGAAGTCAATAATGGATTTTGACAGCAATTATTTACAAAATTAACAAAAAATATGACATTTAACGTCCTTTATATAATTAGTCGACATTTAAAACAGTATTTAATCATATAGTTGACTTATTTGTTTTTCAAAAAGCCAGTGTCGTATGGTAAAATCATAATTTTTGACATCAGTTCATCAAATCCAAATTCGAAAGTTCCTTTTTATTCATCTTTACCTTAGACAATGGTTAACAACTGAAAATGAAATTTTAAAAAACCAATATTAATGAACTTCTATATACTTTTTTATTTTCATTATATTCAATATTTTATAATAAATATAATATTAATCTTAAAAGAATATTTTCTAAATAAGATATTTTCTATGATTTTTAAAGTTTATTTTAATACTGATTTTTGAAAAATTCGTAAACAATTTTGAAAAAATGAATTTTATTTTGGATATAATCATTTCATTATTATCATAGTGGTCATTTTTGAGAATTTATAAGATGAGAAATGTGTTGATGAATACTGGAAACTACTCATTTTTCTTAATAATTTTAAAATATTTTACAGAATTTAAGAATATTACAATTAATTTAATATGGTTTTAAAGATAATTATTGTTAACAATATATATATTAATCCTATTTTGGTCACTTGAAACATGTTTATATTTATTTTTGAAATAAATTTATTTTAAGCATTCGATCATTTTTCTCTTTGAAAACATGCATTATCTTTAATAATATTCTGCTAATTTGTATGTGAATGGAATTTTGAAAAATGTATAGCATTTTAAGAATCATAATAATTCATATTATATAATATTATTGACATAATTTTCTACCATAATTAATTGTAATAAATGTAAAAATTATTTAGAGCAGTTAATGTAAAAATTAGTTTATCGAAACGTTAATAAAAAAAGATATGGGTTATTAATGACTCAAAATGTGACCAACACCAATTTATGGAAACATTTCGGTCTTATTGATATTATGTTTGAAAATGGACAACTATTTGATGACTTTTTTGCGTGAAAAACATGGTTACACTATTTTATATTAAAAGATTACAAGTGTCCCACTATCCTCATATAAAAAGGGCCCCCTATCGTATCCAATTTGCACTTCCAAACCCCATTGGTTTATCCATCCTCTTACAAATTAACTTCCATAATTCTATTATATAAAACTATAATAACTATAGGGGTTATATTTTCAAATGAATAATCTTTTTGGTGAAAAAGAAATGATATTGTAGAAAAAATGTAATGTTCATATTAAATCATTTTATATTATTTTTCCATCAACATCCTTGAAATAAAAATAATGCATGAAGATATATTAAAATATAATTATATTTAATATGATGTAGTTATTATATCAGTATAGTTTATTTATAATATATCTAGGTGGATGGATAAATAAAATTATACTCGTGATTTCTAACATTACCTCTTTATTAGACAACTCATTTTGGTTTCGCCCAAATGAATATTGGATGAAATAATCAAAACAATAATTCTTATATGTTGATAAGATTTATTTAATGAATTTTTTCAGTTTTTATTTAAATCATAAAATTGTTTTTGAAATGGGAATAGGATAGTATAAATGAAGTTATTTATAATTTAGATGAGTGGAACACTTGTAATTTTGCAAAAGATAAAGGTGTAACAATGTTTATCCCGGGACACACGGATCAAAATTGATCATTATCTATCCATGAAAATAAAATATCTACATATTAGTTGAAAATATATGTTGGAATTGTATTGTGTCGTTTTTAACTCTTTTTTTTTGTTTAACACACTACTAAACCCATTTTTACGGTAACCGTAGTAAATAATTCTTCCTATTTTTTATACATTATTGTCAAAAATTAAATAAAATTTAATAGATAATATGAATTATTCTACGTTGAAAAATAACATCCATTTTTTCCAAAAACAATTATCATTAGTGGAAATATATAATTTTAAAATAATCCTAGAGACGTGACGAATAATTAGGTTTTCAAGGGGAAAATTGTACAAATTTTTCAAACATTTTATCATAAAAAATTAATACGATGATGATTATGATGAAAAAAATTAATAATAGTTATATAATGGAAAAATTATTGCTTTAATAGCACATTAATTTTATATATGTTTTAAAATTATTTAATTTAAATTATAATTTTAATAAAAATAAGTATTTTTTAATATTCATATAAAAATAGTTATGTCTAAGTACTAAAATCATGGGTCATTATAGTTGTTATCATAGGATAGTTTATGATATAAATTTAAGTCTGTGATGAAAAAAATAATTTAGATACAATTCTATTGTAATTTATAAGGATGAGTTAATGTAAAGAAATATATCATGTAATTTTCGTAAATGATCGAGTTACTAGTTCACAAATTGTTAAATCCCTATTGGGATGATAAATATGGACAATTATTTCGAACTCAAATATTTGGGGTAATAACTCATAAATGTAACATTGATATAGAATTGATGACCATCTGGTTAAAGACACCAGACCTTCTTGCACACCAGGATTTCCACTCTCATGGGATATACTTTGGAAATTCAAATACTCATCATGAACCATCATGAAGGATTTAAATAGATGATCCAATTGAATGAAATTGTATAAAACTATGTTTTTTTACATTTTAAATACGGTATCATTATTTAGAAATCATATTAAATATTTTTTTGATCATGTGGTTACCCACTATGAATGTTGTTTCAAAAACTATTTATTTCTATTAATTAGTAGATTAAATCCAATGGAAATGTGTTAACATTGAATGTGACATATAATGTGTTAAACATAATCCAAATGGTATTTTGACTATATTTAATGATAATTTGATTAATCATTGTTTATCATGATATATTGTTAACAACATAAACCTTAAATTAAAGTGAATTCCTATTAGAGGACATGATGATACTTTAGGTATATAAAATAATGATATAATGAATATAATTTCTGATGATAAATTAATATTTTCAATTAACACAATAGAGTTGAATTATGTTTTAACACATATTATTTTAGATAATCGGTCCCATAAAACCAATATTAACTTACTAATGTTAAATAGTTTTTACTATTTTCACTATAAATTATGGTTAATAATTATTTCGACCATATTAGATACAATAAATTATTATTTTTTTCAATATATAATATGTTCTTACAAATTTTCTTCATTTAAGAGGGAAATTTTAATTTGAATGTAATCCTAAAATCACTATTGAAAAAAGGGTTTTTAATGATAAATGTTTCAAAAACATTATAAAACACTTCATTAATATCATTCATAGATTGATTCTTCATGTCCTCAAGTTACATCATCTTTTACTCTATATTATTTTTAAATATATAATATTTTATCATTTCCAAAATCACCATAAATGTTTCAATACTAATCATGATACAAGATACTCATGTATCTATCATCCAATATTGATTTTTTTTCTATCAATTATACGAAGGTAATTTTTAAATAACATAGTAATAATAATAGACTCATCTATTAAGTCTCTAATTACGATAATTTCTCAAAAAATATTACATACTCTGGTGAAAAAGAAATTAATTTTTTAATCATCATCCATCCTTACATAATCAAATTATTCTCCCAATATCTCTTATTTGAATTCTTTAACAGTAACATTTCTAACAAAAAATTATCAAGTTTATCAATGATTTATTTTTTTATTTTAAGCCTCAAAACCAATGTATCTACTTAATCAGATAGTGAATTTAATATATAATTTTCTACCCCATCAAAAAATTGCGAATTTCATTTATCATCTATTAAAAATGAGAAATTATTTATACTAGATTAAATCTAATATCGAAAGATTCAATAAATTTTAAAACTAGTTAATTGAGATTGGAAATAAACATATTATTTTTTTTAGTACAAGAAGATATTAGAGAACATATCATTCTTTAAAATCATATTTTTTTTAATAAAAATCAAGAAATTATATTTGATCAATCTCTAAAATAGAAAAATAAAAAATGTAATGAAAAAAATTTCAACAAAAAAAATCCATTCTCAATAGAGATATATTTATTCATTATTAATTATACAATAAATAAATATTGAGTTTTCCAATATCCTGACCATTCTATCCTAAAATATCCAATTCCATTGAAGAATATGAGTATAATAAATATCATGTCACAAGCTATACACATGACTTGGTAAATCCGGATTTATTGAGGTTTGTGCTAGGGATCACTATAAATATCCTACCAAATACAATCAATTTAAATCATCTATATATTTTTTATTAAATCATCTCCCTACCAAAATAAAAAAAATAGTGAAACCACAAATTATCATCCAATCATGGGTCCCGAAATAAATTATATCCCCTTAAAAAATATTAAAATACATTCAATCAGGTTTTATCTAAAGATGATGGTATTTTAATTGTTATTTTGTATTTTATTTGATATTAGTGTGATATTATTTATGAAATTAATGATGAAATTCAAAATCAGTTACAATGAGTAAGGACAACGATTATATATCCCAATAATCTCTTATTAATTCATTATTCAAATTTACTCTATTGATGTATATTATATTAGACAAAATCATTCTCATACCCTAAACCTAGTTAATTTGTTAGAAATATAATGATGAAACCAATACTCTACCCAATACCTCTTCCTATCCTACTGAAAAATAATCTCTAATTACCCTTGGATCAACCCATGTCTCTTTATCATTGGTACTGAATAATCTTAGGGTGGTCTGTGTATAAAAATTAATATTGTAGGGAATACTAATTTAAAAATAATGGGGTAATCTTATTTACTATTGTGGAAAATAATAAATAATCTTAGAGAAACAAATATATTTAATTTATCAATTAAAACCCATATTCATTAGTGAAAATAATCTGGGATATCCTCATACCAGCCTCTATTGGATTAGTGTACCATAATCTGTTAATTACATCCAAATATGAATGAATGAATAAAATGGTGTAGGTCATCTCAACCAATGACAACCCATTCCACGTGTATGAAACATAATCCTTTTTAATGAGATTATATTTTTTTATTCATGTTTGTAAACATATTCCAATACCTTTAGAGATTAAAATTTTCCACATAATCCTCTAAAAATCACAAAACCATAAAAAAATTTCCCTTAAATATGTGCAAATCTAGTTCTTTATAAATTGGCACCGAATTTACTGATAAAAAGTTAAGATATCCTCCAATGGGTTTCCCATAACAATTATTATTAGATCTCATCATAACAACGATCTAAATAAACATATTCTTCATTATTATAATAATTTTTATTATTTGTTGGAGATCTATATTTTTATAAAACATATAAAATTTATTTTGAAATTTTGTTGGAATTTTTTATTTTGTGGGTTTTTAATTTAGATATTATTGGCTAGAAATTTAGACAAGTCAGAAATTATTATCGACTAGGGGATTTCATAATATTTCTATTTTTTAATATTTGAAATAGTCATGTCACATATTAAGAAATTTAACTCATACAATGATCCATTTACAATGTCAAACGTTTTGGTGAACTTTTATGATATTTAGAAAAATTCCTTTGATCATAGTGAAAGTAATATAATCATTGAAGATAAAAAATCAAATAAAGGCTTACTATCAATGGAATGTATTTTAATAATCGAAAAAATATATTTAATGCTACTCATCCAAAAATTTATAAATTTATCAATGAAACATAATGATGTTGTGATAAATTCTTTTGGTAGGTCCCTTAAAGACTTACAATATAAAATGTATTGTAATCAGGAACTTTTTATTTTTATCATAAGACTTAAATAAATTATGGTCATATTTTCAAGGTATGATTCATCTATTTTACCCCATAATCGACTAAAAAATATAAAATAAATTTATTAATCCATTTAATTATGGAATTTGATTATCCAAATCAATGTACAAATTTTCTAATAATTTCAAATATGAATAGAAAATTAAAAACCATGTTTTTTTCATTAGTTAATTAATCTAAAATTTTCTAATGTTTATAAAAATTAATATTTTCCTGGTTTTTCTCTACATTATATTGTAATTTGTATTGACTATTAGTTCAAAATTATATTAACAAGAGTTCTAATTACTCTATCATACTAAGATTGTTTACACCGAGTACATATAAACCATTCATCCTAAAAAATTATAGTCTTGACAAGGTTAATGTATTCATATTAGAATATTATTAAACCATTAATTCATTAATTTTTTAAACTATAAATCCCCTCAAAATTTTTAATTTTATTTACCCATTTATATTTAATGAGTTTATTTATATTTGTGAGTTAAAAAATATTTTTTTTAAATAGGAATTTTAAAAAGTCGATATCCCATTTATCCCTCCATCTTAACATCGTTAAATTGATGATCCAATTCTATTTATTCAAAATAATTCAAAATAACTTTTTATATTCTAATTTCACCTTAATTATTTGGATTAATTTTTATCTTTAAAATTTTAATACATCTTAAAAAATTTGGCTCTTATTAAATATTTCACAGCACTAATTTAAGAAAATGTCATATTTAATATATAAGAAAATAAATATATTTTCAGACATATAGAGTTCATAATAACTCAATGTTTCATTATGGTATCATCATTTCATAGTTTACTCTAGATTCAAATAACATATATTAATTTTTATGGGTTTGGATCCCTAAGATGATCAGTTTTTTAAAGTCCATTTCGGCAATAATTATGATAAAAAATAAAAAAATTCATTTTATATTTATTATTCCACAAAATTCATGCCTATAACACTTTATTTCATAGTTCTCAGAAATAAAAAAACATGAAAATGATGGATTAAATTCTCTCAGATGTCATTTTATTCTTTTAATTTCAAAAATAATATAATCTCTCAACATTGTATGGGAATTTAGTTCAATGAATGAGTGCATTAGTGCTCATTTTCTCTAATCCAGATATATTCTAAATTATTAAAAATATGTATTATCATAATTTATTTACAGAATATAAGAACTTGTTCTAAGTCACTTTTATTGTTTTTTATTCGAGGATAAAATTATATATAAATTGATAATCAAAAGTATAAAATTGTTTTGGAATCCAATGTTAGTTGTACTTATCCCCCACAGATAACATAAAATCAATTACAATGGATTCTAGTATCGATTTATGAAGGAAATATAACTACAATTTTTATGAAGTATCATGTCTAGTGTGAACATAATATACAATATTATTTTAATTATTCAATATTATAATAAGGGAATTTAGACACCTATAATTTATGTTTCAAGAAATTTCATGAAATTGCTTCAAATAATGAAAATTTTCCTTAAATAAATGCTTCGTTTAGTTTTAACTACATCAAATGGAATGTTATTAGTCACTATTTTTGGTCATTTCTACTCATAATGATGATTATATAGAACCTACATCAAATTTCAATTAAACAATAACAAATTATCTCCATGATTTTGTTATCTTCTCTGAATAATTCTATCATCGATAATTCTATCTATTTACTTATATGGTATGGAAGTTTAATAATATTTTTTACTCAACTAATCTAACAAATATTTATGCACTATGAGATCACCTTTCCCTAGACTATAAGTCTTTGTACTACTACTCTACAAAAAAAGTAGTAATATTTTCCATATATACTTATATAGAGGTACAAATCTAAGGGGGTCTTCAAAGTAGTAATGCATTCCAAAAATGTATCCACAATGACATTTATCTAGTACTTTCTATTGGGTTACACTGTATTCACCTAAATCATTCAAATATATATATTTTTCATGTTTTCACTCCCATTTATCATGAGGTGCTAAAAACCGGAGGTGTCATAGTACACTCCATATCAAGTGAATATGGTATACGTGATATTATTATAAAAATGTATTACTTCTTCACAAAAAATTCCTTATGGAACGCCAAATAGAAATAATTTGTTTCAACCATGAAAAATTTTTACAAAATATTAAATATTCAGTTCATATTTCCATTGAATCAGTATATATTGAATTAAAATCAAAATTTAATAACATATATTAGACAGCATCAGAAATAGTGGACAAAAACATGAATATAATCCCTAAGAAAAAAAATTCATAAAAAATTAATTGTTTTCAAGGAGTCATATATATCTTGAATAATCCATTAGTATGTTATTAATTTTTTAAAATTATAAAAAAACATTTTAATCAATTAAAATTATTATCAAACGAAATCCCACATTGAAGAAATTTATGGTTTTAATTATGTGTCCCTTATGTCCCCAATCCGTAGGTTTTTCAGGAAAACACATTTAATATCTCCCATGGGGATACACCCCGAAATCACATTGTCACTGTAAATCAACCATAACTAACAATCCTTCAAGCCATATAATTATGAATTTTATTTCAACTTAACTAATGTATTCACAAAAATTTATTGTACCATTATGTTACTACATAATTGAGGTCATCATCATACTAGGTTACTTGGGTGACTTTTTAAAAAATATCATTAGAGAAGGAATTGTCTATGTTTATTTTAATTGGAGGATATATAATATCAATGTGTAGTAACTAGATAAGGCAGTCTACAAAATATCTCCAAAAACACTTATAATATAGAATCTCAATGTAAATGTATTGTTAATGAAAAATCCAACACAATATTTTTGGTTTCTATTTAGAATTCATGATCAAATAACCAAGTGACTAATTCCTAATGAAAATTACTTTACTTCATAATAAATATAGATGTCATTTATTCAATGAAATTGTAATTTTCAACAAAAACTGCTGGATAATTTATTAATTTATATAGGTAATTTATATAGTATAAAATTTATATGTTCAAGATTTTTGGTGTCCATCAATACTATGGAACAATATAGCTCTTATAGCATTGTTTAATGCATCACACCATATATAAAATAGGGTTTTCCATAATCATAGAAAAACTATAGAAGGTTTCTTCATGATATCCTTGATTTTATAAAAATATAAATTAGAATTATAATAAATCATGAAAATTTTCTCCATTATTAGTTAATTAATAAATTTCAAATTAATTATTATAATATAACTTTTTAATCATCTACGAAACCTAACATATCATAAAATTTATAAAATGTTTCAATCATTGTGGTGGTATTGTCTTATAGAAGTAATTTCAACATTGAAATTATAAATCACATTTACCTTAATATATATTATGATCCACAAAACATTTCCCTTATCCAAAATAAAATGGGAATTTTCAATGTTAAAATGAAAATATTTTTAATGAAACATTGGAGAAATTTCTAAACTATCCAAATATGATTCACAAATTCTTCCATAATATATATAATTATCAAGGAATCTATCCATGTTTATCTTTATATGACATCACATATTTTAAAAAAAATAATTAATATTATATTACATAATTATACACATAATAAAATCCAAGAGTATCATATAGACTAGGGTCTTTGTGAAATTAGGTATATTAAATAACAAAATGAAATAATAATATAATAAAATTATTTAAAACTTATATAACATTTCCATAAATTTCAATTATTCTTCTAAAACATGTCATAGACACTTGGGTGCGTACATAAGAAATGGATTAGCTATAAAGAATAGTTAGGGAAAACACCAAACATAAAATATAATAAAATCATTACATGTGATCCTAATGTTGTGTCATTGTAATAAAATATCAATGAGAATTATAATCATTAACATGGAGGCATTATATAACAAGATATCCTTATGTCAACATGGATATAAATATGTGGAAAATAGTAAATGTGAAATCATAAGCATTTGTCAAGGGTAGCCTCCAACACATAATACAATAGTGGAAAAATTAAAGTAATGGACTATGATTAAACCATAATCTCATACAAGATTTTTCATGAGAATAAATCATTACCCAATTTTTTAGAGTGATATCTAAGCACACCCATAATTTACCTGTCCTATAAATGCACATCTGTGTCACATAAATCATGCAACATAAATATTCCTATCATAAATTTTATTCACAAAATACATTAATATGGATTATATACATGTGATTCATAAATAAATGAAAGATAGTTACATTTAGGTTACTCATGAGTGGAAAAAATGTTGGTTATTCACAAAAAAAGTAGTTGTAATTAAAGAAGCACATGACAATTTTGGAAGTGTTACAGGGGTATGTGATTGTTTTTGAGATATATTAATGAGAATTAAAGGTTCATATTACCATATATAAATTATTAGGGCACTAATATGGATGTGTGGAATCATATACCAAAATGATAAATAGAAATCATGGGGCATAATATAAATGTGGTTCTTGAATAAAGAGTGAAGGGACATGATAACTTATGTTGAGAGGATTATTATATATGATTAGATAGATATTCTTAAAAGTATAGAGAACCTTGAGAGGAATATATAAATATAAAGGCATAGTGATGTCTTCATTAATGGGTTTTTAGTGAGGATTAATGGAATTTTGTGTGAGTTTATTTAGAAATAATGAGGAGAATTCATTATTAGTTTCCAAACTTAGTTTTTTGAATCTATATGTCAATGTAATAAAAACAATAAGTATTCCAATGGTTTTTAAAAAATTTCTGGAAACATTCAATTGGTTTATATTATTTTAAAATTTTATGAACCAAAATAAAAAAAATACCCTTTTTCATATGGAGGTGATTCTTGTGGACATTAAATGGATTTTAAAACATTAAATATAATATAAGTTTCGAAGGTTTCATTAAGGGTTTATAAAATTAAAGAAAATATGCTCAAAATTTTTTGGTTTAGGTGTGACATATAATTTATCATGAATAACTCTTATTGAATATATTATATCTCTTTTTTGTCACTATGATGTCATAATAAATTCCATATATTTAAACCCATCTTTTTTTAAAAAAAATTGATGATCTAACGAAAATATGAAAAACTCACTATTGAATAATTTTGACTTGTTCATTTTGAAATTTAATTTTTTTTCAGAAAAATTATTTTAATATTATTATATAAAATTTTACATTAAAATTCCTATTTATAAAATCATATATTTTTTTAATAATAAATGTTTCCTGACCCATATCAAAATTACATTTTATTCTTCAAATTATAATAGAATTTCTATTTAGTAAATTTTTATTAATAATATTATTATATTAAAATATAATTTATATAAATAATTAATAAATCCAATATTATTATTTCCTTTCTTAAAATTATATATTTTATAGAAAATATATTTTCTTTTTCATAATATCATGATATAATTTTAATCAAAATAATTATTTAATTATTTCAAAATTAATATTAAATAAGGAAAAATATATTAAATATTTTATTTAAAATAAAAATACTCAAATTCAAAAATTTTGGTTGATAATAAATATCCCTTTATTATTGTAGAAAATTAAATATGTGTACGGTTTGTGATGGTGAAATTTTCAAGGCTTAGTTAAATGAACGAGATTTTTTCTATAATATGATTAGTGTAAAAATCTCCCAAAAATAGTTGCACTCATGATTTAGTTGTTGAATCTTATCATGGGGTAGATCCATGTTAAAAAATAATGATTCCATATCCAATAAAATCTCTGGTAAATGGGATTTATATCATATTATCCTACTAGTCAAGGATATTTTTTTACAATATGTGTTTATTGAAATTTATGATATGAATTAAAATATACTACTAAAATGACCACTGTAAAAATATATATTGTCAATGAATTTGATGTAAAATAGGGATTTAGATTTTACAAATCATATAAAAATTCTAATAAAACCTCATTAGTGCATGATTTCTATAATTCATTAGGTAATTATTCATTTCTTCATTAAAAAAGATATAATATCATTTTTAAAATATCATTTTATTACATTATTACCCATTTACAAATTAAACAAAAAATTTCATTTCATAAATTAAAATATATTATGGTACTTCTATTTAATCTCATATTTTTGTTCCTATGTTTCTTCCTCAAACATGTGGATTCTCCATAACACAATGACCATGAGAGTTATCTTATTTTTTAGATCCATGTGTCTATGATATATTATTTTCACTCAATTCTTCCCATATGGAATATCATTCTCCAATGGTGACGCCTATAAATTCTATACAATTTATTGGTCTAGAATTAACTTATTAAAGTGGGTTACGTGGAACAAATCATGTACATGAGATTTGTTATGTAGGATTGGTAGTTGATAGGCCACCACTCGGATGCATTTCAAGGATTTCAAATGGGTCTACGTGTCCACAACACTACATTCCATGTCATATTTTGGGTTTTACATTGTGGTAATGATAATTAATTTTTTAAATTTCTTTATTTGGGCCTAATTTCTATACCCAATTTAAATCACGGGTGTGTAGGTGGTGGTACGGTGCTTGTTTAGGGATAAGAACAATAATCATGGAGAGAAACAAAGAGTCTACATGGTTAGGAGAATCCTTGTGGGACAAGCCTCACTATTAACCAAACTGAGTAAGACATGGCTACTGTAAAAACAATATCCCTCATGGAATGAGTTTCTATTTGTAATAAGGCTATCACAAATTAAATTCACTCTTCATTTTTTTTAAATGGGCTATGACATGATTTGTAAACAGTGAGAAATTCCATGTGCACTTACTGTGGAATATTCCCCACCGCACATTGAAGGGTGCATGGTTAGAGTATGGTTAAGGAAACACTGGTGGAAAACAGTGATGCCTATTATTTTCTTCAACATTAAAATTTTGGCCTCAAAATCATAACAAATTAAAATATAATTTAATTTCCTCATCTGGTGTATATAATTATCATTGGGGTGTTCTTTTTAAACTATTTCATTGCATTTTATCTCATTTCACATTATGATCTCAGAATCTGTCACTAGAAATCTCATTGTATTGGCACCAATAATTACTATAATAATCATGTAAATTCTTAATTTTACCTTGATTTAGTTATACTTTTTATAATTTGGATAATATTTCCTATTTATAGGATTTTTTTCCTTTCATCTTTTTTATTCAAATGTGGAATGAATTAGTTAACAATACTAGACAAGAACTCTATGATATACCAATAGTAGTTGGTATATAATTTTATTACCTGGGTTGGGGATTTATTGAAATACTTTCAATTGTGAGCAACTGCTAAATTTTTTCGATGAACCTAAAATAAATTGAATAATTTAATTGTACCTTTGGAAATCTGTTAGGGGTTCCCACTAGTCCATTGAAATTTTTTGAGGTTGTCTCCCCATACTAGGCCACTAATTGTATGATCCCATGCCATTTAAAATTTATGAAAACTCAAACCGGTTGTTTGTGTGTTTGATTTCCATGTCATATTAATTGCTTGATAAATTGAATTTATTTGAAATAGCTGATTAAAATATTGTTTTTCCCTATTTTCATGTTATACAAGATGAATTTTTTAATTTATTAAAAGTGAATGGTTATATGAGTGGGAAACTCAAGAAATTTGTATGGTTTTCAATTGAAAAATGTATTGAATTCTGAATGATTATATATGAAACCATGCTTATGCAACACCATGTGTCATGAAATTGCTAGTGGATGACATGGATGAGATTCCTCCTTAGTTTTGGATCTCTGGGGATTCTCTGGGCCTTACAACCCATTGAAACCATCTTTCTTAGTCTTGTAATGGATAAGGTCTTAAAACATGTTCCTTAGACCCCAATTTAAGTCTAACTATGGTTCAATCGAGAAGATTTTTTGTCTCAATAATGATATATTGGTTCTATACACATTGGACCTTTCTCCATGTGGAGTGATGCTCATGATTATGAGGATCGTCCAATGTAAATGTGAAATGACTAATTTTAAGGAATGATCAAGGTAATTTTCACACCTCATGTTATAATTCATGGTCGTTAGTGATTTGAACATCCATGTGTATAGAATGGTCAGCGTGTTTTTTTATATTACATTACATCTGCCTTATTATAGAATTTTTACTCTTATTTGGAAGAGTGACTTGAATAGTTGTATTTTATCACCTGTTTTAGTAAATTTTTCATTATTATAGTTACATTATGTAATACCATACCAATAATATTATCCAAATTAATTTAGATTTTAATTCATAGCAAGATATTTTTATAGAACCCATTGGTGGTTTCCCACTAGGATTTTATCTCTCACCCTATCTCAGGCTGCAGTTGCATACCCAGACTTACTATATGGATACAAGTTGGGAGCGGGAAAATAACACATTATTTAATGAATGCAATTATTCCATTATTTGGAGTAGGGGAGAACAAGACCACAATTAGGCTCATGATGTAATCTAGAGATTGTTTTTTTTGTTTTTTTGTTACTTTGGGACATGTATAGTACTAGTTTAGGTATTCCTATTATGAATTTTTTTGAATCATGATAGAAAGAATAATTTTTTATATGAGATGACATATTTATTTTTTCATAAAACTATCATTTTGATGTTTATCTTATGTTCAGGTACTGTTGTTCTTCTGTTACGGAGGGTTATTGGTAAAGTGATAATTGTGTAATTTCATGATGCTTATCCAGTGTTATGATGCTAAAATTATTGACATGTATGATTTCTAATGTTTCATTACAATATGGTATGGGGGAATATCCAACTTAAAAACACACCCAAGGCCCTGACTATTAGAAGTCATCCTCTGGAATTTTTTGAGGTGTGCTTCAGTCCATGTGGCCAACCGGTCTCGAGGAACTGTATAAAGGCATCTGAGTCCAAAAATTTATAATTTGGTATAATATCTTTTTATTTCCTATTAATTTATTTTGAGATAATTAAAACGTGATTAATAAGTATTTGAGTTTTTTAATTAGATATTATTTGTATTAGATACCCCATGTATAGAAAAAAATCCAAATTTCATCGAATAAAAATTGAATTTTTTATATTAACTATTAAAATACATATGATTCCATAACATTGTGATGATAATGAAATGAGATGTGATTAATTTAGAGATTTAGGATTTTTTACCACATCTCTATTAGATGATTGTATGCATATCATGCATCATATTAGGCACTTTATTGGAATCACGTGGAATTACAAATACAATGTATTTCTTGTGTACATGATGTTGTGATATGTTCCATTATTTATATAATTTTTATTGGTATATTTTTTTACGTTAAATTGGAAAATAAGTTTAGAACATAGTGTTCCTTTTGTAAACTAAATACTTTTTTCGGATTATATTCTAGTAGACACCCTATATAAAAACATTATTCACATTGAGTCATGGACTATGATATTCATGGAATAGAACATGTTATTTTGTGGATTTGGTGAATTTCGTATTTCTATTCATGAGGATTATTGGCCATTTTGTATCAGATTTGGTGAATCTATTTCAAAATCCATTTAAAATGAAGTGTGAAATGATCATGACATAAAATGAAAATTTAACATGTGCAACAGAGAATGTCACATTGACCAGACAATTGAGAGTGAATTAGAAATTATATATAGGGAATTTTAAGATATATTATTTTATACATTCCATGATTTATGAGAATTCTATACTGTATCTCCAGATACTGGATGTTTTTTAATAGTCTTATTCATTTAACGTTTATCATTAATATTGATCCTTTTAGTGGTGTATGTTTTTCATTATAGAGACATTCCACTATAAAGTTATCTATTCGTGTTCCAATAGGGTGGACATAGCCATGATCTATAGGTGGTAGGACATGGGATACTAGAATATCGTCATATAGATCTAGCTGAGGAACAAATAGTTGTCCCAGAAATATGTGATGAGGTAAAAGTTCTATGAATTTTTTAGATACTTTATGCATATATTTTATGGAGAACCACAATTTTACTCATCTATAAGAATTAAATGGTGTGTGTTATCGTAGTAGTATCATCCCACAATTTCATGGGATTATAGTCCAATGGCATCTAACATATTTCATTATATAACTCTATAGATATCCAAGAATCTAGAGACACCATAGTAGAGGAGAGTGAAGTTCATGACATATATGTTATGGGGAGTAGTAATGAGATGGTGGGATTTATTTAAAATGGATGATATACTTCAGGATATGAGTTGATAATATTTAAAAACCATATTTTATGATATATTTTACCCTAGGGAACTATGACTTGAGATGGCCAAATACATCGTGTGGCTAGAGTAGTACCTTATGTTGGTGTTGTATTATTCTCCATGATTTACAAATATGATGTTCTTCTAACTAACATACCACGTTGATGATCTGTCGAGGGAAATATTCACTCAGGAATGTCTCTTATATACTATTCAATAATTGGTCACATTTTTAGGTTGTTTTGGATTATTGAGATTGTATATAAAGTACATATTACATAGTATGACCTAAAGGAAATTTGGTCAAATGGGAGAGTATTGTATCCCCTCAACCAAGTGGTTCATTATCTTCTTTCATGAAGCACCATTCTATTGTTTCATTCTATATTACTACAATCCAAGAGGTTAGTGCTAGTGGTGAAGTCTTCTTTAATCAACATAACAAATTCGGACATGTGACTAATAGGTGAAATCACAACCTAGTCGAGTGGTGAGAATATGGTAGGATGGTATACATATAGTGTTTTTGTAGGAATTTCACTCCATTATTGATTCATTAGGGGGTGGATCAGACACTAGGACTCAGAGCGTGGTGAACAAATATACATCAAGCTATGATTTGCACTAGTACTAATAATTGTTTCCAAATTTTGAGTAGTTGTTAATGCATAATTCTAGAACAAGTTGTACATATAAGGTAGAGTGGTATTTCTACGAGTTGTGAGGTTGATTCATAGCGCTATCGTTCAACCCATATAAAATTAGTAAAACATGAAACTAAGTATAATATTATTTTTCCATCTATAGTGGGAGGTAGAATATATATATCCTATATTCTAGTATATTCAATTTATTACATAGGTGCATCACAATGTTTTATATATGTACCTGTAGAGAAATTACATGCTATTTTTTTAAAGATTACTTAGGGAGTTATGAGAATTCACTTTTTTTATGAAAAAAACTGAGGTTGTATGACAATTCGTGGGGTTCAACCTTGAGATTGGTGGGTTTCACTTTTTCTGAACTATTTGTTTCCTCATGATGACTAGGTTGGACCTCATACTCAAGATGGACTGAGAATATTTTTATCACGGATATATTTATTTATATCATAATAGGTTTGACATCACATCACTAGTGGGTGGATTTTTTATTCACAGGGGTGAATATGATTTCCAAGGTAGCTGATTTACACCATAACATTGTGGGCTATGTGGGATGACAGCTTATAATAAATATTTATTTTTGGAAGAACATGAAGTTAATTAGGTTTATTTCCCTTTATTGGTTGATCATTTAAATGATTTTTTTACTACTATTCTTACATACCACCTCAGAAATATGTTTATTTCTATATTTGGCTAGATCAAGGAGTGAAACTGGTATCCATTCCCCATTACACGATAGCTACTATGGAGTTCTTATAGCACAAGAGGCAGCTAGAGGACTTGGAGTAATATAGTTTTATATAACCGAATACATCTTCATGGGGTACAATGGACTTTTTTTTGAAATGGGTTGTTATTTTCATCAAGTTATGCAAACATTATCATATATTGAACAACTTGTTGATTAAGAACCAAAAACCCTTACAATGGATACATGGCATTTTTTTATCATCTCTATAGATATTGGGTTTCTCAAAAAATTATTTGAGGTCGGGATTCCATTAGGTATATGTTCAACCTATATACATAACACATATACTATTTATTATAATTTATGGTCTAAAATATTATCTAGTTATGTAATTTCATCCCATGAACACATTAGTTGTTTTCATGGTGATGATCAATCGACTATTCCATCATTGTATGGATTTATTTTTTGTTGTTTTCATGGTTGATATTTTTGCGTATTTTCAAAATCATCATGACCCTGAAAAATATAGTGAGATCATTATGGATACACTGAGAGGGAATATCATATACACTAATATCAAAATATTTTAACACATTATGGATATTATTCCAAACATGGTAACATTATATCAATGACACAAGTATCTGTTGACCTGTAGAAGGTGGGAGTCATTGTTTCTAAGTGTCATCCTTATAAAATCTATGAAATTATGAGTTTCATGGGGATAACCATATATAAAATGCTTTTTATATAACCCATATCTCACTTAGAATCACTCTTGATTGTAATGAATACTAATGTTGTGATGTTTCATTGTTAATATACCATTTATATATTCTTTCTGCAGTTGAAAGGGAGATTAACATCGACATCGGTCTGAATTCTTCTTGAGATGGGCTTGAGCTGTGATGTGTATTGTGATTCATCATGTATCGTGATTAGATATATTTTTATGTAGTGGGATTGAGAAATGGAATATTTTTAACGGTTGTTAAGGCCTCTCTAGAGGAATTACTCAATGCATGACCCGTAGTGTAAAGACCCGTAAAATTCAAGGAAATTGTTTTCTCAATTTTCTTTAGAATTTTAAAAGAATTCAATTTCTGACGGCACGTGATTCCGAGGCCCGGTGTGCCTGGAATCATTTTCCAAAGTTTTGGCTCGGGTACGTTCAGTGAACGAACGAGCGGGTTTTTATAACTTTTGAACCGGTGCTTGGAATCGAATTCTGAGTGCACCGATGGAATCGCAGCGCCGGTACTTGCTTAGAAATGCCTCTTCCGGAGTTGCGTTTTCTCGGGTGTGGTTTTTATTTTTTGGCGTTAAGTGAAGAAAATAAAATAAAGTGGTGTGACAACTTTATTTTATTTCACTTAAAACCACTTAAAGCCACTTAAATCTACTTAATCTAAGTTGAAGCGGATAGGGTGGAACCCAAAATATCCTACCCTCTAGGTAGGATATTTGTGAGGCGGGGCCCGCACGAGCCCCACCGTTTCTTTTCCCCTAAGTAACGCACCCGCGAAAAACTCCTCTTTAATGAAAGTCAACTGGTGCATTTTCTAAAACTCTTAAAGGGTCCTATTAAAAGGACAGTTAAGTCGTTACCATTAATTCACCGAATTAATGGTTCATTTCATAACATGTTTTCAAACTATTGTCATAATAATAAAATAAGACCAACACAGTTTCTTCTTGGCTGCGGTTTGTGGAGAGGATTTGGAGAAACTGTATCTTCATCCTCCTTCGCGAAGACTGCGAAGAACGCGAAGAACGCGAAGAACGCCGGCCTTCGATGAAAGGTGACAAAGAATGCCAAACCCTCAGAGATCGAAGACGTGACGCCGTGTACCACAACGCCGACGATTCTCCTCCCCTGATGTTCTTCTGCGGCGATCCTTCCCCACGACAATCTTCGATCAACACCAATTGAGGTAGGGAATATGAATCTTTTTAATTTCCTTTGACGATTTTATCCTTAAACTGGATTTAATTCATGAAATTAAATCTATGTGTTTTCTTTAACCCTCGAAGATCGTCGACGCGACGCCGTATACTGCGACGACGTGACGCCCTTCCGCGTTGCGATGATCCTCTTCTTCCACGACGGTCAATTCCCGCGAAGAACTCTCGTTCGACGACTAATACGTGGTTGGGGTTTTATTTGAGAATAATATTATTTCCCCTGGTTTTTTCCTTCTATAACAAAGAACCCAGATCAAAGTTCAATTCTAATTTATTAAAATTGTGCCTTGTTATGTTTTCATGTGACGATTATTATTCCCAATTGCTATCACCTAACGCGGAGGGTTCGGGCCAAACAAACACAGCCTGATAACCCTCCGCAGTTTTTCGTTGATGCCTGGTTTAACGGCATTTACGAAATGGGATCAGAATGGCGATTGGAGGCCTTTGTAGCAAAGTTCGGATCCTGTGATAGACGTAGGCGCAAACCACAGGCAAAACGGACCATCGGAGCGCGGCCGGTGGTCTGAGGAAGTTCCCACCGGCGCGCCACGACGGCGCCGGCGACCGGAGGAGGCGGCCGGTAGTGGCCGACCTCTAGGAAGCGGTGGCACCCAGCGCACCGCAGGGATGACTCGCCGCGGCGGCGATCGCCGGTCTTGCGGCCGCGCGGGACCGCGGGGAAGGGAGGCGTCCTTGCGTCGCGTACCGTGACACGGAGCGGCCCCCGCGCGGGGGCCGCGACTCCTTTGGTGCGGCCGCTCGGCCAGTGCCGAGCTGCCCAGACTAGCCATCCGGGTCGCACCCATCCAGGTCGGACCCGGGTCGGGTCCACCCGGTTCGGGACGCCCCAGGGGGGGTTGGGCCAGGTCGGTCTGGGCCCAGACCCCCCGTTTTCAGACCTTTTCGGTCTTTTACCCGTATCTTGAGCTACGGGCCTCCGATCGACGTGTCGTCAGCGGTGATGCGATCCTCGGATCGAGACGGTCGTTTCGGTATATCACACTGAAGGTTTTGGAGTATTTTCGGTTTGGCCGAGTTGGTTCGTATACAAAACCAACCGGGGCATCGGAGCAGAAACGCTCATATCTTGAGCTACGAACGTCTGATTGTCGTGCCGTTGACATTGTAGGATTCCTCTAATTGAGATAGATCTTTATTCATACTCCGACTGAGGTTTGGACCCAGGTGGAGTACGGTTGGGTTGGTTTTGCCTCAAAAACCAACCGGGCCCGTGGAACGAAAAAGCCAATAACTCTCAGACCGGGCGTCTGATTGATGCGCCGTATGCGACGTTGAGTTCCTGTTGACGGTACAGATCTTTTGGATTCATCAACTCTGGACTATGTGACAGTTGATGTATCAGCCTCTTGGCTCGTGGAGCGGACCCTCCTGAACGAGCTTGCTATGTGTGGGATCCCTAGAGCTGGTTGCATCTGCGACTGCGACGACAACGATTGTACAGAGATCCTCAGTGGATTCGACGGCGACAAATAACACACTCAGCGATCCTATGTGGGTCAGTGCTACAGATCCTGTGTGGGTCCGATACTGTGTGGGTCAGCGCTCAGCGGTCCTGTGTGGGCCAGCGCCTACAGATTCTATGTGGGTCCGATCCTGTGTGGGTCTTTGCAGGGGTTAGTTACCTATTGATCCTGTGTGGGTCAGATCCTTTATGGGTCATTGCAGGGGTTAGTTACCTATCGATCCTGTGTGGGTCAGATCCTTTGTGGGTTATTGCGGGGGTTAGTACCAATCGATCCTTTGTGGGTCTGACGACTTAGGTGAATCAGTGGAAATACCTGATCATCTCTATCATCATACAAAGAAGTATACCTCTGTGAGCTGAATCCTGTTTTCTTTCCATTGTGGATTGTGTTGAGCTATCCTGTGTGGATTTACGTTTTTCTTTCATGTGTGGACTGGGTTGTACTTGGGCTCGGATGTTGGAGCCGAATGAGAATTGGTGACTTAGGTATATGTATGGGCATATACCTATGTAGTTTCGGATGTTACTTCGTGATTGTATCTTTCCTTTGTGGTTTATCCTTTATGGATTCTAGGAGACCTTCGGGGGTCTCGGAGTCACTACTGAGTAGCTTATACTCACCCCTACACGTGCTATGCCCGCAATACGTTGTGTTGGTTGAAGACGACGGACAGAGCTGATCGTGCTTGAGGCTTGCAGAGCAGGACGGTACCTGGAGGTGGACCACTGGGCGGGACGTACTCGGAGCGGTCGGCTAGACCCGAGGAGCAGTAGAGGCTATCTGTACCCACCCATCAGGTGGGATTTCCAGTGGACAGCTCGTCATTGCGGATTTACTTTTCAGTTGCTGTTTTCCCTTCCAGTTGTACTTTACTTTCAGTTTGGGTTTGTATACTGGCCCACTTACTTTCCTGACTTACTGTTGTACTCAGTTTTTACTAGTATTTTACTTCTACTTGCTTGCTCGATGGTGTTTGTTTACTTTACAAAGGCAATGCCTTCCCATTTTACCAGGATTGACGCCTTGGTTCTAGTTTCCAGCCCCTGGCCTATGGAAGGCGGGCTTGGGGTAGTCACGGCACGGGCCCCAAGGACGGGTCGTGACAAATTGGTATTAGAGGAGTTCGGTTCTACCGCAGAACTTGGGACTCTGATCTTTTTTTTATGTGAAGCAATAATGTTAAGTGTATTGGGTGTGTTAATCAGTTCAGGGAGTCCAGTGTTGGTGTGGCGGCCGACGTATCCGTACACCAGGACCCTGACTTTTGATTTCCAACTTAATGCACGAAAACATTGATTGCATGTGTGTATCATGTTTTCTTTGTGATTAATTTGTGTCAGCTCACCAGGTATACTGTTCTGACCATGGCGCACCTGTTTCCTTTTCATGATGGCCCCACGATGGCAGCCAGCTAGGGTTCCGAGATTTGTACATGACGACAGCCCGCCGAGCGACGAGGCTTCGGTATAGGGCCCTTTGACAGCTGAGCCACCGGTGGTACCTCTACCCGCCGAGCCACTGATGCTTCCATCCCCAGCCGCTGACGATGCACATCGCCTTAGTCCACTGCATGAGTTCTAGCGCCAGTGACCACCCAAGGTCTGCTGGGAGACGGACCCCCAGGCAGCCAAGGACTGGCTGGAGGCAGTGGTACGAGTTTTTTGGTTAGTGAGGACACGAGCAGACCTCATGGTGATCCTCGAAGCGAGCCTACTGCACTCGGCAGCGGGCCGATGGTGGAGCTTGATGCTCCAGGTGCATGATGAGGAATCTCTTCTCTGGACAGACATTGAGAGCCTCTTCCACTTAGAGTTCATCCCAACCACCCTCAGTGTGGTGCGCATCCAGGAGCTTCTTCAGCAGTGGCAGGGCAGCTTGACGGTCACCCAGTACTCGGCGAGATTTTCTGATCTCTCATGCTACTCAACAGACATGGTACGAGACCCGTTCTTCCAGGCCCGGACCTTTGAGCAGGGTTTGAGACACGAGATCAGGACATCGCTGATCTCCCTCAGCATTCCGACTCAGGCAGGAGTACTGGAGCGAGCCCTTTTGATCAATAGATTTCTTGCTGAGCCTTCATCAGCGCCGAGACCTATCGCGGGGAAGCATGTTGCAGAGTCTTCTGCAGCAGGTAGTCGACAGATGACTCATGGGTCCAAGAAGACCAGACCCTCAGGCAGACGACCTCAGGACACTGGCTCAGCTGTGCAGGGCACACAGCACGGAGCCAATCTTTCAAGAGGCAGGCAGTTCTACACATGCGACGGGCAGGGCCACATGGCTCGTGACTGCCCGACCCACCATGCCGAGGAGCAGCAGACGTTTGAGGGGCCACCCAGGTAGAGGCGTAGAGTTGACCATAGCGGTCCGCAGGGAGCAGGCAGATGGGGTAGAGGAGCTGGCCGAGCAGCAGGTGGTGGGCGACGCTTTGAGGCTCTACCACCACCACCAGGAGGTCCACCCCGGCCACAAGGAGCTGGCGGGCAGAGACAGGCACAGCTCCAGGCAGTGGAGGCCTATGGCCATGGCGCGCCCTAGATGATTCGAGGTACTATCTGTGTCTATTCCACCCTTGCTACAGTTTTTATAGACACAGGAGCGAGTCACTCTTTCATAGCCGCTTCCCATGTTCGGATCTTGGAGATTTTGAAAGAGCCGTTGGATCGATCCTTATGGCTAGAGACTCCTACGAGAGTAGACTCGACGATTACGCACTGGTGCCGGTAGTGTGAGATTACTCTAGGAGGTTAGAGATTTGGCTGGGATCTTCTTGTAGCAGCGTCGAGGCCTTACGACATTATCTTGGGCATGGATTGGTTATTTAACAGTCCATGATCATATCGACTGTATTAGGCGCAAAGTGAGATGTGTACGCACCGACGGGAGCAGGTTCACCTTCACTGGCGATAAGGGAGCCTTCGCAGCACAGGATGGACTTCCGCAGAGGAGAGGACAAACCATCACTCATCAGATGTCTAGCATCATCCTAGAAGCAGTTGACGTGCGGTGTCCTAGTTTTCCTACAGTGGTGGATCAGTATGCGGACGTCTTTCCCGATGACGTTCCAGGACTACCTCCTCATAGAGAGGTAGAATTTTATATTGACATGTACCCAAGGATAGCCCCGATATCGACTCCAGCATATCGGATGACACCCGCTGAGCTTCGAGATCTACGGGTACAGTTGGAGGACTTGCAGGGAAAAGGATTCATCTGACCCAGTATTTCACCCTGGGCTTCCCCGATATTGTTCTCCAAGAAGGCATACGGGAGCTTGCGACATTGTGTCGAGTATTGTCGCCTGAACCAGGTGACAGTGAGGAACAAGTATCCGCTACCGAGGATTGATGACCTCTTCGATCAGATCAAGGGAGCATGGTGGTTCTCGAAGATAGAACTCAGGTCAGGCTATCATCAGCTCAGAGTTAGGGATGAGGACGTGCAGAAGATGGCCTTCAGATGTCGGTATGGCCACTATGAGTTCTTGGTTATGCCTTTCCATGTAACCAATGTTCCGGCAGTGTTCATGGGCCTCATGAACAGGATCTTCCAGCCATACCTCGATCGATTTGGCGTGGTCTTCATCGACAACATTTTGATATACTCGACTACTGAGGAGGAGCACGCCTACCACTTGCGAGTTGTACTCGACACACTCTGAGAGCACCAGCATTATGGAAAGCTCTCGAAGTGTCAGTTCTGGATACGTGAGGTCCACTTCTTGGGACACGTCATTTCTGAGGCTGGAGTTGCGGTGGATCCCGCGAAGATCGAGGCAGTGCCAGCTTGGGATCCACCCAGGAGCGTAACGGAGGTGCAGAGTTTCTTGGGACTAGCTGGATACTATCGGAGATTTGTGCCAGACTTCTCCAGAGTTGCGACACCACTCTCAGCTCTTACGAAGAAGTGGAAACCCTTTGTGTGGTCAGACAGATGTCAGCAGAGTTTCCAGGAGCTGAGACATAGATTGACCAGCGCCCCTATCTTGAGGTTACCTGAGGAGGGAGTAGGGTACGTAGTCTACTGCGATGCATTAGGGACTGGACTCGGATGTTTCTTGATGCAGGAGCGGGCAGTGATCGCCTATGTATCATGTCAGTTGAGGCCACATGAGCAGAACTATGCTACCCATGACCAGTAGTTAGCAGCAATGGTCTTCGCTCTGAAGACATGGCGACACTATCTGATGGGTGGGAGCTTTACAGTCTTTTCTGACCATCAGAGTCTCAGGTACATCTTTTCTCAGAAGGACCTGAACCTGAGACAGCAATGATGGGTCGAGTTCCTCCAGGACTATGACTTTGAGATAGTCTATACTCCTGGGAAGGGGAACATGGTAGCCGATGCTCCCAGCAGGAGGACGGGCATTCAGCTACTTGAGGAGGCGACTAAGCAGCTAGCCGCCTTGCAGATATCCATCGTGGATATAAATGGAGTACCCTTCCTTCAGTCTCTCATAGTCACCCCTCCACTACTGCAGCGGGTCAGAGAGGCACGGCGTGTGGATGCTGGTTGTGAGACGCGGTGTGCACAGATATCCTCAGGACAGGCACCTGATGGTTTCTCCTTTGGAGCAGAGCACGACATCCTTTTCAGAGGACGTACCTTGGTACCAGTTGCTTTACGGGAGGAGGTGATGAGAGAGTTTCACACTTCTCCTTTGGTGGTACGTCCTGGAGTGGCGAAGATGTACCAGGACCTCAGACGACAGCACTGGTGGCCAGGCATGAAGAAGGTTGTGGCAGAGTTCGTTTCTCGATGCCTCACCTGCCAGCAGGTGAAGGCAGAGCATCAGGTACCCAAAGGCTTGGTACAGCCCCTGGAGGTTCCGAACTGGATGTGGGACGGGATATATATGGACTTTGTGACTGGACATCCATGCACTTCCAGAGGTCACCACTCCATTTTGGTGATTGTCAACCGATTCACCAAGTCGGCTCACTTCTTACCCATCAGAGTGCAGGGCTCAGTGGAGAGCTTGGGACATCTCTACGTTCAAGAGATTTTACGGCTTCACGGTGTGCCATCATCCATCACCTCCGATCGAGATGCTCGCTTTACTTCCCGACTTTGGAAGGGGTTTCAGGAGGCGTTCAGGACGCAGCTACGTCTAAGCACCGTCGTTCACCCTCAGACGGATGGTCAAATAGAGAGGACCATTCAGACTCTTGAGGACATTCTCTATACATGTGTCCTCGACTTTGGTCACAGCTGGGAGGACCACCTACCGTTGGTGGAGTTTGTGTACAACAACAGCTACCACTCCACCATCGGGATGGCACCATACGAGGCGTTGTACGGCCGACCTTGCAGATCTCCTTTGTGCTGGACAGACCCTGGGGAGTCAACACTTGTGGGACCAGAGATGGTCCAAGCCACGACAGAGAAGGTCCAGGTCATCCAGGAGCAGATGAGGACAAGTCAGAGCCGGCAGAAGTCTTATGCTGATAGAAGGCGGAGGCCAGTAGAGTACGAGGATGGCGACCACGTCTTCTTACGTGTCTCACCTCGATGTGGTTTACGGAGATTTGGCTGAGGCGGCAAGTTGTCTCCAAGATTCATCGGATCATTCCAGGTCCTCAGCAAGATTGGAGAGGTTGCTTATCGCCTGCCTCTACCACCTCAGTTGCACCGGGTGCACGACGTCTTCCACGTATCTCAGCTGAGGAGATACGTGCACGACCCGACGCATATCATTGACCATGTGAAGATAGACGTTGATGATGGGGTGACTTTTACGGAGGTCCTAGTGGAGATAGAGGATCGATAGTAGCGGGTCCTGCGTGGATGGTTGATTCCTCTAGTGTGCATCAGATGGCAGCACGAGAACCTCCAGGAGAGCACTTGGGAGCGGGAGGCTTAGATGCATGCTCAGTACCCACATTTGTTTCCCTGATTTATGATGTATCTTTACGGGGACGTAAAGACCTGAGGTGGGAGTGATGTAAAGACCAGTAAAATTCAAGGAAATTTTTTTTCTTAATTTTCTTTGGAATTTTACCATAACGTAGTTTCTGACGTCACGTGATTTCGAGACCTGGTGTGCGCTGAATCATTTTTTTCGAAGTTTTGGCTCGGCTACGTTCAATGAACGAACGACCGGGTTTTTCTAACTTTTGAACCAGTGCTCGGAATCTAATTCTGAGTGCACCGATGGAATCACAGCGCCGGTACATGCTTAGAAACGCCTCTTCTGGAGTTGCGTTTGCTCGGGTGTGGTTTTTAATTTTTGGTGTTAAGTGAAGAAAAGAAAATAAAGTGGTGCGACAACATTATTTTATTTCACTTAAAGCCACATAAAGCCACTTAAAAAAACTTAATCTAAGTTGAAGTGGATTGGGTGGAACCCAAAATATGCTACCCTCTAGGTAGGATATTTGTGAGGTGGGGCCAGCACGAGCCCCTCCGTTTCTTTTCCCCTAAGTAACGCAGCCGCGAAAAACTCCTCTTTAATTAAAGTCAGCAGGTGCGTTTTCTAAAACTCTTAAACGCTACCATTAAACAGACAGTTAAGTCATTACCATTAATTCACCAACTTAATGGTTCGTTTCATAACATGTTTTCAAACTGTTGGCATAATAATAAAATAAGACCAAACTTTCTTCTTGGGCGCAGTTTGTTGAGAGGATTTGGAGAAACTGTATCTTCATCCTCCTTCGCGAAGAACGCGAAGAAAGCGAAGAACCCGAAGAACGCCGACCTTCGACGAAAGGCGACGAAGAACAGTGAACCCTCAGAGATCGACGACGCGACACCGACGATTCTCCTCCCCTGACGTTCTTCTGCGGCGATCCTTCCCCACGACAATCTTCGATCAACACCGATTGAGGTAGAGAATATGGATCTTTTTAATTTCCTTTGTGGATTTTATCCTTAACATGGATTTAATTCGTGAAATTAAATCTGTGTGTTTTCTTTAACCCTCGTAGATCATCGACGCGACGTCGTATACCGCGACGACACGACGCCCTTCCGCGACGCGATGATCCTCTTCTTCCGTGATGGTCAATTCCGCGAAGAACTCTCGTTCGATGACTACTTCTAGGTAGGGGTTTTATTTTAGAATAATATTATTTCCCATGGTTGTTTCCTTCTAAAACAAAGAACCCAGATCAAAGTTCAATTTTAATTTATAAATATTGTGCCTTGTTATGTTTTCATGTGTAGATTATTATTCCCAATTGCTATCACCTAACGCGGAGGGTGCGGGCCAAACAAACTCAGCCCGACAACCCTTCGAAGTTTTTTGTTGATGCGTGGTTTAACGGCGTTTAAAAAATGGGATCGGAATGGCGATTAGAGGCCTTCACAAAATAGTTCGCATCCCCAGAGAGCCGTAGGCGCAAACCTCAGGCAAAACGGACCACCGGAGCGTGTCCGGTGGTCCGCGGAAGTTCTCGCCAGCGCGCCACGCCGGCGCCGGCGGCCGGAGGTGGCGGCCGGCAACGGCCGGCCGCCAGGAAGTGGCGGCGCTCGGAACGCCGCCGGGAAGACCCGCCGCAGCAGCGAGTGCCGGTCTCGTGGCCACGCAGGACCGCGGGGAAGGGACGCGGCCTTGCGCCGCGTCCGGTGACACCGAGCAGCCCTCGCATGGGGGCCATGACTCCTTGGGTGCGGCCGCTCGGCTAGCGCCGAGCCGCCCATACCGGCCAGCTGGGTCCCGCCTAGGTCGGGTCGGGCCGGGTCGCACCCAATGGGTTGGGTCGACCCACACCCGGGTTGGGTCGATCCGGACCCGGGTCAATTCGACCCGGTTCGGGCCGCCCTAGGGGGGGTTGGGCCGGGTCGGTCCGGGCCAAGACCCCTCGTTTCGGACCTTTTCGGTCTTTTTCCCGTATCTTAAGATACGTGCCTCCGATCGACGCACCGTCAGTGGCGATGCGATCCTTGGATCGAGATGGTCCTTTCGATATGTTGCACTCAAGGTTTCGGAGTATTTTGGGTTTGGCCGGGTTGGTTCGTATACGGAACCAACCGGGCCCTCGGAGCGGAAACGCTCATATCTTGAGCAATGAACGTTCGATTGACGTGTCGTCGACTTTGATGGATTCCTCTAAGTGAGACAGATCTTTTGGTATACTCTGCCTGAGGTTTGGACGCAGGTGGAGTACGGTCGGGATGGTTTTGCCTCAAAAACCAACCGGGCCCCTGGAACGAAAAAGCCACTAACTCTCAGACCGGGCATCCGATTGACGCGCCATCTGCGACGTTGAGTTCCTGTTGAAGATACGGAACTTTTCGATACATCAACTCTGGACTATGTGTCAGTTGATGTATCAGCCTCTTGGCTTGTGGAGCGGACCCTCCAGAATGAGCTTTCTGTGTGCGGAAACCCTAGAGCTGGCTGCGTCTGCGACTGCGACGACGACGACTGTGCAGATATCCTAAGTGGATTCGACGGCGACGATTGCAGCACTCAGCGATCCTACATGGGTCAGTGCTATAAATCTTTTGTGGGTCTGATCCTGTGTGGGTCAGCGCGAGGGTTAGTTACCTATCGATCTTGTGTGGGTCAGATCCTTTGTGGTTCATTGTGGGGGTTAGTTACCTATCGATCCTGTTTGGGTCAGATCCTTTGTGTGTCATTGCGGGGGTTAGTACCTATCAATCCTTTTTGGGTCCGACGACTTAGGTGAATCAGTGGCAGTACCTGATCATCTCTATCGTCATACAAAGAAGTATACCTGTGTGAGCTAAATCCTGTTTTCTTTCCTTTGAGGATAGTGTTGAGCTATCCTGTGTGGATTTATGTTTTTCTTTATTGTGTGGATTGGGTTGTACTTGGGCTCGGATGTTGGAGCCGAAAGAGAATTGGTGACTTAGGTATATGTATGGGCATATACCTAAGTAGTGTCGGATGTTATTTCATGATTGTATCTATCCTTTGTGGTTTATCCTTTGTGGATTCTGGGGGACCTTCGGGGGTCTCGGGGTCCCTACGGTGTAGCGTATACTCACCCCTGCACGGGCTATGCCGTCACTACATTGTGTTGGTTGCAGACGATGGATAGCGCTGATCATGGTTGAGGCTTGCGGAGCAGGACGGTACCTCGAGGTGGACCACCAGGCGGGACGTACTCGGAGTGGTCAGCTGGAACTGAGGAGCAGTGGAGCATATCTGTACCCACCCTTCAGGTGGGATTTCCAGTGAACAGCTTGGCGTTGCGGCTTTACTTTTCAGTTGTTGTTTTCCCTTCCAGTTGTACTTTACTTTCAGTGTGGGTTTGTATACATGCCCACTTACTTTCCGCACTTACTATTGTAATCAGTTTTTACTAGTATTTTACTTCTGCTTGCTTTCTATGTGGTGTTTGTTTACTTTTCAAAGGCAGTGCCTTCCCTTTTTACCGGGATTTACGCCTTGGTGATAGTCGCCATCCCCTAGCCTATGGAAGGCAGGCTTGGGGTAGTCACGGATCGGGCCCCGAGGACGGGTCGTGACACATAGTTATCCAAATTGTTTCATATATATCGTTATTGTAGAATCAATTTACATGGTGTGAATTTTTTGGAGTACACAGAACACAGAATCCTCAGGAATATGTTTACACAATGTGATCTAAATCTGAGGTAGTGATTTTGGTTTTAGTACCTATAGTAATTGGATTTCAAGCTTTCATATGTTACTAGAAAATAGAATGTAGTGGATGATGAACTGAGTAGAGTGACTCAGATACATGTATTTTAAGAAGATAGTAAAAAGTCACGTCTCATGGATTTTCTATCATAGATCCACTTTCCGGTTCAAGAAAAATCATGTTTAGAATTTTATTTCATCCATGGTTTTGGCATCATCGCAACTAGATATATTGAGGCTGTTGTAGCATTTACACTATACGTGCAATGCCCCGACCCTAGATTCCCAGAGTCTGTGCATTATTTTAATACATTGGCATGATTATAGGTAATCATGTCCCGAATGACCGACTAGTTTAGCAGTCTTGGAAAATAGATTACAAACATGTATGTTACATTGCAGTTTCTAACATACAACAGAATAAATTACTTTGATAATAGCATTGTTCCCTTAGCTTAACCCTGCATCTTCAAAATAAAACACTACTTGGGATCCTGGGAAAATGAAACATAAGAAAGGGTTGAGCTTAGATGCTCAGTAAGGATAACAATATAGAATAAACATTCATTAATAAGCATAAATATTTAAGGAAATGTAAAAAATTAAAAACAAAATCTTTTCCACCATAAACATCATCATAATATGGAAAATATGTATCAAAATAATTCCATTTAAATAATCACAAGGATTTTATAATAGTCGAATAATCACAAGTGATATCGATAGCCACCATCATAATAATGGAATGCATAATGCCAGACATTCATAACAAAATATTCAAGGCCTTGTGCCAAGAATACAAATAATATTTTTCCAAGGCCTTTTTCCAAGACAATAGTTTATCTCATGAGTCTTATCGATGAATCAAAGAGCTATAGCGGGCTCCACCCATCACATACAAAGTCCAATGCATTCCTCATATGAAATGGATTTAAAATAACATAAACATTCGTATTAAAACTATCATACAAAATGTCAATACTTTATCCATAAACCATGAATGATATAAAAATAACACATCCACATTAAAACATATCACAAAACCTTACAATACAATATGTATGTTTTATATCATTATAAATCAGCATAAAAAATTTTAAAATCTATCAAAGGATGTTGATATAGATGAAAATGATTTGTATAACTCTTTGAAAAAAATATTCCTTTTTGATAAAAACATTTTAATGTCACACAATTTTTAAAGGAAGACATTTAAAGACATTTTTTAATCAAAGTTTCCCATTCCAATTTGAATCTTTTGAAAGGAATTAACATTTTAAAACCATTCATGTCCATATAAGTAAATACTTAAAAACATTTTTAAAACATGGACATTAATAAGAATGAATTAGAAGAATAAATATTTTAACCATTTAAAATGATGATCTTGTTAAAGAGTCCCTTTAAATATTACATTTCTAAATATTTATATGAAACATGGATGTGGATGATAAAGAGGTCCTAATAGATACTCAGGTAAAAAAACCTCAGATAATGAATAGATTATTGAATTAATCCTTACCTTGTAATTTTCCTTGGTTGAGGGTAGGTTAAACTCTTATATAATGGTGATATAATTTTTATTAAATTATACAAGAACCATATGCATTAATATGATATCATATATGATCTTTTAACATTGCTTTGTTAATAATATGTTAATATTATCGTAGTTTTGGGTGTTAACTGATTCTTTTTCCTTTATATGATTTCTCATGTGAGTATTTTATGGATAGGATGTATCAAAATCATATTGAGAATGATATTAAGTTTTTAAATTTTATTTTTAATCATCTAATGAAAATTAGACTTGAATGGATACGATGGGGAATGAATCATATCGCATTCATGGTGACTGTAATCTGTACACACGCATGAGCGACAATATCATTCTTTTGATATTAAAATAATATATAATTGGATGGTATATAATATATACAGAATTATTATCATGTTATATATATTATTTAAATTAATTATACATCATTAATATACACATCCAAATAATAATGTTTTGAATAACAATTACATCACAACGTGGAGATGGTAAGTCGTACGTACACACGTATGGTGACTTGTCATTCAAAAGGTGGATAGAATAATGAATATGGTTGTAAAATATTTATAATATCATCATAGTATATAAAAGATACAGGATTGATTATTTTTAGAATGGAAACAACAATGACATATGAAGTGGAAGAAGAAAGGAACTTGAAAGAGGTGATGAAATATTTACCTCTTCTTCGCATTCTTCCTTTTGATTTGATCGAAAGGGGTCCTTATGTTGTCTTTATGAATAAAGGATGGCCTCTATAATGAATAGAAGACAGTTGAGTGGGTATTTGGGCAGGTTTTGGAACATCCAACTTGTTTTGAAGGATTTAGTTATAGAGAAGAGGGAGTTCCCTTTTATATGAGGGGTGAGGGGCACCTTAGGAAAAGCTAGAAATATTATTTTATAATAAAATCATTTTCGTTTTATAATATATCCAAATGGTTTATTTATAGGATAAGGTGGGTATGGCTTTAAAAAATATCAACCAATATATTTTAGTCAGGTTTAGGTCACCATATTAACCTTAACTTTTAAGATAAACTCTTAGTTAAATAGTTTGACATTTACCATGTCTCTTTGTATTATTAAATTATATGGTTAATAAACATACAATAAAATGTCATTTGAACCCCAATTGGTTCATTAATTCCACATATGTTATTATATATGTATTTTGGACTAAAGATAGATTTTTAGGCAAATTATATCAATTAATAATATAATATTTGTTTTAAAAACAATTTTATGTCAATGTTGACACTATATAGTATTTTTTTCTCAAAATCTATACAGCGTGATAAAATTGAGAAAAATTGATTTAGTCAACCCTAACATGTCATATTAACCTATAAAATTTGTTTTATTCATGTGAAGTCTCAAATTACATTTATTTGTGTATTTATTATATTAATTATTTTAATCTTTTATTAATAAGGTAATTACTGCATTGTTATTGTATCACAAATAAATTAAATTAAATAATTTATAAAAATTATAAATAAAATAAAATTACTTAGAAAATCATTTTATCATTCTAATAAATATTTATAGTGGAATTTATCTTATGTATAACCCTATATTAAAAATGTTTTATTTATGATAACTTGAATTTAACACTTTTAACTCTTCATCAATTTGAATAATAATAAATGTCCTAATCTAATTAAAGTGAACCTAAAGATCATATTTTATTACTAAGGTTGTTTTTGTCTAATTAGACATATCCAATAGAATTATCCCGTGTTTTATGGTAATAATAATATCATTTTTACCTTTAATTTCCTTATATACTTTTAACAGTGGTAAATAAATGTCAAAATTTACTATTCACTGAACATTATTTTTATCCTATTGAACCACAATTTACTAACTGATATCAACTATGTCTCTCAGATTTTTGAAATTCAATTCACAGAATCGGTCAAATTACGTTTTTTGTAAATTTGTAAATGCTCCTAAGATGTGGGTAAAAGACGGAAAAAAGTTCAATAAAATTTTTATATATCTAAACTTATTATAAAATGACTCCAATGAATTACATTGAAAATATATAGGTATTATGTATATATTTTAACCTCAAGTAAATTTAAATAAAATAAAGAATTATTTAAATACAAATTCAGTTTTAAACAATAACTCAGTGTTTTTCGGTATTCATCAAAAATGGAAAGTATTCATAAAAATACCAAAAATTCACCATAAGCTATTTTTGATATTCCAAATAAAAAAATTAATCCTTTTTTACCTTATTAAAACCATAGAATTTGTATTTATTAATTTAAAATTTATTCCCATTGGAAAAACCAAAAGGCATATTTTTAAGAAATAATAACTATCAGAAGATTGACACTTGTGTATGTCCATTTTCAAAGTGATGTTACATAAAATGACCAGCATTGGATTAAATGGAAAAAATATAATCTATTTTTACATAAAAACCATTAAAATTTATAATTTATCACTATAAATTATTTTGAATAAAAAAGTAGTTTTCAGTTAAAATATAGAATTTTTCACTATTCACCAAAATATGAAAGTTTCAAAAAAACACCAAAAAATTATTAAAATGAAAATATTATGTCCCGATTCTAAAGAAGAAGTTTATTTTGTAAAATTGAATATATAAAAGTTTATAATATTTAATTTAACAAATGTTCACCATTAAAAGGCGGTAAAAGTGCATTTTTTTTTTGAAAAATACTTCTTTTGTCTAAAAAATGAATTAGTTCTAACATTATGTCTAAGAAACTAAAAATATGGATTCTAAAATTATGAGGATTATATAAAGTTTATTATTTTGTTAATACTATTTATAACAGCTTTTGAACGGCTAGTTTGGAATGTCGTGTTGCGCTTGAACTTAGTGTTGCGTGTTGATCAAGTTATTGAATTACTTTGAAGAAATAACGTAATATGAAATATTGGAGTGTTATATTCATTCCTCCTTAAATAAATTTCATTCTCGCAATTTAAAATTTTTGTTTTAAAATAAAAGGTAGAAAATAGAAAATACTTTTGTGGGAAAACCCACATCAGAAATTGGGTTAATAAACTTTTTTCTTAATAAGAGGAAAATGGAAATGAAAGGGTCACCACCAAATAATGATATCGATTAAGAGAAAATTTTTGGCAATTAGAAACACATATTTGGATAAAAACATAAATATTTATAAGGAGTGATTGAGGTCATAAATCAAAAAATAATGTAAAATTAAGGGCCTCAAATCCATCAATCTATGATGATTTAAAATACCATTGGTTCAATAAAACATAAGGTATTAAGATAACACATTTTTTGTTTTATAATCCATTTAGAATAGTTTATGAATTAATTTACACATAGAATAAGAGGAAAAATTATATATATATATCTGACAAGTAGAGTTTCATACTTCAACTAATTCGTACCCAAAACTCATCTTTCACTCTAAAAGATTTGAAAAAAATATTCTTTTTATCTTAATCATATAGGGTTCCAAAAATAATGAATTTATAATTCACCTATCCGAACCTTTAAAAAAACTAGATTATAAAATCATGGGACTTCTCGTAGTCCAGTGGTAGGAGATAAATCCCAATCGCACTATGGTTGTTGGTTCGATTCCTGCAGCTTTGTCCAACACGGCAGATTGTCTCATGGTCTGCGTGTTATCCATTTTATTACAATCCAAAAATAACCTTAACAATAGTATCCAATTTGAAACATAATCCATTCAAACATTTAAATTTATTCAAAATAATTCTATCCAAACTCACAATCCAAAATTTATAAGTATGTTAAACAAAATTAAGATCTTTTTTTCCACGTAATAACATGTGAACACCTTCAACATGTATTATTTTAAATCATGGTAACACCCTAAATTACCATAAAACCTTATTGATTACATTCATTCTCCCTTATCTGTTATATAATATTGGATATATTTCTTATATCCAAAAAGTTTGAATATTCCAATAAGGATGAAATAAAAAAACAATTAATCAGATCCAAGGAATCCAAGAATATCCAATATAATTTATACATATCAACCATTTATAATTAAAAAATCACTACCTCATTATCAAGACCATATTAAGGGTTACCTTTCCTTAAAACATGTTTCTTTTAAAAAGTGTAGCTTACTATTATGTCACTTTTCATAGAACCATATATTCTCAAATCCTAAATAAAATAGTATTGTGGTAAAATTCTTATTTATCTCTATAATTCGTATTACCAGTATATTGCTGATAAAACACTCAAATGAAATAATTGTATAATAACAACATAATAACAATAGTCATTCCTATTCATTTGAGGTAGTATCATAACATGATTATTATCCAATAGCATCATTTATGGTATACTCTGATGACTAGGACATTGATTTGCGTAGCATCACAACGCCTTGCAGATGAATCATTTTACATTTGAAACCTTTTTCTTACCCTTGAAATTATGTATTTGGGGTCCCTTTTCTCAACACTTATAAACAATTCCCATTCCCTCCAAGCATTTACCTAGGTGATTCTTTCCACATTTATCATATATTGGAAAATCCTTCTTTCCCCTCTTCCCTTTATTCATCTTTCTCTCTACATTATATTTCTTCTCTTTCTTACCTTGAATGCAATAAGACTATGAAAATAGTTTACCTATATAATAAACAATTGATATTATTTCTTCACATGTTGAGAATACATGGGAGACTATTTCCCTTCTAAATGTTTTCATTATACAATGAATGATACGATCCTTCTAACTCTTTGGATCATACGTATTGTTAGAGTTCTCATTCCTTATATTGGGCGCTATTTATTTACAATGGCATACACTAGGTCAGTTTATGAATTACAATAAATAATACTAAATTTGTAAAATACCTATTGTAAATTGAACAGTTTATGGATATAATCTATAATCATAAAAAAAATATTTTCTTTGAGGAGGTATATACTCATAAATCCTTCTCAGTGATTTGTATAAAAATGAGAACTATCCAAAGCATATCCCCTAGGAGTGTCGTAACCAATAGTGCATCAAGCCCCATTGTTGTGCACCTATTCCCATTCGAGTCCAGCTCAAAGCAGTGTTTTTAGGTTCTAAACCTAGATACATTTTTTTGGATCTGCCACTACCTGCTCGTATCCAGAAAGGTATGTCTCTTCTTGGAAAACTCACCTAATCTCTATATTACCTTAATTGTATAATGTTATTCTATAATAATCCTCAAATTATATCTTGGTAATTTGATCTAATCAGAATTTATCTAAATCAAGTTTCCAAGATTATTGTTAAACCTCCTCTGATACCAACTGTAACACCCCGACCCTAGATTCCCAGAGTCGGTGCATTATTTTAATACATTAGCATGATTACAAGGAATCATGTCCCAAAAGACCGATCAGTTTATAATTAATGGAAAATAGATTACATACATGAACATTACATTAAACATTCTAACATACAACACAAAAAATCATTGATAATGTCATTGTTCCCTTAGTATAACGATACATCTCAAACATAAACCACTTCTTCGGATCCTGGGAAAATAAAACATAAGAAAGGGGTTAGCACAGATTCTCAGTAAGGAGAAAAATATATCAGAATATTTTATAAATAAGAATAAACATTTAAGGCAATGTATATAACTAAAAAAATCCTTTTCAACATAAAATTCATCATAATATGGAAAATATACATCAAAATAATGCAATTTACTTAATCCCATAGATATTTTACTAGTCAAATAATCACAAGCGATATAAATAGCCACTTTCATAATGATGGAATGTATATTGGTGGACTTTCATAACCACATAGTGAAGGCCTTGTGCCAAAAATAAAAATAATATTATTTCAAAGCCTTGTTCCAAGACACTATATTGTCTCATTAGACCTATCGATGCATTGAGGAGTTATGGCAGGCTGCACCCGTCACTTACTAATTCCTATGCATTCCTCATATGAAATGATTTAAACATAACATAAACATTCATATTAAAACTGGAATACAAAATGTCAATACTTTATCCATAAACCATGAATGATATAAACATAAATCATCAAAATTCACACATATCAAAAAACCATCAATACTGTATAGAAGTGTTGTATCATAATAAATCAAAATCAAATAAGTTATAAATCTATCAAAGGATGTTGATATAGATAAAAATGATTTATAAAACTTTTTGAGAGAAATATCCCTTTTTCCTAAAAACATTTATAAGTCACACAATTTTTAAAGTAAGACAATTAAAGACATTTTTTAGTCAAATTGTCACATACCACTTTTAATCTTTTGAACAGAATTAATATTTTAAAAACATTCATGTCTATATTAATAAATCCTTAAAACCCATTTTGAAAACTTGGACATTAATCAGAATTATTTAGAAAAATAAATATTTAAACCACATTAAATTATGACCAAGTTAAAGAGTCACTTAAAATATTCTTTTGAAAATATTTTTATGAAACATGTATGTGGATGATAAAGATGTCCCAATAGATACTCACATAAAAAAAACCTCGGATAATGAAGTGATTGTAGAATTAACCCAGACCTAGTACTTTTCTTTGGTCGAGGGAAGGTTAAATTCATATATAATGGTGAAATAATTATTATTAAATTATAAAATAATCATATACATTAATTTGATATCATATATGATCTTTTAACATTGAATTGTTAATAATATCTTACCATTATCGTCGTTTTGGGAGTTAACAGATTCGTTTTCCTTTATATGCATTATTACGTATGTATTGTTTTTTATAGATAGAATGTATCTTATTCATTTTTTGAATTATATTAAGTCTTCAAATATTATTTTTAATAATCTAATGAAAATATTTCTTGAATGGATACGATGGGGAATGAATCTCAACACGTTAGTGGAAACTGTAATTCGTACGTTCGCAGGAGCGACAGTATCATTCTTTTGATATTAAAATAATATATAATTGAATGGTGTATCATATATAAAGAATCATTATCATGTTATATTTATTGTCTACATCAATTACATTTCATTATTATACCCATCCAAATAATAATGTATTGAATAACAATTACACCACGACGTGGAGACAGTAAGTCGTACGTACGCATGTATGGTGACATGTAATTCAAAAATGGATAGAATAATGAATACGGTTGTACCATATTTATAATAACATCCTATTATATAGAATATAATGGAGTTATTATTTTCTAATGGAAACCACAAAGAATGAGTAAGGGGAAGAAGAAAGGAACTTGAAAGAGGTCATGAAATATTTACCACTTTTTCGTGTTCTTCCTTTTGATTTGATCGAAAGGGCTCCATAGATTGTCTTTATGACTAAAGTAATTGCTCTATAATGAAGGGAGGATAGTTTATAGGCTATTTGGGAAGGGTTTGGCAGATCCAAATGGAATTGATGGTGTGATATATATAGAAGGTGGAGGGCCCTTTTATTAGAGGGGTGAGGGGAACATTAAGAAAATCTAGAAATATTATTTAATAATAAAATAATTTTTGGTTTCTAATGGCTCCAAAATGATTTATTTATAGGATATGGTAGTTACGCGTTGAAAAACTCTCAACCAATTGGTTTTAGATAGTTTTAGGTACCATATTATCCTTAACATTATGATTTAACTCTTTGTTAAATAGTTTGACATTTTCCACGTCTCTTTGAATTTTTATATTATATGGTTAATAAACATAATATAAAATGACAATAGAACCCAATTGGTTCATTAATATCATTTATATTATTATATAAGTTGTTTGGCCGAACAATATATTTTTATGACTACTATATCAACTAATAATATAATATTTGTTTCAAAAAATATGTTTTTTCATTTTTGACAGTATTTGTTTTTTGTTAAAATCATAACAGCATGATTACTTCGGAAAAAAATGATTAAATAAACCCTAAAAGGTCTTATTATTCTATAAAATTAGTTTAATTCTTCATAAGTCTTAAATAACATTTATTTGGTTATTTATAATATCAATTATTTTATTCTTTTATTAATAAGGTAATTATCACATCGTCATTGTGTCATAAATAAATTTAATTATATAATGTCTGAATTTTTTTAATTATACACCATTATGTAGGAAATTTTTTTTTCTTTCTAATGAATATATCTAGTCGAATTTATCTAATTTATAACCCTATATTAAAAATGTTTTACTTATGGAAACATGAATTTTACACCTTTAACTCTTGTTTAAATTATATAAACATAAATCTCCTAATCTAATTCAAGTGGACCTAAGAGATAATATTTTATTAATAAGGATGTTTTTTGTCTAATTACAATTATCCAATATAATTATGACATGTGTTAGGGTAATAATAATATAATTTTTAACTTTAATTTCCCTATTTACTTTAAACTTTGGTAAATAAAAGTCAAAAGGTACTATTCACCATAAATATTGTTATCTTATTGGACCAAATTTTACTTACTGATATCAACTTTGTCTATAAGACTTTTGTAATTCAATTCCCAGAAGTGGTAAAATTATGTTTTATGCAAATTTGCAAATTCTCCTAGGAGGTGGGTAACAGACGGTAAAAAGTTCGATTAAATTTTTATATATTGAAATTTACTATAAAACTACACCAATAAAATACATTTAACATATATTGGTATTATGTATCTATTTTTACCTATAATAAATTTAAATAAAATAAATAATTATTTAAATAAAAATTCGTTTTAAAAAACAAATCAGTGTTTTTCACTATTCATCTAAATTTGAATGTTTTTAGAAAAATAAAAAAATTCTCCTTAAGATAATTTTGATATTCCAAATTCAAAAATGAAGTCTATTTTACCAAATTAAAAACATATAAGTTTAATTTATTAATTTTAAATTAATTCTCATTGTCAAAACCAAATGGAATATTTTTAAGAAATAATAATTATTAAAATATTAACATTTGTTTATGTCAAATTTCAACGTGAAGTTACTTCCAATGACCAGCATTAGATTAAATGGTAAAAATATAATCTATTCATACTACCAAACCATTAAAATTTATAATTTAACAATATAAATTATTTTTATTAAAAAAGTTGTTTTCTGTTAAAATATAGTATTTTCACTATTCACCCAAATATGAATGTTATCAGAAAAACACCAAAAAATTATTGAAAATAAATTATTATTTCCCAATTCTGATGAAGAAGATTATTTTGTCAAATTAAATATATAAAAGGTTCAAATATTGGATTTAACAAGGTTTCAGCTTTAAAAGGTGGTAAAAGTGCATTTTTTTTAAAAAAACAATTCTTTTATCTGATAAAAATGAATTAGTTATTACATAATGTAAAATAAGTTAAAAATATGGATTCTAAAATTATAAGGATTATATAAAGTTCAAAATTTTGTTGATACTATTCATAACCACTTTTGAACGGCTAGATTGGAAAGTCATGGTGTACTTGAACTTGGTGTTTCCTATAGTGGAAGTTATTTAATTACATTGAAGAAATAACATACTATTAAATCATGGGGTGTTACATTAATATCCTAGTCATAAAAGATATTGTGGAAGGTGAGGACCCACCTCTTGGATGGATTGTCGGAGAATATGATATCTTTCATATACATGGTCACTTCTGGGTTCTAGTTGAGATATATGAGGTTATAATAAATTGTTTTCATGACTGGGGTTAGAAATTACATCCGGATGCCACCAAGATATACAATCACATGTGTCGTCAGTACTAGTGTATAGGTATAAAATGTCAGGTTGATGGTTCTTTTATGAGATGTTACACATTTTTTTATGTGAAAGATGATCATCACTAACCCACTATACTTTTATAGTAGATTACAAATCCTTAATGGATGTGGCATAAAATATTTGATTTTTTGATATGTTTTACATTTTCTCGTATAGGTAGTGAGGTTTTGTTTGTTTTAATGGACTTTATCATGAATTATTATCATTTCCTACCAATTAAGTTGCATTTAGTATAGATGTTCTAGTATGGTTGTTTATCTATTAAATAATTTGACTTCATGGGGTTTCTCATTCTGTAGTTTCATATTGGGAAGCCCAGTTTACGTATCATTATTGGCTGATTATGAAGAGGGTGTTGGGTAAACCAATGCTTATTAGTACATTATACCACCATCATTCTGAAGTCTAATTATAGAATACAGTATTGGTTCTTGAGGATATGATATGAGAAATCATCCTCAGTTTTGGGGGCTCAAGAAAGTGTAATATTATCCTATATTATTATTCCTATAAAAATAATTAACAATATACTTGAAAGATTGAACCTTATCAGGATTTGTATGTTATTCCATGTTGAAATCCCTTGTACTGGTTATGGGTAGGTATGACAGCATTACTAGGACCACATTTTAGGAAGGATACTTATGAGTAGGTCCAATTGATCATAACAAATATGTATACTAAAATGTATCAATATAAATATTACTCTGATCTTCATAAATGATCTCAAGAGTCTGAGTTTCAGGATTAGTTATTCTTACATATCTCACTAATGATGCAATATTGACTAATTTAGAGATAGGGTAAGATTTCACATTGATATACTAGGTTGTTTGAGAATATGGGTTGATTCATTCCCAAAACATTTTCTTTGTTCATAACTCAAAGGTACCAAGCCATGCATGACTTCTTCCATGTATCTCACATGTGCTATTATCATTGATAATTTTATCATGCTTTTTAACCACATTAGCTTGAATTATGGTTAGATTAATTCATTAAATAGTATAATTACATATAATTGAAAATAGCATAGTGGTTTTCTGAGACCAGTTAATTCATTTAGTATGGGATCTGTAGAATCATAACCATTTACAGGACAACACATGGGAATGGGAGGATAACAAATGTTCTCACAGGAAAATGTTATTCTGGGGTAATTCTTAACAACCATTGGAATGAAAATACAGAGATGAATTTATTTACTGGTGGAATACTATAAAAACATATGTTATCCTATGAGGAATTGATCTTTAAATATTTAAATTGGTTTTTTATTTACTATTGTGATTACTCAATTTTATCCCTAGTGTAACAAGGGTGTATAGTTCATGATTGATTCCAAAAACCAATTCATCAATAAACATAGAAATCTCACATGGTTTGAAGAAACTATAAATAATAATCCACCTAGTTACGAAAACCATTTGAGATCAGGCCATATGGGTAATGGAGCCTTCATGGTTTGACAATTATTAAGGAAGGAGGTGCACTGATGTGTGATTGAATATATTGTTTTCAACAGTGGAATAATAATTTTTTTTCATATTTCATAAATTCGTTATATATAAACAAGTGAGGGGCCTCTCTATATAGTGAAAGGTTTGCAGTTGGCGCTTGGTTGGAAAATCGTGCGGCCCAATATTTTGGAAAAAAATGATCAATTTTGCCTAAAATGTTATAACCTATAATATAATTTCATTTCTCATTATGGTGGATAGCTTGAACATAAGAGATCATCTTTGATTATTCATCATATCATTTGATCTAGCTTCTTAGTCTTATTTGGTAATTGTAGATTCTCTATTTCCTTACATATATATCGGTAAGTACAAAAATCCTCATGTGTCATTATTCATTTGACTTGGGACCAGTTTCACTATTTTGATAAATACTAATATTCTATATTTATTTAATTTTTGTAATATTTCCATTTTTTCCTCTAATATGGACTAAATAATAAGCCAATATTGGAAGATCACTCTACAACAGCCCAATGGTACAAGGTATATCAATTTTTCCCATTGTTTGGTTTATTATAAATCCAATTTTCATTTTAAGGAGTGAAACAATTTTATGAGTTGACCCAAAAATTAATTTAATAATTATATTGAATTTTTTAGAACCTGTTAGTGATTTATAATAGTTAAATAAGATTTTTTGGAGGTTGATTCCCCAACCTATACAACATATGAGTTGTTACCTTGCCTTTTACAATTGTTCAACCCCCCAAGGGGTGTGTTTTGGTCGTTAAATAGTTAGATAATTTCATTTATAAATTGAAAATAATAATAATTATTAATTAGGATATGGTTTTAAACATTTCCATGATATACAAGATGTGTTCCTTCCTTTTTAAAATGATAATATTTATATGTGTGGTCAAACCCGGAGTATTTTAATGCTTCTGAATTGTTAAATGGAAGAAGTTATTAATGATTGAATATAATACCATCACTGTGCTACCTCATGGGCCACCAAAACAGTTGTGGAAGTCTTGTATGAGATTGGTCATTGGGTGTTGATTCTGGGGTATTAGTTGGGCCTTTCTACCACTTCTATCTATCTTTCATCGGATTGTAGTGGACATGGTATTTTGACAAGTCCAATTTACCCGAATTCAATTCTAACTGAAATTATAATGATAGGTTCTTCAGAAACAATGAGGATACCAGTGTTCTCTAGAACATGGATATGGCCCTATGTGATCTGATAAAAATGATTATATGCATATTTCATTATAAATGTGACATGATTAATATAATGGAATTACTGTGGTACCTATAATACATCAGGTTCTAAAATAAGGCTTTGGGTTATATGATATACAATTTATATGACATGGTTTTGCTGTCTATTTAAATATTAATTATTATGTGATTTTGACTCTTTTTGGAGTTATTACCTCATGGATGAAATGTATAACTTATTTGGTTACATTTTTTATTGGGAACATTACATTTAGTACTTCCTTATTTTTTTTATAATGAACTATGATTTATCATTAATTATACATGTCATAATATTTATATACAGATTTTGTGGTGGCATATTTGAATTTTATCCCACATCATATCACAGGCTGTCGTTGGGTACCTGGGGAGATTATATAGATGCCGAATTGAATTAGGGAATGTACCCACAGTTTAATGCATGGATTTGATCCCAGCATATTAGGATGAGAGTATATTAATGGGATTAGTCTTGTGATATTAATTAGAGATAGTTCTTTTTGGTGTTTTTGTTAATTTCAAACATGTATAGTTCTCATTCAAGTAAACTAATTTTATATTTTTTGAAGGCACATCTCACAACATATCAATTTTTATATAATATTACTTCTACTATTGATGTATATATTAGTATTTTGTATTTTTATCTTTTGGTCAGTCATTATTTTGTTTCTGTTATAATAGGTTTCTGGTCCAGTTGTCATATTTTCATTTCCGACTTCTTATACATTGTTATCATGCTTCCACTAATGATATGTATGATTACTATTAGTATGTTACTCACTATTAAGAAGGTAGAGACTCCCCAAGAACACACCGTAGGCCTTCATTTATTTTAATCATCCATTGGTGTTTGGGGATATGTGCTCAAGGCCATGTAGACAACTGGGCTGAGGGAACTATTCGGTGGAATCCTTTAAAGAATGTAACATTTCCTTATTCTTATAACTCATGAAATTCATCCATTATAATATAAAATTTTCTAACATTATCATTCAAATAAAACTTATATTCTCATTTAATATTGTCTGCATAGATTTTTGATTGTTTTTTAATATTTTATATGAAGATTAATGGTTGAAACCTTCTCTATATTCTCGTGCATATGATTCGGTCCCATCATCTTCTTCTCTCTATATTTATCCCCAAATGTCAATGTTTGTAACATATTCAAATATAAATCCTTATATAGTTCCACATGAATACATTAAAAGAAACTGTTGTTTTATGATAACTCCACTATGATTTAGATTTTCTCCCAACACACATAGAAATCCATTGAAAATTATAACAAAATATCTTGTAATGTTGGACTGGTCTGTTAATATTGACATTCCATATGATGATGATAAGAAGTTACAACTCTCATATCTATATACAATTCATACTAATGGATTCTCCATATCCACTACATAATCCTATTATCTCAATCATATACAAAAGGTAGTATAATACCATACAGTTTTACAAAATTTTAAATGTATATATTAGTGAGTTATTAAAGAGGGAAATATTCCTTGATATAAATAAAATACACCTTCAGGGTTTGGGGATCAATAGTATAAACATTGTGTCATTTTATTTGAGGTGTTCTTGGGTGTCCAATAGTGACACACATTGTTATATTTTTTTCCATTCCATATAAACATGGTTAATGGCCCAACATTCAAATTTAAATTTTTCATTAAATTTTTATTTTTTGGCCTACAAAGCATCGAGATACAAACACAACAATATAGCAATTTATTTTATCCCATAGGAATATATTCTCAAATATTTATACATCGTTGTGGTTCTTTGATGAGTAAAAAAGGATGGGCCATGTGCATCATCTAGATGTTCCCTCATTAATTACGGTTTTATGGGGAACATATCAAGGTTATAAACCCCAGAACTCCATATTCATAAATTTTTAACTCTTAAATATTCAATTATTTTTTTCAATTCCATTAATAATGGATCCCTTCAAATTCATGTCATCAATATAGATACATGATCTTTTCTACTCATAATATATACCGCTCTGTATTCCTTCATAAAATTTTAATCGATTTAATTATAATCGTACTTGATCAACCATAACTACCTTCATTGGAACATAATAATATCCTTTTTATGAGTATATTATTTAATAGTTTTTGATAATTTTATATGTAAAAAGTTTCTCCATAATGGTATTATTTCCACATATTCATTAAAATGATTATTTCACCCTATTCTTTGTTATTATTTCTGTATTTCTAGTCAGGTATTTTTAATTTAAGAGAGGCATATGTTGTCACTCATTCATCTTGCATGTGTATGAAAGTAGAGTCCATTTTTGGATGAATCTCAACAGATCACATACCCTTTACCATATACGGTGAATGTGAGTATAAGTTTGTTGATTATACTCTTCACCCAAACCATTTAAAAATTCTTCCCATTCATCTTCCTAAGAATACTAGAATCCTACCAAGTAAGCATCAACATTTCATTTGACAATTTTGAATTTTTCTCAAAAACCAATGATATTATATAGTTAATTCAATGAAATAATCTATTTATAACATTGTTATTTTCCTTTTATATCCATTAATTTCATTAGATTATTATGGATCCATATATATTCCATTAAATATGATAGCTTGTCTCGAGAATGTTAATTTCTCTAATAGTAATCACAATTATTATACATTTTATTCAACTTTTCATTAAAAATGATCTTAAATATAGTATTCAAATGATCATAATTTTACTCCAGTTATATATATAACTTGAGAATTATGTATATAAATACTAAAAAATTTATCATGGTAATCCATAAATTTTCTATTCAATAAAACTATAAGGATAACAAGAGAATTAGTGAGTAAAAAAATTACTATGAACATTTAGTTCTGACACCATTTATGAAAAGAATTCATTGGAATTTCCTCCTTCTTATCCATTACATTGTAAGATCCTATCCAAATACCCACTATATAAAAATATAGGACTATATATATATAATTTTATACATCGTCAATTTAGGGTAGCATATACTTGTTTTTTTCATGATCGTGTAGATCTAATGATAATCAATGAAGTGTCATGTTTATCCATCATTCATCTTAAAAAATATTACTAGTTCACACCCTATTGAGGCACAGTTGCGTATAAACCCTTTAAATACATTTTCCTCTAATTTTTCATGAAGCTCTATATTTTGGTCATTTTGAATTGTTATGGAGTCCAGGATAGTGGAAATGATATCAGTATGAGGTCAACTGAGAACCCTTTATCACATTAAGGGGGGAAACCACAATAATAATCAAGAATGACATCAAATATTACCCTTATGATGGGATTGTTATGAGGATTGATATTTTCATTAATATCAATCAGTTTATATGGATACACTTCCTGAAAATGAAATAATATCCAATATTTGGGATGTTTTTTAATGATGATTAATACTCCTTGAACATATATAGAATCAGAGTGAAATTCAGGATTGCTAGGGTGGTTTACTCTAATTATCAACTGATGATGGATATTTATATGCAATTGAAATCCCAAAATTTATTATCGTCAAAAATATGTGTCACATGACTCATGGGGAAGTTAAAACCCCAAATTTTTAAAGGAGTGGTGTTATAAAACATAAGATGAAATAATATTTCCACGTTCCTTTTTCAAAGATTCCTCTACTTATGTTTTTATATTTTGTATTTAAATAGTCTTATTAATCATAAAAAATATTAAAAAAATGTGTATAACACTAGTAAAAAACTATTTTAAATATTTTAATGGATAACTAATATACCTTCCACTAATTATTTTTTAGGATCCACCTTATTAGTTGTCTTAGAAAAATATCAATCTTGATGCCTTCAAGATTTTTGGCATTGATTATCTTTGAAAAACAATGGAAAATGGAATTTATTTTCATAATTATAATGATATATGATATTTGAAAACTATACTACTAAATGATTATTAACATGAGAATTCAATTATTCCATCACACGGGTGTGTTTTTTCCATCATATTTATCTATCTAGGTTCCCTTTCTCCTCGAACATAAATCATTTTATCATCCCCATTATCTAATTATTGGGGTAATTTTCACATACTATTGAGAAGTGTAATATGTGTAATTCTAACAACTATTATATACATCCATCACTACACCATAATTAAATTATATTATACAATGAATTTCACAATGAATCCCTTGATATTTGATAATCTCGATTTGGATAGTGAGGGAACATTAGAAAATTTTCTCATATTTGTCATTGTGTCGAATTGCTTTGGATTGTTGTAGAAGTGGCTTCATCCCACCAAAGAAGATGTCAATATTACATTCAATTGTAATGAAAATATAAATGGAATATCATGAATGTCTTTTGAAAATGTCTTCATATCTCCCAACAGATTCATCATTATTTCTCATGATTTTGAGGAAGCTACACATCATTTTTAGTTGAATAGTGTGAGGGAAAAAATTCAGAAAAAATTGGAATTATTTTTACTATATCTCATATATATCCAACTAAAAATTTCTATTTTTTACCAATTTTGATCACTTATATGAATCACCTTCCACAAAAAACACAACAATAATTTCAATCCATTCCAAAGAGAATTAATGGATAAAGATGATATTTTTACTATGTTTCATCCATTTTCAATGATTATGGGATCGATTGATCAATTGAAATTTATATTCCATTATTCTATAATGGTAAAATTTTCCAAATTTTCATTCATATGGATATTTATGAGTTCTTCATTATTTATGTTGTTTGTTGAAAACATGACCCACCAGAGAAATTATTATAAAATATTTCATGATTCATGAATCCATCTGGTTAGACGTCTCGTTTGGGAACTCATCACATTACAAATCACATTGGTCGGTGACTCGGTTACTCCTATATCAATAGATTGACAATAATAAAGGTAAAGTTCTATATTAAAAATTATAAATATTAAACACATAATTTTGAAATAATGAACATTGAAATGAAAATGAATACATGACATATATTTATTATTATTTGAATTTGTAGATTTCAAACATTGTTATCCATGATCTCTTACTTGAAATAAAATCTTAGGAATATTTTTCGTCCCTTAATATTGGTTAATAAGGATCTTATAAATATGTCAATGTGTATCCCCTAGGATCCCCATATAGGGTTAAAATAAAGGTTTATTGTTATGTACAAAGTAATGATAGTTTTCATCACAATGTTCTCTTTCAGGCGTTACACTAGATTGTATTTCATTGTCTGATCCACATCAACTTTTAGTATCCTGAAAATGATGTATTTTATGGAAAACAAATTACACTATACTTTTCCAAAATATAGTGATTTTCGCCTTTTTTATCCATATCCCTAACGAGCTTACTAGATCATTCAAATAAAAAAACAAAAATAAGAGACATTGATATGATATATATTATAAAAAAACCTTATTTTAATCAAATTTGTTCATGAATTATTATATATTGTAACACATAATAAAATTCCTTAATATTTTGATGTCTATTTTATGGTTAGAATTAGATATATATGATAACAGCATGAAAAAAAATTATTAATACAATAGTGAAAACTTCTATAACCAGATCATAAAAAACCATCATTCCTATAAAACATCACCAGATTTCTTGGGGACATACATAAAAAATTGGTGAGCTATAAATCATAGTAAGGGAATAAACAACTAAATTCATGTGATACATCAATATATGTGAGACACTGAGTATATCAAGGTAATCTAAGATGGGGGATAATCCGACTATTGAAAAATGATTCATGATATCACATGATAACATAAAAGAATCATGTGAATGTGGATATAAAATTAACCATGAAATAAAATAAATAGGTTAAGGATAAATTTTAGGAAATCATAAAATAATGATAAAAGTCTCACAATTTATTATTTTTACTCATTAATCCCATTGATGTTGTCTCCTTAGACTAAAAAATTACCCAATACATTATATTTCTTTTTAAGAAGACCCATCATTTTCACATAATATGCATGCATAAGTTTTCCATATAAACAATACAACAGCAAGACCCCTTTAATTAATATTGTTCCCATGATCAAAGAGTGTCATTTTTTGTCATGGATATTCCCAATCAATGATGTATACATTCATCTATGTGAATACTCTTGTTTGGAAACAAGGATGTTTATTCAAACCACAATGTTTGGAATTAAAAAATAATAGGATAAATCATGGAGAATAATGGTGGTACATAATGGTTAATGGGATTTTTTAATGAATATAATGTGGGACTCTAATAACTTTTATATGACAAGGTATATATGAGGTAGGATTGAAATCATATCCAAAAAAGAAAAAATATAAAGTAAAAAAATAATATAGATGAGTTTCTTGATGAAATAGGAGATGGATAAGAACCCATACCTTTTGGGGGTGCTTCTAAAAGAATACAATCAAATTCATAAGATATTTGGGGACTTTTTTAGGACAGTAGAGATAGATTGGTTTAGTAATTTCTTATTCCAAGGGTTTTTAGTAAAGATTAATGTGTGTTTTGTTGGGTTAATATAAATAGAGTATAATATTTTATTAATTTAAAAAACATATTTTTTAGAAAATATATTGTAGCATAATAAAAAAACATCCAATCGTCATGGCCCATTATTTCTACAAAAATGATTTTTTTCTTTAATTAATATTTTTGAAAATTGATCTAATTGATATAATACCCTTTTTGATGTGGATTTGAATTATGATTTCAATTAATTTTTTTTTCTAAACATAAAATATAATATATATTTTGGATTATTCATTAAGTTATTACAAAATTAATAAAATTACCACTAAAGTACATAATTTCAAATGGAAAAAATTAAATGTGCCATTTATTCCATTTTTCTATATATTACATAGTTTTTTGTTAATTATTATGTTATAATAAATACAATATATTAATAAAATATTAAGTGTTTGTCCAAAAATTTGAGATGGTCAGTAAATTATGGGAAATAATTTTTTAGATATTTTTTAAAAGTTGATATCAAAAATAAAATTTATTTTACCAAAATAATTATATAAATATGATAATTTTTACATTTTAGTATAAATACAAATTTATTGAAAAATACATTTATTTTTATGATCATTGTATTATAAACATTACTCCTATTACATTTTATATCATTAAATTAAATAATAATTAATATTTCATAAATTATATTTTGGAATAATATTTTTTTAAAAAATATCATTTATTTCAATCTTAAATAAATTCATAAAAAATTGTGACACGATTGAAATTATATATTTCCAAATAAGAAGATCATGTTTCATCAATTAAATGTCCAATTGTTATGAAAATAATTATTTAATAATTTAAACTATAATATTCAAAAGGGATAAAAAAAATTTATTTAATTATTATATATGTAAATAAATTAAATCATTCTTTTTCTGTGTAAATTCATGTCCCTTTGTTGCAACAGAAAATGATCTTATGGTATGGTGTGAAATTGTGAGAATTGATAGGGTTGTTCGTCATACATTATTTTGGTCATTATCGTAATGAAAATTTAAATATCCCATAAATGGTTCAATTATTTATTTTGTTTATGAATACCTGCTTCTTCTCGATCTAGGAAATATCATATTGATGCAATATCCCATGTAAGCTATGTTAAATTGGCATTATAGTTTATTATCATACTATTTGAGACCATCACTTCTGCCATCTATGTCTGTTGGATATTATAATGACCCATTATTTGTACTACTAATATAATCACTGTACAATGACTATACTATCAATGATTATGATTTATAAAGATAATTTATATTTGATAGACCATATAATAGTTTAATTTTAAACAAATTTATATATGAGTTTTTTATAATTTTATAACATGAAAATAGATTAAATAATTTTTAATGAGATAATTTAATTTATAAAATATTAGGTAGTTAGACACTATAAGGTCTTAACATTTACTTATAATGTGGTGATGAAATGTTCAGGGGGTATTCAAAATTCGCCAAATGGTATCTTTTGATTGAAATATATACCAAATAGAAGTTGAATGTATTATTATAACGGTCATCTAAAAATATTGGAATCTAAAAATACCCGTATAAAAAATCATGAAAATAGTACCTAACAATCCTAGAAATTCACTATAACATTTTTTCTACAAATATAATATATACTAATTAAGGTTCTATAATTAAATATTACATAATAATTAATTTTATTTTAATACTTTAGTCATTTACATTTGAGGGATTTTCATGTTTATAGTTTCAAATAATAAATTCATCAGTAAGATGTAAAAACCCATTCAATATTATAATGTGGAAACATATACTAGTAATCCATTTATAAGGTAATATAATTATACAAAAGTAAAACATGTTTTCCATTCATGATAAATATTCACAACATTAATCATGAAATATTCATTTCCTTTAACAAATCCTTAAATCCAATGATAATCATTTCAATGACATGGTATCATCACAAACATCATAGAAAATGAAAAAATAAATTACATATTTTATTTCATTTAAAAACATGAAAATCAAATTAAATTGAATTTCGTAGAAATATACCATTTTTCCTCGAAAGGGTATCATCATTATTTTAATTAAGTCAATTATATTACATTTTGAAATCAAATTACTTCAATTAAAACACATTAGAATGAATGGAAATGTCATGTACTTACCTTAGGACATCATCTTCAAAGATACTTTAGGGAAACCTCTAAAAATAGAATAACTATATTTTTCACATCCAATATAATTCTTTAATGAAAAAATAATTACCCAACTCATTGGAGAATTATCAGAGTGCCCTCATTGTATAAGTTATAGTGGAGTCACTAATCATTTTTTAAATAAAACAATCATATAAACAATTTTGGATGAAAATATCATAACTGATAAATTTAAATCTTGTAATGTTCAGTAATAATAACCTAAAAAACTCTTTTAATCTTGTATGAAAATATTTTCTAGATATAAAAATAAATTTTTTTCTTTTAAAACCCATTTTCAGTAAAAATATTCCCATAAAAAAGAAATATAGTTTTTCATTACAAAATGGAATATGTTAAAGAAATCAAACCATCAAATAATGGTTGTGGAAGTGGTTAAAGTCATTGTTGTTGTTTATGTTAAAAAAATAACATTTGTTTTTCATATGTAAAAAAGAAAAAAATTCCATAAATGGATTATTTAATTAAAACCATTGATATATAATCAAAAGAGATAAAAAATTTACATCGTAAATATTTTTATGTCTATAAAAAACATACATAAATTAATTATAAAAACAGTGGAATGGAAGGAAAAAATTAAGTGTCAATCTCTGCAATATAACATTAAAAAAAGTCTCTTAATTAAAACCATAAATGGATTCCATTTTAAAAAATTATAAAGAAACTTAAATATGGTATATATTAACATTAACATGAATTTAATAATAATTAATAATTTCAAGCTAACATTTAGATGAACCTATACATGGACATGAATGATATTGAAAATAAATAATTACAAATTTTAAAATGTTTTTTTATGTTGAATTCCCTCTTACCCTGAGTCCAAGTGGCCATGTGTGATCTTTATCATCCCAAATAATAATAATATTTTATTTAGTAATTTTTTTGAGAAATCATTTCATGTTTATTATAGGGATTCACCTTTTAAATACATTAATTGATCATAAATTCTTAATAAAAATATAAAATTAAAGAACTCAAGGGAAAATTTTAGGATTCCTATCATGAAAATTACATATATATTACCTTAATTATATAATCATAAGATAAATATAAACACATTTTTAAACCACTTTCTGTAAATCCTTGTAGTTTTCTTCTATGTTACACTTACTTCTAATATTTTATTGGCATACATCAATGAAAGTGGTGAACATAAATCCCCCCATTGGAATAAAAAAATATAATTGTCATGTGAGAAAGATAAATTTAAATTAAAAAAGATAAATTTATTATGAATTATACAATAATATTAAGATAATGAATAATAACAAGTAAATTTTGGTTCAACATAATAATATGATATTAACATGTTCATGGAATAAATATTATCAGTTCATAAGTTATGAATTATAAAGGAATGTGAGAAATGAGAGAATAACATTGGCATAAGACATGGATTTGTGGAAGAAACGTAAGTATAGAAAATCATTTCTATATTATTCAATGGATATTTTCCAATAGTAACATAGATTAATTTGTTTAATTCCCAATCTATATTATTATTCATGGTTCATTCCCAGGACTATTTTTATGGAATGGGTTAACTTCCAAACCAATAATATTAGACTATGTTAACTCTTACGACTATCTAATATAAATGGGTCCACTCCTTAAAAAATAATAATAATAATTGATAAATCTCAAGACTATAATAGTGTAAGGGGTTAACTCTCAAAACAATCTTATTATACATGATTCATTCCCAATACTGTCATATTTAAATGTTTTCCCACCCAAAATTTTTTTTAGTATTGAATATAATATCAATACCATTGTGTACACAATGCATCAATAATTGTACACCATATTAGACACATTAAATGGGAATATGGGTCTCATATATGGAAATATTCAATTCAATAAAACTTATTTACATATTTCTGAATATCAATGGAGGATATTTGGGTTACTAAAGTGAAAATTTCACATATAGAAGCATAAAATTTTCAGAGACAAATTCATCTACAAAAAGATAAAAATTGTGGCTTATGAAAAGTGAGTAATGTTATGAATGAATGTATCATATAATTGAAAAAATATTTTTGATGTGGAGGTGAAATAAAATTTTAATAAAATTATTTTATATATTACATTTATAAAAATCACACAATATGAACAATTGAATGACAAAGTGGGAATATGGGAATTCTTTTAAGAGGATTTTGAATTGTGATGATACATTACGTTGACTATGAAAATTAATAATGTGTGGGAATTGAGGTCTCCCATTATTATAATATAACATTCAATGTAAAGGGAATGTAAATAGCGCATGAAAAGAAACAAACATTTATAATTATTAAACTCATAAAAAAAGACCCATGAATGAAAAAGGGGAAGATGTGAATTTCCCATATTACATTTAGACAACATAACAGTACATATTATGACTTTTATAAAGGGTCTAATTTAATTTAAATAAGGTTTAATACTAATAAAACATAATATTGGAAGTATATAACATATAAAATGTGAATAAAAAAGAAATACTATCTGATAGTAATTAAACTCACAAAAATGTGGCATCAGATTGAAAAAGCAGATGGTGAGAATATCCAATAGTAAATATTGACAGCATAACAATATACATTATGACTTTTTGAAAGGGAATAATGGGAGTAAAGTATATTGGTCAAGGGATAACATACATGTCCATTACATTATTTTATATTAATATTTTGTACATTACCAAAATACAAACCGGATAAATCTAATATCCTAGTTCTATTAGAAAACCTGGAAACAAAAACTTTTATACTACTGAAATATTTTCAACGCATCCCATAAATATCTTCACCTTTATTATTATTATATAAAAACCTACCCCATAACCAAGGGAAATGAAATACATGAAATGGGTGAGATTAAATTCTTATTAAGGTTAAATAAGGGAGATATGTAATCATTATTAGGAGCATATCTATTTGAAAACATGATTGTGAAAATATAATATTTACCCTGAGTATCATAAATCATGTACATGAATCATGGAATAATGAGTTTTTTTCTTATTAAATGGATCCTAATGAATTAATAACAAGATATATGAAATCATATCATAGGAATTAAACATGGGACTGTGGTAATCACATAAACATATAATATGATTTCCATAGATGACAAGGAAATACTTCTAAGACCATCATGGTAGTATGGATTATCTCATTATACAATATTGGTAGTCATGGTTCACTCTCATGGCCATCATAATTTCCTGAGTTGACTCCTTATACCATTTTGGAACTCATGGTTCACTCCCATGGCCATATTAGTAGCATCAGTTCACATCTCAGATTATATTTTTAGTCATGGTTCACACCCACTACCATATTAACAGTTAAGGATTACTACTAAGACCGTCCTAGCCAATCTCCTATTTTATAAATCTTAGCCTAATTCATTGGAGGGAGATATATTTCTCACCTATCTCATAATAAAATAATACATACATGTTCCACAAGATCATAAATAATCATACACTAACCCATGAACTGAAATGGGTATCATAAACATGTAAACATGATGTAACCTACAATAAAAGATATATGTTTCATAGTCGATTCATCAAAATCTAAACCTATTGTAGAGGAATCGGTTAAATGTATATATAACCCAGGAAAGGGAAATGGGTTTCATAAATACAATGACATTAATCGTAACACAATTATGGAAAATAATTATGAAATATCTTTCGATAATAGATCTTGAGTAAATATCCTTTCTTCTCTGAATAATGAATTTTAATACATATACTCTTTTTTCTAGAAAATAACTTTAAAACGTATAAAGAGTAATTTAAATCCTTTTTAAAAAAAATTCCTTGAATAATTATAAAATAAGATTCAAAACATTTTAAAACTCATTTACATCGAAAATAATTTCAATATATATAATGAAATCTTGAAAATAATTATAAAATCATTTCTTTGAAAATAATTTTAAATCATATGAAATGTGCATGAAAATGATTTGAAAAATATTTTCTAGATAATAACATTGAAAACATATAAATAATGCTTGATAATATTTTTAAATCGATTCTCCATGAAAATATAGTGAAAAAATATAAATAGAACATGAAAATATTTTAATGGCCATTTTCTATGAAAATTTATAAATTAATCCTAAAAATTTATTCAATCCAATTTTCATTGAAAACATATAAAAGAAATTTGAAAAAAATTTGAATCCAATTTTAATTTTAATCATTAAAGATATGTTGGAAAACGTTTGGAAAACCATTTTCCTTTGACATAACATTTAGTAACATTTTCATTAAAAAAATAACCATTAAACATGAAATTAATTTATCAATGGACTGACTGTGGATAAATATGTACATGTCATACGAGGTAAAAAACATTCCTTTGTCACAGTAGAAATTAATTAAAATTTCCTCATTCAGAAAGAGAAAATGACATTCCTTTCAAAAAATTGGTAAAATACAAAATGGGAAAACATTTATTTTAATGATCATAGGAGAATAATATAAATTTCTTGGAATCCCTTTTTAGAGAAAATGGTTTTTATGAAAAATATACTTTTGTCCGAAGAGAGGGTAGTGTTGGGATGTCATAAAAACACCCAATTTACTATATTATGATCCAAAGAGTAAAACATTGTACCAATAAATAAATTTATCACGAACAACCAGATGATAATATATTTACTGTATTTATTAAGAGATGAATCCTAAGAATTCATCAATGGATTCATAAATATTAACAATCACGATAAGCAATGAGATTACATCAATAAATTCTTATAACCTGGTAACATGGGATCATACTCTCAATGTAAGAAAATTGAAATATATAAATACAAAAATATAGTAAAAATAAATATATTCATGATTGAATGTGTTAAGATTGTGGAGCAAATTATTGTTTTCAACAATACATGTTAATGTTATTTAAAGGGGGAGAGTATTGAAAATAATACTCTATCTCTTTATGATAATTTTGATGCTCACAAATACCCTTAGTTATTTTCTAATGATTCTATTTAGTATTGTGCAGGAATTTATTAATTTATTTTACTCAAGAAAAATGAGAATTTATTACTTATTCGGAATCTAGTTTAGCGCATTCTGGAATCACTATTCACATCTTACGTAGATAAATATAGCGCGGAATCTGCTTTAGCGTGTTCTGGAATCACTGTTCATACCCTACATGGATAAACGTAGCGTAAGGATAAAAATCATGTATACTTTTTGAGATAAGAGAAAAGTATGGTAAAAAACCATACGTTTTCAGCAAAGCATGGAAGAAGAACCTTACGTTAGGAAGGAACCCTATGTTTTGGTTATTAGAAAAGTATGAAAGGAGAACTATACGTAAATTCTAAATGTTACGTTTGATTCTAAAAAGTATGGTTCATCAACATTACTTTTGTAAACAACCATATGTTCTCGAAAAGTATGGATCAAGTAAAAGTATGGATCTTCTACCGAACGTTTGAGTGATGAAGAAAAAGTATGGATGATCAACCCTATGTTTGTGTTCAACCTTACGTTTTCAACCTTACGTTGTTAACCTTATGTTTGAAGACTATGTTATTAACCCTACGTTTTAAGGCCACTTCATCAACCTTACGTTTGGCGTCGGAAATTTTGACCGACGATATTTATGTACAGCGATCAGTAAGCTGATTTCTGGGAGGATTTCAAGTCGGATTTAAAGTCGTTTTTTAAGTACGACTTTGACTGATTAAATTCCATTTTATTAATGGATTTAAGATTTAATTAAAAGGATCTTTTTATGCGGAGTCTTAAGGTAAGTTATGACCTCTCTGTAAATTCAACTTTTTGAATATTGTGAATCAGAAGGCGACTTTTATGGAACTAAATGTGCATGAGATATGCTCAGATTTATTATATATGTTCTCTCTGAAACACCAGGTACAGGAATATATATATGTGATATTAAATAATAGAAAATAGAGATTGCGGAAATTCACGATTGATCTGCTGATTCAAAAAGGAGCGTCAAAGCTCTGTTCTTTCAAGAAGAAGGAACTTGATAGAAGATTCACCTATTCTACATCGAATATATGCTATGGATCTACAAATGATGAAGTTGTGACCTATATATCTATATCTACTGCAACTGGATCTACTTAGAACTGCTTCATCTTGAAGATCAATATTTCTAGAGACTTCGATCAATCTGCTGTCAATTGCATTTTGTTGCAATTGTGAAGATCAACTGGAAAATTTCTTTCTAAAATTATTTTTATTCTTGAGTAACTAGCTTCTCGTTCTATTCTTTGTAGGTTTGTGTTTGAACCAGAAGGATTTGTTTTGCCTTGGATTGTAAAGGTGTCAACTGCCTGTACTCAGTTGTGAACCGGTCTATGGAAAAGAGGACCAGATAGTGAAAATCATCAAGCTTGTGGAGTTGAGCATTGGTGGAGTGGACTAGGGGCCTTCTGTTCCCCGGACCACTATACATCATTGTGTTCTTGTTTTTACATATTCTGCTGCACAATCAAATCTAATAAAGTATAAAGAAAAGAAATTTTTCAAGAAAAGAGTTATCGAAAAATAGCATAAGACACAATTCATCCCCCTCTTGTGTATAATCTGTATATTCAGATCCAACAATTGGTATCAAAGGAGTGGAGCTTCTAATAGAGCCTTATCAAACTAGAAGCATTTAAGTATTATACAACAGAGCATCATGACTGATACAAGGGAAGGGATTTCGATGGTATGATCACCATATTTTAATGGAGACCACTATGGTTGCTGGAAATCGCGCATGATAATATATCTAAAAAACCTCGGATATAGAGTTTATTTAAAGATTATGACTCCTTATGAAATTCCTGAAAATCATGAGACCTGGAGTGCTGCTATAGAGGCAGAGTATGATATGAACTCGAAGGCTATGAATGCAATTATCTGTGGTCTAGGACCAGATGAATTTAACAGAGTATCTCAGTGCCCGACGACATATGATATGTGTCAAACAAAAGTTGTGGAATATAAAGAAACATACAATGTGAGACAAATGAGATGCGCAATTTCCAAATTAAAATTTTATACTTTTAGAATGGTTGAAGGTGAGAGCATTACCCAAATTAATGGGAGGTTGACAGAAATTATCAATAACATAACAGCTCTAGGAGAACCTATCAAGCAGACTGATCAAGCATTAAAAGTACTTAGAGTACTTCCTACTTGATGGAATGGTATTTCTGCTACAATCAGACAATCAACACCTGTCAAAGATCTAACTATGAGAGAGCCGATTGGTACACTGATGGTGTATGAAGATTAAATGAAATATGAGGCTAATGAACATAAAGTGCTTATCAAAAGGGAATGTAATGCCTTCAACGTAACTTCACAACAATAGAATAGATTGATTAAGAACAAAAAAGTCAAAGCTAAATTAGAAAGGTCTGACTCATCCAACTCAGATAAAGAACTGGCTCAGTTAGCTAGAAAATTTAGAAAATTCTACAGCATGAAAAGAGGTTCAAAAAATCCTTTATGGGAGATAATAAGGAAGTAAGTTCTTATGAATGAAAAAAGATGGGACATATCAGACCAGATTTCCAACAATTGAAGGTTTCAAAGAAGAAGAAACTCTTCAAAAGAAATGGCTTTGAGCAGAAAGACAAGAAAGCTATGAAAGCCACTTGGAGTGTATCTAAATACTCTAGTAGCTCTTCTGAATCAAGTTCATAGAAAGAAGAAGTCAATCTAAAAGCAAACATGTGCTTTATGAATGAAATTGATGAGTTACACTCATATTACTCCTCTGAATCAAATTCTGAATCAAGCTACTCAAATGAAAAGCTTGCATCTTACTGCAATATGCTTGAAGAAAGATATGAATCACTATTTAAGAAAAATAATTACTAAAAAATATACATAAATCTGTTTCAGATGAAAGAGATACAATGCTGAAACAACATAAGGAATTAACTGATAAATACAATTCGATTAACACTAACTTTATTAATTTTGAATGAAGAATAAAAACACTGCAGGATGAAGTAGAATCTTACAAATAGGCTGCATTGGTTTTTAAAAAAGGAGATAATTCATTAAATAAAATTCTTGGAAAAAGTTTCATTAAAAAGGAGATATTTGGAATTGGCAGTAAAGGAGAAAACACAAAGCTATATAAAAATTATTTTGTTCCTTGCTCTAAAAAGGTTAATTGTAATTTTTGTGGGACAAAGGGACATGTAGCTAAAAACAGTATCTTAAGACAACCTCAAATTTCTGGTGTTAAGAAAGACTATGTTTCAAAATACTTGTATGATTCAGATAATTATAAAATAACAAAGCAAATCAGGATACCCAGATCATTTCTACCTAACACCCATGGACCCAACAAAATATGGGTACCAAAGAAATTTGTTTGAATGACTTTGTAGGTAGTAGGTCACTAGAGAAGAAAAGATATATGGTACATGGACAGTGGCTGCTCAAGACATATGAGTGGAAACTCATTGAATTTGTCTTCACTCACTCAAAAGGAAGGAGGACTTGTCACATTTGGTGATAATGCCAAAGGAAACATCATTGGAATTGGAACTATTGGAGATCCAAAAATAGTCTCAATCAAAAAAGTACATTATGTACAAGGACTAAAACACAATATGATAAGTATCTATCAACGTTGTGATGATGGATATACTATTGATTTTACAAACAATTGTTGTACTGTTTCTAATGTAAAACTGTTTAAATTTAAATCACCAAGAACTGAAAATTTCTATAACTTGGATTTAAATTCCTTGTGTAAACAACAAGTAAACTGCTTGACTGCTAAAGTAAGTGAATCTTGGATCTTTCATAGAAGACTTGGTCATTTAAATGTATATTTTTTACATAAGTTATCTAAGAAACATTTTGTTTCTGATTTACCTAGTCTCAAATTTGAAAGTGATCGATTTTTTTATGCATGTCAACTTAGCAAGAAACACAAATCATCTTTCAAATATGTGAATAAGGTTGCTACATCTAAACATCTCGAACATATTCATATGGATTTTTTTGGACCTTCAATAGTAGAATGCTTAGCCGTTAAATTATATGTATATGTTTTAGTTGATTACTATTTAGAATTTACATGTATTTTCTTCTTGAAATTTTAAAATGAAGCTTTTACTTTATCTGAAAGTTTCTAAAAGTCTGTTCAAAATGAAAAAGGGTTCAATATAATCTCTTTGATAAGTGATAATGGTGGAGAAATTGAGAATCTAGAATTTAATTCCTCTTGCTCAAATATGGGTATTAAACACACCTTCTCTGCAGTAAGAACACCTCAACAAAATGGTATTGTAGAATGAAGAAATAGAACTATACATGAAATGGCTAGAACTATGTTAAATGAATATATCCTACCTATATATTTCTAGGCAGAAGCTATGAATACATCTTGTTATATAATTAATAGAGTTTTAATTAGACGTATTTTGAAAAAGATGCCCTATGAACTATGGACTAATAAAAAACCTAAAATAAATTACTTTAAAGTTTTTGGATGCAAGGTTTACATATTAAACACTAAGAATATTCTTGGTAAGTTCGATCCAAAATCTGATGATGGTATTTTCTTAGGATATTTTGCTACCTCGAATGTTTATAGAGTAATAAAAAGAAGTCAAGGATTGTTGATGAATCAGTTCATGTGAAATTTGATGAATATGATCCCTTTGAGAAATGGACATAACAAATGGATGAACATGACTCTAATGATAACATTAGACTTTAGAATTTAAATAATGATTATGTAAATGATATAAAATAAATTCAGTCCAGTTCAGAGGAAAATTATACTGTAAAACCATTAAATACATTACCTAGACAGTCTATAATGCTAAAGAATAATCCTTTAGAAACTATAATAGTTAACCTAGAAACTGGTGTTCAAACTAGAATAAACATAGGAAACCTAGTGGAATTCACTTCCTTCCTATCTCAACAAGAACCCAGAACTATATAAGAAGCTTTAGATACTGAAAGCTAGATAATAGCAATGAATGATGAATTAAACCAGTTTATAAGAAATGATGTTTGGTAATTAGTGGAAAGACCTAATAATTATCCTATAATAGGAACCAAATGGGTCTTTAGAGATAAATAGTTTTACCAAGGCACATTAACTAGAAATAAAGCAAGATTAGTAGCTAAAGGATATAATCAAGATGAAGGAATAGACTATGATGAGACATTTGCACCTATAGCTAGGTTAGAATCCATTAAAATCTTTTTAGACTATGTATCTTATATGAATTTTAAATTATTTCAGATGGATGTTAAATCTTCCTTTTTAAATGGTTATTTAATGGAGGATGTTTATGCTGAGAAACCTCCTGGTTTTGAAAACTCTCAAAAACCTGATTCTGTTTTTAAACATACTAATGCTCTTTATGGCCTTAAACAAGCACCTAGAGCTTGGTATGAAATATTAAGTTCTTTTCTTTTGAAAAATGATTTTACTGTTTGAATGGCAGACCCAACACCCTTTAAGAAAACTATGAAAAATAATGTTTTATTGGTTCAAATTTATGTTGATGATGTAATCTTTGGATCAACTAATAAAACTCTTTGTCATGAATTTTCAAAATTAAAGCAAGAAAAATTTGAAATGAGTATGATGGGAGAATTAATTTTTTTTTGGTCTTCCAATATTTCAAAAAGATTTTGGAAATTTTTTAAATAAAAGCAAATACATTACTGATTTATTTAAGAAATATGGTCTTGAAAATAGCAATTCATTTACAACTCCTATGTTTAGTAATATAAAACATGATTTGGATAAAACACGGAAATTAGTTGAAAACAAGTTATAAAGAGGTATGATTGGTATCTTATTATATCTTATTGCAAGCAGACTAGATATAATGTATTCAGTAAGTCTTTGTGCTAGATTTCAATCAAATCCTAAAGAATCCCATCTAACTGCTGTTAAAAGAATTTTTAAATATTTAAAAGGAACTCTTTTTCAATCCCTTCTTTATCCTAAAACATATGATTTCAATTTTATTTCATATTCATATGCTGACTTTGGAAGTTGTAGATTAGATAGATAATGTACATCAGGTACATGTCACTTTTTTGGAAATTCATTAGTATCATGGTCTAGTAATAATTAACATTCAGTTACCCTATCAACTGCTGAGGCAGAATATGTTTCTACTGGAAGTAGTTGTGCACAAGTGTTCTGGGTGAAAAACACTCTTATGGACTTTGGATTGAATTTCAATAATTCTCCTATTTTATGTGATAATACAAGTGCAATTAATATTTCAAAAAATCCTATTAGTCATTCTATAACTAAGAATATTGATATAAGGCATCACTTTTTAAGAGATCATGTTATTAAAAAGGATATATTTTTAGAATTTATAAATACTGAAATTCAATTATCAGATATTTTTACTAAACCACTTCCCACTGCAAGGTTTGATTTTATTACGGGGGGCTAGGTTTATTTAATTTTAAAGAATTTTTATTATTATTTACAATTATTTATTTATGTAAACAAAATTTTGTTTATTGAATACTGTTTAAGATTTTCTTTCTTTTTCCATATGCAAACTTTATTTGTTTTAAATATATGTAATGATTAGTGATTACACGGGAATCAATGCTGTCAGAGCCTTTTCGACTTCTAAACCTTTTCACTTATATTGAAACCCTTTTGAAATCCGAAAATCACTCTTTCTATCCAAAACCCTAACCATCGAATCTCTGAAACCCTATCCTTCAAACCTTAAGAGACTCTCGTAGAAATGGCAAGGACTAAAAGAGCCAGCGAAGCCGATCCAAGAAATTCCAAGAGACAACGCACCGAGGGAAGAAAAATCTTACAGGCAAGGTAATCAATCTCGACTGGTTATTTTAGACAAATATGTTGTTGAAGCTAGTGATGTCATTTCAGAATCTTGAAAAGATATTCAACAGTGAAAATATGGAATTTCTATATGAAGTAGAACATAGATAGTTCTTAAAATCTATAAAGTTTAGTTTGGGAGATACCGAGGATAGAATGTTGGCTAAAATAGAGGATAGGGATTTCTCAATCTCATAAGTAGAGATTAGTCATATTCTCACCTACCCTCATTAGGGAGTTTTTCATTTCAATTTGAAAAATATTAGAGATTCTGTGCATAAATTCGAAGGCATCATGTCTTTTCTTTTTGGTACTAAGACAATAAAGAAAATGTTTGTCAAGGATTTGGAGCCTGATCAGAAGATTTTTTTCAAATTTATTCAGACTGGAATAGCTCCACAGATGGCATAAATGGAAAAAAAATTGTACCCAAATATGTATATAATGTTTCTTTTGTTAAGAGATATTAAGTTAAACATTCCAAGATACTTGATAAGGTATCTTAGATACTACTGTCAAAGTGAGGCCTGGATGAATTTCTACCCTTTTGGTCGATTTATTTCTTAAATATTGTTTAATAAATACATGGTGAGATTAGTATATGCTCAAGTTAACAGTCACCACAGTAATACGTTTAATGCTGGAACATTGAGGAAAGTTGGATATTTCTAGAGCACAATTAAAGGAAAACTTTTTCCAGTAAGAGCTGAGGATGACTCAGAGAGTGCTCAGGCTCAAACTGCTAAGTCGAAAGAGGGACAACCTGAATCCAGAGTCAACAATGTATCACGAAGGATTCCCTTTGTAGTGGAAGATGTTTAGGAAGACATTAGTCGGGAGGGACTTCAATCAAAAAGAAAGAGACCTGTAAATGAGGAAGTCACTTCCCCTACTTTGGAAACAACCACAGAAGCTTTACTTTCTTATTCTTTTGTAAGAGAAGCTGTTGTTGATAAGCCCATGGAATATGTTACTGAGAGAACATCACCAGTAGAGGGATCAAGAGTTACAGAAGAAGCTCAAAGGGAGAGTCAGGAACAGATTGTAGCTGATGTTGAAGATTCACTTCAACATGAACAATAGATGGAGGCAGTTCCTGGTAAAGAAGTGGCCAGACCTCAAGAAACTTCTGAAAATATTGTACTTGAAATTCCAGTGGAAGACAATGATGCAGATGAATGTTATGAGCATGCTTCTGAAGCTCAAACAGAGGTACTTCAAAAGGATTTTTCTGTGGAGGAGTTTGAAAAATCTAAGGGAAAATCTGTGGACCAACCTTCTCCGAACGAAGAAAAAGAAAAATCTGCTACTGAATCAGTGCCTTTGGTACTGCTGCATCAACCTGAGATTGTGAATCAAGAACAGGGTGCATCTAATTCAAGGAAAGAAGAAGTTGAAGAACTGTACAGAAAGGTATCTCAGTTGGAATCTGAGAATGTTTCTCTGATAAATGCCTTATACTTAGAACATTTGATGTTTCAAAAACTGAAGGAGTGTACAGTTTTAAGGCAAGAAGTTGAACTTTTTAAAGAGGATATGCTAATTGTTGTTACAAAATTAAAATCTGAAATGTTTAGGAAGTCAGATTTATCATATCTGAAGTTGTTTATGGAGAACCAATTTTCATCAGTTGCAAATAATTCTATTAGTGGATTAGGTACTTCACCAGATTTAATCAGAAGGTTTTAGGCTATCACAGCTGCGTTGAGAAACATGAATGACAGAATACAAGATATTCAACTTAACAGTGCTCCTTTGTCAGTGTTACTGGACAATAAGAAGTTCTTAGTCGATCAACTGACATCTAGTGAGCCATCGATCAGAATTCTGTTAGATTAGTTATCAGAGAAGCTATCAGTATTTGTTGAAAAAAAGGAAAGGATGCATGAGTTATTCAGAGTCAATTTAATTGAAGATATTCATATGAATCAAGAGAACAGTGAGCTCATTATAAATTTCGTATATGGGATGATGAAGAGACTTCAGTAACATTTTACAGTAATCATGTTTGCAATCCAGAGGAGATAGACCCTGTTGCCTATCTTACCCAAACCTTGATTCCTATGTATATCATTGTCATGTATGTACTGCTGTTTTTTGAATGAAAATTTAATTCATTGTTTATTTGTTTCATTCAAAAAAAATTTTACTGACATTATTTTTAATATTCCAGTACTCCAGATTTAATTATTGATAAACAGTTCATAATAGCATTTACTAACAGTTCAGTGCAATATTAAAAGTGTTAAAATCTATGATTTTTCATTCTTTTTGATATCACAAAAAGGGGGAGAATTTGGAAAAACACAACATCAACATTTTTTTAGGGGGAGAACTAAATGAGAAATTTTAATTTATAATTATCTTTTTGGTGGAGAAGTATTTTTTAACATTATAACGAATTTTGAAATTTAATTTTGTTTAAATAATTTTAATTATTTTATGGGTTATGTGATCATCAAAAAGGGGGAGATTGTTGAGAAATTTATTGTTTTCAACAATACAATTTAATGTTATTTAAAGGGGGATAGTATTGAAAATAATACACTATCTCTTTATGATAATTTTTATGCTCACAAATACCCTTAGTTATTTTCTAATGATTTTATTTAGTATTGTGCATAAATTTATTAATTTATTTTAATCATGAAAATGAGAATTTATTACATATTCTGAATCTGCTTTAGCGTGTTCTGGAATCACTGTTCCTATCTTTTATCGATAAATATTTCACGGAATCTGCTTTAGCGCATTCTGGAATCATTGTTCATACCCTGTGTGGATAAACGTAGTGTAAGGATGAAAAGCATGTATACTTTTTGATATAAGATAAATGTATGGTTAAACAACCATACATTTTCAGCAAAGTATGGAAGAAGAACCTTATGTTAGGACGGAACCCTACATTTTGGTTATCATCAAAGTATGGAAGGAGAACCATACGTAAATTCTAAATGTTACATTTTTTTCTAAAAAGTGTGGTTCATCAATATTACTTTTGTAAACAACCATACGTTCTTGAAAATTATGGATCAGGTAAAATTATGGATCTTCTACCAATCATTTGAGTGTTGAAGAAAAAGTATGGATGATCAACCCTACGTTTGTGTTAAACCTTACATTGTCAACCATACGTTTTAACCTTATGTTTGAAGACTATGTTATTAAACCTACGTTTTGAGGCCACGTCATCAACCTTACGTTTGGCATCAAAAATTTTGACAGATGATATTTATGTGCAGCGATCAGTGAGCTGATTTCTGGGTAGATTTCAAGCCGGATTTAAATTCTTTTTTAAAGTACGACTTTGACTGATTCAAATCCATTTTATAAATGGATTTAAGATCGAATTAAAAGGATCATTTTTATTCCGAGTCTTAAGGGAATTTACAACCTCTCTGAAAATTCAAATTTTTAATATCGAAAACCAGAAGGCACCTTTTATGGATCTAAATGTGCAGGAGATATGGTTAGATTTATTATATATGTTCTCTTTGAAACACCAGGTACGGAAATATATATGTGTGATAAATATATTATTATTAAATAATAGAAATCAGAGACTGCGGAAATTTGCAATTGATCTGTTGATTCAAAAAGGAGAGTCAAACCTCTGTTCATTCAAGAAGAATGAACTTGATAGAAGATTCACCAGTTCTTCATCAAATATCTACTATGGATCTTCTACTGTTGAAGTTGTGAACTACATCTCTATATCTACTGCAACTGGATCTACTCAGAACTGCTCCGTCATGAAGTTCAATATTTTCAGAGACTATGATCTGTCTACTGTCAATTGTATTCTATTGCAATTGTGAAGATCACCTGGAAAATTTCTTTCTGAATTTTTTTTATTCTTGAGTAACCAGCTTCTCGTTCTAAGATGTGAAGGTTCGTGTTTGAACCAGAAAGCTTTGTTTTTCCTTGGATTGTAAAGGTGTCAACTGCCTATACTTAGTTGTGAACTGGTCTGTGGAAAAGAGGACCAGATAGTGAAAATCATCAAGCTCGTGGAGTTGAGAATTGGTGGAGTGGACTAGGGGCCTTCAGTTCCCCGAACCACTATACATATTTGTATTCTTGTTTTTACTTATTCCACTGCACGATCATCTCTGATAAAGTATAAAGGACTGAACTTGTTCAAGAAAAGAGTTATCAAAAAATTGAAAAAGGCACAATTCTCCCACCTCTTGTGTATAATCTATAGATTCAGATCCAACAAAGTTGATTTATATACACCTAAAATAAGTGTTATGTGAAGAACAAAAAATTAGTTACAATGAATGAAAATTAAGACAAATCATTTTGTACGTTTCGGTAATATTTGGAACATAAACCCCATGTATGAATGTTCAAAAAAAATTTGTTAATACCCATAACAGTATTTATTATATACAAATAATTCAATCAGGGGTACTATATTCAAAACCCAAAAGGAATGAGGGGCGAACATACCATGTATCTCATGGGAATAAAAAGATTGATGATGTCCCTTAACCTTGTTTATTGATTCTCATTATACATGTTCAATGCATAGGTATAATAAATATTAATTCATCATTCATCATTTAATCAACCATATTATTATATCCAATACCATATATGGTTTTTGTTGTCGCTGAAAAAGACCCGCAACTCTCGGAGGAAGATTCGGAATGACGAAGCGAAGTCATATTCGGAATGAGAGGCCCGATCCGGAGCCCTGGGAAGTGGTGCACGAAAGAAAGGAGGATCCGCATGCAAAAATGTTCTACGCGCGAAGTGCTCCCGGGATTCGCGGAATTGGACCGGTGAGGCGTGCAATAATTGCGCGCCCCATTTCTCCACGGCGAGATTTTGCGCGCAAGCGGTTCCCGGCTTGGAAAACATCACGCACCACCTGGATTCCGCACCGGAGGTCGCCTTTAAATATAAGGTGACCCCGAATGGTTTGGTGGTTGAGGAATCCGAATCGACTCTCGTGCATGCAATTCGACTCCCCCCGCGCAAAATATGACATCCAGGTAATCCCAAATTCCGCGCAACCTTTCCTCGGAGGTCGCCTTTGCGCGCAACTCCACCGGCTTCAGTGAATTTTCCCCTTCCCCCGGTTTCCCCACTTGCGGGCAATCCCTGGTTCGCGCGCGCAATACCCTTCCGTGTGTGCAAAACCTTGCGCGTAATACCCTCTTCGCGTGCAATTCTGTTGCTCCTATTGCGCGTCGTCCCGGTGTTTTGCACGCAAATCATCCCTTTTGCGCGCACAGAGCCGAGGACCCCTCACCTTGACGCCCCTTGGCTGCCCCCTGCACTGGCACCTGATGTCTCCCTTGCTGGGCATGCGCGCCATGCGCGCCATGCGTTGTTTTCCCGCATGGCCTTCCAGGCTCGTGCAAAGTAACCTCAAGGTCCCTTGGGCCGTGTTTCACATTGCGTTGCTTTGCCTTATGCTTCTCTGCATAGGCACACTAACTGCTATTGCTTCTTCGCATAGCCACGCTAACGTGGACCCCCCGGTGGTTTGCCCTATGGCCCCAATTCACCACGGCCTTGCCGATGCCTTCCCTTCCACAAGGGGTAGAGGGTGTTGGGCATGTAAGCCCTAGGGGTGTGGAGCAAACCCACCTCGTCCAAGCTACAGGACGTTAAACTGCTAAGCACCTCGTCCTTAACACAAGACGTTAAACTGTGGTCCGACCCCGTGCTTCGCATGCAGGGTCCCCCCAGCTCGGACATTTTTTACGCCCACTCGTCTCCCCGGGAGTGGACTCTTCCTTACATGGAATGAGATCCTCCTTGTCGGAGTGGCGTTTGTCCGTGGGGGAAGGGCTGCCTCAGAGCGTAAGTCCCTAACCTTTCGTACGGATGATTGCACCCGTGCATCTCCATACTTCCCCCCTGCCAAGGCCAGTGGAGTCTTTTTCCCACTGCGCTTTGTCGCACCACGGGCCTCCACCCTGGAGTAAGCCCCGGCACCAAGGGCCGCTAACCACGCGTAAGCCCCTATTTCCTCTTTGGGCCACCTCAGAGCGTAAGCCCCATCCCAGCAAAGTATGTGGACTTTGATCCGTGCTAACGCATGGTACATAGGAAGCCTCCACGAGGTTCAATCCCACCACCCGGTCGTCCCGACCTCTCCATGTCGGTCCCCTGACCACCTTGGGCTGCCTCAGAGCGTAAGCCCCAAATCTCCCATCCCGCATGACGTTAAACTGTACCCTGTCCCGCATGACGTTAAACTATATCGCGTCCCGCATGACGTTAAATTGTATTCCATCCCGCATGACGTTAAACTGTATCCCCCCTCTTAGGCCATCTCAGAACGTAAGCCCCATGCTTCACCCCACCATCCATCCTGATCCTTACCTGGGCCGCCACATCCCGGTGAGATCATGCCACCCTTTCCCACTCCATGTTATACGGGAGGCTGCCCACGTGCTGGCCCCAACATCGGTGTTCCCCCTAGGGACCCTTTAACCCGATCCATCTCCGCAAGATGTTAAACTCGCGACATACCCCGTGTTAAACATGGGAAGCTGAGGAAAACCTCAGATGATACACATTCCCCACGTTCGTTGTGGGATGCCTCGGGCATCCGCGCCCTCGAGAAGCCCTGTGATGAGGGACCAAAGACAGACATGCCGACGATGCCCCAACGTAACCATTCTCCTCACCGCAGGTTGCTGTCCCGACAAGACCCCTTGGAGCGTCTTGACGGAAGCAGCATAATTAACTGGCATCCATGTAGATATGGCACCGGGAATGAGCTTCACGAACCCGTCTTAAATCTACGAGGGAGACGCGGACTAGGTGACGAGCTCTGAGGAGGAATCCATGGAAGGAAGAACCAACATCCTATCATCCCAGTTTCGATCAAGGAGCAGACGTCCCTGAACAAGGAACAGATGTCGCCCGCCTTTGGAAAGCGGGAATGCGGGGCCACGAGCAGCGCGCCCTCCCCGGCGGACGGACGCGCGCGCCCCGGCGAAAGCGTCGGAAACAAAATATGGTGAACCCGACGTGAATCTCTTATTCTCAACACGGGTAATGATAGCCATTGGAGCATCGGAATAATAGCCTGTCACCAGGTCCGGGTAACCCTCACCGGGATGTGAACCCGCCAGGGGTCGAGGCCGTCAGGACGTTGACTACTCTGATCTGTGACGTTGTCAGCGTGGTTCCCTCTCGCCGACCACTGAAGATGGAATGATGTTGGGCCTTGGTTGTTGATCTCTTTCCTGTTGATACTAATGGGTTCATCTCCCTATTTCCAGGAATCAGATCACTGCATTCGAAGCTCGATCGCCACCTGCCCACTGGCGCAGGGGCAGGGGCAGTGCTGATGCAGCTACCCCGCGCGGTCCTGCCTATCCCACAGTCGCTCCAACTTCGACCGCCATATCAGCCAAGCGCTTGTGCCCCCTCTCCCCGTCAGAAATCATCCAACATAGGGTGATCAATAACCTAGTTCGTAGGTATGACGAGGAAGGGATCATCCCCACCATGGGCATGGCCTGCTTGGATCTAGACGCGGTCGTGCCTCCCCACCATCGCCGCCCTCGAGGGCCGCGCAGGGAGCCGCCGCTCCCCACGCCGATGTTCAACCGCTTCAGGAGCCTATCCCAGGAGCACTGTGACACATCCCTCCCCTACTCCAATGAGGTGGGGGATGTCCGGGTCCTCCCGATCGGCGATCCATCACAGGGGTTACCGGGAAGAACCCCCGCTAGGCTGCGTCGACGCCGCCGCCCGACTCCCCGAGCCGAGGAGCAGGTAATCTTCATGCCCGCACCGCCGGCTCCGGCTCATCTGACTCAACGCCAGCGTCGAGTGCGAGTGGGGGAGAATGCCCATCCTGGGGCACCAGCATCAACAGCCATTGTGGCCCCAGCCACTGCTGACTCCTGTTCCCAGATCCCTGCGCATGTCGAGCAGGTGCAGGCGCATGCCCGACTGGGATCGAAACCCCGACCGCCCCGCAGGCAGGTTGGGTCGAATCTCCCAGTCACGGACACTGGAAATGGCCACTGCGGGGCAATCCATGGTAGTGCCACTCACCATGAAGGCTCATCCCGTGCCACCGATATGGGAAGTCGAAGGCTTCTTCACGACAGCTATGCTTCGGGTACGACTCCTTCCAGCACCCACTGCATGGGGTATGAGGTCACTCCCCCTACCGTCGGTCGTGAGCATGGAGCCGTTGTGTATCCAGTCGCTCACTCACATGGAGGTCTTCCCCATGTCCCTTTCGACGTCTGTCCCGGTGCTTCTCGCACCCCGACCTTCGGTCCCCTCTGCCCCAGCTCTATTGTGGTCGGGGGACCCGATGACGGAAGTGGTCCTTACCTTGAGGAACTACCCAGGGGAAGGAAGGCCAGGCGTCGTCGCCCTCAGAGGAATGTCAGGGGAGTCCGGATGGGAATCAGACCAGTCCGTTTCTCGGATTCCGGGGTAGAGTACGACTCGACGATAGAACCTCCCCCCAACCTTTCGAGTTGAGGGTAGGGATGGGGACGCGGCGTGTCAGTCTTGTACTCCCCGAATGCGAGATCCGTATGATTCCCTCCTCCCTTTGAAGGTATATCCAGGAGGATGAAGACTTGGCGTACCGCCAGGGATCAACCCTGTAGTTGCCGCTGATCTCCTCAGAACCACCTCTCGCCCCTGTTAGGGATGGTGAGGAGCTCATCTGGGGACCGGCGGAAGGATCACGAGGCGAAACACCCTCGGCGAGCACCGACGTTGTGACAGGAGGCCCATCCACCGGCCCATCCTATCACGACGTGGCGGCCAGGGCACTGCAACCTCGGGAGGATGACCCGGGGATCGGCGGCCAATCGTCCTGTTCACCGTATTCCCCGCCGGCCAGCCCACCACCCCGATGGCCCTCCTCGGCACCATTGCCAATTCCTCGACTTTCCTCGGTGGACGAGGAGGGGAGACAAGTTCCGGACCCCGAGCCGGAGCCATGGAGCTTCTGGACCGTTCTTGCAGCGGGCCACTTCCCTGAGAAGTTTTGGACGGTCGTAGAATCGGGTTTTGATGTGCCAGAGTCACTCACCCCGGGAGAGTTTGAATGCTTCCGCCAGATTCTTCGGGTGACACAGTCCCGCCTTCGTCATCAGCTAGCACCTTATCCCAGGATCCAAGCGCATCTCGAGGAGATTGGTGAGCAGTGCCACCGGGTTGACCTAGCAGCACTCCCCGTTGTCCGGCACCCCGAGTCGCTGGGCCTCCACGAGGCCCTTCGACAACAACGCGTCCAGAGATTTCAAGTTCTCCGCAGAGTTATTGAGGAGGCCACCCCCACGTGCACGTCCGCAGGTGGGGGAAGTACGCTTCTCTCCTCTTCTGTGCGATCCGCCGACAGCCCGATCCACTGAGCAGCTCTGATGGAACGTCGCCAAGGGCAGTAGCAGTCAACATGGCTGAACCTTCAAATGAGGGAAACATTGTGGAGCCCCTCGATGGGGACTCACCCCTCGAGGACAGGCCACTGCTGGACCCATCTGGGAGGATTACTCGCCAACAGAGGAACCTCCTATGCCTTCCTGTACCCACGGAGGCACTGGCGCTGAGCCGAAACATCGGCAAGGGTAAAGAGCCTGTCGGGTTTGTCAAACTCGCCGACCCATCTACCTCAATGCAGAAGGCAGAGGAATATCCCGAGAAGGCCATGCTGCGCCAACAGCTAGCCGAGCAAAAAAGGCTGGTTGATGAGCTCCTGGCCGAACGCATTGCAGAGCAGCGGCCTGTCTACGGCAACCCCAGACCAGGACAGCAGGGGCAGGAGCATCCACCCCTTGCTGAGATCCCCCCAGGAAACCGTGTCCGTGTCATGTTCACTGACAGGGGAGACACTGGAGCCCATGGAAAGAGGGCGAGATATTTTTCGTTGAACCCTCCCGAGCAGCGAGGCAACCTGGGAGACCCTGCTCGGTTTCCTCCTGCCGCTCAGACAGTCGCTCCGCCAGCTGCCCCCCGAGCCACTGAGCGTGACCATCGTATCGAAGAGCCTGGCAATGCGCTTGTGGTTAGAGATCCTCGTCAGGACATGAATCCACATCTGGATGATCTGATGGAAGTACTCATCGCTCGCTTGGAGGCCCTAGAAACACGGAAGGTGGCGATCCCACCGGATGGCAAGCCGTACCCCGCATGGGTGAATGACATGCCGGCCCCGCCGGGATTTGGGAATCCCACTTTTTCCCCATTTAATGGGACCGGATACTGTCCACAGCACTTTCCCCACTTCAACTCGAGGTGCGGGCCTATGTTGGGGACTCCGGTGCAGCAGGAGGCTGCGAAGCTCCGGTGCTTCGTTCAGACGCTGGAGGGACCAGCGTTCGTTTGGTATAGACAGCTCCCTATTGGATCAGTAACTAACTGGGAGGACTTTCATCGACAATTCCTCTACCGGTTCAGTTCCACAACCCAGAAGACAAACATTGCAGACCTCTTCATGTGCAAGCAAAGGCCTGACGAGCGAGTTGCGGACTTCGTCGCCCAGTGGAAGGGGCTCACGTACTCCCTTGACATGCCACTAACTCAGGAGAAATTACTGACGATGTGTTTGGGGAACGTCAAGGCATAGTTGGTTCCTTCCCTGATCACGCAGAATTACCCTGGAGGGTTCCGGGACTTCTCATACAAGGCTCAGCGCCTCGAAGAAGCCCTGCAACAGGCCAGCCAGGCACGTCCACTGCCTCCTGTGATCTCCGCAAGGAGAGCTGCCAGAGCCGAGCTCACTGCTGTGGCACAGATAGAGGCCCCCAGACAGCTAGAGTTGCTGCCGGTGAGGCCAGCTCAGCAGGCTCATAGGGGTCCACCCCCACAGCCTCCAGCCCAGCAGCGACCGCCTCAAAATCGGCAGGCACCTCCGCGTAACGCACCGCCACCACCTAGGTGAGGTAATCCGGCTCCGCCTCCTTGGCCTGCTCCTCCGGTCCCTGGCCATGGCCAGCCCCCAAGGGTCCCCTTTCCAGGCAGAAGGAATCGGGCTTACTCGTTTGACGAGGCCCAGGTCCCCGGTTATTTCCGTAGCGCCTTGGAGCAGAGGATTGTGCGGCTGCCTGAGTGCCGGAAGCCAGAAGAGGCATGTCTCGCGGATCTCCCTGACTACTGCCCTTATCACCGGTTCCTGGGACACACCATCCAACAATGCTATGTGTTCAAGGACTGGCTCCAAGACCAGATTGAAAACAATATAGTCAGGTTGGGCCCAGCCCCGGCACAGGTGGCAGGTGTCTTCGTGGGATCGGATGGCAGTAGTGATGACGGGGATGGGTGGGAACAGGTTTCCGACTGTGGGTCCCGGAAGTATAACGACTGGATGGCCCGCAGGATGGTCGCATGTGCCCATGGAATCATTCGTGCTCGCCTAGACCGGTCAGAGCCCTCAGAATCTACGAGCGCCGCTTCGGCCTCGTCGTCCCAGTCTGCATCTTCCCAGAAGAGCAGGCGGCGACACAAGAAGAAAGAACGCGCCATTCCATTGCCGTCATCTTCTCGCACGCTTGGCGATTTCATGCCCCCGGGAATGGGGATCCCTCCGAGACCCCGTCCGTTAATGGATGACTCCTCGACCGAGAGCCCGGGTTACGCTTTGGTTAACACCGTAGAGTTGGTAAATCCCTTTGTGGCCCCCGACGACAGGGAGCGCCGGGTGAATCTCCCTGAGAGCCCGGGGTACGCTTCGGTTAACACTGTAGAGTTGGTAAATCCCTTTGTGGCTCCCGACGATGAGGAGCGCCAGGTTAATCTCCCCGAGATCTCGGGGTATGCTTCGGTTGACACCGTAGAGTTGGTAAATCCCTTTGTGGCTCCCGAAGACGAGGATCGCCGGGTGAATCTCCCCGAGAGCCTGGGGTACGCTTCGGTTGACACCGTAGAGTTGGTAAATCCCTTTGTGGCTCCCGACGATGAGGAGCACCGGGTGAATCTCCCCGAGAGTCCGGGGTACGCTTCGGTTAACAACATAGAGTTGGTAAATCCCTTTGTGGCTCCCGACGACGAGGAGCGCCGGGTGAATCTCCCCGAGAGTCTGGGGTACGCTTCGGTTAACACCGTAGAGTTGGTAAATCCCTTTGTGGCTCCCGACGACGAGGAGCGCCGGGTGAACCTCCCCAATGTCCCCAGCCGTCGTCAATATCGACGGAGCCGTGGCTACGTGAATCGCTGGGGCACGGTGGTTGTCACCTCCAGTCAGGCCGTTCAAGCTACCGAGACTGGGCAGCAGGCCCGATATAGAGAGAAGCACTCACAGCTCCCTCATCCGGTGACAACAGGTTCCCTTCCACCACCGTTCGTGTTGCTGGATCGGGCGGAAACGCCTTGCCCGCATCGCACCCAGCCCAGCCCTGCCGTTGGCCAACTACGGCCTTCCGGTCTTATCATGGCAGCCACCTCCCGGGCTTCAACTAGTGAACAGCGGGACGTGCCTAGGACCAGTCAGTCACTGGTCCCGCCAGCAGGGCCCGTCATGCCTCTAATCGTAGAGTGACCTCCTGTAAGAAGAATCTCGCGTTTGGCGTGAAAGTATGATGTCCTAAAGAATATGGTCGGCATTCCAGCAAGGCTTTCCATCCTTGAGGCCCTCCGCCTGTCGTCTGAAATGCGTGAGGCGCTCGTCGAGGCTCTGAGGAGCACCCTCCAGTATGAAACGGAGGTAGCAGCCGCATAAGCCTTCCACACCGAGGTGATTGAGGACGCCAAATGTCAGGCGGTTATCTCATTCTCTGTTGAAGATGAAGACCCTCCTATACAGGGGCTCATCCGCCCGATGTACATCACCGGCCAGTTCAATGGCGTGGAGGTTCGTCGCTGTCTTGTCGACACGGGTTCTGGGATTAACATGATCCCAACTCGGACACTGCAAAAACTGGGGTTGTCTGAGGATGATTTAACTCCCTCCGACCTCAGAATCCAGGGGTATGACAGGACCGAGCAAACTCCACTCGGAAAGATTTGTCTGAAGACCCAGTTCGGCGGCTTAATTGCCAATACTGAATTCATGGTTGTCTCTCCGGACACTTCCTATAACGCGTTGATGGGCAGGCCGTGGCTCCATCTTCACGCAGCGGTTCCCTCATCATACCATCAGTGCCTCAAATACTCCCTTAAGCGTCCAGTGGGTGTGCTCCAAGGAGATGCATCCCCGTTTTCCTCTTGTGAAGCTCGTTACCTGGATGCAGACTATTACAAGATCAAGGACAAGCAGATCCTGGCAGGTGAGGTTGAGCCTGCCGCTGTCCCGAGTGATCCCTGGGAAGGTTTGGATGACGCATATTTCTTCCCAATCCATCGGTTGGAGGCCACAACTCCCGATATGGGAGGGTGATTTGTTGTCTCGGGTACCAGAGGAATTCATATTTCCGGGTCTAAGTGACGCCGGGAAATCACCACGTACTCTTACACCAACCAGGCCCAAGTGATCCCTGAGCCTCCTACCCCCGTACAATATCGGGATGTTGGGCTTATGGCAACGGCGGTGCGTCATACGTGCATGTTTCGTCGAGCTGGGATCGACCGGCTCAGGCCAACGTGACACCACTGCTTCGATGTCGTAAAGCGGGGCCCCTTGGGCCGCAGGCCGGATGGGATTGGATCAACCGCCTTTGTCGCTACGGTCTCCGCGGTGCATGAACCTCCCGTCGTGATGACCTCGGCCACCCAAGCCGGTGTTAGCTCCCCATCAAGGTCGAGCAGCCCCGAAACAGCTCCCCCCATGGACGATCTTTCCCCAAGTGGAGAAGAAGACATGGAAGATGCTCCTCCTGCCTTTGAGGAGGGCGTCTTTGCCATGGTCGACGAGCTCGTACAGGTGAACCTCGGTAGTGAGGCGGACCCGAGACCCACATTGGTCAGCGCTGCTATGCCTCCCGAGGAATGGAAAAAGTACATAGACTTCCTCAAACAGCACCTTGATGTGTTTGCCTGGAGTTATGAAGAGATGCCGGGACTAGATTCCCAGGTAGTCGTCCACCGACTTGGCCTCCCAGCAAACCATCACGGGTTCAAGCAGCCTCCCAGAAAAATGCACCCCTTTCATGGTTCCATGGTTGAGGCCGAAGTTGATAAGCTCATTAAGGCCAACTTCGTCAGGGAAGTCCAGTACCCCAGGTGGCTAGCCAACATTGTGCTCATCAGGAAGAAGAACGGGCAGATCAGGGTCTGCATGGACTTCCATGATCTTAATCGCCACTGTCCGAAGGATGACTTTCCCCTTCCAGTGACAGAGTTGTTGATCGATGCAACGGTCGGGTTCCAAGCCCTCTCTTTCATGGATGGGTACTATGGGTATAACCAAATCCGGATGTCCCCCGAGGATGAAGAGTACACTGCCATTAGGGCCCCCCAGGGCACTTTCTGCTATAGGGTTATGCCCTTCGGCCTGAGGAACTCTGGTGCCACCTATCAACGGGCTATGCACCGCATATTCTAGCCGATCCTCGGTACACTGGTGGAGTGCTATGTAGATGAACTAGTGGTTAAATCTCGTCAGCGCCAGGACCATCTTAGAGACCTTGAAAAAGTGTTCGGTTTGCTCTGTTCTCGTCACTTGAAGATGAACCCGTTGAAGTGTGCATTTGGGGTCACCTCCGGAAAGTTTCTTGGATTCATCGTCAGGTATCGAGGTATCAAGATCGACCCCGAGAAGATCAAGGCCATCAGTCAGATGCCTCCCCCGAGTAACATTCGGGAGCTTCGAGGTCTCCAAGGCCACCTAGCCTATATACGCCAATTCATTGCGAATCTGGCCGGCATGTGTAAGCCCTTCTCTCGGCTCATGAAGAAAGGTGCCGCCTATGGGTGGGATAAAGAGTGCCAGACCGCTTTTGAGGAAATCAAGCATTATCTGCTTCAACCTCTGGTCCTGATGCCACCCATTCCTGGAAGGCTACTAGGCCTTTACGTGACCGCCCTGGAGCGATCCCTCGGTGCCCTTCTCGCACAGAAAAACAATGAGGGAACAAAGAATAACCTCTACTACCTCAGTCGCATGCTCCTCGACGCAGAGATTAGATATTCTCCCATCGAGAAGAGCTGCCTGGCACTCGTATTTTCCATGCAGAAGTTGCGGCACTACTTGCAGCACCATGAGGTACAGTTGGTCTCTCGGGTAGAACCGTTGAAATACATCCTGAGTCGCCTATGTTGACCGGCCGATTGGCACGCTGGGCGGTGATCCTCCAGCAGTTTGACATTAGGTTCGTATCTCAGAAGGCCGTCAAAGGACAGGCATTGGAAGACTTCTTAGGTGCTCATCCAACCTCTACGGACCAGCCGCTGGATGTGGGCTTTCCTGATGAGGCAATCATCTCAGTCGGTCACGCCACCCCATGCTGGCAGATTCACATTGATGGCGCCTCCCAAATCCCTACCGGTAGAAGGATCAACAATCCTAGGCTTAACAGAGTGGGCCTGGGTATCGTCTTCATCACCCCAGAGCAAGACGTGCTGCCATATTCTTTCTTATTGTCAGAGGGCTGAACCAACAATGAGGCAGAATATCATTCCCTCATCACTGGCCTCGAGTTGGCTCTGGAGGTTAACGTACCCCACCTGTATGTAAAAGGGGACTCTGAGCTAGTCATTAAGCAGGTTAACGGTGACTACACTGTCAGGAAGCTAGAACTCATGTCGTTGCTAGAGTGCACCCTCCATCTAATGGCTATGTTCCCCTCCCAACCTAATGTCGTTCACATTCCCCCATCGCAGAACAGTCGAGCAGATGCTTTGGCCAGCCTGGCCGCATCACTCGCGGAGCCCGAACAGAATGACCTAATCATCCACGTGGTGCACCGAAGAGTCATTACTCATGTTATCCCGGAGGGCGGTCGTGGCCCGCGGGTGAACCATCTCACTGATGGTGCCCCCGCGTCGGGACCCCCTGTGGTTCCAGGCATGGTGATAGAGACAGTTCCTGACTGGAGGACACCTCTGGTTGAATATCTCCAGCACGACAATCTTCCGATGGACCGAGCGGAGCGGGAACGAATCCGGCACCGTGTGTCGCAGTTCACCCTTCAAAGCGGTCCCAGTCATGAGCAGCTCCTCTACAGGCACAGGTTTGATGGTGTTCTCCTTCGTTGTCTTCAAGGAGTTGAGATCCCACAGCTCATGCAGGAGGTGCATGCTGGCTCCTGTGGCGCCCACCAGGCCGGGTCGAAGTTGTCCCACCAGAATCGGAGACTGGGATACTTCTGGCCCTCCATGATCCACGACTGCATCGAGTACGCCAAAAGGTGCCATGCATGCCAAGTTAATGCTAACTTTGTGAATCGGCCACCGAAGCCTCTCCCTACTACTAAGTATTCTTGGCCCTTTGCAGTCTGGGGGTTGGATGTCGTAGGGCCCTACCCGCTGGCGATGGCCCGCCAGTGCCGGTTCATCTTAACTGCCACAGATTTCTTCTCAAAGTGGGCAGAGGCAGCCCTGCTTAGGGAAGTCAAGGCTGTTTATATGGCCGACTTCGTGAGTTCCAATATCATTCACCGATTTGGAATACCTCATGCTATCCTCACGGACAACGTAACCAACTTCCGGGTGGCCGAGCTGAAGAGATTGTATGCCAAGTACAACATTCGCTCGAACCACACCTCCCACTATCATGCGCAGGCGAATGGACAGATTGAGGCGTTTAAAAAAACCCTCTCTAACATTCTACAAAAAATGGTTGGTCAGAATAGGAAAAGTTGGCCGGACAAGCTCCCCAACGCCCTCTGGGCTTATAGGATGACGACTCGCAATTCCACCCAGGTGACCCCGTATTCCCTGGTGTACGGAGCTGAGGTTGTCCTTCCCATCGAGGTCTAACTGACCTCATTGTGCACGGTGGTCTATGACCAGCAAGCGCCGGACAGAGTTGCCGAGATCCATCTAGCCGAATTGGAAGCACTGGACGAAAGTAGGCTTTACACTCTACATAACCTGGAAAGGCATCAGAGTAGGATGGCTCGAGCTTTCGATAAGAAGTTTTTCCTCCACTCCTTCCTGCAAGGTGACTTGGTGTTGGCTCTCAGAGCGCCAATGATTCCCGGCAGGAAACCACCCATGTTGGAGCCCAAGTGGGGGGGACCTTTGATTGTCCACAAGGTCTATCCCAATGGTGCATATTCCCTGGTGACCATGGATGGGGAGCGTATCACTCCTCCCACCAATTCCAGGTTCCTCAAGAAGTACTTTGCCTAAAATTTTATGGTCCTACATGACCTTAAACTGTACGGTCCAGCATGACCTTAAACTTTATGGTCCGGCATGACCTTAAACTACACTTTGTCCTACATCTGGGCTCTCCATGGTCTGAGGTCTATGACCTAAAACTAAGATCCTCTTGGTTCGAGTTCTAAGACCTAAAACTAAGATCTATATTCGGTCCAACATGAAGATAAACTGTATTGTCAAGAACTACGTGTGGCTTGATTCTCATCCTCATGAGATACATAGGACCGCCAGGACATTTCGTCTTGGGTCCAGCCCAGGAGTTACCAAATTCCGCCCTTTCTTCCCTCTTGGTCCAAGTTCTAAGACCTAAAACTAAGATCTATATTCCGTCCAACATGACGTTAAACTGTATTTCCAGAACTACGTCTAGCTTGATTCCCATCCTAATGGGATACGTAGGAATGCCCAGACCTTTCATCTTTGGGGTCCAGTTTGTGGTCTGCTGTCGCGTCTGTTTCGCCTTTGGGACTTCGATCACAGGGTCTCGTGGCGTGGTGTGAGATTATGTCCCCATTCACGTCAGTTTTGCAATAGATGCACCCCGTGCACCCTGTCCTCAGGGTTTAGCCCACCTCTGTCCAACGACGTTTAAAGACGCGTATCAAGAACTACGTGTGGCTTCATTACCATCCTAATGGGATACGTAGGACCGCCTGAACACCTAGATGTCAGGTCCAGCCCCATCTCTTAGGAGATCCCATGATATCCCAGTGCTCAAGGTGTTTGGCATTACGCTCCCTCTTTTTCCTAGGGATCCTCCATCTCTTGGCCACTCTCGGACTGAGCTCTCTGACCCTTTCCAGTGGTCTGTTGATGTGCCCAAAGCACTCTGGTCTACAACTTGGAGTGCCAGATTCGACTTAGGCAAGTTCCATCCACTTTCCAAGCTTCGTGTTCCCCTTCATTCGAGCCCTCGTCATCTTTCATACCCTGAGGGACCCCCAAGAACGGTCTGGATACAACACCCAAGGGCTCTCCTACCGTCATGGGCCAATTCCCCCGAGGGTTTCAGACAACAAATTGATACAAATCCCGCGTTGTGAATATGGTCAGCGGTTGATGCTCATTTGTTTGTCCCCATGGCTAACACGACAGGATGCTGTGTTGCGAACATGGTCAACAGTAGTCCTCAGTCGTCATGCCAGTTCCCCAGGCCCTGAATGTTCGTGGCATGGTTCATGTCATGTTAAGCCCCACCGCACCAAGGTGGAATCTCGACAATCCTTGTACTAACCCTCAGTACACCCCCACACATCAGACAGACCGAGCTGCATAACGGTGTCTCTCGGGGCTCCTACGGTTTGAGCGCTAGAGTATGTGCTTGGGTCTCTTCCTTGCGGGTCGCATGCAGCTTGACCTTCATCCCCTTAGGGGAGTGAGGAGTCGCCTAGACACTGCGTTTCGGTCCCAGCATAGCTGGGAGCTAGCATCTGCTGCCCCTCCCTGATTGTTGAACCCTCGTAGGCTCCTTTTCCCGAGGCTCCTCTCTCGATCGGTCCAAACCATATGACCTTAAACTGTGTTGTTGGTCCAACCCATATGAACTTAAACTGTGATGTTGGTCCAAACCATATGACCTTAAACTGTGTGGTCGGTCCAAACCATTTGACCATAAACTGTGTTGTTGGTCCAAACCATATGACCTTAAACTGTGTTGTTGGTCCAAACCATATGACCTTAAACTGTTCTGTTGGTCCAACCATACGACCTTAAACTGTGTTGTTGGTCCAAACCATAGGACCTAAAACTGTGTTGTTGGTCCAAACCATATGACCTTAAACTGTGTTGTTGGTCCAAACCATGTGACCTTAAACTGTGGTGTTGGTCAAAACCATAGGACCTTAAACTGTGTTGTTGGTTCAAACCATACGACCTTAAATTGTGATGTTGGTCCAAAAAATATGACCTTAAACTGTGTTGTTGGTCCTATCATATAACCCTAAACTGTGACATTATCGTCCTAGCCGCATGATGAAAAACGGCGCTGCATTGTGGTGACCTCGCTGTAGAGGACATCACGTTGGGTATTGGTTTTATGCCATGCCATTTGTCAACGCCTATCACGACTTTATGCTTGTGGCAACACCATGGCCTAATACTCTAGGTCTGTCGCTTCACAACAAAAAAACCACTCACCTTAAAGGACAAACAAGATTTATCAAATGCCGCTTCTTTTAGTGCAAGGGCCACGCCCGCACTCCCCCTTTTTCCTTGGCACTGGTATCTTACCATGTCACTTTCAGAACTACGTGTGTCTTGATTCTCATCCTTATGAGATATGTATGAACGCCTGGGGCACTTCCCCGCGGGTCCAGCCTACCTCCGTGTTCGTTCCCTCGACTCGAGCGTTTCCCCGGAGATCACATGTTAAGTAGGGATTAGGTCCTCCATCACATTGGGTTTTGTAGCCGCCTAGCCATGTGTCCGTTTCTCCCCTATCCTCATGGTCCGAGCTCTAAGACCTAAAACTAAGATCCTCATGGTTCGAGCTCTAAGACCTAAAACTAATATCCTCATGGTCCGAGCACTAAGACCTAAAACTAAGATCCTCATGGTCCGAGCTCTAAGACCTAAAACTAAGATCCATGTTTCATCCCGCATGACGTTAAACTTTATTCCGTCCCGCATGACGTTAAACTGTATTCTGTCCCGCATGACGTTAAACTGTATTTCGTCCAACATGACGTTAAACTGAATTTTCAGAACTACGTGGGCCTGATTCTCATCCTTATGAGATACATAGGACCGCTCGGATGTTTTGTCTTAGGTCCAGCCCCAGGGATAGCTGAACACCGTCCTTCTTTATTGTCGGTCCCTCGACCCGACTTCATGAGAAATGGTGTCATCAGGATATCTACCCCGAGCATGTTCAGGATGCCCCATGGTAATGATGGGAAGCGGAAGTTCTCTCACCAAAGAGGTCCTGCTTGGAAATTGGGACGACCCATGATCAGGTTGGTACGTCCGCCTAATGCACCTTTGCTCTGGTGGCACAATATCGAGAGTGTTGGATTCTGTTCGAACAAGCCACCACTCCACCTCTCGCGCTTTGCGTTCCCCCTTATTCGGACCCTCATTTCCTTCCGCATTTGACGGGACCCCCTAACAGTATGGATGCTCAACCTATGGTCTGCCTACTGTCCTGGGCCAACATTCCGGAGAACTGGTCATGTTTGACGGGACCCCCTAACAGTATGGATGCTCGACCTACGGTCCGCCTACTGTCCTGGGCCAATGTTCCGGAAAACTGCCCAACGATGTTTAAGTTAGGCCCCGTGTTGCGAACATGGTTAGCGGTCAGCCCTCATTTATTGTCCTCCCATTCCGGGCCAACATGATATGGATGATGTGTTTCTGCCACGGTTGACAGTTATCCTCCATGGTTGTGCCCCATTGGGTTCCGAATTTGGGTAGCGTGATGCACCCTTTCTCTCCATCCCCCTGTGTTCGGATGGATTTCAATGCCCCCGGCATTGCCCCGCTCGTGTGTTAATACACATTGAGAAGTCGACACATCAATCGGACTGGGGTCTCTTCAAAAGACCAGGCCCAATTTTGGACGCCTGAAGCTTGGTTAATGCCCCACAGTTGAACGGAATGATGGTACGAGCACCTTTTGCTTCTTGTGTTGGGCATGTCCCATAGGATCCTAGGGGTGAGTTGTTATTCGTTTCGAAACTATGGTTGAGCACATTAAACCAAGGGTAAAAAAGATTGGATTTGTCCATACATTGGATTGAGACGATGAGCAATACAAGAAAAAGTTCATGAGATGGAGAAAACAAAGCCCTTAGGGTTCAGCGTGCTGAAGCGATCTTTCCAGCGCTGCTACCCTCTAGCTGGTACCCTCTAGGACCGCTTTTCGCTCTTCGAAGACTATCTACTCATCGGCCACCACAGAGCGCAGCTCATTAGCCCTAGCTTGTGCATGCGCCCGCTCGCTTCGAAGCACGGTCATCTGGGGACTCGCCTCCACCAGTTGTTCTTGGGCATCAGCCAGCAGGGCGGTCAGTTGCTCCACGAGCTCAGAGCATGTTGAGATGAAGACCTCTTTATCTGCCGTCTGCCCTTCGAGGTGCCGGACTTCTTGCTCCGCCCTCAGCAGCGCTTGAGCGCTCATCTATCCTTCTTGGCACTGGGAAATGTCGGTGCGACGGCTACTCTCGTGCATCTTCTCGGCCATGTAATCACAGACCGTTAGATCAAGGCGATGAGCATCAGCCCCTCCGGCGCACTGGAAGCACAGTCAGGTCTAGAGTGATCCCATCCGACTCAGCCAATTGGACTGGGGCTGCCTAAGAAAGCGCTGGATACACTTCCACCCCTTGTGCCATGTCATCCGGCTCTCCTCGGCTGCCTCTGAGTCTGAGTCATCAATCTCCTCAGGGTCAGCAGGTCGGTATATGGGGAAGGCCGCCAGCTGATCGGCAGCAGGATCCACCCCAGGGATGTCTTCATGAGGAATAGAATCCTCGACGTCCGGGAGACCTTCCCTCGCCCCAGCAGCAATGACGCCTCCACCAGCTTCCGACCGCGTTCCGAGAACAACGCCGCCGATGTCCGCCGCCCTCTGGTCATCTATTGTCGGGGCCGACTCAGTGCAGAGAGCATGTTACGAGCGAGGTGGTATGTCCGCCACTGGTCCACTCACGGATGGCCCAGGCTCCGCAGCCTGACGTGCCTCCAGTGTTGAGATCACTGCGTGGGGCATATGCTGGTCAGACTTGACACCAAGCACCAGTAGTGAAGCGTGAGACTTACAGGAATCCAGATCGTTGGTCCCCAGTGTTCCGGCCGCTACAGGATCCGCCATAAGGGGAGACCCCTCTGTGTTGGTTAATTCAATGATGGGTGTCGGATCCCCATCATGTCCCACTGGTTCCTCTCCACCTTCCTCTGGTGGGGACGCCGGACCACCGCTCAGCTGCTCCTGTGTAAGATTGGGAAGTGAGTTAGAAGTTGGAAAGTAGAATGGATGAATGAGGGAAATGAATGAAGACAGAGACAAACCTCAAGAATCTCGGTTATGTCGAGATTAGAGTCGGCAATCTCGCCGCTCTCTCGGAGACTCCCTTGGTAGGTCTCCCCTTGTGAATCCTCACCGTCGGTCTCCTCTTATTCATCTTCTCCCTCACCTTTGTCCTCTCCGGTTTCCTCCTCCCCCTCCGGCTCTTCATCACTGTCGCCTTCTCCCGGTAGCATCGCTTCCGGATCATGCTCATGGTCGAGCATCACTTTCACTAGGAATGTTGGCTCCGCACGCCACCCCCTTTGGCATGCGTATGCGTCCATGGCTGTCACATAAGCATGCCACCGATGGAAATTTACTCAGCCGACAATCCGAACGAGCCCGACCTCCGGCAGTTGGATCCCATTCTACATTATCTTCTGCCAGATGGCTTCGACGCTCAGCGATTACCGCAGGGTCATCCAGGCCAACCATAGTGCCAGGAAAATTGCGTCTTGGGAAGGTTCAAGCAGATATCTTAACTGCTTCCTCGGCAGTTCCCTGGCCGCCTCATGTGACCCACCTACGGGTAACGAGGACGTGGAGGCACCATGTGATGTCCTTGCTTCCGAAGTCCCAGCCTGCGCAAGACTCGCTGCCTGGCGCGCCCTTGGTTCTCCCCTTCCGACGAAACCTTACCTTATTTCCCGTCGCCCAGTTTCCGCACGAGTAACCTCGAGTTGCCGGACGCGCTTGCGTAATAGCCCCTCAGGGTACGCAATGGTCCAGTTTACGGCATATTCGGTTGCTAGGCCGGCATCGACCCCGGTGGGAGGGAGAGTAACGACGTCGTGAGAGCCGAAGATGGTAAACATCAACCACATCTGGCATAGGACGCATGGATTATTCTCCTGCCAGACAGTCGTGGATAACTTTTTCGGCATTCGCCGGAGGCACCCGAACTGCCTGGCGAATCGGGATGGCACGTATGGCTCGCAGATCACCTTCCCGTCGATCCGAGCCACGAGCAACCCGCCCCGAATACTCTGGAAGTATTCCTGTTGTTCCAGAGAGCCTCGCCCATTGTCCACCAGCTGGCCAACCGGGGTGGGGAACAGGCTGAAGTTGAAGTTGGCATGGTTACCAATGCGGATCCTAACGCCCTCCTCATTGAGCGTCAATGGCGCCACCCCAGCAATGTTTAGCAAGGACGGTCGCAAGCCATTTCCCGGAGGACGGACAGCGTTTGGGAAAGTATACCCACCAAGATGAGATGCCACCCAGCCATGGGAGATCTGGAAGGGACCACAGACCCTCCAAGCCGACCCCCCTCGTGAGATGCGCCCTAGAATGGTATACAGCTTGGCCAGCATGGGGACGCCCAAGTTGAATCGTTTGTTGGCAGCCATGGAGCCCGCCATCACCATAGTCGTTGGACGGACGCCCATCCTCACGTCCCGCACCAGCAGGAGCCACCCGCTCAAGAAGGCGGCAAGGAACCCGGCATACCGGACATTCGGGTCCCGGGCCTCAATGACGTGGGAGCCCCATGATTGGTATTGCCCTGCCTCTAGGGTCTTCTATTATGACCCGTCTTTGCTCCTCTGTGTCGCGGTTGGGCACCATTTGCCCCGTCCCAGCATCTTGATGGCGGGATCCTTCTCAAGGAACAGGCTGAACCATCCCTTGTAGGTGATGTCCATCAGGAAGTCCTTGACCCCCAGCCTCTCCTTGGCCAACTGCAACAGGTTCCACGTCAGCATAGGCGTCCGCGACCTGTCTCCCCAGGTGTTCTTTGGAGGAACAAACTCGTCGTATTGGTAACCCTCTAGTGGGATACCGTCGATGCAGTGAACGTCCCAAAGACGGATGCCGACTTCCCTGTGATGAAGGTGGAACGTGTTGGTGTCGGGAGACCACCGAGTGAATAGCTCTGGTCCGAGTTCAGGCTGACGGTGGAAATGGAACTGCGATGTCCATACCGCCTCAAACAGGCCGATATACCGCAGTTCGTCTCTGAACTGGTCGCAGGTATGGCGAACCCAGAACACCCAGGACCATTCGCTGGTGAAGTTACCCCCGGACCGCAGGTCCCAATCCTTCAGCCTGCCCTTCATGTCATCCGTGATGCTCTGACGGAACGTTCTCGCATAGAGGGTCGGAGAATCTTCCGCCACAGGCTCGTCCCCAGTAATGGTCCTAGTCCTCGGGTTCAGGACATATACATCCATGTGTCTATTTTCCCTGGCAGGACGACCATTGTTGGTGATGTTGTAGCGAGGAAGTTCGTCCTCCCGAGTCACCCAGGATCGCGGTGTGTCCACCTCGAAGCCCGGCAGTGGTACCTCCTACAGGATGCCAAAATTCGAGAGTGGGAGGTTGTCCGATGAGGGATATGCCTTTTGGGCCGGAGTCAGCAGATTGAACAAGGTGAGATTGTTGGAGACGATCACCTTGGAGCCATATACCTCCTCGTTTGCCGCCATATCTGACCTACGGGCAGCGGATACCCCCTCATCGACTCGGTTTGTAGCCATCTCGATTTTTTCGGGAGTTCGACGAAATCAGGATGCAGTGCGCGAAATCGGAGTGTTCGGCGCGCAATCTGGCTGAGTTGCGTGAAATCCTGGAGCGATTTCGCGCACGAGAGCGGTAAGCTTATCGTGCGGAAAAAGCCGAAGTACGGATCTGGGACCCAGCGCCCCTTTTTATAGGGGAGGCCAGGGTTCCGCGCTACGCGGAAAGAATATTTCGCGCACGTCCGAAGGTTTTGCGCGCCCCGTCGGATTTTTTGCGCGCAACTTGATCAAGAGACTTAGCATTTTGGCATTTCGGCGTTTCCCTTGGAATCCGATCGTTGCGACCTCTCGCCGATCCCATTCCAAGGGGGGGCATTTGTTGACGCCGAAAAAGACCCGCAACTCCTGGAGGAAGTTTTGGAATGACGAAGAGAAGTCATATTCGGAATCAGAGGCCCGATCCGGAGGCCCGGGAAGTGGTGCGTGAAATAAAGGAGGATCCGCGCGCACAAATGTTCTGCGCGCGAAGTGCTCCCGGGATTCACGGAATTGGACCGGTGAGGCGTGAAATAATTGTGCGCCCCGTTTCTCCGCGGTGATATTTTGTGCGCAAGCGGTTCCTGGTGCGGAAAACTTCGCGCGCAACCTGGATTCCGCGCCGGAGGTCGCCTATAAATATAAGGTGACCCCGAACGGTTTGGGGGTTGAGGAATCCGAAGCGACTCTTGTGCGCGCAATTCGGCTCCCCCCGCAAAAAAGATGACATCTAGGTAATCCCGAATTCCGTGCAACCTTTCCCCAGAGTTCGCCTTTGCGCGCAACTCCACCGGTTTCAGTGAATTTGCCCCTTCCCCCGGTTTCCCCACTTACGCGCAATCCCTGGTTCGCGTGCGCAATACCCTGCCGTGCGGGCAAAACCTTCTGTGTAATACCCTCTTCGTGCGCAATTTCGTTGCTCCTATTGCGCGCTGTCCCGGTGTTTTGCGCGCAAATCGTCCCTTTTGCGCGCACAGAGCCGAGGACCCCTCACCTTGATGCCCCATGGCTTCCCCCTGCACTGGCACCTGATGTCTCCCTTTCCAGGCATGCGCGCCATGCGTTTTTTTCCCACACAGCCTTCCAGGCTCGTGTGAAGTAACCTCAAGGTCCCTTGGGTCGTGTTTCCCGTTGCGTTTCTTTGCCTTATGCTTCTCCGCATTGGAACGCTAACGGCTATTGCTTCTTTGCATAGCCACGCTAACGTGGACCCCCTGGTGGTTTGCCCTGCGACCCCCCTTCACCACGGCCTTGCCGATGCCTTCCCTTCCACAAGGGGTAGAGGGCGTTGGGCATGTAAGCCCTAGGGGTGTGGAGCAAACCCACCTCGTCCAAGCTGCATGACGTTAAAATGCTAAGCACCTCGTCCTTAACACAAGACGTTAAACTGTGGTCCGACCCCGGGCTTCGCACGCAGGGTCCCCCAGCTCGGACATTTTTTATGCCCACTCGTCTCCACGGGAGTGGACTCTTCCTCACATGGAATGAAATCCTCCTCGTCGGAGCGGCGTTTGTCCGCGGGGGAAGGGCTGCCTCAGAGCGTAAGCCCCTAACCTTTCGTACGGATGATTGCACCCGTGCATCTCCGTACTTCCCCCCTACCAAGGCCAGTGGAGTCCTTTTCCCACTGCGCTTTGTCGCACCACGGGCCTCCACCCTGGAGTAAGCCCCGGCACCAAGGGCCGCTAACCACGCATAAGCCCCTATTTCCTCTTTGGGCCGCCTCAGAGCGTAAGCCCCATCCCAGCGAACTACGTGGACTTTGATCCGTGCTAACGCATGGTACGTAGGAAGACTCCACGAGGTTCAAGCCCACCACTCGGTCATCCCGACCTCTCCATGTCGGTCCCCTGACCACCTTGGGCTGCCTCAGAGCGTAAGCTCCAAATCTCGCGTCCCGCATGACGTTAAACTGTACCTCATCCCGCATGACGTTAAGCTATATCGCGTCCCGCATGAAGTTAAACTGTATTCCGTCCCGCATGACGTTAAATTGTATCCCCCCTCTTGGGCCGTCTCAGAACGTAAGCCCCATGCTTCACCCCACCATCCATCCTGATCCTTACCCGGGCCGCCACATCCCGGTGAGATCATGCCACCCTTTACCACTCCATTTTATACGGGAGGCCTCCCACGTGCTGGCCCCAACATCGGTGTTCCCCCTAGGGACCCTTTAACCTGATCCGTCTCCGCAAGATGTTAAACTCGCGACATACCCCGTGTTAAACATGGGAAGATGAGGAAAAACTCAGATGGTACACATTACCTGTGTTCGATGTGGGATGCCTCGGGCTTCCGCGCCCTCAAGAAGCCCTGTGACGAGGGACCAAAGACAGACATACCGACGATGCCCCAACGTGACCATTCTTCTCACCATAGGTTACTGTCCCGACAAGACCCCTTGGAGCGTCTTGACAGAAGCAGCGTAATTAACTGGCGTCCATGTAGATATGCCATCGGGAATGAGCTTCACGAACCCGTCTTAAATCTATGAGGGAGACTCGGACTAGGTGACGAGCTCCGAGGAGGAATCCATGGAAGGAAGAACCGACATCCCATCATCCCGATTTCGATCAAGGAGCAGACGTCCCTGAACAAGGAACGAATGTCGCCCACCTTTGGAAAGCGGGAATGCGGGGCCACGAGCAGCGCGCCCTCCCCGGCGGACGGACGCGCGCGCCCCGGCGAAAGCATCAGAAACAGTTTTATTATTACATTATATTACACACATGTTTACATTAATGGGGAAAGGGTTCACTTCAGGTAATAATCTCTTTCTTATTTTCATTCGACTAAAATTGTAATAAATTTAGTATTAATAATTTATATCATTGTTTAAATAATTTAAAAAATTATAAAAATATCATTAATATACATTATATGTGAAGAATAATAATATATATAATATATAAGTATGAAACAAAATAAACTATTTATTGAGACGGTAAGTCATACGAACACATGAACGCTATTTTTGTTTAATTGTTGTGTAGAAAAAATGAATGTAAAAAATATATATGTCTATATATATATATTTCCTTATAATATTATATTTATTATATAATATTATATTTATTATATAATATATATCTTATACATTCACTACATCCAACCATAATATAATCTAGGTGGTGTATGAATGAATCATATCACTTTGAGGGGGTGGTTGTCCACACTTCGTCAAATGAAATTATAACATTAACACAAAAGGGAATGTAAAAAAAGTTATGTCTTGTAAAAATGAATAAAGAATAATTAAAATCAAATAAATTTAATATATGACATATATAAATATATTATCTAATATAATGGCCACCATTATAGGTGGTAATGGGAAAATGAATAATCATCCTTTTGTGAGGCACTAGTTCTTCGTACAAAGAAACAGTGTTTTCGTTAACAATTAGATAGAGGTGTGTGTATTTGTAGGTAAAACCATTTAAATAAAACATTACTAGTATATTTGGGATTCTTTTATGATCTATAATAATGTAATAATGATATTTTGATGGGTGGGGATGGAAAATAAATGAAAAGAAATGTACGAAGATGTTTCCTTTTTATAGAGTAACTCCTTTTGGTTTGAGCCAAACGGATTCCTTGGATTGCCTTCTGACATAGGTAAGGATTACTATAAGAAGTTAGGAAATATAAGAAGTATATTAGATAGTTCTTGCCTAAAAATAATTTTGTTAATGTTGTGGAGAATAAGGGGAGGTGGTGGCCATTTATAGGGATAGAAAATGTATCATATAGAATTTTTTAAAAAATGATTGGAGTACACACGTCCCTACCTATTAAAAGGAAAAAAATAGAAACCTAATAAAATAATGGAAGGTGTGTGGAAATAATATGGGCTGCCAATGGTTTTTGAAAAAGTGTGTACATCATCCATTCCCTAAATTTTAAGGTCTAGTCCTTAATTAAGATTAATTTAACCATAAACACTATTATTAATTTTAGTCACTTTTACTAATTTTATTGGTAAAAAATTATGTTAAACTTACTAGATGCTAAATATTATAATTTTTACAATGGTGTCAGTTGTTTTTCAAAGTTTAATTCATATTATTAAAAAATTGACAATTAATTATATTCTGGCAGACAAGACGAAGATAAGGAGGTTTAAGGTATAAAAATATTCAGATGCATGATATGTTTTTATATTTGAATAGGCCGGAGGTCATCATAGCCCTCAAAATTACATTTATTACTCCTATACTAGTATAGAAGTGCATGGTCGATCCATAGAGAAGGCAGACGAATGATTTCTATGGTTTTTTTGAATTTTAAACCCCCACTGTTGTCAGCTGTGGGGAAACCATCTTCTTACTTTTTATATTTTTTTATTTTATTGATGAAATGGAAACAAGATGAGGAAACTTTAATTTTTTTACAATGAAACTGAAGTTTATACTAAGTACTACAAAGAAACAAGAGAAGATATAGTATATTAATACTAAGCACGAAGAAAAGGAACATCGATCATGAAATAACACTCAGGAATTATAGACATGTTGGTTAAAAAGATAATTCTCCACTAAAAATTATTGAATCACATCTTAAGACGAGATTGATATATTTCCCTTTCCAGAGGATACATCACACAAAGGTATGACTTTTAGAGTTTTCCACTCTAAAATTCATCCACTGCAAAACATATGAAGAATAATTCAGTTGAAATTAAAATCACTATAAAATTTCAACTAAAATGACATTAATGCTTCATCAAGATGATGATCAAGTTCAATATCACTAATTAAACTTGAAAATATGAATTTTTTACAAAAATGTAAGGTGTAACCAAATTACATGATCATTAAAATTGATATCGCCAACCAATTATAATGTCAGAAAATAATGAAGTGAAGAATTTTAAAGAATAAACTAATAATGTATAAAATTTTTGACTTGAAAAATTCATCCTATGATCATAATAAAATCCAGCACTAAAAACATCTGAAAGCAGAGAAAAAGAATTAAAGAAAGAGGATGGAAGAACTCTCCAAGTGCTGCTCCGCCTTCAGGCTCTTTAGTCTCCAGGTTGACTCTAGAACTTCTCCTCAGAGTCTGCTCTCAGATTGATGTATTTGTGGAATGAAAAAAATGAGAACGTCCACAAAATTCTACTGCTACTCTGATTTTATATCCTCCATCGTCTGCTGCTTGTCACTAACCAATTCAACCGACTTCAGAAGTTCCTTAGTTCTGCACCGCACACGTGTGTTCTTTCTTGACAGGCACGTCGCACTATAATTTCCCTTGTAACTAACTTTCAGTGAGTTAGTTAGAAAAATACGGACGTGTTTTAGTCCCTTGAATGAACCTGCAATGTAAAAACAGAATATAAATAAATGAATATGCAAAGAAAGAAAAGAATTATTCTTTTTAATTTAATGTTATATTACTTATTAAAAGATAACTAACCGTCAAATAAAAAATCTTAATAGCTAAATATTATTAAGTATTATTATTTTGAATATTAAATAATTATTAAATCTTGTAATTGGTAAATATATTAAGTATATAAATTATTATTATAAATAAAATTATTATATTAGTGTTGGTATTATTAATAAGTAGTGAGTAAAACTAGATTATATATTAAAATTAGATTAGTAAACTACTTTAAAAATTCAATTGTTTTATTTATTAAATTAAAATTATAATTAAAGTGTTAATAAATTTAATCTAATTAGCCATTATTTCTATTAATAATTTATTAATGTTTATATTTTAATATTAGAAATCCTTACTAAATTGTCTAAAATCCTATTTTATATCATATCTAATTATGAAAATTATTGCGTATTATATTATACTAGTTTGAATAATTTATTTATTTTTTATTATTATTATTTTCATTATGTTTTATTTTTTTATGTTATTATTCTTATATTTTTTTATGTATTCATCCCCCCAATTTCTGCGCAAAGCAGGGGGTCTTTTTCCTCACTCGGTTCCTTCTCCGCGGCGGCGAGATCCAAGTTTCTTATACAACACCACTCCCTTTTTCAATCTTGACCTCGAATCAGTGGAATATGATCTTTAAACTAGGTTATAGTGGATTCCCTCCTTATATTTGATGTAGTGAAAGCAGATCCTGGTGGAAGGCTTTAGCAGGTGCACCGAGCAACAATTCGACTCCTGGAAAATGCGGTTCGCATTAAGGAGAATGGTGAATGATCAGCTTGGGATCTTTTTCTTGAGATCGATATCTTCAAACAACGGCACGGCTCGGGCATCCTTACAACCTGCAAGCTCTGTCTTCTTTTGCAGCGCCTGCTTGTGGAGACGGCGCAACTCCCCTCCAGCGGGTGGTTCAAAAACAGTGTGGCGGTGGGTTGTGGAAGAGAAATAGAGAATGACTAGATGAAGTGGGTGACATGGTCTAGGTGAAATGGTGGAGAGAAGTGTAGTGGCACATATTTGAGTGAAACCGTGAGGAGTTTCAACTGGTCATGGTGACTGTGAAGGATGAAACAGTGTGAGGAAATGGTGAGTCTGTGAAACGCTGGGTTACGGTAGCAGGGCCTGGGAGACAGTAAAGGAGATTTACGGTGGCACCGTGAGTTAGACAGTTTGGATGTGTTACGGTGTCACCGTAAAATGGACCAGTTGCAGAAGACATCGTATGAAGAATAAGATGAGACAGTAAGGTCGCACCTATACACTAGTTATCCGTTTATCACTTTTTCCCATGGGGGTTGGGTGAGTAGATTCATGGTGGTGGCATCCCATCATCGGGGTTCTGGGTTCGAGTCCTCACAAAGGCAACGTGCACCATTTTCCAGCGATCCTCTCATCCCCTCAACTCCACGGGAACTGGCCCAAGCCCAAGGGTTGGCCACCATGGGCCTAGCTGGGGAGGTGTGGCACACGGGTGGTGTAAGGCCGCACCTATACACGCGTTAACCATTAAACACTTTAGCCAACGAGCCCGTACCCGAGTGGTAAGGGCTCTTTCTTGGCATCCAAGATACCCAGGTTCAAAACTGGATGGAGGAGAATTTCTGGGTACTGTAGCAATATTTGTAGCAGGCACTGTAGAAGACACTATTTGGTACTGTAGCAACCGAAATATTCACCTGATTTGGGCTTTCGGGCCACCGGTTTGGGCCTACGGGTCTCAGGGCCTTCGGGCCATCAAAGGCCTTCAGGCCACAGGGCCTTCGGGTCATTGAAGACCATGAAGTAGCCCAGTTCACATAGAGCAGGCCCTAGATGAGGACCAGAGCTCCAGTAGCAGTCACCAGAAGCAAAGCTAATCGGATTGGAAGAATGAGAGGGTATGACAACCGCCATCCGGACCAGGCACCATGCAAATTTGTATGGGGAAATGCTAGATAATCAGCTACGCTAGTGGGGAGATAAAGGAAACCAATGATGCAGAAGCTAGGGAGGGGCAGTTCTAGAGGGCTTGGCCTACGGGTCATGTATTGGGCATGGTATGCCTTTGGGCCTTCGGGTCATGTATTATGGGTCATGTCGGGCCTTGTGCCTTGGGCCTACGGGTCATGTACGGGTTCCCCTTCAACCCTTAAATTTGGTATTATCAATAAAAAGGCATTCGGGCCATTCGGGCAAAGAAAGAGATAAATTAATATTTTTAATTCTTATAAGAAATGATTAATTACAAAAAATTATAAATTTGATAATATGATTTATAAAAATACAAAAGTGTAAATATAACATAAAAATCAAAAGAATAACCGATTAAATCATTAAAAATTAGTTAAAAAGATGTGGAAAATATATATTTTTAAGGAAAAATCAAATTCCCCTACAATTAAGCATTTCTTGTCCTCAAACAATCTCATGTTTTATTATCATTGAGAAATAGAATAATTTTTTTATTAAATTTCCCAAAATGTAACATGTCAGAACATTTAATAGAGGACTTCAAAAACATGTCAATAGGATTTTAGAAAATAAATTTCTTATATGAATCTTGCTTTGTTCAAATACTAAATGGTAGTCAAGAGAGCAATATATCAGTAATAAATGAAAGTGACATGCCTCATATGTGATACTTCATAGTGACTAACTTTAATCCAGGCTCACGTCCAAAGTCCAAGAGTAACAATGGGTAAAATTTGTGTGGAATTAAGAACATAACAATATGAACCTTGCATTTGACTCATCACTTAATTATCAACAAAAAAATAATTTTTTTTGTGAATCACCTCAATGACACAACTTAAATGACTCCCTTATAAACCAGTTGACCCCTACTTCATTTGGAGTTCATCATTCCCCTCACCTTAATGAACTCATTTGTGACCCCAGAAACATTATTTTATTTTTCCCAAGTCATGTATCACTGTGTTGAGTCGTGTGTATAAACACTTATTCAAGGTGTACTAAGAAATTATAGTATAAAGAAACGCACCCAACATCTAGGGTCTTAGAGACTCTCCCTGGGATCCCAAATGCCCAAATTACTCCAATTTCAAATGACTTTTATAAAAACCATTCACATTGTCTCAATAAGATGATTACATTAAATAAATAATAGATGAAATATGCCACTATAATCATAAACGAACATCTAGTTCCGAAGGTTATGATCATTTTTCCTCTAATAGGTAACCCAAATCACTTTCAGAAATATGTCCAAAACTGAATTTTCAACAAATAACTAAGTAAGATCACTCAGCAATCATCCAATATCATTAATTTCAGATTTTAAGCAGTTCTTAACTACCAGTAAGGAACTTATCTTAAGGCAAGACCCAATTGAGTATAGTGTAAAGCATAAAATTATGCAAAAAAATTCAAATCATTTATCCATTTTTTTGAAAAAAATTCTGAGTTGAAAATGGAATTGATGGGATTTCAATTAAGAAAAGTTTAGCACAATCATGAATGGACCCCCTCCCACAAACTTATAACTCAACTTTGTCGCCAAATTTGACTTCAAAATGAGAGAATAACAACTAATCAATTATGGTTAAAAACAGATTTTCAATTAGGTAGATTTGTGACATGTTTAAAGGGTCTCATTAAAGTTCAAAGATATTTTTTTCCACAATGAAAATATAATATGCATGTTCATTAGAATGTGTATGCATTAACAGTGATGACTTGGGTCAAAAATTTTCCATTAATGTTGAAAATTAGCATAAAAGGTGTGGCTTCACAATTAATTTGATTTAAGCATGTTTAACAAGATTTATTCAGTTAGATATTCAATAAATCAGTCAATGTTCATTCTAAACACCCCAACATTAATCATATTTAAATGACTATCAGCATGTAACCCCCACACATAATTTAATGGAGTGACTGTATTTTAATAACAATGAAATTCAATTTTTATGCAAGGAGGAAAATGAAGAATTTATGCACAACACAGTGAAATGTTGGAGGATTCTCTAATACAAGAAAAACTTTTTATTCAGAAGAATTTTATTGACAAAAAAATGAGCAAAAATACATGCCTAAAATTGAAGTATTTCCCTCATTATGTTCTTTCCCAGAGATGATCATGGGAATTCCAATCCTTTATTACACAACAGCAACATCATAAAAACACAGATCATGAAAACAAGAGTCAAATAACCAGTATAGACAGTGTATACAAGAGGAAACATAAGATGACTTTATTCAATGTAAAACAAGAATAGAAATAAAATTAAGCACAATGAAAGAACATAGGATGAATCCCATGAAGCATTCGATTTAATGTCTTCCATTAGACTTTATTTAGTTACAATTTTTTAATTTATTATCAAAACAAAAACTACGGGTTTCCTCCCATGGAGCGCTAGGTTTAATGTCCCCAGCCAGAATCACCTAAAAACTAATCATAGTCTCTAGGTAGATGTAGTTTCATTAACAGGAACCACCACATATGTTTGGCCCAAATATTTGTAACATAAATAAGAATTATGTGGTCATCAAGACATAAGCAGACTAAAACCAATTTTCATTAGCTTCATAAATCCCTAAAAACACCCATTAGCAGTTATGGACATGGTTGTCTCAGATACCATAATTGTTTCAGATTTGAAAATATTAACATTTTTAAGTAGTGGAAGAAATGTATTAGGTGCTTTAAAGGGTATGAAAATGTCCTCAAAACTATCTTATTCAACTTTAACACTAACAGGTTCACATTCAAGGGTGAAAATGGGTAAATTCTGATTAGTTGGTTCAAAAGGGGATTCATTAAAGTGATAAACAAAATAATGAAAATTGGAACTCACCTGTGATTCCCCCTCTAGACCTTTATCAGTAACACAAGAAGGCTCAACACCCTTCATAGATGTGGATCAAAGTGACAGACAAGGAAGAGAATTTATTTGACCAATAACAAAATCAGGTTTAACAATATTATAAATATCTTCCAAAATTTCCTCATATATGAATGAACACTCAACATCTATTGATTCTAACACATCAATTCTTCCTAATTCATGTGTGTGCTCAAACTCTCTTTTATGTTCATGTTCGAAAGGATCACTTTCTAAAACCATGTCATTTGAGTGTTGCAATTCAAATTTAGGAGAATAATTATACAATTCAGTTTCAATAAATTATGCTTCCAGAATGATCAAATTAAGGAAAATCTCCTCAGGATGGCCAACATCAATTTCCATTTCATTTCCCAATGTTTCATAAAAGTCATTAATATGAAAATAGGGAAATTAGAACTCATCACATAGTCTTTCTTCAAATGTAATTCCCTCATCCTCATCATCCAACAACATTTCAGAGATTATTGGGTTTTGAGTTTCAAAACAAGATAATTTTTCAGTTGAGGTTCAAAAATTTCAGAATTCATGTTATCCAGTTTAATGTTCCCATCTAGATTATACCAAATATCATGTTCAGACTCATTATTAAAAAATTCAGAAAATTTGGGTGAAGAGTTTTTAACAGTGAAATTTTCATTCTCAAAAATATATTCTACCCGAATGACATTATTCTCAAAATTTCTAAAACAGTAAATTTTCTCAAAAGAAGGAATGATTTAAAGAACTGTGAAATATTTTTAAATCTGTTTTAATTCATCTTTAGAATTGTCCAACTAAACACCATTAAATCACTTTATTGGATTTTCAATGTTGTGTTCTTGACTCAGTGAGTTGGTTGTTTCCATATTTATTTCAAAAAAATAATATTTTTCAAAGTGATTGGTTTGTTCACCAATTTCACAGTCACTCCCTTCGTCCACGTGATTTTCAAACCATTTATAGACATTTTATTTGTCTTTTGTTATAAATTCTTCTTATTCTATAACACTTTGTTGTAACTCCAAGTGCATGTATTCTAATCTTTTCATTCTTTGATCTCACTGTTTAGAATCTCTAATTTGAACTTCATGGGTTTTAGTTTACAAATTGTTAATTAGTTCCACCCTAGCATCCTGTTTAAAATCAATTAATTCATTTTTAGATAGGGTTTCAGGACTGGACTCTGGTTATTCATTTTCTTCAATGTAAAAATCATGTTGTGGCTAGTTATAGACACACTGCCAGGAAATATGTCCATAATCTCCAGAACAAAAGTAGTAAGGTCCAGTGCAGTAGTTTGAGCCTTCAAAACATTCCATATTTATAAGTTTTTCATATTAAATTCACATAAAAAAATTCCGAATAGAACTTAAACAGGTAACACAAGCAGTAAACGTTCACAGTTTTTGAATTTTTCTATAGGTTTTTTATATGATTTTTTTAATATGGGTTTTTATGTTTTTTATAAAACCCCATTGATTCTTTATGTGTTCCTTCCACAGAAGAGAATCCAAATTTTAAACAGGTCAGAATTCATCACGGCCCTCAAAATTACATTTATTTCTCCTACACTAGTACAGTAGTGCAAAGTCGATCCACAGAGAAGGAATATGTGTGATTTCTAAGGTTTTTTTATTTCTAAACCCCCACTTTTTTCAGCAGTGGGGAAAACAACTTCTTAAAATATATATTTTTATTTATTTTATTGATGAAATGGAAAGAGGATGAGTAAATGTTAAATTTTTAATAAAGAAACTAAAGTTTATACTAATTACTGCAACGAAACTAGAGAATATACAGTATACTAATACTAAGCAACAAGAGGCATGACATCGATCAAGAAATAACACTCAGGAATTCTAAACATGTTGGTTAAAAAGGAAATTCTCCACAAAATTATTTTGAATCAAATCTTAAGAAGAGATTGATATATCTTCTTCGCCAAAAGATACATCAAATAGAGGTATGACTTTTAGAGTCCACCGCTCCAAAATTCATCCGCTGTTATAAATTTAAAGAAGAATACAGTTGAAATTAAACTCACAGTAAAATTCCAAATGAAATGACATTAATGATTCAACAATATGATGGTCAAGTTCAATCTCACCGATTACATGTGAAGCTATTAATTTTTTACAAAAATGTATGGTGTGACCAACTTACATGATCAGTCAAATTGATCTCACTGATCATTTATATTGTCAGAAAAGATTAAAGTGATGAATTTTAAAGAATAAACTAACAATGTATAAAATTCATGAGTTGAACATTTCATTATATGATCGTAATAAAATCTACCATTGAAAACATCTGAATGTAGTGAACAAGAATTAAAGAAAGAGGAAGGAAGAACTCCCCAAGTGTTCATCTGCCTTCAGGCACTTTAATCTCTAGCTTGACTCTAGAACTCCTCCTCGGAGTTTGCTCTCGGATGGATGTGTTCCTGGAATGTAGAAAATGAGAACGTCCACAAAATTCTACTCTTACCCTATTTTTATTTCCTCCGTCATCTGATGCTTGTAACCGACCAATTCAACTGACTTCAGAAGTCCCTCAATTGTGCCCCGCACGCTTGTGTTCTTTTACAACAAGCACGTAGCACTAGAATTTCCTTCGTAACTAACTTCCGGTGAGTTAGTTAGATGAATATGGATGTGTTTTAGTCCCTTCAATGAACCTACAATGTTAAAACAGAAAATAAATAGATGAATACGGAAAGAAATAAAAGAATTATTCTTTTTAATTTAAATTTATATTACTTATTAAAAGTTATCTAACTCTCAAATAAAAAATCTTAATTGGTAAATATTATTAAATATTATAATTATGACTATTAATTTATTATTAAATCTTATTATCGGTAAAATTATTAAGTATTAAAATTATTATTATTAATAAAATTATTAAATTAGTGTTAGTATTATTAATAAGTAGTCAGTAAAACTAATTTATATATTCAAATTAGATTAATAAACTACTTTAAAAATTTAATACTTATATTTATTCAATTGAAATTATAATTAACGTGTTAATAAATTTAATCTTATTTTCCATTAATTCTATAAAGAAATTATTAATGTTTTTATTTTAATTTTATAAATCCTTATTAAATTATATAAAATCTTATTTTTTAACTTATTTAATAATAAGAATTATTATGTATTATATTATATTAGTTTGACTAATTTATTAATTATTATTATTATTATTCTTTTAATTATCTTTTCTTTTTTTTCTTTATGTTCTTATTATTATATTTTTTATATATTCATTCCCCCAATTTCTGTGCAAAGCAGGGGGTCTTCTTCCTCTCTCGGTTCCTTCTCCCCGACATCGAGATCCAAGTTTCTTTGACAACACCACTCCCTTCCTCTTGGTTGACCTTGATTCAGTGGAATAGGATATTCAAACCAGTTCATAGTGGATTCCATTCTTATATTCGATGTAGTGAATGCAGATCCTAGTGGCGGACTATAGCAGGTGCGGCGAGCAACAGTTCGGCTCCTGGAAAATGTGGTTCGCATTAAGGAGCATGGGGACAGATCGGCATGGGGTCTTTTTCTTGAGCTCGATAACTTCAAACGACGGCATGGATAAGGCATCCTCACAACATGCAAGCTCTGTCTTCTTGGGCAGTGTCGGCTTGTGGCGACGGCACAACTCCCCTCCAGCGGGTGGCTCAAAAACAGTGTGGCGGTGGGTTGTGGAAGAGCAATAGAGAATGCCTGGATGAAGTGGGGTGACATGGTCTTGGAGAAACATTGGCGAGAAGTGTAGTGGAACATATTTTAGTGAAACTGTGAGATGTTATAGTAGGTCACGGTGGCTATGAAGGTGTTATAGTACGTTGTTGTTCAAGATTTACATTCTAAATCTTGGATAAATTTAGTTTTTTTAAAACATTAAATTAGAAATTAATGAATTATTAAAGAAAATATGATAATTAGATTGTATTATTAATTTTTTTATAAAAGTAATGTTTAATTAAGACTTCATTATCTAAGTGGAAATGCAGAATTAATTAATTATCTTATTACTATTAAATTATTAACTATGCAGACAAAACTAACAAAGTAAATAAAAAGTAACTATACTAAAAAATTAAATCAAGAGATAAATTAATTAGTTTAAAGCTTATAATACAAAATTAATTACAAAAATTTATTAAATTGATAAATTTATTTATAAATATAAAACAGTGTAAATATAAAGTAAAAAAGCACAAGAATAACCAATTAAATCATTACAAATTGGTTAATAAGATGTGGAAAAACATATGTTTTTAAGGCCACATAAATATTCTATGTCAATTATATATTTTTTATAATGACATATGTTTTATTAATAGATTTATTATTGATCTAATTTGAATTTGAATCAAATATAATGTAAAATATAATAGTAATAATTAATTAAATAAAAAGTATATTTTTATTGAAAACGTATTAGTTTTCCCTATTTATTGATAATGATGATTCTCTAAACAATACCAATAATTTTCCATAGGATAATTTGAACATTAAGAATTCAAAAATTAAAATTATAATATCATGTATAATTTATAAAAGTTCCAAAAACAATTTTTTTTATTGATGGACATGAAAAGTAGTTCATTTGAGAAAATAATATTAAAAAAAAATAAAATCTTTAATAAAAATCATAATTTTCAGTATAAATATGTTTTATTTTTATAAAACCATTATAAAAAAATTATGTAGTTATTACTATTCATATTACTAATTTTTTTTGGATAGGATATAACAAACTCATTTAAATAATTATAATAATAATATGATGTTTCATAGAAACTATGTATTGTGTGTAATGTATGTAATGTTAAGATTTTTTATAAAAGAAATGTTTGACTTTGTCTATTTAAAGTCATAATAAAATTTAATTTATTATGATAAATTTTTTTTGAACATTATATTTTTTCAATTTACATTTAATCAATTTTCAATTTATTTATAATAAATTGGAAACAAACAAATTCATATTATATTGTATACACCATATATTTTCATAAATTAGTTAAAACATTTAATAATATCTAATTTAATGTTAATTATTTATCTTATTATATTAAATAATTATATTTCAATAATAAATCGTTGTTTAATAAACCTTATTCATGTGTGTTAAACATATCGTCGAGTAATGTTATTATAGATCATAATGAAAGCTAACCTCAATAATTAATTTAGAGGAGTCCAATGTTTACAATGCGTATTGTGCACTGTTAACTTGGAATTATATACAACTCAATCCAAACATAGTTCATTAATATAAAATTAAATCAAGTGTTACATGAAATTTAAAATATCAAGAAGGAGAAATTAATTCAGACTAAATTCACAAAATCTCAGTGTGTTAAATTTTACAACCACATAAAATGAATATCGACCTTGAAATTAATCTAGGTTATCAAAGCTTTAATACTTAATGTTTCGTTAATAGAAACCCTCATCATAAAAATTATTACTAAATAATACATTTAAAAGGTAATGTTAGAAAAAAATGGTTTCCCAATGTAACATATAATAAGGTTTCATTATAGAACAACATAGGATTGGAGTGATGATTGGACCTAGAGAAAAAGTGTAAATATTTGTACGGAGTGATTGCGGTCATCAATCACAAACAAGAGAATGATTAATTAAAATTGAATCATCCAATCATAAGATTTTTCCAGTTCCAACCATCTTATCCGTTTCATATTCAATTATTTATTAGTGAATTTATACTGTATAAATTTTTGAATATAATACATTTCAATATTTACTCTATATAAATGTTTGTTATAAATTTTTATAGAATAATACATTTTAGAAAATTCCATATCGTTCAAATGATAAGTTATATCATGAGGTATCAGTTATAATGAAGCATAATAAATTGCCTTATCTTTTGGAATCATGAAACAACAACGTACATTCAATGAATCATAGCAGTAGATATGAAAATCACTATTTGAAGCATGAAGGGAAAAAACTAGGGAATTTAGATATCATTATTTCAATTCCGAAAAACAATCCACTCATACCTTTATATAAATTAATTTAAAACCTTTTTTATTAACATATTTAGAGTATAAAAAACTATGATTATTTTTCAACATATCATTTCTAGAAACCCAATAGTAAAATAAAGATCAATATATATATACCATTGAAGGGGTTTCTATATTCATCAAAAAATGACATTTTTACAAGTTCAATAATAATTAGTTATTTAAAAATAATATGAATAATTAAATTTAATGTTTTCAACCAATAATAATATTTTCAACATTTTTTATATACATTTATTTTTATTAATATTAGAAAAACAAACATTTCAAGTCTTTCATATTCCTAATGACATTTATAACACACCCAAATATCATATATAAACTTATCATGAATATTATCTATGAACTCTAAGAAAAACCTATTAATATGGTTTACAAATAAACATGGTAAATTTCATGAACCAAATGAAATAACTAAAAAATCATAAGTCCTCTATATCTTTTGGGACAAATTCATTGTAATATCTATTTTATTCACATTAAAATAATAGCACCCCATCAAATTATCAATATTTTAAAATTAATTTTCTCCTTAGAGATAAAAAAAATAGATAATTTATATAATTAAAAGGATTATTTGTCTTAACATTGTTGCTATTCAAGAATTGATAATAAATTAAATGACTCATTATAGAATAATTTAAAAAATAATAAAATTGGATCACAAAATGGTGAAGTTCTATGTTGAATATGATATTTATCTTTGAACTCCTAAAATAACATTTTCAAATATAATTGTTCATTTTTATCCATCTAATAAGCGGGTTTTGAAATATGATTTGAATAATTTGTAAATTAAATTGGAAATCTAACCTCATTATCAAGAATAAAACCTAGTAAATCATCTGAAAAAATTTCCATTTATTCATTCACTACTATAACATAAAAAATTAGAACAATTTCTTCGATTCCAATAATATGATATATATAACATTGAATTATATATATAATAAATATCTCAGTATCTTGGTACGTTTTTAAAAACCACTAAATAATACATTCATTGCATTGAAATATTTCTTATAGTGATATTATCCAAGGTTTTTCTAACCTACAATTAAACAGAAACCTCATTGGGTAGTTCAACATGATTTGAAGGAACATTAATCCAAATAATAACAACAATAATATTTCAGTATATATATAATTATGTATCACTTCCCCCATGAGTTTTCACCAACTGTCCTGTCCTATTTTTAGTTGATGATATTCTAATTTTACATGATTATTTTTATGAAACAACGAAATTTGAATATCCAGAGCCAACCAAACTATTTAAATAATTCAAATACAATTGTAACATCCTTTTCCCCAACATCATTATAATGATTGACATCAACTATTGTTGTACCATATGATTTTTCCACCCATTTATATTTTTGATATTTTGTATTTTAATCAAATATTACTAATCATATATAGACATTATCATAATTAAAAAACTCATTACAATTGAAGATTTATAACATCAATTTTCATAGTTTTTTTTGACTTATTTTCATTGCATCATGATCCATATGATCAATCATTCCACATTAGTAACACATCCATAATTTTATAGGAAAATATCTTTCCATATTTTCTTCTATGATTATCACAATATGGGAACTATCTCGACCCATCCTCGGGGCCCGTGTCGTGACTACCCCAAGCCCACCTTCTATAGGTTAGGGGATGGAAACTAGAACTAAAGGCATAAATCTCGATAAAAATAGAAGGATTTGCCTTTATAAAAGTAAACAAACACAATAGAGTATGTAACAGAATAAAGCACTAACTAAAACTGGATACAAAAGTAAGTACTGAAAGGAAAGGGGCTGGAAATACAAGCCCAAGAGTAGATACAGTACAACTGAAATTCAAGTAAAACTGTAGTAAAGTAAAATAACAACCACTGAGTCATCCTCTAGAAATCCCACTTGATGGGTGGGTAAAAATGCCCTCCTCAGCACCTCGTGTCCGGCCGTCCGCTCTGTGTACGTCTCACCAAGTGGTCCACCTCCGTGTACCGTCCAGCTCCACAAGCCTCTACCATGATCAGTGATGTTTGTTGTCTACATCCAACACAACGTAGTGCGGGCATAGCTCGTGCAGGGGTGAGTATATGATACTCTGTAGGGACCCCGAGACCTCTGAAGGTCTCCCAGAATCCAAGAAGGATAAACCACAGAAGAAAGATTAAAACACGAAGTATCAACCAACTCTACCTAGGTATATGACCAATAGATATACCTAAGTTATCTATCACAGTTCGACTCCAACACTCGAGCCCAAGCACAACCCAATCCACACAGGAAAGCAAATCAATCACATCGATGTTAATGATTGAATTTCAAGACTCATCTCACACAGGTATACATATTTTATATAGCGATAGAGATGATCTGATGTAGTCACTGATTCATCTAAGCTGCCAGACCCACCTGCGTTACTAGACTAGCTAAGATGTTGAGCCCACGTAGTACACTAGACCATCTACTCTATCAGACCCATGTAGGATACTTTAACATAAGTAAACTATCGGACCCTCTTAAGATACATGTACAATAGTCATCACTGTCGAACCCCCAAAGGATTCCAGTATATTTGTCATCGTCGTTGAACCCACAGAGGATTCCAGTACGGTAGTCGTTGCAGCCAGCCCTAGGGTTCCCGCACATAGCACGCTTGATTCTGAGAGGGTCCACTCCTCGAGCCATGTGACAATACATCAATAATCACAAAGTCTCGAGTTGATGTATTTCGAATTTCTACCACGCCACAGGAGGCTAAACCAAACAAAACGTGTACAAGACACTGAGTACAAGATGACTAAGTCATTTATCAAATAGTAAACGGCGTGTTGGAATATGATACATGCCGTGTAGTCAGTTATCAGTACTGCCCATGTCCAATGGCACGTGTCGAAAGGCTGGTCATGTAGTAAAGTAAGTACACGGCGTGTGGTATGGTTACACGCCGTGTCCATGAAACTGGTTTAGCTCCATGTATGTTGGCCATGTGCCCGTACACGGCCTCAACCCGTGTTCTCCAACCCATGTAACTAGTAAACGAGGTAGCCCATGCCACTGACCAAGCCTGGGCATGTGTTGGAGTACATGCATGTGTACTCCACCTCGTGTCCGTGTATCCCCGGGATACATACCGAGTCCCACAAAGCTGCTTCTTCCCTTCTGTGAAGAGAATACATGATGTGCCTCTTGGCCATGTATTGATGCATGTGTCCATGTATTTCCCATATTACATGCCATGTGTCGTAAAGTCTCCTATATTATTCTTTCTGGAGAGTACATGCTGTGGGATTGGGGTCACACGTCATGTGTTACTTGTCTATCGTCCAAAACTAATGCAACAAAATGCTTGTACTTTACGACGTGTTCGTCTGAATTAAACGTTGTGTATTATGGAACTTTTCAGAAACGACGCCTATGGATAGTGTGCCCCTCATTATGTCCATTATTTCTTCTGAAGGTCCTTTTGTCACGAAACGTCAAACACAAGGTCTCCCCGATGTCCCGTAATCATCTCCGGTGTTTTCGTGCCTCTGATCGACTCTGAAAACACGATTTGATTCCCCCGCTCGAAGAATGATCAAGGTTCTTCCCATTCCTATTTTATTCATCGCCCTCTATCGTCGTCACATCTTCTCTAGGTCATCATGATGTTGGTTCTTCAATTTGGGATTTTTGCGTCGCACAACAAACTCGCAACCATCTGGTGTTCATCATCCATGAAGAACACGAAGGACACACCAAACATTCACAAAAACAGCGGAGGAATCGGGATGTGTTCATTAGGACTAACCCTTCCATGTTAGTTTGACAGCAAGTGTGTCCAGAGAATCAAACTTGTAAGGAAGAATCAAAATTTCTCAAATAAAAACACACCCCTACATTTTAATCAGTGATCTATTGTCGGAGTCGCGGGAAGACGAGTGTCATGGTAGTCGGGCATCATGGAAGAACGATTTCATCCCGTCAATGATGGGGGAAGAGTGGTCGTCATAGGAGATTCTTCTTGTGAGTGGTGTATTATCTCTTGTCGTGGATGATGAAGAAGGTAGGAGAAGTTGGGAAGCGTTCTTCGTCGAGAGAGTATCACATTCCTCATGGAAGAATGAAGCTCTCCTATAATTCTCCAAAGGTTCCCCCCATGAAAATACTTACCAAGGAAAATATAATAAAAAGTACCTTTATTAATATAACATTTCCATGTAAATCAAAATAATTAAAAATGAAAATTTAGTTTATTAAATAATTTGTGTTGGCAACATTAATGGGGGGAGATGGAAAGGCTCCACCTTAATGAGGTAAAGTGAAGAGTTTAAAATTCAAAAGAGAGGTGTTTTCAAATTAAATGAAGATAAGTTAATGGGGAGTTGAAGGGTTTGGGCTCGTGTGGTCCCCCCTCAAAAATATCCTCTCATAGGTGGTTATGTGAGGTGTGGGTCCCACCCTAACTTCCCTTTGGATGAAATTACCACCAAACATAAATAAAATTGTGTACAACAATTTTATTTAATTTATTATAAATCCCCAAAAATTAACTTCTCATCCTGAACAAACGCAATTGCGGTAAAGGTCCCCATAAGCAAATATAGGTGCTATGATTTCATCAGTTCCCTCAGATTTCAATTTAGAGCACCAGTTCAAAAGATAGAAAAACCCGCACGTATGTTTACTGAATGTACCCGAACAAAACATCATAAATTTATTCCGGGCACACTGGTCCTCAGAAACTGTTACCGTCAGAAACCACAGACTCGTAAAATTCTAAAGTATTTAAGAATAAAAATTTACATGATATTTTAGGGTCATCACATTACTCCCACCTCAAGGATTTATGTCCCCATAAAGGTACAACACATAGTAGGGAAACAAAAGTGGGTAATGTGCATGCATCTGAGCCTCCAGCTCTCATTTTCTCTCATGGAGGTTCCTGTGCTGCCAGTGAATGCGCACCATAGGAATCGAATTTCCATATAGGACCCGCTCCTGTCGATACTCGATCTCCACTGGTTCCTCCGTGAATCTCTCACAGTCATCAATATTCAGCTCCCTGTGGTCTATAATGTGGTACGGGTCATTCCCATTTCTCCTCAGCTGAGATACGTGGAAGACGTCATGCACCTGGTGAAACTGAGGTGGAAGGTCCAGGCAATAAGCCTCCTTGCATACTCTACTGAGGACCTAGAAAGGTTCGATGAAGCGCGAAGATAACTTGCCGCCCCGGCCAAATCTCTATAGACCTCGTTGAGGTGTGACCCATAGGAAAACGTGGTCGTGATCCTTAAACTCTAGTGGTCTCTGTCTCCTATTAGCACATGACTTCTGTCTGCTCTGTGGAGTATTCATCTGCTCTTGGATGATATGCACCTTCTCCATCATAGCTTGAACCATCTCTTTTCCTACAAGTGCTGACTCCCTAGAGTCAGTCCAACATAATGGTGATCTGCAGGGACGGTCGTACAATGCCTTGTAAGGAGCCATACCAATGGTGGAGTGGTAACTGTTGTTGTACACAAACTCCACCAAGGGTAGGTGATCCTCCCAGCTACAACCAAAGTCAAGGAAAAATTCACGGAGCATGTCCTCGAGAGTCCGAACGATCTTCTTAGTCTGACCATCCGTCTGAGGATGGAAGGCGGTGCCCAGATGTAGATGTTTCCCAAAAGCCTCTAGTAACACCTTCCATAGCTGGGAAGTGAATCGAGCATCTTGATAGGAAATGATAGAAGATGGCCCACCATGAATATGTACGATCTCCAGAACTTATAGGGGTTCCAAGATCTATACTGAGCCTTTCACTCTGATAGGTAGGAAGTGGGCCGACATGGTGAGTCGGTCAATGATCAACCAGATAGAGCTGTGTCCTCTAGATGTACGTGGAATCCCCGTCACTAAATCCATGGATATACCATCTCACTTCCACTCTGGGACCTCTAGGGGATGTACCATGCCTTCTGGTACCTAGTGCTCTGCCTTCACTTTCTGGAAAGTGAGGCATCGTGATACAAACTATGCTATAGACATTTCATACCCGGCCACCAGTGCTGTCGTCTGAGGTCCTGATACATCTTCGCCACTCCAAGATGTACCTCAAGAGGGGAAGTGTGAAACTCCCTCTGCACTTCTTCCTGTAGTTCAACTAGTACCATAGTACGTCCCATAAATAGATTGACATGCTCCCCTCCTTCAAAAAATCAATCAGACGCCTGCCCTTTGGATATCTGATCACGTCGAATCACACAGTCAACGTCCCCATGTTGTGCCTCCCTGAAAAACTGAAGAAGTAGAGGAGTGATTTTGCGAGACTGAAGAAAGGCTTCTCCATCTTTATCCAAAAAAGATATCTGCAATGCTGCTAGTTTCTTCGCCGCCTCTCCTAGCAACTGAAATCCAGATCTCCTACTAATAACATCAGCTACAACATTCCCCTTCCCAGGATTATAGACCATCGCAAAGTCATAGTCCTGCAGGATCTCGAGCTATCGCCACTATCTCAATTTTAGGTCCTTCTACGAGAAGATATACCTGAGACTCTGGTGGTAAGAATAGACTATAATGCGCTCTCCCATCAGATATTGTCGCCACATCATCAAGGAAAAGACCACTGCTTCTAACTCCAGGTCATGGGTAGCGTAGTTCTACTCATGCTGTCTCAACTACCATGAACCATTCGTGATCAATTCACACTTTTACATCACGACAGACCCTAGTCTAGTCCCTGATGTGTCGTAGTAAACTACGTACCCTATTCCATCATCCGGTAGCCTCATGATGGGTGCACTGGTCAATCTCTATCTCATCTCTTGAAAGCTCTGCTGACATCTATCTAACCAAACGATGGGTTTCCCCTTCTTCGTCAAAGCTGAAAGAGGTGCTGCAACTCTGGAGAAGTCTGGCACAAAGGTATGTGTGGCTGATTCATAAGTGATCGACTACACCCTCTGATGCTTGATTACATCATGTGTTGCCTAGGTTTTTCTTTTCACCGACCAAGGAAAACCCCGTCCCAACGTTGTAGATAAGCCATAACCTTTTTTCCTAAAACATTCAATCTGTGTATGAACTATGGTTTCCCATTCCATACCCAAACTAACATCATAAGGCCTCGATACTGCCAACAAGAAGTTCCAACTGAAACTCCCACCTCAAGGGTCATATCACACCATCAGCGTAAGTGTGATTATCAAGTCTCCTCCAAAAGGTATCTATAGACATGTGGTTCAAGTCAGTGGCTAAACTGGAAACTCTTAGTCTAGGACAAGATTTGTTGAAAGAAGGAATGATTCGTATCAAATTAAATTGATACGGAAGCTAGTAGTAGACACATACCATACATAAAATCATTCCCTAAGCCCATGGGTCACACTCCTTGGCCACATGCAGCTATGTTCTTCCCCTTCCCTCTAGCTCCTTGAGACTAGCGAGGACTACAGTGGTGGGTGGTTGTAACATGTCGAAATGTTCACCACCTCAAGCAACTCTCTTAGCTATGCTTCCACATCTGTTTCCCTGCAGATTCTTCTGTCTTTAACACTTCCTCTTATTGTAACATTCTACATGGTCAAGTTTCTGAGACTGGCACCATTTTCCTACTTTCCAACTGCTAACATTCACTAGTTGTATCCGCTCATCCAATGAACATTCAACCAAAAAGGTTCTCTCTAGCACCCTAACATAAGTAGGAATTCATTGAGGAAAAAGTGATGGCTCCAAAATCCTAAAACACACCTCACTCAGAGTTCTGAGCTCTAAAGAACTGATCGTATCATATTCATCGAGTACAAGGAAATATCGGTATGCCTAGATGAATACTCAGCTACCACCACGTCATCTTACCAAAGCTGCATAAGCTCTAGAAAAACTCACAGCCACCTCCTCTTGCCAGTCCTCAGCTACCTGTGGGCCAGGCTCACCTGAATACATGAGGGATATCTGGTGATGAAACACATGTAAGGCACTAATCATACAAGTGTCCTCTACCAGTATCGCCGGTAGTGTCTACTGACCAACATGTAGTGATATAGTTGGCACACTGCCCGATGATACCATCTCGGAAGACGGTCCAAGTACCAAAACCTCATAACTATGAGGACCATCCTCTTGGTCACTCACTGAAAAAGATCAGTAGTTAATATCAACATCTTCTATACTAGTGTCTCAACTAGTAAAAAAACTCCAGTAATTCCCTCCATCCAGTCCTCTACTGCCTGGGAATTTGTCTTGCCTCGAAACCTCAGAGGCCTCTGCCGCTGGAAGTCATAAAACACGTTCTGTTGGCGTGCACCATTCGCTATTGTGAATGGGGGTATCTACTTCCCTATGGGTGGTGGTGCTGCTGGTACACCACCCGATGGTGCCAACATAGAAAGAGGGACCAAAACCAGAGCCTCTTCGCTTAGTGGGCCGTCATCGTGTACTCTCTTGGAAACCCTAACTGGCTATCTACGCAGTGTCATCCTGATAAGGAGTAGGTTCACCACGGTCAAAATAGTATACCTAGTGAGTTGACACAATGTAATCATGATGAAAACCTTTTCAATGTAAACACACACGTAATCCGTGTTTTTGTGCAATGAGTCAGATATCAGAAGTCTGAGTCCTAGTGTATGGATATGTCGTCCGCCACACCAACACCGGTTTCCCTAAACTGATAACCACACCCAAAAAACATAACACTATTGAGGTTAAAAGAATTAGAGTCTATGTTCTGTGGTAGAACCGACCCCTCTGATACCAATTTTTCATGACCTGTCCTCAGGGCCCGTGCTGTGACTACCCCAAGCCCGCCTTCCATAGGCCAGGGACTAGAAACCAACACCTAAGGCTTAAATCCCTATAAAAAGGGAAGGCAGCGCCTTTATAAAAGTAAAAAAAACACAACAGAGTAGACCATAGAAGAAATCACTAAGTAAACCTGGACACAAAAGTAAGTACTGAAAGGAAAGGGGCCAAAAAATACAAGCCCAACAGTAAGTACATTACAACTGAAAATATAGTACAACTGCATTAATTTAAAACAGCAACTACCAAGACTTCCGTCAGGAATCCCACCTGAATGGTGGGTACATATAGCCTCCTCAGCACCTCAGGTCTGGCTGTCAACTCCATGTACATATCGCCATGTCGTCCACCTCCAGGTACCATCCATCTCCACAAGCCTCTACCTCGATCAGTGTTGTCTGTTTTTTGCATCCAACACAACGTAGTGCAGACATGGCCCATGTAGGGGTGAGTATATGCTACTCAATAGGGACCCCAAGACCCCTGAAGGTCTCTACAAATCCATGAAGGACAAACCAGTGAAGAAATATACAAAAATAAGTATCAACCAACTCTACATATGTATATTCCCATACATATACCGATGTTATCAATCACAGTTCAGGTCCAACTCTCAAGCCCATGCACAACCTAGTCCACACAGGAAACAAAATCAATCGCATCGATGATAATGATTGAAAGTAAAGACTCAGATCACATAGGTATACATATTTTTTATAGAGATAGAGATAATCAGACGTAGTCACTGATTCATCTAAGTTGTCGGACCCACGTAGGATACTAGACCAGCTAAGCTGTCAGACCCACGTAGGATACTAGACCAGCTACTCTCTCGGACCCACGTAGGATACTAGAACATAAGTCAAACTTTCGTACCCACTTAGGATATAAGTATAGCAGTCATAGATATCGAACCCATGGAGGATTCCAGTAAAGTTGTCATCATCGTCGAACCCACAGAGGATTCATGTATGGTAGTCGTTGCAGCCAGCCCTATGGTTCCCGCACATAGCACACTCGATTCCGGGAGGGTCCCCTCCTCGAGCCAAGTGACGATACATAAACTATCAAAATGTCCCTTTTTTATGTATCCCGAAATTCTACCACGCCATAGGGGGATAAAACAAACAAAACAAGTCCAAGACACTGAGTACAAAATGACCAAGTATTTTAAAAAACAGTAAACGACATGTTAGAATATGATGCATGTCGTGTAGTCAGTTCTCGGGTACTGCCCATGTCCAATAGCCTGTGTCGAAAGTATGGTCATGTCAGAATGTAAGTACACATCATGTGGTATGGTTACACACCATTTCCATGAAACAGGTCGGCTCCAGGTATATTGGCCTTGTGCCCGTACACAACCTCAACCCTAGTTCGCCAAACCGCGTAACTGGTACACGGGGTAGCTCTTTCCACTGGTCATGCCTGGCCGTGTGGTGGAGTACATGCCCGTGTACTCCACCACATGTCCATGTATCCTTGGGATACATGTCGAGTCCCACGAAGCCACTTCTTCCCTTCTGTGAAGAGAATACACGTCGTGCCTCTTGGTCGTGTATTGTTGCCCATGTCCGTGTATTTCCCATAATACACGCCATGTCTCGTAAAGTCTCCACTGTAATTCGGTGAGGATAGTACATGCCATATGACTGGGGTAACAAGCCGTGTTTTACTTGTCTATCATCTGAAACTAAAGCCACGAAACGCTTGTACTACATGGCGTGTTCGTCTGAATTACACACCGCATATTCTGGAATTTTCTAGAAATGACACCTCCAGCAAGAACGCCTCCTGTGAAGTCCATTCTTCATTGTGATGGTTATTTTGTCACAGAACGTCAAACACTAGGTCTCCCTGATGTCCCGTAATAGTCTCCAGTGTTTTTTGGGTCTCTGATCGACTCCGAAAACACGATTTGATTCGCCCGCTCGAAGAACAGTCAAGGGATGGTCCTTCCCGTTTAGGTTTGATCTGTTGCCCGCTATCATCATCCCATCTCCGCTATGTCATCATGTTGTTTGGTCTTCAATTTGGGATCTTTTTTCCACACAACAAACCCGCAACGATTCAGTGTTCATCACCCATGAAGAACACGAAGAACACACGAACCATTAACAAAAAAAACGGTGGAGGAATCGGGTTGTGTTTGTTAGGCCCAAACCTTCCACATTAGATTGGTAGCAAGCAGTTCAAGAGTAATAAAAATGGAAGGAAGAATCAGCGTTTCTCAAATCAAAACATGCCCCTACCTTGTAATCGGTGATTACTTGTCAGAGTCACGGGAAGACGAGCGTCACAGTAGTCGGGCGTCGCGGAAGAACGTTGTCGTCCTGTAATTGTTGGAGGAAGAGTCATCATCACAGGTTATGCTTCCCACGAGCGGTGTATTCTCCCTTGATGTAGAGGAAGAAGAAGGTAGGATAAGTCATGAAGTGTTCTTCACCGATATAGTATGACGTTCCTCATGGAAGAATGAAGATCTCCTCTAATTCTCAATATGTTCACCCCACCAAAATATTTTCTAAGGAAAATATAATAAAAAGGCCCTATAATAATATAAAATTTCCACGTAATTATAATTAGTTCAAAATGACAATTGAATTAATTAAAGAATTTGTGTTGGAAAAAATAATGGGAGGGAGATGGAAAGGCTCCACCTTAATGAGGGAAGGTGATGTGTTTAAATTTCAAAAGAGAGGAGTTGTCAAATTAAATGAAGGGAAGTTAATGGGGAGTTGAAGGGTTAGGGATCGTGTTGGCCCCACCTCACAAATATCCTCTCATGGTCGGTTATGTGAGGTGTGGGTCCGACCCCAACATCCCTTCGGTGAAAATAACCACTAAAAATAAACAAAATTGTGTAAAAAAATTTTATTTAGTTTATTATAAATCCCCAAAAATTAACATCTCCTCCTAAGAAAACGCAAATACGGTAAAGCACCACTTAAGAGAATACCAGTGATGGGAGTTCATCGGTGCCCTCAGATTTCAATTCTGAGCACCGGTTAAAAAGATAGAAACACCCGCACGTACATTTATAGAACGTACCTAAACAAAACTTCATAAATTTATTCTGGGCACACCATTACTCAAAATCAAATGCCGTGAGAAAACGCAGACTCGTAATACTCCTAAGTATTTAAGAAAACAAATTTCCTTGAAATTTTCTTGTCTTTATAGGAACATTAATTTCATAACACTATATTTCATTGGGGTATAAAATCCCATTTCCTAACATCCAAATCATTTCTTACTATAGTAAACTTGACTATCATAAGTGCCCAAAAAATCAATCTCAACTTTCTCCGCACAATAAACAACATTCTCATAGCACATAAATTCATTGAAAGAAAATTATATTTTTATATATGGTTGAAATACTATGTAAAATATATTAATTTTAATTTCAATATCCAGAATACAATATGGTACATACCTGGACAACATTGCATCATTTTTTTGTACACAGTTATATATTCTTATTTATTTTTCCTCAATTTCATACATTATTTCTCCATACCAAGTATGAAATCCATTTGCAAATATTTATACTGTAAAGTATTATTTAAAAAGTAAAATTGAAAGCATTTAATACCATATTTATCAAAATAAATATTAAATAAATAACATAATAAATGATATTCACCTTCAATTTCATAAAGGACAATAGTTACCTTTTGTCTTTATGAACACCTCATAATTTCAAATTTCATTTCAAGATAATTGTTCCATACTTTTACTGAAACTATTTATAAAGATCAGCTAAATGATTGAGGATGTTTTCTAAAAATGTTATCCATTATATGCATGTTCCATCATGGTACCTGTCTAGCATGGATACCACAACCATTTACAGTTTACATCATCTTATAAATATTGACAAAAGAAGACATATCTCACATAAAACAATCCAGAGATGCTGATTTGGACGGATCCTCTCCACTTGGTGACTGAATTCTAAATATTTATTGTTTCATACGATTAAAACAATTCTAAAAAAGTATATTTTAGGTCCATAATAATGAGAAAATTCATATTCTAAATCAATTCAACATAACCATTTGGTAAAATCATTTAAATATATGATATTATCATTATCCTAATCCGAAAATTTATCTAACCTGCTATCTAATACCAACTATAGGGTCTCATTCTAAAAAATGATACAATAATTAATTTTAAAACAATAATTCCCCCAATTGCTTTTAAAGATCATCTTAAGACTATAGTTTTAAATAATTAGCTCATAACTAATACAAAAAAATACTCATAAAATAACATGGATAAATCTTTTATATTTTATCAACATTCCCACTAATATTTAACATTTAAAATAAAACATGTTTTCTTTTCAAGAAATATCTTTATTACTTTCATCCTAACTTTATATTTTACTTTAAACCTCCACAACCACTGTGAAAAGAATTTTAAAAAATTTGTATGCACAAAAAATGATTATTAAATTACATAAGAAGAAGAATTTAATTAATCCATTTAATAAAATGAAAACCAATAAAAACCATTAATTAATAACATATCTAAATTTTGAGAAGGGTATCATCATTCTTTTAAAAATATCATTTATCGTAACTTCTGAAAAATAATGACCCCCACTAAAACTAATTTTAAATCTTAGAATATTAATGTCAGTTCCTTGGGAAATCATCTTCATATAAAACCTATATAGCTGTTACAAGAACAATTAAAAATTGAAATAATTATTTTGGGAAACTGTTACCATAGTGATCAAAAAAATCATTACCAAATGCATTGGAGTGTGATCAAGTTGCACCCATTGTGTAAGATATAATCAGTCACCTAGTACGATCTTGGCACACTATCATATGAAAAATATCTATGAATTATATCATGAATGAAACATATCATTCATTAAACATTCCATCATAAAACCATTGAAAATAACTATTAATATTATATACAAAAAAATATTCAGATATCAAAATTCCATTTTAATTTAAAAACCCAGTTTCCAAACCAAAATACATTCAAAAAATAAAAAAAATGGATTTTCTTTTAATAAAAAATAAAATATTGAAAATAAAGGTATACATGATATAATGATTATGGTCTTAGAAAAATTTATTGTCTCTATATAATAAAAATTGAATATTACATTTATCCTTTGTAATGAAAGGCACACATTGTTTATAAATATTCTATTAAAAAATATATAGAATAATTTAGATTGAGAATACAAAATCAATAGATTAATATTATTAATCGATATAAAAATATAAAAAATATATTTTTACAACTTTGGACATATAATATGTCTATTTAATACTTAATATTTAAAAGGGGATTTTCAAATGAAATCTCCTTACTCCAATTCTTAAAAAAATTCCTTTCGTAAAAAAATTTAAAATGAAGTGAAATAAGATAAATAATTTCCATTAAAATAAATTTACAAATAATTAAATTTTTTTATGAAAATTTTATAATAAAGTATATTTTTATGGGTAATATTTAGATAATAAATTAATATATTGTTCATAATGAGGTTTTATGTTAAAGAGTCCCAAACCATTGGTCTTACATGTCGCCAATGATATATACCCTCCTGAATAGAAAATTATGTTAATCATTAACTTCACATAAAAAAAATTTCATGTTAAATAATAATTTTTTTTACGTTATTAAAAATTAATTACTAATTTCTTCATTAATTATGGTAATTTCAAATATTTTGAGTATATTCAAATCATATGTCCAAAATGACAACAGTTGGTTGAATATGCACAAATTGGTCATTAATACACAATATAAAGAATAATTATCATGAAATAGTTTTCATATTTTTAAATAAATTAATATTTAAAAATAATAATGATATGTCGTTATAATAAATGAATTATAATATAATCATACAGATGATAAGTTGTATGTACACTATTGTAATGAATATATTGTTCAATGTTCATTGTTGAAATAAGTTAACTATTATTTTATTTATAAATAATTATTATAATAACATAAATTACATGTAAATTATTTAAATATTATTATATATATCATCTTTCTAATTTTATGATGAAAAAAAGAATAACAATGTTTTATGGATGTGGTAGTCAACATGCACACACAAAGGACATTGTAATTTTCTAAATGAGTAGTAAGGTAAGAAATACAATTGTATTTAAAAATTTTATTAAGATAAATATTTCATTAATAATATCTATAATATTTAATTCTATCAATGTAAATATCCATGATAGGTGATGATGGAAATATAATTACATTGATTTTTAGGGGGATAGACCTTCGCGCATAAGAATGATAGTTATTTTTCACATTTTATGGTTAAGGACATAGATTTTAGTTATGAATGTAACATAGTAACATTTTAGTATATGTTGTTGACCTAAATACTTTTTCAACCCTCAATTATATATGAGTACCACGAACATATTTTTTCCTCTATCAATTTCAGTACCTTTAGAAATATTCTGCTATCTTAGTTCCAAATCATTCTTTATCGATTCTTATGACATGAAAAACTAATGAATAAAAATGGATCAATTTTGGTTTCTCTTAAATATTACACATAGTTAAAAACCCACCTATGATATACATTATCATGTTTATGTTTATAATCATCATCTATGTTTTTAGCTGGGAATCATATGGATTTATGAAAAATGATGAAAATGATTTTTATTTTAGATGAACCTTGAAAATTATGGTAATATTTTATTTTAATGCACCATGATAAAAAAATTAGAAATTTCATAATTTCGTATGTTCTTTATGATATATTTTAATGACATAGAATGACTTGTGATCCATAAACATATGAATTTTTATTAAATTGATGGCATGCAATGGGTATTTTTCAATGACATTTGATGTTGTGAAGTATTATGATCTTCATAATATGATTATGATTAGAGTGTATTCTATATGATTATATATGTATTATTATAATTTAAATAATTATATTAATAATAAATTTATTATTTAAAACCCTCTAATGTAATGTGATCTTAGTCATTCCATATTTAAAAAATGTTGCTACGTATTAGGAATTTTTTTTTAAACACCATATGATAATCTCACCCTTGGAAAATTATGGGTAAATTCTTATGATCCAGCCAAGTATTTTATTAATTATAAATCATTCATCAATGAAATTTATATTTTTGAGGATTTTTTTTAAATTATATAAAAAATAGAATAAAAATTAAAATAAAATTAAGTAATACATTGACCATTGATAAAAAATTATCCAAATAATTATTTTGATTCTCAATTATATAAAATAATGAGATAAATATTTAAAAACATGGTTTTATCCTTGAAATATTTTGCACTATATTCTCAAAATAAATAAAAATAAATGAGTTAGTTCTATTTTCTCTACAATTGGGTGGAATTTTAATTTAATAAATGTTCATAATTATGTAAATTTGACTATAATCATCTACTAACTAATGAATAGATCTCTATAAAACATAAAAACCAATAAAAATATCATAAATTCACAAGATAAAAATTTCCAATATTCTAACCACATATATAAGAAAAAATGAAGGACAAAACACTCCTTACTCTAGAACTATGCTCATAAACCTAAAATGAAAATGAAACTTTGATAAACTATACATAAATTTCTATTTTATAAATCCATCATACTATTATACCACTTGTATAGGATTCTATCCTAATAACATAACACCCAAAATGATAAAAATATAAATGTATATCCCCCTCAAGGTAACTATGTGGAAATTAGATTTGAAAAGATAAGCTATACTGCTACATGAGTAACCTATGGGTTGGATGAATTAAAAAACATTTAACAATATACACAATATGAAAAATAAATAACCACAAGAAATTAACCAAGAAGATCTAATTAAACCATCAATCAAAATAAGTAAGATATATTAAACATAACAACAAACTAATTTCTATCCATTCCATCATTAGAATCCCATGTTACACTATAATCATATTTATGACTGACCACATTGGGGTCACACATAATTTTTTAGGAAGGAATCTCATAGTAGGGGAAGTAATGAGAGAATCCAAAATACGAATACCAAATGTACACAACCCACCACTACTAAAACAAGGGTGACACTAATAACATCCTCTATAACTCTCCAAGATAACCACAAACACCATAATTCGTGACTAAGAATGGGGTCATATATGATCATATTGGAAAAAAAGACCAGTGAGGAGTAATGGTAGTTTCTCTCAATATTATTTAGAAAAATGAAGTGAATAAAATTGGAGAAGGGAATAAACTAATGGGGTAGAATGAAGAATGGAATACAACATGAAGGAAGTGATGAAAATAAGTACGAGAGATATGGGGGAGATAAATAATTACTATGGAAGGAAAATAAAAAATTATATGGGGAAGAATAAATAATGAGAGCTCTGTATTCTAGAAAACTTTTAAACCATTAAAAACACTCCTTATATTGTTCTATAGTGAAAAACAATATTATCAAACTTATTTATACAACTATCATTAACAGAATTGTAATTTTATATCTAATTTTAGTGTATTATTGGATCTTTTATATGAAATCCAAATCACATTGAATGTAATTCAATTTCATAGGAGATCACATAATTAATACTATAAATGGGGTGTATGTAATAATAAAATTTATAATTTCCAACTAAAATTAGTCTATGTGTCTGGATGAAGCCTATATCCAATAAATAAATAAGATTAACCCTTAATAATATATAGAACACAATCATTAACACATATAAGATAAAAATTGTAAATGGATTTCCCATAAGTTTAAAAAATGTTTTATTTATATGTTCTAATCAATTCAATGACATTGGTTCTCTAATAATTTTTTAATGTGAATCGATAGGGTGATGGAATCATACATAATGAAAAGATAATTTCCAGTTGATTTTTTTCCTAAATGTTATTTATTATATATTGTTAAATTTTTAATTGGTGTTCAATATAAAAATTGAAATTTAATTTATGAACAAAATTATGAATTGCAAAAAATGAACTGATGTTTTCTTGTGCCATTCAAATATCTAAAATGAACTCACACTCCCACCCATATAATGAAACTCAATATATATATTTTATGAAAATTCCATAATAGTTCACTTATAATCACAAATCAATGATAAATTCATTAATAATATAATTAATTAACAAATTTTCACTTTATAAACACCAAGTATATCATTATGACATTTTAAAAGTATAAAAATCTGAATCACCCATAGAAATGAGAGAGTATGGTCATCACATTTGAAACTAGACATGATATTTAATTGAAATCATCCATATTTGATCATCATAAATACATTCGAAACATAATTTTTGAGTCACTATAATTATAAATCAAATAAAAATTTATTTTCAATACATTTTACTTATTTAGTTGTCCAATAATTTTAGTATCTTATTAAATTTAATGGGGTATAAATTCTATATTTTATTATTCCAGAGTTTATTTCTCACGTGAATAAAGTAGTGAATTGCTCATTCTCATGGTGAAATTACATGACACTAATTTTATCATTATTTATAGTTGATTCATACTACTATCATATAGCTTCATGATATTTATATCAAAAAAAATATAACTAAATCATCATATTTCAATCGTAATTTAATAAAAGAAACACATTTAAAATCTTATTTAACTTTCTTATAGATCTTATATATTAGAATAAACCACAAGTTACACTTATGTGTCGTCAAAATTAATATTATATAATATATAAATGTTTAAATTTAATAATAGGTATCAGGGAAATAGATTTACATATTATATAAGTTACACTAATATATTTCGTTTAAGACATTGTGCATCTATTAAGAATAAAAAAAATTATTATGAAAGTGGTTTACTATAACATAACTCAATATTTTCAACAAATATCATTATTAACTCTGAATAAAATATCATTTCTAAAAACTTATCAAATTTTCCAAAAAAATCATCAACCTCAATTCCAATCAAGAACATTCGCAACTCATTTTCAATTTTTTTAAATAAAATATAAAATCCATGAATAATTACTTGTATCATTTAATGTCGATCATTTGATTTTTTAAAAACTTCATAATTAAAATAAAATTGAATCATTTTCTTAAATTGGAATATCAATTCACCAGAATAGCTACTAATGAAATTTATTTTATAGGGAATCATCCATCAATGTAAAGTAATTCATGACTATTTACCTTGATTAATTCCACCTTAATCAAGTAAATATTTTCAATTCCATTGAATAAATAAAACCAACATTGGATTCAGTAAACTAAAAATCACATGAATTTTGTATCTCTAGAAACAATGATAAAATAATCCAATCATATTTTGGGCCATTTCAAAACATTAAATATAAATATGAAATGTTGATAGTTCATTATAAGCCTTATCTCATTAAATATATACCATGAAATTCCCTCACAGAAAATGACATTATATTGATAAAATTTCAAAATATATTTCATCATCACCTCTCAATTTATAGTATTATAATTGATGAAATTATATATAATATATATTTTTATGAATATTTAATATTTTATAAATCAATGTTGAATATTTATTTTCACATCACACAATCAATGGTCTTTCATACTTCACTCTCAAATATAATAGTTATTATCTAATCCATATCAATTTTTCATGCATCTATAGAATCCACATATAAAAATCTATATTTATAAATTCAATAGAATTATTTAATATATTTGATACCCACGCATCTATATCATAATAAGAATTCACCTTATGATATTTATTTCTATTAATCGATTATTTTATCCAAATAATTTTCAATGTAGAAAAATAAATTTAGCTCCAAACATCTTCCATGCAAAAAATCATGATTCAAAGTCCCCTATTTTATCTAAGAATTACAATAAAAGCCTTGATGTGTGAATATTTTCTATCACATTTAAATCATACACACAATGTCACTATATAAAGTATCTAATGTCAGAAGTTTTTATGGTATTAGAGGATTCAAATCATTTTTCTAAATTCTAATTAATTAAAACTTATCCTTCCAAAGTACTTACATGTCACTACCCCAACATTCATGAGATTGGGCAGCAATTTAAATTTATTCATTCCAAATTTCATTAATAAATTTTCGGCATACTTTTCTTTGGATAATAATATAAATATTTAAAATTGTATAAAAAATAATTCTAGATAACATATCATCAATCTACAGTTAAAAACCTAAATGTGTATCATCTTTTTTGTCACAAATTCCACCCATGTAGAATGTAAAAGCTAAAAAATATGACATCAACATATACAATAATAAAGAGAGTACATGTAACCATATCAATAACATATAGATTTATTTCAACTATTCCATTAAGGAATTACATATCTTCCAATCTATTTTAACACATGGAATACCATTCTCTCAAGGATTTTTTTGATCCATAATGATTCATCTTCAATATTTTCATAATTGTACCATTATATTCAAAGATAAATCATTTGGGTTACATAGTAAACTCTTTTTTCATTGGATCACATTTCATGAAAAAAAATATCAAATCCATTTGTTACACTATATAATTCATGTGTGTGGTAATAGTTATGAACAACCTTATTTTTTATGTTTTAATATATATGTAAATATATCACCTATTTCTTCAAATTTAACATGATAATAACCTTTTTTAACACAAATATATACATTTTTCTTTAAATATAACATTTATCATTGAGTTTTTTTGAGCCTTACTTGGTTATAGTGATATTATTTACCTATAGTTTGTTTACAAGAACTAATGTAACATTCATTTCTATATAATCATCTTCATAATTCATTAAATATATCAAATATTTTTTCCACATATTTAATAACTAAATTTGGAATCCCTTATGAAACTAGATTTATTTGTTTGTCACATAATTATATTCTTATATTATAAACATATCCTTCTATGTTTTGAATGAAATTTTCACATGCAAAAGGATTTTCTTATACATTTATAATTATTTGTTTTACTTGTAGATTAACCCTAATCATCCCAAATATTATCTAAATCCGTATTAAAAGTGAAATATTTATTCTAAGAATCCTCTTAACTAATTATTCAAATAACAATACATTTTTTATTCAGAAATATAACATATAATTTTACCATAAAACTCAATTAAATTTGGTTAATATTGAATTATAATGAAATAATATAATTCAACCAAATTGTGAAATTGGATGTTACATCATTTATAGCTTTTAAAATTATATATATAACCTATAAAAATAAATTAATTAATTATTTCATCTTGCATTCACAAATTCAAATTGTTTTTCTATCAACTATGTACTATCAAAATAATTTATGTACTTCACCAGCGGAATCATTTTGTACCTCGTATCATATATTTATATACAGACACAAATTTGATCTAGGTAACATGAATTATTTTTTTCCACTGTGTATACATATTGAAACAAATTATCATTTATAGAACCACTAGTGTACAAATTCAATCAATAATTTTATTCCTATTTAAACAAGGTTTCTATTTTACGTCATGGAAAATACATTTTTATAAAGTGGAATACTCATTATAATTTCGTTTGATTCCATGTTTGGAGATATATTCTAGAACAAATTTGTATTATAGTACCTTCCATTATCATTTCCCTATATTTTGATGAACATACCAAATTCCATCTCAAAAACTCATATATATTTTCTAACTACCCCATTTTTTAAGATGTATACATAAAAAAATTAAATGTTTTATTTGGGGAGAAATAATTAATGTATACAATAAATTAAAATCAAATTATTTTTCATATTTTCTATTTATCACACATAAAATATAAAACAAATATTTAATGTTTCTTTATATACTTCATCATCACTCTATTGTGTCTAGATTTTAGTATTTTCATTTGAGAGAACTCTCATAAATAATGTTTCTTTTTATTTAACACACCTGGAAATTTATTACAATATATTACTATCATTGTATTTTAATTTACATTTATACAATTTTACAAAGACATATATTAAATATATTGTTCTTGTCTGCTATATTAATATTACTTGGATCATATGTGTTTGTAATCTAAAATATATTACTATTTTAGATAATCACTTATGGATAACTCTCATATCCTTTATATTTTGAATGATGAAATGTTTCTATCTAAAAAAAATACTCTAATAATAACATAATTATCTAATACTTAGTGAAAATAATTTTAGTCTATCAATAAAGTAAACATCATTGTATATTATTTTTTTGCATTATTACTATTATTACTAACACCTATAATATCAAAAGAGATTTCAATTATTTGTGTAACTAAACCTCCAACATGAACTTATATGAAATTAAAGATATTAAATTAATCAGTCATTTGGGAAGAATATCCAAAGGTAGGTATCCATAAAATTCATATTTCCCTAGCTTCAATATTCACGTCATTATGATGTGACTTAGTTATATTTCCTTTTCTCTAAATTTTATCAACTCAGATAGCTATATGTTTTTATGAAAAAAATAATAGTAATACATTCTTTTGTATAATAACCATGTTGGTTTTATATTACAAATATTTATTATATATAATCATATAAATTTTTAGTGTATATATTTTATGAATTTCTTCCCTAAGATGTCTTTTATCCAATAGTAATTCTTATCTTCTTTTGGTATATCCTCCTAAATTATTTCATTTTTTACACAAAGAAAGTGTCTTAATGTACCAATAAATATATAATTTCTACTCAAAGGTTATAAATAACTATAAATTTTAATAAAATACATATCATTCATGATAATATGATTGTTATTTGTGAAAAACTAATTAATTTTCCAATATATTTCAACCTTATTTGAAAATATTAATTTGGTAAGGGATCCTTATCAAATTAACCAAAACTCCCTTTAATATAGGAGAATAATTTTCAAAAAAATTATCAACTGTAACATATTAATTTTTGAAATTAAAATATTCGTAGTCAGTTAAAATATTTTTAATCTCATTAGTATTCGTGGGTGTAGATTTATTATTATTCATTTAAATAACATAGTTATTATCATGAGATAATAAATATTTCACATCATTGAAATTATTATTATATTATCTAATATTATATATTGTTTTTTTGTTCATGAAAACATTATTGGACATTTCACACGTCTTTTCCTATTGTATTATATTTTTCATATTAATGTTTTAGAAAATATTCTTTATTTTTTAATTCACACAATGTGAAGCTTAGTCATTCTATTCAATAAGTTTTCTTCTTATGTAACTCATCCCTCATTTCTTTTGTATTATTTATATATTTATTTTAATGCTTGATTTTTTACCTTAACATACTGTTTTGTTCTAGGAAATACCAATGTTTAGTATTCAAAAAGTGTACATCATGTCATATATCATCCTTCACAATACTTCTGAAATAATTTTTTTAGTACATTTAATAAAGGTATTATAATTTTAAATAGTTTTTGAATCTTGTGAATCACTGTATTGTAATAATATTTTTTCTTCACGTTTTGTTTTTAAAATTTTTATTTTTCTTTTAATGTATTAGTATTTACATCAATAGAATTATTAAATTTTTCCACATATTCTTAGATATAATGTAACACCCCGAGCTTCTATGATACGCTTCTCATTCAATAATGCAATAGCTTGCACTGTACGCAACTTCGAGTTCTAACACACTGCAACTAATCAAAGTAGCCGTTATGAATAGTAATACCCAATTTTTAAAATTATAGAAATGTTATATTTCAAAATGGACTTCATTTTTGTATTTGTAATATCGAAATTATCCTAAGTTAATTTTTTTGTAATTTTCTGAGAACTTCCATTTTTTATGAATAGTGAAAAATACTTAAAAACAACTTTTTTAATCAAAATAATTTATAGTGATAAATTATACTATTTAGTGGTTTTAAATTATAATTAGAATATATTTTTACCATTTTATCCAATGGTAGTCATTAGAATTAATTTAACATTGAAATTGGACATAAAAAATTGCCAATCTTTTGATATAAATTGTTTCTTAAAAACACGCTATTTGTTGTGACAGCGGGAATTAATTATAAAATAAATTAATGCAACTTATATTTTTGGAATTTTGTAAAATAGACATCATTTTTGAAATCGGAATATCAATTATAGCTTAGGGTGAAATTTTGGCATTGTTCTGAAAAACTTCAATTTTTGATGAATAGTGAAACCACTAAGTGGTAGTTAAATAACTGATTTTTCGTTTAAATGAAATATTACCACCTCTGTGATTTGATTTTCACAAATCCAGCATACATGGTTGTCATTAAGAATTAAAATGTGGTCCAATGAGATTAAAATAATTTTTGGTGAATAGTAACTTTTAAGTTCTTAATCGTGATTAGAGGTAATTAGTGTAGTTTAAGGTAAAAATAATGTTTTAATAATATGAGATGAGCTTGAAACTTGTCCTAATCCTATTGGATGATTAATGGCCGACAAAGACAACCCATGGGTCAACTTGGGGACCCAATGTAGCCACTTTGGTTGGAAAATGACATTAATATATATTTATTTAATGTTAAAATTAAATTGACACAAACATGAGTTGTTCTACTAAAACAGTTTTTAAGTGTTGTTACACAAGCCCAAAGTTTTACTATAAATATTAATTAGAAAGATAAAAAGATTTCCTACATCATAGTATTTTCTTTTTAATTTTTAGACATTAAATAAATTAAATTATTTATGACATCATTATGATGCAACGATGACCTCATTATTTAACGTTTTTAATAAAATGAAAAGATAATGTAAAATCCAATGCTTACACTTGTCCAAAGACTATTGGATGGGTATATTTCGAACCCTTATCACCTTATACACGAATTATATAAGTGTGGGACCTTTATAATCCGAAAAGCATTGTATAATAATGTAACATTTCAATCTTTCCAAAAGAGCCCCTCCTCTCCTCTTATAAAAGGCCCCCACCTCTACCACCTTATTCACACTTTCAAGCCTTTTGGTTCGGCCGAACTCTATCCAAATACTCTTCCAACTTCTCTACCTTCATCCTAGAAGCTTTACTTTAGTCATAAAGCCATCCTAAGGAGTCCGTTTGATCAAATCAAAAGGAAGAACCCGAAGAAGAGGTAACGTTTTCATCACCCTCTTTCAAGTTTCTTTCTTCTTCCACTCCCACTTTGTTTATTATTTCAATTCTAAAATTATAACTCCAGTATATTCTATATACTTTGATGTTATTATAAATATGGAACAACCATATTCAGTATTATACCCATCATTTGAATGACATGTCACCATACGTGCGTACGTACGGCTTACCGTCTCCACGTCGTGGTGTAATTGTTATTCAATATATTATTATTTAGATGGGTATAATAATGATATGTAATTCATGTAAATAATAAGTATAACATGATAATGATTCTGAATATATGATATATTATCTAATTATATATTATTTTAATATCAAAATAATGATATTGTCGCTCGTGCGTACGTACGGACTACCGTCTCCACGAACGCGATGAGATTCATTCTCCGTCGTATCCATTCAAGTATAATTATCATTTGATGATTTAAAAATAATTTTTAATGACATGATATCATTCTGGATATGAATAAGATACAACCTATCCATGAAAAACACGAAGTACGTAACAAAACATATAAAAGAAAATGAGTAAGTTAAAACCCGAAACAATGATAAATCTAAGATATTGTTAACAAAGCAATGTTAAAAGATCATATATGATATCATATGAATGTATATGATTCTTGTATAATTTAATAACAATTATTTCACCATTATACAGGAGGTTAACCTACCCCATCCAAGGAAAAGTACAAGGTAAGGGTTTACTTCACAACCTCTTCATTATCCAAGGTTGTTTATACATAATTATCTACTGGGACCTCGTTATCATCCACATCCATGTTTCTTAAAAATGTCTTTCAAAACATTTTTACTATTAAATGGAAAATGGGTTAAAGTAATTTATACCCTTATACATTTTTGAAAGGAATCTTACCGTCATTTTCCAAACAATGTACTTTTTGACCTTTTTGACAAATTTAAGGTAAGAATGTTTTTTTAACTTATACGGCGGGTGCGGCTATTTTCTGCCATTATAACATCATCGAAGCTTCCCTAACAAGCTTATAAGAATATCTTCAAAGTAAATGTATTATTTTATAATTACGGGACTTTTAAATTATTTCAAAAATGAGAGATATTTCTCTCAAATAGCTTTGATTTCATCCATGTCAACATCCTTTGATGGGTTTTAAGTTTAATTGAAATTGATTTATGATACAAAACTTCCATTGAACATTTTGTGAAATATTTGACTATGGATGTGTTATTTTTATACCATCCATAGTTTATGGAGAAATTGTTGACATTTCATATGCTAGTTTTAATACGAATATTTATGTTATGTTTAAACCTATTCATATGAGGAATGTATTGGACTTAATATGTGACGGGTGGAGCCCGCTATAGCTCCTTGATGCATCGGTAGGTCTCATGAGACAACTAGACGTGGAATTGGCCGAGGCCCTTTCCAAATTTGATTTATGGTTTTGGCCGAGGCCTTAATCATTTTAGACGTCTTGGCCGAGGCCTTGACAAAATGTTTCAGAATGTCTGGCATTATACATTCCCTCATTATGAAAGTGGTTATTGATATTTCATGTGATTATTCGTCTAGTTGAATATCCATGTGAGTAAGTAATGGCATTATTTTATTTTACTTTTTCCATATTATGCTGAAGTTCAAGTTCAATAAGGCTTTTGTTTTAGTTTTACATTGCCTTAAATGCTTATGTTTTCTTATGAAAGTTTCCGCTATATTGTTATCCTTACGGAGCATTTGAGCTCACCCCTTTCAATGTTTTATTTTTCCCAGGATGTGAAGAAGTGTATTATGACTGACTTGCAAGAATAGTCAGTGAGGATATGAGTGTGGACTAGGGAGACCATGTTATTGTAGTTTTCATTTTTATGATGTAATGTAATGTTTATGAATGTATCTAGTGTTTCCAAGGCTACTAAACTAATCGGTCTTTCGAGACTTGATCTTTTGTGATCATGCCAATGTTACGAAGTAATGCACCGACTCTGGGTAGCTGGGGTCGGGGCGTTACAGTTGGTATCAGAGGCAGTTTAGTACTAACCTTGGAAGCTATATTTAGACAAACTCTGATTAGAGCACGTAGACCTAAGATGAAATTTGAGGATTAGTATAGAAGAACTTCCTAAAAATTTTGGTATTGTAGAGATTTTGTGAGTTTTCCGAGCAACACATCCCTGTCTGGATACGAGCAGGTAGAGGTGGCTCTGGCACAGATGTACCTAGGGGTAAAACCCGAAAACACCACTTTGATCTAGACTCGAACGGGAACTGGTGCACGACAACGGGCCTTGTTGCACTCTTGGTTATGACACTCCCCGGGGATATGCTTAGGATAATTCCCATTTCCTTTACAAACCACTATGAAGGGTTATGAGTATATACTTTATCAAAGAAAATATTTCTTTTTATTATTATGGATTATATCCATAAATAGTTCAATTTATGTAAAGTGTTTTACAAATATGGAATTATGTATTTTAATTCATAAACTAATCTAGTTTATGCCATTGTTTAGAAATGGCGCCTAGTGGAAGGAATGGAAACTGTATCAATGCACGAACTCCGCGTAGGGATTTCCCTCCTGCTCAAGATAATTATGGTGGAGCTAGTGATACAACTGGTGCTGATCAGCTTCTCACTATACTGGGACAACTCACGAAGGTTATGAATAATAACCTTACTCGTATGGAGCACCCTGATCCGCAACGTGGAGGATCAATGCTAGACCGTTTCATGAGGCAACAACCACCAACCTTCAATGGGAGTACAAATCCTATAGTAGCTGAGCAATGGATAAATTCCTTAGAGAAAATATTCCATGCCTTGGGGGTAGTGAAATGGAGAAAGTTGTCATGGTAGTTTACCGCCTCACTGGAGATGCCGATCAATGGTGGTCACTAATTCAAAAAACAAAGGAAGATGATGAATTGACAAACATGGAATGGCAGGAGTTCAAAGACTTGTTCTTAGAAAAATACTTTCCTCGATACCATAGAGTGGATATGGAAAGACAATTTCTGAGTCTGAGGCAGAAGGAGGATGAGAATGTCGCAAAGTATGAGGCTAACTTTACAAGGTTAGCGAGGTATGCTGCAGATTACATACGTAACCCAAGAAGTAAGACTGATCGTTTCTTTGATGGGTTAAAACCATTTCTCCGTCGAGCTTTAGTATCACAATCTTTCTCTACATACGAAGATATTGTCTCATGTGTTATCAAGACAAAAAAGGAATTCTCTAAGTCTTATGACAACAAATCAAAGCAAGAGAAGAAGAGAACAATGGAACATGAGACAGATAAAGGGAAAAAGGGAAAGAAGGATTTTCCATTATGTGATAATTGTGGGAAGAATCACCCTGGTACTTTCCTAAAAGGAATGGGAGTTTGTTATAAATGTGGAGAAAAGGGTCACCAGGCTCGTGATTGAAAGGGAAAGAAAGAGGCTATCAAAGTTGAATGCTACAATTGTAGAGAAATGGGTCATTATGCAAATGAATGTCTTAAGCGTCAGGGAATCTTACCTCAGAAAAAGCCAAGGGATCAAGGCCAATCTTATGCTGTGACTACAGTTGAAGCGGAATAATTAATGTATTGGTGCTTTTGGACTCATGGATTATATTCTGGTTATTAGAATAATGTGATATATAAGGATTGTACTGCAGTACTTGTTGATTTCAGTAAGGTTTTAATATGATGAAGGTAATCATATTTTTAGTATGTGACAAAAGTGAAACTTTAATTTGTTTGGGGAATCTGATGTTACAATTGATTTTGGAATTTAGAGACCTTTTAGAGAAAGTCTGGATAGAGGTATTTTGGATAACTATAAAGGTTGGAATGGATTAAGTTGAACTTTGGATAGTATTTTTCAAGGTTAAAACATTTATGAAGATTATTTTTGGAATAGTATAGTACTATATTTTTAGGAAAAGGACAACCTGCAGGGTGGGGCATAACCCGTCGCGTCGGACAAAGCTGCAGGAATCGAACCCACAATCATAGTGCGACATGCCTTTATTTCCTACCACTAGCCTACAGGAAGTCCCTGGTTATTGCAAAATAATTTTACTAATCTAAATGGTATGTGTTAACATTTGGAACCTTATACAATTAGGATAAATATAATATTTTTGAGTTCTATTATCTTTTTGAGTGAAAGATGAGTTGAAGGTTGAAACTCTAATTGTCAAGCATAAATATATATATACCTATCTCTTATTCAATGAATAACTTAATTATTAAACTTTAGAAAAGGGATATTAAAACAAAAAAAATGTGTTATCCTAATACCTTATGTCTTGTTGAACTGATGATATTTTAAATCAACATAGATTGAAGGCTTTGAGGCCCTCATTTTGAAAATTGATTGTGACTGATGACCTCAATCACTCCCTACAAATATTTACGTTTTTCCTCCAATTATATGTCTCTAATTTCCACCAATGTTCTCCTAATCGAGATCATAATTGGGTGGTGACTTTTTCATTTCCCTTTCCCTCTTATTAAGGCTAAATTTTATTAATCTTATTTCCGATGTGGGTTTTCAAAAAAGGTATTTTCTCTTTTCAACCTTTTATTTTCCAAGAAAAATTTCAAATTGCGAGGACGCAATTTATTGAAGGAGGGGATAATGTAACACCCCGAGCTTCTATGATACGCTTCTCATTCAATAATGCAATAGCTTGCATTGTACGCAACTTCGAGTTCTAACACACCGCAACTAATCAAAGTAGCCGTTATGAATAGTAATACCCACTTTTTAAAATTATAGAAATGTTATATTTCAAAATGGATTTCATTTTTATATTCATAATATCGAAATTATCCTAAGTTAAATTTTTTGTAATTTTCTGAGAACTTCCATTTTTTATGAATAGTGAAAAATACTTAAAAACAACTTTTTAAATAAAAATAATTTATAGTGATAAATTATACTATTTAGTGGTTTTAAAGTATAATTAGAATATATTTTTACCATTTTATCCAATGGTAGTCATTAGAATTAATTTAACATTGAAATTGGACATAAACAATTGCCAATCTTTTGATATAAATTGTTTCTTAAAAACACGCTATTTGTTGTGACAGTGGGAATTAATTATAAAATAAATTAATGAAACTTATATTTTTGGAATTTTTTAAAATAGACATCATTTTTGAAATCGGAATATCAATTATAGCTTAGGGTGAAATTTTGGCATTGTTCTAAAAAACTTCAATTTTTGATGAATAGTGAAACCACTAAGTGGTAGTTAAATAACTGATTTTTTGTTTATATGAAATATTACCACCTATGTGATTTGATTTTCAAAAATCCGACATATATGGTTGTCATTAAGAAGTAAAATGTGGTCCAATGAGATTAAAATAATTTTTGGTGAATAGTAACTTTTAAGTTCTTAATCGCAATTAGAGGTAATTAGTGTAGTTTAACGTAAAAATAATGTTTTAATAATATGAGATGATCTTGACACTTGTCCCACTCCTATTTTATGAGTCATGGCCGACCAAGACAACCCATGGGTCAACTTGGGGACCCCATGGAGCCAATTTGGTTGGAAAATGGCATTAATATATATTTATTTAATGTTAAAATTAAATTGACACAAACATGAGTTGTTCTACTAAAACAGTTTTAAGTGGGGTTACAGAAGTCCAAATTTTGACTATAAATATTTATTAGAAATATAAAAAGATTTACTACATTATCTCATTTTTTTATAATTTTTAGACATTAAATAAATTAAATTATTTATGACATCATTATGATGCAGCGACGACCTCATTATTTAATGTTTTTAACAAAATGAAAAGATAATGTAAAATCCAAGGCTTAAACTTGTCCAAAAACTATTGAATGGGTAGATTTCGAACCCTTATCACCTTATCCACTAATTATATAAGTTTGGGACCTTTAGAATCCGAAAAGCATTGTATAATAATGTAACATTTCAATCTTTCCAAAAGAGCCCCTCCTCTCCTCTTATAAAAGGCTCCCACCTCTACCACCTTATTCACACATTAAAGCCTTTTGGTTCGGCCAACCTCTGCCCAAATACTCTCCCAACTTCTCTCCCTTCATCCTAGAAGCTTTACTTTAGTCAGAAAGCCATCCTAAGGAGTCCTTTTGATCAAATCAAAAGGAAGAACCCGAAGAAGAGGTAATGTTTTCATCACCCTCTTTCAAGTTTCTTTCTTCTTCCACTACCTCTTTGTTTATTATTTCAATTCTAAAATTATAACTCCATTATCTTCTATATACTGTGATGTTATTATAAATATGGAACAACCATATTCAGTATTCTACCCATCATTTGAATGACATGTCACCATACGTGCGTACGTACGACTTACCGTCTCCACGTCGTGGTGTAATTGTTATTCAATATATTATTATTTAGATGGGTATAATAATGATATGTAATTCATGTAAATAATAAATATAACATGATAATTATTCTGTATATATGATATACTATCCAATTATATATTATTTTAATATCAAAATAATGATATTGTCGCTCGTGCGTACGTACGGACTACCGTCTCCACGAACGCGATGAGATTCATTCTCCGTCGTATCCATTCAAGTATAATTATCATTTGATGATTTAAAAATAATTTTTAAGGACATGATATCATTATGGATATGAATAAGATACAACCTATCCATGAAAAACACGACTTACATAACAAAACATATAAAAGAAAACGAGTAAGTTAACACCCGAAACAACGATAAATCTAAGATATTGTTAACAAAGCATTGTTAAAAGATCATATATGATATCCTATGAATGTATATGATTCTTGTATAATTTAATAACAATTATTTCACCATTATACAGGAGGTTAACCTACCCCAACCAAGGAAAATTACAAGGTAAGGGTTTACTTCACAACCTCTTCATTATCCAAGGTTGTTTATACATAATTATCTACTGGGACCTTGTTATCATCCACATCCATGTTTCTTAAAAATATCTTTCAAAACATTTTTACTATTAAATGGAAAATGGGTTAAATTCATTTATACCATTATACGTTTTTGAAAGGAATCTTACCATCGTTTTCCAAACAATGTACTTTTTGACCTTTTTGACAAATTTAAGGTAAGAATGTTTTTTTTAACTTATATGGCGGGTGCGGCTATTTTCCGCCATTATAACTTCGTCGAAGCTTCCCTAACAAGCTTATAAGAATATCTTCAAAGTAAATGTATTATTTTATAATTATGGGACTTTTAAATGATTTCAAAAAGGAGAGATATTTCTCTCAAATAGCTTTGATTTCATCCATGTCAACATCCTTTGATGGGTTTTAAGTTTAATTGAAATTGATTTATGATACAAAACATCCATTGAACATTTTGTGAAATATTTGACTGTGGATGTGTTATTTTTATACCATCCATAGTTTATGGAGAAATTGTTGACATTTTGTATGCTAGTTTTAATACGAATATTTATGTTATGTTTAAACCTATTTATATGAGGAATGTATTGGACTTAATATGTGACGGGTGGAGCCCGCTATAGCTCCTCGATGCATCGGTAGGTCTCATGAGACAACTAGACGTGGAATTGGCCGAGGCCCTTTCCCAATTTGATTTATGGTTTTGGCCGAGGCCTTAATCATTTTAGACGTCTTGGCCGAGGCCTTGACAAAATGTTTCAGAATGTCTGGCATTATACATTCCCTCATGATCAAAGTGGTTATTGATATTTCATGTGATTATTCGTCTAGTAAAATATCCATGTGAGTAAGTAATGGAATTATTTTATTTTAATTTTGCCATATTATGCTGAAGTTCAAGTTCAATAAGGCTTTTGTTTTAGTTTTACATTGCCTTAAATGCTTATGTTTTCTTATGAAAGTTTCCGCTATATTGTTATCCTTATGGAGCATTTGAGCTCACCCCTTTCAATGTTTTATTTTTCCCAGGATGTGAAGAAGTGTATTATGACTGTCTTGCAAGAATAGTCAGTGAGGATATGAGTGTGGACTAGGGAGACCATGTTATTGTAGTTTTCATTTTTATGATGTAATGTAATTTTTATGAATGTATATAGTGTTTCCAAGGCTACTAAACTAATCGGTCTTTCGAGACTTGATCTTTTGTGATCATGCCAATGTTACGAAGTAATGCACCGACACTGGGTAGCTGGGGTCGGGGCGTTACATATAAAATTACCATTCTCTTCATCATAAATATCAATATTTTTATTCCTAAGAATATAAACTATAAAAATTATAATTCCAAAATAATTATGTAATTTTAAGGGATTCTTACCCTTGGGTTTCACACATCTTTTTTTAAAACTTCTTGAAGTCATAGTCATTATTTTCTCACCATCCAAAATTACTTTTTATCACTTTAATTATCATTATATAATTTTTCATCTTTCACATTATTTTATGTTTCATAATAGAATTTAATTCCATTACCTTCTTGGACATGATCTAGATTTTTTAAAAATGATCCTATATCAATTCATATAGAATAGTAATGTTCTAAAAAAAATAAATATAAAAAACTTATAGGTCCCTAAAATCCAATTTTATCAATTTTTATGAAATATATTTCGAATGTTTCATGGTATTTTAATTAATTTGGTATAATATTCCCATATGAAATAAAATACACTAATATTTCAGACATTAATATTTTTTATTGTTTAAAGTTATCAAAAATTATATTCTCATCAAAAATAAATTCTTCAAAATGTTTATTTCAATATATAGATCTTATTTTCCATCATATTAACATTTATTCAAATGAAATTTTAGTTTATCTCTAATAATAATATAAATATTTAGTCTCATAAACATTTTGTAACTTATATAAAATATAGAAATTAAGATATAATTTTATTCCTTTTCAACACAATAGAAATTTACTTAATGAAAAAAATATCAAGAATTATCATATTATCACATTGTTAATAATTATTTCTATCCAAATTGGTTTTTCATTTAATATACAAGAAATTATAATTTTCCTTTAGAATGACATCGAAGATATGCCTTTATATCAGAAATGTATATTTTCATGACTAATAATCATATACATATGATTTTTATGAATTAACAATATTAAATGGTTTTAATAAGTATTAAAAACAAATTTTATATCATTTTTTATAAATCCATATAATTATTTATATTATAGACCACCTCAAAAATTAAAACTCTCACCCACTCATATGAAAAAATAGGAATCAATGGAATTTATTATATTAATATGGTCCATGTAAAATGTTTTTGAATATTTTTTTTCTGTGTTTCATTTATTTTTGAGTCTAATTTTATTCACCAATTTTATAAGGTGAATACATAAAGGTAAGGTAACATACCTAGAAAAATTCTCCCAACTACTTATGTCTTTTGATAGGTCATTATACTTGATACCTATAAATTAAAATGTTATTAGTACAAGAAACTAAAATACATATACTAAATATTATGATTATTATATACAAATATAATAATCCCCTCTCAAAAAATATTATTATACCGCATTAATTCAATCTCACTTTTAATTCATGGACGTTGATGTAAAATTCTATGATCAAGATATTTAAAATAATTGGACATCCTCACACGAGGATTAATCTATATATAATTTTCCATATATAACATAAATTAAAATTATGAAATCAAAATTAATCACAAGATATTCTCTATTTTTACATTTTCAATATTTCATGAAATTAATGACTTCATGATCAATAAATTTTAAATTGTTAATTTGAAATAATAGAAATCCTTGAAAATAAATCGTCATAAATTGAATAAAAAAATCATCTTTAATCTCTATGATTTTAAATCACTAATTTTCAAATAGTTAATGATATTCCTTATTTAGTTCCCTATAAACTTAGCTTTTTTACATCCTTAATCCTACAAAAATTTAATTAATACATTTTATTGGATTTGGTTCCATAGGACCAACAATTTTTCCAGTTTATAATACTAGAATATTAATAAATATCTCTTCAAATATAAGAATACATTTGGTATAAAATTAATGATATATGTTTTTTATTGTTTTTTATAACAAAAACTTATATAAGGTCCATTTTATAATAAATAACACCATTTGTAAAAAAAATTTCTTAAATATATATCATTTTCTATAAATAACATCAATCTAATTAGAAACAAATGATATTTTAAAATCGGATGTTAGATAAACATAATAAATTACTGATTCCCCTAATGATGCTCACATTTAGTGATATACTAAATTAAATTTTTGGAGAGTGACCTAAACATATCAATATAAATTTTTATTGGATATTATTATTTGTGAATTTGTGAGTCTATACTGAGACCTCAAATTATTATTACTATATATCACGAATCAAGTGACGTTTAAGTATATAAAAAATTCATGGTAAAATATACTTGGAAAAATGTATCATTCATTCAATGAGTCGTAAGTGAGAGAATAATAAATAAATAAGTCCAAAAGAAATATTCCATTAAAAACAATAGAGGAAGATAGATTTTTCCATTTGATTGTATATGAATTATTGATTGAATCAATGGCCATGGAAGTCCATCAGGTTTTTTTTCAATATTTGATGAAAACTAAATCTAGATAATATGGTGATAACATTATTATTTGTCTTTTGTGATGCATTATATGTAGATAAGGGGAATATAGATTTCATATGATGAATTTAATCATTTTTACCTTAATTTATTTCTCTAAAGGTTCCTTGATGTGTTTCTTGATGATAATCTTTTGAATTAAGAAAGTTAAAAAAAAAGTGAGAAAGAAGGATTGAAGGATACCCAGTAATTTTTTCAATAATCTCATTAAATTCTATTTAATTTAATATTAAGAGGTAATTTTATTCTTTATTTGTAAACTGATATATAATCAACATAAATTTATCACTAAATTTCCATTGTGATATATTTGAGTTCAGAATATATGAAATTCAATTTTATCTATTGTTCAATATTGACAAGGTAAAAAATAAATATTTATCAATTAAATAAATCAGATAATATATTAAACTATAAATAATTCATTAGTTATGTAATTGTTTAAAAAACTAGCCATAATATTACTGAAAATATCATTTAATTATGTATTAAATGAATAATATTTATTTGTATATATATCTTATTTTTGATATGTTCATTTTGTTCCATAATGGATTTTTGGGTTGAGTTAATGGCCTTATGAAAATGATATATTCAAATTAATATCATTTAAATTATATTTAAATAATAACATGTAATATGATATAATAATATATCAAATATCAATATTAAAAATAAAAATATTATAATTATTATTGTGTGGCATGTGTTATTACATAGATTAAATATATCGATAGGGTTTTGTGTGAAATCACTTATTATTTTATCCCATAGTATAAAATACCTATTATATTATTTTATAGTGTTGATATGAAACTATTTGAATAGAATATAAATATATATAGACTTATCTCAAACATTAGAGAGAAAATCATCATATAAACCATATCATGAGCATATGAAGTATGAGAAACTTTATTCTTATGGAAGAAACATAACAATGTAAAGAAGATGTCCTTACCTTGCTCGTAGCCAACGACTCATGATTATGATTTATATATTCATTATGATTTTTTGATATACCTATACAAATCATCACTTGGATTCTCCATCATAATGGTGACACAACATGAGTGAAAAAAATTATTGGTCAAGGGGATTATCATATTTTAGGTGATTTTTGTTTAAAATTTTGTATAAGTTAAATTTGAATTATATTATCAATGATATTTCATGGGTGTATTAGTACTATTATTTATAGTTTCATCATTGAAATTTATAATTATTTATAATTAATTTTTTCAATTTCCTATTATTTTTCATTTATTTTTATTTTTATAACTTTGATATTTTTCTAATTATTGAAGAAAAATATCTATCAATTATTATGTGGAATAGAATCACTACAAAATAAAAGAATTAAAATTTATTATCCCATCTTGATTAGAAGTTGTATTTGGATACACGACATGGATACAATATTTTTATTTATAAATTGCTCACTTTGTACATGAAATCAATATACGCAGGTTATGAGCCATGTAAATCGTGATTAGGTCTGTCACATAATATATTAATTCATTACATGTTTCAGAATTAACTCTAGAAAAGAATGTGGTTTCAAATGAATTTTAGGATTTATAACTCAGGTACATTACTTGTAGACCTACACAATTTTGAGACTGCGAATTTTTTTGCCATCATTATCAAAATACATGGAATCATTACAAAAATGTATTGAATACTGACTGAAAAACAAGACTATATGTAAAATAAATTTCATATATTTGGAATTAACTTGTTATGATACATGTTTCAGATCATAGAATATACACATCCAGTTTTTTTCATCATTTTAGGCGGGTCAATGTGTGGAGTAATCAAGGAGAGACATAATCTACATGATATATAGCTCATTGTATTCACTATGTGATGGGTGTAATTTTACACCACATAAAAACCAAGTGAATTTTATTTCGTTTTGAGGTTATAAGTTCTTATATATTCTCCACCACATAAATCTAAAACAACAAGATGGGTAATGGTTTTCATATATATCATGTAATTATGATGCATTTCATGTGGAACACATCACAAATATAATGGCATATCATGTTGTCACACACACTAATAAGACTATGTGGCATGTCCTATGGAACTAAAATCCATGTATATATTGACATTCTATGTTGGAATACATTCAATTTAAAATGAAAAAAATATGTTAAGTTGATATAATTATTTTCAAAATACAAACCTCACAAGTCATATATAGTACACACTATATATATAAATATTTAAAAATAAAATTATATTTATTTATTTTCTTACAATTTTAAATGTTTATTATAACTAAAGGACTATATTATATAGAATCAAATAATTAATTTACCAATTTCTATATTATTTTGATTAAATTTATCTTATTTATTGTTAATAAAAATGATCGTAAAATTATTAAATTTCTTATCATTCCAAAATGTGCATAATCATGAGTTTTATCGACCTAAGTATGTGTTATATTTATAAAATTATTTTAACTATTTGTTATGTTATTTTTTTTAATAATATATTAGTAAATAATAATGACCCTTGAATCATCCAACCATAATTTGTAATGAACCTGCATGCGTGTCCGAGGATTATTTTATGTAAACTTACCCGATTATTCATATCACATATGAGTGATAAAATATTTATAAACAATTATTTCTCAATTAGATGAGTCAATTAAGGATTCCATCAAAGGTGAATCTTTCTAGAAAGATACATAATAGAATAAAGAAATATTGTAACATTAACTAAGGAGAGGCTCAATGAGTATTTTACTAAGGGTTATGGTTTGATAATCCCAAGACGATAAAACAAAAACTAGGTAAAATATTATGATCATAACAAATATTAATGCAATTTTATCATATGCATGGTAATTTATTAATTTTTCAAATCATGGTTTATTTGAATGATTAAACAAGATCACTTATGATAAATAAATTTAAAATCATTCAAAACTAATTTTAAAAAAATATATGGATATTAATTAATTATATTAGTATATAGGATTAATCGTGGATGTAAAAAAAATTAATATTAAAGATCATGCGAGGAATAAAATTATGAATACATAGGAATATGTTAAATAAAAAAGCACCAGATAAAAAATTTAATTCTGAAAACTCATTCCATCTTTTGATATAGGATGAATTGATAGTTAAATTATGGTTTTGTCTATAGTTAAGGTAACATTTAATTATTTTACTTCTAAATAACGATATTTGGTTGAAATAACATTAGTTATATTAAGCTAAATAGATAAATTATACTTAATAAAATTTTGTATAATGTGATAGGGAATTAGAGAATGTGATTTTAGGATTATAGAGTATTCATAATAGATGGTGGAAGATTTAGTTGATACAGTTGGAATGTAAATATTATATAAATTCCCTCATGTAGTTTTCATGGCCATAATTAGGGCTATCAGAAGTGAAATACATCACCTAGAAACTAAAATATAATAACCCTAGACCCACTCTCCTAGATCCTATAGTAGAAACTCATACATTGGAAATTTTTATTGACTAAAAATATATGTTTTCAGATAAAAAAATACTATAATAAAATGATTTAATGAATCAAATCCTTTACATCCATTCACAATAACATTTAAGTTTATAGATTTATTAAATTATTAAAAATCGTAAAAAACTAGGATCTTTTTCATTCTAAACTAGTGGCCATTTTTTCTATTATTGATAGAAATATATAATTCAAAATATGTTTCCACCTTCTACAAAAAATTCACTATAAAGGTCAGTTTTTTCACATATCATGTCTAATACATTTCATCATACACTGGATAAATGAAAACATAACAATTGTTTAGATAAAATGATTAGTATGTGAAAAAATATTTGATAATAATATATTATCATAATTTTTCATAAGATGAAAATTTAAATAATATCATCAATATAAAAAAAAATTTAATCCTATAATATATTGAATTTAAATGAAAATTAAATCAAATTATAACAATGGAAATGAAATGTCCATGTAGACAAAAAAATTGGTTAATTTGAAATTATTTTCTTTATGTCATAAATGTATTTCACTTATTTTTGATAATATATAATGATTTTATTCATCATTATTTTTTTATTAGTTCCCTTTGTCGAAGAAATATGTTCTTTTTTGTAGGAATCTATAAAAATATCAAACAAATCTTGATTCATGAGAATATGCAAAGCATAAAATTGTTATTATCGTCTCCATACACCATAAATTAACTCCACTACAATAATTAATTATAGAAATAACTATTCTATGAAATCCATATCTAGTATTCATAAATAATAAGTAATATTTTATATTATTATAACAATAATATGTATTTTAAATTTCCAAAGAATAAAAAATGGAAGATATTTCAATGTTAGAATCCAATAAATAATCATTATGTTGACAATGTTATATATGTTTTTGGAAATAATTTTCCTTATAAATGAATTTATAGTATTTAGGTAACAACAAGTAATTAATTCAATGAATTTTTTTTCCATATAAAAAATTTATTAAAAGTAAAAATGTTTCATACACACCGGGGATAGTCAGTAAAGAAGATGTTAGTGATTAATTTTCTAAAATATTAATATTCTAGTAGAAAGTTGTGTTGTGGGATTTAAATTGTAATCCATGACAAATATTTAAACTATAATTGGGAAATAATGGGGGAATAAAAATAATGTCACAAATGAGAAGAATTTAGCTTCAAAATCCTTATCGGATTGGTAATATATTATTCAAAATAACATGATAGGGATGCAATGAAATTAAAATATATGAAAATTATAGGTATATATAATAAATGAATGCAAAATGGTAGTGAATAGACCATATAAATTAAATTATGGTGTGAAATATCAAACTTTTATTGTGGGTTTGAAATTGAGATGAATAAAACGTTTTAATTTTAGAATCATCTACATAATAACCCTTTAATGAGAGATCACTTGTAGAATAACGTATGATTACTTTAATTATAATTCCATATACCTTATAATATGTAGGTAATATATGAATTATATAAAAGTAAATTTCTGAATAAAATATGCAGATCTATTGAAATATGAATGAAGAAAATGAAACCCCAATAAAGTAGCATAATCATTGAGGTATGAATTATTATATTTGACATGTACCATGAAATTAGGTTCAAAATATTTTTTATAACTAAAATCTACTTAATATTGTCTTATGATAGTGATCAATGAATTGGGGTGGAATTTGGTTCTCCTATTGTTTTAGGGAAGATAATTATATATATTTTTAGAGGAAAAGTTGGAAACATGGTTATCACAAGGTTTGTATATCAATTCTCCCAAACTATGGGTCATAAAAGGGGTAGGAACATATAATTTTAAACCATGTGATGTGCTCTATGAAACGATCGAAAAAATAAATTTATTTCAGATCTATATAGCTTGGTTTGTGCAAGGATTAACAATCCTAGTACCTAACCATTTGGGGTGAGGTGTTTTTGAATAATATAGTTCACATAGTTGGTTCATTTATTTTCTAATTGGGCATAGAAACATTTCATCCATGTTAAAATATGAAAAATTATAATTTTCCACCATCAAAACCTATTTATAACTTTATTTTATCACCTCATTTTTTCATATCATCCCAAACCTCATCTCCACTCACCGGTCTCCAACAATCATGAGTGATCTATTTGGTTTCTTTAATGATCTAATTTATACATTCATATATTTAAGTCTTATGTAAGATCTATGTATACATCTTCACCCTTATTTATTTAAATTAATTTGTCTCTTGTATTTATCTAGCTTATGGATAATATTCCCTATTTTCAAGAATTTTTCCCCTTTAATCTATTTCTTCTATTTCCACCAAAATCCAAGCCCATTATTCAATGAGTCTAAATCATCTAACCCAATGTAAGAAACATTTGAAAAATACCCCACGGTTTCAATATTTTACAATATGATTCATGTGTGTCACCATGATGGTTTTTTATGATTTTTTTATAGAAACAAAATTATATAATATATGTCCAACAAATAATTTAATATTTTCCAAATGATAATGATTTATCCCCTAATTATTTTAGTTATAACCAAAAACACCCCTCTTAGGGGAGGCTATAAATATATGGGTTTTCTTCCACTAAAAATAATTACAAGGGGTATCTTATACATGATAATAGACAATGTAAATATCCTTTGTAAATTTATAATCATTTATAATTTTGATTTATGATAAAATAATAGGTTTTTTACTAATTTTTGGCATGGTATAAAATGTATTTAAATACATTATATGTTCATTTATCTGATTGAGAAAGTAGATGGGAATATAAATATGTTATTCTTGTATTATGAATGATTTTTAATAATAGAAAACTCCAATGTCAGGTTGTGATTGTTGGATTCTTAATGATTATTAATATTGATTGAATGTAAATTTATTGATGATTCTCTTGGATTGTAACTGAATTGGGTTTCTTTATTTTTGGGAAATATGGTTTTAGATCATTAGATTCTATTAATTATAAAATATATGAATTACAATATTAGTTCTACGAATTAGACACATTACAATAATATATGGAATTATAGAATGGTTAATTACATATTTTCATGATATGAGATGATTGAAAATATATGGTGTGATCCTAGATTTCATATGGATTATGTTGTTGAAATGGTTATTTTTTTGATGATAATATAATTTTATCCTTCATTGAAAATGGTAGGTTTGACCCTAGTTTTAACACAGAACCTGAAGATCAAGGTTTTTTTAATTTTTATCTAAGTGTTTTATCTACCCAATTTATAAAAACAATCTTCATGGTCAATTTTTGGGTCAAAATAGATGTTTTTATATTCAAAATTAGTCGTTCCATTTTTAATACTACTCACACCATTATTTTTACATTTTTTAAACATAGTATGGCTATAGAGATGTAGGTATGGATAAGGGAGTCTTCCTTTTGTCAGACGTTCGATGTGTACTATGATAGAGAATGGAGGCTTGGATAGAGAAAGTGGTCGTACTATTAGGATGATCTAAAAAATCATTTTATTTTTTTTGCATTATTTTTTTTAGGATCTGTATATATGAAATCGAATTTAATGGATCATCCATGGGCGTAGATGGAAATTTTTTATAATTGGTGACATTGGTTTTCTTGCTAGATTTTTTATTCCCTGTATATTTAATTATATCGATATGGATTCTATATAAATTACTTTCATCAATGGTGTTCATTGTGATAAATAATTCATGGTTTACCAACGATAACCTAATCGTCTCTCACCACTAATCTGCACCATCAAGCATATACGGAGGAGCACAAGAGGCCTTATGACACATAAGGAAATATCATCGATTAAGTGGCTTATAAGGAAGTTCATTTCAAATTGGTATTATATTTTTTATTTTTTACAAACTATTGGAATATTGTAGACATTATAATATTATGCATTCATTCTATTTAATAAGATCATTCCTGCATTTAGATTACCCACACATGGGGAAAATTGCATGTCATTCGGGATGGTATTGTTGTTCATATTTTTTAGTAGTTGAATTATTTACACCTCAAGTAGTGAACTAATATTCCATTAATATGGGTTTTTTGTATCTTCAAACATTAATACATTTGGAATGAGTAATTTGTATATGAATCACTCAAATATATAGAAATTCTTCTTATTTTCATGATTTCTTATAAATTATTTATAATATAATTCAATCGTGGTTAGTTGCTTAAATTCTATACATCAATATATATGTGGTTTGATATATATTCATGTTGATATTATATCTAGTCATTCCATTAAATTATTTAGATAATTATTTGTATTATTTTAAATGCTTTAAATAATTGATACATATAGATTAATAGGTTTCCAATCACAACATATAACTTTTCCCTTAATAATAGGATGATGATACTCCATAAAACTATTCCTTGGTAATAAAAAATCAAAAATAGATAATTTAAAATTAATTATAGTCAATTTCCTAAATTGAAAATTTCATGAATTTTAATATTCATAAAGATACTCATAGGTAGGGGTTCTGTCACGACCTGTCCTCGGGGCCCGTGTCGTGACTACCCCAAGCCCGCCTTCCATAGGCCAGGTGTTGGAGACTAGCACCAATGGTGTAAATACCTATGCTAGGAAGGCACATCCTTTTTAAAAGTAAACACACACAATCAGAGTACACTATTGGAAGTAAAACACTACTTTGAAACTGTATACAAAAGAAGTGCTAGAAAGTTATAGGGGCCATAAATACAATACAACAATGTGTGGGCATAGCCTGTGCTGGTTTGATTATAACAATACTCAATAGGGACCCTGAGACCCTCAAGGTCTCACGAAACCCATCAAGGATAATACATAAATTATGAATCTATGGATAACCATTATATAGGTACATGACCATACATATACCTAAGTTATCTAGTAATCCATGTTAAACATGAAAAAAAACACAAAGGTCATTGACTCATCTCAATCCAATATTTTCATTATCGAAACCACGATGGTTGGAGAACATCTCCTCTGTCGAGAAAAGGGGGCTTGTCGCGACACCAAGGTGCTTCTCACTAACCATGGATCGATGAGGTACTCCTCATGTAGAGTACCGTGGGTCTATTGTCAACTAGCAGGCACTCCTCCATTGTGGGTCTGCCGCCAACTACTCGGAGCACCCCCTAATTTCATGCAGAGGTACTTATCAAATTGAGTACCATGGTTCTTCCACCAACTACCAGGGGGTTCTCCTCTATTGGTATGCCACCAACTACCAGGAACTCCCCACTGGGCTAGTCAAATCTGTCAAGAAGTCGTCAGGTCTGTCAGCTACTAGGTCTTCGCACTCTTTCTTCTCGACACTGGAAGGATCTGATCCACATGCTACTGGGAAAAACTCAAACTGTCATTAAGTTCCACGAAGAAGTATCTAAAAGGTCTACCGCGTCATATGGGTCTTAACTCAACAAACGACGTGTCAATAGGATGCCCAGTTCGTGAGTTATCAGTCTTTAGTCCATGGGGCTCGGTTGGATTCCTGTACGAACCAACCCGACATTATCTCAACTATACCCCAATCTCGAGTGTGGTATTCTCAAAGGGACCATCTCTCAGTGAGATTACCAGCACTGCTGGTGGTTCGTCAAACGAACATCTGGTGACAACGATATGGCCAAAGTAAGCAAAGGGTCAGTAGTGGGCCTGGGTCTGGTCCAACCCAGTCGAATTGACTCGGCCCAAACTAGTCTGAGCCGACCCGGTCTAGATCAACCCAGATAGACCCGATGGGTCTGACCTAGCCCATTGGGTGGGTAAGCCCATTAAGTCAGGCCCGGTCTGCTGGGCATGGCCCAGCAGGCGACTAGGGTGGTTCGGCCGGGGTGTCGCCACACAGGAAGATTGAGGGGGTCAGTTCGGCCAGTTCTGTGAGGGGCACAACTCAGGAGGCAGCCGCCTGGAGTCTAGAGGTAGGTCACGCGGGGCACGGCCAAGCCGGCTGGACACCGAGTAGGCCGGATAGACACCGGGTAGGTCGCGGGTGCACTAGGCCGGGCACCGGGCAGCATGCTAGGGCAGTAAGCTGGGGCGCGGGCAGCGCACCGGGGCACCAGGCAGACCGTAGAAGGGGTCCGCGGGGGCGCTGGGCTAGCTTCCAACAGGGTGTGGGGGCACCCGGCAGGCCTCCGGCAGGGCACGGGGGCACCTGGCAGGCCGCCAACAGGGTGCTGGGGCACCGGTAGGGTGCTGGGGCACCGGTAGGGTGCTGGGGCACCGGTAGGGTGCTGGCAAAGCCAGGCAGCGCACGGGGCACGCGGGTAGGTAGCGTGGGTAGTGCATCGGGGAAGCGTTCCAGGGTTCGGGAAGCTGGTCAGGGCACTGTGGGGGCAGCGCGGTTCATGGAGGCTGCAGGTGGTGCTGCATTTTTTTGCCGTCATCGTCGTCGTCACCACATGTACCGCCTTTGTCGTTATCAATCAAGAATAAGCAAAGGGGAGGCTCGGACCGTGATTTTTCTACCCAATCCATCCTTGTTATGGTGATAGAAATTGGTTATTATCATTCCATAACTTTGAATGATTATGAACAAGTACAAAAACAAATTCAAACCCCCTACCTCATTTTTCAGTGGGTGATCGTTGAAGGATTCGCAGTAGGGTGGACGCTGTCGTTGGTCATGTTCTTCGTGGGAGACTTCTTCTCCTTTGATACATATTAGGATGGAAGAAGATGGCGTTATTCATGTTCTTCACGTTCTTCGCTGGAGAGGGTAATGTTCTCTTAATTCTACCAAGGATCCAACAAAAAGAAAGTTTCCAACCAAAAATAACAGACTCACTATTATGTTAATGGTTGGAAAGAATTCAAATTGAATAAAAAGTGAGTTAATTAATTAAATGGAATGCCACATTAAATTAATTGGGGAAAAGTGGAGAGGCTCCCCAGTTAATTGGGAGAATTTTCACTAAAAATTAATAGTGAGAGGGTTGGCTTCATTATCTCAAGGGATGTTTGGGGGGGTATAGGGGGTTTATAGCTCATGTGGGTCCCATATAATAGTATCCTTCGAATAGAGGTTATAATCGGGTGGGTCCCACCACCATAACCTCCCATGGGAGGTTTCGGGGTGGTGGCCCCCACCTCCAACCTCCCCTTTGATGTTTTAACAACCCAAATAAAATAAAGTTAATACATTATTTTATTTAATTTATTTAAAAACCCCTAATAAATATCTTCCAAACTCTTTAGAATGAAACTGCGGTGAAGGTCTCACTAATCAATCACTGACGCTGCGCGTTCAACGGTGCCCTCAGATTTAAATTCAGAGCACTAGTTCAAAAGATATAAAAACCCACTCGTATGTTTAATAAACATACCCAAACAAAACATTAGAAATTGTATAAGGACACACCGGTCCTCAAAATCATGCGCCGTCTAAAACTGCAGACTGATAAAATTCCAATGTATTTCAAAAAAATTCAATGGAAAATCTGGGTCTTTACATTCTCCCCACCTCGTGTCTTTACGTCCCCGTAAGCTACAACTCGAACTATGGGAACAAATGGGGGTACTGAGCATGCACCTTAGCCTCCTGATCCCATGTGCTCTCCTCGAGGTTCCAGTGCTTCCAACAAATGCGTACCAGATGTATTGACTCTCCAGGAAGGACTCGCTATGGTCAGTCCTCAATCTCCAGTGGAACCTCCATGAATGTCACCCCATCATCGATGTCCATCTCCCTGTGATCAATAATGTGGGATGGGTCATGCATGTATCTCCTCAGCTGAGATACGTAAAAGACGTCATGCAGACGGTTCAACTGAGGTGGAAGAGCTAAGTGGTAAGCCACCTTGCCAACTCTGATTAGGACTTGGAAAGGTCCTATAAACCGCAGAGATAACTTCCTGCCTCGGTCGAATCTCTGTAGACCACGTCGAGGTGAGACTCGTAGAAATACTTGGTCGCAATCCTCAAACTCCAGAGGTCTCCATCTCATGTCAGCATACGAGTTCTTCCTACTCTGTGCAGTCATCATACACTCCTGGATGATATGCAGGTTCTCTGTGGTAGCCTGTACCATCTATTGTCCCACTAGTGCTGACTCCCCTGGGTCTGTCTAGCACAAAGATGAACTGAATGGTCTCATGTACAAGGCCTAAAAAGGTTCCATACCTATCATGGAGTGATTTTTGTTGTTGTAGGAAATCTCCACCAAAGGCAAGTGACCCTCCCAGCTCTAACCGAAGTAGAGGACACATGCACAGAGCATTTTCTTGAGGGTCTGAATGGTCCTCTTGGTCTGACCATCTGTTTGAGGATGAAAGGTGGTGCTCAAATTAAGCTGTGTCTCGAAAGCTTCCTGTAACCCCTTCCATAGCTGGGAAGTAAACCATGTTTCACGATCGGTGAGAATAGAAGAAGGTACTCCATGTAAACACACAATCTCTTGCACATACAGGCATCCCAATCTATCTATTGAACCCTACTCTCTGATAGGTAAGAAGTGGGATGACATGGTGAGTTGGTTAATGATCACACATATCGTTTCGTGACTCCTGGATGTACTTGGAAGACCTGTCACGAAGTCCATGGATATCTTATCCCACTTCCACTCTATGACCTTTAAAGGCTGAACCAAGACTGCTGGTACCTGGTGCTCCAGATTCACTTGCTAACACGTGAGGCATCAAGAGTCAAACTCAGCTATAACCTTCTTCATACATGGACACCAGCGCTATTGTCGAATGTGCTTGTACATCTTCACCCCTCTTAGGTGTACCAATAGAGGGGATGTATGGAACTCCCTAATAAACCTCCTACTGATGTGGAACTAGTACCAAAGTATGTCCTCTAAAGAGGATGACGTGCTCCCCATCATCAGAAAATCTATCAGGTGCCTGCCCTATGGATATCTGAGAATGTCACATCTCATAGTCAGTGTATCCAAGTTGTGCCTCCCTGACTCGCTGAAGAAGTGGAGGTGTGACTGAAAGAGACTGAAAATTGGCTGCTCCATCCCTATCCACCAAGGATATCTGCAAGGTAGCTAGATGCTCTGTCACCTATCCTAACAGCTGAATGCCTGATCTCCTACTGAGAGCATTCACAACAATGTTCTCCTTCCCAGGAGTATAGACTACCATAAATTCATTGTCCTGGAGGAACTCAAGCCAACACCATTGTCTTAGGTTCAGGTCCTTCTGAGATAAGATATACTTGAGACTCTTGTTATCAGAGTACACTATAAAATGTTCTCCCATCAGATAGTGTCGCCACATCTTCAAGGTGAAGACCACTGTAGCTAACTCCAGGTCATGGGTAGCGTAGTTCTGCTCGTGTTGTCTCAGTTTCCGAGAACCATATGTGATCGCAGCTCACTCCTGCATCAGGAAACACCCGATTCTGGTCCCGGATGCATCAAAGTAAACTATGCACCCTTGATCTTCTTCTGGAATACAAAAAATGGGGGCACTTGTCAGCCTATGCTTTATCTAATGAAATCTCTTATGAAATCTCTCATACCACACGAAGGGTTTCACCTTCATTGTCAAGGATAATAGTGGTGCTGCAACTTTGGAGAAGTCTAGGACGAATCTGTGATAGTAACCAGCCACACCCAAGAATCTCTATCACTCTGTCACACTTCTGTGTGGTTACCAAGAATTTACTACCTTAATCTTCGCTGGATCCATAGAAAATCATGTCTCCCAGTTGATGTTCCCCCCAAAAGTGAACCTCTTGAATAAAAAACCGGCACTTTGAGAGCTTACCATAAAGCTGGTGCTCTTAGAGTGATTCCAGTGCCACCAACAAAGGGTAGACGTGCTTCTCCTCAGTATTAGAGTAGATCAGAATGTCGTCGATGAAGACTATGAAAAAGTGATCGAGGTAAGGCTAGAAGATCTTGTTCATGAAACACATGAACACTTCTGGAATGTCGGTTACACCAAAGGGAATATCCAAGAACTCATAGTGGACATACCGACAATTGAAGGCCGTCTTTAACAAATCCTCATCTCGAACTCTGAGCGGGTGAAAGATTGATCTGAGGTATATCATCAAGAACCACCATGCTCTCTTGAGTTGATCAAAGAGTTCTCCAATATTCAAGAGTTGGTACATGTTCTTCGTGGTCACCTAGTTTAGGTGACGGTATTCGACACAGATCCTCAAGCTCCCGTCCGCCTTCTTGGCGAACTGAATCGGGGTGCATATGGAGAAACACTGGGCTGGATGAATCCCTTCCCATACAAGTCCTCAAGTTGTACCATCAGCATATGAAGCATAGTAGGATCCATCCGTTATGCTGGAGTAGATATTAGTGCCTTCGTGGGGTACTTGTCAATGTAGAAGTCCACCTCTCTACATGGAGGTAGTCCTGGAACATTGTTAGGGAAAAAATCCATGTACTAGTCCACCACTACAGAATTAGTCGGACTCTCCACATCAACTTATCTATGGGTGGGGCATGCCAAATGGTGAGTGATTGGTTTCAACCTCCTCCGAGTAAGTATTTCCTGCACTACAAAGGTTCCCTTCGTGCCAGTGAAGGTGAACCTGGTCCCATTTGTGTGGAAACACCGCACTTTTCACCTAATACAGTCAATCTGAGCATGGACTACGGATAACCAACCCATACCCAAGATGACGTTGTAAGGCCTCGACACTGCTACAAGGAGATCCCAGCAAAAGCTCTCTCCACCTAGAGTAATCTCACACTGCCGAAACTAGTGCGTAATCATCGTGTCTGGTAATGTAGGAGTCTCTAGCTGTAAGGAATGAGACATCGGCTCCGTTAGAATGTCTGAGCTCCGAACGAGGGCAGTGGAAATGAAAGAGTGACCGGAACCTATATCTATAAGAACAACAAATAAGGTGGAATAGACACAGATCATATATCGAATCATCTCGGGAGCGCCATCGTCGTATGCCTTAGTTGCCTGAATCTAAGCCCTCCCCTATCCACCTACTCCCTGAGGTCTGGGTGGACCTCCTGGTTGTGGTGGTGGTAGCACCTCTTAACATCAACCGCTGCCAGCTACTCGACCATCTCCTCTGCCACATTCTCCAGCACCCTATGGACCACCTCAATTGAACCAATGCCTATGTCTGGGAGGTCCCTCAACTGTCTTCTGATCGTCATAACGGTGGGTCAGATAGTCACGAGCCATGTGACCAAGCCCACCGCATGAGTAACAATGTCTTCTCATGGCATGACTGGATCTGTCTCCACTCCAGGTGCCCCGCACAAGTGATCCTGAATCGTTTTATCATCTACATGTAGGTCTGGTCCTCTTGGACATTTATGACAACTATCTACTGCCAGTGGTAGAAGACTTACTATCTTGTCGACTAGTAGTGGGTCTTGCTACTGGAGACTGATCAGCAAGGAAACTCTCCACCAGGAGGGCTCACTAAAACACACTTTCCTATGTCGGAATGATGATGGATATCATGTGAGCTCTGATCTCTCGCCTGATCCCCTACTCGATGGTATGGGCTCTGAATAATGCGTCTCATACCATGTCTATGGAGTAGCGTGAGAGGTCAGTGAACCTCGTTGAGTACTATGAAATTATCATGCTGCCTTGCTGTAGATGAACTAGCTCCTGTATCTAAACCACTCGTAGGGTCACTGGGAAAAACTCCACCCAGAACATGCTCTTGAAGTTTGTCCAGAGTAGCGTCTCCTCATCGTGGACCTGGAGTATCAGGATCCATCATCTGCCTGCTACTTCCTGAAGGAGGCTGGCAGAAGGAATCACCATTGAGTCTGCTGGTGTCCCTAATAGTCTGAAGTCTCTCTCCATAGTCTCCAGCCAATCCTCAACCGACTATGGGTCAGTCTATTCTCGAAACCTAGGTTTCCTTTTCCGTTGGAACTCGTGCAGTGCGCTCAAGTATTATTCATCGTCTGCTGCTGGGGGTGGTGCCATCGGTTTCCCAACGGGTGGTGGTACCACCGGTGCCTCCAATGATGCATCAACTAGAAAGGGGACCTACACTAAGGCCTCATATCTCGTCAGTATGTCAGTGCGTACTACTCTCATGGCTCTAAATGGTCACCTATGGGGAGGCATCCTGAATGAAATAGATGCGACATGGTCAAACAATTATACCTGGTGAGCTGACCTAGTTGAGATAACATAATGAAAAACTTTGGAATCCAATACACAATCAGTTTTTTCATGCACTATGTCAGAAATAAGTAGTCATGGTCTTGGTGTATGGATACGTAGGCCGCCTCACCAACACTTGAATCCATGTACTGAAAACCACACTCGGTACCCTTAACAATATTTATTCACAGAAAAGAAATATCATAGTCCTATGTTCTGTGGTTGAACCGACTCCTATGATATCAAATTGTCACTACCCGTCCTCGAGGCTCGTGTCGTGACAACCCCTAGCCCGCCTTCCATAGGCCAGGGGATGGAAACTAGCACCAAAGGCATAAATACCTAAGCTGGGAAGGCATTGACTTTTTAAAAGTAAACACACAAAATCAGTGTACACAACTGGATGTAAAACACTAAATAGAAACTATATAAAAAATATGTGCAGGAAAGTAAAAGGGGCCAGAAATACAAGCCCAACATTAAAGTAAAAGGAAATGACAAAATAGACACCACTAAAAGAAAAACAGTTCGAATGTTTCTAGAAGCACCTGGATCATCCACCAAAAATCCTACCTGAATGGTAGGTACAGATAGCCTCGTCAGTGATCCACATCTGTCTGTCTCCTCTGGGTACCCTCACGTCGTGAGGTCCTCCTCCGGGTACCATCCAGTCCTCATACACTCTGCCTCGGTCAATGATTTCTGTCGTCTGCATCCAACACAACGGGGTGCGGGCATAGCCCGTGTAGGGGTATGTATAACGATACTCAGTAGGGACCCCGAGACCCTCAAGGTCTCATAAAATCAAACATGGATAAACCACAAAGTATGAATCAATGGATAAACATTTTTTAAGTTTATGTCCATACATATACCTATGTTATCAAGTAACTGATCTCAATCATGAGGAGAACACAACGGTCATTGACTCATCTCAAAATAGGATTTTCATTATCGAAAACACTGTTGCTGGAGAACTCCTCCTCGGTCAAGAACTGTGGGACTATTGTGACACATAGGCGCTTCTCACTGACCTTGGACTACTGAGGTACACCTCCTATTGAGTTCCGTGGGTCTGTAGCCAACTAACAGGTGCTCCTCCGCTATGGGGATACCACAAACTACCAGGCACTACCTCTAACAGCTTAAAGCGGTACTCTTCCTGTCGAGTACTGTGGGACTTCCGCAAAATACCAGGCGCTCCTCTACCATGGGTCTGCTGGAAACTACAAGGTGCTCCCTACTAGACTAGTCAAATAGGTCAAGCAGTCGTCAGGTCTTTCAGCTACTAGGTCTCCGCACTCTGTCTGCTTGTCACTGGAAGGATCCGCTCCATGAGCTGCTGGGAAAAACTCCAACTATTGTGAAGATCCACGAAGAAGTGTCTTAAAGGTCACTCACGTCATAGGGGACTCAATGCAATTGACGACACATCAATCAGACGTCTGCTCCGTGAGTTATTATCCTTTTAGTCCTTGTGGCCCGGTTGGATTTGTGTACAAACCAACCCGACCATATCTCAACTATACCCCGAACTCTAGTGGGGTATTTTCAAAGGGACCATCTCTCAGCGTGATTACTAGCGTCGTTGAAGGTTTGTCCAATAGACGTGTCGTGCCAATGATATGGAAAATGTAAGAAAAGGGTCGGTAGTGGGCCAGGATCCGGTCCGACCCAGTCGGACCGACTATGCCCAACCCAGTCTGAGCCCACCCGGTCTGGGTCAACCCGTGATGGGTCAGACCCAACCCATTGGGCGGGTCAGCCCATTATGCCAGGACTGGTCTATTGGGCCCAGCCTCGTGGACTATGAGGGCGGTTCGTCCAGGGTGCCGCCATGTAGGTAGCTCAGGGAGTTGTTTCGGCCAGCGCAACGAGGGGATCGGGTTGGGGGTCTGCCACTGGGAGGGCAATGGTATGCTTTGTGGGGTGCGGGAAGGCCGGCAGGACACCAGGTAGGTCGCGGGGGCACTGGGCAGGGCACCAAGGCACCGGTCGGCGCACCGGGGCAGCCCGTTGGGGCACGAGGAGCACGTCGGGGGGGAGGGAAGACCTCAGCAGGGGGTCGCGGGGGCGCCAGGCTGGCCACTGGATGGGGCCAGGTAGGACACCGGCAAGGCGCGTGGGCAACGGGCAGGCCGTCGGGCAGGCCGTCGGGGGTGCATGCCTCACAACGGGGCATCGACAGAGCATCGACAGAGCCAGGCAGCATGTGGGGCACACAGGCAGGTGACACGGGCAGTGCACCAAGGTAGTGTGTGAGGGCGCGGGTAGCGCGCCGGGGCGCCGCGGGGGTGGTACGGGTTGCGGAAGCTGTAGGTAGCATGGCCATTATCTGTCGTCTTCATTGTCATCACCGCGTGTACTGCCTCCTTCATCATCAACAAATAACATTAAATTGGAATGGTCGGACCATGTTCGTGAGGCCCAAACCCTCCTCATTACGGTGATAGAAATTGGAAATTCTTATACCATAACATTTAATGTCGAAGAACAAGTACAAAAACAATTCAAACCCCCTACCTATTTTGTCGTTTGGTGATCGTTGACGGATTCGTGGTAGGGAGGATGTCATTGTTGGCGACGTCTTTCACTGGCAATGTCTTCTCCTTTGACGTGAATGATGAAAGAATAAGATGGAGTTCTTCGTGTTCTTCGTGTTCTTCGCTGGAGAGGGTGAAGTTCTCCTAATTCTCCCAAGGCTCCATCAAAAATAATGTTGCCAACCAAAAATAATAGACTCACTATTATTTAAATGGTTTTCAAGAATACAAATTGATTCAAAAAGGAGTGAATTAATAAAATGGGTTGGCACATTAAATTGATTGGGGGAGGGTGGATAGGTTCCCCAATTAATTGGGAGAGTTCACAAAGAAAATTAATGGAGAGAGTGTTGGCTTCAATAACTCAAGGGATGTTTGGGGGGTTTAGGGGGTTTGAAGCCCATGTGGGTCCCACCTAATAATATCATCCCAAGGGAGGTTATACTTGGGTGGGCCCCACCACCATAACCTCCCATGGGTGGTTGGGTGTGGTGTCCACCACCTCCAACCTCCCCTTAGAGTTTTAACCACCCAAAATAAAATAAAGTTAATACTTTATTTTATTCAAGTTAAATTAAAAAACCCAAAAACTATCTTCCATTCTCATAAGAACGCAAATGTAGTAAAAGATTCACTAATCAATCACCGACGCTGCGAGTTCAACTGTGCCCTCAGATTTCAATTTCAAGCACCAGTTCAAATGATATAAAAACCCGCTCGTACATTTACTGAACGTACACGAACAAAACTTCAGAAATTCATTCCTAACACATTGGGCCTTGAAATCAAGAGACGTCAGAAACTACGGACTCATAAAATTCCCTTGTATTTTAAAAAATACATTCCATAGAAATTATGGGTCTTTAAATGTTCGTTTTATGGTTTTCCCGAGTCTATAATATAATGGACTAATAAGTCATGGTAATCTTATATGTGTATATTAAATTGTACTTTAATTCCCTTGTTTCTTCCACTTACTCATTGATAGGAGTGTGTATATTAAAATTCCCTAGAGGATTCTAGGTTAAGTTAATCTATAGTTTAGGGAGTATTTATAAACGATCTGCTTCAAGAGTGTCTGATATGAGTAGTGAAGACAATGGAGATTTTGGATTCTTGTTATATTTCATCTATGTTAGAGCTTAATATGGAGTTATATCCCCAGTAACCACTCATTTTCATATGATCGAGTGTCCCCCAATCCATTGTGTTTTGGATCATGTTCATTCAAACTACCTTTTAGAATATAGACACCCCTTCAGAAATGAGGGTGATTGTAGTGGTTTTTATGCTATGGGGATTAGTAAGGAGATGTTAAGGAGGGATGTATGTGTGTTTTAGTGTATTAAAACACAATTATAAACTAAAAATTATTTTTCCTTATTATAGTATAAAATTAGGTAACTAATGTTGGCTAGTTTGAAGATATATTGATTTAAAACATCTAAGATAAGGTGAATGTATTACAACATAACACCTTTTTGGTAGTGGAGGGCAATGAGATCATCTATGAGTGATACCTAAATGGTGGAAAGGGCCAAGGGAAAGTAGTATCCACATGGACAGGTAGTGGGTCAAATGGATACAAAAAAGAATACTTATAACAGAATAAACATGTCAAGAAGATGATCAGGAATCAATGTAAGTAGTTCACTATAGTGTCTCTAGTGTTGTTGACGAATATACATGCAACACCAAAGTGACTAGGAAACAATGGAATGTTGAGAATGTGATTAGATGGTTCCCCTTCAAATGTTTTCTACAATGGTACATCAGGCAGTAGTTCTTAGGATTCTATAATTTCTTATCCTTACAGTGATGGATTGAATACACTATGATAGGTGGATAATTGGATTTGATGAGCATCTTAGGGTGATGGAGAAGAAATGGATAAAATAATTAATAATATTAGTTCTATAAGAGTAGTTTTTGGAAGGGAATGCATTTTTTATATTAATGAACAAGTTATTTCCAATAACATATAGTCTACCCAACTCCCATAGTTTAAAATTTTTGAGTCATCAAAATTCTGATGCCCGACCTTGGTTTCCACCACTTGAACATTTTTCATGATTCATGTAAGGGCTTATCATACCATTATATCATGTCTCTTCATTGATGACATAGGCTACATAATTGAGTAATAAAATGGATTTAAAAATATCGTCATCTTGTTCAGATCATTCTCAGTGGGTATCTAAATTTTTCATGAGTTTAAATTTTTGATTATAGGTTATCAATTCTTGTGTGATATATTTTTTATATTGAATACTTGTTTTTACAATATATTTTGTGTATATGAGATTGTTCCATACCAGGATCTTACTGATTTATACAAAAGTGGTATCTTGTTTGTATCTCATGATTTCCATCATCATGTGCATGTTAGAGAACGGAAAATTATTGCAGCCTATATTGGACTAGGATTCCTACATTTTGGAAAGGTGAACACCCTGGTCACTGGTATGATACTATATAATTGACTAATCTATTAGGAAAATAATTCTATTTATAGATGAATTGTTCATAGATATATTTTTAGTGTAAATTTTTGGGCTAATGGATTATTAGTGAATCATATCCATGATTAGGTTTCATTAATTTGATGAGCGAATTTTTATACAAACATTTATGGGGGGCATGATAATTTTGTGGGAACATAAGATCGTTATAATATACATAGGTATTCAAGAATTCATTAGGATGAGTACAACTACATGGGGATCTCTAATTTTTTTTTCTGTGACAAATAATGGTTATCAATTATTACGAGTTAATTAAATTAAGTTAAACCAACTGATGATAATGAATGGTTACCTAAATCCCAATATCGATGGCAAGTTTAAATGGTATAGTGGAATAATATTATTTTACTTGTATGATAAGATGTTGGGATATCCACAGGTTATATTGTGACTCTAAAATGTAACTTATATATAATTTAGTAGATAATATAGTTTATTGTAGTATCTAGTTTATATAATAGGCTTAAATACTCAATGGTTATGATTATAGAAGTAATATATCAATTCATCAAAAAAATTGGATTCGTTATTGTTCATTTTCATTGATGATATCCTTATCTACTCATTTTAATGGTATGAGAAAACTCATAATTTGGATGTTGTGTTATGCATACAAGAAGAAGCATCATGTTTATGAAATGGTCCCTAAGTGTAGTTTATTGTTGAACATGGTTCACTTTCTAGAAAATATCATCTCTATGGTCAGTGTAATTAGAAATCAAGAAAATTGTAGAGGTATAATGTCTTCTGGGAAACTAAATAATGTTACTTACATATATAACATCATGGTATTAGTATGATACTACATGATGTTTATTCCAGGCTTCTTAAAACTTATAGCATTGTTTCTAATCCTGGCGTGTAATGATATTGGGATATTATTTAATATTTTATTAGATGATGTGTTCCCGGACATGCGAATAGACTGAAAAAGACACTAATATTGACCATTACTGATCCCAATAATTAGTATAATATACATTATTAGGTATCATAGATCAATATCATAGAAATCATGAAGCAAGGATGTTTTTTTATGGAAAAAATTTCCAATTAATTGATGTTAAATGAACTGAACTACTCAAAAGATAATGTAGAAGAACAAAATTTTGTATATGGCTAGTGATGGTGGTTTTATTACCAATTATGTATTTAATTTGTATTTTATATGAACCATTGATTCCAAAAATATATATCCTCACAATGTGATTTAATTCTTCAGAGAAACAATTTGGTTTAATATATATTGTATATTGATTTTTAATTGGATTATATTTATATTATTGGAGGAATTGTTGTTGATTTTATATGAATGAAGCCATAAAATCATGTTATTTTGGAGTCTAACAGTCAGTGTTTGATGATGGTTCTCATCACTTGGATAAAATTGTGGGTTATGAACTTATCTAGTATACAATCATTGTTTAATCGTATTATAAGAACATAATTACGATATTTAGATTTAGTGGTTATAGAGAATATAAAAAATTCTAGTAATTTCCTATTATCTATTATCTTGCTTAAGATAATGACATTAATGGTAATGGTGTTGTCTTCATTCATACAAATAATCAAAAAGAAAAATGATGGTGTCTACTGCTACAATGTTTCTGGGGAACCCTAGTAAAACCAAAATGTTTTCTATATCTATAATTGATTCATTAGTAAACATTTATGGATATGGAGATGTAAGAATTAATAATAAGGTTCTCTACATGTCATTATCTTAAGGAAGAGAACACGAGGTCCATTAAACTCTTACAATAATTTTCCACAACGATGCTAAGAATACATTATGTTACAATTTATTTTTTGAATTGTATACCAAGGAAACCTATGGAGAATAATGTCACGAGGGTTCTTATAGATCATCTGGCCAAAATTTATCAGTTTATGCCAATCCAGGAGACCTACATAGTGGATGACATGGTGATGAAATGTGTTCTTTGGTGTGAATGGTCACATGGGGTCCATCATACCATATTCTTGAACAAAAATTCTAATTTCATGTCACAATTATTGTAGGAGATATATAATGAATCAATAACATAGATTCAACTGATAATTGGATACTACCCCTATTAAAAATAGTAGTCGTTCCATACTATATAGATCTTAGAGGACATTATTTTAGATTTTATCTTTCCCTTTGTTTTATATTTTCTATACACTTGTCCTTGGATTAATTTTCATACTAACAACATATTGAATGAACACTCATATAGTTGCATATGATGATTTATCTGAGATATTTTTTGGACCACCCCAGTGTTTCATAATGATAGCCTCGGTGGTAGTGATAAGACTAATATTAATAAACACGTTGATATAGTTTGTTCAATAGATTAGTATGTGGTGTTGGAATAATTTTTCTATTGATAAGAATATATAACCAATTGAAATTGTAATTGGGGACACAATATTCCTCTATATACCCCCAGGACAAGGAAAACACTTCATAATAATAAAGGGGAAACTTGTTCCCAATTATATTGGTTTGTTTGATATTGTGGAATAGGTCATCCTATAGTCATACTCATTTACCCTTCCACAAATGTTTAGCAACATAGAAGGAATTCAATCATATATCTATTCTAATTGGGTACATCACTCAATGAATTTTCACAAATTAGTCTAAAATTAACAAATACTCTACATTCTCTGTTAATATTAATATATATACTCACATCCTCATATGATTCATGATAATTATGAAGTGATTGAATACCCATGATAAATCTAATATGTCACCTTCCTCCATTATTCGTAAAATCTATATAATCATTTTCTCTTGTCATTTTCTTCTAGTATTATCAATTTTCATTTATTTCATTGGATTCATTGGAAATCTATTCTGTTTCTATTCAAACTATAACGTCCAGGTTCTGGAAGCCACCTAGAGGCGCCCCGTACCTGGTTGGTCCCATGGCCTCAAGAAAATTTCCCCAAATGCCAAAGGATGTCGACTAGCAGTGAGGGCCTTGGGTGTGATAGTGGGGAAACTATGACCTCATTAGAAGAGTATACAATGGATGTAAACAAAACATGCAATAGAGGAAGAAGTAAATATCCAACAACAGAAAAAAGTGGATGACAAAAACAATAAACAACAGGAGCACATATGTATATATGAAATGACGCATTATACATATCTAGGAAAACATCCAAACAGGTCACAATGCTAGAATGGAAATAGTACAAAAATAAGTAAAGAAGAAAAGATAAATATCTCCTCAACATTGCAAGACTAAGCACGGTCCCATGCTATCTTGGTCCAAAGCAATCAAGTAGCAGAAGTTAGAGGGCTCTTTCCCTAGACTATACATGCAACAAAAAAATCTGTTTGGTCCAAAAAGAATGACCCAAACAGGGTGTGAGACTGAATCCCAGTAGGAAACAACCCGATGATTTGTGCCTAATAGTCAGTGTGCATATGGCAGTTAATAGTATAGTACGAAGTAAACAGCAGGTAGTAAACAGGAAGCAACAAATAGTAAGCAGTAACAGGATGCCATACAATAGTAGTCAGTCCACAAAACAACAAGCAACAGTGAAGCAAACAACTAACCACAATAGAAACCCCTCTGGTAAGTACTCGCAGCCAACCCCTGAAGTCCTTACCAAGAAGTAACAACAACCCTCTGAGCAGTGCACTCGCCTAACCCCTATGGTTTGGTCATTTGAAAATTATAAGACTCTATGGGGAAGCTTTCTTGTCAACTCCCCTTATAGTCTAGGGTAGTTAGGGACTCTCTGAGGAAGATCACATGGTCTAACTCTCTTATAGCCCCATTTTCTAGAAACTCTCTGAGAAAGCTCACTTGGTCAATTCCTCATATAGTATAAATTATATTACAGACTCTCTAAGAAATCTCACTCATTCAATTCTTTCTCTAGCTTGGAAAGGTTTTAAAGAGATTAAAACAAGTAAAGACTCTCCGAGGAAGCTCACTCGGTCTACCCTCTTGTAGTCTATAATATCCAAGACTCTATGGGAAGATCACTCGGTCTATACTATGTATTTTATAATGTCTAATACTCTCTGAGGAACCTCACTCGCTCAAACCCTCCTGTACTCTATAAAATCCAAGACTATCTTGGAAGCTCACTCAGTCTATCCCTTATAGTCTATAGCACCAGGTTCTCATGGTCCCATGCCAGTCAGTGCATAATAATTCTATAAGTCCATAGTACACCTATTAAGATACTTGTCTAACCAAAGTACACCTGCAGAGCTACATGGATAACCTATCTACAACATAATAAACATGTCAAAAATATCAGTCCATCCTACGATCACAAGGCATGGAAAACAGGTATAACGACCAAAGGCTAACAAGACCCAAAGGTCATAAATAGAACAAGGTATGGGTAAAACATCCAAGCATGAAAATTATCATAAAAAATTATCAAATTACCTGTACACATGCATACATTCAAGGTAAGAAAATAATAGGGGAAAAAGGTAAACATGCAATACCCCATTCAGGGGGATTGGTGGAATTTGCACATAAAACTCAAAGACTTCTAATGCTAAGGCACAAACCACCTACCATGATGCTAGGAGATCAATATACATTTACCACGAATCATGATTCTCCTTAGAACAACGTAGATCTACAAAAATTCAAAAAACGATCATCTCATGATATCTTGAGAAATAGGGAAAATCATGGAATGAAACTCAAAAAGAAGGAATAACACACTATAGTGGATCCAACATAATCGACGGTGGTCGATACGGAAAATAGATAGAGGCTCGGGGGATCATAGAAGTTCGTGGCCGTACGGATGCTCCTAGTCGATAAACCTGGAGAAGAAGGTGTTTCTGTGGATGAGGCGTGACCCCGGTGCGTTCAATAACAAAAAAGAAAGTACAGGGCATGTACTTTTGAGGTACATGGTGTGGATATATCTTTTCTGTACTCCACTTTAAGTAGCCTCCACATCACCCCTACACACCGTGTATGTGGCCTGAACATGGACAGCACACGGCCTAACACGATAATAAGGTACACGACATGTACTCATAATGTACACGGTGTGTACTTTGAAAATTTCCATATTTTCCTTTTTTTTAAAATGTCCAGAAAAGGAAAAACATACATGAAACGAAGATCTGCATTCTTACAAACTTCCCCCCATAATAAAATTTGTCCCCAAATTTCCCTAGTGAGGAAAAGAAGAAGAAATCCTGAACAACACCGACCACTATGATCGTACATCAGCCTCCCTCTCCCAAGTCTCGTCCTGTACTCGCACGTGCTGCCATAGCACCCATACCAGAGGAACATACCGGCCATGGAGAACCTTCATACTAAGTTTGAAAATCCGGATAGAATGTTCCTCAAACGATGCATCTTCTTCGAGCTCAACATCCTCGGGTTGAAAAACATGAGATGGTTCTGAAAAGTAACATCGGAGCTGAAAAACATGGAAGATGTCGTGCATAGCTTGATAACTCTTAGGTAACTGCAACCGATAGGCAACCGGCCAAGCTCTCTCCAACACCTCAAATGGGCCGACGTACTGTGGTGAACGCTTAACCTGTCTTCGAATCCTCTTGTATCCCAACCTTGGTGCAACACGCAGGAAGAGCTGATCCCTGACCTCGAACTCTAAAGGCCATTTCCGCTGATATTCATAAGACATCAGTTGAGACATTGTTGTATCCATCCTCTTCTAAATCAACTCTATCTGCTCTGAGGTATCCTGAACAAGACGAGGTCCCAACAAAGTGGCCTCACCTGCCTCCAGCCAGCACAAAGGTGATCGACATGGCCTACTGTACAAAGCCTCGTATGGTTCCATCTAAATAGTTGCCTAAAAACTGCTGTTATAGGCAAACTCCACAAGAGATATATTATTCTCCCAAGAACCGCCAAAGTCTTGAATGCAGGATCGAAGAATATCCTAAACCACCTGGATCGTACGCTTGAACTAGCCATCTGTCTGGGGATGGTATGTTGTTCACAATAGTACCCGTGTAACCAAAGCCTTCTGAAGCCCCTACCAGAACCAAGAGGTAAAACACACATCCCTATATGAATCAACGGAGTGTGGAACTCCATGCAGACATACATTCTCTCGGATGTACAACCGTCCCAGATCATCAACACTGAAGGTCTCCTTGATCGGCATGAAGTGAGAAACCTTAGTAAGTTTGTCAACGACAACCCAAAATACATCACTCCCTCGAGGTGACCTCTGTAACCCAGTAACAAAGTCTATCGCGATATCGTTCCACTTCCTCTCATTCATGTGTAACTACTACAAACGCCCTACTGGTCGTCGATGCTCCGCTTTCACCTGCTGACAAGATGAACATCTCATGACGAACCCAGAAATATCTCTCTTCATACCTGGCCACCCGTACTAGAGGTGTAGATCCTGATACATATTGGTGATTCCAGGATGAACATCCCAAACTGAAGAATCAAAATCCCACATTAGCTCCTTGAGTATGTATACTGGCACCCATACGCATCCCTGGAAATGAAAGATCTCATCCTTGCCCACTGTCCATTCAAGTAGAGGGTCCTCTCTGAACACAGTATCCTGTAGGACTAGGCCTTATGAGTCTAATAAATGCTTTATCCGTAACCGATCAAGAAGTGAAGAGGTAACAGCTAAAAGAGATAGAAAAGTATTACCCTGTTTTTTATGCAACTCCAAATGCATCTCGGAGAACAGAGCCATAAGATGCCACTCACTACTGGCCTCCTGAACTGCTTGAATATGGGTTTTCCTACTCAACTCATTCGCCACTACGTTTCCCTTTCCCGGCGTGTAAGCAAGCTCAAAGTCGAAAGACCGAAGATACTCAACCACCTTCGCTGCGTTAGATTCAGGTCACCCTGAGTGAAGATGTACTTAAGACACTTGTGGTCAGTAAAAACCACAAAATTCTCTCAAGGAAGGTAATGTCTCCAACAGCGTAAAAAATGAACAACAGCTTCCATATCCAGATCGTGCGTCGGGTAGTTCCTCTTGTGTGGTCTCAACCACTAAGACCCATAAGCAACGACCCCATTTCCCTGTATATGCACCACTCCCAGCCCGATACCTGAAGCATTGCAGTAAACGGTTTAGCTCTTTCCCATCTCTAGCAAGACTAGTATCAGTGCTGACATCAACCTCCCTTTCAGCTGCTGAAAGGCTATCTTAGATGAATCTGCCAATAAGAACTTCACACCTTTCTTGGCCATAACTATCAGCGGTGCTGCAAGGCGTGAAAAGTCTTGTTTGAAATTCATTTAGTATCCAGCTAGCCATAGGAAACTCTGAACCTCAAAGACATTCTTTGTATGCTCCTAGGAAACTACAACTCTCAATTTCTATAGGTCTATTGATACTCTTGTATCTGAGATAACGTGACCCATGAAGTGAATCTGATCAATCCAAAAGTGGCATTTCTAGAGATTAGCATGTAACTGATGCTCTCTCGTTTTTCTCAGAACGATCTCAATATGGGTAGCATGGTTGTGTAGAGTGTGAGAGTACACCAAGATGTCATCCACGAAAACCACCATGAAGGAATCCAAGTATGGATGGAACAGTCAGTTCATCAGTGTCATAAAAACTGATGGTGAGTTCGTGAGACCGAACGACATGACTATATACTCATATAGACCATACCTTCTCCTGAATGATGTTAGAGGTATAACCGATGGTCTATCATGAAATGGATGATAACCGGATCTCAAGTCAATCTTCAAGAACACTCGGGCTCCTCGAAGCTGATCAAAGATGTCATCATTCCTCGGAAATGGATATCAGTTCTTGACCGTCAACTGGTTCAGCTTTTGATAATCCATGCAAAGCCTAAGGGTGCCATCTTCCTTCTTCGAAATCAGTACAGGCGAACCCCAAGGAGAATTATTGGGCCGGATAAAACCATTTGCCTTAAACTTCTCCAACTTCTTCTTGAGATCCAACAACTAAGGTGTAGCCATCCTATAAGGAGGGATAGACACCGGTGCCATTATTGGCATGAGCTGAATTGAAAATTCTACCTCACACTCTAGAGGTAAACCTGAAAACTCTTCTAGAAAGACATCCCTAAAACGATCCACCACTGGAGGAAAGTCTAACTGTGAAGTCCCCTAGTCATCCAGATAAGGACTACCAATCTGGGCGGTAACTCCTCCTAGCCCTTGATTATCTGGTCCAGCTCTAGCCCCTAGACATCCCACTCACCTCTATGAAGAAAAGAGCTACCCTTTGGTGATACGATACTCACCCTACACAGATAGTAATCGACGACTGCCTGGAATGGAACAAACCAGTGCACAGCGGGAATGACATCATAGCCTTTCATCTCTAGGACTTAGCGGTCCCATTAGAAGTGACACCCTGCAAACTCAAGAGGAAACTACCTACACTGATGTACGCTAGACGTCCTCATTCCCATCTATGTATCAAGAGTCCACATATTGGCAGACGAAAGGATATAGAGCCCAAGGCTCTCCATAACATTAAAAGAGATAAATCTATGAAAAGCACCAGTATCGAAAAGGGATGAAGATAAAACTGAGGCTACTAAAATCGAACCTCGAACCGTAGAAGGTCCAGCATTCTTCTCCTGATAGGTCTGCTCGACGGCGAATGTCTATCTTGTACCGCGGCCCTGTGCCCCTGGCTGACCCCTCTGATCTGATCCACTCTGCTATCATTGGTAACCTAGTGACTGACCACCACGATCGCGACCTCTACCTCAGCCCGAATGGCCAGAAGAACTCCAGTTCCTGGACTGGTGAGAAACTGGTGATTCATCTCATGTACGCAGGATCATGGAATATCCCCTACCACTAGTTGTAGATGTGATCTGAAAGAAAAACGGTGAAGATGGCCCATTTTTCTACAAGATCGGCACTCCACCGAGTCTCTCTAACACTGTGGCCTATTATTCCCACTCCTATCACACTAGTATCATATAACCTGGTTTCCTAAAGATACATTCCGCATACTCTAATCTCATCGAGAAGACTCCCTGCGGTGCTTCCTACTATCAGTAGGTGGAACACAAACTCTGGATGTCGAACAACCCTGGTACACTACTCCCAAATCTCTCAGATTGCACTCAGTAATCAGCACCCGGTTGATGATAGATGATATCGAAGTAAACATGAAGATATTCACCTAGGAATATATCTCCAACCTGAGACCATCCTCAATTGTCCTAGTGAGGAACAACTCATCACCTACTAGAATCGGCGTGAAGCGTTGCAGCTCGGTAAAATGAGAAGAGTACTTCCTAACAGAAACAGTAAAAAAACGGGAACATGAGAAAGAAACCATCATGTTCTACAAAACATGACTACACAACATGTATAAAAACTACAAAACATGTCCTCTTAATCCAGACACAAGGGCGTGTTCATCTACCACAGCTGGTCATGTAACACCCCTGACTACACGACATGTTGTTCCCACACACGACGTGTACTTGAAATCCATTCTCCTGCCTGAGTCTCCTCACAAGAATAACTCACATGGTCCTCTTAACCCTAGACTACACTGCGTGTTAACTAAAGACACATAGTGTACTAGACAAGGTTTTGACGACCCGTGTTGTTAGTTATAGGGCTGGCTACATGGTTGACCCTTACATGGCGTGTTCCGAAAAAACACGGCATGTATAAGAGGAGATATAACCAACCCAGGTTTTTCATGACATGTCTGGTTACCTTAAACAATTCTACACAGCGTGTTCATACCAAACACGGTGTGCAATACAGTACCTTCCTCGACCCGTGTTTTTAGTGACACGGCCAGGTTCACTTCTCACTACTACACGGCTTGTACCTATCGTACACGGCATGTTCCTGAAAACATTTTCACAACACCGTGTTTCTTCCCACATAGTTAGTGACACGGTTTAAAACTACATGGAGTGTAGTCATAAAGTACACGCCGTGTATTCTGAGTTTATATCGGCAATAGCTCAAAAACTGCACCGAAGCCCAGAAAACACTGAATACCAAGAATGGAGGTTCCAAATTCTGATCTTTGAGGGCCTATACTACCAAATAATCAACTCTTGGAATCTCTTTCATATCATATACAAGTGAAACAAGTCAATGATCCACCATGTTCTGATTCATGAGGGCCCATAACACCTTGAGAACCAATCATTGGCATTCATTTAGGCAAGGCACAATACAAACAAATTCTCTATCAAACTACATTGATTCTATCAAATCATCTATCATAACATCAAGAATAATCTACACAACTTCTATCACATCAACATGAAATAACTAATGCACCCTAGATGGCATGGCAAGAATGCATGGAATGTGATTTCTAACAAGTGCCTATATGATGCATGAGATGGCATGCACTCCTCTCATCGGGTTGTGATAGAAAGAGAACCGCAATAACAACAACCATAACAACACAAGACATGTGAGTCACTCTAGGTGAAATCATATCAATCATAAAATCTCAATACCATAAAATTGCAAAAAACAAGGTAGATTGGGTTTTCCCGATACACGGGTTAGCTACTCCCAGGCAGAGATTATTACCAAGTACCGAATCTATCATATCCTAGTCTAAAGGCTCTAAATAATAAATCAACAGAAAATAATTCCTCTGATACCACTTTGTAATGTCCCAATTAAGAAAGCCACCCAGAGGCGCCATGTCCCCGGTTGGTCACATAGCGTCAAGCGCATTTCACCAAACTCCAAAGGCTGCCGACTAGCAGTGAGTGCCTTGGGTGTGATAGTGGGGAAACTATGCCCTCACGGGCAGAGTACACAACAGAAGTAATAAAAACTTGCAATAGTGGAAGTAGTAAATATACAACAACAACAAACAGTGGAAGACTAAAATAATAAACAACTGGAGCACATATGTATATATGAAATGATGCATTATACATATCTAGGAAAACAGGAAAACAGGTCACCATACAAGAATACCAAATGTACCCAAAAAAAAGTACAAAAGAAATGATAATCATCTCTTTAGCATCACAATCCTAAGCTTGGTCCCATGATATCCTTCTCCAAATAAATCAAGTACCAAAATTCGAAGAGCGCTTTCCCTTATCTATAACCGCAACAGCATAGTCTGTTTGGTTACAAAAGCATGACCCAAACAGGGTGTGAGACTAAATCCTAGTAGGCCACCACCCGAAGATCTGTGCCTAACAGTTAGTGAGCATATGGTAGGTAATATTACATTAAGACGTAAACAACAGGAAGTAAATAGTAATCAACAACCAATAATCAGTAATGGGATGCTTTACAACAGTACTCAATCCACAGAACAACAAGAAGTAGTGAAGAAAATATCTAACAACAACATGAACCCCTTTGGGAAGTACTCGCATCCAACCCCTCTGGTCCTAACCAAGAAGTACCAACAACTCTCTGGTCAATGAACTCAGCCTAACCCCTCTGGTTTGGTTATATTAATATTATAATACTCTCTGGGGAAACTCTCTTGGTCAATGCCCCTTATAGTCTAGGGTAGTCAGGGACTCTCTTAGGAAGATCATGTGGTCTAACCATCTTAGATACCAATGGTCTAGAAACTCTATGAAGAATCTCACTAAGTCATTTCTTCCTATAGTCTTAGGTCTATCACAAACTCTCTAAGGAATCTCACTCAGTCAATTCCTTCTCTAGCCTGGAAAGGTTTTAAAGAAATTAAAACAAGTAAAGACTCTCTGAGGAAGCTCACTCGGTCTACCCTCCTGTAGTATCTAATATCAATGACTCTCTGGGAAGCTCACTCAGTCTATCCTCTATAGTCTAGAATGTTAAAGAATCTCTGAGAAATATTACTCGGTCTACCCTCCTGTAGTCTATCAAATCCAAGAATCTCTGGAAATCTCACTTTATCTATCCCTTATAGTCTATAGCACGAGGTTCTCACGGTCTTGTGCCAGTCAGTGCATAATAATGCTATAAGGCCATAGTACACCTATAGAGCTACTTGGATAACCAAAGTACACCTATAGAGCTGCTTGGCTAACCAGTATAAAATATAACAAACCTGTCAATAATATCAGTCCATCCTAATATCACAAGGCATGGAATACAGGCATAACGGCCAAAGGCTAACAAGACCCAAAGGTCATAAATAGAATAAGGCATGGGTAAAACATCAATTCATAGTAATTATCTTCAATCAATATAAAATTACCTCTACATAAGCATACATTCATGGCAGGAAAACAATAGGGGAAAAAAGGTAAACACGCAATCCCCCGTTCAGTGGTATTGGTGTAATTTGCACATAAAACTCAAAGACTTCAATTGGTAAGGCACAAACCACCTACCTCGATGCTTGTAGATCAATATACATTGACAACGAGGATTTATCTTCCTTATAACGGTGTAGATATACAAAAACACACAAAATTATCATCTCACGATCTATTGAGAAATAGGGAAAATCATGGAATGAAACTCAATAAGAAGGAAGAGCTCACCACTATTGTTCCAATGCAATCGACGACGATCAATTCGGCAAACAGACGGAGGCTTAGGAGCTTGGAGGATGTTTCTAACCATACAGACGCTTCTGTTCAAAGAACATAGAGAAGAAGGTGTGTCTATCGATGAGGCATGAACTTGGTGTGTTTGATGAAAAAAAAGAAAGTACTCAGCGTATACTTATGAGGTACACAGTGTATACTTAGCTATTCTGTACTCAACTTCAAGGGGCTACCACATCGCCTCTACACATTGTGTGTGTGTCCTGGACATGGCCAGCACACGGCCTGGTGCGGCAACAAGGTACACGACGTGTATACATAAAGTACATGGCGTGTACTTTGAAAATTTCCTGATTTTACACTTATTCTCAAAAACCACCAGAAAAGAAAACACATACCAGAAACGAAGATCCGGGTTCCTACACAAACTAGTACCTCGCCTGTGCATACACACGATGCTATAATTCAAATCTGTGATTCAATAGTGTTTTAATAGTTTGGAGAAGTTAATAATTAAAACTACATAAAATATGATAAACTTATAGAGATGAAGGTAGAGGTAGAGTGGAAGGAAAATGTAGAGGAGGAGGTGGAGGCTGATGAGGATGATACACATGGGGAGGTGGATTATCATTATAACATTCAATTCTTAATGAGTTTACTGACAACTCAGCAAACATCTATTTTTTGTACAGAAAAAATCTCATGTTTTGAATAAGATTTCATAAAGTAAAAAAACCCAGAAAAATAGAATGTAAATAATGTCATCTAACTATATTTCAATGAAAAAAACCTTCGAACTACTTATTAGGAATCAACATTCAATAGACTAAGACAAAAATAAACTAAAATATATCACTAACTAAATAAATTACTACCGTAAAGACTCCATTCCACCAACACTCTTGAACATGTTACCTTTTAGTAAGATAAATCAACTATAATAAATTTTTTAAATCCAATTCAATGAATACGCTAATGCTTATCTATTGCGTTTTCCCTCACAGAAACAAAAGAATTAATACAAATTTAATACAAATCATTTAATGAGAATAGAAAGGCAACATTGGTGGTCACTTCTATACACTCCGGCTTGGTATTTGAATGACTTGCACTTTTTATGAGCCATCATGACCAGCTCCCAGTTCAAGACCTTTTGTAATCTAAAAATGAAAAAAGTGATATTAAGGTAATGATGCTAATGGTGTGTTCAATTAAGATAAAAATGATGATTCATTAGATAATTACATGTTAACAGATGAAGACATCAATGGAAATATAGATGAAACAGAATGTTTGGTGCATTTCATATTATTAATTTTCACCTGGAACATTTCCTTGATTTCATTCCATCCAAGTGAATGTTATTCAATGTCAAAAAAATATCAACATGAAGAAATATGTTTTAATGGAAATTAACATGAAAAATCATAATTTAAGGAACAAAATTTACTATGAAACATTCAAAAATCCTTGAATGGTAAATATATTCAACTAGAGATAAATTTTAAAAATCATAATGTGGGATAACTGAACTACTAGAAATTACCAATACATCATTTGATGGTGGTGTGGATTCACTAATTTGTAATTCATAGAATCAAATTCATCCTAGCCCAAATCAAGTGAAAAACATCCTCCATCTACGCAATATGAATATCATATCTACAACTCATGTCCCATTAAAGAAATATTGATATTAAAATTTAGCTAGTAAAAATATAATAATATCATAGTAAACATGTACCTGTAGATAGCACAAGAACATTGGAATACCTCAATACCATAAATACCATGGTGTTGAGTAACTACAACCATATATAGACATGGACTTGTAGAGTGGTCTCTAAATGTCTGAAGAACATCCTATTTTACTTCATTTCATTAAAAGTTACTAAACAAAAAAATAAATGATTTTAGTAATTTCAAAATACATTGGATTCATATTGTATCTTAAACTATAAATCTAGGATATTTTATATTTGTCAGTGAAAATATCACATGTATACTATTTATGCACATATTAGTATATATGGATGACATGGAGAAGCATCATTCTCCTGGAATGAGTAACAGCTACATTAAATTTATTCATGAATTGGGAATATCCCTCCTATATGAAAAAAATTGATAATAGTTCTATAATTGACTACATTAATATACACATCAAACAGATAACTTGTAATGATCTACAAAAATTAGTTACCTCCAACTAAATGAACATCTTTATGTCAGCATACAACACATGAATTAATGTTTCACTGCCATTAAATCAAATATCATTCATTACATACAAAAAACAGTAAAGATGGTTTGAAAGGAGAACTATTTTCCAAATATGTTTACATACATAATTATACAAAAAAGTGAAATGTATACATTTGTATATAAGTGTAATTTATAAAGTACTGTATACATTTGAAGTGTATTAAACATTCTACATTTCTAACATTTGTATACAGGAGTGTAATGTAGGTTTAATAATTTTATTACACCAAAAAATGTGCATGTATTTTTATACAATGTGCATGTATTTGTAAACAATTTCGAATATTGAAGTGTGCGTATAGAGAAGTGTAATCTCGCCACCTTTTCTATCAAATGTTTTTCTTTTGTTCTACATTGTAGTATGCATTTTCCTTGGATGCAACATCCATGTTGATATTGATCCAACCAAGATAGGGAGGTTGCAATGAATAAAATATGAATCCATTATAATTCTTGAAGTAACCTTGAATACCCAATCTGTCTTAACCAGTGTGATCCTAGATAGAGTTCCCAAGCATGTTAGCCTTCAAAGATGTACCCACATAGATAGTAGAAAAAATGTTATTCATGTAACCTATTGATTGGAGTCATCCAAAAGTCATAAGAGAAGTTTGTATTTAAGGTACATATTATTCTGATATTTACCTACCTAGAAGCAAGAGGGTTTGTCCCTTACTGAGATCTCGTAGGAATGAATCATTCAGGATCATTTTGAATCTTCACCTTTGGTTGCCCCAGAAGTCACAAGAACTGAAATATCAACTGGAGGGGATGAAATTCCCATAATCATATCATCACCCAATCATTAATGGGATGAAAAATACCCCATGAATAGATGTCATCCTCAAGCTCCTCGATGAATTTTGATCCATCTGTGTGGGGATCGTAGAAGGAAACCATTGAATATCCCTACATGGTAAGATATATCCCATCTGTAATAAGACAATTATACACCATTTTAGTGGTGGTGATCTACTAGTGGAGTCTACATGTCTTCTTGGGATTGGGTAAGATGGAATTATTATTAATATAAGGTTCTATTTTGTTGATTCACAATGTTTGAATAGAATTACCTTCACATATAAAAAACATTATGTGAAATGTTGTTGAATAATCTACGTATATGCTGGAAAATGTTAACACACACAACCATACAACTAATATGAAACAAAAAATCTATTTCAACTTCCATTTTACATACATTATGAATTCATTGGATTTTCTAACATTAGAGTGTATTTGTTAACATAAGGTTAGGTTAGTTTTCATGAACCATGTTTGCACAGAATTACCTATTTATAATAAAAGAATTACTTGACATGGTTTTGAAATATCTGTCTATATGTAGAAAATTGATAAAGAAACACCCATATATGTAATCTACAACAAAAAAATGCTATATTTTAACTTCCAGTTTACCTATATATTTCATTGATTAGATTTTCTTACATTTGGGTGATTCTGTTAACATGAGGTTCTATTTGGTTTCATGTGATATGTTTTCATAGATTTACCAATAAATAATAATAATAATTATGTGATATAATGTTGGAAAATCTGTTGATATGCTGAAAACTTACCAGAACTAACCTATTCATGTAATCTGGAGATTAGAACACATTATTTTAAAAGATAGTTTACCTATATTTATTATTAATTGGCATTGATAATATTGGGGGGTTATTGTTAACATAATGTTATGTTTGGTTTAATGTACCTTATTTTTAAAGAAGTACAACTACATAATAAAACAAAATTTAGTGTAATGGTGTTGGAAAATCTATATATATGATGTATAATGATAAAAAACACACCCATACATGAAAAATTTTCTTTCTAGATATGTTCATTGGTAAGATTATTTTCGTGTAGGTTAAATTTGACATTCAATTCATGCATCATTATCAAATAATAAAAACTAAGCCAATGTCATTGCTGCAATTAATCTATAATGATCCACAGCTCCAAATTTTTTCGCTACATCCCTTTACATGATGACAATTTCTTCAAATTGATGTCTAACTCCTCCATGTGACCTAGTATGTTGGACCAAGACCATCCCAACACTGGTAATGTTTACTAATTATTTATCACCTAATCTTATTATACAACAATTGTAATGATCATATTATATTTGTGCAATCTAAATTTGCGTCAAAACAAATATCCTATAAATGAAGTAACACACTACTCAAATTATCTCCAATAGTTGTATAAGATTAAAAGATATCATCACAATTATAGTAAACATCAATTTAATATGTAATAGAATACAAATTTAGTTGTACCATTGATAAATAATATATATGAAGGAATATATTGTGTAGTTAGAAGCTTACAGGGGTGGTAGATTACCTACTTTTTTTACGGTCAATTTAAACTAATTGATAAAGACATAGGGAGATTATGGGCCATGGTGTCTCAATAATGTGGATGTTATACTAGATGAATCATATTCTAGGTCGATCATTGTAGGAGGTGGGTGTTTATCCCCTCTTCAATACAATATGTTTTATTTGACACCGCAATATGCCTTTGCTTTATTATATTGAAACTAATTGATAAATTTGGTATTAAATATAAGATTATTCATATGATATTGATTTTTAGCCAAAATTATGTTGAAATTTGGATCATGGTATAATGTTACCAGAGTGTTGTGTTTTAATAGGAGATGTGGAAGTTGTATGGGACTTCCACGTTTTGTGCATAGTTATTTCCACCTTATTATCGATATAGATTGAATGATAACATTTAAGATGCTATCAAATATAATAGAATATATCTCAATTTCATTAACCATGATAGGTTCACCAATGTTTTTTTAGAGTAAGTGGAATTCACAATCAAGGAGGATGGGACTAGTTTTATTGGAATTGGAGTTGGTTTCACGGTAATTCTCTAAGATTATTTTTATGAATTTGATATTTTTTAGTGGGTAAATTTAAGTGGTTGTGGACCACTAACTAGATTTTTTTTAAAAATATTTAATACGATTTCTATCTTATCTTTATATCAATAATAACCTAAATATGTACATCTGGATGAACCTAATTTCCTTAACATCTAATCAGATGTATTTGTCTGAGCTAATAGGTTTAAAATTATAGAAATAGTATTTATAGGGAAAGGGTTTTTTACATACCATAATGTAACTCTAGGATTTAAAAATTAAATTTCCAAAAGTTTGGATATATGAATTTTTATTTTAAGAGAATACAATAACCTTATTTGGGTTATCGTGAATAATAAATAATTATTTCACAGAATGAATGATCTTTTTCACCATCTCTGAGGATGCCATTGTTTTTCAATGATCTATATAAGATTAATATACCACTAGTTGAGGTAATAGGATGTGGATTTTTTGAATACCACTATTCTAATCATATATTGTATTTTTGAAAATTTTTTCTTCAAATTTGTTCATACCAAATATCTTGTAATCATTTTGGAATCAATGAACTATAGCTTCACTCACCATTCCCCCCCTTTATAGTCACTTTTTTATGAAATAATGCACTATTCTATGGTTAATAAGAATCATGATGAACATCTAGATGTTTTTTTTGTTATTTTTATAGATCAAACCCTATATGAAAAGATATCCATTTGATAGGTTTGAAGAATGAACTATGGATTTTGGGCCACCTGATTTACGACGCATGATTTTTAGTGGATGTAGAAAAAGGTTGTGAAATTATATATGAGGAGAATCACATGAATTTGTTCAAGATTCATTATTTTCAGATCATGAGTGGGTATTATATATATTTCATTTGGAAATTTTCTAAGCTCATGATAAGCATAAATCATATATACTTCGTATTGTCAATTATTTTATTATTTCCAATTATATATTTGATAATGTACTTAGACTGTGTTAATTTGGGATTGAAATAGGGATCCAAAGTATAAAAGAAGATTATGAAAAAAAAGTTAGTTTTACTTATTACACATCATGAAGTAGAATTACCTGATGTGTAGTTGAAAATAAAAGCATGCTGCATGTCATGATGAAAGACATGACAGAAGTTGTGGAAACTATAAATAATTAAGCCTTAACATGTCATGAGTGGATGTTACACATTGTGGAACCTTTGAACAAAATTATTTCTCTGTAGACAAATATTCAAGGAAGGAGCACATTATGATTCATGGATACTCAATTTTAATGTAGTGAATTCATCAAATCATTGATAAGATACAAATGAGATACGCATGGATTAAAAATCCATGAAGGAATAAAAAAAATCAACATTAATCTATGGTAATACCCATTAAAAATTGTGTAATATTTATGCTAAAAATAAATTCGAAGTGTAAATGATTTTGTTGGGCTCTAGCAGACAACCTCTGTACTTTTTATTCACATCATCTTCTCTATTACTCCCTCTACTCTAAACTCTAAATTTATTAGTCTCTTTTAATTATTATTATTTAATATAAGCATTGTGATTGGTTTTTTGAAATCAAAATCATTCTTTTGGGCATGACCACCTTCATTCGGATTTATTGATGTTTTTAATTGGATTGAATTAGTTTCCATTCCTACTCGAAGTTAGTATCTCGAAGAATTGTCTTTGATCTAAAAAAACTTAATTGTAAATAAATTCCCAAACTGAATCATTACATGATTGTAAACTTTTTAAACCTGATTGATCATCGCATGTTATGAAATATTTCAATTCATCATATATATGTGTTCAAACATACCATGAGTGGCTAAACGGCCTAATGTAGGGATCTATAATTGGGGTTATATAACCTAACAATTCATTAATTCTCAACATAGAAACCATAAGGATTAGTTATCAGGATAAATAATATTTTTCTATCCAATTAATTAGGTTATCCTTAACCATATGTTATTCTTGTGAAAGAATATGTCTTGTTTGGTGTATATTAGTTGATGACCAATAGACAAAAATAAATTCTTCCTTACAATCCATGATTAATTCTTCTATGTATTCATTATTTACAGATCATAGAATGTTTACCTCTTAGGTAGGCCTATTCTTTTTGACCATAGTCAAATTGAGACCTCCATTTTTTCCAACCTGAACCTCATTATCCAACCATGAAAAAAATATAGATCTTTTATTCTATATATCACTGATATTGATAGTGATATATATCTTAATCATAAATAACCCCATCATAATTATGGTAATAGATTTCCGAAACATAGCCAGTTTGATGGGATTCCAAAACCAAAGGGTTTCGAGCAATAGGTTTCCAGTTCCATCTTAAGTCCCCATAGGATCAACCCACGGAATTTATTACATAACAAACTAGTGGGATGTGAAGTTTGGGAATCAAAAAATTCTAATCTCATCTCATCCCCGAAGAAATTAATGATTTTGTGGGTGCATAAAATTTGTGAATCATTCCATATGAGAATAGTAAAGATGTTATTCTCATATAAAAACCTCTTGTGAATACATATAATTACCTTTCCCTGATCCCATTTCCCACATTCTATTTTCAATACACTATTGCATCCATGGTCTGACAACATATTCCATGCATGAATTCCCTTCGACTCTTTCAAGGATAATTAATGTAAAAGAACGATTAGCCTTTGATCCAATGTTTGTACTGTGTATCTATTAACAATTTTGTGAAAACAAGGATGACCGTAAAAATAAATAAGTAACTAACCCACTGAACCCTCTTAACATGAAAGAACATATTATATGGAAGCACACAGGGCCACAAGAATGAACTATAATGGACTTTGGATTTCCCTAAATTCATGGTGTTTCACCATGTATAGTGGATCCCGTTGTTCAATTCCACATCATTGAAATAAAATGTGGACTCACTAACATTATCCAGAACATGGTCTAGTTTTGAGGACCAAAATATTAATATGCATAGTGGACCATTTCCAATTTCCTGTAAGTATTTGATACATTTTACAACCAATGAGTATAAAATGATTTATTTAGACATCACATCTTCCCAACATATATTTGTGATTGAGAGAAGGATTTTATCAAGAGTCAAGCTCCCATGTTAATCAGGACATGGGATAATCTAGCAATGGAATTTCTAGACAAATACTTCCCAGCATTAATACAAGGAAACTATGGAACGGCATTCAAGACATCTCATTGGCATATGGAGAATCCCCAATGGAGGAATAAAAATGATTTAAATATCTGATAAGAAAATTCCATTGTCATAGAACGGATACATGGATCCATCTCCATACATTTTATCAAGGATTCTAACTAGACTCACAAATAGGTGTTCGTGTTGTAGCTAATAATAGACTCGTGTTCAAGGCACCTGAAAATGGAAGCGAAATTTTGGATGAAATCTCTCATAATTCTATACTATGATAGAGTGGTCGGGGACCACCTGACCATGGAACCCACCAAGTATATAAGAACACTTTACTATCATCACAAGATTATTAACACATAAAAAACATATAATCATTTAAGAAGCTGGCTACAACACCCCCTCGTTCATTATTAATGGATATACAGTCATGTTAAATGTGTGTTGTCTTACACATGTACCAATACTGTATGGTAGGTGTCGTAGAACCAAAAACTCAATATTGTAATTACATCAATTAAAATAATCAAAACTAACCCTTTAAATAACAAGGGTATTATTATCAATAGAGGTTGGTTGGGTAGCCTCCCCAAAAAACTATGGCCATTACTAATAGTGAAGTGGTCAAGAACCATTCCATAATGAAGGAATGCCAGGGTAACCACTCAGAACCATGTTCCATGACCACAAACTCAAATTTATCCAAAACCATTTCCTCAAAATCCACATCTTCAGATACAAGCATCTCAACCAAGTCCTTAGCAGCAAACTACTCCTATTTAATATAACACAAAAGGCCCTCTTGAATAATTTTGTTAAAAAATAAGACTACAAAATGAATACTCAAGATATAGAGATATTGAACCAATGAGTTTTGTGGAAGTATAAATAAGTATAAATGTTACATATCTCAATTATTTTTTCTAACAGATTATATGGCACCCTACATAGTATTATAGAGACATACCCCAAAGAATATGCCAAGACTGTATGGCTGAGAAGTAGATAAATTTTGGATTTAAAAAATCAAGATTAATATTATAATGAAAAACTAAGGAACCTGATAAAAATTCACCAGTAGATGAAGTAGAAGATGATAGGTCCACTCATGTGATACCCCAGGAGGCATCGCCCGTCACAAATACTCAAACACCTGAGAAACCAAAAGAGCCAGTTAACGTTTTCCCAAAACATAAAATTCACCACATCCTTATAAAGAAAATGAAATATATGTAATATAAGAGGATAAATACATTAATAATATATAAATGTTCATGTAGTTTCATATCAATATACCCTTTTTAGATGTTATTTCTCAAATGCCAATTTATGAAAATTTCATAAGTAAATAATTTACAATAAAATAAAGATGGAAAATCTCTGGGGTAGTATTTTGTAATTTTAGATTGATCTATTTTAATTCATAAAAAATCCTTTCAAATATTTGAGACCACATAATATATTCAATTCCATGTTTGATTGGGGAGCGTAAATTTAGAACGTATCTTTGCGATCTTGGATAAATAATCAACTTTATTCAAATGAATGTATCTAATAAATTTTGAATTCTAAATCATAAACCATCTCAAGAATCATTGAATCCTTCTAACCGATCAATGTCATATAGTAGATATTTTCTTGAGGATTTTTTAGATAAATTTGACAAATTCATCATTCCATAAGATTTCCTAAATCAGAAAATGGATGAAGAAGGTGATGTCCCTGTTATTCTCAAAATAACACACTTAGACATAGGTAAGGATATAATATATGTGAATTAATTTCATCAAATATTTTGGGTCAGTGATGAATAAGTAGTCATCATCCTTTTCAAAGCTACACAACAATTAGATTATGTCATTTATTGCAACATTATCTCTATTTGCCCTGAAAAAAGTGAATACATGGACATAAAAGAAGACAATGATAAGTCACTATCAAGTTCAGAAGGAGTGTATTATTTTGAGGAAGTGATCTCTAATGGCCCTCTTACAAGTGTTACGCTCTCACCCATCACCCCTATAGTTACTCAACCACTGACACAAGAGTATAAGCCTATAAAAATTACTCTAAAGTATATATTATTAAGAGAATCACCCTTTCTACCAGTAATTATTAAATATAAAATATCTCATTCATAGAAAGAAATGTTTATTTAAGTATTTAAAAGAAACACACAATCAATTTCAATTGGGAGATGAAGAGATTGATAGAATAATTATGAATTTGTGCACCCACAAAATCCTACTTGAGGAATATGCAAAATAAAAATTCCATACATAGAGGTGGATCACACCACAAATGAAGAAAATTGTGAAACATGATGTACTAAATCATTTGGATTCTAGAATAGTCTTTCCTATCCCTATCCTTGGGTAGGTGACCCCGCTATATGTAATCCACAATAATTGTGGACTCAGAGAGGATTGAACTTATGATATGTAATTGATCTCAACACGAACCATCAGTATATGGTTTGAGTGCATGGATTACTGGAGCATGAATGAAGCATTAAAAAAGATCATTTTACTTTATTCATCATAGATAAAATATTTGAAACAATTTCAGCACATGAATTATTTTGTTTCATGGATGGATATTTAGGATACAATCAGATTGCTACCAACCTAGATGATTACTCGAAGACAACTTTCACATTTCAATTTGGAAATATTGTCTAGAGGGGCATGTTATTTGGAATGTGTAATGAAACATAAATGATAAAATGGTTGATGATAAATATTTTAAATAATATAACAAATTAAATTTTAATAATTCTTTATGTAAGATTTGTTCATTTATGGGCGATCATTTGAAGACTGCAAACGGAATTCAGAGTCATTCAGGAGAAACTATGATGAAAAATGCATAATTTCTAGTTCGGAAGAGTTTTATTTATTAGGTCATGTAGGCATAGTGCTTAGGAATAAAATCTGAAAATTTGTAAAAGAATTTGACCAACCTAATATAATGGTCTTGAAGGACTTACAAGAACCCTAATTGTTAATTTTATAAGAAGCATTATCGGCCATGCTAAATTCTACAACATAATTATAAAAGACTTTCCAAAAGTTTTCCTCCCACTGAAAAACCTAATGTCAAAGTAATATCCCTTTAAATCCAATATTGAATGTTCGCATGCATTCAACACATTGTAAAAAATTCATATACAATACTATGTAATAATTTCTTTTTATTTGGTCTAAGAATTCGAATTAATGTGTGACACCAGAAAATTTATTGTTAATGTTGTTGTAGGAAAATGAGTTGTTCCCATCCTCTGCACTATTTACTATGCTAGCCACACATTTAATTACTCTCAAGTAAACTACACAACTATAGTGAAGTAAATCAGAGATTTTTTGTCCATTGTAAAAATGTATTACAATTTGGTCTGATCTAGGGTGATTGTTCATAATGATCATATGGCCATGAGGTATTTAAAATTTTAGAAGTATTTTATGAAAACGATGATAAGGTGGATACTTTTTCTTAAATAATATGATATTTTAATCATAGATAGTAATGGCTCAAAAAATATGATCACTTAACATTTTTTCTATCTTCCTTTTCCACTAATCAAGGATGACGATGATAATGACATTAAAGTCTATTTTCTTGATGAAACCCTTTTTGGAATTAAGTTCCAACTATGGTTCTTCGATATTGCTAATTATCTCACCATATTATTTTTATTTAAACTTCTATCTTATAAAAAAAAATATTTTTTTGCGGATGTGTAGCATTACTACTAGGATGAGCCACTACTATTAAAGGGTTGCAATAATGGATTATCGTGTCGTTATATTCCCAAAAAAAAAATCTCAAATTCAATAGTGATGTGTCATATGCCACTAATTAGAGTACATCATGGTCCTACACTCACTATAGAAATGATCCTACTAAAAAGAATTTTCTAGCCCAAGATGTATCAAGGCCTGAGGGGATTCTATCAATGTCGTGAAAGGTTCCAATGAATAATGACCATTGATAAAAAAATGACTACATCAAAACCATTTCATGGATGTCAAAATTTTCAACATACATGGGATAGACATCATGGGTTCATTTCTTATTCACATGAATGGTCATATATTCTTGTTGGAATTGACTACATCACAATGGCGTATAAGATGATTCCATGTCTCATGACATATTAAAGTTGTCATTAATTTTCTAAAAAATAATGTGTTCTCATGATTTGGATATCATTGATTACTCATTAGTAATCGAGGAACACAATTTAACAATTAAAATGTTAAAGAATAGCTAAAATGTATGGAATCCACTATAACAAAGGAACTTCCTACCACCCACAAACATGTGGGAAAGACGAACTATCAAATTGGGATATTAAAAATATACTAGAGATGACCATAAACACAAGTCAAATAAAATGGTGTTTACAACTATATGATGTGATATGGGTATAGTACACTATGTAAAAAAAACCTATTTGGACCAGACCATTTTTTATAGTATATTTAAAACCCTATCATCTCCCTTTTGAACAAGACCATCACTCATATTGTGCAATTAAAAATCAAAATATAGATTCTCATAAAGTTAGAGAAGCTCATATGATGAATTTGGTTGAGTTGGAAGAGATATGAAATGATTCATATCAAAATGAAATGATCAAAGAAGAGAAAATGAAAAAAATCAATGCTCAATGAATTGCAAGATTCATCTTTGTCCCTTGAAACACAGTTCTCTTATTCCATTCCAAATTGAAATTATTACTTGGGAAGCTAAAATCCTGATAGCACAAAACTTTTGAAGTAATTATTGTTTTCCACTGTTTACCCATTGAAATTTAAAAGTAAGGTAGAACACCTTGAAATTTTAATGGACTATGATCAAAAATCATTCGATAAAACTTATGTGAAGGCTGTGTAATCAGCCTAAAATTCATTTAAGAATCAATGATATAATGAAAATGATGTTTAATGGGGCCAAGGATAAGATGACACATAAGTATGTCATCATAGGTTTTAATAGATTATAATAAGGCTCATGAAACATTGGAACTACTAGGATCTAACGTCTAGGATTTGTACATGGCTAGGTCAAATAAGTCATTTTCATGTCATGTAACATTTTAAAACAACATGTATTTTCTTCAAAAAACAATTTTGAAAAACATGAATTACCTAATGTGAAACTCATTAAAACATCTAGTAATCACATTGAAATGTTTTTTAAATAATATTATGTTCCATGTAATGATCCTAGGGTTCATGACTATTGTGTTATCATAGAAGCTACTAAGCAGCACAACACCCCCACCATATCCACACAACCAAACCCACATCCATCCGCCACCCTCATGAACAGACCGATGACCCCCCCCCCCCGCCCCCGCCCCATCCATCCACTCACATCCCTCCCCTTTTTCCCTCATTGTATACCACTTCAATTTATCCCTTCCTGAACAACCTTCTCCCTCCTTCACATCCACCTAATAAACCAACTCTCTCCTCTCTCAACAGTGCAACCCACACCCCCTCCATGAACAAAAAATTACACCCCTCCCACCATGCCTCATCTACAACCTAACATACTCCTTTGGTGATGTAAAAGACCAAAACACTATTCCCATCACCCTCGTAGTCATCATTGGACCATGATGAATAGAAACCATCAAAATCCCCACATCGCATCGCACCTCCCGCACCTTAAGAATCTCTTGTAGTATATAATGATATTCCAACTTATCAAGATGAATAATTGTCTAACAGTAAAAAATCATCCAGAGATGAAATCCTCCTCATGTACCTCATTTTTTGCTTCTCCAATATAAATCATTGTATCATCCATGACTAGATATAGGAAATTCCCATGTTGAACGATAAGACCATCGATTCAGACAGTCTCAACCCCCTAAACATATATAATTTGATCATAGAGATCCTAGACACCCATAATATTTCATTCATCACTAGGGTACATGAGAAAATTAACAGAGAGATCTTCTAGGAGTTCATGTCCACATTTGAATTGGTAGTAGACATCCTGCGTTTCCCCTTGCTTGGTTGAACACATGAGCTATACTTTATGAAATTCAGTGTTTTCCTATGTGTTTACACTGAGGAGTCTATCATATTTGACATATTCGTAGCACTTCATCTTGATCCTTCCTGATCATATTTTTTGTGATTGTGGTAGATGATTTCTTATGATTCTCATTCACTAAATGACCCCACGTATCACCCACTACCCATAGTTTCTGAGCCTAGAACTACAGATTATCCAAAAATCCATGATACACTCATGTTTTTCCCTGTTAGATCCACATGGAAGCATGATCCCAGTAGAGGTAATGATTTTAGCAGCCATGGGTGGCCCAACCATCAACATAGATTCCAATATCGCATTCCACTATTAGGTTCACACCCAAAAAACATAGGTACATTAATGGGTGTCTCTTTTATTATAAACTATTCTTTCTATCTCAGTTTTTGAGATGATTCACTCCCATTCACACAACATAGTATCATATAGGTTGTCGATTTTGTAATGCCTCTCACAATGTAGCTTCTGGTGAGGGAGGATTTTGATTACATCTGGGCACCAGGAGTACATCAGCCCGATTCCACAACATAGGAGTTATATAGAGAGGTCATCACACATGATACACCCAACATGACCCCACCAGTACCTCCCACCCATATTAGTATCCCAACCACCCCCACCACAACTACTACTGCACCCACCCCTTCCCCCCTCTAGATCTCTAGGCCATGCAGCCTAGCATCCGTGAGAACCTGTGATGGATGTAGAATCATATAAACCTCCCACCGCTACTGCTCTTTCCCCACCCATATCCTATTTTTTACTTCCCACAGATTCCACTGACTCTACATCATATCATGTGTATCTCATTGAGAAGGCCACGTACGGATTATGGCAGGCCAATTATGCATCATCTAAGCTTCCCATAGTAGATCTATCTACGATGCCCATGGCCATAATGAAGATCAACACTTCTCCACTTCCTACCCCTTCCCATATTCATATTACCATGACACAACCCATCATAAATATTCCACCATCCCCCACTACCATCACTTATGTTGATCCTTCCATCGATCCATCAAATGTTGTCCAATAATGTGTGGGCCATAGAGAATATTTTTTTCCATACATATTATCTTAGTAAAATTTTATTCACATTAGTGGTTGTGGAATATTGTTTTATGGATGTATTTGTTTTCATTTTCAACTTTGTATTTTGATATTTTTTACTAATATAATAAATTTAAATATATGGTAACTGATTATTGTGTCATTTTTACAGGGATTATTTTTCATATATTTAAACATTTTAATATCCATGTATAATTACAAGGAGTCATCTTTGATTTTTTATGGACCAATTCCACCATCGGTTCTAGTAAAATGAGCGACCCATATGGTGTCCCCAATAGAATGAAAAATTCAGGGACACTCAATAGAGAATCACTCACAGTAGTAATAAAAACAAGTATTGATACCCTTCATGACACATCTAATATATCCTCACAATTATCCTAATGTCATCAATCATGTAAATAGATCCTATGAGGTAGAGGAATGTTCCAGGAGGTGATGTAGGCACCATATGATATATTGATCTAATGGAAATAACTACCTAATACTTCAATCTATTTATCTGGATTACAATATTCATGTAATTTAATTATGAGAGGAAACTCATAGATCATCAATTTTCTAGTTTGTTTAATCATACATGATTACTTTTCATTTCATTTGGAGCCCCTTTATGTTTTTTTAATGTGATTCATTTAAGAAAAATGTTTTCCTTTTTCATCATAATATGCACAATCCTATTATTCATATTATAAATTTTTTCAACATTTGAACTAATATTTCATCTTGAACTTTATTTTTTTCTATCATATTTTGTAGGTATACCAATATTCAAACACAATACATCCATGTTTCCCCATGGATTGAAACTACTTATTGGGAGCTCTCAATTCTCTTAATTTTTATTTGATCAATTTCAATTTCATTTTACTATAGATTATTTTTACATTCCACTCACACAAGTACTTCAATTGAAACTACGTCGACTATCTACATCTATGTTTCGGGGAATTGTTCATGACATTCTCTTTTTATACATGTGAATTCTTTCCAATTATTAGTTATCTAGAATAAATTTTTCATATTTTGAGCATACATCAAACCTAAAAAAACATTAATCCCATTTGAATGAAAGAAAAATTAATGTTCACAATTTCTAGTATCCATGTTTTTTCACTATTTTTATTTTTTGAATGATTGCTTATATTAGTGATTTAATTAAATATTCATCATTTTAAAAAATAATGTTAATTATGTTTTTAATTGGTTTTATAATTTTAGTTATTGAATGTTTCAATTTTTTATCCACATCCCCGACAGAATTCTGAGCCTAAAATTTCATTTTCATAATTTTAATATTCCTCGTGTGATACATGGGATATGTAAATCAATAATAATATTCATTGAGTTCATAATAAGTTTATGACATAAAAATAAAATTTTAATTTGATTGATTAAATATTTGATTAGATACCATTTCCTGATACCCACATAACAACATAATTTTTATTAAAAAATAGTATCTATGAATGAACTTTTAGGATATATACACTGTAAGAAAATTATCCATACCTACCCAAATCATGGGGAATTATTGATTTTATTATTGATCAAGTGTGGGATACAACATCATACAGAATGAGATGGATCTATTTGCAAATAAAAATTATCTTACTCATCAGACCATTTGACTGAAATCCAAGTACACTTAGTATAATTTTATATCCCACATGTTTCAATGAACAATTCAGATGAAAATAAATAAATTGACATGAATATTGTAATAGGATAGTCAAAAATCACCATTTCCATATAGATGAATCCCTCGAAGGGTCATATGTGGATATGGCTTGGATAAGGAATCTAGCCTAGACATGACTTAAAAAAAAAGAAATACGAAAGAAATATTATGGAACAAGATAACCTTTTTTCCACATAATTGGAATATATATGGGTTAAACATGAGACTCATAGAGAAAAGATTTGATTAGTTTTGGAGGAATAATTTAATTACTATTTTAGGACCATCATGAATTATACATCTAAACCTACTATATAGTTTGATATTGTTTTTCACAATTTATCTACCCTCACACTACCTCATAGTCATTATAACCAAATCGATGAAGCCCTCATGATTGAATTTGTATTTTTATTAACATTTTGGATATTATAGATCCAATAAAAGATTATGTTAAAGATATTATACTCAGGATATTCACATAATAATAGTAACATATTACACAGAGTGATGAGAGAAAATTAATTTTTAGATAAATTGAAAATGGGTATATAATATATTGAGCATTCAAGTGGTAGTAATTAAATGATTAGAATTTTTTTATAGTACTTTTATATGAGGCATGAATGGTTTTTTATGAAAGGATGGTTCTAAAAGGCTATCCATTTATAGTGAAACATAGTTTATTTTCAGGGAATTAATGAATGATTCCTTTGACAATAATTTCTTACCTCTTTGAAATCAATTTTGACATCCTTTTTCTTTAAGAGAAGCAATTTTTCATGTCTGGGGGGATTTGATAATCTAATATAAAATATGAGTTTTACAATAATTTAGTTAGTTACATGAAATATTATATTCTATAATGAATTTAGATTGTGTTGATTCCTCTCAAAAAGATGATTCCAAGGTCTTAGAGGGGAAAATAAAGAAAATGAGGATGTTTTACCTACTTCACTTCATGATATAGCATTACATGATGTGTATTTGACAATTATAGTATGATACAAGTCGCGATATATGGTGTTATTCCAGTCATGGAAACTGCAATTAAAGAATCCCATACACATTGTTAGTGGATGATATACACTATGAACTCTTTTAAATTAATTCCCTCTACAATGATAGAGATTTGAGGATGATAATTTTAGTGATTCTTAGATAAATAGTGTGAAATGATTCAAATCATTAAATATCTGACTATATATGTTAAAGATATGTGGGGATTCAAAATCCATGATGGAATACATGGATTGAAATTACATGACATGAATAGCCATAACACACCATGTAATATTTTTCCTATAAATAATATAGTATGGAAATATATTCTAAAGTGATCGAAAAGATGATGTTTATACATTTCATTCCTATCATGTTCCCTCTTGATACCTCTCCACTAAACTCAAAATTTCATATTATCCTTTCATTATTCAATTCAATAAAATCATTGTGGTTTGTTTCTGACATCAAATTCATTCCTTTTTCCATCACCACCTCCGTTCATCATAGATCGATGATATACTTTTTCCTTCATTCATTTCCATTTATATGTCAAGTACATAGCATTCTGAATTGTTTTTTATCTATAATTGATTATTCTTAATTAAATTCCAAAAGTGAATAATTTCATGATTGTTAACTATTTACACTCATTTGATCCTATCGTGTTACACATAATTACATATATTCATTTACTTGCATTGAATCATTCCATGAATGGCCAAACCAATTAGGGTAGGGATATAGAGTATTGATAAATTAACATATTAAATATTTAATTCTCACCATGTAACCACTATGATTCATAATCAAGTTAAATAATAATTTTCTATCCAATTCCTTCAAAATCACTGCCATGAGATATTTTATTGAAGGACCACATCCTGGTTGGAGTAGATTAGGATATGATATATAGCTTAAAATACTCTCTCCCTTAGAGTAAAATCATAATAAATATAATTTGTCATTATTTCAAGATCAAGTAATAGTTAACTCTTAAGAAAAACTCATACATTTGACCATAGTCAACTAAGAACCTCCACTTTATCTCCAACCTAATCCTTGGGATCCTACTATGTTAAAATTATGTTCTTCAAATCTATAAATCCATAAAATTGATCCAGATACCTATATTATCACTAGATTAATCCATAAACCCTCTAGTAAAAACATTCCCAAAGTGAACCAATTTAAAGATACTCCTACAAAAATTGGTTCCAAGTTATATACTACATGTTCCATCTTAACTCCCCATTGGATCAACACCAAAAATTCACTAATCAATTCCTTAGTAGTATGTAATTATTTGGAAACAAAAAATCATAATCTATACATAGGCCACATGAATTTAGTGGTACATTCTGGTGCATTATCTCACTTCTCCATTAATATCATCCATCCAAAATGTCATGAAGTTTGAGTTGGATGACAATTGAAATAGTTATTTTGATACATTGTGGAACCATCTGAAATCCATATAATTTTTTATTCTTCTAGGTAATAGAAGATCATATGTATTGTATGTTAGTGATATTATTATAGTTTTTAGTTATGTCATATTTCTATATTACCATATGTATTCCTATGAATCATGGTATCTATTGCCATATGAATTTAATTATAAAACCCAAAACCTATAATTAAACATGGTTATTCGTGTAAACAAAGTTGCCAAAATTACCTCATCGGGGATCATTTTGTAGTCTACATGAATCATAACTACCTTATCTATAATTTTAACTAGATATACCTAAACCATATATTGAGATACATGGTAATGTATCTTCAAATTCTTAATGTTTGATATTTCACATAAACCCCCATAATGGGAATATGGCCTTCATGTCTTTGGTAAGGATGCATCTAGTGTAGGCTATCAGAGAATCCCTGGATAAGTGGGCTATGATGAATTTGTTTATTAAACTAGGTTATTAGGGACATGATAATAGATGGTAGGTATTCCTTTCCACTGTGTACGGTACAAAACCTCACATTAATAATGTTAATATTGATATGATATATAAACCCATGTGCCAATAGGTCAGTGGAACATTAAATAGGTGATAGACATCTGGTGATTTGAATCAGTCTAAAAATGGTTCACAACTATTCTAGAAATGGATAGTAGGTCCTCTGATTTTAATGTATGAGGTGATGTATGAGGTGCCTCATTCATTTTTTGTGACACACCTCATGAGTTCCAAGATGTTTAATATATTGAGTGGAATTCATTCATCAATCGAGATGATATGTGAAGTAGTATGTTTCATATATATATTCTTAATCTATTATATGATCAATGTAGAGCACTACATTCTACACTAGTTGTTTCAACCACATGATGTCCATGTATGATTTGTGACAAGATCTCTATGGATTTATTTATAAGACAACCCCATACTCAGAGTGGTAATGATTTGGTATGGGTTGATATTGATTGTGTGGTAGAATCATCCATCTTTATTACAATATGGGAGTTAATGATGGTTTTCAATCATAGAATTCTATAATTTTAAGAGGTTTTTTGACATAATTTTCATCCCTTAGTTATTGACTCATATTTTCATTCCCACGTCACTTCTCAATTCTACATGTGACTCTATGATGATTTGGTACCCTATAAAATATTTAACTCCATGCATCAACAACATACAGATGTTCAGTCTGAGTAGTCCATCAAGACTCTTGGGGATATATTGTGAGAATGTGGCATTATTTCATGGGATTAAGGAAATAATCATGTCATGTGGTGATTTTTCACATGAAAACATTATTAAAACATTAACCATGACATATCCATTTGATGGATTGTTAGGAGGGAAATTATAATCCCCATTATAATGGGATGACATGGTGGATCATTTCTTATCTGGACTAAACCGGGCCCAGGAAATAACAAGCATATTAATGTTGAATTTGATAAGACTATTAATTACAAAGAGTCTTTATAAATAATAAAATAGTCATCGACAACACCCAATATAGTTTTAGGAAGGTGATTAGGTATTTAATTGGGTATTCATTTGGATAGGACATCATGGATTAGGAAACCAAACAATCACGGTGTTGTAACATGTATATTTATTTTATGTTATATGGAATCTTGGGATGGAATCATATCAGATGGAATTTCCACTATAGAAATCCTCAATCTAATACATAATTAAATTTTTGAATTGAATGAGACAACTTAATGGTCCATATCATGGGTTGGTCTGGGATGATTTGCAATCTGATCCGAAAAACTCTATTGTGGATCATCAATTTCATATCAAAGTTTATGAGAATAATGTTTCTTGTTGTAATTTGATCTTATTAAACCTTGTCATCTTGAGTAAAATATGGTATATCCATGACATATAGGAGTGGGATGCATTTGGAAAGGGAGTAGTGGTATCAAAATTTCTTGTCTTTGGAATCCTAAGGAACATAAATCGGAATAATAAAACATGTTAGGGAATTTTTCTAACCCATTCAGCCACTAGTACATATAAATTTTAGTTTTATTTGAATTATTTCATTCACGGTTTTATAGGCTATTAGTTATTGAAAATGGGTGTTTTGTGATGATATACCAAGGAAAACAATTAGAGCATGGTTGTCTGACCATGAGACTAACCATGTGGGCATGTTTTAATTGTTGATGACTATTTTTTTGTCATTAACAAGGATTTTTCAAACCATCTAACACCCATGAGTAACTATGTGGATTGTATTTTTGATTATAGTAGAACTACATGGTTTTTTCATAGTTTTACTAATAATATAGATAAAAAATAGGACATATCCATGTTAGATAAAAAATTAGTTTACCATTTTAACATATTAATGCTTTAGGTGTTTACCATCATTTCTCATCCCCATCATGGGATGCTGCTTATCCACGGTGGTGGTTTCTCCCATAACCATTATTAGTGGGTTTCCTCTTTGTTTCATTGTGGGTTTTCATAATTCTATCCAATTTCATTTATGTTTATTCATTCCTTCCATTTTTAATTAGTATTATTTTTTAAAATGAATGTTTTGGACCCTTGATTATTGGAATTTATGATCATACTAAATTTATGGGATATTTTCATATTCTTTAATATCATTGGTATGTGAGGCCTTTTACATCCTATTCCATGTGGTTATCATTGAAGGAAGTGATCTTATAAGTGAATGTATTGTAGTGTCTTTATTTGAGGTCAATTTCAAAGGATTGCACTAAAAAATGAATCAACTTTTGTTTTTGTTAATTAATCTTCCATTTGAATGATGCATTATTGATATTTATTCCATGTATGTTTTGATTAATGGATTTATATATATATATATTTGTGTTTAAATATGTTTTCCGAAGCGTCTTTTTCCTATATGCACACAAAGTGTATGATAAAATGGATCAAAGAGGTTTTATGAATCCAAATGGATGTCTAAAATGGTTTTGGAAATGATTTTATCTTAGTAAATGTTATTTGATAATTTGGGGACGTTTTTCAGTGAATTTTTTTGAAATAGTTTTCCTTGGAATATAATTTTATTTTGAATATATTTAAATGGAGTAGAATATTGGTTAATCGGGGTGTACACAAGGGGTAGTCTAGGTTACCATGAGATACTTCAAAGGTATGATTATGTAAAATACCATATTATTTAATAAGGAAACTTTTTTTTTTCTATAGGAATATTATGAATTCTTTTATTTTTTTATGGGGAGACCGTGAAATCTCATTGAGTTGTGCTTAGGGGATATAATGAGATTTTTTACATTTTCTTATTTGAATGGTATTACTAGTTCAGAATCACTGACATTATACCCTTGAGGTTATATTAATAGGTTCATACTACTCAATATGTATTTTTTGGAGTAATTATAAATTTCATTACTTATATGTTTGATGAGATTAAATGTCTTATGCCTAATTTCATATTTGTAATTTTATAATATTCATATGTTTCTAATAAACCAAATTATTCCTTGTTATATATGTTTAGAATTTTTTTCCAGGGTCCTTGTTTCTCAATTTGATCCATGTTGAGTAGATATTTGGAAAAAAATTTATTTTAAATGGATAACCAAATAGATAAAAATTATTAACTGATAATGGAATATTATCAATGTTGTTTAATTTTAATTATGGGTTTCTATCTATTGTATTATTTTTCATTGGAAAAATCATCAAATATATTCATGGAGGTATCTTAATACGTTTCGTATCTCACACAAAACATATATCATTTCATGTGTGTAGATATTTTTTAGGGCAAAGATAAAGCAAAGGGAAACATTTAACATAGTTCATCTTCCTGACTACTATCATATGTGTTTTGTGGAGGATACGTAATCTCATGTAGTTGGCTCATGTATACTTAATTGAGGGTTTTCTATCTATTTGGATTTATGTGAAATATTTTTTGGGATGTTTCTAAAAAATTTTTTGTTATGGGATGTGAACATGAGATACAATGTATATAAACTTTTTTAATACATGTATATGTTGTTTATTTTTATTTATAGTATTTGGGTTTCTTATAATGTGTTTCTCAATATGTATTTTTCTAATAATTATTGAGTCTAACATTATTAGTTTGGTTTCCCCTTATTTTGTATGGGTCATGTAGTTTACTAAGCGTGATACCATTTTTAATTAATTTTATTTATTCCATGTTGTTTTCAGTAGCCCCTGATGATTGAGAATGCGCTACAGGTCGTGCGACGAAACAAATCTAGTGAATAGTTGGGATGACCTAGGATGGATTGTTACTCACTATATAAGCTATTTATGGAATATTTTGACCAACAATTCAATGATTATTGATCTTTTAAGTGGATATATTCATAATATCACATTAAATTACACATATAATTGGGATGATCAAATTAATAATATTAAATAAATTAAATATTTCAATGTGAGATTTACTTTTAGTGATCCTTTTTTCAATGATAATATATATAACCAAATATATATCATGAAAACACTAAGTTTCCATCAACTAATTATCTTAAAATCGAGAAAAGAGATAACTATCCCTATGATAGAGTGGAATTAGTCAATTTAAAGACTATTTTTATAAAAGAGATATGAACATCCTTTTTGATATAGTGAATTTTGTACTTTAACACTGACCACGATAAAGTGGAACACATGTTATCAAAGGAAAAAAACTAAATTATTTATTGGGATGATTTTTTCTCATCAAATATATAATATACAAAAATTTCAAACAAGAGGATATTTTATACTCCACGTGTAAACTAATATATTGTTTATAGATAATACCAAATATGTATCCTAAAATGAAGTGTAAATAGAAACATGAAAAAAATATGTTAATAGAGTTATAAAAATAGTTTGTATGATGAAAAGTGATATTTTTATTTTTTGGTTGTTTCTCCAAATTATTAAACTCATTACAAGTACATTTGAATAAATATTTAAAGTATAGTAATGTTGACATCTCTATGGAATAATAATTAACTAATGGCTTTTTTATGATAACGAATATGCTATGAAAAAAAAATTTCATCAATTACATAAAAAGTCCATTAAAATTAGATTTTCCAAATAAGTCCATTATGATTCTTATATTTTCAAAATGGAATTTAAGACAGAATTACTTATTGGATATTTATGCTAAATTCTAGAATTATTAAACTTAAATTATAGGTGACCCTATAGAAGGAAAACAATTTATGATAACTGAAAAGAAATATATATGGGTTTAATTAAGAATCATAGTCAAGGAATATTAATTTTTATTAGTGTTTCATCAGAGAGAGTGTAAAATAACCACCCAGAAAATTGAAAAAAACTAGCCAGAAAGATTCATTCAGTTTATCCTTTTTCATATTATAAAGGAGATGTCATTTGTTTAATTTTCAACCGATGTCACCATTTTTGTTTCGTTAAAAAGATGTGCATGGATTTTTTATCGGGGATTGATTGTGTCGGATTAAATGTCTTGAAAAATGATTTGTTTCATGTTCACATTTTTTAACCATTAATAGAAAATTATAAGGGTTCCCACATCCATAACTATATACGTACCTCATTTTCAATGGAATCTAGTTAGTTTGGGTTCCTGACCAAAAGAAACATAGGGAATTAAAATGGTCAAGAAGATTGGATTTTGTGCTATCACACCATTTAGTGGGAGACTATTTCCTATAATATAAATCTCTTATAGATTTATTATATGTTCAAGAATCTATTCCTATTCCCTGATACAGAACTAGTTACTCTATAAACTGATCATAGGTTAAAATATACTCTATGTGAATAGTATAATTTCAGGGATTTCATCTATATGTATCTTTGGTACTTCATCCATTGTTAATTGGTAGATAGCAACTTATATGTTGAACTAGTATAACAAATATCATCCAAATTTTCCACTACGGATAGGGAAAGATAATATTCTAAGAATTTGATTGGGACATTTGTGAGGCCTCCTTTATATCATTCATTATAATAAGAATCAAAATATCCAAGGTTTTTTTGCACCCATTTCGTTTCACATCCTGCACAAAGGGAATATATGTGGGACCACATAGGCAAAATATATTTTTGCTCAGAACATGAGGATGATTCTTACATAACCTGATTATTCATAAAATCAATGTTATAATTGATCACTCCCTTACTCTATCAATGAATGGATGATGGATAATGATCATCACATCAGAGGGATCGGGTCCCATTGGTTGAAATGTCAGAGACATAGGGATATGTACACTGAATAGATTTTCCATTTGATATTGGACCATATAAATTTTTCTTAATAATTATACTTATATAATTATATATAGTTCTTATAGTTATGTGAGATTGGGTCTTAAACTCCTAGGTGTCCCATGTGTTGGGGGAGTTTTATCATGCGATTGATCAAAGAGAACACATTGTGGTTACCCCGGATAGTAAAGGATCATGATTAGAATGATATGATAATAAACACTCCCTATTCAAAAGAGAGCTATGCTCGGTTTGAGAAAAAGGGATAACAAGTAATCTACCTCATTATATATAAATATGATTCTTCTCTACTATGACAGACCATTATATTTTTTTATAGAGCTCGGGCCTTAAAAATTAAAACTATGAATCATTGTTATAGCAACAATAAAATTTCTCTTAGATCAATGATCTCAGAGATTATATGCTAAGGGTTCATTTGTATGAAAAATGTATTGTATTTTGTAAATGATTAGGGATTTCTCACTGAGGATTCCATTGTAAAACAAAGATAGAATATTTGACTATTGAGACTCCCCATTCTCATAGGTTCAACACTATGTGTGAGAAAAATCAATAGAAAATAATCAATATTATATAATTTATATGTAGTTCATATGTGTTGGGATGGACCCTTGGATTTTAATAATGGATCATGGGACATGAAAAATACAACCTACATATATTGGTTATATAATGAATCAGTGTTATCATAGTTCTATTAGATTTTGTCTTATATAGTGTGGTTTAACATATATTATCGATTGGGATTAGATATCTTGTCATGGAAATTCGTTTTTATAGAATAATTTTCTACTAAAAATGTGTAAATATTCCTAGATCAATCTGATGATGATCTTATAATACCTGCTAATATGTCTAGTGGATGCCACTATACCTAATAGAGTATGTCTAAAGATAATTATATGTCATATATGATGTGTTCGAGAGCCATTTCATTACTGAGCTTACCAATCCTAGAGACCATCACATGATCTTACATGAAGCATCTTGTTGTCATCACAACATTGGGATAACATGCATAGAGGGTTTCTCATGATCTTGTGATATTTCCCTTCTTGCCATCAAAACATCTGGATGGAAATCATTAATGGTGTTTTAGGATCCTATATAGAATTTTTTGTTGTATTCAAAAGACTATTAGGGGAATTTATTGGGTCTACATGATACATGGATGACATGTATTGTATTCAACATTAGATTTTGATGAAATTTTATGTATAAATCTCAACATCTGGATGAAAATCCAAGTGTTCTTCATGGTATAATGTCGACATGCTTGGAGGGCTCTATGAGATATGATACAATGTCCTAGAGAGCTTCAAATTACCATGATGATATACAATGGTGTCATTTTATGTCTTGGGAGAAATTTTCTAGAGGACATTTCAAGATCTATATGGAGAGTCTAAAGTACTACGTGAGAATTGGGTGTCATGGTAATAGGGTGTTTCCTGACTTTCTTGACAAGTCCATAGGACATCACATGATCTAATGGTTATTTCAATTGGATGTAACATTTTTTGAGTGACATGTACATGTGTTTTTTCATGTTCAAAATGTGTATTGAAAAAATAATAAGGATTAGTATATATTTCCTTCAGAAAAGTCTCCAATTTATTTATCCTTTTATATCTGTTTTTATTTCAAAATTCCATAAATTTATTCAATTTTAGGATTCCATAGGTTTTTCTTAATGTAACATATATATTGGTTGTTCCTCGCATACACTATTAAATTATTATCATGTGATATTAAATGATCACATCAAGTGTTCATGCATAATTCAGGGTCCTGTAAGTCATTCCCTTGATTAAACTAGGAGAAATGATTAGTGGTCATTAGATTAGTAAATCTAATAAATCTTCTCTGAACATTAGGTGCGCTTATGTGACGATCTGAATATCCCTCAAAACCCCTTTTTTAATTATGTGGTATATGATTTATAGGCCACACCACTCCTTTTATTGGTCATTTTTTGTGGAGCATAGCGAATAATCCATTGTTGGAGTTAGTGGAGGGATTATGTATAATGTGATTTAACATGATCTTGTCATGGGTTATTCAGTAGGAGTTTTATGGATAACAACGATCATGAAAATAACATTTGAACACCACATATATAGGATTATTTCAAATTAAATTGTTAATAATTGATTATAAGGTTTTTCAAAGAGGATATTTGAAGGAGTGTCCAACATGAATTCTGTCCCTCATGAGATTGGGATTCTTGGTTTGATATATGCATGATCATCGATTACTTATCTAGGACAAATCTTGAGAAAAGTGTAGTTTCACCGGTGAATATTACGAGATCAAAATAGTATGCTATGGTGTCTTACGAACTTCCTTGGGGCATCACAAGAATTTTACTACTTCTTGAAACTCAATTCAATTCCATTTTTTACTTCCATATTAATTTTTCAATGGAAATTAGATGTCATGAAATTGAAAGAGTGTTTCTGAATATAATCACTATTCCAATTAGTGGTGTGGCATGTGAAAAAAATATTCATGTGGTGATGTTTGATATTTTAATATACATACCCCACTATTGCCTTATGGATTTGAAGTGTGAGACAAGGACTGTCTCGACATGTCCAATACCCTTCACATTATTACAGTGATAGCCAGCAGGCTCTTTCACAAGAAGTATGGCATGTTCTTGGGGTTTATTGTGTCTCAAAAAAATTTAGGATGCATCATATGATACTTTTGACTATAATATGATCTTTTATTATCTATTTTATTTAATTATTTATTTTTATATAACTTGAGGATCTCTAAAGCATGCATGGTTCCTATCGATGACAATCACTTTCTCTATAGGTGAAGAATCATGTGAATTAAAAAAAGTCATGAGGTGATGTCGAATAATATAATAGATAAATTTTCATGATTTCATTAGGATACATATAGTGAGTGAAAGACTTCATAGAAATGTCTGGGGATCTTCATGTGATTCGGGTGACAGGTATATGTGTTCTCTCATGGTGAGGTAGATAGGCTGCAATGGGATCACATTGTCTTGCAAGATTCATAGGTGCATAACATGATATTTATGACTACAAGAGGCTCCTTCTATCATGATATTTACTCATATTTTCAAATTATGTTTGGATGGGTTTTCAAGAATCATCTGATTAACATGTCAAATGAATTTGGGGTGGTCATTTGGAAACCACCTCATTATCATTGAGTGTCTTGGATTCCTTTATTAGAGAAAAATGACTAGTAAAGGGGGGATTCAAAGTGTATAGTTTACATTTATGAGATACACATAGTAATTTAATGTCACCATATGGAGGTCTTGTGAATGAATGTCACATGGATGCATATGTGATCTTCTTGTTCATGCCACCATTTTGTTTCATTCTTTTCTGATGAAAATATTACCCACATGTAGGTATTTTAGCCTATGTGGAATTTTTTTTTCTCAATTGGTTGTTGGAAAAAATTCCCCATACCCCTCAATCACATCATCCATGGGTAAAAGGAAATAGTTAGGATGAATATAAATTCATGCCTATGGTATTGGTGTGATCACCAATTGGTGACATGGTCAATGCATGGTCTTAGGTGAAGTGTTTATTTTTTGGAAGAATTTCCCAAAAAATAGTGGAATAGAGAATAGTTCTTTCTCTAGATACTTGACACACATTTATACATTGTCTTTATTATATGTTGTGACCTTTTTTCAAGACCATCCCACATGGATCCATCATTATACCTCTTAGAGAAACCACTTTTTGAGAACATATTAACATTTCTTTCCATTATAAGGCCCCCACTCGAATCAACCACAAACATGTATTTGGTAATTTTCTTTCATATTACCTTGGTATGAATTATCTTCTTGAGGGTTTGTAGGGAATAATGTCTTCAATGGACAATCATCTGACTAGTATGTGGATCATGTTACAATGTCAATTTCAAATTATAAACGGTCTTCTGAGGGTTAATTTTGGGGCGTGTGGTTATGTGACATTACATATCTAATATAAATTTGTGATTAAGGAGATTTTACAGTATTTTATGTGATCTATAATACCTTTTTAATTCCTTTTATGTGAATGAGGCTTCTGGAGAAGAGTCATCAATTTTCATATGAGTTTTTTACCAAAATATACTTATTGATCATACATATATGAAGATATGAAGAGATTTTAGCGTGATGAGGGACTTATATTTCATCATTATCATCCAATTTTAAATAAACTCTAATAATTTTTGTGGATATGTTCACACTTATTGAGACCATTCATCCTCATGCTGATGTAAAAGATATGGTGTGGGAGGCACTTTGGCCCCCCATTTACACTTCTCTCCATACTCATAATGACCAGGCTATGTCAACCAGTAAAATTTAATTACAGTAATATTATTAATGTGTATATTTACATTATTTATCTCTAGTGAGGCTTCGTCATGGGGAGATCCCTCCTACATTCATTATATTAGTTAATATATATTCTGAATATTATATGTTGTTGTTCAGTTTTTTAATTCATGTTGTTCTTGATATTTTTATTATCTTGCATTGAATGAATCATCATTGATACACATCCTTTACATATTATCAAATAAGCCTCAATAAATATATTTTAATGCTTAAATCATAACATAACCTTCTTGGTTTATTCCCATGGATGCCCATCGATATGAGATCTCTCATTGAAATGTATTCTCCAACCATCTTGAGATTACCTGATTCAACTAAGGATAGTATATGAAGGATATATTCCCTAGATGTAGAGTGATTTATATTTTTCTATAGATGATGGCCTTAGTGAGCATAGATTTAATATTTCAACTACAATATGGCGGGCCATAGAAACATTTTATCATTTTCTTTTATTAAAGACGTAATTTTTTTATGTTCATTATTTTTATGGCCTTTTTTGTTAGACCTTATATCTATTTTTTTGCTTCTTATTGATTGTAAATTCTATCGATTCATTTTAGGTCCTTCTATCATAGAAATTATATCAATATAGTTCATAATCTTTTAAATTTTACATGTTATTATGTTATTTTGTTGAATTATATGTGTAAATATCTACTATTATTATTTTGGGACTTCAATCTTAGATAATATTATTATGTGCTGTATAGAGTCCTGTATCTACGAAAAGATTGATGAATATAGAATATGGTGCATACATTCTTGGGATGAACCAATAGACCCTAAGTATTTGTGTAATATCATGGGGTTTCGAGATGATGTGAGGATTGAATTCAATTTCTTATGAGGAGAAGATTCCTCTTACATGTACTTATGAGAACTTAGGTGTTGGTATCATGTTAAACCAGAGGAGTCTCCACTGTTTTCCTAGGGTTGAGGAAGGTTTATGCATGTAATAATAGTTCATGTTAATATACAAAGGAATATAGGTCCACCTGGATAGTTGGAATGTGGGTAAAATAAGTTATAACACTGATGTTTGAGTTGGTGAATATGGAATGGATTAGACAAGATGGGGATGACCAATAACACCTTGAGGTTCTGGGGTCCAGCATGTTTTTTTCATATGTGAAAATGTTTGGAGATCATTTATTTCATGGAGGATATTCTTATGGTTGGTAAGTATAAGCCTCTATGAATTTATATCAAGGAATAAAATAGGATTCCACACCCTTCTTTCAGGTCTATGATCGAATCAAGAAAACTCACATATTCATGTGCTGAAGATGGATTTTGAGTAAAATATATTTGGGAAGGGTTCTAGAACACTAGGGAAATTATGATCCTAAATGTGAACCTTAGACCTTAAACAATGTTTTTCAAATCAAAATTTTTGGTCCATAAAACGGATTGAGAATGGAGTGTAGCATCCCTACACTGAGAAATTTTACAAGACACAATTCAATAACATTAAGGGATTCAAATCCATTGGAATATATTGTTCAATGGGACTGTAAACAACTATTCAATGATCGCTGGTCAGGAGGATGTTGTCGAAAATGAATTCATGGAATTCCCAATACACGATGAGGTTTTGGATTTATCCATTGTTACACCAGGGCTCACAATGATCGAAAATTCAATTTTATATAATTACACATTTGGCTAATGAAAATAGTCTCACATGAAGGAGCCATGGACATATATGCATAGTAAAAAATGGATCACATTGATCAGGATATATTATTCTACATGCAATGGAATATTTACAGTGATCTGATACAAAAAAATAATGAACTATGACACGTGGTCAATGTAATTTTTAAGAAGGGGTTTAGCACCCCTAATGATTGTTTCACAACATAGAGTAAATATTATCGAGGAATATGGATGTGGAAAATTATTACACTTTATTTTTCCAAGACCAGGGGGTCTAGAGATTAGTTCTGAGAATGTAATATATGTTGGAACCATGGTCTTCTATGCATGTTTTGGAGTATGGTTTGTTTTTGTTGTCAATCAGCAGTATAAGTTCTGAATGTGTACCAGCAAAGAGATCATACAGTTCAAGCAGACAACAGTATTGAAGGTGGCGCCGTTTCCCAGTGTTTGCCAAATTTTTGAGCCTAAAAATAGAAATATGGAGAAAAGTGTTTTTGGAAAACAGACATGCGCTCCGTGTACTTGAAGGAGAGGAAACTTGTGCGCCATATGTTTTTCAAGATCAGAACATGGGAAAATGTTAAAGGGATAAGGTCCGCGCACGTTTTGGTCTGGTCTCGCAAGTGACTTGCGCGCCGTGAAGAGACTTGCGTGCTGATTCCTAGGAGGATTGGAAACTTGTGCATCTATTTTTTTCCAAGATTATAACATCAAAATATAGAAAATTAAAGATGGTCATGCAAGTATTTGCGTGGTCGTGCAAGTGATTAGCGCGATAGAGGCTAGGGAGGATGAGCTGCTCATCGGAACCTGCATGCCAACGGAAGACTTGTGTTCCACCGTACAGGGGACCAGTTTGACTATAAATAGAGGCCCCCACCTAATTTGTATTGTATTTCAAGACATAGAGATTTTCCGAGCTCTCATCACACAAGTGGTTGAGTCGCGCAAGTGGTTGTTGGGTCTCTCAAGTAGCGGTTGCGCGCCGATTGTTGGTTGCACGACCAATAGAGTTGGGGAGTTAAAGGCGCAACATCGCGCAAGTTTGGAGTTGAAGGAGGCAGTGTCGTACATGTTTTTTTTGTGTCACCTACGCGCCGAATATGTACTACGCATGTGACTTGCACTCCATGATTAAAACTTGCGCACCGGTCTTGGATAAGCGTGCCGGGGTTGTTAAATTTCATCTGTCCTTCTGATGTTTCACGAAAGCTGGAAGATCACCCGGTAACCTCAACCCAAAGTGAGATTAGTCTTCTGGTAAGAGTTGGACATCAATAGAGCATCTACATACGACAGAGTATGCATTCTTATGCAATTATGAAGAGACCATCACATCTATAAACTGAGGGGGACTTCACCTATGGGCAGTGAGCCAGGGGGAGTCAATGGGAGTGACCTGAGGGAAGCAGTGAGCTATTCCTGAACCTTTGTAAAGGTAGTGAGCCTGGGACAGAGTGACTGTGCCTGAACCTTTGTAATCCAAATCTAGTAAAGATTAGTGGAATTAGGTATGACCGACAACTTGTCGGCGTATTCTCTTTGGACGTAGACCTTAGTGGTGAACCATGTAAAACGTGTTGTGTCTTCTCTGTGCATGTGAATTTTTGCTTTCTGATCATATTCATCTTATAGGTTCAACAAGTTCCTACCAACGTGGGAACAAGATCCATAACATTAAAATAAAAAGTTATCACCCAGATTCACCCCTCCCCTCTCAGGGTGTCTTGGGGTCCTTCAATATTGATATAGAGTAGGAACTCTTAGGTTTTTCTTATTTTATTTATAAGATAATTTTTTCTATAACTCTAGATACTAATAGTTTAGTGAGAATTTAATGGACATTATAACAAGCCAACATTTTTGATTTTTGAACATGATATTTTATTTTACTCTTTCACTAAACTTTTATGGACTTGTGATTAGTAAAATCAAAGGCTAGTGTTTAATCTTGTATATATTTGATCAAAATGTAGGAAGTTTATGATTTTAACTCACTTATACCAAACATTAGAAAAATTTTACTAAATATCCTAAATAGGATACCTAGGCCCAAGGGTACCCAAGTACCTTATGAGTGGGATATGATGATTTTGTAAATCCTGGCTTGGGGATCTCGAGCCACAACTGATGACAGAAGACATTCATTCCTTAAATGTCTTAGAAAACCCTCAGGAGGCGACTTCTGCCATACTGAATTCAAGATTACAAGTATCTGAAATCACCTCTTATGGAAAAATGATGTGTGTAGTCAATTCTTATGATCCATTTATGAATCGATATAATAATAAAATAGAGGGAACTATTTTTATTCCCAGGGGATAATAAGGGTTTAGGGAAACATGAGGCAGTTAATACACGATGTTTTTTATGGATTGCGTCACTTGAAATATTATAGAGGAAACCTGTACCATATTTGATTGGGGTATTGTTCTTGTAGACCTCTGATAATCAATAATGATGGTTGTTATTATACAGGAGTTATCATCACTTAGTAGGGATGTATTTTTTATATAAATTTAATATCTTCTGACAAGGATATTTTCCTTGTTGTTTTTTATCATGTGGTAAAGATGTATTTGTTTCAATTAATTTAGTATTATCATCATACGGTATTGATATATTTCATGTTGTTTAACATCATGTGGTAAGGATGTATAAAATGTAAATCAATATCATTTTGTAAGGATATGGGAACCAACATGAAAAATTATTCAAGATCGATGTGGGAGAATGATAACCATAAAGAGATCGGACTCTAGTGTAGAAAAAATGAGCATGTGTGACTCAGTCCTAATGTAGTTCATCATGCTTTTCCATGTATAAATTTTTTTATAAGGAGCCCGTATTGGAGATTTGGGATTAACGATGTAACATGTTATTGTAAAAATAATGTCTCACGAAGCACTTGAGGGGTTGTGTAGTTAAATATCATGTAGTATGGATGTGGGTTCACCAATATGAAAAGAGAATATTGTGGTTAACCCATTGAATGGAATTTGGAGCATCATTATGAATCCCAGGATAATAGGATTCATGAATGATATATTTCATAATCATGATCTCCCTACATAGGTTTGACCTGTTTGAAAATGTGGTGAATTTTCTATGTTTATTTTTTATGGATGGAACGATTGTTTGAGATCGAAGTATTACTACATATCCTGTGAGGATACGAATCAAGTCACACATAGTTCATGAATGGGGAACCCTCTATGAAAGTGTATCCCATATATAGTGGGTGGAATTGTTCATATTGATCATTGTCATTGGGACCATGATATTAGATTTATACATAACTATGTATCTTGTGAGGACATTAATCAATCCATATATAGTTCATTAATGGATATGTGGTGGAAAACCATAACATAGAATGATTTCGTTATTTGGAGAGGCCCATAGGAATGTTTATTCTTTTATCATGAAAATGATATAAACCATGAAGATTAATGTCATGTGAAGAAGACTAATGGTGTTCTTTCAATGGTGTTTAGTCTAGGACCATAACAAACCTTCCATGATATATATGTCTTTTTGGTTTTGGTAATCCAATAAAAAATATACTAGGATCATATTAGTTAATTTAGGTGTGAAAAATAAGGAATGTAAAGAGTTCTTATCAATATACAGAGGTCCTTAACGAGAGGAAATGGGGACATTGTACGATGAGGTGGCTGGACCAAGATATAGTATCGAAAAATCCCTATGCATCTCATTAACAATGACAATCATGCAATATATATTTGTTGATCCCCATGTAGTTTAATTTCTTGAAGAAATAACAACAAATGGGTTGTTTAAAGCCATGTGTTATGGATGTGAGTCACCTATCAAGAATGAATATGGTAATTTGGAATCCATGAATTTTTTTTGTGTAGTAAGTATTTCTATTAGGTAGATTAATATACTATGGTAGAGAAGATAGTCACATGACATGGTTGAAGAAGAATATCGAAGCTAGGCCCATGATTAAGGGTTATGAAATTTGTCTATATCCTGTAATTGTAGGAATCAAGCCTTACATAGTTCATGGTTTATCATATGTGATGAATTTTCAGGGAGTCATTATTTCCTATATAGTTTAATGTCATTTTTTGAGGAAATATTATGTTCATTTTAATATCATATGTTATGGAATAGATCCAAATAGTTTTACATCATGTGGTTAGTATGTTATATCCATGTTTTATTTAATGAAATTAAGATGTATAATATTGTGTAGTTCAACATCTTACTTCCAAGATGAAAGAGGCCATGTATTCTAACATCCTTCAAATATGATTATCACCATACAGTTTTAGATCATGTAGTCATGACACAACTAGGCATTTAAAAGAAAAATTAATAGGATGTTTTCTATATTATTTATTGTCATGTGTTCTATACATAAGTCTCATGATGGAATATATGAAAAAAAATTCTGAAGAACACTCATATTTTTGTGTGGTGTGAAATGTTCACCATTCATTATGTCCAATGATTATGCTCTATTATGAGAGACCATAATTATGAACCAAGGCCCGTTACAGTTGGATTCCAACAATTGAGGATCCATTTCTGGTATTATTTGGGTTATGAGAGTCAAAATGTATTCTCTTCAGGGGAATTAATAGTGATGTACCATTTTGTTAAAAGATCTTGTGATCTGATACAGATGGAATTTGTTGTTCTGAAATCTAGGAAACATGATCTCTTTGATCCATTATATATTATCCAACAACTTTTTTAAATATCAATCCATATGATAGTTGTCTAAAAATGGATATATCAAGTGAAGATGGATGGAATTTTTTTGGAGACAATAAATTGGTCCCATATACTAATGAATATAACATTTCTTGTGTATCAGTACACATGGTGGTATGGTATCCCTATAAATAATGGAGAATCCTGTCTGGATATGACTTCTTGTATTCTTCCCCAAATTTCTGGAGTATATTTGGTGTTGTATTATTAATTTATCTAAATTTATATTTGTTTCTACATGATAGTAATATGAATTATTAGACTCTATGTTGTTCTTATGTTATAATTTTTCCATCATTATAGTATAGAAGTCGAAATTGTTGTTATTCAATATTCAATGAGGGACTACGGACCAGTTGATGATATGGTACTTCATAATGTTGATGATATTCATCATTCCAACTTCCTTGAGGCTTATTTCATGGGCACATTTTGATAAGAAGTTGGTAGTATTAAGGATGCAAATGAACTACATAACTGTAAATGGGGGATATGTCCCCATGACATAAATTCTCATATGAAAATGGTACAAGAATATGTTGTTGTATGAATCAATTTTAGAGGACGATGGATGATGTTTTCATGGACATATCACTTCTATAATAGCCTTGGGAATTCCCCATTGTTTTATATCACGATTTTTCAATAATAACCTCACCAGTTGATTTTGTAGGAATTTTTACCCTACATTATTGAGCACCATATGAACTCACATAGAATTCATCATGGATGGTGATAAAAACTCTTTATGCTATGAATATGATGATAATTACATAAATACTATACTTGTAGAGTTAAATCATGTCATTTGTGTTATTATTCAGAGTAATGTTCCCCACTTGGCATGTAATCTATTTTCATTGTGCTTAGTTTGTCAAGAGAGTCAAATTTTAGAGAGTACTAGTAATGGGATCCATCCATCTAGGCCTGGATACATGTTAAACATTCTCTAGGGTGTTTTATATATGACTTATTTCTTCCATTTCGTAGAAAATATCTCACCAACCATTCCTTGTTGTGAGACATAGATTATTACTTCCTCCTACTTAGGTTCATCCAAGACTATGGATATATTATCCAATGCATAGGCTTGATCATTCTATCATCGGGGAAAATGATTCAATGTGATCATTAATGGTAAATATATTATAAATCCCCTGGAATATTTAGAGAGATGATCCAGTTGATTTTCTTGATGGAATATTCATCATTGATATACTTTATCACTAGCTGTGAATCTCCATTGATGTTCAAGTATACTATTTTTAGTTGTAGGGAGAATTTAAATCTAGTTATGAGAGCTTGGATTACTACCTCATTTTTTTCGAAGCCTTCATATAGTGAGAAGTATTATGTAAAGAATTATTTTTTTTGCAGAGACAAATACATTTCATAGGCTATCCTGGTTGAATTTTTGGTTTCCAACATTTTTCATGATATGACTATAGGAGGAACGATGGATGTATATGTCCCATGTTCGGAGAGTTTCTTGGGAATAGAAAAAAAATTCAAGTGGAATATTTTTTTCTTATGGTTTCCTCTATAAAGAATGGGGTTCTTCATGGAAATCATCAAGGTATTTTCCATTCACTTACTCTTATGATAAAAATAGAATGATGTATTACTATAAATAGACCGCCCATTGGGTTTAGAAACCAGTCATCATTGAAGGAACAACAATGTACATGAGCCGACCAACATTAGATATAACTTCTACTTTATGGTGCATCCTGTAATTTCTCATCTTTTACACTACTCAGATGATTGTATGTCACTTATTCCTAAAATTTGACTATGGTGTCTCAGTAAATATAATTTTATAGATGAGGATGCAGAGACTATTCTCATTGCCCTATTTATTAATTTGTGTGAGGAGGGAATAGAATGATCATTCCATGCCATCCACATAAAATACGAGTTCCCTCCCTTCCTCACATGGAATCATTAGAATTCAGTTTAGCAATTAATATATGAGATTCTGTAATGCTTTTGGTCAGTCATCATCCCATTATTAAAATTTTCTTCTCTTCATTATCCTGGTTAAGTAGAGAGCATTCAAGGAATGGTTTACACTGAAAAGAATAATGTAAGTGAGGTGAAAATGGATTCCCCTTAATTCATTCATATTGCAAGGGGGTGTGAAATTTTTATAATAGAACTACACTTATATGGATCAACCTCGATGCCATGTTAGAATACTACAAATCCAAGTAACTTCTATAATGTTACCCAGAAAGATAATTTTTTATTCATCTTTAGACAATGCTATCAAACCTTGGGGTGGACCATTTGATGATCTCTTATGTGACCCCAACATCATTGAAATTTGAATATCATGTCTTCAAAATAACATTGTACTATTCATCCTAAAACCAAAATAATTTTGTTATGCATGAAATTTTGATATGTAGCTCTATTTTTCATTAATCCAAAGGGCATGACATGACAGGAAAGGATCCCCTATGGTTCTCTGAAGACAAAGTATTCCTTTTCATTATGGGACATTTCTATCTAACTATACAAAAAATAAAATTCCATGACATAAAGGACTTCCAAGGTAGCCATTGCATCACTGAAGAGATCATTGATTAGACATGGGAAACAATGATTTTTGAAATTTTGATTATGGTATCGGTAATAAATCGATACCCTAATCATATGATTCTTCCTCTTTATTGGGATGATTTTGGTGATCCATCTTGGGTATTAAACATCTCATAAAATGTTGTCTTCGATTTATTATTCAGCTTCCATATCTATATGGGTAGAATTAAAAGGTTGTTTCATCTTAGTTACATGAATGAAACCTCGATGAACATTAGGAATGAAGAGATTGTTCATAGCCCCATATGGATTTAGTACATCAATCATAGTATATTTACAAGAGAACACATATAGGTTTTTATTTAGAAAAGAAATGGATATCTCTTTATCTTTGAGAGGAATGTAAATACTAATCTATTTGAGTCGTAGAACTTCTTTTTTTCTCATATTTATCATATTGATATCATTGATGAATGTAGAGAAACCACCTTACAATGCTGGAACAGAGTTCCTGAGTTCATCCTCATCTTCATCCACCTTAATGACTATTGTGGAATTTATAGCAGATGTTAGAAATCTAGGGGGTTCTCTATCACTATTTGGGTAAGAGATTCCTAGGAAGAGACATTTTCATCCCCTATAGCATGAGTGATTTTAGAGAAATTACAAATATGATTGTATCTCATCTTGTCACTGAGGATAGGAGGATATTGGTAATCCATGATAATGTATGTTTCCTCTACTAGATTTATGGGGATCACATAGTCACTGTTAATCCTACTCCGTGTAAATTTTGGATTGGTCCCCAAACAATTGGAGGATGCTACATGTATATCACCATCAAACAATTTTTTTTCACTAAACTTTATAGAAACCAGCCACATTATATGTGGATTCATTAATTATAATGGTGATTATAACAATGTATTATATATGACATAAAATTGAATTGCTATTCCAAAAAACTAATTCAATATTGATTGCAAAAGACCTTTGATATATACATAGTTCCATTCAATTAGAAAATTGTATATGGTTCCATTCTGGATAACTGTAATCTGAGGTTTAGATGTGATGTACCAAAATTGATCTTTGAGATTCTTCTTCTCGAGAGCTCTTTGATCTTTGTTATGATACCCCCAGAATGGAAAATTTCATGCGAGACAAATATAATTTTTTCTATCCAAAACATTAGAGGTTTCGAACTAGGATGAGGTTGATCCTAGAACCATCATCAACCAGAGCCCACTAGATATCAAAAATATTGTTCATGGAGACGGTAAGCCGTACGTACGCATGAACACTACTTTCATTTCTATTTCTTATCTTATGTAATGGAAACATAATGATATAAAGGTATATTATAATTCCAGTAATATATCCTATATAATATCATTAATCACATCCTTTATATGTCCCACATGTGGCATTAACTAATCAAATCACTTTGAGGGGGCGGTAGTCCGCACTTCCTAAAATGAAGATATCGCGTATACCCAAAATGGAATCCATAAAGAGATGCCCTAAATGAAAAATACAGATGCTTATGGAAAACATAAACATATTATATATCATATATAAATATATTGAAATCTTAATGGCCACCTTTGAAGGTGTTATATGAGTGTTGAACAATCATCGGTTTGTGAGGCAGAAATTCGCCATCCACAGAAACAGTATGTTATTTAAACATTATATGTAGGTGTGTGTATGTGTTGCTAAAATTCTTGTAATAAAAACATCCTAGTATATTTAATTTACTGGATTTCTTACAAAAGAAATTAATAAAAATAGTTTTGGGGGTTGGAGAATCAATGTAAAACAAAAGAACACAAGTGAAGACATTAAATTAAAAACGGGTAACTCTTTTTGATTTGAGATCAAAGGCTTCCTTGGGAAGACTTCTGCCCTAATTTAGGCTTCTAAGAGTTAGATAAGGATGCTGAGAAACAAAATGGACAGGGGTTGTCTTAGCCAAAGGATTTGTAAGAGTGGGGAAGGTGGTAGAGGTGGGGGCCTTTTATAAGAGGAGAAGAGGGGCACTCTTGGAAAGTAATGAAATGTTACTTTATTTTAAAATAAGTTTCGGTTTTAAAAGGTCCCACATTGATATAATTTGAGGATAAGGTGATAAGAGTTATAAATCCACCCATAAAATAGGTTTTTGACATGTGTAGGTCTTATATTTTACATTATCTTTTAATTTTATTTAAATCGTTAAATAATGATGTAATCGTTGCATCATCATGGTGTCATAAATAATTTAATTCATTTAATGTCTAAAAATTATAAAAAAAATATCATGATGTAGAAAATTATTTTAGATTTCTAATGAATATTTATAGTAAAAAATATGACCTGTATAACCCCATTTAAAAATTGTTTTAGTAAAACAACACATGTTTGTGACATTTTTACTTTAACATTAAATAAAAAGATATTAATGTAATTTTCCCTCCAAAGTGTCTCCATGGGGTCCCCAAGTTGACAAATGGATTTTCTTGGTCGGCCATGACACATCCAATATGGGTAGGACATGTATAAAGTTCATTTCATATTATTAAAGCATTATTCTTAACTAAAATTACACTAATTACATCTAATCACGATTAAAACATAAAAGTTACTATTCACCAAAAAATTATTTTAATCCCATTGAACCAAATTTTACTTCTTAATGAAAACCATGTATGTTGGATTTTTGAAATTCAAAACACCGAGGTGGTAAAATTTCATTTAAACAAAAAATCATTTTTTTAAGTACCACTTAGCGGTTTCACTATTCATCAAAAATTGATGTTTTTTCAGAAAAATACCAAAACTTCACCCAAAGCTATATTAGATATTCTTAATTAAAAAATGATGTCTATTTTACAAAATTCAAAACATATAAGTAACATTAATTAACTTAATAATTAATTCCCGTTGTCAGAGCAAATAGCGTGTTTTTATGAAACAATAAGTATCAAAAAGATTGACACTAGTTTAAGTCCAATTTCAAAGTGAAATTAATTCCAACGACCACTATTGGATTAAATGGTAAAAATATATTATAATTGAACTTTAAAACCAATTAAAATTATAATATAATCATATAAATAAATTATATTAAAAAGAGGATCTGAATTAAAATACAACATTTTTCACTATTCATTAAAAAATGAACTTTATCGGAAAAATACCAAAAATTTACCCAAAGTAAATTTCAATGTCCCAATCATAAATAATAAACTTATTTTGACAAATAGAGCTTATAAAAGTGTCAAATGTTTGATTTAAAAATGGTTTTCCATCAAATGGAAGTAAAACAATCTTTTAAAAATATTAGTGTATTCCATGCTTAAGATTGGATTTATTCTCATTTTAAGCCTCTAAAACACTATCTAATTCATTAATAGACATAGATACAAATATATATTATTCATTACACACTTGGGATGTTACATCCTTCCCCCCTTTTGAAAATTGCATCCCTGCAATTTATTTATTTATCGAATTAGTGGGGGTATTTAGCCCTCATTGCATTTTCAGATTCCCACGTTGCCTCTTCAATCATGTGGTTTTTCCACAAAACCATTAAATAATGAATAACATTATTTCATAACACATTCTCCATGTGGTCATGAATCTGGACCGGTTGTTCCTCATAAGATAGGTTCTCTTCTATCTGTACTACCTTTGCACTCAAAACATAAGATGGATCTTGGCATATACTTTCTCAACATCGAAACATGAAAAACATTGTGTACCTGAGATAAACTCAGAGGTAAAGCCAATTGGTAAGCAACTGATCCAACTCTCTCTAGAATTTCATATGGTCCAATGAACCTTGGACTCGGCTTTCCTTTCTTACCAAATGGTATCACACTTTTCCATGGTGAGGCTTTGAGAAAAACATGATCACCTACCTAAAAAAGAGAGATCCTTCCTCCTGTTGTCCGCATAACTCTTCTGCCTACCCTGAGCTATTCTCATTTGTTTTTATATTAGCTGAACTTTTTCTGCCAACTCTTCTACCAATTCTAGTCCCATCGGCTTCCTTTCACCAACTTCATCTCAGAAAGCTGGAGTTCTACACCACTTCCTATATAATGCCTCAAATGGTGCCATCTATATACTGGAATGAAAACTGTTATTATAAGAAAAATCAACCAAAGAAACATGTTGGTCCCAACTTCCCTGATAATCCATCGAACAAGCACGTAGCATATCATCCAAATTCTGAATTGTTCGTTCTGACTACCCATCTGATTGAGGATGAAAAGCTGTACTAAAATTTAATTCAGTACCAAACGACTTCTGATGGCCTTTGCAAAAGTTAGAAGTGAACTTGGGATCACGGTCAGACACAATGGAGAGAGGAACTCCATGTAACCTGACTATCTCTTTAAGATACAAACGAGAATTCTGATCTAGGGAAAAATTATCTCGTATAGCATGGAAATGAAAAGATTTAGTCAATCGATCAACAATAACCCAGATTTCATTATTACCTTGAGGTGTCTTCGGCAATACCACAATGAAGTCCATGGATAAATTTTCCCATTTCCACTCTGGAACTGGTAAAGTCTGAAGCATCCCTTTCGGTAACTGCCGCTCTGCTTTAACCTGCTGACAAGTCAAACACTTCACAGTAAAATCGGCAATATCATTTTTCATTCCATCCCACCAGTAATACTCTCGAAGATCTCTATACATCTTAGTACTACCTGGATGAACTGAAAATGGAGATCTATGTGCTTCACATAACAACTCTCTTTTCAACTGTGAATGACAAGGCACACACAATATTTTCTCAAATCTCAAAACACAATCATTATCAATTTTGAATTCAGGCAACTTACCCTTCTGAACTAGATCTACCTTTTTCTGCAACTCACTGTCTTGCTTCTGTGCTTGCTTGATTTTGTCTGATAGAGAAGATTTCACTGATACCTGAAAAAAAACAGAATTACATCCTGCACCAACAACTTCTATGCCAAAGTTCAACAAATCCTTAACCAAAGGATCACGTTCCAAACGCAACATTGTTAATGAAGCATTACTATTTCGACTCAAAGCATAAGCCACTTTATTTGCTTTTCCCAAATGGTAATAAATTGTACAATCATAATCCTTGATTAATTCCTGCCATCTCCTCTGTCTCATGTTCAATTATTTCTAAGTGAATATATAATTTAAACTTTTTTGATCATTATATATCTCACACTTTTCTCCATACAAATGATGCCTCAAAATTTTTAAAGAGAAAACAACAACAGTTATTTCCAAATCATGTGTAGGATAATTTACCTCATGAGTTTTCAACTAATGTGAAGCATAAGCAATTACCTGATCATTCTGCATTAGGACACAACCAAGTCCTTTCAATGAAGTTTAAATGTAGATAAAAAACTCACCATTCCTGGAAGGTAGTGCCAAAACTGGAGCATTCACCAATCTTATTTTCAGTTTCTGAAAACAATCATCACATTCTTTTTTCCAGATAAACATAACACCCTTCTGAGTTAGCTTAGTCATTGGACTGGATAACCCTAAAAAATTTCTAACAAACCTTTGGTAATAGCCTTCCAAACCAAGGAAATTACGAATCTCAGTTACATTTGTGGGTCTTGTCTATTCTTCAACAACCTTTGTTTTTCCAGGATCAACAGTTATCCCATCTTTAGAAACAATGTAACCAAGGAAAGAAATTTGTTTCAACCAAAACTCACACTTTTTGAATTTCCCATACAATTTCATTTCTTTTAAGGTTTTTAAAATAACCCTTAAATGTCTTTCATGATCCTCTTTACTTTTATAAAACACCAAAATATCATCAATAAAAACAACCAACATTTTTCACCTGAGTCGACTGAGCCATCACTGCAACCAACTATTTAGTTCTGATTCTGACCATCTTAGGATACTGATTTGAAAGGTCATTTCCCTTTGTATGCCTTCCCAGAAAATCTGTTCTGTTTCCTCTATGAAAAACCATTCTTAAAAAAGAAATATCTTATCCAAAGCAACATGGTAATCTGTAAATGCTATATCATTTCAATTTGAACATATATTAACTTATAATTTAACAATTTTCTAACTCCTAAATATGTCTAAACCCACCACTGATACCAACTATAAGGCACCAGCCTTAAACCTTAATTAATCTTGAGTTATTACAAGATTACACATTGAGGATCTTTTCAGGTTTAGAGTTTTATAGAATTAGATTATAAAACTTGCAGTACATTCCACATTTAAACAAAGTGGTTACATAAAAGATAGTATTCATTTTTTCCATCAATGGAAACATATTTAAAATAAGAAATGGATTTTTTCTTAACACTTCCTTGAGATTATCATCACATCATGTACCTTTCCCTTGACCTGTGAGAATCATCTAAAAAACATGGGATGAGCATAAAAACCTCAGTAAAGGTTATAAAAATATAGAAAGGAAACATGAGTTCATGTATACATAAGAATCAATGAAATCATACTTTAATCATAAAACATAAGTACTTAAATATACCTCATCTAATCGTGAATAAATCATATAAATCATAATACATAAAGGTAACTTGAGGCATTCATAACATTCTTACATAGAGCGTACCCCTCTTGGTTACATTTGGAATACCCATCACAGTATATTCCCTAAATCTTTTCGGAGAAACCATAATGTTTAACTCCTTCGCGTTACCCAATGCACTGGAGAGCTATATCAGGCTCACCTGCCCTTAGTTTATCACGAAACTAATCTTCTTCATAATAATTCCCAAGAATAATAACATAATCGTATCACATAAAACATGCATAAAGGAAACATAACATTTACACTTTTCAACCACAAGATATCAATACAAAAAATTGATATAAAAACATTATGAAAACCATTTTCAATACAAAAATAAATGAAAAGTAAAACATGGTATTTATTTTTCTTTTAAAAAACATGTATGGCTTGTAGAGGAAGCCGAAACTCAAAAAATGGTCACGGCGGTGGAGAAGTCGTTGTCGCCGCATACATACGTCAAAAAAATTCCATTTTGTCATTTAGTAAAACTCTTCGTATAAAAAACTATTCCTTTTGGATAAACATAAAAGTCAAATGGGTTTATACACCATATAAAAGAAGGTTGTGTATAAAACAAAATATGCCTCAATGAAAGGAGATTGAAACGAAGTCCCATACCTTGTGTCCGACTTGACTCGATCGTTCTTTAACCTCCTGAATAATAAACTTGGGTTAATTTCTACTTGTTTAAGAACCTTTTTCAAGTTCATTATTCCTTTTATATAACTTATTAACATGTGATGAACACTATGTAATTATTTAAGTTAATAACGGTCGTGTTAGCGATCATTGGTACTTGAGTCAAAAATATGCTCTTTATAATTACACATTGTTCATGTATCCATTATATCCAGAGTTATACTCATGATTTATATATAATATATATCATATATATCCAGTATATACATTAATTTATAATATTACATAATCATTTAGAGGTAAGAAATGAAATGCACTGTTCATGGAGATGGTAAGCCGTACGTACGCATGAACGCTACTTTCATTTCTATTTCGTAATTTATGGAATGAAATCATAATGATATAAAGGTATATTATAATTCCAGTATTATATAATATATAATATAATTAATCACATCCTTTATATGTCCCACCTATGTCATTAACGAATCAAATCACTTTGAGGGGGCGGTAGTCCGCACTTCCTAAAAAGAAGATATCGCGTATACCCATAATGGAAGCCATAAAGGTATGCCATAAATGAAAAATACAGAATCATATGGAACAGATAAACATATAATATATAATATATAAATATAGTGACATCTTAATGGCCACCTTTTAAGGTGTTATATGAGTGTTGAACAATCATCGTTTCGTGAGGCAGAAATTCGCCATCCACAGAAACAGTATGTTCTTTAACCATTAGATGTAGGTGTGTGTAAGTGTTTCTCAAACGATTCTTAAAAAAACATCCTACTATATTTAAGATACTGGAGTTGTTACAAAATAAATTAATAAAAAGATGTTAGGGGGTTAGAGAAGCAAAATAAAACAAAAGAACTCAAGTGAAGACATTACCTTAAAAACGGGTTACTATTTTTGATTTGAGCTCAAAGGCTTCCTTGGGAAGATATCTGCTCAACGTTAGGCTTATAAGAGTTATATAGGGATGTGGAGAGACAAAATTTTCAGGGGATGGCTGGGCCAATGGCTTTGGAAGTGTGGGTAAGGTGGTAGAGGTGGGGGCCTTTTATAAGATGAAAGGAGGGGCACTCTTGGAAAGTAAAGAAATGTTACTTTATTTTAAAATGAGTTTCGGATTTAAAAGGTCCCACATTGATATAATTCTAGGATAAGGTGATTAGAGTTCGAAATCCACCCATACTATAGGTTTTTGACATGTGTAGTTCTTAGATTTTACATTATCATTTCATTTTATTTAAATCGTTAAATAATGATGTAATCGTTGCAACATCATGGTGTCATAAATAATTTAATTTATTTAATGTATAAAAATAATAGAAAAAATATCATGATTTAGGAAATTATTTTAGCTTTCTAATGATTATTTATATTCAAAAATATGACTTGTATAACCCCATTTAAAAATTGTTTTATTAAAACAACTCATGTTTGTTACATTTTTACTTTAACATTAAATAAATATATTAATGTAATTTTACTTCCAATGTGACTCCATGGGGTCCCCAAGTTGACCCACGGATTGTCTTGGTCGGACATGACACATCCAATAAGGTTAGGACATGTGTCAAGTTCATTTCATATTATTAAAACATTATTCTTACCTTAAATTACACTTATTACCTCTAATCGCGATTAAAATTTAAAAGTTACTATTCGCCGAAAAATTATTTTAATCCCATTTAACCAAATTTTACTTCTAAATGAAAACCATGTATGTAGGATTTTTGAAATTCAAAACATAGAGGTGGTAAAATTTCATTCAAATGAAAAATCTGTTTTTTAAGTACCACTTAGTGGTTTCACTATTCATCAAAAATTGAAGTTTTCCTGAAAAATAACAAAAAATCACCCTAAGATATATTTTATATTCCAAATTAAAAAATGATGCCTATTTTAAAAAATTCAAAACATATATGTTACATTAATTAACTTAATAATTAATTACCGCTGTCAGAGCAAATAGCGTGTTTTTATGAAACAATAAGTATCAAAAGATTGACACTAGTTTAAGTCCAATTTAAATGTGAAATTAATTAAAACGACCACTATTGGATTAAATGGTAAAAATATATTCTAATTGAACATTAAAAGAAATTAAAAAAATAATCTAATCATATAAATAAATTAGATTAAAAATAGGTTTTTAATAAAATTACAACATTTTCACTATTCATTAAAAAATGAACTTTATCGGAAAAATACCAAAAATTTACCCAAAGAAAATTTCAATGTCCCAATCATAAGGAATAAGTTTATTTTGACAAATAGAGCTTATAAAATTGTCAAAAGTTTGATTTAAAAATGGGTTTCCATCAAAAGGCAGTAAAACAATCTTTTAAAAATATTAGTGTATTCCATGCTTAAGATTGGATTTATTCTCATTTTAATCCTCTAGAACACTATCTAATTCATTAATAGACATAGATAAAAATATATATTATTCATTACTTACTTGGGATGTAACATACTTCCCCCCTTTTGAAAATAGCGTCCCTGCAATTTATTTACTTATCAAATAAGTGAGGTTATTTAGCCCTCATTGCATTTTCAGATTCCCACGTTGCCTCTTCAATCATGTGGTTTTTCCACAAAACCTTTACCTAATGAATAACCTAATTTCGTAAAACTTGCTCCCTGTGGTCAAGAATCTGGACCGGTTTTTCATCATAAGATAGGTTCTCTTCCAGCTGAACTACCTCTGGACTCAAAACATGGGATGGATCTGGGATATAATTTCTTAACATCGAAACATGAAAAACATTGTGTACCTAAGATAAACTCAGAGGTAAAGCCACATAGTAAGAAAATGATCCAAATCTCTCCAAAATTTCATATGGTCCAATGAACCTTGGACTCAGCTTTCCTTTCTTACCAAATCGCATCACACTTTTCCATGGTGAGAATTTGAGAAAAACATGATCACCTACCTCAAAAGAGAGATCCTTCCCCCTGTTGTCCGCATAACTTTTCTGCATGTTCTGAGCTGTTCTCAAGTGTTTCTGTATCAGCTGAACTTTTTCTGCCAACTCCTCTACCAATTCTGGTCCCGTCATCTTCCATTCACCCCCTTCATCCTAGAAAGCTGGAGTTCAACACCGCATCCCATATAATGCCTCAAATGGTTCCATCGGTATACTGGAATGAAAACTTTTATTATAAGAAAACTCAACCAAAGAAAGATGTTGGTCCCAACTTCCCTGATAATCCATCGAACAAGCATGTAGCATATCCTCCAAAGTCTAAATTGTTCGTTTTGACTGCCCATCTGATTGAGGATGAAAAGCTGTACTAAAATTTAATTCAGTACCCAATGACTTCTGAAGGCCTTTCCAAAAGTTAGAAGTGAACCTGGGATCACGGTCAGAAACAATGGAGAGAGAACTCCATGTAACCTGACTATCTCTTTAAGATACAAACAGGAAAGTTGATCTATGGAAAAACTATCTCGTATAGAAAGGAAATGAGAAGATTTAGTCAATCGATCAACAATACCAGATTGCATTATTACCTCGAGGTGTCTTCGGCAATCCCACAACGAAGTCCATGGATATATTTTCCCATTTCCACTCTGGCACTGGTAAAGGATAAAGCATCCCTTTTGGTAACTGCCGCTCTGCTTTAACCTGATGACTAGTGAAACACTTCATAGTAAAATCGGCAATATCCCATTTCATTCCATCCCACCAGTAATACTTCTGATGGTCTCTATACATATTAGTACTGCCTGGATGAACTGAAAATGGAGAACTATGAGCTTCACATAACAACTCTCTCTTCAACTGTGAATCAAAAGGCACACACAATATCTTCCAAAATCAAAAAACACAATCATTATCAATGTTGAATTCAGGCAACGTACCCTTCTAAACCAACTCTACCTTTTTCTGCAACTCATTGTCTTGCTTCTGTGCTTTCTTGATTCTGTATGATAGAGAAGATTTCACTGATACCTAAAACAAAATTCAAGGACATCCTGCACCAAAAACTTCTATTCCAAAGTTCATCAAATCCTTAACCAAAGGATCACGTTCCAAATGCAACATTTTTAATGAAGCATTAATTTTTCAACTCAAAGCATCATCCACTTTATTTGCTTTTCTCGGATGGTAATTAATTGTTCAATCATAATCCTTGATTAATTTCAGCCATCTCCTCTGTCTCATGTTCAATTATTTCTGAGTGAATATATACTTTAAACTTTTGTGATCAGTATATATCTCAAACTTTACTCCATACAAATGATGCCTCCAAATTTTTAAAGCGAAAACAACAGCAGATAATTCCAAATCATGTGTATGATAATTTAACTCATGAGTTTTCAACTGACATAAAGCATAAGCAATTACCTGATCATTCTGTATTAGGACACAAACAAGTCCTTTCAATGAAGCGTCGCTGTAGATAACAAACTCACTATTCCTGGAAGGTAGTGCCAAAACTGGAGCATTCACCAATCTTATTTTCAGTTCCTAAAAACAATCATCACATTCTTTTGTCCAGATAAACTTATCACCCTTTCGAGTTAGCTTAGTCATTGGACTAGATAACCGTGAAAAAGTTATAACAAACCATCGATAATATCCTGCCAAACCAAGGAAACTAAGAATCTCAGTTAAATTTGTGGGTCTTGGCCATTCTCCAATAACCATTATTTTTGCAGGATCAATAGTTATCCCATATTTAGAAACAATGTGACCAAGGAAAGAAATTTGTTTCAATCAAAACTCACACTTCCTGAATTTCCCATACAATTAATTTTCTTTTAAGGTTTTTAAAATAACCCTTAAATGTCTTTCATTCTCCTCTTTAATTTTAGAAAACACCAAAATATCATCAATAAAAACAACCAACATTTTTCACTTGAGTCGACTGAGCCATCACTGAAACAAACTATTTAGTTCTGATTCTGACCATCTCAGGATACTGATTTGAAAGGTCATTTCCCTCTATATGCCTTCCCAGAAAATATGTTCTGTTTCCTCTATGAAAAACCATTCTTAACACAGAAATATCTTTGGCGAAGCAACATGGTAATATGTAAATGCTATATTATTTCAATTTGACCATATATTAACTTATAATTTAACAATTTTCTAACTCCTAAAGTTGTCTAAACCGACCTCTGATACCACCGATAAGGCCCCAGCCTTAAACCTTGATTAATCTTGATTTATTACAAGATTACACATTGAGGATATTTTCAGGTTTAGATTTTTAGATAATTAGATCATAAAACTTTCATTACATTCCACATTTAAACAAAGTGGTTACATAAAAGATAGTATTAATTTTTACCATCAATGGAATCATATTTAAAATAAAACATGGATTCTTTCTTGACACTTCCTTGACACTATCATTACATCATGTAGCTTTCCCTTGACCTGTGAAAATCATTTCAAAAACATGGGATGATCATAAAAAGCTCAGTATGGGTTATAAAAATATGGAAAGGAAACATGAGTACATGTATACATAAGAATCAATGAAATCATACTTTACTCATAAAAAATAATCACTTAAACATACCTCTTCAAAGCATGTATAAATCATAGAAATCATAAGACATAAAGGTAACTTGAGGCATTCATAACATTCTTACATAGGGAGTAACCCTCTTGGTTATGTTTGGAATACTCATCACAGTATATTCCCGAAATCTCTTCGGAGAAACCTTATCGTTTAACTCCTTCGCGTTTCCCAATGCATTGGAGAGCTATATCGGCCTCACCCGCCCTTAGTTTATCACTGAACCACCCGTCTTCAAAATAATACCCAAGAACCATAACCTAATCATATAACATAAAACATGAATAAAGGAAACATAACATTTCCACTTTTCAATCACAAGATATCAACACAACACGTTGATCTAAAAACATTATGAAAACCATTTTCAATACCAAAATAAAAGAAAAGTAAAAAAGGGTATTTATTTTTCTTTTTAGAAAAATTTATGGCTTGTAGAGGAAGCCGAAACTCAAATAATGGTCACGGCGGCAGAGAAGTCGTTGTCACCACATACATACGCCAAAAAAAATCCCATATTGTCATTTAGTAAAACGCTTCATATAAAAAATGATTCCTTTTGGATAAACATTAAAGTCAAAGGGGTTTATACACAGTATATAAGAAGGTTGTGTATAAAACAAAATATGCCTCAATGAAAGGAGATTGAGACGAAGTCCCATACCTCGGGTCCGAATTGACTCGATCGTTCTTTAACCACTTGAATAATAAACTTGAGTTAATTTCTACTTGTTTAAGAACCTTTTTCAAGTTCATTATACCTTTTATATCACTTATTACCATGTCATGAACACTATGTAATTATTTAATTTAATAACGGTCATTTTAACGATCATTGGTACTTGAGTCAAAAATATGCTCTTTATAATTTCAATTTGTTCATGTATACATTATATCCAGAGTTATACTCATAATTTATATATCATATATATCATATATATCCATTATATACATGAATTTATAATATTACATAATCATGTAGAGGTAAGAAATGAAATGCACCGTTCATGGAGACGGTAAGCCGTACGTACGCATGAACGCTAATTTCATTTCTATTTCATATTTTACGGAATGGAATCATAATTATATAAAGGTATATTATAATTCCAGAATTATATCATATATTATATCAGTAATCACATCCTTTATATGTCCCACATATGGCATTAATGAATCAAATCACTTTGAGGGGGCGGTAGTCCGCACTTCCTAAAATGAAGATATCGCGTATACCCATAATGGAATCCATAAAGGTATGACATAAATGAAAAATAAAGAATCTTATGGAAAACATAAACATATTATATATCACATATAAATATAGTGACATCTTAATGGCCACCTTTTAAGGTGTTAAATGAGTGTAGAACAATCATCATTTCGTGAAGCAGAAATTCGCCATCCAGAGAAACAGTATGTTCTTTAACCATTAGATGTAGGTGTGTGTAAGTGTTGCTCGAATGATTATTAAAACAACATCCTAGTATAATGAAGATACTGGAGTTGTTACAAAAGAAATTAATAAAAAGAGTTTAGGGTGTTGGAGAAGCAAAATAATATAAAAGAACACAAGTGAAGACATTACCATAAAAACAGGTAACTCTTTTTGATTTGAGATAAAAGGCTTCCTTGGGAAGACATATGCCCAAATTTAGGCTTCTAAGAGTTAGATAGGGTTGTGGAGAGGCAAAATGGACAGGTTTTTTCCGAGCCAAAGGCTTTGGATGTGTGGGTAAGGTGGTAGAGTTGGGGGCCTTTTATTAGTGGAGAGGAGGGGCACTCTTGGAAAGTAAAGAAATGTTACTTTAATTTAAAATGATTTTCTGATTTAAAAGGTCCCACATTGATATAATTCGAGGATAAGGTGATAAGAGTTCGACATCCACCCATACAATTGCTTTTTGACATGTGTAGGTTTTAGATTTTACAATATCGTTTCTTTTTATTTAAATCGTTAAATAATGATGTAATCGCTGCATCATCATGGTGTCATAAATAATTTAATTTATTTAATGTCTAAAAATTATAAAAAAAATATCATGATGTAGGAAATTATTTTAGATTTATAATGAATACTTATATTAAAAAATATGACTTGAATAACCCCATTTAAATTTTTTTTAGTAAAACAACTCATGTTTGTCACATTTTTACTTTAACATTAAATAAAAAGATATTAATGTCATTTTCCATCCAAAGTGGCTCTATGGGGTCCCCAAGTTGACCCATGTATTTAATTGGACGTAAACGATACATCCAATAAGGTTAGGACATGTTTCACGTTCATTTCATATTATTAAAACATTATTCTTACCTTAAATTACACTAATTATCTCTAATCGCGATTAAAACTTATGAGTTACTATTCACCCAAAAAAATTATTTTAATCCCATTGAACCAAATTTTAATTCTTAATGACAACCATGTATGTCAGATTTTTTAAATTCAAAACACAGAGCTGGTAAAAATTTATTTAAACGAAAAATCAGTTTTTTAAGTACCACTTAGTGGTTTCACTATTCATCAAAAAATTGAAGTTTTTCAGAAAAACACCAAAACATCACCCTAATCTATATTTGATATTCCGAATTCAAAAATGATGTCTATTTTACAAAATTCAAAACATATAGGTTACATTAATTAACTTAATAATTAATTCCCGCTGTCCGAGCAAATAGCGTGTTTTTATGAAGCAATAAGTATCAAAAGATTGACACTAGTTTAAGTCCAAATTCAAAGTGAAATTAATTCCAACGATCACTATTGGATTAAATGGTAAAAATATATTCTAATTGAACTTTAAAACCAACTCAAAAGATAATATAATCATATAAATAAATTAGATTAAAAAGAGGTTTTGAATTAAAATAGAACATTTTTCACTATTCATTATAAAAATGAACTTTATCGAAAAAATACCAAAAATTTACCCAAAGTAAATTTAAATGTCCCAATCATAAAGAATAAGTTTATTTTGACAAATATATCTTATAAAATTGTCAAAAGGTTTATTTAAAAATGGTTTGCCATCAAAAGGCAGTAAAACAATCTTTTAAAAATATTAGTGTATTCAATGCTTAAGATTGGATTTATTCTCATTTTAAGCCTCTAAAACACTATCTAATTAATTAATAGACATAGATGAAAATATATATTATTAATTAATTACTTGGGATGTTACATATGACCTGATCCATATTTAAGACAAATTAAGGTGGATGCGATTAAACCCTTGTGGGTGAGTCATTGCTGCCCGAAGTGGATAGTATCTTGACATGGAGGAAGGGCTCCAAAACCTATGTATCTGGACAACATGGCCTTTATATATTAGTATAGTTACCTTAGGGAGGGGATCAGTAGTGTATCAATATTTTTTATGTGATAGAGTACATAGAGGGTTTCCTAGATGTTGAGGGTAGTTCCTGGTTTCAAACAACACTAGAGTGGTTTGGTAGAGAAAGATGCATCTTTTGAGGTTGTTGTTTAGACCCCTCTTTTTTATTGGGTTTAGTCTTGATTCTCTAGTATGATAATAGTTTTTGAGGTATATTATATAATTTCATAGACCCTTCGGGTCCAATACATTTTCAATTTATGGTTTTTTTTGTGTCTTAGATGCCATGGGTGTGTCTGGAGGGCATCTGTGTCGGTATCAGGGTGTCACTAATTTGTTTCACGAATCATTGTGTCGCTAATCAGTGCCACACGCAAATGGTGCCACAAGGGTTTATCGAGGATTACTTCCCCAGTTTTCCTATAACATCACCCTTAAGTCCTAATATCTATTTAAATTGGTTTAATGACATTTTAAAGCCTATAAATATTGTTTTAAATCCCCTATGTGTGGTGTCACCTTAGATTTACCAAAAGGTGTGTTTTTTTTACTTAGTGTCACACATTTTTCATGTTTTATTGTTGTGACCATATTGATTCTTTATTTAATTTAATGAAAATATATTAATCCATAGTCATTATATCTATGATCTCTAAGGAGATTTATTAAATATAAATTAATCCAAACATGGGAAAAGACTCAACCATGTGGTCGATCCTTGATCCGAAATTTATGTACATATAAATCTTCTCTTTGATTTTAGGATCTAGCTTTTTTTAAAGATGATATCCTATCATCCTTTTTTCCTTCGTGTCTCTCTCTTAGTGCGACTAGAGACTTCTTTTCCAGAAGAATCATGCCACCATGCTGGATCCATTCCGGCTCAAGATAGGATCCCTTAGAGTTCATATTCTACATGTGGTGCATCCCTAGTTACTGGCATGAGGATAAATCATCAATCCTTGATCATCTAGGTGGGGATTATTCCATCGTCATTATTTACTGTTCATCATGGGGGGTAGGAATAATGATGTTCTTTAGGGAAGTAGAAGAATACACCATTAATGATGATAATAAATAGACATTGTAATAATGAATGGGTGTGAAAAATGATTACATTGACGTTATTGTGTTTTACCTTCATTTATATGTTTTGATTAGTAAGGAATCATGTCCACTAAAAATCATGGACGTTGGTGGTCCTTTTCTTGCTCACAAATTACGCTCTGGTTTTTGCAAAATATTGTTATTAAATGGCTGTAACATGGAAATTGGTTAATCACATAATCATGGATGATTAAATGGAAACCTGATGAATAAGAATCCTTGTGTGATCACCCCAGATAACCAAACTGAAAGAGGGTACTAAATGAATGGTGTGGTTAAATATGAAAATTTTGTTTATGTGTTCATATAATATGAATTGTTGTTCTCTTTGATGCCTTGTGGGTGATGGGGATGGGAATAGAATCTCTAGTTTATGATTGGTTGTTTTTTTGGATCTGAGGTCATGTGGATCTAGTATTTTGGGGCTTGGTTTAGTTCCAATACTTCAAGGGAATCAAAAATCACTTTTCTTGTTTTCATATTACAAAGAGAACCGGTTGTGATGGCCTAAATGTCGTCTTGGATGTTTTCATTTAGTTGTTGTTTTGGTGTGTGGATATGCCTATTAGTTTCCTGGTAAAAAATTAATATTTAGATGGATTCACTTGAACATGAAAACAAGAATGGGTACAATGGGGGATTTTTTCCAATAATGGGTTGTGTTCTGGTTGAGGTTGCAGTGCATTTGTGCATGTAGGGATAGTAGTGAGAGTTGTGGTGTATTGGACAGTTTTCTGATTTAGAACCCTTAGGTTGGGATGACTGATTGATTACCTATATTTATAATATTCATTTCTTTGGTTTCTTATATTCACCCACCCATGTTGATAACTTCATTCCGAACACCCCCATTTCATTATGGATGAGTATTTTCCCGACATTCTTATGAGTGGGAGGATATAAAATCCATTTTTCACCCTATCCCTAATAGACAAAGACCCTTTGGGAAGGCTGTGTCAGCCTCAGGTTTATTATTGACCTAGAATCTTTAGGTAGGGTGTGTTGTGGTGGTTGGCCTAGGTGTCTACAGGAACATTTGTTTCCCAAGTGTCTTTGTGATGAGGCCCTGGTGTTTTTAGGAATGGTAGTGGTTGTTGATGCTCTGGTGTATTTGGGTGTGGCAGTGGTTGTTGTGGCCCATGTGTCTAAGAGAATTGCTATGTGGGGTTCTGGGAGACCAGGTGTCTATGGGGGGGGGGTAGATGTGTGGTTGGGATGGCCAATAAGGTTGTTGTTAGGGTGGCTGTGGGACTACAGTGGTACCGGTGGGGGAGGTCTGACGCATATGATGTCCTAAATAACTAGTGGGAAAATGGTGCGGGGTACCCAAACAAGAATTTTCATGTACTATTACTTTTCCTAACTATAGTTATTTAGGGAGTGTTCCTTGGTGAGGCCGGGTGGATAGTTTCCTTTCTAGATTCATTAATTTTCTCTATTTCTCATAGGTAATTTAAGTGCCTCCCCTATTGTGCATGAGAGAATTTGGTTTTAACTTTTGGGTATACTTGTATACTCAACCTATGTATATAAAACTAATTTATGGTTTCTAGGAGGACTTTGATGGCCGTTTCAGACCATACTAGCTCAGGCATCGGGACAATTGACTGCGATGTTTTTCTTTCATTTGGTACATTTCATCGTAGTTTTCTGGTACCTTGTATCATTTTATTTTTTGAACAAGCATAAGGGAATGTATTTTTTGTTTTACTTTTACCTTCAATTTTTGTAATTTATGGGATTTCCCATCTTGTCTCCCGACCCTATTATATAAAAAGGGTAATGACTTACATATTATGTGTGATTCTATACCCTTTATGCTAATCTCAACTCATGATAATTCTAAAGGAGGGACTCTGAGGTCATTATCCATCCTTAAAATTGATGAAGGAAGGGTCTTGAACTCTCATACCCCTTACCTCATCTTGATGAAGGTGGTTTGTGACACTTATGGACTTATAGTTATAAAAGGATAAATAAATCATAATGAAATCCACCATTTCGATGAAAAAAATGATGAAAAACTGTATAGAAATAAATTCTATTTTGATGTCCGATATGATTACAATTTATATCAAAATAGTTTTCAAGAAAAACTAAGTGTTCACCAAGATAAAATTATATATTAATCCTAGAATCCATCTTATAAATATTAGAAAACAATTTATTGTAATATATTTGGGTTTACCCACTTGTAATAATTAGGGATAACATGTATGTAATGAGACTCCATTGTTAAAAAATACTAAGGCTTTTCTTAGTCCTATTAGGGAGGAAATAAATTATTTATTTTTATGTGTTGTCATAAATACCATTATTATTATATTTAAAAATCCTAGTGATAGATATCTAACATAGTGGTGATATCACGATGATGAATGCATGAATATGGAATCGTAGGAAGAAATATCTACAAGTGTGATAAGTCACACAATGGAGGTGAAAACGATGAAATGGATGGAGAAATAAAATTAAAATATGATCACCCATATTTATCATTATGGTATACTTCATTTCTTTATTTATAATAAATATGTTACATAAACCATTGCCCAGGGTCTGTAATATATTAGCGTGATCAGATACTAGATACACAATATTCTAATTTAGTGAAATATTGTCAATATATCCAATAAAGATCTCCCCCATTGGTAATCTTCATTAAAGAACCCTACTTAAACCCTTTATTAATAATCTGGGGAAGCGAAACATAAGAAATGGTGTGCCCAAATGATGAACAAGGGATAAATGGAGATATGTATGTGTAAAATGTTCATAAGGGGATGAAAACATGAGTATAACATTTAAAAAGTATGTCTTGCTTGTAAAATTTATAAATCATGAGTCAAAGAATAAATATTTTAAGTTAATTAGACACGAATCATTTGGAAATCAAATAACATGATCCCTAAGATCATAATATTGAAATTATACCTTGAATTGTGGCATATACCTAAAAGTAAAAAATCATTTCCATTATAGTCAAGGAATATTTCCACAACAAATGAAGGAATTTTGTGGATGGAGTACCCTCATGGGAGGGACACACCACCATCACCAATGGAATACTCATCCACATTTATGAATGGATTCATTCAAAAAACCATCATGGTTTTTATTGTTCACTCCCAAGACCATCATAGAAGAAACAATCCCTTCTTGATCAAGTTCATTCCCTATTCATGTCATGCATATCTCTTGAGATATAAATATTTAACCAATTAATTATAGGAAGATATAGGTCCCACCCAAAGTTTTTATATCGCGGCCACCAACATTCATTATAACTTAATCTTTATCAGAAAATAAAAATAATGAATATGTGTACCATAATGATGATAAAACATTCATCATATCATTCCCTATGAATTTAAATGGGGTTTATATATAGTGAAAAATAATATATGTAAAATCAATAGATTTCAATATCATTTAATCACCTCATAAAATCATAAACCATTAAAAAAGAAGATGTTTTCCTAAAAATTTAAAATTGGAATAACTCATGGACGAGAAACAGGATTCATAGACATATTTTATTCAAAAAAATAAAGCATCCAGGGAATGAATAATAATGTTATCCCGGGATCAAATCCCTAGAAAAACTAAATTAGATTAATAGCATTTCCAATTACATGGGAAAATAACTTTGAAATATAAATTACTTGGATGGTTTTTGAGGAATAAACAATTCTCTAAAAATCAATTTTTTAGAAATATATTTTATAATATAAACTGATAAATAATTTTCATACAAATAAACATGATAACAACTAAAAGAAGACTTCAAAATAATATAAAATATGTCATGAGTAAAATATAATTTCATCTTTGAAAAAAACTTTTTAAACCCTAATACATTTTCAAAATTCTTTTCAAGGAAAATAATCATGAAAACAAATAAATAAAGCGTCAATGAAAATAATGGTCATAATAATCAAAAATTTTATTCATTATGATTCCAATAAAAAAAATATTTATTTACTATTTTTAATAAATGAAAAAATATAAATTTTTTAAAATATGAAATGAGGATTATCAACACAAAATTTTTTATAACTCAATGATGGGAAAATATTATTTGAGAAACAAATTTCATCATGTTAGAAACATATTTGAGAACACAATCATAAAAAATATATTTGAAGAACAACAGTTTTTGATCAAAAAGTTGATTTTTATTTAAAACATTCTTTTTGAACTATAGAGTTGATAACTATAGATAAAATATTAGGAAAAATGTATTATCATGACCTAACCGAGGATAATTCAAGACATGAGTATCATGATAGATGGATCATAATATTAGACCAACAAAAACATAATCACAAATAATCCTACTAAATGATCATATTATAACATAAAATATTTACCACTTTTGTAATTTTTAAACATATTCCCCATAAAGTAATTTCATTAAATTGATCTTAAAATATCACTATGATAAATAAATTCAATATATTAGATTTAAAATGGTATTTATAGATACATCATTAAATAATACTGGCGTAGAATGCAATTTTATCACTCAATGAATGAAAATTGAGGAATTAATCCATTACCATTTTTTCACCATATGAACTGAAAACCCTGTGAATGATCTGTCCTCATATTGACATGTAAATACCAATAATTTTGTGGTGAAGTTTTATAAAAACCATAAATGTTATAAATTAAATTCTTATTTTTGATTTAATTAAATTACCTATTAAGTAATATAGTTAATGAAAAAACATGAAAATATTTTGTTTTATTATATCATATTGTATTTCAAAGAACATTACCTATAATTAAGATTTATAATGTACACATTGAATAAGGATCACATGATTAGAATAAATATAGGGTTTTAACAAATCCAACTAACATTGATAAAGGAAATGATGGTCTCAACTAGTAGGATCATTCCCTATGAATTCCATTTATCGAATCTTCCAATGCATATTTCATTTATGAAATTTTTCAATTACCATTCCCTTGTTGTCATTAAACAACTTAAGCATATGAAAATCCATTTACATGAGAAGTTCATGTTCATCAAGATTAGAGATCAAACTATGTTCTCTAAACCTCAAAATTAATGTCCCACAATCGAACACGTCACAAATATGGCGTTTTCTAGTATATTAAATGGATATTAATCAAGAATCTATCTATAATACTATTTAAATTATTTTTATTTCATAATGACTGTATTTTCATCCTATTATTGTTACTTTGTAAATGTTCTTTTTTGATACAATAAATCATAAAATGTATTTTTCATTAATATAATAATTCAATTAATGAATTTATGAGTCAAGGGAGTATTTAAATAAATAATATTTTATTATAATACTATTATTATATAAATTTTATCTAATTTAAATGATCTTATAATTTTGGTAAAGTCAAATGTAGTTTTTATAAGGGTCCAAAAAATGTTATTATTAAAAACACATATTATTATAAGATTTTTTTATTTAAAAATTAAAAATTCAAATATTAATAAAATTATTTCAATAAAATGAAAATTATTTGTCAAATATGGATGTTGAAATTATACATCAGTGAATTTTTCAAAATTTTAGGAGATAGTTTATTTTTTCGAGGAAAATTAAATAATGTATAAATATACATTGTGTTTGATAACATCACAATATCCCAACAGTTAATTAATAAGTAATATCAATTGTACAAATAAATGAATATATGTTTTTTCCTTAAAAATTTTAATTCTTTTTTTATTGGATTTATTTTTTAAAGCGATTATGAATCCTTTAAGGAATATAATATATGTCAAGATTTTAAAAATCTTCTCTATAATATTATGACACTGTTATACAACATTAATGATCATATTTAAATTATTTTTGAAACTATCCGTATTAAATAGTTTAAACTACTCCCATGTGGATGAAAATATACCGTAACCCATTGAATTTTTTATTTTTGGGATATTTTATTTTGTATAGACCAAAACCTGAATAATAATGAAATCCCCCTCATTTCCTATATAAAACCACCCAAACTCTAATTTCTCTTCACTAAAACTCCTTGAAGCATGTCCATACTCTTCTATCCAATCTCTATACTCCTCCCAATAAACGCCCAAGATCATAAGAAGTCCTTCCCAAGACTTTGGAGTCACATATTCATGTAATGGACATTCCTCTCTTTTCAAAATCAAGAAAAGTTTCCAAAATTAGTTATTTTAATTTCAAATGGATATATTTAAATTCAATTATTATAATTCCATTACTTTTAATTTGACATTTTTAAAGGGAATAACATTTATCTTCCCCCATTTTCCCCATACCTAACTGATACAATGCCAATATTCCTAAAGGGATCCCCGCATTCTCTAATTTATTCATGTTTCATTATGATATTAGGAATTAGATTTTTATTTTCTAATGATGTGAAAATTCCTTACACATCCATATTACATCCCATTTTATGTGTAAATGGTTATATACACCTTTTTCTATTATCAACCATTTTTATTAATGTTTATTTAATGCAGTAATACTTACAAAATTTCATCTTGATTTTCCATGATGAAACAATTCTACAATTAATAGAGTACAATTTTCTATCTTAATTATTCACCTTTATGAACATTTAAATATTTATTGGGGACATACATATATTAATTACCCAATACTTAATGGTGGAATATATTAGTATTAATAATGAAGCCATAATGTATGATCTATGTAAAACAAATTATCATGACAGTGAAATGATTGTGATGGGTACACCCAGATGGTTCTTTAATACATTGGGTAATATCTATTATCAAGAAATTCCTTGTTGGGATTGGGTTATACAAAATTATTTTATGGTATTGTTTCCACCATGAATTCATGGTGGTTTATCCTTGACCTCAGTTCATGATTAGTTATTTTAAGCTGTTTCCACATTTCCAATATTATGATTATCATTCACTATGATGACTTATTATTCATGTTTATTTTATACTTCATTGATATGCATATTTTGTAACATTTATCTATTATTCCATGTCTTCTCCCATTCTCAGATTAATATATCATTATTTTCTTATGTGTTGCTTAGAAATAACTCATGCAGTGCTATGTTCGAAGGGGTATTCTGTGCATGTTAGATAAGTTAATAATAAATCATGTGAAGGATGTTTTGAATAATTTTGGTGTACCACGTGTTCAAGGTGTTATGCTTTGTTCCTAATTCCTAAATAAATGAGGAATATTGATCTTTTCAGCTGTATTATGATTATTTTTCATAATAAATCATGTATTAATATATAATAAGGATATAGTTTGATAAAATTTTTATTAGGGTTAATTTTAGTTATTTTTGGGAATAGAAATAGACAACACTAGATAAATCCTAATTAAAAAGAGTAATTATATAAAAATATCCATATATTTTGGTGATTATAGAGTATATTTTTTCATTAGAAAGAACATACCATTTTGGATATTACTAGTTTATGTGGTTATTTCATAAATGTACCTAGGAGTAATAGCTCCAATATGGTCATCTAGTGATGACTAGGGGTAACCTGGTACACAAAAATCATATATACTATTCACCAGGTTTGAATCTCCCATGGTATATTGTTTGTCATATTCATGATTTAATTACAAAACATTATTAATGGAACAATAAAAATCTATTAATAATATATGTTAGGAAATATATCATGGATAACATGGATTGATTTATATAAACTCAGAGTTTATAAAATTAAATTTAATTTAAAATTTACCCTTTTATTGTCAATAGATTCCACATTATGTGTTTATTAGTTTAATATTCTCAACCGAATTTTTCATTTTTTTTCTAGCCAATGGTTTTAAATATGAGGAATCAAGTTAACAATCAATGAAACAATAAATGTGATGGATATATTGATTGGAGATCAAATCCGATCGGAGTAGGAATCAAAACCATTTTCACGATACTCTCTTAACTAGATTGGGTTCTAAACAGAAACTATATTTGGATGAGCAGCCAAAACCCTCTATGAGAGACCAATCCACCATCAAGAGCTTCATGTGAAAAACGCCTCCAACATTAAATGAATAATATGTGCCCTTATATGCATAAGAATGGATCAAATTCACTGAGAATATCTTCTCTATCCATCAATGTTCAGAATAAGTGATTGTTATTCTAATTTTTTATCATATGGATGGAGAAGCTGATCCGTTTTTGACATTGTTCAATATTATGAATCTTCAGTAAGTGAGTGAAGTAATGGATCATTAGGAATTCCATAATATTTTTTTGATTAATATTTTCCCCACACTGTCCATCATAAAATGTAATGGGATTTCTTTGAACACAAGGAAAACATGATGATCCTATTGTGGTGTATGTAAAATACATCCCAAGATTTATATGATACCCCTTTAGTTTTATTGTTTCCCCTAAATGCAAGGATGAATTCTAATTTTTTGGGATAATAACTATTTTATAAATATCCTTAGAGATTTGTGACATAGATAGTTAGGAGAAAATTGGGAGATGTTCCCTTAAATTGGAAATGGAAATTAGAGAATCCCAAGGGTACTATATGGATAAGATGTAGGATGTAGATTTTAATTCTGGAAGCCAAATGGAGAAATTTAATGATACTATGATGTTTTAACATCCCACTTTTCAATGGTTTATAATGAACCACCCAAAAATTTCCCTATGGGGATACATAAATACATTTAGTGTAGGAAGGACGGAACCCTAAATAATGATTTCTTAAATGAGAAAACCACTAATGATATGGGAGAATTTAATGCTCTTGTCATCCCTCAATGAATTTCTCATCACTAACACTATAAGGGTTAAAGGATTTTTTTTAAACCATTTCCCTTAGAAAAGGGTTTTTGTAGGTATCCAATAAACTAAATGGTAGATAGGGAGATATTTTTCTATAACTACAACTTATGTGAATCCTAAAAATTATGTGGTCATAGGTAACTAGTTATTTGTTCAATAATTGAAAATATACATTTCAATTCTTATTATATCAATTACTTTATATCACAAATGTCTGGTAGAAATATTGAAACACCACAAATAATCAAGAATGTATATTTTTCAGTTAAAAAATAAATTATATAAATTATTTATTCCCATGTATACAGCACATCACATGTCACAATATATGGGATGAATTTCATAGAGAATCATGTCATACATCTATTGTTGAAATTTTGTGTGATTTTGGAAATGGATTGGCTTTCCTTTTATAGAGCCACCAAAAAATTTATTAGAAAATATCTCTCTGTATGGAGAATCAACCCTCAATTAAGTACAAGTATAAGGAGGATGATAAATCTTTTTTAACACCATCATATCAATTAAGGATATTATTTCTATATGAGATAGTGTATTTTTCTCATATGATTGAGTATAATAAAATATAGTTCCTTGTAGACATACCTATATTGGGGGAATACAATGTTGTGTTTCCAAATTAATTTTCGGGTATTTCTCTTAGTTGAGAGGTTAAGCATTCAATTGATCATACACTTGGGGATTAGATAATTTCAAAAACACCATATATGATAGTTTTTGTGGAAATTTAGGGTTTAAAGAAACAAAATCATGAGAATCTAGAAAAATTGATTATATGACCAAGTGCTTCACCGAGAAGTGCAGTAGTCATATTCATCACGAAGAAGGATGGGTCAATGTTCCTTTGCATTGATTTTCGTATGCTCAACATGATCATGATAAATAATAAGTATTCCTTTCATGCATAAAAAAATTACTCCTTTAAACATATTGATGAATTGATCAATCATATATGTGGAAAAAATACCTATCTAAGGTGGATATTTGTTCACGTTCTAATCAAGTAATGGTAATGATGTAATATATCTACAAAACTACATTTTGTAAAAGGTACTGGAACTTTGCGTTCAAAGTGATTCCTTTATAAATCAGTAATTCTTGAGCAATCATCATAAATTTTATAAATATTGTATTTTGATATTACCTTGAAAAATATGTGGTAGTATTTATTGATGAAATAATAATATATTATCTTGAAAAAAAAACTATTATTCCAAGTACAAAAAGTGTGAGTTCTTTTTGAAGGTAGTCTCATTCATGGTGAATATCATTATAATAATTAAGATATATATGAATCATTCAATGAAAAAATCAATAGAGTGATGGATAATTCTATCAATTGTAATAGATATCCATAGTTTCCTTGGTTCATCCAGGTATTATCAATAGTTGTTGAGAAATTTCTCATGCCATTAAAACCCGCTTACCATGATAACTATGAAGTGATTCATGTTTTCTTGGAATTATGAATGTGAATAATTATTCAATGATATAAAAAGGATTCTTTTCAATGACTGTGTGGTCACACTAACCAGAAGTAGATAAATTTATCGAGTATTCATTGATTCTTTAAATAAGGTATTGGGATTTGTTTTAATGCATAATGAAATATTCATAGACTACTCTTCAATTTAGTCGAATATTCCAGACCGATATTATCCCACACATGACCTACAGTTTAATGAAGTGATCTTCACATAAGAAATTTGGTGTCATTATCACATTAAGGAGAGGTGTAAAATATATATAGGTTAAAAAAGTCTCCAATATATTTTCACATATAAATAATTTAATATGGGAAAAATATGGTTATAGATGATCAAGGACCATGACTACTCAATTCACTAGTATTCTAGTAAAGATAATAAAGTGGGAGATACTCCATATAGAAAGGATCCATTATTTTATTCATTAATAATATTTAAAAAGGGTCAAAAATTCATATAATTTAAGAGGATGAATATGTAAATCATATTGGAAGGAATATCATCAACCCACTAATAAATTATTTCACAAATATCTTATATCGAAAAGTTATTGGATTCTCAACATCATGGTGTTCGAATTTAGAAGAAACTAGAAAATATTATGAAATGAAATTCCTCAGAGTTAAATGTTAATGAAGAAAGAACTGTGAGATTTGTGTCTAGTCAATGTGTTCCATAAAATGATTTGTTAAATATGGAACTTTTATAATATTCACATAGTTCAACTTTATCCATTCATCTAGGAAATACAATGATGAATTGAGACCTCCAAGGGCCCTATTATTGAGACTAATTGAATGAGGAGATCACTAAATACCCGTCAATAACTTGGTTTGATAGAAAATGAAGTCCTAAAGGAATAATTATAAATGGATTGTGTCTCCCTTACCATTATCAGCAACGAATGGGAAAAACATCACCATGGACTATTTCTTCAAACATCTAAAAACATCCAAAACAAAATAATGTTATCTGTTTTGTTGTAGATAATCTTATAAATACTACCAAATTCATTAAAATACTTGATGATTTTACAGTAGATAAACTTTCATATATATATATATATATTTATATCATAGAAGTGGTACAGATTAATTTAGTACATCTATTGATTGTGTCCAATCATGATATGATATTCTCTTATATGTTTTGGAAAAGTCTCCACAGAGCTCCAAACATTGAGATGAACTTTTGTACAGCTTATCAAAGTCAAAATAATAGTCAATCTCTGTAGAATATCTAAAAACATGGGAATATGATAGTAGAATTATAAATTGGAATCAATGGATGATGATACTAATATCTTTGTTTTGTCGAGTTCTCTTAAATTAATAGTTTTTACTATAGCATCCTGATGAATCCCCATAGAACTCATTATGAAAATAGGTGTAGAACACATGTATGTTGGGATGAAGTTGGGTTTTGTAGACTAAGAAGTCATAAAACCGATAAGGAAATATTGGATAAGGATAAAAACATTTAGTGTTGTAACAAACATAGAGTTGGTGAATTTTCTTCATATTAATTTTCCCATTTTGTGTTTTTTAATTTCACATTATACTAAAATAATTTATTTTGTATAAAAGTACTATGTTTAGATTTTTTATATATGCAAAACCATGTTAATCATGAACTACTAATGGCATAAATTTTATATTTCTATATTAGGAACATTTTAGTTATATTGTCTCTTGGAATATTTTACACTCAACACTGACTTGTCATTGTCAACACACAACACCGAGTTGGCGTATATTACATGCGTCATCCAGTTTAAAAAAAATGATTTTTTACTGTTATAATTATTTAAATGAAATAATTTTAATAATTATAATAAACCTAGAAATATGAACAACTTTAACTAATATTAGTATATATTATATAATTGTTTTATCAATGTTAAACATATTTATTTTGAATGATATAATTTCTCATAATGCCCTTAAATGTTTAAAAATATTATTTTCTCATGCTAACAGCTTTTAATATATTTATTAGAAATAATAATTAAAATAAATTTAGACCATTAATAAATTGAATTTTATGTAATTAAATTTATTTTTTATCTATAAAATCAATTTTTTTAGTGGAATGTTTTGGTATTTCTCTGAGAAACACCATTTTTGGATCAATTGTGAAAAATGAGAGATTTTAATTCAAAACTTCTTTTCTGTCTATTTTATTTATTATGATACATTATATATGAAATTAAATTAAATGTTTAATTAGACAATATTTTTTTCTATTATTCCATTTTATTTCATTGGAACGAATTTAACATTGAAATATGATATAAAACATAGTAAACATTTTAATGTTTTTACATTAAAACCCTGCATTGATGACCCGAATGCATTGTTAATTTGAAATTATTTTCTTCCACTTATGTGATTTGAATTTGAAAATATGGATTTAATTTTTGGAATAAAAATAGTTTATAATTTCTATTAAATTCAACTTTATTTTTATTAAAAATATTAGTGATAGTGATTAAAATTAATTACAACAGATAAGAAAAAAATTAGGATAATAATGTACTAATCATTAAATGTAAGACCCAAAAAATAAAATGAATCTTCCCCAACACCCATTATATTGAAATTATTATTCCATTAACCTTAAAATATTTATTTTTTATTTTTTGGTATGAATTTATTAGTAAAAAGTATGGGTACACCGAACGTAGTTTCAAAAATTCCAAGTGAGTCCTTTCCCTTATCTATAAAAGACCACCACCTCTTCATATTCTTCAAAATTCTAAGACCAAAAGGCTCAGGAAATATCATTCCATAAACTTCCTAAAATCATTAAATTTCATCTAAAATATTACCCATAGAATTAAATCAATCCAAGGATGCCTTTTGGCATAAACAAAAAGAGTTACTCGATTAAGAGGAAATGTCTTCTCAAAAAGTCCCTTCTCTAATTTACATTATCCTCCCCCTACAATATATTTATTACATGATTGTATAAAAACACCAGTATAATCAATTTGATTTTAATTTTCAATAATAATTTTTACTTCTACCCCTACACACACTTTAATATAATGGGTAATAAATATAATGTTTACTTGTATGGAAAACTACATCCACATGAAACGATGATTTTTCATTTTTTTCATTTACAACCAATCATGTTGGTAATTTTAATGTAAACTCTATTCATATATGATATGTATTATATTTTTTATATGTTTAAGATTTTCAAATTATTTTTCATCGCATTTATTTTTACAAACCATTTTTTGTTATTAAGATAATTTTATTTGAGAATTTGTGGACTATCTCCCCCTTAAAGTGATGTGATACATTTATACACTACATGGAATGTGTTAAAGATGGATTTAGTGAATATATATGATATATCTATGATATTATTATTTAAATTTAGTAATTATATATATATATATGTGTCTGTGTGTGCGTGTGTTTGTTTTTATTTTCATTCTTTTAACACTATAATTAAATTGAAATTGGGTACATCAATAAGTAAGACTTACTATCTCCATGATTTTGAGTATTATGATTCACAATAATAAAATTTATGAATTATTATAAAAAATATATATTGAATATAAATTATATATTTATCCTGGCTTACATTATGTAACTCATTATATATGTATAAAGAGAAAGGTTATAACAAATTAATACCCATGCAAAAAAAAACAATGCAGACATTGCCCGAAGTAATACCTTAACAAAGAATTGTTAAAAATTGGGTAATATAAATCCTTAATCAAAACCTATATGATATTATAGATATGAATATGGTACAATTAAATATTTATAAAAAAAATAATATTTAATATACTATATATTTAAATTATTATTGTGAGAGTGAAGACACAAAGTAATGGGATTTCATCTCATTTTTTATTTTCATTAGATATATGCTTTATTCATATTCCATTATTTTTGTGTGGTGTTTATAAAACCCCTGTATGTATTAAAGTTTAATATTAATTAATATTACTGGTATTTAAATATATATTATACCACCATTATTTTGTGGGTTTAGTATTCAAAAGTAATCAAATCAGAAAAAACGATTTTTCTCAATATTCTGACATTGAGACTTGTGTTTTGTTAAGTGTGTAAAATCATTTTGAGGTGTATGCACATCAATTTTATAGAATATATCATGAATGTAAATATTTTATTTATTTTATATGATTCCTGTAATTCCTTCAATTTTATGGAGAGTATGATCCCAATTTACATAGTGATCTGATTTTATTGAACAATATCGTCACTTTTCGATATTTTTATATTTATACATCTTTTTATGAACTTTTATAACCCGAATCTCATTAAAATGAATGAATTTTATTATCCTCTAGTCAGTAAAGATATATTCATGTATTTTTACCATTTAACTATTCTATGGTACATAATATTTTTATGAATTTATTTTTAAGAAAGATAAACATTAATCCTTCAGTCGGAAATCTATATCCCTTGAAACACATGTTCTGTAAATTGGGATTCCATGAATATTATATTATTCTCCAATAATCATTAAAATATAATCAAAACCATTTTTATTTTACCAATCTCTTTAGATTAATCTTCCTGTCACATTTTAAACAAGATATTTTTTCTAACCTATTTTCCAGAAAAATGAATGATCTTCTTACATTCTATGAAAAATATGAATTTAATCAATGTAATTTCCTTCTAGAATCCATTTATTTTTTAAGGGATAAATTTTATGAATCTATTTTTAAATGAATTTTGAAACTAAAATTTTATTCAAAATATTATCATTATTTATTTATATGTTTTAAAAAGAATATCAATGAAATTGTTTTTAAAACATTTTAAAAATTATTTCATATGTTTTCATGTGAAATTTCTTTTAAATAATTATGAATATTTCATTATATGTTTTGAAAGTATTTTTTTTGAAATTGTTTTCATTTTTTATTCAACATTTCACTACACTTTTCTAATTTTTAGTAAATGAGTAATGATTTTTAATATGTTTTAAAGCATATTATATATATTTTAAGGAAAACGTTTTTTAAAATTATTTCAAGTATTCTTAAAATGTGTTGATGGAATTTATTGAGATCATTATTTTCAAATTGTTTAATGTATTAAAATGATGTTTTCAAATAATAAAGGATATTTTTGTCAAAAAAATTTGAAGGATTTTTTAAAATTATACTCCATCTATGATGACATTAGTTAATGTTACTCATTAATTTCTAGGAAATGATCTAATTGTTACATTCATTTATTTCTCTAAATGGGTTATTCTTAATCCCTTGGTCTTTATGAATGTACTTTCTATTTCATATGTTATATGTTTATAAAATCTCTTTTCCATTAATGGGTTATATATTTATGAAATATATTTCTATTTCTTGGGTTACTATTTTGTGAAATGATTATGAAACATGTATCTTCTTCAAAGGACATGATATGATTACTTGTTTATGACACCAATTTCATTGCATGGGCTATGATAAGAATATTTATGATTTTCTGGAACATGTATAAATTATTTAATTATGAGATGGGTGAGACCTATATCTCCCTCCAATGCACAGGTTATTGATTTATATCTCATGAATTAGACATGGTTGGAATGAGAAATGAACACATCTTAGTATGATAGGGCTAGAATGAGAAATCTAATAGTTTCAAAAAAACACTGTTGGGACAAGGACTAATATCAGTTCAGTAATATAGGTCTGGAACAAGGAATAAACTGAGCTTAGTAATACAGGGTAGGATCAGTGTGTAAATGCAGTTCAATAATGGGGGTTCTTCACCATTATGGCCTTTGAATCGATGGCTTGACTATAATGGAAATTATTATATATTATTCTGTTCTATCCACAATTACATATTCTATTTATATTTTATGCTTTCATGGAATATGTTTTATATTTTTGAAAGGACTTGTTTCATTGGAAATTTCAAGATTTATTCCATGATTCATGTATATGAACGTTGATATACAACATATGATCTTATATTTACATAATCTTGTTCTCATACCCTTATTCTCTTGATTGTGATTACATATCTTCCTTGTTTACCCTTACTAAGAATTTTAGATCACCCCTTGTTATGTTTACATCCTCATGTTATGAATATATGTATAATTGTTTATATATATTAGAAGTGTTCTATTCATGAAAAACCTATTTGGAGATAATTTATCAAATTAACATATTCTTGTCTATTTTTTCATGTTTCTATAGGTACTAGACTAGTGTAGTCTTTATGTGTCCTTTTTTATATAGTTTTAAGTAATTCATAAATATTCTATATGGTTAATGTATGAAAAGTGAGGGTTTTTGTAGTTGGTATAAGAGAAAATATTTAGTTAACATTTAGACCGAAGGATAAATAAACATTAGTCAGAACCCTTGGTATATTTATAAGGATATATATATTGTTATGTCTCTAAGTATAATAATATGTATGAGTCAATGTTTATGATAATTTATTTAAATTTTGGTGAATGATATGGTTAGTGGTTTCCTAGAAATACAACCTTTCATGGATAATATAATTGGATTTTCCTCAGGAATAGATTTACCTATGGGTTAAAAATCTAAAATGGTGTTCCATGCTAAACTCGTGGTAATCAGGTACATGAAAATGGACCTTGATTTACAATTTTTTTGACAATCTTATAGAATATGATTTTGGAGTTCAAAAAATAATAATGAACCATCACAAAGGATTGAAATATACGTTTTCTAGGAATAACCTCGTATAAATCTAGGGTGCCATAGATTAAAGAATATTTCATGATTTATGAATCCTATAAGTAATTATTTTTTTGACTATGTGGTTCCCATCAATGATAGGTAATTATCAGATTATACTTCTGGTTTATGTCAATGGTATTATCTAAAAGGAACTATATTTACATTAAATATGATGGATGATTTTATGATAAGTTTTCAAGGTGGATGATCACCGGATTGAAAGATTTATTGATCCTACCTAATCAATTTTCATGTATCATATTTATCAATGTGTACATTATCCGACTCTAAAACTAACCATGGACAATAATGAAAGAGTTAACTGGATGTTTTCGAAATGGAGGCCATGTAGGAAATAATATTTGGTTTCAATTGACTTAAGAATATGGAATGAATCACATAATTGAATGTCTTAGATGAAAAATCAGGTGTTTTTACTATGGAATGGAAGGACATAGAGAATGTGGCTGCAATGGAAAAATAACGAGTTTTGTTAATGAAATTTATAAGGATTAAGGACTCTATACCAAACCATCAATTTTTAAATAATTTATGTGTAGAATAAACCATTGTTATTGAACTCAATTTCCAATGAGGAAATCTCCTAAAGTGGATTCGAAAGGTGGTATGAGTAATGGTTGCATTACTGATGATGACGAGACTATAGACGACATGTGAAAGGAAAGAGTTATTATCTAATAGTTTGAGGTATCTTTGTCAATGACATAAGGATGAAGTAATTTATGTTTTTATGTATTTGGATTCATGAATTATGTATTATGAATTGTGAAATATTAGTATCATTCAGTTTATGTTTTTTTCTATAGAATTTAAAGATCTCATTTAACTGTTTTCATATTATAAGAAAAATATTTGATGAAAATGTGATTTATAAGGAAAAAACATAATTAAGGGTGTGATAACTCTTAATATATTATTTATGTTACAATAATGTTGTTTGGATAATGAAATGTTAGATATATGTAATTTGGATTTTACTGATTACCAGGGAATTATTTATGCACTATTGGACATGAAGATTTCGTTATCAGGGATGATGTTTTCAAATTCATGTATTTATAAAATATATCCAGTAATATATGGAATAAAGCAGCGTGATTGTTTCCATAATTCTAAATATTAATTTTTTTTATCATTTTTCACGATAATATATGATGAGGGTATTCACATTTCTTAAATGTGACAACAAAGATATGCTTTTTGATATATAGATGAATTAATGTTATACGTATTTTATGCCTTTAATTCTAATGTCTTGTATTTTGATCTCTCAAAAGGTTTACAATGTTAACCATCCATAAAAAGTATATGTTAAATTATTGGAGAAGTATGTTTTCATTATGTTTGTATTGAAATTTTTTATAAATGGATAATTAATGATTAACTTATTTCAAGGATGTATATATTATTTATTTTTTAAATTATATTAGCATGGTTTTTGAAATGGATTTCATGAATTTTCAGTGATACCAATCTTGTGTAGAAAGGCCGTAGGTCTTAACACATAGCTTAAGACAAATAAGGGTTTCACAGCCAATACTAACCAACTTGATGTCATGGTTAATATGTAAATATTTTTTTTGAATAATTATTACTGATGAAAAATTATATTAAAATTATATATTTATACATTACTATATTATTCATATTGAGATTTAATAATATTTAGAGACAAATAGTTAAAATTTTCACTATTTAATTGGACCAAAGATCTAAAAAAGTGTAATTTAGAACATAAGTTATCAAAGTTAATTTCTATAAATTCATTAAATCAAGTAATGGATAAATTTTAAATTGAAAATATAAAACCGAAATAATTAAATTTTGTTTAGATAAGTATATCAATTATGTATATTTAATTGTATTTTTTGTCATTTAAAAAAATAATCCATGTTTGGATAATATTCAATAGAAAATGTTTTACCTAAATAAATTTATTTGAATTAATGTCTATTTATTTTCTCGCATATTTATGATTTTGAGGATGTAAACCTTTCATTAATAATTACCATTTTTTATTGATGAAATCAATCACACCTAATAAATATTTATGCTTTTTATCCATGTCCAATATTCATTCACAACCAAATTCTCCTATGTGGAATCCTAGTTATATTTTACATTGTGTAACAATTGTGGCTCAAACATTACAATTTTTAGGGAAGTTTTAGTATCCATTTTTATGATGTGGGTTTCTATGAATGAAACAAAAATTTATCATAACATGGGAAACCCCAAAAAAATCTAGGGAAAATTTAATTAGAGGGTTTAGAATGTATGACAATGTTATTTTCGGGTATATTTTTTTCAAATTAATTTAACATCTCTGATATTATTCATTTTATGTAACACTAAAAGAAGTTTATATTTTATTAATGAAAAATGTTGTGTTCGTTTTATACACATCACCATGTTAATCAAGCACTACACGTTACACAAATTTTATCATTCTCTACATAGAACACCATGGTTTGATTGAAACTTTTAGTACATTAAACTAAACACCTACTTGGAATATAGAATCTGTAACTCCAACTTTCTGTTAGTCACACACAACATTTTTTATCTTTGAATCCACTTTTTATTGTTATAATTATTTAAATGGCATAATTAATATTGTATCATTAAAAATAAAATCATTAATATTGAAAAATACATTTAGAATATTTTTTATATTGGTTTTATCTAAATAAAACCTTGAGGATGTGACTACATTGCCGCAAAGAAGGCCGAGGAAGGATTTCTCCCACCTGCCAAAGCCAATGTCCACCGGATCTTCTATCAGGAAATAATGTGGAGCCGTCTCAGGATTCAATATAGCTACGCAAACTACAAACGAGTTCTTGTAATTGGAGCGATTGAATCTAAGAATGAAGTAAACTAAGATTCTAGAGCATTATGAATCTTTGGAGTGGCAATCAATTACTACGGAGGAAACATTTTACCATGGTGGTAGTGATTGGTTTATTTTGATAATCTATAATGGTTGTGCTAGGTTTGTTGTACTTGTTTGCAGAAATTTTATTTTATTTAATAAATGGTCTGAGGATTTTCCTTTGTCTATGCTTTTCAGGTATATGAACTACTTTTAATACCCCTATGTGAAAAATAATGAAATTTATTTTATACACACATAGAAATTTAATGTGATAAAACAAACTTCATTTAAAATTTATAATGTTGAAATTATCCCATGGAAATGTTTTTGGGTTTTCCTAAGAAACATCATTTCTAGATGAATAGTTAAATATAATAGATTGTAATCCAAAACTACTTTTTCAACATTTTTTATTTAGAATTCTAAAAAATATTATAATATAGATTCAATGTTTAATTATATATTATTATTATCATTTAATTTATTTATGGTTATTGGAACGAATTTTACATTTAAATTAATTATAAAACCATAGAATTTTTTTTAATGTTTTTAATTTAAAATACCGCATTGTCGACACGACTATAGCATTAATTTAAAATTAATTTTGACCACATCAATGATTAGAATTTAGAAAAATGGAGACCAAATATTGAATAAGAATAATTTAAAATTTCTAATGTCGTCAAATATATTTGGAGATAAATTATTTGTTAATGTGATTAAAATTATGTAAAGAATTTAACAGAAAAATGAGGATAATAATGTAATAAACCCTAAATTTAAGATATAAAATGTCCTATAAAATACAAAAACGCCAATTTTCTTGATATTATTCTTCATTTAAATGACCATTATTGTGTTTTTATGGGGTTTTCACTAATTTTGATAGGTACAAATGGGGGTACACCTAACTTGTTTTAAAAAATTCATAGTGAGTCCTTTCCATTCCCTATAACAAGCCACCACCTCTTCATCTTCCTCAAACCTATAAAAATACATCGATTTCCCAATCTATGACAAATACACATACCAAAATCCCACTCTTACTCCTATAATCCAACCCTTGGACATAAATCAATCCAAGGAATCCTTTTGTCACAAACCAAAATGTGTTACCCAATTAAGTGGTAACGTCTTCTCTAAAGCTATTTTCATTTATTTTCTATCTTCATCCCCTCCAATATCTTTATTTCGTAATGGTATAGAAAAAATAGTATCTCATATATAATTGAATTATTTTTTATTTATTTATAGCTACAATTGAACACACTTACATAAAATGGGTAACGAACTTACTATTAATGTGTAAAACGAACTACAACCTCACGAAATAATCATTGTTCTATTTTTTTATTGATACCTAAAATGGAAGACATTATTATGGACATTATGAGTATATATTTTATATATTATATTTATTATTTCACTAATCTTAATTAATTATTTTAAAAATCATGTCTTTATACTTTACATTTTGCATTAATATGATAATTTCAATACGAATAAGTGTGGACTACCACCACCTCAACGCGATATGAATCTTTTATAAAAAAGGGAATATTTTAAAGATAGTTCTAGTGAATATATATAATTTATATATGATTTAATCAACAAAATTTAATAATGTTTATAAAAATATGTTTATTCAACATTCTTTCTTTCAACATGAAAACTAAATGGAAATATCATTTATGTATATGTAAGGTTTACCATATCCATTAACAGTGTATTACATATCATACTCATGTATTCTCTAGAATAAATAAAAATCATATATTGAATATAAAATATATTTAAACCATGGTTTAGATTATGGAAATAATGATAAAAGTACAATGACAAAATATATAATAAATTAATACACATGCGAAAAACAAAGAGAACATTTTCTCATATGAATCCTTATCCTAGAATTTTTAACACATGGATAATATAAAGCCATTATCAAAAAATATATGATATTATTATTTAAAATATGGTTCTATGATATAAGTAAAAAAATTTATATTTATAATATACATGGATATAATGAGTACGGAAAGAGTCAAGACGCAAGGTAAGGGGATTTCATCTCACTTTTTATTTCTATGAGATACATGCTTTATTCACAGCCCATTCCATTTGTGTAGCATGTATACTACCCAAGGATGTAACAAATTATTATTATTGTAAAAAATTTTGTATTTAAAAATCCATTATATAATAATTTTTTCATGGATTATATGTTTCAAAATATATCAAATCAGTAAAATAGTTTGGCCGCAATTTGTTTCATTGAGACTCATGTTTTGTTGTGTTCCTAAATTTGTTTAAAGGTGTATATAATTATATTTCACATCATATATCACATATATCTATCTTTTAATGATATAATATGCTTCATTTATTTTACTTCTCTTACATGGAGTGTGTGATCCCAATTTACTATGTGATTCGAGTTTATTGAAATGATTTCATCGCTTTTAAATATTATTTATGTTTATGATTCATTTGATGATATATTATAAACCATATCTAAAAAAAATTATGGAATTTTTTATCCTGTGGTTATTAATAATATTTATTTCTTGGTACAATTTTTCTCTCTATGTCAATAATGATAGTTAAGAAACATTTTTTACGAAATCCTAACATTTCCCACTCATTGGTTGGAAATCTATGTTCTATGAAAACCATGATTTCTAAATTTTTTGAGAATAATAGTTTATATTATCCAAGATAGTTTACAAGAATTCTTTAAGCTTTAATAATTTACCAATCACTTCAATGTAATATTATTGTCTGTTTCTAGAGAAATCATTTTTCTCTATCCTTTTTACTGTGAAAAAGGAATCTTATTTTTACACCATCTGTCATGTACAGATTTATCCATTTCCATTTTTTAAATAAAATATTCCATTTTGAAAAGGTTAATTTTTAGGAAAATATTTTTAAAATTATTTTTGAAGGAAAATTATTTTCAAATGTGTTCAAGCCTTATTTTTATTTTTTCAATGTATTTTCAAATATTTGGTTTTGAAAACATTTTCATGCTTATTTCATATATTTTCATTAAAAATTATTTATAAAAATTTTCAAGATTTATGTATAATTTTTCAATCTCTTTTCAATAAAATGGTCTTCATAATGTTTTAAGGATTTCTTTATAATTTTTCAATTATTTTTCAAAAAAATGTTTTTAAATTTTTATGAAGCATATTCAATTTGTTTTCATGGAAAAAGGACATCAATATGTTTTCAATTTTTCTTAATAAGTTTTCAACGTATTTTATATGATAATTATTTTCGAATGGTTTTTTTCATTGAAAATATTTTATAAAATAATAAAGATTATTTTTTGAAAAAAAATATTTATGAAAGTTATTTCAGAAATATTTTCCATCTAAAATGGTATCTGTTGATGTTTCTCATGCCTTTATATGAAATTATCTCATTATTACATTCACATTATTTTATTGAATGGGTTATGCTTGTTGTCTTGGTCTTTTCGAAACTCATTTTTCATTTAAAGCTTATATGATTATGAGATATATTTCTATTTCAAGGGATATATATTTGTGAAATATGTTTCCCTTTCATGTGTTACTATTTTGATGAAATGGTTATGGATCATGTATCGTTTTCCATAGGACATGATATGAATACATTTTATTGATATCTATTTCATTAAATGGGTTAGGAAATGATTGATTGTGAATTTTTTTATAGGTATGTATATATTAATTTTGAGGTGAGTAGGACCGATGTCTCCCTCCAATGCATTGCGTAATGATTTATATCTCATGTTATAGATATAATTAGAATGATATATTAGAATAGTATAGTATTACAGGGTTGGAATCCGAAATGAACTCGGATCAGTAATACAAGGCTAGAATGAGGTGTGAAATTGGTTCTACAATACAATGATGGAATTATAATTGAACATGGTTCAGTAATACAGGGATGTAATGTGGTGAATCCAAAACAGTAAAAGACATTATAATTATTAAGCCCTTTATAGATATTCCTTGACTACTATTTTAATAATTATATATATATTTTTTAACAATTCCATTTTTAATTCCAATGTAATTCCATCATGTATTATGTTATTTATTTATTTATTCGACATGTCTTGTGAATTTTAAAAGCATTATTCCATGATTCATATATATGATATTTTATATGTTGGGTATGATCCTTTATTTTTATTATAATATTCTAATACCATTATAATCATGATTAGTCTTACATATATCCCTTGTTTACACATGATGAAAGATTGATCTCACCAGTCTTTGTGTTTACATCCCTAGGTTATGAAGATATTTATTATTTATGATGTCTCATAGAAGGGTAGTATTCAAGAGGAACCTAGTTGAAGATAATGTATCTCATTTTTCAATGATGCATATGAATCCATTATTCCACTAGCACAAGACTAGTACGATATTTTGGTGTCTATTTTTATAATTTTTTATGTATTCCAAAAAAAATTATTTAATATTAGTGTATGAGAAGATAAATTATATACAATGATCACATAAATGATACTCAGAGTCAACAAAAGAGTTATGATGATAATCGTCAATGATACATAGGGTTTGATGTTGGACCCATGTTATTCATTTACCTATAAACATGGATTAATGTGATGATATTTGAAAAGAAGTGAAATCATATTCAAAGGTTCATTATTACTTTTGAAATCTTTGGTCACATCAATATGGTGGCCTATCGACTAGAACTCCCACCAAACCTATCTCAACTACATTATGTATGCCATGTATCTGTCTTGAGGAAGTACATTATAGACCCATCACATGTACCCATTCTAGATGTGCTACAATGGAAAAATGAATTTTTCTATGAGGATTAGTCGGTATTGATCCTAGATTTTTTTTAAAAGTTCTATGATATATGAAAATTCCCCTATATAAAATTTTTAGTAAAAACATGAAGTTTGATGAAGCAATGAGGGAAATAGAGGAATTGATGAAACAATGTTTCCCAGATCTATTTTATTGTGGGAAAAGAAAATTTCGGGGGTTAAATTTATAAAGGGGATACGTTTATGACTATCATAACTATAATAAATAAAATTTACTTGTTTCATTTTATTAAATATCATATATTGAAATATGGTTAAATAAAACACATGTTGATCCATGGTTTTGTTATATCCAATTGGATTTAAAATACCGTTATTTATCATTACGGTTGAAAATATAAAAGTGGATCTATAATCACATGATTTGAATAAATATAGGGTTTCAAAAATTCTAATTAACACATACAAAGGAAGAGATAGCTTCAACCAGTAGAATCATACCTAGGAATCCAATTTATCACAGGTTATGAGGGAGATAGATTTTATTAGATTTTTTATTGTTCAATCCCATATTGGGATCCAATAAATTAAGTATGATGAATCCATTTATGAAAAAAATTTCGGGTCATCGAGATCATATCCCAAACCATGTTTGCCGAACCACCCCATTAAAGTCCCTCCATCAGAAAAAATACTCTAAAGATATTTTCTTATGAATTTATTTTTTTGTATCAATAACATTGAAAATAATAGTATTGAAATTACTTTTTATAGCATAATTAATATAGGTTGATCATATTATTTTTACTTTTTGAATGATTTTTATTTTGATAAAATAACACTGATTAAAATCTAATAAATGATATCATGAATTAATTTATTTTTGAAATAAATATTTTTTATGTAATTTTATTATTTCATAATTTGAATCAAATATAAATTATAATATAATTTTTATGATGTCAAATGAAAATTTTAAAATGGATCGAAAAAATGTTATTGTCAAAAAACCCATCATTTTTTATATGTGTTGGTTTTTTTAAAAGGTAAAATTAACTTATTTATAAAAATATTTAGAATCAATTAATATTATTGTTTGAATCAGGACATCAAATTTAACCAATACTGAATTTCTCAATATTTTTTTAGAAACACTAATTTTTAGGTAAAAAAAATACATTATAGATATATTTTTTTATTACATCAAAATGTCACTAAAGATATGAAAAAAGTAATAAAAATGGTATCCATGAACAAATATATGTTTTACCTTTAATCTAATTTCATTTTAAGTGTATTTTTAATATTTTTTAAAGACATTATGAACCCTCAAATATTTAAAATATATGTTATGATTTAAAATCATTTTGATAAGACTATGACTCACCTTCACATCACCAACGGTGATATTTTAATAAGTTCAGACCCTAGACCTATAAAATAATTTAAACCAGTCCCACTTGATAGAAACCATTGGAAGCATTATTGGATGGTTTATGGTTTGAGATAATTTATTATGTAGAGTCAAAAACCTAAATAATAATTAACCCCCCGCCATTTTTATGTAATCCCTCCCAATATCCAATTTATCATCACTAAAACTCAATTGAGAACATCCATACACTTCCCTCATATCTATTGAGTCCACATTAGGTTCCCCCAAGATAACAAGAAGTATATACCTTGCATTTTATGTTAGATATTCATCTAAGGGACCTTCCACATCTCATTTCTAATTCAACCTACTTCTTTGAAACTGTTTATTTTAATTTCAAATGGTAGTATTTTCATTCATTTATAGTCATTAATATATTATAAATATTAATTTATTTGTATGACTTATCACAAATCATCCCCTATTTAAACACATACCTATTCCATTACTATATAGAAATTATGTAAGGGATCCTCTCCTTCTCTAATTTATTCAGGTTTAATTATGATCTTTTGCATTCTATTCCCATTTATTATTGTGGGGATATATTCTTAAATGTCTCTATTACCTCCTATTTTATGTCTAAATTATGATAGACCCATTTCTATCTCATCATCCTTTTTTATGAATTTTTATTTAATCATGTTAGGATACAGAAATATCATCATTATTTTTCATAACAAAATAATAATTTAGCGAATATCATAACAACTTTTTTCCATGATTATTAATCATTATGTACACAAAATTATTGAATTGGGGCATATTTATTTTTATTTCACACTCTATATTCATAGAAGAAATCATGACAATGAATGAATCCATTTTATATAATATATGTAGTAAACTGAAGAATGTGAATGAAATGATTATGATGGGTGTTCCTAGATAACACTCCAATTAATTGGATAATGTTTCATATCATGATATGTCATGTTGGTATAGGGGTTTACCAAATGTCATTATGGGACTGTTTCTCACATGAATTTTTAGAGGATTATCCTTGACATAAGTTCGTGATTGGATGTTTTTTGTTGTTTCCAAATTTTCCATGTTATGACTATCATGCTATATCATGCCTTATTATCCATGTTCCTTTTATTCTACCATGATATTCCTATCTTCAATCTTGTATCACTTATTCCATGTTTATTCCATTTGTAGGCTTTATAGATCACACCTTTCTTATGTATTCCCCCATGTTATACCTTGAAAATTTAATTTTTAGGAGTGTTTTGGGCATATAAATGATGTTTTCAATAAAGCATGAAATGTATATTTTTAATAATGTTGTTGTGTCACAGGTTCAAGATGTTATGTTTTTTACTTAATTTTGATGGATACTAGACTAAACATATCTTTTTGGTTGTATTAAGTGTATTTTTATTATATTAATCATGTATTAATGTGAAATAAATAGTAGGTTTTTCCTAATAATCATAAAGTATATTCATGGTAATTATATACACCACATCAATGAAATACATAGTGAATATGACATGTGTCTCTAGGAAATTAGAAGTATGACCAAAATCCATTACTGTATGTCTTGACATCCTTCTCACTCAATGAAATCACTTTTAAAAGACATTTATGTTTCATTTTAATGTATTAAAGACCCAAAATTATATATTTCATACCATATATGACTTACATATGTTTTTTTATTATACATTTATTAATAATTCTATGTTAAAGTTGTGTTTTGGGTATTAGCTGCATTGTTTTTTATATGTCTTGATTTTTTATTTTAAATCAACACACATTAATCATGTTTCCATAAATTAAAATATAATTATCATATTTATACATACAATATAATTTTAATACTAATCAGGTTATATTATTTTTACGAATGATGTGTGTTAAAATCAAGGAGACCGAACATCGTACATACACTAGACTATCATTTCAATTTTGTAATGAACCATTATGGAATAGAGGTAAAAATATATTATATTGAAATAATAATAATATTATCATAAAAACCATATTTGTTTTTAAAATAAACATATAAATAACATCCATGTTCTATGGTATTGAAAATAGAGTCACGTAACTTCATGAAGTTGATTGTTCTCACATACCCGAAGAATAGTATCATCTATCATTTACTACAAAGTTGATAAATAATATGATATGTTATCATTTAATAATGGTAAATATTTCATGAATATCATTAAAATTTCATGTATATCAAAATCATTTTTGTATTATATTCCATGTAAATTGATAGTTAAAACGAATAACATTAGTTGTTGAGGAGGTATTTCAATATAATTACCATAAAGGTTATCATGTCCCATGTTGAATGAGAAGTAAGATATTTATATATTATATAATGAATTAAAATTTATAATTATATTATAAATATAATTTATTTATTTTTTATACAACATAATACCCAATAGTGACAGATGGTAATGGAAAAAAAGACATCGGTCTGTGAGGCGATAGGCATCCTTAAACACGAAGGAAGATTTCATAACCCATTTTGTGGGTGTGGATAGGATTGTAGGTCATTCAGATTGATATTTTTCTAATTATATGGAAGTAACTTATTTTGTTATTTACACACATTTTAATAACAATTTAAGAATGAGGATCCTGAAATTTGCTAAAAAAATCAGTGAATAAAAGTACCTCTTTATTGGGTAAAATCCTATGGTTTTCCCAAACCAACTTGTTAGGTTGTATTTGATCCAAAAATAATGATGATGGGTTAATAAGATGGATTTATTGAAGTCATTTTGGTAGTTATTCTCTAAAAAAAGGGTTTTATGGTGTTCAGAAGAGATGAATGTGTATAGAATTTTTTAATAGATGTGAGTGGTAGACTTGTTATTTTTGTAATGAAAAATTTGTACCCACATTATACAATTTTAGATAGCTCAAAAATATATTATATTATATTATTATACATTATAGGATCTTAGCATGGACAAGTAACTTATTTTATAAATTCTTTTAGTTTATTGTAACCCTTATCATTTATGTTTAACCCCTCGGTAAAACAATTTTTCCCTTTACCATGGATTTTTTTTAGATTATTCACTTTCCAATTTGATAAAAAATCATGTGGAACGTATTAGATAATATTATTTTGATTTCAAATATATATTTTTTAAAAAAAATACATTTTTCATAATTGGAAAATTTAAATTTAAAAATAATCCCATAGATTCAATGAGAAAGTGTGTTTTCAATGAGAAAATGTTCAAATGATTTCAATGATTCTCTATCCAATTCCCAAATGAAATTTATTAAAATTTCTTAAATTTTATTTATTGAAAAGAAAATCATCTAATTATTATTTTAAATAAATTAAAATTATTATTTCACTATATGAATTATTTAAATAAAATTTCTATTGTTCTTTCAAAATTCTATATTTTCCAATATTCATTATAAAAATAATGATTTTAAAAAATTCTAAATAATTAACCAAATTTACTATGGTTATTTTTATTTGAAAATAAAATATAATATTTCTATATTAATTTTATAAAAGTGTAATTTATATGTTTTTATATTAATTTGTTGAATGGTGAGAAAACATCATTTTATAAAAAATGTAGTTCAATAGCATAAAATTTCATTTATTCTTATTACATATCTAAAAAACAAATAATATTAATGTTAATATTTCAATTGAATATATAATACATATATTTATTTTCATTAATTCATAAAAAATTATTCATTTATTGAATTAAAATCGAATTGCTGTGTAAGAAATTGTTTTCGAAAAATGATATCCTTTATTTTCAATTTTTTTCATTTAAAATCATTTGATCACCAAAAAAGTAATTTTATAAACACATTTAATCTATATTTTTTAAATTTTATATTTATATTGAATCCCACCATTAAAATATATAGGTTATGACTATTATTAGACCCTAAAATTTGAATGTACAACATTGTATTTGATATCATGTATGGAACACATCATAAAGTACATAAAGAAATATATTATCCTATAAGTCTACAATATATTTAATATTTAAAAGAAATTTAATATGTGAAATTACTTTTAAGTCATTCAATAATGAGTTAGTTTTCATTACACATAAGAGAGACCTTCCCTGATAGCTGTCATTACATGCACAACCGAGTTTCACCAAACAAAGATATATTATTAAAATATAGTTATTTAATATATTATTATATAACCTAGGAGATATGTTAATGGTTTTAAATATTACTAATTGACTTATTAAAACTTATATTTCATATTAAAAATTAATTCATTTGTTACCAGTTAATGAGAAATTATAATAAGACCCAATTGGATAAAAAATGAATTATTTATTGTTTTATGCAACCAAAGCAGTTTTATCATAATTACCATAATTAATTAAAATTAGTAAATAATTTAATGAAATATATATGTAATACTTTAAATAAAATCTTTTTTATATTCTTCGATTAAGTTCCATTAACATTATATATGAATGATATATATTTTATACAAAAAAACATATATTTTTATTAACAAAATTTTACGCCCTCCTAATAGTGGCACTTTTTTATATCTATATTTTTATAAATTAATTGATTTAATATGAAAAAATAAAATTCTACTTTTAAAGTTTAAAATAAAAAATTATTTTAGGGTTAATTGTCAAATTTTTTGAAAAAAATTCTATTTTTAAAGAATAGTTAGAAATACAGAATTTTAGTTCAAAACTGTTTTTCATGTCATTTATTTACAGGGATAAATTATACTTTTTTTAAGATTAATTATATACGATTTTTTCAATTAATTAAAATTATTTCATTGTAATCATTTACACATTGAAATTAATTGTAGAAACATGTAATACTTTTGGATGTTTTTACATTATAACCCTACATTGTCATCGCGCTTGTGGGATGAAATTTAAATTTATTTCTCCCACTACTATGATTATAATTTGTATTTGTGGATCTAAATATTGTAATATGAATAATTAATAATTACTAAAAAGAAAAATAAAATTATAGAAAATATTAGTTAAAGTAATTAAATTTATTATAATTATTACGTTGAAGTTAAGATTAATAAAAGACTAAACCTTCAATTTAAGGGCCCAAATGACCTATCCATCGGTAAAAAGACATATTTCATGGATATAAATATTAAAAAAAGCCTTTTATTAGGGATTATAATTTTATTTTTAATAACATTTTAGGTATAAATGTTGGTAAGCTTAATATCTTTCCCCGAATACCATGTGAGTCCTTTTCCTCCCTTATAAAAGGCCACCCCCTTCTTCACACCTCTAAACCCACTTAGGTTCGGCATTGTCTACAAAAATAGATATTAAAAATCCATCCCCTACCTTTCCACATATCTTAGGGTATAAATACTTTGATGTATTGCTTTTGGTAAAAATGAAATGAAGTTTCCAGATTAAGGAATAACGTCTTCTCTCAAGTTCTTGATTTTCATTTCCATTATCCACCCACTAAAAGCACATTATTACATTCTTATATAACATCACCAATAATATAAATATACTAATATTTTTTATGATGTTGTTTTTTCCAACACTTACACACACATTCATAAAATAGGTTATGAACATATTTTTTCTATTTATGAAGACCTACTTCCTCACGAAACGTTGATTTTTCATATTTCCATTAGCACCTCTCACAGTGGAAATTACAATAGAAACTCTTTTTATATATTTTATATATTATTTTTATATTTTATTTATAATTCATTAATTATTAAACAATACCTATATATATACATTTCATTTTATATAAAACAAATAACATCATTTGAGGATGTGTGGACTACAACCCCGTCAAAGCGATTCAATTCATTTACACGATCCATGGAATGTATAAAGAATGGTAATAAAAAAAATTAAACAAAATATATTATATTCATGATATAATTAACTTTATATATATATATATATATATCTTTTCATTATTATCCTTCCACATAGTAAAAAGTGATAATGTTGGTCATGGATGTGTGGACTACCACCTCCTCAACAAGATGTGATTACTTTTACATCAATAGATATATATATATATATGTATGTATATATGATTAAATAACATTTTATTTATGATATAATTATCCTTTTGGAAGTTTATAATTCCAATAACCTTATTTCAAAAACAATCATTGAAAAAATGACCTCATTATTCACGTGAATATTTTACTTACCGTGTCCAAGATCAGGACATTGAATCATTTTTCATAACCAAATTCAATAACTATTTTTTAAATTTTAATTTATGTATAAATACTATAATTACATAATGGTAATTTTTCATCATATTTTATATAATGAATCCTTTGACTGTAGTTGACATAAAAATTAGTTTTGGACATATAAACCAAATTTGGTAAAAAAACCAACTAAAAATAATTATCTAAATAGTTTCATACAAAATTTTAATATCTAAAATAAAATTAATGATAAAAGAGAACGAGTTTGAATTTTTTTTTGATGATTTACTTATGTCTATTATACTTGTAGTTAAAGGGTGTTCAGTTGAAAGGAAACACAACATAAGTGATTCTTATTACACTTTTTATATCTGTGAGATAAATATCATGTTCACAACATACATTTTTCTATAGTGTACCCACAACACCTTTTTTTATTATATGATTGATCCTTTTAAACTTAGTGTATATTTAATATTCAATATTTTTATTAATTCAATTTTTTCCACCATAGGTTGTTCATTACAATTTTCATGTATTAGTTCCATTTCTTCAGTCTTCGGTACTCATAATTATTTAGAAATTATTTTTTGGAAAAAAATTTCATTCTCTCATTAGTTGTAGAACCTATTTTCTAATAAAAAAGGATTTTTTAAGAATAATCAAAAATATTTCTAAATTATTTGGAAACTACATTTTTACCATTTTTTCATTTACCAATTGTTTCAATTGATTATCCTTGTATCATTCCAAAAAATTATTTTAAAAAAAAAATCAATATAAAAAAGGAATGTTTTTTACCTCATACGGATTATATGAATATACCTACTATAATTTCAGTGAAGTTTATTTTTCCCATTTATAAGGAATCATTATAAATAAAACATGTTCATAATTAATTTTCATATAAACTATTTTCCAAAATAAAAAGGATATTTTCCTCATGAATATTTTAACAAATGTTTTTATAGTATTTCTATTCATTAATAATGAAAACCCATTAATTTACTCAACAAGGGTAATATTTTAAATATATCATCCTTAATCATTCATTAGATAGTTTAATATTGATTTCAAAAAAGATATTATTCAAAATCACTTCATGGAATCATTTTAGTTCCCTCTAGTTATTTTATTCCCAACAATAATTTGACACTGATATTATTCAAAATAACTATATCATATTTCAGGAATATTATTATTTCCAAAACCATATACCGTTTCACATGCAGTGATTAAATTAAATGTTATTTTATTATTTGGGTCATTATTGATAAATATGTACCTCTTAATCTATATGTATATTCGATAACAAACACTGTTAAATTTATTAATTAATACATGAAAAATGTTTTGGACTAGTACAACCCAGGTGAGCCTCAATATATATATCCCCTCGAAGCATCGGTAGTCTTAAGGGACATGTAATTTTCCTAATAGCCTTATATTGGGTTTTACACTATACATTGTTAACCATATTGTGAACATTATTTATAGTTAAGGTACCATGTACCTTAGAAACATGGCACCTAATAATCAATAATTTTCCTTATATTAGATTCTATTAGTATTAATTCATTATATTTTGTGTCAATATACAATTGGAGACTTTTCATTTTTATTTATTTATAATGAATGTGTTTAAATTTATTACCTTTCCATATATATATTTTCATATCTAGATATTTGGATAGAATGTGTTTCCAGTTATTACATTTTCTAAATTCTTCTAAAATTATATTCAGTTATTGATTACATGGAAGGTGTGTTTAGTTTTTTACCTTTACATATTTACCATTCTCATTTTCCATATTTATTCCCTTATAGTTTTCCCTAAATAAAATTTTTATATAACCTTTATTATATTTAATTCCCATCAAATTCAAAAAGAAAACTATGAATTATATATAGAGACTCATTAAATAGATTATTGTTACCATAATTGTTATTTATTTTTGAAAGAATAAAGCTATGTTTTCATTATAGTATTGCTTTCTCAGGTCTGTATTTGATTTATCAAAACAACTTAAATCTCATTCCACATTGATTTTATTCATTGTATTCATACGATTTTTTTAATAGCATACACCGTCTCAATCTTATATCGAGTAGGGTCTCTATAGTTGTTATCAAATCAGGTTTTGAAATAATATTGGGTCCTATATTTAGGAAAACATATATTAAATAACATAACACTAAGTCATAATTTATGGATATATATAGGATAGCCCTAGAATTTGGTTAAGTTAGAGATTATGTTGTTATTACGAGAAATATTTCCATGTATGGATACTACAAGTGTATGTGGATCTTGTATATATATAATTACGAGTAGTATCTATAAGGCCACAACCTTAAACATTACTTATTATTGAATTAAATGAATAATTTAAATTGAGGATCTTTTCAAGTTTAGAGTTTTAGAGAATTAGGACATTACTATTACATCTCAAAGATTACAAAGTATACACTTCTACTAAGTCTCCATAAAAAAACTCTTAAAAAGAAACATGTCTAGTTCCATGTTTTAGATAGCATGTCTTTCCTTGATCCAATCCTTTACCCTATTCATCTTTAAGTTCTGTGGAAAACATTTCAAAACCTTGGGATGAGCATAAAAAGCCCAGTAAAGGATACACAAAGAAGGAGAACTGTTAGTTATTAAAAACAACAAGTAAACCATGAATACTTTACCAAAGTAATACTTTTCACCTTTATGAAGTAGTAAAAACTCTTCACTGGATAATATATCATTAATTTCCATTTTGTAACCAAAATATTTCCATAAAACCCATATTAATAACACATAACATATAAAGGTAACTTGGGACATTAACATACTTAAATGGAATAACCATACGGTCGACTTCAACAAATATCACTTAATGGAATAGCCATACGGCCGAATTCCATACCCAATGCATTGGAGGTTATAACATAACCACCTGTCCTGGTTTTCACGGCACCACCCGTCATATGGTTTATCACGTAACCACCCATCAAATGTCCAAGTACCATTATAAAATCATAAGACATAAAACAAATATAATTGAAAGAAAACATTTCCACACATTGATCACAATATATCACTTAAATATATTGACATAAGAAATAAATTATAAAAACTATTTTCAAAACCAAAATATATAAAAGAGTATATGGTATTTATTTCATTTTAAAAACATTATGTCTTGTTGATTTAGCCAAAGACCAAATAATACTCGCGGCGGTGGAAAAGGTCGTTGTCACTGCGTACGTTAAAAGAAAAATTCCTTTTTGTCATTTAGTAAAATGCTTTGTATGAAAAGATTATTTTTGAATAAAATTAACAGTTAAAGGGGTTTATACACCGTATAAAATAAAGTTGTCTATAAAACAAAATATGCCTCAATGAAAGGAGATTGAGATGAAGTCCCATACAAAGACGGTATCCTTGGATTAATGATAGATCAATTACATAATTATGTGTGATAAAATAATACACCAAATATAAGTGGATATTATGTGTAAAAAAACCAGAGGATATTCACACATATTCATAGAATGACATATTCAAAGAGTAAAAGTTTAACCCAAAGAATCAAAATTGGGTTAAGAAGTTCCCTTGCAAAAATTCGACAGCCTAACGACGTCACATCAAAATTCAGAAAATGAGTTGATGAGAGATAAAAAGGGTATCTCATCACTTGTACATTAAATTTATATAAATACAGATATATGATAACATATGCCAAAAAAATAAGATTTAAATTAAAAGATATAACAAAAAGAAGTCTTTTAAAGAAGTGGAGGGTTAAAGGTCCCCTTACCGAGTTGGGTAACTTTCTAAACGTACACCCCATGGAAGAAGGGTCATATAATGAAGATGTAAATACCCATAAATGAAATTATACTAAAAAAAGAGTATAATAATGGTATGTAAATACACCACTCAAAGGAAATAGTGGAAAACGTAGCATAAATGTCACAGAAATAAAAGTGATATGAAAAATCCCTTACGAAAACTCGGTAGCCTAACAGCACCACTTAAAACTTCCAAAAATTGATTTATGAGATCAAATAGGGTCTCTCATAATATGAACATAAAAATTATTGTATGAGGAATAAAAAATAACATCCCCAAACATAATAAAGATAAGTTTAAAAGAAAAGGCATAAAAGAGAGTACTTGAAAAGGAAGAGAGAGGTTGGATCCCTTACCTCAAGTCCAAATTGTTTTGTTTGTTTCTTTATATTTCTGAATAATAAACTTTGTTAAATTTATAATTTCTTAAGGAACTCCATTAAATATTATTATTCAGTTCATATCACATATTAAAATGTTATAATAATGGTTTAATAATGTGAGTTCTTATGAATCGTTTTTGATGATGTTCGGTACATGAGTCAAAATTGAGGATGTTGGAAAAGAATTTTCCATGAAGTTATAGGTACATCATCTCCAGGATATGATAAATGATTTAAATACCATATAAATATAGTATATATTCATTTTATACTATTCCATAACATTTGGAGATAAAAAATGAAATGCACTATTCATGGAGACGGTAGGTCGTAGGTACGCATGAACACTACTTACATTTCTTTTTCATATTAATGGAATTAAAAATAAATGAGAGATATATATATTATAATTACATAATGATATCCATCATTTAGATTTAATATATTACATATATATCCATTATATATATTTACTTTTAATAGTACATAACATTTAGAGATAAGAAATGAAATGTACCGTTAATGGAGACGGTAAGTCGTACGTACGCATGAACGCTAGTTTCATTTTTTTGTATTAAATGGAATGATATAATAATGATATAAAGGTGAATTATAATTCCAGTAGGATATCATATGTAATACCCTTAATTCCATCCTTTATACGTCCCACATATGGCATTAACGAATCAAATCACTTTGAGGGGGCCGTAGTCCGCACTTCTTAAAATGAGGACATCACGTTTACCCATAATGGAAACCGGAAAGGTATGCTATAAATGAAATATAAAAAAGCTTAAAGAAAAACGTAAAAATATTATATATCATATATAAATATAGTGACATCTTAATGGCCACCTTTGAAGGTGTTAAAAGAATATTGAACAATCATCGTTTTGTGTGGCTGTAATTCGCCATCCACAGAAACAGTATATTTTTGAACCGTTATATGGAGGTGTGTGAAAGTGTATCTCAAATACTTCTTATAACAAGGTCCTAGTAAATTTATGATACTGGAGTTGTTACAAAAAAAAGTAATAAAAAGAGTTTAGTGGGTTGGAGAAGCAAAATAAATCAAAAGAACACAAACGAAGACCTTACCTTTAAATCAGGTAACTCCTCTTGGTTTGAACCAAAAGGATTTTTTAAAGAGAATTATGCCAAAGTTGAGGCTTTAATGATGAATAGAGGGATGTTTAGAGATGAACTGGGCATGTTTTGGCTGATCCAAATGCTTGAGAGGTGTGGGTAAGGTGGTAGAGGTGGGGGCCTTTTATAAGAGGAGAGGAGGGGCACTTTTGGAAAGTTATAAACTTTTACTTTATTATAAAATGCTTTTCCGATTTTAAAGGACCCAAAATTATATATATCGCAGATAAGGTGATTAGAGTTAGAAATACACCCATCCAATAGGTTTTTGATAAGTGTAGGTTTTATATTTTACATTACCTTTTCATTTTGTTTAAATCGTTAAATAATGAGGTAATCGCGGCATCATCATGGTGTCATAAATAATTTAATTTATTTAATGTCTATAAATTAAAGAAAAAGATAACATGATGTAGGAAATATTTTTATATTTCTAATTAATATTTATAGTAAATAATATGACTTGTATAACCCCATGTAAAAATTGTTTTAGTAAAACAATACATGTTTATGACATTTTAATTTTAACATTAAATAAAAAGTTATTAATGTCATTTTCCAACCAAAGTGGCTCCATGGGGTCCCCAAGTTGACCCATGGATTATCTTGGTCATCCATGACTCATCCAATAAGGGTAGGACATGTGTCAAGGTCATTTCATATTATTAAAAAATTATTTTTTCCTTAAATTACACTAATTACCTTTAATCACGATTAATAAAACTTAAAAGTTACTATTCACAAAAAAATTATTTTCATCTCATTTAACCAAATTTTACATCCTAATGAAAACCATTTATGTTGTATTTTTTGAAATTGAAATCACAGAAGTGGTAAAGTTTCATTTAAATGAAAAATCAATTTTTTAACTACCACTTAGTTGTTTCACTATTCATCAAAAATTGATGTTTTTCAGAAAAATACCAAAAATTCACCCTAAGATATATTTGATATTCTGAATTCAAAAATGATTTATATTTTAAAAATTTCAAAACATAAAATTTTCATTAAATAATTTACTAATTAATTCCTGCTGTCAAAACAAATAGCGTGTTTCTAAGAAATAATATCTATTAAAAGATTAAAACTAGTTTATGTCCCATTTCAAAGTGAAATTATTTCCAATGACCAAAATTGGAGTAAATGGTAAAAATATCTTCAAATTTCACTTTAAAACCAATTTAGAAAATGATCTAATCATATAAATACATTAGATTAAAAAGATGTTTTGAATTAAAATACAACATTTTCACTAAAACTGATCTTTATCGAAAAAATAACAAAAATTTACACAATGTAAATTTTGATGTCTAGATTATAAAGTAGGATTTTATTTTGTCAAATATAACATAGAAATTGTCAAATTTATATTTAAAAAGGGTTCTCCATCAAAAAGTTGTTAATCGACCTTGTAAGGAATATTAGAAGATTTATGTTTAAAATTGGATTCATTTGCATTTTAAGCCTCTATCATTTATTGGATAAAAGTAAAAATATTTGACAAACATATAGAATAATTTTGTATTTAGATCCATTCATTCCTTCCATTAAAATAGCTAGGAGTTAACTACCATTTAAAATAATATTATTTTATTATTAGAGTGCAACGTAAGATTTTAAAGAAACTCGTTGTTGCGTATTGGGTACGCCATCGAGCAAAGAATTCCCTTTAAATTAATATTAACATTTTTATTCACAAAAAAGGATAAATATGAAAAAGTAATATTATTTATTTACCTGGGATGTTACATCCTTCCACCCTTTTGGGAATTGCGTCCTCTCAATTTTAAAATTGGGTTCGGAAACATCATTGAAAGTCCCACATTGGAATAAGAGTCAGTAAAACTATCACTTTAAAATAAAGAAAAAGAAGTAAAATGGTCACCTGAGTTAACCAATATTGGGATTCCATGTACTAAAACATTTACATGGAGGAGAAAACAAAGGGTCATGTTCTGATGGAGGTTGATTTAAAACATGTTTAGGATAAAGTTAACCATAAGAAAATCACAAACATGTGATGGGTTAAACGATATTTGATTCCCCAGTAAGAAAAATTAACATACAACATTTTTTAAGTTACTTTTCATTGAAGAATTTATTTATGAGCATAACTAAAACATAAGGAAACATACTTACTTTCCATGATGACTTTCAACTTTTACTAGATTTCTTACACAAACTCATATTTTCTCCAAAATATGAGTATTTAGGACGACTTTTTTACATTAAGAGAGCTATAATCAACTTCTAGAGAATTACCTAATCCAAAAAAGAGAAATATATACTTCCCATGTCTTTAGACCTTAACCAAAACTAAAAACAAAAAGGTTAGCATGAGATCAGATAATACCCAAAAGGATAATCCTTTATAAAAAGAATATATTCTTAATCTCCAAAATTTGTCAAACAACACCCAAAGTTCACCAAGATCATTAAATAAACAATTTTTCCATAAAATTATTAAATGTAAACCAAACTAAGATTGAAACCGAAATATTTGAAGGGTTTAATCACATAGTCTTCCAAGGTAAAAATTAACATTTATCTCCAAATAACATTAGTTTCTCTTAAAGTATCATATTGAAAAGTAATTAACCTAATCACATATCCTCCATGATACGTTAATCATTTCCATAGATAAACCAAAATTAACTTACTCTTGATTCATAAAATCATCCAAATAAAAAGAATTAGTCAAAATAACTAGGGACTTCACGTAGTCTAGTTGTAGGCGATAAATACCAGTCACACTTTGGTTGTGGGTTTGATTCCCACAGTTTTGTTTGATGCGACGGGTTGTCACAAGGTCTTCGTTTTGTCCTTTTTCCAAAACTATATAATTCTTATAACATTCCCCAAAAAACGATAAAATCTTCAAAAATAACCATTGCATAATTTAACCTCATGTTTATCTCATTTATTTCATATTCCATCATAACATATAGTAACCCATAATTACCTCAAAAGTAAGGATCATATAAACCCTAATGGTTACCTTTATAATTATTACCTAAACTTCCACATCGAGTTGGTCATCTCGTACATGATGCATTAGAGAACTCAACATGGTTCAAGTGGTTGATCATGACTCCTTGATAGTTGGTTTAGAACAACCACAAGATTCCTCATTGAATCCCCCATTTCATCCAGTCTCTTAATAAGAGAACCACCACAGTTTCCTTCAAACCAATTGTCACTTTGGTGCCTTCTAGATCCATCCATTTACTAAAAACAGAAATTTCATTGTGAGTATTTCAAAAAAACAATCATTTACTAATGAGGAAGATAAAAACTCAGATATACTTACTCATTCACATTATCTAAAACTAGGACTCTTTCTGAAATCCTAACCATTATGGTAATGTCACTTCTGCTTAGAGAATACCCTAACATCTAAATTTATTTAAACCGACCTCTAATACCGACTATAAGGCCCCAGCTTTAAACATTACATATTATTGAATTAAATGAATAATTCACATTGAGGATATTTTCAGGATTAGAGTTTTAGAGAATTAGGAAATAACTATTACATCTCAAAGATTACAAAGTATACACTTCTACTAAGTTTCCATAAAATAAAAACTCATAAAAAGAAACATTTCTAGTTCCATGTTTTAGATAGGATGTCATTCCTTGATCCCATCCTTGACCATATTCATCTTTAAGTCCTGTGGAAAACATTTTAAAAACATGGGATGAGCATAAAAATCCACGTAAAGGATAAACAATGAAGGAAAACTATTAGTTTTTCAAAACAACAAGTAAACCATGAATACTTTACCAAAGTAATACTTTTCACCTTTATGAAGTAGTAAAAACTCTTCACTAAAAAAAATATCATTACTTACCCTTTTTTAACCAAAATATTACAATAAAACCAAAATAAACAACACATAACATATAAAGGTAACTTGGTACATAAACATACTTAAATATAATAACCATACGGTCAACTTCCACACATATCACTTAATGGATTAGCCATACGACCAACTTCCATACCCAAAGCATTGGAGGTTATAATGTATCCACCCATCCTGGTATTCACGACACCACCCATCATATGGTTTTTCATGTAACCACCCTTCAAATGTCCAAGTACCATTATAAAATCATAAGACATAAAACAAATATAATGGAAAGAAAAAATTTCCACACTTTGATCACAGTATATGACTAAAATATATTGACATAACAAATCCATTATAAAAACCATTTTCTATACCAAAATATATAAAATGTTATATGGTATTTATTTCATTTTAAAAACACTACGGCTTGTTGAGGAAGCCAAATACCAAATAATACTCGTGGCGGCGGAAAAGGTTGTTGTCACCGCGTACGTTAAAAGAAAAATTCCTTTTTTTCATTTAGTAAAACCTATTGTATAAAAAGATTCTTGTTGAATAAAATTAAAAGTAAAAGGTGTTTATACACCGTATAAAATAAAGTTGTGTATAAAACAAAATATGCCTCAATGAAAGGAGATTGAGTTGAAGTCCCAGACAAAGACGGTATCCATTTATTAAGCATAAATCAATTACATAATTTTGTGTGAAAAAAATAATAAACCAAATATAAGTGTATATTAAGTGTAAAAAAATCAGAGGTTATTCACACATATTCATATAATTACATATTCATGGAGTACAAGTTTAACCCAAAGAATCAAAATTGGGTTAAGAAGTTCCCTTGCAAAAGTTCGACAGCCAAACGACGTCACTTCAAAATTCCGAAAATGAGTTGATGAGAGATACAAATGGTATATCATCAATTGTAAATTAAATTTACAGTAATAAGGATATATGAGAACATATCCCAACAAAAAAAGATGTAAATTAAAAGACATAAGAAAAAGAAGTCTTTTTAAAGAAGAGGAGGGTGAAAGGTCCCCTTACCGAGTGGGGTAACTTTCGAAATGTACACCCCATGGAAGAAGGGTCATCAAATGAAGATGTAAATACCCATAAATGAAATTATACTACACAAAGAGTATAATAAGGGTAAGTACATACAACACTCAAAGGAAATGGTGTAAAACGTAGCAAAAATGTCACGGGAATAAAAGTGAGATGAAAAATCCATTATTAAAACTCGGTAGCCTAACGGTTCCACATAAAACTATCAAAAATAGATTTATGAGATCAAATAGGGTCTCTCATAATATTAAAATAAAAAGTATAGTATGATTAATACAAAATAACATCCCCAAACATTAGAAAGATGAGCTAAAAAAATGACATAAAAGAGAGTACTTAAAAAGAAAGAGAGATGTTGGATCCCTTACCTCAAGTTCGATTTCTATTGTTTGTTTCTTTATATTCCTGAATAATAAACTTTTGTCACTTTATAATTTCTTAAGTAACTACTTTAAATATTTTTATTCAGTTAATATCACATATAAAAATGATATAATAATCGGTTAATAATGTGAGTTCATATCAAACATTTTTGTCGATGTTCGGTACATGAGTCAAAATTGAGCTTGTTGGAAAATAATTTTCAATGAAGTTATAGGTACATCATCTCCAGAATATTATCAATGATTTAAATATCATATATAGCTAGTATATAATAATTTTATACTATTCCATAATATTTGGAGATAAAAAATGAAATGCACCGTTCATGGAGACTGTAGGCCGTACGTACGCATGAACGCTACATTCATTTCTTTTTCATATTAATGGAATAAAAACTAAATGAAAGATATATATATTATAATTCAAGATTTATATCTATCATTTAGATGTAATATATTACATATATATCCATTATATATATGTACTTATAATAGTACATAAAATTTGGAGATAAGAAATGAAATTTACCGTCCATGGAGACGGTAAGCCGTATGTACGCATGAACGCTACTTTCATTTATAATTTATATATTCAATGTAATGAAATAATAATTATATAAAGTTGTATTATAATTAAAGTAGGATATAATATGTAATAACATTAATTCCATCCTTTATACGTCCCACATATGGCATTAACGAATCAAATCACTTTGAGGGGGCGGTAGTCCGCACTTCCTAAAATGAATATATCACGTTTACCCATAATGAAAACAATAAAGGTATGAAATAAATGAAAAATAAATAAACTTAAGGAAAAAATAAACATATTATATATCATATATAAATATAGTGACATCATAAAGGCCACCTTTGAAGGTGTTAAAAAAATATTGAACAATCATCATTTCGTGAGACAGTAATTCACCATCCACATAATCAGTATGTTATTTAACCATTAGACGGAGTTGTGTGAAAGTTTAGATCTAATAATTCTTATAAAAACATCCTAGTATATTTAAGATACTGGTGTTGTTCCAAAAAATTAATAAAAAGCGTTTAGGGGGTTGGAGAAGCAAATTAAATCAAAATAACACAAGCAAAGACATTGAATTAAAATCGGGTAACTCCTCTTGGTTTAAACCAAAAAGGATTCTTGAAGAGAATTATGCAAAAGGTGAGGCTTCAATGATGAAGAGAGGGATGTGGAGAGATGAAATGAGAAGGGTTTGGCCGAGTCAAATGCTTGAGAGGTGTGGGTATGGTGGTAGATGTGGGGGCCTTTTATAAGAGAAGAGGAGAGGCACTCTTGGAAAGTTATAAACTTTTAATTTATTAAAAAATGCTTATCAGATTTTAAAAGAATCAAAATTATATATATCTAGGATAAGGTTATAAGAGTTAGAAATAAACCCATCTAATAGGATTTGGAAAAGTCTAGGTCTTATATTTTACATTATCTTTCCATTTTGATTAAATCGTTAAATAATGAGGTAATCGCTGCATCATCATGGTGTCATAAATAATTTAATCTATTTAATGTCTATAAATTATAAACCAAATATCATGATTTAGGAATTTTTTTTATCTTTATAATGAATATTTAAATTCAAAAATATGACTTGTCTAACCCATGTAAATTTTTTTAGTAAAACAATACATGTTTGTGACATTTTAATTTTAACATTAAGTAAAAAGTTATTAATGTCAATTTCCAATCAAAGTGGACCCATGGGGTCCCCATGTTGACCCATGGATTATCTTGGTTGGAAATGACTCATCCAATAATGGTAGTACATGTTTCAAGGTCATTTCATATTATTAAAACATTATTTTTTTCTTAAATCACACTAATTACCTTTAATCGTGATTAATAAAACCTAAAAGTTACTATTCACCAAAAAAATTATTTTAATCTCATTGAACCACATTTTAATTCTTAATGACAACCGTGTATGTTGGATTTTTGAAATTTTAATCATAGATGTGGTAATGTTTCATTTAAACGAAAAATCTGTTTTTTAACTACCACTTAGTCGTTTCACTATTCATCAAAAATTGATGTTTTTCAGAAAAATACCAAAAATTCACCCTAAGCTATATTTGATATTCCGAATTCAAAAATGATGTATATTTTAAAAAATTCCAAAAATAAAAATTTCATTAATTAATTTAATAATTAATTCCCGCTGTCAAAACAAATAGCGTGTTTTAAAGAAACAATATCTATTAAAAGATTAACACTAGTTTAAGTCCAATTTCAAAGTGAAAATTAATTCCATTGACCAGTATTGTATTAAATGGTAATATTATCTTCTAATTTCACTTTAAAAACAATTCAAAATATGATCTAATCATATAAATTTATTAGATTAAAAAAAGGTTTTGAATTAAAATACAACATTTTCACTAAAACTGATCTTTATCGGAAAAATAACAAAAATTTACACAAAGTAAATTTTGATGTCCAGATTCTAAAGAAGGATTTTATTTTGTAAAATATAACAGAAAAAATCTTCAAATGTATATTTAAAAATGGTTCTCCATCAAAAGGTGGTTAATCAACCTTTTAAAGAATATTAGAAGATTTATGTTTAAAATTGGATTCATTTTCATTTTAAGCCTCTCACATTTATTGGATAAAAGTAAAAATATTTGATAAACATATATAATCCTTTTGTAGTTAGTTCCATTAATTCCCTCCATTACAACAGCTAGGCTTTAACAACCATTTAAAATAATATTATTTTATTATCAGAGTGCAATGTAAGATTTCAAAGAAACTCGTTGTTGTGTATTGGGTATGCCATCGAGCATAACATTCCCTTTAAATTAATATTAACATTTTTATTCACAAAAAGGATAAATATGAAAAAGTAATATTCTTTATTTACATGGGATGTTACAGTATCTCAAATAAAGTGATTTAAGCCTAACTCATGGTTACATAGTACACGAAAACATGCTTCACTACACCCCTGGTTTGACAGCCCTGTGGGATATTATTTTGATAATCCATGATTTCTTTACAAACTATTCTGAAGAATTTGAATGTATAATGACAATGAATGATCATGGTTAAACCAAATGTGTTTTAAATTGAAAATTAAGGATTCATGTTTTAGAAATTCATGGAATGATATTATTCATAAAAATTCGATAATTGAAGGTTGAATGTGAAAATAAATTTCTAACGTATTTTTGTATTGAGGTTGTACTAACAACTTTGGTTAAAATTATATTTAGGGATTAACATTATTTAATGGAATTTTATCATATTAATTTTGGAAATTATATTAATATTATTTTAGAAAATTATATCCTATAAGTTGGGTGAAAACCATTCAAATCCAACAAGGTCGTAGTTCTTGAACCCATGACCGAAGGACGACGAGGGTTTGATGCCAATCACTAACCTACACAATGTATTGGTAAAATTTTCATTGTTTTTAGTTAAAAACATTAGAAGATAAATGTTAATGATGAACTAATATTATCACTCTTTTGGATTAGTGATTAAAATATTACTCTTATTGGTTTTAGATGATAGTTAATGAAAAATAGTCAAATTTTACATACATTTTATTGGCCACCCTACCATCTAAAAAATTATTAGTGCTTGAGGAATAAAAAAATTCATTTCTGGTAATTAATTTTTAAGAGTAAATATATGATTTAGAATTTTATCATTGAACAACCAAATATTAAGATTCATCATATGAGATTGGAACCTACCATGTAATATTATTTCATTAAATTCTTGGATAGTAAACCAATTACCCATATTTTGGAAATCGACAATAAAATAAAATGTTGTCATAATACATTATTTTATGTGGAACTGATGGTCTTTAAAATCATTAATGATTCGTGGCTTTGAGGCTGTCAAATTTTTATTGATAATTCACTTGATTATGATTGAATATATTATTCAATTACTATAAATATTTATGATTTTCATCCATGTGTGTATTATCACTTCCCACAAATGTTCTCTTTTTTATAAACCTAGTTACATTGTAGTCTATGTGACCATTCTACTTTCCAATATCACATTTATAAAAGATTTTTTAACCGTTTTCATGAGTTGGGATTTAAATGTAAGAAATATAAAAAAAATATTACCAATATAGAGTTTAAATTCTGATTACACAATTTAAATAAGGTGGCCAGAACATAATACCGTAAAATTCTGAAGTACAACATTGTATTCAGTAGCATGTACGACACACATCCCCCAAAACATAAGGGAATATTATAACCCAAGACTATATTATATATATTTAATATTTTAAATCAATTCAATAAATGATACAACTTTTATTTCATGCAATACTAAGTTATAATGCATTACACATTAGAGTGTCCATTCTCGATAGCTTCCATTACACAAACAACTAAGATTCTCTAAACAATGATATATTATTAAAAAATTATTATTCATTATAATATGGAATAACCTATAAGTTATGTTAGTGGCTATAAATATTATTAAATATCTTATTAAAACTTATGTTTTATATAAATGTAAAAATAATTCATTGGTTATCAATTAATGAAAAAAAATTAGAAACAATTATATATATAAAAATATATATTTATTTTTATGCTTCCCAAGGGGTTCAATCAAAATAAAAATACACATTTATTTAATTATTTCAAGGTAATATATATGTTATATATTCAATAAAATATTTTATATATTCATCACATAGGTTTTATAGGCATAAGATAAGAACAAACTCAATTTTACACATTAAAAACACATATTTTTAAAAACCAAATTTTACTGCCTTTTAATGGAGAACCCATTTTAAAGATAAATTTTGACAAATTAATTTATTTAATATGAGATGAAAATTAATATTCTAATGATAATCATAGTAAATTTTTTTTCATGAATTTTTGATATTTTTTTGAAACATCTTATATTTTAACGAATATTTAAATATACAAAATTCTAGTTCAAGACTGGTTTTTATATAATTTATTAATATGGTCAACTTTTAATTTTAATTTTTCATATAGATTAATTATATAATTTTTTTTATAAATTAATGATATTTATTTCATTTATATAAATTCCACTATAAATATTATTATAAAAACTTAACAAAAGTCGAGTGTTTTTTCATTATAAACTCACTTTCTCATCCCGCCTATCGGATGAATTCTAAAGTAATTTCCCCTAATAATATGATTTGAATTTTAAAAAATATATTAAATATTTATAATTAGAATAATTCATAATATCAAATAATTCTAACTATGTTTTTTTACCAAAAATATTAGTGAATGTAATGAAATTAGTTACGTTTATTAAGGTAAAACTATGCTTAATAAATGACTAAAGCTTTAATTTAATGGCCCAAATGAGATAGAAAATAGTACAACACCAATTGTGTTGGTATTAATACATGATAAACAAGGTTAAAATTCATTTTAATACCCATAAATAATTTTTAGTGGAGGACCAGGTAGTTCCTCATAAAAACCATCATCATATTCTTTTACAACCGGCATATGTTCAATTTTTAATTCACCCCCTTCCATTTTTTACAATGAGTCCATAAATATTTAGTTTTCATATAAATGTTATCAAAATTTATTCCAAAGTGTTATCATAATAATAATTTCACTAATATTTAATAATAATAATATTTTGGAAATGAAATGATATCCCCTTATCTTGAAAACAATTATGAAGTCGGTCATAGGAGAGTCAATCCATACCCTGTACCATGTTATTTATTCAAAGGGAAGACAAAATAGAAATATTGGATGTATATTCCCATAAATCTGGATCATATAGTAGTTTTATAATCCATATATAGTAATTTCCTGAGTTGTAGAAATTAATAATCAACATTTATAAAATATTTTCATGATATGAAATAATGTGAAAAAATGTAATCAAATAATACGATCCCAATTATTGAGTATAGAATAATGGAAAATTTATAAAATTCATTATCATTGTTTACATTACTGGGTGTGATTGCATTGGGTATTACTTTTTCCATTCTTCTAAGAGGGTATTGAGACATATTTTTTCATATTAAGCCTTAGATTGGAAAATGTATTTTTAGAATTTCCAAACACATAATATTAGTATAATGAGATTTTCAAGACACACTAGTTTTTATGTTATTATATATATATATATATTATCTACTAGCCTCTTCATACCCAATTGATTATAATGTCATTAATGGATAAGCTTCCAATACATGAATCATTTTTTGATCCCTTTCACAAAATTTGATTATTCAATTTATCATATTTTTTACCTATAGGTGTTTTATTTTTATTCCCTCCAAGTGATATATAATTATATTTTCTATAAAATATTTTTTCCCATCCATTTTCATGAAATCCATTGGAATAATGAGATTTAGAATATCCATTTAAAACTTAGGTGTACAATGAACAATTTTATTATGGCAACTGGTGTTTCTATTGGTTAATTTAATTTGAAATATTTTTTTATGTTACAAAATAATTGAGTGATATTTATTTAACAATCAATAAAAAAATTGTTGAAATACATTTCTAGTCTCATAGATTTATGAAAATAAAATCTAATGGATCCATCATCCAATTATTTTTACTCTTGGAATATCTACGTTGTTAATTTTGATAAAATATTTAGGGAAACAATATGGTGGTGGAAATTTTCTTGAACACATCCCATCACATAGGGTAAACATATACCTTATTCATCATATTCATAAATAGGGTGTACATTAATTCATCATTACACATAAAACAATACATAATTAAGAAATCATTATTATATTTCTATTACTAGAGATTGAAATATATCTTTTCTCTTTCACTAGTCATTTTCTTAGAGATTATTGGGCTTGGAGACACACAAAATGAGGGTTGGAATTTTTGGAAAAAAAATATATATAAAATTTTTCATCCCTTGGAAGGATAAATAACTAACCATGATTTTATATATTGTTTAAATCATGTGATATCTAAGAGAGTATTTCCATTACATTTTCAATTCATGTTGTAATCTTATTATTCATTTCATTCGGAAATATAAGACATCATCTGTGAAATCAATTTTTAGATATCGAACGTCATACATTAAACATTACATGAATAAGTAATCAATTTTAATTACATAAAAAGTTTTGTAAATTGTAAACATATAAATTAACAAAAAAAATTATTGTATATTTCATACATATAAATCACAAGGATTCAGTAAATGTTATTCATGACCATTTACATAATAGGTTCTATAAAAAAAATTTATGTTAATCTCTCATAATGGTTATTAAAATTATGTGAACCACTCGTGAATATTCTCTTCAAATTTGATACTAGAGGTTTATTAAAGCTATTTTTTTCATTGAGAAAATATTTAGTTAATTATCATCCATTTTCTATGGTTACTACCCATAAGTAAGCCAGGGATAGAGCCTACATACATGTTATTATACCTAAAGGGTGTAATGATTACTAAAAGTCAAGGAACTCTATACGGTAGAAAAATATTAGAATGCATCCCAATACTTAAGCCTACACATAGGGTTTCCATGAGTGGTATTATGTCCAAATCTACAAAAATAAATAATATAATACAAAAAAAATAATTAAACTCTATAATGATACCAACTAAGATGACCCAAAAATTTCATTCATAAAAATTGTATTATTTTTCATGAATACACATTAAATCTCAAAACAAATGAAACCCCATAACCTAAAGGTTTAAAAAATATTGTGACTACATATATAAAAAATTGGAATTATTAGAATTTTAAAATGTCACAAATATATTTTTCTCAATAGATGCCCTATTTGACACATAATACTTAATAACTCTCTTTGTTGTCTTGGGAATGTAAGCCTAAGGAAGGGTGAGAATAAACTCTCATTATCATTTAATATATGTGACATCAATAAGACATCATAAGTGAGCATAATATGAGAATAAGGGTGTAAAAAAATAATCATGGTTTATATAATTTTATGATATAAGAATATGTAAAAAATAATTTATTAGAAAACATGCTTCACCGAATAATTCTTAGAGGATATCATAAACATGATTAAAAATGGGTTGAAATTATGAGTCAATATTTCAAGAACAATGAAAACCTAAAAGATTTAATAATAGCTATAACTTTTTTTTTATATTCCTATGCATGGGAAAATCATATATTATGTTGACGATCAATGTTAATACAATCATTACATAGTGGATAGATTCATATAAGGGATTGGGTTGACATCTATTTCTTGTAACATTTAATATCATAAGATATAATGATTTACCCAATTATATAGACAGATATATAGGTTTCAACCCTTATATAAAGGTAAACTATATATATGAGTTTCCAAGGAACAAAGAAAAAATCACAATTAATTATATATTTTTCAAAACACGAAACATTACGTGTATCATAAAAATAAATATATATAATCACAATTAATATATATAATATATATATGGTTTCATTATATTCTATACATGGTTATTGTATATGAAAAATTAAATGATATTAAAATTGATGGAAAATATTGTTTGAGATAATTAAAAATAAATTTGAGAAAAAAAAATGAAAAACTCGGTTAATTTTTTATATCTTTTTGAATGTATTGTTGTCATAGATAAAGTTTCTCGAACTAAAAAGGATTAGTTTTTCATAAAACTAGAATGTGAACTATTTTAGATGAGTATATTGAGACTGAGGAGTGTGTTTTTGGAAATGATTGAATGACACATGAAAAATATTTTGATTCATGTTCAATGGACATTCACTCATAACATGATGTTGGAAATAAAATGTTTCATTGGAATTTTTGAAACGCAAAATTATGTCCAAGGAATATGCTGGTAAATTGATATTCTTGACCCCAAACCATAATATGTGTTACCATATATTTTTTCATGTAAGCTGAAAAAACATCCAAATGACTTATGGTCATGCCTCATTGATAAAGGGATCAGAAGTGAATAAGCCTATTCTATATCGTTGTGTTACTGTGCAATATCAACCGCTAGTTTTGACAATATATTGAACCTCACAACAAAATTTTTTGGATGGATCTCTCAAAGAAGATGTTTCAATGACACTGATTCAAAGCCTTCTAACTCAACATCACACAACACCAGAATCTCAGTGACCCTCAATGGTATAAAGTGTGTGGCCAACCTCTTATGGGCCCCAACATGTCTTAGCCATCAGTTGAGAGTTACTATTTTAATAGCGATTATTGGTAGTCATATTTACTTGAGAAAATCAGGATTTTCATAACCCTAATTTTCACACAAAATTATCCATTTCACAATACGTAACCTTATGAATACATGTGATAGACATTATTTGAGATTTTTGTTTGTCAAATCCCATTTGAATGAAATATAACAATATTGCCCGAAAAGAAATTATAGTCCATAGACCTCTACCCCAATTCATCAAGCACATCCTAGTGCATTCCCAGAAGGTTTTCTCCTTTGATTATGTACTATAACATTTGGAATCATCATTTATAGTCATCAACTTTAGTTTCTACCCCATTCCCCACCCATGGGTAAATCAGAAGTGGACATGTAATCCCTAAATGGGGAACCATTGGGGGAAATTGATTACCTGTCATTATAGGGAATATTTATGTTGGATATTCATCTCACCATAACATTGTCTTCACTCAGGTTTAATCCACATCCACATTCAAGTTATAGAACAAAAAAATACCTAGTTCCACATCACAGTCATACGATGTTTAATTACATGAAAATTTCCTAAACACAGGATTTGAAACATTATCAATACCCCTTATGATAATCCTAGGATTCCCTATCTATGGTCATCATGGGATTCCAACTTCACCTTCCTTATTGTAAGAACCTCCTCATTCAGTAATTTTCTATGCATAATCTATACACCATACCTCATTGACACTTTTTATAATAAATTAGAGTCATTAAAGCATTAAATTAAACAATATTGACTCCACTTATCACATGGCCTTATACTGAAACATCAAATCACATGAGTTTGGAAATATTTCTCTTAAACATTGTATGTAGGAAAACTCTATGAGGTGGAATCTTGACACACTAATCCACTCCAGTAAATTAGATTTTTGAAATAATCTACCCAAGGGACACAATAAATAAATCATTACTATGAAATCATCCACCCATTGGATAGACGTAAAAAAATTGCATGTTTTAAATCTTACACCCTCAAAAAACAATCCAAAAAATACGAATTTTGATATCCTTCCCCCTTGTGCATATACATATCTAAATACCTAGTGTGAAATATTCCCCTTTGAAACCCTTAACAAAATCTCATGGGTTAAATATTCCTCCTTGAGGATACACTCCCCCAAATCAAATGTGTGAAATCTTCCCATAAGGGATACACTCAACCGAGTTCCCAAATGTGAAATAATTCCCCATTGAGGACTCACATAACCATAAAAATGTCCCAACTATAAATTAATCCTATTAACCACATACCACTTCAAGATGTTATATATGTTACGAACCTGTCTCGACAAGACATTAAACTTGTGAACTGGTCAAAAACATCCTTCATCATACAATAAACATGGGATGTCTGAGGTAAAAATCCTTTGAATACATAAACACATAGAATCAACTACATCTTCATGTAAAAATGATGCCTATATTCATTATATTATATTACATTGGATTCAATTTCGAATGATTTTGGATATTCCCAAACTTCCAAACATCATCAGATTATAAGACATTAATGTTTAATTATCTACTCTAACTGATGTTTTCCACCCAATCAATATAGTATAAGCATAACAAACTAGAATCTATCTCATGATGGAATAGGGAATGAGTTTCACAAACATGAATTTAAAATAACATAGAGTCCCAGACTTGGAAATTATATCCAAGGAGGAATGCAATGAAGGAGGAACTAACATATCATCATCATGTTTTAGTCAAGGCTCGAACAACACTAATAAAATTGATGGAAACCTCCCACCAATGAAAAAATGGATAGTATGATAATAAAGTGATGTATATCTCCACCATGAAAAATAAAAATGTTTTTCCTGAGTATAAATAGTAGGAAACCAAAATGGTTAACCGAAATTAAATTATTCCCCTTGATATATGAGGACTACTAAAGTTGAGGAAGCATAAAATTTACATGAATCCAAATTCATATATTCAAGGATATGTCCAAAAATGGAAGTAGTGTGTCCATAATGAATCTCTCATATAATATAGGGTAGGTAACATTTGGTGTCCTCAGTTTGTGGATTCATCAACATGGATCACACATATATTTCATGATGAATGATTAATGGTAGGGAATTGGTAAAAAAATTCACTATATCATTTCTAATAATTGAATCCAAATTTAGTAAAGGACTCAATCTAATAGAAAATGAAATCCTAACATAATATGGTTAAGGGTAAAGGGAAATGTTTTCTTGGGAATCATTCATGACTATTATCATACTATAAAAAACACTACATCTTAATAAATTGAACATCAACACCCCATTTCCCCACTTCAATATCATTCATTATATCATTATTAACACCATTGACTGATGATATAAATAGTAATGGGTAATTACTACTTGGGATATAGACCACCAAAATCTTAAGGGGTCAAGCCCTTATAGAAACTACAACACCTAGGGATTTTAAGGGGAAAACAAACCCCATTATAATATTAATACACTTTTGAGTATTCTCTTCGTTTCCCAGACAACTCACTCCTCTAATTCAAGGAGTTATGGGATGATCAACTCATACAAATTACATATAGAATATGAGATCATCCTAGTTGGTATCCCACCATGACACAATAACACCAAAACTGTCTATACCCATAGGTTGATGAGTAGGTTGAATTCATACATAATGTTCTAGACTTGGTCTAGAGCACATGACGATGTCATCAAGGCCAGAACTAAAACATTTCCTGACATGATGTATCTTATTTATCTCATGTGTCCCCTACCGTTACTAATGAATCCCACAAAATCCCCAAATCTACTAAATAAGGATCTATCAATTCCATTCACTATGTAATAGGGTTGATATCACATAAATCTGAGTAGACCATCATTCTATATAATATTTATACTAAAATAATCTATATGGAAATGGAATAACAATCCTCACTATATATTAGTGGGTAATCAAATATAAATCTCAATACATGGATATGAGATAATGGGGTAGTAGATATCCAATCTATATCCTATGTAAATGATGAGGTTGTTAATCAATAAATACTACAGATTTTCAAGGATTCTACATAAGTACCACTATGGTAAATTTGGACACCATTGACACAATACATGATTAGTGATACAAGACACTCGGCGCATGGAATGACATATAAAACCATATCCAAGGGGACACATGTAATATCAATGACCCTAATACATGTGATTGTAGTTGATAGCAGAGATAAATACTATTCCTAAATAGTGCACCTACAGAATTATTTTATTCTCATTGTTATATCTGAAATATAAATATGTATTCTAATCACACTAACCCATATGGGGTTTCACCCAAATTTTAATCAGACTGCAAGATAGTTTTATTACCCAAGGATAATGAGGAGTGTGAAAAGATCAATGTGGAGTTTATTATTGGGAAGCGCCTGGTCATCCACAAATTAAGACAGAACCATTTCTCTCATTAAAATTTTCCATCCAATACTCCTTAATTAAATAACCATATATGATCATAGTGGCCCCATGTGCCCAATCATGGACTAAACCATGGGTTATAATATATGATATAGTCATGAGTATACCACAACACCTTATATGGGTGATTATATGCCTCGAAAATAATGTTGTTATGATCTCTAAGTTGATGATACTATAAATTCATTAGTGATCACAAAAACTCACAAATATTTCATGATAGTAGCTCTCAACAACCATATCATGGCTCTGAAAATGTGATAGGTGGAATTTATGCATTATGTAAAATCATACCCAACATGTGTTAACAAGGTATGAGTGCCACTACAGTTTGGTAACCCCATATTTAACATATTTAATTAGATTGGTAAATATCTAAAACATTAAAAAAATTCCTCAACATGTGGACCAGTGTAAGGGACTCCAAAAGAGCATGAAACTTCCATGATTTGATGCCTTTTATATAATTTGTAAGTACATATCTTCTATGAGTACAGTCAGCTTCCCACCATTTTTTTTTCAATTGGGAGGAATTTCATAAAATTGTACACAACCAATTAGTCTATACATCATTAAACATAATAATCATATACCTCACCCAATGAAAACATAGTCCCAAGGAGTGATCTTCCACCATTATTTTCTGATGGAATTGAATATCATATTTGAAAGACTTGACTATTTCACATGAACTTCTACTTATGAAATGTATGGAAGAATTCATAAATTATTCAGTCCCTACATTATTATCTTTAGAAATCGCTAGGTAGATTTTGAGATTCATCTGAAGATGTATAAATTCTATAATAATACTAACTTATTTCTAAAAGTGATCATGACCATCTTCCCTACAATCCCTCTTGAGAATACCAATAAAAGAAGATATTTCTATCTCTATCTATGAAAATGCCTCAAAATTGGTAACCATTCTATCCTCTTATCTATATGACCCTTAACATGTGTAGTCCCACATATTGCATCATAACGCGCTATAACACCTCTAGGAATAATATAAGTATGTATATATTACCCAACAAGGTGCATCCTCCACCGCTATATACCCTCCAGACACATCGTCAGTAAGCATAGCTACCCTGATGAGATAATGTGGATCTTGGCCATGGTCAAAGAATATATATCAAGGATCCTTTTTCATAATGATCCAATAATACCTATTCGTCCATAGATGTAAATTTCCTAGTAGTTTTCATCTACACTGAATTAATATGAACAATGATGATATTGGAATGAAAGTGACCCCAAGAGGCCAAACCCATTAGCAAAACTATTCACTAATCGTATCCTAGAATCCTAAAACGCACTCTATAATATTCCATATATTCAATAATTGTCTGTACGGACATGTATACGGAAGCTTAGTCAAATTTGGAGATGTTACTATATTTGTGGAACCAGCCTATGCAATCACTGATAGATAAAATGTAGTCTCATGTGAGTGAAAATAGGTTCCAATAAACCTAATGCATAAGTATAAATTATATTTTGATTTTATGTCAGTTTATCCGAAATATAGTATCATCCATGTCCTCTTGTGTAATCTAGAAACTTCCAATAGTAATCCATGCATCCAATGACTTTTTCTTCGATTCAAACACTAAAATAATTTATTTATATGAAGATATTACGTCGACAGTTCTAGGGAAAAATTTACCACAAATAGTGAAAAACCTTCTGACACCCATGGAGAATTCATGCCACATGGATTGGATGATGAACCTTGCCTACACCATTCAATTGATTGTTATACTGATGAGAAGAAAGAATAAAAATCCGTGAATGTTGTCAAACTGGTGGACTACATCACAACACAAAAAAAATAATGAATTCCTTGCAAACCCATTGGTCTTATACTCTTAGTGTTAACAAAGAAGAGTCCAGGGATATGATGTCTATTTGAATGAAAATTATAAGGATTTAAAAAAAGGTATTCATTATAATAAAACAAACAATCAAGAATTTCACAAGGTTTATCACACAAAACACTCCCAGTTTACTTCATCATTATCTCCCTCAATGATGAATGTATTGGATGACCTTCTAACTCACATGCGAGTGTTCTATGATCAATAACATCGATCCACAACCAAAACTCATCTTAATGGAACCAATACATTGTTTTTCATATTAATTACACTGTCCATCATAGAATATTACAATATTATCCATTACCAAATGGTTCATCCATCAACATCTCATGCACCCATTTCAATGAAATGAAACTAATGGGTAAAATATATACATCTATCGTGAATGTATTATGTGATAAAGAACCTCACATGCATACCTTTGAGGCTTTCAATTCTCAAGGTTATCTACCGTTAAATGGAACTATCCGAGGCCACAAATAAATCATTAATCATCCCTCATTAGTTTGAGTATAAGGTTTCTACTATTGAGGCAAAATATGTTAAGGAGGCTGAGAATGAAGATTGTTGGTCCATCATATTAATTTCAAGATAATATGATTATGTGACCATTCAGGGAAACATACACCCACTTTAAGTCATAGGTAAGTAAAAAATATAGTAATCCGCTTTTATAATAAATCTATTGGTTATGGGAGCATCCTTATCCCTACGTCAGTGCTCAATTTATTGAAACAGGCAGAAGGAATATATGACTCCCTAAATCCTGATAATTAATGTTTATTAAATGAGTGAGAAGATGCAATGAAGAAATAGATGACTATAGAATATATTTATTGGTATTGTATGAAACACAAAATTTAAATTACTATCATGGGATATAACCTAAAACACTCTGATAGGAAGAACCTGGATTCATTTTCAGAAACATTCCCCTCATCATACCACCAATGCCTAAAGTACTCCCTTGATGGTTGAGTAAGGGTACTCCATCTCAATGTTCCACGCTATGAGTACTGGTATCCCACAATCTAGATGATGGATACTATTAAAGGGAAGGAAATAATTTCTAGACTGTTGAGGTAGAGCGCATTAATGCCCCTAATTATCTAAAAAACACTACAGCCGGTACATGTACAGACATTAATGATATATTTTTCAATAAATTTATTTTCTAGAGAAAATGATGCCAGATATAGGGGCATGTTTTTTCATCAACATGGAAAAGAAGCACACACATATTACCTCTTAATCAAACAATGAATATTCAATTCTGATACAGGAATTCCCTACACATGTATGGTAACAGATATTTATCCCCATGGACAACGATCCATGTCAGTTCGACATGTTATACAAAGAATGAATGATTCAATAAGGGCTACTCATCTCTATTACTTTGATATAAAGATGAAACCTCACAATCAAAAATAAAACATAATTGGATCAATGGATTCTATTTTAGTGATATCATCAGAATGGAAACCCTTCACCATGTATTTCATATCTACTAGTGTTGAAACTAGTTCAACCCTAATTTATTTATCTTGGAAGAGACACCTTCTCCCTCAGATCCATCTACCTCAAATGAAGAAATGGGATTTGGAATACACCCCCTTCAATATTTTAAGAGGGTGTTTCCCCAATTTTTCATGAGTCAACCTTCACAAACCATGGTTCTAAAAAATATCTACAGCCAAAACTAATTAGTGTAGACATATCCCCAAGTGATCAACTAAAGTAAATTGCCTTCCTGAAATAAAAGAATGATGTATTTTAAATGATATATTAATAGATGATTGAGATAGAACCATATGTTTTCATTAATCATCATGGCCCCTCGGTAGGTCATCGCGAGTTCAAAATGAATATGAAGAAAATTCACACCTCTTTTGGTATCATGGTTGAGGTCCAGGGTAGAAAAATTATTAATTAGATTTTTTAGGAAGTCGTGTAACCTATGTTTCAATCCAAAATTGACCTAGTCATGAAGAAGAATGGATTGATAATATACATAATCAATATCTGAGATCATAACCAACATTGTCTAAAGGATAATTTTATGCTCTTGATGAATATTTATTGAATCTACTACTTGGTTCTAGACCATATTATACATAGATAATATATCTAGGTATAATCAGATCGATATCAACTAGGAGGATGATGTGTCCACATCATTTTGGAGTTCTCAATGAATCTTTCGTCTACAAGGTGATTTTTTTCGGCATAAGGAATGTTAGTTCCACTTACCAGTGATCTAGTAACAATGTCATTATGTTTATTTCTCAATAAATAAATGGAGTGTTACATGTATGAAATTGTGGTAAAATATCATTAATATGAGGATAATCTCATGAATCCTAAGATGAAGATTTGTTTCGTATGATATAGACACATAATGATGAACCGTATGAAATTAACATTCATGGTTTCCTATATAAAGTTTCTCATATTTTTCATATATATATATATATATATTGGAATCATGATTGAAACATAGTACCATAAGGATATCAATCAAATTTATCCGGAAATAAATCTGAACGAGTTGTAAGGATTTAAATTCCAATTAGCCTACATACAATGGTTTATTTAAAATCAGACAAGAAATTATAATACCTTCTCAATGATCATGAAAAAAAGGAATCATCAATCTATGGGAATAAGAATAATGCAAAACCTATATCCTCCAATTCGGATGCAACCCATCTCAATAAATCCTTTTTTACAAGACCACTTTAGAATACTCACTCAATGCACATCTAGACTAGAAAAACAATGAGGTTAGGGATGAAACACTCAAATAACTCAACTGAAACCTTCTCATCACAGAGACCATATACTCAACTATTAGAAAGTGTTTTGTTATGGTGGTATTTGTAGAGAATAAATTTAATCATTATTTGAATCATCGTGAGATACAGAAATTGCACTACGTACCAATGATAAATAAAAATTCAATTTCCCAAATTTTAAGGGAATATTGGAACACTGGATGGTAATAGTCAAATAGTTTTTCATAAAGTTTTCATGTATGAAGTTATTATGGTATAGGTACTAGAAAAAATTATGGGTGAACATCAATTACATGAGGTACATCCCTTCCATGATGCTTTTTTAGATGAAGCTATTCTCTTATTCGATAATGTTGTACCATATCCAAAGACTCACGTCGATAGAGCTTCCTATATCCCAATATAAAGAGGGACCAATGCCCTTATTTTCAATAGGGGTGGGCTAGGAATCATTTTAATCAATCCAACACAAATCATCTTCCCATTTTAGCTTATATAATCATAAGAATAAACCAAAAACTAGGAAGAGTGTTAGGATCTTATTAGTACTAAAAATTTCATCCTCAAGAATGGTTTCACCTTTGTTTTTGTGAAGGGATAATCAAATATAGTCATCCAATAGATAAACGATGAACGTATCATAAAAAAAATGTTATTGGGAACTTTACAAAACACACTCTTTTGAAAATAGACCATCTCCATTCCTACATGAATGTGACACATGATCCATTCTCATAAAATTTTCAAGATGACACTTTAAAAAATTTATCCACATTCCTTACAAAACAAAACCAGCATGAACAATCCATTCACGTGGCACACTGGAGGTTCATCAACCCACTAATAGCAGATGATGAAAATAGGTAGATAAATCATCTGGATGAAGGTACACCAGCACCAAGAACCTAAAATTAATGAAAAGTTAATGAATTGACCTATTGTATGGCTCCATTTTGTGTATCTATAACAAGTAATTCTACTACTAGACTAGTCCTTCCATGGCAAAATCAACTAGTTTGACATTTATTTTACCTTATAGAGTTGGAATAATCTTGAAAAACCCTCTATCGGTGTACAGTCAATGGAATTATCCTCTATTACATCCAAGGATATGAGCTTCCTAATGTAATGCTACTTGTACATTCCATGTCATGTGGGGATCACCAAATAGGACTGAATCTCTCACACCAAATTCATATGTTTGTCTAATATTGGCTCTTCATGTTTCACATTTAAATTTACTTTTCCAACATGTTTCATTCATGTTTTATCTATGACTACAATTTATATCAGCCCCTAAAGTTTATAAAATATAAAAAATATTAATTTCTCTTTGTAGTATGTGGATTCGATGTTGTGGGGTCATACCCACCATTGGAGATTCAAATATACTATTTCATATTGATTGTCACCATCTTATTTTACAAAATTGGAAGGAGTGGTTCTCCTCAAGGATGTCAAAACACTATTTGTGATTGAATTCATAGTCTCTTATATAATTTACCAATTTGGGGTGTATCATATTATTATCACATATATCTGAACAAACATTTGTTTTATCAATCTGAAGAATTTTTATTCTTATTACAACATCTAGTCAATCCACACCTCTCACTACTATGTGTTGGAGTATTGGTAGATATGGTTTGTCAATAATACCCTCTATAACATCTTGAATAATATCGTGCTCCAAAAAACATTTCCCCAAAAAAATTCCATAATTCTCATTAGTCTTATCAGATGAAAACTCAATATTCCTGGAAAAATACCACATACTCCCTCGTTTATGAAATATATGAAGTTTTCTCATTGATACACTATTTACTTTTCTATGAAATTCTGTTTTGACCAGAAAATGATATAAAAATTGATAGATGTACCCCTAAAAGATTTGCATTCCCTTGATGAAAATATGCATCATGAAATTAAAAACATATTTCACCACTGGAACATGATAGAGAGATCATTAAATAAGAAGTATATCAACTTCTACTTCATCCAGGGTGAAATGCTACTAGATCTCATAATGTCGACGATAACCATAAAAATCCTTTCATGTAAGACACCAAATATGAATGACCTTAAATAATACCAAATTTCTATTCCAATAGAGAATTTTAATTTTTTTCATTATTGGGGTAGAACACATTACACCTCCCTCTCTACCAATTTTGTGTTTTTAAAGACAAAATTTCATGTGAACCCATGGTCAAAGCTATGATACCTGAAACTGTAGCACCTGGGGTCTGATCTCTTGGAACATATTCTAATATCATCCCCACTATTGTATGAATTATGACCTTAATCTATTTTCAGTATTTATATATTTAGTTATAGGAAAATAAACTATATAATCTAATTTAATTTCTGAATTATTATAAACAAGAGTCCTACCTTGTAAAATATTCACAACATACCACATATAACTATTATGAAATGAACAAAAATGAAAAACACACAAAAAATGTTTTCATCACATGCTGATAAACTATTTTCTCTACCATGTTTACGAATACAGTCTTCCCCATGGAAAATATGGGATTACTCAGTTCCATCATTGAATAGAAAATCCCATAATTCCATCCTTATTATACCACCATATACCATTACATAACTATATGTTTCCTGATTATTATTCCAATGGAATATGTAGTTACTCAAAGACTACAAGTCTCTAGAACCATTTATCCATTCATCATGAACCCATGTTGCTTGAGTGGGAGATAAACTTCATTCACCAAAATTTACCCTCATGTCCCAACTTAGGATCTACGTATTGTTATTATAAATTATGTTCAAATTTTTTTTTCTGGATATTTTTGTTACACATGGGCTTGCATCCCCCACTTTTCATGGTATGTTTTACATCATTTATTCTATGAAAAAAAATCCTGGATAAAAATACTAGCCCATGCAACGAATCATGACTTTGTACTGCTTTCCAAATTCTCTAAATTCCACGACATACATCCTTAAACTATTTGAAACTAGATTTAGGATCAGTTTGTCTAGTGTAGAGCCGTCTTGTCTCATTCACATCTATTTTTCATTCTTTGGAACTACAGTAACATCTAGTAAGTACCTATTAATAGTTCATGAATTGTGACTATAAATATAATTCATATGGACTCCCCATGGTCCAATTTTTTCATATATTTTTTTCACTCCTACAATTTTAAAATTCCAATACCACTTTATTATTAAATAACATCGCTACATGATAGGACAACCCCTTACCAGAATTGGCCTTCCAGTATAATTTTTTCCTGAACTACATATAGATTATTTCACATTCCCATGGGATACGTATAAATGCTTAGATATCATATAATGGGTATAGCCTCCCCTACAACTCATTATGATGTATTTTTACACTCAAAATCATAACAGCGATATGGTTATGATTTTTAATGTTTTTAGTAGAAGGACCCTTTTCCCTCATTTCATATATGGTTATTACCCTTTCATTTCACACAAGACTCATTAAGAAACCCACACTATATACTCCAAACACTATGACATCAAACAAACATATTTCTCAATGTTTTAAGATCCATAACCTTAAAAAATAGTATTCAAAAACCAAGTTGTGCAACTTTAACCATAAAAAATCTTATATCCTTAGCACATGACGTTAAACTGTAGCCTTACACCATATAAATTCAATATTTATCATATGTCAAGTATGAGATGGACCAAAAAGAGTTTTCTCAACCCATGATGCCAATATATATATTTACGATATGTAAAGAATAATGGACACCCCATATGACCAATATGAAATGATTTTGTGTCCCTATTTGGGAAGAAAACACCATACCAACAATGGTCTTTTACAACGCGGTGTTCTTTATCTATATATGGTTTTATTTTCGTCCCCCTATGATGTGTAGTAACAAATTCATCTCATATCATATGTCCATATTTACTATGGTCTCATTTTGGGGTTCTACTATTTTGGTGTTCACTCATTATCCCCACCTACCATGATATTCATCAAGTGAATTCAATATTTCAACTTTCACATCTTCTGATTTCATCAATTTGGACTATTTTCTTCCTTCTAATCTAAATGTTCATCTAAATGGAAATGGTACCATGCCACATTTCTCACATAAAAACATGTTTCATGCATAAATAGATACTCATTAATAGATAGTGGATTCCATATTTCAATCTCATTTAATGGTAAATCCCACATTTTTTCACCCCCATCATTGACCTACATGGGTGTTGATCATTTGATTCGAACATCAGTAGGAATTGTTCCATAACATTCAGTCATTATTTTTTTATTATCCAGGACTTCAATGTCACAATCTAACCTCATGTAACATCCTTATGTTAGTAACTTTTTCTCCGTGTTGTTTTTCCCCATTAAGAAAAAGGAACTCTATACCTCCCATTATAACACTCATTGATCATGGATTATGTATTATTAATAGTGGGAGGGATTTATTATTAAGTGAGGATGATAAGAACATGTTCCACATCATTCAAAACTCGACGACCATAAACATGGACCATATTTCCACGAATCATTACTTAAACTCTGTGAAATTCACCCTAGGAATTCCTCATGTTCTACAAAGCCTCCATGACCTTCATTTCACATAGATTTTTCACTTCCACGCTACACATGTTTTTGTACGGAATTCCCCCATTTCTAAAAACTCTATTAACATAAAGTAGGAACCTACTTCAAAGAATTATGGATAAAATCTAAATGTAGGTTTTATATTATATGTTCTTTTTGGAAGGTCCTGCAAGTCTCCCTATTCATATCAGTTTATTAATCCCCTATTCCAAACACATTCATTATGACATTCAACCCATGGTCCAATAATGAGAACATTAATCAATGTTTGAATCGTATTATAATCTTTTCGTTAGTGAATGTCCTCCTATTCCCTTCAGTTTTGAACCCTAAAACATCACATGAACCTTTCTAGATTGACCACCCTCATGTTCATGCTATATCACCTTTAACTATTTTTACCTCCTTGAAAAAACTCTATGACCTTAAACATAGTGTCTTCATCCATGAATTATGTTATTAAACTCTTTGTAAACCCATGGTCTATGAGGAATGAGATAAGACTATAAGAACTATCTTGTTCTGACTCATATGATGGTAAATTTCTAAATGAAAGAGGTACAAATGTATTTATGGTTGAAAACCCATTGGATAATCTTAATACTGTGTCAAACTCACCCAACCTAATTGAAAATAATTTGTATATAAAGAGAAATATATACAACGAGAATGAAGACCTACTATAAAACCCAAAAAATTTAATATAAATTATTGATGAACCCACTAATTCATAGAAAACATAATTCCAATTCTTGAACTCCCATTACATCACAATCTCCACTCGGAGGTAGCCTATTATGGTACCCTCTACCCCCCCACCCCCACCCCACCCCCCAACATCATCACTTTTTCTAGGTGGGTCTTTTTCGTGTCATATTACATGTCATTGAAATGAGATCCTAATTTTTTTTATCAACAACATAATTACATGTTGTTGATTTTATTTTTTGTCATCCTCACCAAATGATTTAAAACAAATGATTTTTATTCGTATTTTATGACATAAAATTGAGGCTAATTCATTGATTTCTCATGTGAATTTCATTTCATCAATTAATGATAGTATCGTACATCATTATTTAGGATTCACGACCATCACTCAAGATCCAAGATGATAATCCTCTTCGAAGATATGTATAATAAGATTTCAGACTAATAAAACTACCCAATCTTCTCAATGATATGGTGGAGTAATTATGATAGTGTTGAACTCCATCCTGGAATTCCACAAATTCATCCTCATGCTTCACATCTCACAATATTTGGATCACTATTATCTTACACATCAATATTTGGTGCCCAAATGACAATGGTGTCAAGAAAAACCAGCTCACCTATCATCATGGTAACTTTATTTGATGGTATATTGATGAAAATTTGAGATATGAAACATGTTTCATCTATGTTCAATTTTCAATCTTCAGTTTCTTGTCCTCATCCTCAAAAATTGATAATGGAATATGTGTTTTGTACATATAAAATAGTCTTTATCCATTTTCATGCCACCCCACATTGTGTTCCAAATCCCAAGTGTCTTGATTCACACACTTCATCAATCATCATTATATGGATTGACTTAAATGCCACTGGTGTTACATATTTCATGAACATGTACGTTTTTAGAAATTTGGTGAGGAATCTATGGCTACTAAATTAATGATTCAAATCATGATTGTTCAGTAACTATCCAAAACTCTCATATAAATGAAAAATACCCCATTCTTTTCTTTTTTTCTCACACCAATCAAGGAACAAATGGTCTTACTGATTTATTTTGTGTTGTGTCATTAATAATTGTAGTGAGACACTAATATTCTGTAATCTAAATAAGAAAATTAACTAATGGTTTATAAAAAATCAATCATTTGGAATATTATATTTGCATACACACACGTGATCCAATTTTTGGTCTTGAAAACATAATTCCATTCATGGATCCATGTATGTAATTGAGCACACAAACCTAGCCAACAACTAGTGTATGTCCACATGAACTTATTTCATCCTAACGTACACTCTTCAACACCATAGGATGAATCTTGTATGCATTGATTCACAACTACACATACTCATCTTGAAACTATTCTATCGGATATTTATCAACTTCTGATAATGGGTTTTCAACCCCGAGTTTCTCCCTTAACTAGATCAAGATATCTTTTTTGTCATTAATGATTTTAGTTTACTCATTTACATTATCTTCTAGGCATACATGTTCATGATCAGCCACTTGTTTGTTCAAGGTGACATTAGATTTATCTCGGTGAAAGGAGATTCAAAACTCATGGCATTCTGAATACAACCTCTCAATGAGAAAATCAAGATCCATCAAATTGAAGGAACAAGATTCCACCACTATGGTTCCCATGTTTAATACCTGGTAGTGGAGGGACCCCATCTTACTCATTAGATGAGATTTGATGTGTGGGTCTTAAGGTTATGCATGATCTTCCATGAACTACAATAGACATTTCCAATCATCTCATAAATGTTAGAACCCTACTCATTAAATTCCATAGGGATAACAAGTTCACCCTCTAGGAAGGCCACAATAACAGGAAAAAAATGTCTGTTCCTCTATATACTCTCAGATGTGTTGGGCACCAGCCCAAGGGGATCCCAATATAATCCAAATAATCATTGTAAATACCATTTAATCTACCCTTATTCTCCAAATACATATATATATCACATGATCATGTGCTGGGATTCTATATTTGAATTATGAATAAATTATCTTGAATAATTTTCTCCAGATGAGTTGGCTCATCCATTGGGGGTGCCTCAGGTTCGCCAACAACAACCTAATTTGGGGAACACAATATATTGAGTAATATTATATTAAACACCATTTATTTTTACTACTGAAAAAATTGTAAGACCATGACTCACATAAGGAAAAATGACATATAATGGGTACGAGTTCGGATGAGCTCTAATTTTAGTGTTGGGAAATGGAAATCCACCATCAGAGATCCATCAATACAAGTTGGAACCTCACTTGAGGAAATGTAACCCATTAATAATGTATATCTAAGAGATATATAAAAACAATTTTACATAATAGAAATGATGAAATCTATTTAAGCATAAAGAGGACCAGCCCGATTAAGGTATAGTCTTACCCTGCGCATGGGGATCATAATGATTAGTCATGTAAAACGATATGCCTCATTAGTAGTAAGACCCATCATAGAAATGAAAGGGAATGACCCCCCTGAGATTATTGGGTGTACTGAGGGCTTCAAGATAACAATTTTGACATCTTCCTCAGACCCACCATCTTCAACGACATTGGTAATGGACTCTGAGGATTGAAAACGAGAACCCAATGATGCACCGTCTTCCCCTATGGCTTGGACCCCTTATTCCTCATTGTTTTTATCATACATAATAGAAAAAAATAATTTTAAAACCTTGGAAGAAATAGACTTGATGGGTTCTAGAAAGGAAAATGTTATGAAAATATTGGTAACTCACTGAATGGATGCCAATTAAACTAATATATATCAGGGGTGACTTATCTACACTCATATAGGGTTTCTCAATAAATATCCAAGCCACATCATTGTTAATAATAGGTGAAATGTATATCATTTCCAAGGGCTAGTGAAACCTAGGTTGATTCATTAGTAGGCATTGTCCCCTCGTGATATCCAAAAAACATGTCATGTACCCCTATTGTCGTAATATAACTTGCACCATAATGGTGGGAAAAAGCATCCATATCTTCCAAATATTAAAATATCTCTTGGTTGATGACACATAAGGTAATTATGAAAATAACATCATATCTTATATCAATACTCTCTTAATTAATCCTTTCCAATATTTTTTTGTTTTATATTTAACTAAGACATTCCCAATGAAACCCAGTGCACAAAAAATAAAACATTAGAAGCTGGTTTCAGAAGATACATTAGCTTATTTCATATGGCCTAATTAGTTCTAATGGTTCCATTATATGAGTTATATGACTACTCTCATGGTATATTTTATGTTATTTCCAACACTTCATGAGGAAATGGTTCAACATTACTATGAAAATACCCTACAAAATCCATAGCTATAGCCCTCGACACTTTATGGGAACTAAAAAATATAGCCCATCTTTCACCCTACTCCTCATGAAACTGACATGATAGAGAAACACCCATGATCTATTTTTGTTTGGATTAGACTACATATAACACTATCCAATTTTTATTGTAATATTGATCAATACTAGAACTAATTACGGAGGGTGGAAGCATTATTTCCTCCCTTGTGCCATCTCCCATGAAAATCCACCAAACTAATGTATGATAAATGGATTCCATTCCTCCTAGATAATAGTGTATACTATTTTCATTGTCATCTAGATGTATATGATTTTCAGAGTGAATTGAGAATTATTGTATGGTTCACAATAAGTGTGACTTTCCATCCGAGTGAAAAATAAAAATCCTCAAATGGTTTGATGATGCTCATGATACTCCATAATCCCCTCCAAATTATCATCGTTGTTGATAGAATGAGTTGGTAGTCGAATAATATCATGGTTTTAGTTATTTGAAATAGTGACCATAACAACAACTTCATTAAGATTCACTAGATCAGCCCTGGTGATATTGAGAATTTAGGGATAAATTCTTGATTCTAGAGGGGTAATGATGTTTATAAACACATAACAACATTTATACAATGTAATAAATTTAATAAATAACTATAATGGATCACAAATCATCCTAGTAGTTTTTCATCTCGCAATATGGGCCAACTGACATTAGAGCTAGACCATCACGGGTACTACAAGTTTTAGCTAGAATATAGATACCATAATCCCTTCCATTATGATAATCCTATGATGCAATATCATGATTACATCCATCATCTAATGTAACAAACCACCATGGAAAGTGTGAATACATTTTGTATAACGAACCACTAACTACTAACCTTCTTTCACATTGTAACTCCACTTATGGAATAACTATTCCTCCAGGATCCGCAAATATGATCTAAATAGACTCTTTTATTATGATGACGACCCATATTTATTCCACCCTTATATCTTTAACACCCATAGTATACAAGAACATACATAGAAAAAACTTTAAAATAATTTTCCAATGAAATTGAGGATTATATTTGAATACATGGGCCTTCTGATCAATGAGAATATATGATACAGTGGGAATATTCTCCCTACATCCATATTAATTTCTAAGTAGAATTAATTAATCTTATTGGAATCCCATAAGTGGAATTCCACCATTGAGATAGAGGTCTCACAGATTGATCTCCACCTACCTGTAATGGAGGTGGAAGGATTTGGTGTTCGGGGACCACTGACTGAGAATTTATACTGGCATCTCATGTTGTATATAAATGTGAAATTGAGACATCCATAATGCCTCATACAACCCTATATGATATAGGTCAACCCCATATTTTGGATATGTAAAGCATACCAAATACTCCCACACCCACTCTTTAGTAATGTTCCCCTCAAATCGTGGGCCCCAATCATTGTACCCACCCATTTTATTTTTATGGATGCTATTTTGGAATATGATCAAATTGAAATATAGGTACTTATCATCTCTTAGAAGGTTCCTATCCATTAACATTTTACTACAAATCATAGTGTAGAAAAATGTGTTTTCATGTTCCCTACTTATATGAAAAAAATCGGTGATTCTCCAATGGGTATGTTCTTCACAAAAAGAAATCCATAACCAAACCATGTAAAAATATATTGATGACATATCGATACCATCGATTGGTAAAAAAATTTAGAGTGGAGTTGATTTCATAGTTGGTATTTCTTATTTTCAATGTTCTGTATGCCTAGGAAAACCCTATTCTTAGATAAACTCTTCAGGTACTAAATTATTTTTTGATTCACTACAATTTTGACCATTTGGGTCCTGATGTAACATTCAATGACATCATGGTCAATGGGGGTCTCCATTACTATTCTTATAGTATTTTCCCAATGATTAGTGACATATGTTTTTAATTCACAAAAATATTCCACATTTTACAAATTCAATGGTGATCCCACCAAGGTATTACTAAAATGCATAAACGTTTTGGCCTAAAGAATGGTTTTTGTGAATTTAATAGATCAAATTTTAAGAGTCCCGAAAAGATGATGAGTTCAATTCAAGAGGGATGGTTTATCAGGAATGAAAGTAAAATTACTATAATAAGGACCCCTTACACAATTTATTGACGTAAGACCTCCAGTTATATCGAGTGTTAAACTTGGATATGTTGATTGAGAGGATAGTTATGTAACCATGGTGATACGAGCCTTACCATTAATTGTTTCCCTTGGAACCTAACCTATTGGTACCAATAATCTATGATTCCTATGAGGGATTTATTGGAAATAATTATATGTATCAAAACCTAAAGGACCTGTTTTCATAAACTAAGTATGTGACTAAACCAGAAAAACATCTCATGGTTGAGTAGTAGGTTACTCACAAAAATTTCGTTTTCTGTAGGAAAAAATTACAAGAATATTCAATGGCCTTATGTTCTAATGTTGATGCTAGAGATAATGGTTCTCCTGGGTACAATCTATCCTAAAATTATTTCTTCATAATATTTATGTTTTAAGATATCCATTCATGGAAACCAAAATATGTGAAACCAAACTATTTCACGTGACAGAGTCATAAAACACGACATTTTTTAGATCAATTCCCATCAATAAAGGATATGAAGTGTGCACCCCTAATATTCATCACTAGTATGTTTCACAATATATACTACCCATTTCATCTATATACATATCGTCACCCCAAAAAATTTAGGATGGATCTCTGGAAACTGATGAATCACACTTTCTCACATAAATTTGTCTTATGAAACATCAAACAATATAATAATCCCAAAAACCCTAAATGTGATAATTTGAATGACTGGCCTCTAATGGGTCCCGATGTTTCAGGGACTGTGATTGAGAGTTTCTAACACAATAAATTTTATGTCTAGTCAGGTTTATGTAAGAGAAGAAGCCTTCACAATACCCAAATTTTCCTTCAAAAGAAACCATTTCATGAAACCACCCATCACAAATACATTATCTGGACTTGTGCTAAAACCAATGGATTTTGAAACATCATTTTCATGAAATGTAATAATTTTGTGTGAAATAACTTTTCATTCCTATCCCAATGACCCATATGCTTCATGGATGGTTTGGGTGTTTCCCAATAATTTTTACCATAAAAATATGTACCATATCAAATATATCACCTAATAATAAGCACCCAAACATTTGGCCTCATAAATTCCACTCCTCCGTCATAGTTTATACTCAATTACCCATCTAGAAGAACATGATAATTGAAAATGTAATCCATAATGGTGTCTTCACTTAGGGAAATGGATTACCATTCTTTATAGGGAGTAATTTTTCTACATCATCCTATCAACATTACATGCCCAACATTATATGTAAGCCCCATCCATATCTTAGTTGACTAATGTAAAACTAGATATATCCACATCCTATTTGAAAAAATTTAAAATACACAACAAAAACCTAGAATGGGATATTAGAATGTATCCATACCCCAAGTGATAATCTTGAGATTATAAAGGCCTAGTATTTAAGGTTTTTCACCCTATCCCTTATCAATGGATGACCCTACAACATCAAGAAACAATTAAATGTTAAGCCACATAATCCCTCATTAACACTCCTCCAATAAAATGAGCATCCAAATTAAATATTGTTAAACAGCATCGAATAGACCGATCACACAAATCTATATTGTGGTGTCGAACTATTTGGGTTCAGATCCCTTTATATTAAATAGGGTACATATGAAACTTCACAGAGGATTAATCCCAACATCCCAAAAAACCCCACCAAATCCCATTTGTTTAATATTACACCATTGGGACCCACATTAAAAAAATCCCAAGTGTAAAATCTCCCCCTAGGGACACAAAAAAATTACTAGTTCTAAAATCTTCCCTCATAGGGAAAGACAGCACCAAATCCAAACAAATAAATATCCCCCACCCCCATGCATGAATGTTACCAAATCATAACAGTGAAATATCCCCATAAGGGAAACACATAACAAAATTGATTAGGTGAAATCTTCCCCCTAAGGACATGCTCCACCAACTCCTATGTGTGAATTGTTCCCCCAAGGGACACTATAATTTCCCACAATTTTATAGAATTACATATCCATGAGTTTTTAAAATGGGATGAAATACTATGTCACATGATTAGTGCATGTTTATGGATGAATGTGTTACTCAACCATGTAGATCACCGAGTGCAATGGGGGAGTTCACATTGATTGTTTGAAACTTTTAAAGGCTGTCGGTATTCCTATACGTGGTTCTAGACAATCTCCACAGTATAATTTCGCATAGCTCATGGATTGTAAGTCATGAAATGTGAGATACAATGACCTAGACATAAAATATACAGAAATTACATAACATTTTACAAATAATTAAAACATTTCACAAACAAACACCAATAGACCATTTTAATTTAGTTCCTTTAGAAACATTGAAATGTAATCTATGATACATGATTGATGAATATTAACTTCCAAAAGGTTATTCATGACCATAACACTTCTTATACACACTAAAAATAATATATATCTTCTTATCATGGGAAAATAATCATAACAAATGGTTCTCTTATACGATTTGTAAGTGTAAAAAGGGGACATATATAATCATAAACACGATCATATTATTATTAGAATGTGATCTAGACATTAGAAGATCATATCCAATATATCAAATAACATAAACATAAATCATGCAATAAATATTGGTAGTTCATAAGAAATGAGTCATAAAGGAAATAATATCATAATCGTATCATCCGAATAAGACATGAAACTTGTGGAAATCACATAAACATATAAATTCAAAATTTAATGTCACCTACTAAGACAATCACAACATGTCAGGATTATGTTAATAACATGTGTACTAGCTTTGGGCTAGGGACGCCCTCTTATGTACCCTCTTGTTTGGGGATTGGTATTTCCACCTATGTACCATCTTGTTTTAGGATTAATAGTCACCATTTTTTATTTCATATGATTCATTCCTTTTTTCACTTGGGACTTCCTCCCATATAATCACTTTTTGGCTTTCGATATTCTCTTGGGGACACAATTTAGTTCATATAACATTTATCATTACATAATTAATTAGATGGGGATATATATCCCACCCATAAAATGATTAAACAACACATAAATGCTTCATAGGATAATAAAACATTCATCACACCATGACCTATAAAAGGATATGAGTATCATAAACATCATATCATAACACTTGAAATTAAATGTTAATCCAAAACATTTAATCATATAATTGCCTAGGGAAAATAAATATGTTTAATAAAAATTTAATCCTAGAAAAACTCATGAAAGGAAGAAGATTTAAAAAGAATTCATCATGGTATAACCCATTGAATAGAAATGGCTTTCATAACCAAATAACATGTCGAAGAGGAATTGTTTTCATAAATATATAATAGATTTAATGAAAAACATGTTTTCATAATCATCATGACATCGACTCATAATCCATTAAGAGAAAGAATATTAATAGAACCTTTGGATCATTTCCTATAAAGTCATCAAAAGCTAACAAAAAATCATCTTATATGAAAAATAGTTTTGAAGTGACTTTTAAAATCCATTCTGGATGAAAATATATTTTCTTCATTGGAAAATGATTTTGAAAACTCAAAAAATATTGAAACCAATTTTCATGAAAATAAACTTGAAAAATAATAAAGGAATATTTAAAAACAATTTTAAAACATCTTCCTTTGAAAATTTCTTTTAAAAAGTATTAAGTAACAATAGAAATGTTTTGAAAAAAATATCTTTGATAATACATTGGAATCATATAATATAATATTTTAAAACCATTTAAAATAATAAAAAAATTGAAAAACATTTTCATTGAAAAAAATTAATATATTTAATTTCCAAAATATTTGGAAAACAATTATCATAAAATGTAACATTGTACTCATTTAATTGATGCTTTAATGGAATTATGGTCATGACGGAGGGTAAATCTATAAATTTAGAACATTTATATTTCACCATAAAATGTTTAGAAAAGTTCCCCAATATGAGAACGACAAAGATATTCATTTTTAAGAAAGTTTTTTTTAAAAAAAGTAATAAATGGGTAAATTTGACTTTTAAATATCATAAGTGAATATTATAATACTTTTGGAATATTTATTTCATGAAACCTAGATTGATGGAACGAAAATTTCAAACTAAAGAGATGGTAAATTCATGCTTTCGTAAAAATGATTTCATGACTATATAATTTAGTATGGAGTAAAAAAAGGTACCAATACATGAATATATCATTAATAAATACATTATAAAATAATTATTTCGTTTTAATGATATATTTATCATAATATTTGATTAATGGAAGAAAAAATAAAAAACAATCATAAAATTTGATGAGATTGTTTCAATAAACTCTTACAACATGGTAACATTGAACAATAATCCCAATTCAATAAAAATAAATTAAATGAAGCATAAAAGAAATTAATATAACTAAATTAATTTTATAACAAATAAAAAAATTTATATAAACCCCACTGAATAATAAGGGTTCATAACATGGCATGTGATAAAAGGAAGTCATATTGAGACAAAATTAGATTATAGATTTCGTATCTTTTGCAACATAATTACTGTGAAATAAATATAATCATATGGATACACAAATATACATAAATTTAATTTTATTTAAATAAAATGCATCAATATGTGGTATACACACCACATAATACAATGGATGGTGAATAATCCACGTTTCTCAGGGAAATAAAAAGTGAGATTAAACTCCCTTACTGTTTATCTTTACTCTCATCATATATGTGAAATTATCTTCTATAATTAATATGAGATTATTATAAATATATTAATGAACCATATTCATATATCTAATACCATTTATTGTTCTATTATGACTTTATATTTCTTTCTGGTTAACAACTCTATGTTAAGGTTCCACTTCAGTTAATATTTGCATATATGTTTTCATGTGTCCTTATTTGTTATATATTTGATCCTTATACATATATCATGATTTATAGAATTTAAATGATGATATAAAGATAAATTATTTTTATTATATTCTTATTATAATTATCAATATAATATAGATGTATGAAATGGAATACACTGTTTATAGAGACAATAGACTGTATGTACATTTGAACATTGTTTCTTTTCTTATTTGTAATATTAAATGTAAAAAATTTAAATGATATATACATATATATAAATTCATTAATGTATAATTATTATTTTATATTTATCATAATATTTTAAAAAATCAATCCTTAGTACATTTCATATAGTGTGTCAATAAATCACATCACATTGAGGGGGAGGTTGTCCATACATCCACAAAACAAATTTCATATTTACAAAAAATGGAAACTATATTTATATGTGTAAACAAAAAAATAATTTATATCAAATGCATAATAAGAATAATATATATAATATATATGTATTTATTTTTCCATCTTAATTCCCAGCATTGGTAAAGGAAAGTATACCAATCATCGTTTAATGAGGTGGTAATTTTCATTACACATAAATAGTATATCCATTACCTGTTAGATGGAATTACGCATAAGTATAGGTCAATACCCTATAATAACAACATATCAATATATTTAGGAAATTATATTTTTATAATCATGGATTAAGGATATTTTTGGATGTGTATAATGAAAATAAGATAATAGACTTTGGGGGAAGATGTTACTTTTTCTTTCGGTAACTCCTGCTAGTGTTCACTAAAGGGATTCCTTGGAATTAATTTGGAAAAGGGGGGATTAAATGAGTACTAGTGGGACATTGTGATATGTATTGGGTAGATAAATGATGAAAATAGTTGATTTTATATGTTTGAGAAAGGGGGATTTGTGGTTCTGTTTTATAGGGGAGCGAAAGGACTCACATGGAATTTTTTAAAAGAAGTTATGTGTACACATGATTTTTCCTAAAAATTGATACAAATACATTAAAAATATTTTAAGGATAATGGATGATTCATTCAAATAAAATGGATTTTGGATAAGTGGATTGGTCATTTATGCCCTTAAGTTCATGTTTTAGTTCTTAATTATGCTTAGTTTTTCCTTATTCCTTATAATTAACTTATGTTCCTTTTAGTAATCATTTAGGAAAAAAAACTAATTTTACTATATTAGAAATTTTAAATTATTATGATTATAAATATTAAATCCATTATTTTATATTATATTCATGTAATTTGAAGAAATTAAATTAAATTAATTCTGTTGATAGGTTTAGAATGTTGGTTTTTAATATAAAAACGTGCAAAATTTTTCTATATTTTTATATACAATTTCAGTGATAAAGTGTTTTAAATGGCCTAAATTAGATGAATTAATTTATATTTTATCCAATTATACTTTAAGATAAAATTAATATACAATTTTCCTATATAAATAAATTAGAGTAAAAATATATATTGAAATATAGTTCATTACATTTCACCATTCATACCAAAGTGAAGTTCTTGAACAAATCAGAATAACTATACAAAATTTAATATAAAAATTATAAATCATAAAATTAAGTCAACTTTACAAAATTTTAAATCTAAATGATTCTAAAATTAATTTTATTTTTTTCATATAGTTACATGAAAATTATATCATTTTATAAAATATTATTTTTAAGCATAAAAATAACACAAAACAATATAGTTTTTCATTATTAATATGTTTTATTAATATAAAAAATTATAAATAATATCAGAAAATTATATTTGATTATTCATATTAATAGGATTAAAAAGTAGTTTATAGTTATCTCATTTAAATAATTATATAAGCAAAGTGATGTTTTGTGGAAACTCAGTGTTGTTTGTAACACAAGCCATGTCGTTGTTGCATGTAACAGAAACCAAGAGGGTTACATGTGAAAGGAATGTTTGACATATTTAATTCACATAATATAAGTCAAATTGTGTTTTTATTAAAATAAAAAATATAAAAATATAAAAATTATTAAAAAAACATATTCAAATAATCTTGGGTGTTAGATTTACCCCATTAAAATGAATTTCAGCTGTAAAATTCATTTGGGTTATCAAAGGATTAATCCATGAATGTTCCTATCATGGATACCCATATTTGAAAAAATAAACAAAAAAATAAAATTAAATTTGGAGAAATACCAATTAACCAAATTACCATATAACTAGGTTTCCAAATAGAAGAACATAGGAATGAAGTGAAATCATGAACATGGAAATGAAATAAAAAATTCAATTTCTGATCGATAGAGATCGAGACCATGTTTAGGAGAATGTAAACAATAATATTCATAACCAAAAGAGTCTTGAAATTGATTATTGATATCATCATTAATTTTGATAGAAAGAGAAAATTTTATTTCCATAACATTTCCTAATATTTAAGAATATCCACCAGAAGATAAACATTCCTAATTTTGTAACCATCTAATTTGTTATTTGGAATTAATGAAATACCACATGATCAATTATTCCATGAAATTTTGGAGACTTTCTCATTCCTAAATCATTAATATATTATGAAATACATAAATATAATTATAATTAATTTCATCATTCTTATCTCAAAAAATGATTAATATAAGTTATCCAATATGAATTAATCCACATATAGAGAGATAATTAATTAGTTTCAAAAACATTATCTAATGTTTAATATAATCTTAACATAAATAGTTATACTTGTAACCCATACAAAATAAATTTCACAATTCATTCCATAAATAAGGTCTTATCTTATTTGGAAAACAACTTCATTGGAAACATGTGTCCATAATTATTCTGATAAAATTATAAATGTGAATTTTTTTTATTTCTTCTATATAGAAGAAAATAATAACATTAAATCCCACACAATGATAAAAAATAATATTTTAATAGGGATTATTCATAAAAAACATATATAAAAAATATCCAAAATAAGGAGGGTCTTATAGGTATTTCATAATTTTCATGGTATAATTTTTACATTATGATAGAATAAGATTTACATTTTTACATTTTCTTCAATGTTTTTTTGTGCATTATCATTCAAATTAGTCATTGTATTGGCACACATATTGTAACGCCCCGACCCCAGTTACCCAGAGTCGGTGCATTATTGTGTAACATTGGCATGATCACAAAAGATCAAGTCTCGAAAGACCGATTAGTTTAGTAGCGTTGGAAACACTAGATACATTCATAAATGTTACATTACATCATAAAGTAAAAAACTGCAATAACATAGGATCCATTTTCCACACTCATATCCCCTTCAGACTATTCTTGTAGGTCATTCCTAAAATACTTCTTCACATCCTGGAAAAATTAAATCATTGAAAGGGGTGAGCTCAGATGCTCAGTAAAGATAACAATATAGCAGAAGTTTTAATAAATAAACATAAACATTTAAGGCAATGTATAACTAAACAAAATCCTTTTAAACATGAAATTCAACATAATATGGCAAAAAAATAAAATGAAATAATTTCATTTACTTATTCACATGGATATTCTACTGGTCGAGTATTCACATGCAATATCAATAACCACTTTCATAATGATGGAATGCATAATGCTAGACTATCATAACCATGTATCCAAGGCCTCATGCCAAGACTACAAATAATATTTTGTCAAGGCCTCGTGCCAAGACACTAGTTTGTCTCATGAGACCTACCGATGCATCTAGGAGCTATAACTGGCTCCACCCGTCACTTATTAAGTCCAATGCATTCCTCATATGAACAGGTTTAAAGATATCATAAACCATACCATAATTGTATCACATAAAACCTGACTAAAGGGAACATAATATTTCCACACTTCAATCACATGATATCAATACAACACATTGATATAATAAAAACGTTATCAAAACCATTTTCACTACCAAAATAAAAGATAAATAAAACATAGTATTTAATTTTCTTTAAAAAAATTATGGCTTATAGAGGAAGCCGAAACTCAAACAATAGTCACAGAGACGGAGAAGTCGTTGTCACCGCATACGTAAGAAAAAGCATTCCTTTTTTAGTTTAGAAAAAATGCTTCATATAAAAAGATTCATTTTGAATAAAAGTAAAAGTCAAAGGGGTATATACACCGTATAAATGAAAGTTGTGTATAAAACCAAATATGCCTCAATTAAAGGAGATTGAGACGAAATCCTTACAAAAATCATTTTTAAAATAAAATAGATCTATTATGTTTATTCACTAAAATTACACATAAAGAAAGTAAAAATACAAGATAGTACATAATAATATCATGACATAATTTGAAAGTAGGAGATTAACCCAAAGAATGGAAATTGGGTTAAGAAATTCCCTTACCTCGTGTTTGACTTGACTCGATCGTTCTTTAATCTCCTGAATAATAAACTAGAGTTAATTTCAATTTTCTTAAGAACCGTTTTCATGTTCATTATTCCTTTTATATCATTTATTACCATGTTATGAACATTATGTAATTATTTAAGTTAATAACGGCACTTTTTTCGATCTTTGGTACTTGAGTCAAAAATAAACTTCTTATAATTACATGTTGTTCATGTGGTGAAATATCCATTATATCAAAATTATATTAATGATGTATATATAATACATATCATATATATACAGTATATACATGCATTTATAATATTACATAACATTTAGAGGTAAGAAATGAAATGCACGGTTCCTAGAGACAGTAAGCCATACGTACGCATGAACGCTATTTTCATTTCTATTTCATATTTAATGGAATGAAATTATAATTATATAATGGTATAATATAATTAAAGTATTATATAATTTATAATACCATTAAATCCATCCATTATACATCCCACATATGGCATTAATGATTAAAATCATTTTGAGGGGTCGGTAGTCCGCACTTCCTCAAATGAAAATATCGCATTTACCCATAATGGAAACCATAAAAGTATGCCATAAATGAAAAATAAAGAAGATTAAGTAAAACATAAACATATTATATATCATATGTAAATATAGTGACATCTTAATGGACACCTTTGAAGGTGTTATATGAGTGTTGAACAATCATCGTTTCGTGAGGCAGAAATTCTCCATCCACAGAAACAATATGTTCTTTAACCATTAGATGTATGTGTGTGTAAGTGTACCTAGAATACTTCTTATAAAAACATCCTAGTATATTAAGTATACTGGTGTTGTTACAAACTAAATGAATAAAGAGTTTAGGGGGTTGGAGAAGCAAAATAAAACCTAAGAACAGAAGAGAGAACACTTCCTTTAAAACGGGTAACTATTTTTGATTTGAGCTCAAATGCTTCCTTGGGAAGACTTATGACCAATGTGAGGCTTCTGGGAGTAAGATTCGGATGTGGAGAGACAAAATGGTCATGGTTTGGTCGATTCAAAGGCTTGAGAAGGGTGGGTAAGGTGGTAGAGGTGGGGGCCTTTTATAAGAGGAGAGGAGGGGCACTCTTGGAAGGATTGAAATGTTACTTTATTATGAAATGAATTTCGGATTCTAAAGGTCCCAAAATGATATATTTAGAGGGTGAGGTAATATGGGTTCTAAATATAATCATCCAATAAGTTTTTGACAAGTTTATGTCTTAGATTTTACATTATCTTTTTATTTTATTTAAATTGTTAATTAATGATGTAATCACTGCATCATCATAGAGTATTAAATAATATAATTTATTTAATCTCTAAAAATTATAAAAAAAATATCATGATGTAGGAAATATTTTTAGATTTCTAATTAATATTTATAGTAAAAAATATGACTTGTATAACCCAATATGAAAATTGTTTTAGTAAATAAACTCATGTTTGTGAAATTTTTATTTTAACAATAAATAAAAAGTTTTTAATGTCATTTTCATACCAAAGTGGCTCCATGGGGTCCTCAAGTTGACACATGGATTGTCTTGGTCGGACATGACTCATCCAATAGGGGTAGGACAAGTGTAAAGGTCATTTAATATTGTTATAACATTATCTTTACCTTAAATTTCACTAATTACCTTTAATCGCGATTAATTAAACTTAAAAGTTAATATTCATCAAAAAATTATTTTCATCACATTGAACCAAATTTTAATTCCTAATGACAACCATGTATGTCGGATTGTTGAAAATCAAATCACAAAAGTGGTAATGTTTCATTTAAACGAAAAATCAGTTTTTTAACTACCACTTAGCGGTTTTACTATTCATCAAAAATTGAAGTTTTTCAGAACAATTCCAAAATTTCACCCTAAGATATAATTGATATCCATAATTCAAAAATGATGTCTATTTTAAAAAATTCCAAAAATATATGTTGCATTAATTAATTTTATAATTAATTCCCACTGTCACAACAAATAGCATGTTTTTAAGAAACAATATATATCAAAAGATTGACAATTGTTTATGTCCAATTTTAAAGTGAAATTAATTATAATGACCACCATTGGATAAAATGGTAAAAATATATTATAATTATAATTTAAAACCAGTCAATAGTATAATTCATCACTATAGATTATTTTGATTAAAAAAACTTGTTTTTAAGTATTTTTCACTATTCATAAAAAATTGGCAGTTCTCATAAAGTTACAAAAAATTCAACTTAGGATAATTTCAATATTACGAATACAAAAATGAATTCCATTTTGAAATATAAAATTTTTATAATTTTAAAAAGTGGGTATTACTATTCATAACGGCTACTTTGATTAGTCGCGGTGTGTTAGAACTCGAACTTGCGTACAATGCAAGATATTCCATTTTGAAAGAGAAGCGTATCGTGGATGCTCGGGGTGTTATATTCTCCCCTCCTTCAATAAATTGTGTCCTTTCAATTTGAAATTTTTGTATGAAAATAAATGGTTGAAAATAGAAAATACATTTGTGGAAAACCCACATCAGAAATAAGGTTAATAAAATTTAGCCTTAACAAGAGTGAAAGGGAAATGAAAAAGTCACCACCAAATTATGATCTCGATAAGGGGAATATTGGGGGCTATTAGAGACATATAAATGGAGGAAAAACGTAAATATTTGTAGGTAGTGATTGAGGTCATCAATGACAAACATGTGTAAAATTGAGGGCCTCAAATCCTTCAATCTCTATTGATTTAAAATACTATCAGTTCAATAAGACATAAGGTATTAGGGTAACACATTTTTTGTTTTAATATCCCTTTACTAAAGTTTAAGAATTAATTTATTCATAGAATAAGAGATAGGTATATATATATTTATTCCTGACAAGTAGAGTTTCAACCTTCATCTAATTTCTACCACAAACTCATCTTTCACTCAAAAAGATAATATAACTCAAAAATATTATATTTATCCTAATCGTACAAGGTTAAAAATATTAACACATACCATTTAGATTAGGAAAACTATTTTTTAATAACTAGGGACTTCATGTAGGCTAGTGGTAGGTAATAAAGGCCTGTCGCACTATGGTTGTGGGTTCGATTCCTACAGCTTTGTCCTACGCGATGGGTTATCCCCCCCAACCTGCAAGTTGTCCTTTTCCAAAAACTACAGTATTATAATATTCCAAAAATAATCCTCAGAAATGTTTTAACCATAAACAATACTATCCATGGTTCAACTTAATCCATTCCAACCTTTATAGTTATCCAAAATACCTCTGTCCAATCTTTCTTTAAAAGGACTCTAAATTCCGAAATCAATTGTAACATCAGATTCCCCAAATAAAGTAAAGTTTCTCTTATTGTCACACACTAAAAATATGATTACCTTCATCATATTAAAACCTTAATTAAAACAACAAGTACTGTAGTACAATCCTTATATATGTGAAATTATTCATATAACCATAATCTAGTTCTTGAGTCCAAAAACACAAATACAATAATTATTCAACATCATCTATAGTAACAGCATAAGCTTGGCCATGATCCCTTGGCCTATTCTGAGGTAATTTTCCCTGACGCTTAGGACATTCATTTGCATAATGCCCCATTTTCCTACAATTGTAGCATTCAACATTGATAGCCTCTTTCTTTCCCTTACAATCACGAGCCTGGTGACCTTTTTCTCCACATTTATAACAAACTCCCATTCCTTTTAGGCAAGTACCAGGGTGATTCTTCCCACAATTATCACATAATGGAAAATCATTCTTTCCCATTTTCCCTTTATCTGTCTCTTGTTCCACCATTCTCTTCTTCTCTTGCTTTACTTTTTTGTCATAAGACTTAGAGAAATAATTTTCTGTCTTGATGGAACATGAGACTATATGTTCATACGTTGTGAAAGATTGTGATACTAAAACTCGACAGAGAAAGGGTTTTAACCCATCAAATAAAAAATCAATCTTACTTATTGTGTTATGTATATAATCTGCAGCATGTCTTGATAACCTTGTAAAGTGGGCCTCATACTTTGCGACATTCTCATCCTCCTCTTGCCTTAGACTCAGAAATTGCCTTCCTATATCTGCTCGATTGTCACGAGGAAAGTACTTTTCTAAGAAAATTTCATTAAACTCCCACCATTCCATACTTGATACTTCTTCATCTTCCTTTGTGTTTTGAATTAGCGACCACCATTGATCAGTATCTCCAGTGAGCCGGTAAACTGCCATGACAACCTTCTCCCTTTCGCTACTCCCCAAGGCATGGAATATTTTCTCTAAAGAGTTTATCCATTGCTCAGCTATTAATTGATTTGTACCCCCATTAAATGTTGGCGGTTGTTGCCTCAGGAAGCGGTCTAACATTGATCCTCCACGTTGCGGATCAGGGTGCTCCATACGAGTAAGGTTATTATTCATAACCTCAGCTAGTTGTCCTAGTATGGTGATAAGCTAATCAGGACCAGTTGTATCACTAGCTCCAATATAATTATCTTGAGTAGGAGGAAAATCCCTACATGGAGTGCGTGCATTGATACAGTTTCCATTCCTTCCACTAGGTTCCATTTCTAAAAAATTTCATAAACTAGATTAGTTTATGATTCAAAATACATAATTCCATACTTGTAAAACACTTAACAAAAATTGAACTATTTATGGATATAATCCATAATCATAAAAATATTTTCTTTGAGGAAGTATGTACTCATAATCCCTTCATAATGGTATGTAAAGAGAATGATAATTATCCTAAGAATATCTCCCGGGAGTATCGCAACCAAGAGTGCAGCAAGGCCCATTGTCATGCACCATTTCCCATTCGAGTCTAGCTCAAAGCGGTGTTTTCGGGTTTTACCCCTAGGTACATTTGTGCTAGAGCCACCTCTACCTGCTCGTATCCAGACAGGGATGCATTGCTCGGAAAACTCACAAAATTACTATAATACCAAAATTCTAGGAAGTTTTTCTATACTAATCCTCAAAGTCTATCTTCGGGCTATGTTCTCTAATTAGAGATTTTCTAAATCTAGATTCCAATGTTAGTAATAAACTACCTCTGATACCAACTATAATGCCCCGACCCCAGTTACCCAGAGTCGGTGCATTATTGCGTAACATTAGCATGATCACAAAAGATCAAGTCTCGAAAGACCGATTAGTTTAGTAGATTTGGAAACACTGGATACATTCATAAATGTTACATTACATCATAATGTGAAAAACTACAGTAACATAGTCTCCATTTTCCACACTCATATCCCCTTCAGACTATCCATGCAGGTCATTCCTAAAATACTTCGTCACATCCTGGAAAAATTAAAACATTGAAAGGGGTGAGATCAGATGCTCTGTAAGGATAACAATATAGTAGAAGATTTCATAGATAAACATAAACATTTAAGGCAATGTATAACTAAAAAAATCCTTTTAAACATGAACTTCAACATAATATGGAAAAAAAATAAAATGAAATAATGTCATTTACTCATTCACATGGATATTCTACTGGTCGAATATTCACATGCAATATCAATAACCACTTTCATAATGATGGAATGCATAATTCCAGACTATCATAACCACGTAGCCAAGGCCTCGTGCCAAGACTAAAATTAAGATTTTTTCATGTCCTCGTGCAAAGACACTAGTTTGTCTCATGAGACCTACCGATGCATCGAAGAGCTATAGCGGGCTCCACCCGTCACTTGTTATGTCTAATACATTCCTCATATGAACATGTTTAAAAATATCATAAACCATAACATAATTGTATCACATAAAACATTCATAAAGGAAACATAATATTTCTACACTTCAATCACAAGATATCAATACAACACATTGATATAATAAAAACTTTATCAAAACCATTTTCAATACCAAAATATAAGATAAGTAAAACATGGTATTTATTTTTCTTTAAAAAAATTATGGCTTATAGAGGAAGCCGAAACTCAAATAACAGTCACGGTGGCAGAGAAGTTGTTCTCGCCACATACGTAAGAAAAATCATTCATTTTGTTGTTTATTAAAAACACTTCGTATAAAAATATTCCTTTTGAATAAAAGTAAAAGTCAAAGCGGTTTACACACCGTATAAATGAATGTTGTGTATAAAACCAAATATGCCTCAATGAAAGGAGATTGAGACGAAGTCCTTACAAAGATCATTTTTAAAATAAAATAGATCTATTATGTGTATTCAATATAAGTTCACGTAATGAAATTACAAATACAAGATATTACATAACAATATCATGACATAATTTTAAAGTAGAAGATTAACCCAAAGAATCGAAATTGGGTTAAGAAATTCCCTTACCTCGTGTCCGACTTGACTGGATCATTATTTAATCTCCTGAATAATAAACTAGAGTTAATTTATATTTTCTTAAGAAATTTTTTCATGTTAATTATTTCTTTTATATCATTTATTACCATGTTATGAAAATTATGTAATTATTTAAGTTAATAACGGTCATTTTGTCGATCTTTGGTACTTGAGTCAAAAATAAACTTCTTATAATTACATGTTGTTCATGTGGTGAAATATCCATTATATCAAAATTATATTCATGATGTATATATCATATAAATCATATATATCCAATATATACATGCATTTATAATATTACATAACATTTAGAGGTATGAAATGAAATGCACCATTCATGGAGATGGTAAGTCGTACGTACGCATGAACGCTACTTTCATTTATATTTCATATGTAATGGAATGAAATTACAATTATAAAAAGGTATACTATAATTACAGTATAATATAATGTATAATACCATTTAATCCATCCGTTATACATCCCACATATGGCATTAACGATTCAAATCACTTTGTGGGGGCGGTAGTCCGCACTTCCTCAAATGAAAATATCGCGTTTAACCATAATAGAAACCATAAAGGTATGCCATAAATGAAAAATATAGAAGCTTAAGTAAATCATAAACATATTAAATAACATATGTAAATATATTTACACCTTTATTACCACCTTTGAAGGTGTTATATGAGTGTTGAACAATCATCGTTTCTTGAGGCAAAAAGTCTTCATCAACAGAAACAATATGTTCTTTAACCATTAGATGTATGTTTGTGTAAGTGTAGCTCGAATACTTCTTCTAAAAACATCCTAGTATATTGAGGATACTGGTGTTGTTACAAAACAAATGAATAAAAAGAGTTTAGGGGGTCGGAGAAGCAAAATAAAACATAAGACCACAAAAGAGAACACTACCTTTAAAATTGGTAACTCTTTTTGATTTGAGCTCAAAGGATTCCCTGGGAAGACTTCTGCCAAAAGTGAGGCTTCTAGGAGTAAGTGTGGGATGTGGAGAGACAAAATGGTCCTGGGTTGGCCGAGATAAAGTCTTGAGAGGGGTGGGTATGGTGGTAGAGGTGGGGGCCTTTTATAAGAGGAGAGGAGGGGCACTCTTGGAAGGATTGAAATGTTACTTTATTATGAAATGATTTTCGGATTCTAAAGGTCCCCTAATGAACTATTTCGAGGGTAAGGTGATAAGGGTTCTAAATATACTCATAATATAGGTTTTTGAAAAGTGTATGTCTTAGATTTTACATTATCTTTTTATTTTATTTAAATCGTTAATTAATGAGGTAATCGCTGCATCACCATGGTGTCATAAATAATTTAATTTATTTAATGTCTAAAAATTATAAAAAAAACATCATGATGTAGGAAATCTTTTCAGATTTCTAATGAATATTTATAGTCAAAAATATGACTTGTATAACCCCATTTAAAAATTGTTTTAGTAAAACAACTCATGTTTGTGAAATTTTTATTTTAACATTAAATAAAAGTTTTTAATATCATTTTCCTGCCAATGTGGCTCCATGGGGCCCCCATGTTGACCCATGGATTTTTTTGGTCGGCCAGGACTCATCCAATAGGTGTAGGACAAGTGTAAAGGTCATTTCATATTATTATAACATTATCATTACCTTAAATTTCACTAATTACCTTTAATCGTGATTAATTAAACATAAAAGTTACAATTCACCAAAAAATAATTTTAATCCCATTGAACCACATTTTACATCCTAATGACAAAAATGTATGTAGTATTTTTGAAAATAAAATCCCAGAAGTGGTAATTTTTCCTTTAAACGAAAAATCAATTTTTTAACTACCACTTAGTTGTTTCACTATTCATCCAAATTTGATGTTTTTCAGAATAATGCCAAAATTTCACCCTAAGCTATAATTGATATTCCAAATTCAAAAATGATGTCCATTTTAAAAAATTCCAAACATATTAGTTGCATTAATTAATTTTATAATTATTTCATGTTGTCACAACAAATAGCGTGGTTTTAAGAAACAATATATATCAAAAGATTGACAATTGTTTATGTCCAATTTCAAATTGAAATTAATTCTAATGACCCCCAATGGATAAAATGGTAAAAATATACTCAAATTATACTTTTAAACCACTCTATTGTATAATTCATCAATATAATTTATTTTGATTAAAAAAGTTGTTTTTAAGTATTTTTCACTATTCATAAAAAATTGGATGTTCTCATAAAGTTACAAAAAATTCAACTTAGGATAATTTTGATATTACGAATACAAAAATGAAGTCCATTTTGAAATAATTTTTTTTTATAATTTTAAAAATTGGGTATTACTATTGATAACAACTACTTTGATTAGTCGCGGTGTGTTAGAACTCAAACTTGCGTACAATGCAAGCTATTGCATTATTAAAAGAGAAGCGTATCGTGGAATCCCGTGGTGTTACACATATTATCATAATAGGAAGTCTCTATTCAACTGAGAGAAAAAATTTTGGGAGGTGCATTATTTTTGGAATTCTTAACATTTGAATAATTATCTTACTTCCTCCCAACACTTAGACATTTAACGAAAAAATGTCATTAACATTCACACATAAAACATTTACTAGTTCTATGAAGACAATTCCATCCATGATTATTCCCATAATTTCTAAATAAAGGGAAGATCATTTTATTTTATCCATTATTGTGTAATTTTCCTTCTAACTCCATCTTCATTTTATTTTTAAAACCATGAAATTTATACACATATCCAACCTCAATTCACAGCTTTATATAAAATCTATAAACTTTTTCATAGCTGCTAATGTATATTATAACCAAGGCCTTTTTAGACTAGGTTTCAGACCATTAATGAATTGATCATTTTTTGTTTTGTGTTGAATGAAAAAACCTGAAGAGTACCTGACAAGCCTTGTAATTTTTTTTCATAGGCACAAACCTATTCCACACCCTTATAATTATGCTCTACACATTTCATCTACATCATTTGTGAAGAATCTGGTGAAACTACAAATAGAAAATTATGTTCTTGAACTCATCATAATCAATGCAGTGAATATCATACTTACTCCCTCATATTCTTGATTTTATCCCACCACTGACACATTTATCATTATAACATATAATATACTACAATTTTAATATCAATTTTGAAAAATATTAGGATTAAAATTATGATTGCAGTGGTAATAATAAATTTTTTAGAAGCCAGTGTTTTAGAAGACCTAGTGAGTGAAGGACGGAATTGCCTCCATAATGAATCAATAGAATTATGTTCCCTCAATATTTGATTTGGGAGACCCGGATGGTTCATAGATGGAGAAATTTGGGTAAGTATATAAATGAGATATTTGAATCCTACTACCATACCATGCATTTTATCATGACGAATATCATTACATAATCTGTTGTAATCACCATTTCCCTGGTTCCATCAGGATCCATCTATTGACTAAAACAAAAAGATTAGAGTAAACAACATTTATAATAGTGTAAAATAACATTATGGGGAAAAATAATACAAATATTATTTATAAACCATGATACCATCCATAATATATGGAACCCTTTGTTTATTAAAGGTTATTCATAAGAATATTATTATAAATCCTTCATCATTATTTGTGAAGTGTTTGTGAATTCCAAAATCATATCCCTTTGGAGTTTAAAAAAATTGTGTAGTAAGGAATTTTTTCATGTAACCGGATATGTTATGTCTGGACCGACACATCGAGTTGGAGTTGTAACGCTGTGGTAAATCTAATCCCTAACCACGACCACTTGTAGTATCTATATTGGGATTTATTTCTAGGAAAACACTAACTATATCCATTAACAAAAATCCATATACTTTTTCATCTATGTTAACTCATCTTTATACTTATCGTTAGATTCATCCATTTATATATCCTTGATAATATATCTAGGGATATCTCCAAATTCATCTCAATCCTAGTCTCCAATAGATTTCAAAACCATTTTCATACTACGAACTATAATGACCAGGAATTATCATACATAGAAATTACATAACTTTTTCAGCATATGTAAAACATTGGAGAAATAGAAACAAAAAAATACCATATATGTTTAGGGCCTTTGAAAACATGGAAGCATAAATGATTATACATGATTGAGATATAGTAACTTACAATAGGTTCTTTGCCACCATCATATTTCATTGAAACACAATACAAAATAATTATCATCATATCCTAGGGATGGAAATCGAAAAATGGTGGTATTAGATTCTCAGTAGGTATAAACAAGAGAGTTTTGTAATCATAAACATGAACATATGGGTAAAATAAAGTGATAATGGTATTTGAAGATCCTACCCAACATATCTAAGATCATTAGCCTCTATCATGGAAATATTATTTTTAATTAATATTATATGATTCATAAGTTTAAAAAGTTTATAATTATATCATATGATTATGACAAGAAAATTGTGTCATACTCATAAACATAAAAATTCCAATGTAATGGATAACTACCAATACCTTCACAACATGTTCAGATTGGGATAATAGCCTATATACCTTCAATAGTCTTGTGATTGCATCATGTGTACCCTCTTGTTTCATTCTTGGGATCTCTACCATTGTACCCTCTTGTTACGGCCTTATGGTGCCCTTGTTTTTCCATCATAAGATTACCACTTGTTTTGATCATGGGATTCCTGCCTATGTGTCCTATTTTTTCGGGCATGGGATGCCCTATCATGTGTTGTATTAAACTCATTAAAATATTATAATTACCCAATGCATTAGATATATATATAGGTGCCACTATCACATTATAAAATCATACATTCATGTGACACAATATATTAATAATTTTGTGATACCATGACCCATAAAAATATATGGGTTTGATAAAATCTTATAATAAATTATGAAAGGAAATTTCTATCAAAAATATTTAATCATATTATAAGATATGGTAAATATATAGGTTTCATAATCAGTTAATCCTAGAAAAATAATTGAAAGTAAGTGGTTTTCAATGTCATTCTTCATTGAATAAACCATTGAAGAGAAACATGTTTCATAAGCATATTACCCATGGAAGTGGAATCGGTTTTGTAAAAAAATAACCCATAAAAGAAAAACATGTTCTAAAAAAAATTATACCTTAGAAACCTATTCATAGAAATAATACTAATGAAACATTTTAAAATTTCTTATAAATGAATGATTAACATCAAAATATTTCTTCATAAATGGAAAATAATTTATTTTTCTTTTAAAATGCTTTTTAGATTAAATATATATTCTACTCTATTGAAAATTTATTTTAAACATTAATCCTTTTGAAACCATTTTCATAAAAAGAAATTAGAAAATTATAAATGAACCTTTGAGAACATTTTCCTCAAAAAACATCCTAAAATATTATAATGAAATCCTGAAATTTTTTTGATAACCATTTTATTGATTTTAATTTAGAAACATTTAAAAACCATTTAAAACCATTTAAATGATAATACCTTTTTTAAAATATTTTTAATTAAAAATAAAAATAAAATTAACAAAAATAAAAATTGTTAGGATTATTTTTTTCAAAAAATTACTTTTTAATTTTTTAATTGGCGATTCAGGAGATTAATGAAAAAGATGGAGGCTAGGCCTATTTTATTAAAATAAATTAAAAAAAACGGGATAAAGAGGGAGAACGGGAAAATAAGGAAAATCCCAAAATAGAAAAACATGGCAATTCCCAAAACAAAAACTTTTTGTTTAATTTTTTCCCTAATCGCTCGCTTAACCTCCTTTCTTCTTCTTGATGTGCGTTCAGCTCTGACCTTCCACAACCTCAGCCCCAACCTCTCAATCTCCCCCTGCATGAATTCATCCCACTTGAGAGAGATTGAAGCCTTTCAGAAAGTGCATTAGAAACAATTATCTCAGACATAGTGGAGTCGTCCGTAGTGTTTGGAATGAACTTAGAAGCGTCGAGTGTGATTGACACGTCTGGTGCGACAGTGATGTCCGATGTTGTTTGTGTGAGGATTCTTGCTTCTACGGCACCTGTTTTTGGTGGTGTTAGCAACACGACTTCAGTGGTAGTGAAAGGAGCAGATTCCACGAGGATAGCGTCGGACGTCATGGGCATTGAGGGCAAAGCGATGACATATGATGAGTTCGGTTTGAACACAGATGCTGAGGGGGTTCCAGATCCACACATAGTAGTGATAGAACCCTGTGTAATTTTTGAGATCTGTTTTGATGCTAAAGATGGTGTAGGAGACGCTTTAGGGAGGTAGAAATGGTGGCTTCCGAAAAGGTCAAGCCAAGGGATGTGGTGTATGATGCGGGTTGTGAAGTGCTCGAGAAGAGCAGTGGTGCTCCTGAGATGGGTATACCTGCTAAACACTCCTTTGAGAGTCTCAAAAGTTTGCTTGATTTTTCCATTTGAAGAAAAGGAAACATAACACACATCAAAGCTGATCCTGTTGCGGCTTCAAAATGGCTCAATATGGGTGTGTTCTCAGTTATTTCTTGGCTTTTTCTTCTTAAAGGTTCTCAACCTCTGAAAATTGATGAACTCAATGAACTAATTTCATTGATTTGAGGATTCTCATCATGGATGTGTGTCTCTCTTGGTCGAGGATACTCCCATATTCTTTTCGCCACTAATGATTTGAAAATATGGGCCTGGGGTTTTGGTTCCATCGCTCTCAAACGTGGAAATATTCACTTGCCTGAATGGGATAAGAAGTTCAATACCTTGGAGGTTGGTAACACTATATCTCAAATTTTTATAAGAGTTTATGGGATAAATATGATACTCTAGCATCCCAAAATATTGTATGATACTATTTTATCTATCAGCATTCCAATTAAAATTGACAAGGAAATGGAGATAGCTCTATTTGGTCACTTTGCAGGTTCTTGGTTGAGGTTGAACTGGGATTGACTCTTGTTGACTTGGTAATGCATACAACTAACGATGATATTATTGAGCTGATGATAGTTTATGATGAAATGATTAAATTCTATATGGACTGCAATGTTATTGGGGAAGACTTATCTTCTTGTAGACATTCCATTATTTGAACATTCTGTGCTTTGCATGGTCATAATGTGAATAATTGTCTCAAGAATAGCAAGAATCCCTATGCTTGGAAGCCTGATATTCCTCTGTTGCATCATGAGAATTTAAAAGATCTTTGCAAGAGTATTGATGATCTGGGTATTGTTGTTGACATTACTGAGTAGATGAAAGAGTCACATGGTGCTGCTCATGAGGAGACAACTAATCAACTAGTTGATGGGAAGGGAAATCACCCAAGTGACTCACCTCTTGTATATGCCTCCACCTCTTAAAATAAGATGATGTCTTGGGCTGACATTTGTGCCTAAGGGGATAATTTTCAAAATGTTGATACATATAGAAAAGAAAAATGCGTGGTTTCACAACAATATTATTTAACTCTTAAATATGATGACTTGTATGTAGATCAAGGTAGAGAAGAAGTCCAACTTGAGATGGATCATCACCTCTCATAGAAATGGACAATTTTGGGGAATGATAGTCATGAAGGTAGTTAAATCCATACATTCTCAACATTCGCTTTTCATAGTAAATTTTTAGAAAATGGCCTCAACCAAAAAATGAAATGAAGATTACTTTTTAAGAACCATTTTGTATAAAATGATAAAAAATGGGTAAAAATATATTTTAAATATCATATTATAATATTTGAATATATTTCCAAACATTTATTTTTGGAATATGGGGTTGGAAGGAACACAAATTTTCAACTAAAGAGATAGTAATGTCAATATTTCTTAAAAGCACATTCTTAACAATATTATCTATGAAATAGTGGAAAATGGTTTTAGTACATTAATTTTTCTGGAATTATCATATGATAATAAAATTCATTAGTTCTTCAGATAAATTGATCAAAATATTTCATCAAATTAATCATAAACATATACAATCTCAAAATGTGATGAGATATTTTCAATAAAATCGTACCACATAGTAAATTTTAAACACAAATACCATTTATGAAATTAATATTAAATGAAACATAAAATATCATTTAAATAACTATATTATGGATATAATATTTCAATTTAATTATATAAACTTCTTGGAAAATTTGGGTACATAACATGGCATTTGTCTCAATGAAGGAAAATTGACACAAAATTATATTACTGAATTGGTTATAGTTGAAACATAAAAACCATGAAAGAAAGATAATAATATGGGTATGTAAATAACTATAAATTACTATTAATAATCATTAAATGCATCCATGTGATGTATACATACCGAACTAATGTAATGGGTAGTGAATAAAGCATAGTAATTAGGGAAATAAAATTGAGATGATGTTTACTTACCAGGTGTCTTGAGAGTCATTTTAATCATAAAACTTCTTGTCTTATAAATATATGCTTATTATAAATCTATAATACAACCTTATTCGTATATATAATACCACATATTATTTTAATATAACTGTATATTACCCACTTTATAACCGTTTTATAGTAAGTTTTCACTTCGGGAAATATTCGCTTTGTTTCTTGTTTATTCCCTAATTTGTTTTTTCTATGGTCCGAATACATATATCATGATTTTTAAAATTATAAAACATGATATAAATATAATTCATATTGAGACAATATTTATTATAATAATATATATTATAAGGCCCCAGCCTTAAACATTACTTAATATTGAATTAAATGTATAATTCCCATTGAGGATTTTTTTAGTTTTAGAGTTTTAGACAATTAGATGATAACTATTACATCTCAAAAGATTACAAAGTAGACACTTCTACTAAGTTTCCATAAAATAAAAACTGTTAAATAGAAACATTTCTAATTCCATGTTTTAGATAGCATGACTTTACCTTGATACCATCCTTGACCCTATTCCACATTAAGTCCTGTGAAAAACATTTTAAAAAAACATGGGCTGAGCATAAAAAGCTCAGTAAGGGATACACAAATAATGAAAACTGTTAGTTTTTCAAACATCAAGTAAACCAGGTATACTTTATCAAAGTAATCCCTTCACCTTCATGAAGTAGTAAAAACTCTTCACTGAATAAAATATCATTACTTACCCTTTTGTAACCAAACGATTACCATAAAACCCATATAAAGAACACATAACATATAAAGGTAACTTGGGACATAAACATAATTAAATGGAATAACCATACAGTCGACTTCCACACATATCACTTAATGGAATAGCCATACGACCGACTTCCATACAAACTTAATGGAATAGCCATACGGATGACTTCCATACCCAATGCATTAGAGGTTATAATGTTACCACCCATCCTGGTATTCACGGCACCACCCGTCATATGGTTCATCATGTAACCACCCATCAAATGTCCAAGTACCATTATAAAATCATAATACATAAAACAAATAAAATGGAAAGAAAACATTTCCACACTTTTATCACAATATATCACATAAATATATTGGCATAAAAAATCCATTTTAAAAAAAAATTTCAATAACAAAATACATAAAAGAGTATATGGTATTTATTTCATTTAAAAAACATTATGGCTTGTTGAGGTAGCCAAAGACCAAATAATACTCGCGGCGGCGGAAAAGGTCATTGTCACCGCGTATGTTAAAAGAAACATTCCTTTTTGTCGTTTAGTAAAACGCTTCGTAGAAAAAATATTCCTTTTGTATAAAAGTAAATATCAAAGGGGTTTATACACCGTATAAAATATAGTTGTGTATAAAATGAAATACACCTCAATTAAAGGAGATTGAGACGAAGTCCCTTACCTCGGGTCCGACTTGACTCGATCATTCTATAACGTCCTGCATAATAAACTTGAGTAAATATCTACTTGATTAAGAACCTTTTTCAAGATTATTTTTCCTTTTATATCACTTATTTCTATGATATAAACATTATGTAATCATTAAGTTAATAATGTTTGTTTTGTCGATATTTGGTTCTTAAGTCGAATGTGGACTTCTTACAATTACATGTTGTTCGTGTGGTCAAAGGTTCTTTATATCCAGAATGACATTCCTGATTTTGATATCATATATATCATATATATATAGTATATACATGTATTTATAATATCACATAATCATTTAGTGGTATGAAATGAAATGCACCGTTCATAGAGACTATAAGCCGTACGTACACATGAACGCTACTTTCATTTCTATGTCATATTAATGGAATTATAACTAAATGAGAGGTATGTATATTTTAATTCCAGAATTATATTAATAATTTAGATGTAACATAAATCATATATATCCATTATATATATGTACTTATAATAGTACATTACATTTGGGGATAAGAAATGAAATGCACCGTTCATGGAGACGGTAAGCCGTACGTACGCATGAACGCTACTTTAATTTCTATCTCAAAATTTAATGGAAAGAAAAAAATAATGATATAGAGGTATATTATAATTTCAGTATTACATCATATATAATAACTTTAAATCCATCCTTTATACGTCCCACATATGGCATTAACGAATCAAATCACTTTGAGGGGGCGGTAGTCCGCACTTCCTAAAATGAAGATATCGCGTATACCCATAATGGTAACCATAAAGGTATAAAACAAATGAAAAATACAGAAGAATAAAGAAAACATAAAAATAATATATATCATATATAAATAGAGTTACATCTTAATGGCCACCGTTATAGGTGTTAAAAGAATATTGAACAATCATCGTTTCGTGAGGCAGAAATTCGCCAACCACAGAAACAGTAGGTTCTTTAACCATTAGATGTAGATGTGTGTAAGAGTAGCTCGAATGCTTATTATAACAACATCCTAGTATAATTAAGATACTGGAGTTGTTACAAAAGAAATGAATAAAAAGAGTTTAGAGGGATGGAGAAGCAAAATAAAACAAAAGAACACAAGTGAACACATTACCTTCAAATCAGGTAACTCTCTTAGATTTGATCTCAAAGGATTCTTTGGGAAGACTTCATCCCAATGTGAGGCTTCACGGATTATGAGAGGGATGTGTAGAGACAAAATGGGTAGGGGTTGGCCGAGAAAAAGCCTTTGGAAGTGTGGGTAAGGTGGTAGAGGTGGGGGCCTTTTATAAGAGGAGAGGAGTGGCACTCTTGGAAAGTAAGGAAATGTTACTTTATTATAGAATGAGTTTCGGATTTTAATGGTCCCACATTGATATTTTTAGACTCTAAGTTGATAAGGGTTATAAATCCACACATCCAATAGGTTTTGGAAAACTGTAGGTCTTAGATTTTACATTATCTTTCCATTTTATTTAAATCGTTAAATAATGAGGTAATCACTGCATCATCATGGTGTCATAAATAATTTAATTTATTTAAAGTCAAAAAATTATTAAAAAACTATCATGATGTAGGAAAGCTTTTTATCTTTCCCATTAATATTTATAGTCAAAAATCTGACATTTATAACCCCATGTAAATTTTTTTTTTGTAAAACAACTCATGTTTGTGACATTTTTATTTTAACATTAAATAAAAAGATATTAATGTCATTTTCCAACTAATGTGGCTCCATGGGGTCCCCAAGATGACCCATGGATTTTATTGGTCGGCCATGACACATCCAATAAGGGTAGGACATGTGTCAAGTTCATTTCATATTAATAAAACATTATTTTTACCTTAAACTACACTAATTACCTCTAATCGCGATTAAAAACATAAAAGTTACTATTCACCAAAAAATTATTTTAATCTCATTGAACCACATTTTACTTCTTAATGAAAACCCTGTGTGTCGGATTTTTGAAATTCAAAACACAGAAGTTGTAAAATTTCATTTAAACGAAAAATCGGTTTTTTTAAGTACCACTTAGTGGTTTCACTATTCATCAAAAATTGATGTTTTTCAGAAAAATACCAAAAATTCACCCTAAGATATATTTGATATTTCGAATTAAAAAATGAATCCTATTTTAAAAAATTCAATACATATAAGTTGCATTAATTAATTTAATAATTAATTCCCGCTGTCAGAGCAAATAGAGTGTTTTCATGAAACAATAAGTATCAAAAGATTGACACTAGTTTAAGTCTGATTTAAAAGTGAAATTAATTCCAACGACCACTATTTGATTTAATGGTAAAAATATATTATAATTTCACTTTAAAACCAATTAAAATGATATTCTAATCATATAAAAAATTTAGATTAAAAAGAGTTTTTGAATTAAAATACAACATTTTTTCACTATTCATTAAAAATGAACTTTATCAGAAAAATACCAAAAATTTACACAAAGTAAATTTTGATGTCCCAATTCTAAAAAATAGTTTTATTTGGTCTAATAGAATGTAAAAAAGTGACCAAAACTATATTTAATGACGGTTCTCCATCAAAAGGCGATAAGTGAACCTTTAGTGAAAATTAGGGTATAAAAGCCTAAAATTGAATTCTTTTCGAATTTTAAGCCTTTATCTTCTATTGGATAAAAGTAAAAACATTTAAAAACATATATAATCATATTTTAGTTATTTATATCCATTCCCGCCAATAAAACAGCTATGTGTTAACTACCATTTAAAATAATATTATTTTATTACTAGTGTGCAACGTAAGATTTCAATGAAACTCTTTGTTGCGTATCGAGTACGATATCGAACATAGAAACCCCTTTAAAGTAAAATTAATATTTAATTTGTAAATATTAATAAATATGAGAATGTTTTATTCTTTATTTACCTATGATGTTACACATATAATATATCTGTATGAAATTGAATCCACCATTCATGGAGACGATAGGACGCACATATGCATGATTGATGTTTCCATTTTTATTTGTAATATTTAATTTAAATAATATAAATGAAATATAAGTATATAATATTTCATTAAATTATCATTTCTATCTTATATATTTTACATAATCTCAATAAAATCATCTATAGTACAATCCATGTAGACTATGAATGATTCACATCACTTTGAGGGGTGATCTTCCGCACTACCTCATACCAAACAATCATATTTACACAACATGGAAATTATAATGATTTGTCACCTAAAAGAATTAAAAAAATTAAATAAATAATATTTATCATTTATAAAAAATATAAAAAACATTTACATCATAATTACCACCATGGTATGTTGTAATAGAAGGAAAAATAGTAATCATTTCATGACGTGGTAGTTCTTCGTACACATGAACAATATGTTTGTTACCCGTATGACTGAAGTTTGTGTATGTGTCAGTAGAAACAATAGCATATAAACACATTGAATTTTTTTTGATATTGTATTTATTGTATATAAATAGAACATTGATATAAGAGATGGTGGATGCGGAAAATAATATAAATTATCTTGAGGGAGGATATAACATCTTTTTTGGGTAACTCCTTTTGTTTTCACAAAAGGGATTCCTTGGATTGATTTCACCAAAAAGGAATTATGAAATTTACATGTTAGAGATATTGGTAATTTTATAGGTCATATATTGGTCAATCCTAATTTTTTTGAGAGATGTTAGGAATTGGGAGAGTTGGTGGCCTTTTATAGGGGTCAAATGGACCCACTTTTTATTTTCTAAAACATGTTAGGTGCACCCACGTTTTTACATTATAGAGTTATACAAGACCAATTAAACTATATAATTGAATTTTAATGGACGAATAATTGACTTAAAATTTCTTTTGAAGATGTTTAAGGTAATGTGGGACCATAATACTAATATTTACTCATTTGTTAAGCTTAATTATTCATTAATCATTATAATTAATTTTAATTTCATACACTAATATTTTTTGGTAAAAAATATGTTGATCTTATTCGAAAATATAAATTATTTTGATTCAAAATATAAAATAAATGTTTCTAAATTAAAATAATATAAATTGTATAAATTAATTTAAATTTAATACATCATAATGGATGACAATGAATGTTTTTAAATGTAAAAACATTCAAATGTTTGCTAGGTTTTTATATGAATTTTCAACATGATTTTGGTTGAAATAATATAAATTGGATTAATTGATTTTTTTTGATATGATTATATTTATAATCCAAATAAAAATATAATTTAACTATATAAATTAATTACATGAAAATTAATATTTCAATTAAAATTCAGTATCTTCACTATTCAACCACAAATGATGTTTCTGAAAAAAATAACAAAAATTCACCCAAATATGATATTAACATAATAAATTAATAAATTATGTTTATTATATAATACTAAATTTAGAAATGTTTCAATAATTGATTTTATTGTTTTCATATATTGAAATTAAAAGCATGTCGTTTGAGAAAATAATATTTTTAAACATATAAAGACTTTAACAAAATTTATATTCTTTATTATAATTAAGTATTATTTATATAAAAACATTATAAATAATTATTCAAAATTAGTTATTAGTCTTCATGTTATTATAACTGACTTCTAGATTATTATTACCCTTTTTAAATAAATATAACTATAAATTTATGTTTCATTGAAACTTAGTGTTGCATGTAATGAATGCCAAGTTGGTGTTGTGTATAGTGCCAACCTAGTATGTATCTTGTGAAATGAATGTTATAATTAGTCAATTCACATAATATAATCTTTATTCATTGTTTATTTAATTATATAACATCTAAAATAAAATTTCACAAAACCTTAAGATGTTACAGGCCTAGCCCATGATTGAAGTCACTTTAGAGTGTGTGGGTTGCACGATTGTCACACATTATGGACAACTATGATTAAAAAATATGCGGTTCATTATATGAATGAAATATGACCAATTTCACATTTTTTGTTTAACCCTGATTAATTATTCCCCCTTTTTTTTTTCTAGTGTAATTCATTCCTATGATTACTATCATCTTCCTATGTCTGGATATTGGTATCTCCCTTCTTAATAACATGTTTCTGTCTCTATAGGATTCATTGGAATTCAATGATGAATTTGAAAATTCAACTTAAATTTCATTCTCTATCTCAATACAGGGGCTGACATTGGATGATGAGCGCACTAACAACCCATTATAGGTGTATTATCATCTTTATTTTAATGTTTATTTCATTATTACCATGTGATGTTGTACCATGTTTTTAACCTTTATAGAGGAACCTCTAAATTTCATTATAAATTAAATGTAATGCTATTCCATGAATAATATGAACCTTGATAGTATTGAATGAAACAATTTTTGATCTCTTTTCCTTCCGACAACCAATTTAGTGCTCCCATTCATGATGGCATAATTAATCACTATATTAATTTTTTTAAAACACATCATGAGGTGTTTTTACTTTTAATAAATTCTGTTAATCAATGAATTGAATTAATGAAAATGGTATTCTAGGATTTAATCCCCAACCCTTCTTGATATAGTTTAATTACATAATAAAATGTTTTGAAAAACATGATAAATATTAAATAAGAGTGTTTCCTCATTAAATGAAATAAATTGTGATAGTTAAGTCTTAGCCACATAAAAATGTTGAGATGGATCCATAGAGAATTATGGGTTTCCTTAGACAGGATTCTGGTTCATTATGATTAGTGTTTTATAAACAATTTATACATAATAGACTCGATACCAATTGTGACAGGGAATGGATAACATTGTATTGGACATACCTTGTTAGGAGAGATACTAGTTCCCTAGGGTTTGAATTTGGGATGGTCTCTTCCATCTATGGTCATTCCATGTCATAAGTGATACATGGTCATATATATTATATAACATGTATAAGATCTGAGAGTTTTTTAAAATTCATTAAGTGATTGATACATGAGATTTCTTTTATGGGTCACCATGGAGAAATACTTATGGTATTATGATTTTATATATCCACTCTAGTGATACATGGGATTTATTTTATCAAATTTCTTGTACAGAAATATCGTGCATTATATTAAATTCAACATTTGACTATTAAATTTATGAATAAGAACCAATAACTGAATTATAGTGATATATCCTGCAAAAAAATATAAGGGTGGTCCGGTATTTGGAACGTTATTCTTAGTTGTCCATTTTAACATATTTATACTTGTGCAGGTTTAACTCTATTACGATACATTCGCACTAGTGTGATGTTGGTAGAGTAAGATACACATACAACGAAGAACTGAATCAAATTTATTTTGTTTTTTATTTTATTTTATTTATTAAAATTTGAAATCTAATCATTTTATTTTCATTAACTAGACCAATCTTGACATCATTGTGGGTGTCCAACTGAGTATATCTCACACACTACATGGGAAACTATTGGTACCCAAATATCATCAGGCTTTAACATTTAGATTGAGGGATGTGTTCGACCACTTATTCTTGAATTTCTATATTTGGATGGGGTAAAAGAGGGGAGGACCCGTCGATTGCTCAAATTTTTTTAATTAGAACCATTTGGAATTTTTGTATTTTTTAAATAATGTGGTATAATATTCTATCCTTTGTATCATTATTTTTCTATTTTTTTAGAAACATATAATAATGATCACCATCTTTTCTACCTATCTATTATTCACCTTCTACCTATTTATTTAACTAGTTGTTTCATTATTTTTCACTACTTCTTTAACTACTTTTCCATATAATCTATATGAATTACTATTATGATATACTCTGAATCATAAGGGAATATTATCCCTATGTATGTGACATAGGTAATCACTAAACATTAGTAGGCTCTGGAATATGAGGTTGTGTTCTTGAAGTCTTGTGGTTCAAATCCTCGTGGCATCACTAAATGGCTTCTTGTGTGAAACCCTACAAATTGTTTTCATAGTATATTATCATTTTTTCATACTATTTGGATTTTAGACAGGGTACCTGGAGTATAGAATTTGGTAATGGTCTTATTCATGAGAGTAGTTAACCTACAATTTGGGCTGACCCAAGCTACTTATGATGGGTTAATGGTGTTGTTTGTTGCATTGTTATGGTTTTTTAAATCTCATCATAGGGTAATGAACTTAAATTTTTTATGTTAATATTATTGATCTTATTATGAGGGGAATTATTTTTAAGGCCCCAGCCTTAAACCTTACTTAATCTTGAGTTATTTCAAGATTACACATTGAGGATCTTTTCGGGTTTAGAGTTTTAGAGAATTATATCATAAAACTTGCATTACATTCCACATATAAACAAAGTGGTTACATAAATATAGTATTCTTCTTTCCCATCAATGGAAACATATTTAAAATAAAACATGGATTCTTTCTTGACACTTCCTTGACACTATCATCATATCATGTACCTTTCCCTTGACCTGTGAAAAACATTTCAAAAAACATGGGATGAGCATAAAAAGCTCAGTAAGGGATATAAAAATATGGAAAGAAAACATGGGTACATATATACATAAGAATGAAATCATACATTACACATAAAGCCTAAGCACTTTAACATACCTAATTAAATAATGAATAAATCATAGAAATCATAAGACATAAAGGTAACTTGAGGCATTCATAACATTCTTAAATAGGTAGTAACCCTCTTGGTTACGTTTGGAATACCCATAACAGTATATTACCTAAATCTCTTAGGAGAAACCTTAACATTTCACTCCATCGCGTTACCCAATGCATTGGAGAGCTATATCGAGCTCACACGCCCTTGGTTTATCACGGAACCACCCGTCTTCATAATATTGCCCCGGAACCTCAACATAATCGTATCACATAAAACATGCATAAAGGAAACATAAAATTTCCACCTTTCAATCACAAGATATCAATACAACACATTGATATAAAAACATTATGAAAAACATTTTCAATCCCAAAATAAAATAAAAGTAAAACATGGTATTTATATTTCTTTTAAAAAAGGTATGTCTTGTAGAGGAAGCTGAAACTCAAATAATGGTCACGGTGGCGGAGAAGTCCTTGTCGCCGCATATGTATGACAAAAACATTCCCTTTTGTCATTTAATAAATGATTTGTATAAAAAATATTCCTTTTGAAGAAAAATAAAATTCAAAGGGGTTTATACACCATATAAAAGAAGGTTGTGTATAAAACAAAATATGCCTCAATGAAAGGAGATTGAGACGAAGTCCCATACCTCAGGTCTGACTTGACTCGGTCATTCTTTAATCTCCTGAATAATAAACTTGAGTTAATTTATATTTGTTTAAGAACCTTTTTCAAGTTACTTATTCCTTTCATATCACTTATTTCCATGTCATGAACACTATGTAATTATTCAAGTTAATAACGGTCGTTTTAACGATCATTGGTACAAGAGTAAAAAATAAACCCTTTATAATTACAAGTTTTTCATGTATCCATTATATCCAGAATGGTATTCATGATGTAGATATCATATATATCATATATATCCAGTACATACATGCATTTATAATATTACATAACATTTAGAGGTAAGAAATGAAATGCACCGTTCATGGAGACGGTAAGCCGTACGTACGCATGAACACTACTTTCATTTCTATTTCGTATTTTATAGAATGGAATCATAATGATATAAAGGTATATTATAATTTCAGTATAATATCATATATAATATCATAGTTCCATCCTTTATACGTCCCACATATGGTATTAAACGAATCAAATCACTTTGAGGGGGAGGTAGTCCGCACTTCCTGAAATGAAGATATCGTGTTTACCCATAATGGAAACCATAAAGGTATTCCGAAAATGAAAAATAGAGAATATTAATGAAAACATAAACATATTATATATCATATATAAATATAGTGACATCTTAACGGCCACCTTTGAAGGTGATAAAAGAATGTTGAACAATCGTCGTTTCGGGAGGCATAAATTCACCAGCCACGGAAAAAGTATGTCCTTTAACCATTAGATGTAGGTGTGTGTAAGTGTAGCTCGAATCCTTCTTATAACAACATTCTAGTATATTGAAGATACTGGATTTGTTACAAAATAAATGAATAAAAAGAGTTTAGGGGGTTGGAGAAGCAAAATAAAACAAAAGGACTCAAGTGAAAACATTACCTTAAAATTGGGTAACTCCCTTTGGTTTGAGCTCAAAGGCTTCCTTGTGAAGAATTATGCCAAAATTGAATCTTTAAGGAGTAATATAGGGAAGTGGAGAGACAAAATGGGTAGTGGTTGGCCGAGACAAAGGCTTTGGGAGTGTGGGTAAGGAGGTAGAGGTGGGGGCCTTTTATAAGAGGAGAGGAGGGGCACTCTTGGAAAGTAAAGAAATGTTACTTTATTTTAAAATGATTTTCGGATTAAAAAGGACCCACATTGATATAATTCTAGGGTAAGGTGATAGGGGTTATAAATCCTCCCATAAAATAGGTTTTGGACATGTGTAGGTCATATATTTTACATTATCATTTCATTTTATTTAAATCCTTTATCAATGAGGTAATCGCTGCATCATCATGATGTCATAAATAATTTAATGTATTTAAAGTCTAAAAATAATGAAAAAAATACTATGATGTAGGAAATAATTTTATCTTTCTAATGAATATTTATAGTTCAAAATATCGTTTATGTAGACAAAAATAAAAATATTTTACTTAGTTGATACATTCTTTGTCACATTTAACATTCTTTAATAATAAAAAGATAAAAATTCACTTTCTCCCAAAAGTGATTCCATGGGGCCCCCAAGTTTGGCACAAGGAATCCCATGGTCGGCCATGAGACAACCAGTATCCTTAGGACACATGTTGTGGTCTTTTTGTGTTATTATGATATCATTTTATTATCTTTAACTACCTGATTACTCATTAATCAAGATAATTAAAGATAATTACCATCGTTACTATTCATAATGTCCAAAAATAAAAGAGTCTTAATTACATAATTTGGACCTTCTGATTCCAAATATGTAATCTATTTTACCAAATTACAAACACATAAATTGCAATAATTGATTTAAAAAAAATCCTGTTGTCAAAACAAATAGCGGGTTTTTTTGAAACAATATCTATGAAAATTTTGGCATTAGTTTATGACCAATTCCAAAGTGAAATTAATCCTAATGACCACCATTGGATTCAATGGTAAAAATATATCGTAATTACACTTTAAGACCAATTAAAATGATAATCTATCCATATAATTATATTAAATGAAAAAACAGTTTTGATGTTAAATGCGGTATTTTTTCACTATTCATTAAAAAATGAACATTGTCAGAAAAATACCAAAAATTTATCCAATGTAAATTCCAATGTCCGAATCAAACTGAATATGTTTATTTTGACAAATATATCTTAAAAAATTGTCAAAAGATATATTTAAAAATGGTTTTCCATTAAAAGGCAGTAAAACAATCTTTTAAAAATATTAATGTATTCCATGCTTAAGATTGGATTTATTTTCATTTTAAGCCTCTAAAACACTATCTAATTCATTAACAGACATAGATAAAAATATCTATTATTCATTACTTACTGGGGATGTTACATCCTTCCCCCCTTTAGAAAATTGCGTCCCCACAATTTATTTACTTATCGAATAAATGGGGGTACTTATCCCTCATTGCATTTTCATATTCCCATGTTGCCTCTTCCATCATGTGGTTTTTTCACAAAACCTTTACCTGATTAATCACCTTATTTCCTAACACTTTCTCCCTGTGGTCAAGAATCTGGACTGGTTTTTCCTCATAAGATAGGTTCTCTTCCAGCTGAACTACCTCTAGACTCAAAACATGAGATGTTTCTGGCATATATTTTCCCAACATCGAAATGTGAAAAACATCGTGTACTTGAGATAAACTCGGAGGTAAAGCCACTCGGTAAGCAACTGATCCAACACTCTCTAGAATTTCATATGGTCCAATGAACCTTGGACTCATATTTCCTTTCTTACCAAATCTCATAACACTTTTCCATGGTGAGACTTTGAGAAAAACATGATCACCTACCTCCAAAGTTAGATCCTTCCTCCTGTTGTCTGCATAAATCTTCTGCCTACTCTGAGCTGTTCTCATGTGTTTCTGAATCAGCTGAACTTTTACTGCCATCTCTTCTACCAATTTTGGTCCCATCAACTTCCTTTCACCCACTTCATCCCAGAAAGCTGGAGTTCGACACCACTTCCCATATAACGCCTCAAATGGTGCCATCTGTATACTGGATTGAAAACTGTTATTATATGAAAATTCAACAAAAGAAAGATGTTGGTACCAACTTCCCTGATAATCCATCGAACAAGCTCATAGAATATCCTCCAAGGTCTGAATAGTTCGTTCTGACTGCCCATCTGATTGAGGATGAAATGCTGTACTAACATTTAATTTAGTACCCAACGACTTCTGAAGGCCTTTCCAAAAGTTAGAAGTGAACCTGGGATCACGATCAGATACAATGGAGAGGGGAACTCCATGTAACCTGACTATCTCTTTAAGATTCAAACGGGAAAGTTGATCTAGGGAAAAAGTATCTCGTATAGAAAGGAAATGAGCTGATTTAGTCAAGCGATCAACAATAACCCAGATTTCATTATTACCTTGAGATGTCTTCGGTAATCCCACAACAAAGTCCATGGATATATTCTCCCATTTCCACTCTGGAACTGGTAGAGGCTGAAGAATCCCTTTCGATAACTGCCACTCTGCTTTAACCTGTTGACATGTCAAACACTTCATAGTAAAATCAGCAATATCTCTTTTCATTCCATCCCACCAGTAATACTCCCGCAGATCTCTGTACATCTTAGTACTGCCAGGATGAACTGAAAACGGAGAACTATGAGCTTCATATAACAACTCTCTCTTCAACATTGAATCACAAGGCACACACAATCTCTTCCCAAATCTCAAAACGTAATCATTATCAATGTTGAATTCAGAAAACTTACCTTTCTGAACCAGCTCTACCTTTTTATGCAACTCACTGTCTTGCTTCTGTGCTTGCTTGATTCTATCTGATAGAGATGATCTAACTAATACCTGAAACAAAACAGAAGAACTTCCTACACCAAAATCTTCTATGCCAATGTTCATCAAATCCTTAACCAAAGGATCATGTTCCAAACACAACATTGCTAATGAAGCATTACTTTTCTGACTCAAAGCGTCAGCCACTTTATTTGCTTTTCCCAGATGGTAATGAATTGTACAATCATAATCCTTGATTAATTCCAGACATCTCCTCTGTCCCATGTTCAATTCTTTTTGCGTGAATATATACTTTAAACTTTTTTGATCAGTATATATTTCACACTTTACTCCATACAAATGATGCCTCCAAATTTTTAAAGCGAAAACAACAGCAGCTAATTCCAAATCATGTGTAGGGTAATTTACATCATGAGTTTTCAACTTTCGTGAAGCATAAGAAATTACCTGATCATTCTGCATTAGGATGCAACCAAGTCCTTTCAATGAAGTTACACTGTATATAACAAAGTCACCATTCCTGGAAGGTAGTTCCAAAACTTGAGCATTCACCAATCTTCTTTTCAATTCCTGAAAACAATCATCACATTCTTTTGTCCAGATAAACTTAACACCCTTCCGAGTTAGCTTAGTCATTGGACTAGATAACCGTGAAAAATTTCTAACAAACCTTAGGTAATAGCCTGCGAAACCAAGGAAGCTATTAATCTCAGTTACATTTGTGGGTCTTGGCCAGTCTTCCACAACTTTTGTTTTTGCAGGATCAACAGTTATTCCATCTTTAGAAACAATGTGACTAAGGGAAGAAATTTGTTGCAACCAAAACTCACACTTGATTAATTTTCCATACAGTTTATTTTCTTTTAAGGTTTGCAAGATAACCATTAAATGTCTTTCATGCTCCTCTTTAATTTTAGAAAACACCAAAATATCATCAATTACACAACCACCACTTATCACCTGATTAAACTGAGCCATCACTGTAACAAACTGTTCAGTTCCAATTCTGACCATCTCAGGATGCTGATTCGGAAGGTTATTTCCTTCTGCATGCCTTCCTAACACTACTTCTCTGTTTCCTCGGCGGAAAACCATTCTGAACAAACATGTCTTAGATGAAGCGACATGGTAATCTTCAAATACTATATCACTTCTATTTGAAAAAAAAAATATTTTTGGATAATCATTTAATAGAATTATAACTTCTAAAGTTATCTAAACCGACCTCTGATACCAACTATAAGGCCCCAGCCTTAAACCTTACTTAATATTGAGTTATTACAAAATTACACATTGAGGATCTTTTCGGGTTTAGAGTTTTAGAGAATTAGATCATAAAACTTGCATTACATTCCACATATAAACAAAGTGGTTACATAAAGATTTTATTCTTCTTTTCCATCAATGGAAACATATTTAAAATAAAACACGGATTCTTTCTTGACACTTCCTTGACACAATCATCATATCATGTACTTTTCCCTTGACCTGTGAAAAACATTTCAAAAAACTTGGGATGAGCATAAAAAGCTCAGTAAGGGATATAAAAATATGTAAAGGAATCATGGGTACATATATACATAAGAATGAAATCATACCTTACCCATAAAACATAAGCACTTTAACATATCTCATCAAATCATGAATAAATCATAGAAATCATAAGACATAAAGGTAACTTGAGGCATTCATAACATTCTTACGTAGAGAGTAACCCTCTTGGTTACATTTGGAATACTCATAATAGTATATTCCCTAAATCTCTTCAGAGAAACCTTAATGTTTCACTCCTTCACGTTACCAATGCATTGGAGAGCTATATCGGGCTCACCCGCCCTTAGTTTTTCATGGAACCACCCGTCTTCATAATAATGCCCAAGAACCTCAACATAATCATATCACATAAAACATGCATAAAGGAAACATAACATTTCCACATTTCAATCACAATGTATCAATACAACACATTGATATAAAAACATTATGAAAACCATTTTCAATACCAAAATAAACGAAAAGTAAAACATTATATTTATTTTTCTTTTAAAAAAAGGTACGGCTTGTAGAGGAAGCCAAAACTCAAATAATGGTCCCAGCGGCGGAGAAGTCGTTGTCGCCGCATATGTACGAAAAAAACATTCCCTTTTGTCATTTAATAAACGCTTCTTATAATAACTATTCCTTTTTAATAAACGTAAAATTCAAAGGGGTTTATACACCATATAAAAGAAGGTTGTGTATAAAACAAAATATGCCTCAATGAAAGGAGATTGAGACGAAGTCCCATACCTCGGGTCCGACTTGACTCGGTTGTTCTTTAGTCTCATAAATAATATACATGAGTTAATTTCTACTTGTTTAATAACCTTTTTCAAGTTCATTATTCCTTTTATATCACTTATTCCCATTTCATTAACACTGTGTAATTATTCAAGTTAATAACGGTCATTTTAACGACCACTGGTACTTGAGTGAAAAATAAACCCTTTATAATTACAAGTTGTTCATGTATCTATTATATCCAGAATGGTATTCATGATGTAGATATCATATATATCATATATATCCATTACATTCATGAATTTATAATATTACATAACATTTAGAGGTAAGAAATGAATTGCACCGTTCATGGAGACGGTAAGCCGTACGTACGCATGAACGCTACTTTCATTTCTATTTCGTATTTTATAGAATGGAATCATAATGATATAAAGGTATAAGATAATTCCAGTATAATATCATATATAATATCATAGTTCCATCCTTTATACGTCCCACATATGGTATTTAACGAATCAAATCACTTTGAGGGGGTGGTAGTCCGCACGTCCTTAAATGAAGATATCACGTTTACCCATAATGGAAACCATAAAGGTATGCCCAAATTGAAAAATATAGAAGCTCAAGGAAAACATAAACATATTATATATCATATATAAATATAGTTACATATTAATGGAAACCTTTTGAGGTGTTAAAATAATGTTGAACAATCATCGTTTCGAGAGACATAAATTAACCATCCACGGAAACAGTATGTCCTTTAACCATTAGATGTAGGTGTGTGTAAGTGTAGCTCGAATCCTTCTTATAAAAACATACTATTATATTGAAGATACTGGAGTTGTTACAAAATAAATGAATAAAAAGAGTATAAGGGGTTGCAAAAGCAAAATAAAACAAAAGGACTCAAGTGAAGACATTACCTTAAAATCGGGTAACTCCCTTTGTTTGAGCTCAAAGGATTCATTGGGAAGACTTCTGACCAAAGTGAGGCTTTAAGGAGTAATATAAGGAAGTGTAGAGACAAAATGGGCAGGGGTTGGCCGAGAAAAAGGCTTTCGGAGTGTGGGTAAGGAGGTAGAGGTGGGGGCCTTTTATAAGAGGAGTGGAGGGGCACTCTTGGAAAGTAAAGAAATGATACATTATTTTAAAATGATTTTCGGATTAAAAAGGTCCCACGTTGATATAATTCTAGGTTATGGTGATAAAGGTTCGAAATACACCCATCCAATAGGTTTTGGGCATGTGTAGGTCATATATTTTACATTATCATTTCATTTTATTTAAATCTTGTATTAATGAGGTAATCGCTGCATCATCATAATGTCATAAATAATATAATTTATTTAAAGTATAAAAATTATGAAAAGAATACTATGATGTAGGAAATTATTTTATATTTCTAATGAATATTTATAGTCCAAAAGATCATTTATCTAGACAAAATTAAAAATATTTTACTTAAGTGATACATTCTTTGTAACATTTAACATTCTTTAAAAATAAAACGATAAAAAGTCACTTTCTCACAAAAGTGATTCCATGGGGCCCCCAAGTTTGGAAAAAGGCATCCCATGGTCGGCCATGAGACAACCAGTATCCTTAGGACACATTTTGTGGTCTTTTTGTATTATTATGATATCATTTTATTATCTTTAACTACCAGATTACTCATTAATCAAGATAATAAAAGATAATTACAATCGTTACTATTCATAATGTCCAAAAATAAAAGAGTCTTAATTACATAATTTGGACCTTCTGATTCCAAATATTTAATCAATTTTACCAAATTCCAAACACATAAATTTCAAAAATTGATTTAAAAATAATTCCCGTTGTCAAAACAAGTAGGAGGTTTTTTTGAAACAATATCTATGAAAAGTTTGGCATTGGTTTGTGACCAATTCCAAAGTGAAATTTATCCTAATGACCACCATTGGATTAAATGGTAAAAATATAATAAGATTACACTTTAAGACCAATTAAAAGGATAATCTAACTATATAATTAAATTAAATTAAAAAGCAGTTTTGATGTAAAATGCAGTATATTTCACTATTCATTAAAAAATTAACATTGTCAGAAAAAAACTAGAAATTTATCCAATGTAAATTTCAATGTCCCAATAATAATGAATATGTTTATTTTGACAAATATATCTTATAAAAATTTCAAAAGATATATTTAAAAATGGTTTTCTATCAAAAGGTAGTAAAACAATCTTTTAAAAATATTAGTGTATTCCATGCTTAAGATTGGATTTATTTTCATTTTTAGCCTCTAAAACACTATCTAATTCATTAATAGACATAGATAAAAATATCTATTATTAATTACTTACTTGGTATGTTACATTATTCTTCCATTGTCTTATGATATTAGGGAATATAAATTCATTCCTTATACTAGCCCCCCCAAAGGTGAATATACCATGCATTTTTTGATGACAGATATACCTTCTATGTGGATTTTTATATTACTTGTGATTTTTTATGTGTGTTACGACTGTTATGTATGTATTTGTGATAGTTTCTAGAAGTTATGACATAATTGGATTTATTAATCTTCATATATCAATATAAAATGATTTTTCCCACATATATATGTGTATAAACCAAATATAAATAATTATTTCACATTTGAGGATTTGATTTATGAGATCCAATGAAAATTTATGATGTGAGTAGTTATATAATTTAATGATGGTATTCATTAAATAATATAACAAGTTATGACCTAATACACCCTAATACTAGACATACTGACCATGTCATAGTTACATGACATGCCAATCTCAGTTTATAAAGAGTATGAGAGATTATATATTTGGAATTGGTGATGCAACTACCGTTAATGAGATATCTATACTCTGAATAATAGAAATTTAACTGAAATCATTTTTTATTTTTAAATATAATGGTTACTTATTGATCGGGATGAATAATTTAATGTAAATGGTGTTTTTCCCTTTACCCAATAATTGACACTCCATATTCTAGAACCTTTACTATGTTTTATGTGATCCTCATCCTAACCTAAATATATTAGTGCAATGAATGTTTTGTCTCTCCTGAAATATGTTATATTTCTTACCAACTATACCTGGATCCAATAGAAGGTATAGTGGTGTAACCTATTTGTGAAAATTCTTATGCATGACCATTACTTCATTCATTATTTTGAATCTATTATAAATAATATCTGAGGGTGTTCTTGGAAACTCTAGACCAATTCGACATATTTTCCCCCATTTCATACAGTATGAGTGAAGAGACGACCTCACTCTATGGTTGGTTGGCCCTAAGATGCATGTGATACCACCTATAGGTCCACCTAATGCACCTCATTCTGATAATTCCATGCGCACTGACACTCATATCTATAATAGATTCTTCCTCTTCATGCAGTCTTATAGGGTGCTCCCTGACCTACCCCTATTTTGGTAAAGTATACATAGGACTTCTTATAGAAGACTCCTACCACCCTATATGGAGAATTTGGACCTTAGGCAACTGATCCATAGCTGTAGACCATGTTGTATGTTTTCCATCATATAAATACACCTCAAACGTATAGGGACAATCTCCCTGCCTAAAAGCTTCATGGATCCACCAATAATTTGTGGGATGTTCGTACATAGGATGGTAGACCTTAGTTTATGGTTTTTGAGACATTCTTGCATAGTTTTTAACTATTTACTTCCATAGATATTTTGAACATACTAATTCCTAGATTTTATAAATCTTCTGTAATGTACGATGTTGGTTGTGGAGTACTTGGATCATTTCTAGGTGCTATATCATTTTGTGCTGACTATGACCGGTGAAGACCTGACCACAATGAATTTTTTTAAGGATAGACATATTTTGGAATCTTCTTAGATGTGAATGCTTTCTAGCTGACCACCATTTTAATGTTAGTGTACTAGGCTGTTATAATAGAGTGGATCCTGATGGATGGTGGAAATGTTATTTGGGTGGTTCAACTTCATATAAATTAGATAGTTTGTCTTGTGGTAGGAAGAATCATTATAACGGTATACGTGGGGTATGTACTACCTATATGGAGTAAAAATATAGATATTCATTTTGTTACAAATGTGTACATCCACGGAATAAAAAGTTCATGTGAATGGGAACTCAATTGACTGTCGACCTTGTGGCATGATGGGTAACCTTCATCATTTTTGCTGATATTTGAAACAAGTATTCTCTGAGGTTTTGTCTATACTGAAAGTACTTTTATGTATATAGTCAGTTACTCCACATTTGGATAAGATTTTCTCACTACTGACTGATATGGTCAAGGTGTTGGTTATGGATGAGGGTGTCATTCATCTGAGGCTCAGCACAATAGAGCAGACCTAGTCAGATGAGTTATGCTAGTTTGTAAGGTCACAATGTGCTCTATATATATTCATTTAATACTACATATATGGATCAAATTCTAGGGACTTCTATAGTATAATGTAATATATTGTTACCCAATACATTATTTTCATCCCTTCTGAAGCTGCTGTATGTCACTAATTTATATTGGTTCTGATTGTGGAGAGTTTGGGCCTATAAATAAAGTACCTCTACATCATAATGAATCTTGACACACCATTACAAGATATTTCCATTGATTATAATAATTTGAAAGGATTAAACCTTGAGATAGGTATGTACCTTTTCTTATGGAACCTCTTCAAACTTAAGAAACCATTTTCGATGTAATACATAGTATTGACTAGATTCTAGCTTATCGTTCCCCTGTTGATTTATCCCACTAGACGGTGTCATTTACTTCACTTTGGGAACCACATTTATTAAATAGGGAAAATTCAGTATGAATATATATCAATATAGAACTGAGTTTCCTGGACTAGGAAAGGTGACATCAAAAATGGAATGTCTCTTTACGAGATATGATGGAATGTAGCTTGTATATTTCTCTCTCGTTGTGGATAATTTCATGGATATTTTCCCTAATAAATTATCTGACTTTCTTTTAAAGAAAAAGGTGGGGTTCTACATCGATAAAGTGCTAGGTATGACACAAATTTCAATTCATCTCAATTTTATGGCACCTATACAGATCAAGAAAATCATGAATACATTTGATGATCTAATGGAAAGGGGAATTATCTGATCTCACATAGTTCCATGGGGCTCAACTATCTTTTTCACTAAGAAAGAGAATTGTAACCTTGGGTAGTTTTTGGATTAAATATTGTTGAACATTGTCATGGTGAGGAACTATTATCTATTTCCTCATATAAATGAACTCTTTGACTGACTAATATGTGAAAAAATATTCTATATGATCGATTAGAGGTTCAGTTACCATTAGGTGTGAGAGAAGAAGTTATAGATATAACATACTACATTCCATAGAATGTATAGATTGAAAGAGTAATTGGTTATTTTTTCTGCCTTACGAACACAATAGATGAATTTATGGATCAGTTGAATTGTTTTCACCCCATACGATTATTTATTGGTGGTATTCTAAATTTATTATATATAAGGGTTTCCCCACACAAGAGACAACCATAAAACCCATCATGAGTTCATGTTGAATAAACCAAGAGAGAAATAGCTACTTTTAATGCTCAGGAAATGCAACTTTTGGATTGAATCTGTCAAATTCACTTCTCATATCATTTCAACAGATGGAATATTTACTAACCCATCGAATGTGAGTATAGTGGTATTGTAGGAGAATCCCAAGAATGCGTTTGATGAATAGAGTATCTTGAGGTTGGAAACCTACTGTAGGTGGTTTATCCATGATTTCTCTTGAATAGAATCTCCTCTTAGAAGAATGACCAAGAATGGCATGAAATTTCTATGGTCCCTATATTCTGAGACACCTTTTATGAGATAAAATGAATATAGACTTTAGCACTAATACTTATTCTCATAGAAGTGGGTAAAGGCTATAATATTCACTATAGAGGTTTATGAATTGGGATTGGATTAGTACTAATGTTGGGTGATCCAGTTGTATTGTATGTGTCCCACCAATTAGTACATCATAAGTGGAACAACCCTATACATAACCTTAGTATAGTATTTGTGGTTCAGGTTATGCGATGTGGGAGGAAATACTTATTTTGGTGACTTGGTTGGTATTTACACTAAAAATTAAATTATAAATTATATATCATCAATTTGACACATGAATCTAAGGAAAATTTGGTGTATATAATACTTATAGATGTTTAATTTGAATATTTCTTATACACACAAAAGGGAAATACTTGGGATTGAACCATGATTCAGAGGAATCCATCCCAATCCATCCTTCGAGAAACCAGTGTGTGTTGGTGGATGGATTATTTTTTTTGAGATGTACATAGAGTTTTTGAATCATCGTGGGAAGCCAATTTTAGAGCCCTTGGATGTGAAATCACTTTCTTTGGAGTAGGTGTGAATGATAAAACAATAATATCTCACTGGCCATATCCTAATGTATAGTGTGTAAGTTGAGAACCCTCTTCCTATTTTCATTATTTCTTATAATGAGACCCAACTCTTCCTTGGGTGTGTATGGGATAATTTTTACAAATGATAAGAGATAATGCAGGAATTTCATGCCTATAGATAGGTAGTTACTCATTGTCTTGATATGATGTTTTGAGAAATAAAATGTCAGTATTGGTGGCTAGGATGAAGAGGCATATTGTAGGTTTCATCGTGATGTCTTCCACCTACCACCATGTTAAGATGAATAATCACATAACTGCTAAAATTTTATAATATATATACATTATTGAGTTGAAATGCAAGAAAATCACCATAGATTTCTTGATGGGTTTCCATGATCCCCTTGATGAAGTGATTAAATATCAGGGATTATTTAGTGGTTGACTAGGGTCACACCCTTCTTACTTATCAAAGATACCTTATGAGTCTGTGAACTTGGTAGGTATTATGTCTTTGAGATTTTTTACATACATAATGCTCCTCCTTTTTTTGACCAAGCCAACCTATATAAAACATGGCTCTAGCCAAGGTTGTTGAAGGCCATGGGTTCATTGGTGCTCATGAGTATAACATATCACCGTTTGACTAATGGGCATTTAAAGTGGTTGATATGTGTGTAATGTGACATCTTAAAGAATATTTCCTTTATTATGGATGTTTGTGGGGAAAATATGTACCTATCCTTGAGTATTCCAACAATAATATATTTTAGGCATCAATTAAGATGGATCTATATTAGACCATTTAAGGTATTCCATTCCATTAACCTCTATGTTGTTTAGATGTAGGTGAGTTAAAAATATTGGTTATTTTCTTGTTTATGATATTTCATAGAATGTAAAAATAATTTTTCTTCATAAGTATACAGATCACCCCTAGTTGAAGCCTTATACTGATGTCTGACATTGACCTTTACAGTTCATGCTATGAAATTAGGTATTTCTATAGGTATCACCACAACTGGGTCACAAATTAATTTTGAGATTGGGAAAGCTATCACCTCATTATGTCAGTCCTTTTGAGATTGTGGAGAGAGTAATGATGATATCCTATCAGTTGTAGTTACTACAAAGGAACTATTCTATACACAATATTTTCCTCACATTGCAGCTTCACCGGTATTATGGTGACTCATCTCATTCATTTGACACTAAGGATATTTATCAGAAGATAGATTTTTCCGTTGAGGATAATCCAATATGTTTCATATATTGGATCATGAAGGCTCTCTGAGGAAGGTCAGTCACATGGTTTTGAGAGCTCTAGTTTCACAAACGTGCATAGCATGAGACCTGTGAGATATTAATTGATGTGTGTGCATACTGGATGGAATGTTTCATAATTGGAATATTACCAACATTGATAGGTAAACTCAGGGGAAGGATGTCTTAACAGGGGATGTTTGAAATCTTCCATACCTTTAGCAGGGTACAAACATTTGTGATACTATTTAAAATAGTGTATTTCAAGCATGTAATGTTCTATATTGGATAATGAATTATTCATGAGACTTCAAGGATCATTTGGAGCCCGGAGTCTTGAAATAGTTATGGTGGACAACATTGCATGGTTATCACATGGTTAGTGCTAACCATGCAAGTCAACTGTGAAAGTCACCCAATGGATAGGGGAAGATGCATAGTTTTTATGAAACCATACAACCAGGGATATATGCCTATTTGATGTTTAAGGAAATCTTGAAAATGGAATATTTCATGGCTTGTGCATAGTTAGTAAATTTCTGAATATATACCATGAATGCGGACCCCTTAGATAGTGTGGTTCACACAGTTGGTGCATGGTTTCACTAATCTTGCATCCAAATAGTACAACCGAGTAAATGAATAAAAAATGGATTTTCCCATGTTATTCTATATCTTTTTTAAAGAATATCACATGACTATGGGCCATATAATCTCCCCTATAATATATTTTTATATATATCTTCTTAGGAATATGTTATCTTCAACATCGAATGTGTTGGGTAGTTTTATGGATTAGGGTGACTCTTCTATTATATCCTATTTTATCATGATTCTAGGGACTAAAATAGAGTAAGAGAGTGATAAAAATCTAATGTAGGTAGTCAATTTTCATTCCCAAAATGATTATGTCTTTTATATCAGTCATCATTGTGCCAAACACTATACCGTTCTAGGGAAACCTTTAAATTTAGTAGTAAATTAAATGGAATTATTTACACTTCACTATAGAACCCTGGATAGTAGAAAATCCTCCATTGATTGATCAGTATTTCTTGAGACACTCAAACTATCTTCACCCCTTATTTATCAACTAAATATTTAGAACATGTATTTTTTTAGAAATATCTTGAAGAGTGTTTCATTATAGTAAATTACATGATTAAATGGACTATATCAAGTGTAATTTTAGGCCATGGGTTAGGCCCAAATAGTTCAGGCTATAATTATATTTATAAATTTAATGTGTTGGACATATTTATAAAATAAATTTAAGATCACTACGTCGTTAGATGAAATAAATTATGGTAGATAATGATTATTTTCAAAACCAATCCCAGAGAAATTCTTGAATCATTATAGGTTCTTATTGACGGTGTAGTCATGATTTCTGATTATATAGGTATGTGGGTTGAATACGTACAGGGAGATATACCCATTATGTATGGGATGGGATTATCATACATTTAACTTACCTCCATAGGATTGATACATGTTCCATATGGGAGAAAACATATATGGGAACATATTTAGATGGTTATACCATGTAACGAGTGATACTTAGTCCCCAATATAAGATATTTCAAATGGGATCGACGAGTTATTTACATGTCATTTAGATAATGAAACATTGAAAAAGATCTCCTTGGACATAATATTACAGTATTAGGATTTTATAGTTCCCCTAGATCAATACATTGTATTCCTTTTTTGGATCACCTTGGTTGGGATTTAGGTTCCATATGTTAAATTTAATTGTTATAATAATTTTTTTAATATAAATGAGTAACTAAATTCAAGTGAAATGTCTGGAAATCCAAAAAAAACTCTTTGGAATGATCTACCTTTGGGAATATTACTTTTAATTTCCCATTTTACCATATTCATACTTGAATAGGTTCAATTGAGTAAAAATACATTTTTTTTCCAAACCAGGTAATGATTGAAATATATCGAAATAGTAACTTAGTATGATGTATGTATAAATTTGTTATCATTAATTTATTATTAATGTAATAGTTCTTATTTTATATTCCCAAACATGATTTACCTAGACACCATTAGTGGTGGCCTATTGAGTATAACTCACATCCTGATTAAGTTTCCTTTGCTACCCATATTGACATTACGTTTTCACAAGTAGATTGATGGAAGATCATGGATAATGATGCTTGATTTTTCATATTAGGATGGGATGTGGGAGCAGAGGAATGAGAATATTATTGGAGTGGTTGTACTATAATAATTTAGCATTTTCTATTTCTTATAGCATGTGGTATATTCCTGTATCCCATATATCTCATTCCCCTCCATTTTATGTAGCTACAATATAACACGATTATAATCTTCTTTATTTATTTACTATTCATTTTCTTATTTCATATTCATCTAGAACAATTATTATTTTCCACTACTTGTTATTTACTTGATTTCCACTAGTAATATATATTTATGACCTCTACACTATACCCTGACTCATGAGATAATAATATCCCCATGGACACACCGTGGGCACCCACTACAAGTCTGGTACAACTGGAATATGGGGAGTCATGATTGAGGCTATGCGGTCGACCATCTCGGTGAACCACTAAGTGTATTCAGTGTAAGGATACTTAAGACACACTCCACAAAGGTTGAAAGGGAAAAATCTCTACCACATGTGTATACACATAACCATCCAACTATCCACATGATACATGAATCTTCTAAAACACTAATCCATAAAAACATATAAATTTTAATTGACCAATCACCAAAAGAAATTAAACTTCTTACCTTATCCAAAAACCCTACCCCATACTATAAGCATGGAATTCAAGTAGTAAAAATCACATAAGACATAATCCATTAGAATGATATCCCATGTGAGCAACTGGGGATTTGTTGTGTTACTCACCAAAGAAATAACCTCTAATGGCCCGAATGCCTCTATTTTTGTGTTGATTTTTGATAATCCACCTTTAAAGGGGTGATGTGGAACCCTTACAAGACCCCTAGGTGTATGTATTACATGTACTTTAGGCCGTAGAGGAATTCATTTCATGTAGGCTTCAAACATGACATACAACCCAGATTAAATACATGAAGCTGCTTTTCTGCACCATCTTCATCGTGTAATTAGATCTCCACCTTCACATGGCTATTCAGCTAGGCTTTCCCATGCATGCACAGCTTTTTCCTGATGGCAGGTTTCGTACCCTCTCATTCTAGAAATCTATTTATCTTTTTCTATGGGGAATTCTCCTTGCTCTCCCTCAATCTAATGTTTCTATTTGTAGGTTGTCTGGTTTGGAATTGTACTTAAGGTGGCCCAAATGCCTTGAGGTGTCCTGAAGGCCTCAATGACAAGAAGTCCTGGGTGTCCCAAAGGCCTTAAAGGACTCGGGGACAAAATTGGTGGCGTGAAGGCCCAAACATGGGAATATTCCAAACTTCTATAGTGCCAAACAGTGCCTGTTATATTTCCAGCTACAGTACATGCTGCAGTCTACTATAGTACCCAGAAAATTAGCCTCTGCCTGGATTTTATCCCAGGTCGCCTGGATGCACATAAGGAGATGTATCTATGTTCATGAAGGACTACTTTTACTGAGGCCCAATATAGATATTCTCATGAGATGCCCTTATATTAAAAATTTCTCTATACACTCTGATCATATTATTCCTCCCTAATGAAATTTAATCTGTATAATTAACCACCATCCAACCCAATTGGAAAAAATAACTAGTTTCATGAACATTACTGCAATCAATGGGGGAGTCTCGAACTATGCAGTGATCTCTAAGGAGGAATCCATGGAATGAGGAGCCAATATCTCATCATCAGTTTTTTGTCACAGAGTCAACATTTCCAATAAAAGTGATGGAATCTTAAAATCATTTTAAGTAATGAATGTGGGAATATAGTGGGAAATATGATTATATAAAGAGTATTTAATACCCTGATATTTTTAAAAATATTTTTTTCAGATTAATTTATCTTTTTGGTATTTTTCATTTCACATGACACTTGAAACAGATATATGTATATATTTGTCAAAACACTAATTAAAACATTCCATTCATAGGGGACCAACATGGGTTGTGCTACAAGAAACACTAACATGTATGGTTCTACACACAAAAATAATTTTTGATGTAATAAAAACAACACTCACAGGTCATGTGTTATGCATAATACTGAGTTTATACAAACCATAATTTTATTTTTATAATTTGTTAAATGATTTAGTCATAACCTAACCATTATAACATAGTAATATGTATTGTAAAAACTTCATTTAAAAAAATTTTGCAATCATTTTATATAAATAAAACATATTGATAATTAAAAATTTAATTTCTTTTAATGTCTCTATATGTTTAAATATAATATTTTCTCAAATAAATTGCTTTCATTTCCTTATGTAAAGAAATAAAATAACCAAAAAGCTTATAAAAATTTAATTTGATAAATTAAACGTGATTTTTTATTTTAAAATTATTATATTACATTAGGGTGAAGGGTTTGTGATTTTTCATTGAAGCATAATTTTTTATTAATACAATAAAAATACTACATTTTACTAAATAACCTCCTTTCGAAATTATAATAAATCATGTTAAATTTTACATTAAATTTGAATTAAGGTTAAATTAGATCAATTATACATATATTAATACAATTTTGGTAATTATTATCAATTTCACATTGAAATTTTATATATAAACTTGATAAAACATTGAAACTTTCTATAATTTAAAAACCCATTATTTCATCTGGTTTGTTGGATTTGCATTAATCTTACTTTTTCTACTTCATTGAATTGAATTAAAATAAAGGATGTGAAACATTGTTATTTAAAATATTTATATTCTAATTAGATCATGTTTATATTTGACGTAAATTATTAGTAAAACTCATTAAAATTAAATAAATTGATTAAGGTCAAATTAAGTCTAATTAGATACTAAACCAAAATTTTAGGTGACCAGATGACCTTGAAACATGTATTAAACCCATTTTATAATCATATATAATTTATATAGCATATATTATTTATTTTGGATGTTTTTTTTGACTTTTTATTGTTAATATCATTTTTACAATTGTTTTGAAAAAATTCAGGTGAGTCCTTTTCCTTCCCTATAAATGGCCACCACCGCTCCCTCTTATTCACATGTCTAAAACCTCATTGGTTCAATAAAACTCTAAACATACCACTTATAAACATACCTACATATTTCTTAATGTAAAATAATTTTTTATAGATAAATCCAAATAATTATTTCTGGAAAAACCATAATGAGTTACCAGACTAAGAAGTAACCTCTTGTCTCACATTCTATTTTTTTAGTTTCCGTCTCCTCCCCTCTACACTTTATTCCTTGATTTAATAAAAATATTATATTTCATAATCAAATATATATTTATTATAATTTTTTGATTGAAACTTACACACACTTCCATCTAATGGTTTTTATACATACTATTTATTTGTATGAAGAACTGCAGCCTCACAAAACAATAATATTTATTCCTTTTAAAACACATATCTTTTTTTGTTTACATTTAGTTTATATACGATAATTGTTTTTGAAAAAGTGTGGACTATGGCCCCCATAAAGCGATGTGATTCATTCGCACACTACATGGAATATTTTAAATATTAGTTTAGTAAACTTATATGATATATATGATATAATAATTCAAATATAATAATGATAAATATACATATATATACATACATATCAGTTTCTTTTCTTCATTCAATAGTACATTAAAAAATGGAAATAACGTTCATGCGTACATACAGCTTAACGTATCCATGAACGGTGTATTCCATTTTATAAATATATAATATATATATATTTATAATGAAAATATAATGAATATAAATGATTTTATATCATGTATTTATTTTTGGGAATAATTATATAATTATAAGGGCCAATGACATAAAAAATTAAGACACAAGCGAATAACAAAGTGAATATTTCCAGCAGTGAATCCCTAACATTAAATTTCTAACAATTGGGTAATATAATTTCATAATAACTCTAAATATGGTATTAGATACAATAATTTGTTTCTATAAAATATTTATAATATATTTAATTTTATTATATAAGAGTTTCAATGGAGTACGATGACAGTTACGCTATGAGGTATGGGGATCTCATCTCACTTTTCATTTCTGTGAGATACATGTTTTATTCAAAATCCATTACATTTGAGTGGTGTGTATAATACCCTTGAACGAATTATATTATTATTACAATTAAATTTATTTTTATTTATATATATCAATTTTATGTTATTTTTTTCATGGTCTTTTTGTTTAAAAATATACAAAATGGGTAATTTTGTTTTGTCTCAATTTTCCTTCTTTGAGACACACGCCATGTTATACTCAATTATTTTTACATGAGCTATAAATAAACCATTAAAATGTTATATCAATAATATAATTATTGAAATTATTTATTAAAATTAATTTTATTTCATTTTCTTACATAGAGTGTATGATCCCAACATACCATGTCATTACTGTTTATTGAAACAATCTCATCACTTTTCGAGACTATTAGTGATTAGGCATATTTGATTAATTATTATGATCCATATCGAAAAAAAATCATTAAATTTCATTTAATAGGTTTAATAAATATGTATAAAAATATTAGAAACATTTTAACTCTCTTTGGTACTTAAGTTAATTATGAAAATTAATTTTAGAAAAACTTACTGTATTTCTCTCTTCAGTAAAAAAATGTTTAATTACGAAAACCATGTTATGAAAAGGTTTTAAAAAAAATTAAAATTATCTATTAAGATTATTTTCATGGAAAATGGGTTATGAAATTTCTTTAATTTTTTAATACATTCCCTTATATGTCTTAAAATATATTATCATTGAATTTTTAAGTGATTAGAATATTCTTTCATATGTTTTCAGGTAAAAGGTATTTTTAAAATTTTCAAGCTTTATTTATATACTCTTAATGTATATTCCTTAAAATAGTTTTCATAAAGGATTTTATGAATTATCTTAACGTTCTCAATGTTTTTTAAAAAGTTATATTTTTTAAATTATTTGGAGCTCATTTTATAAGTTCTCAAAGAAAAGGGTTGTCAAATGATTTCAAGCCTACTTTATATGTTTTCATGATATTTTATTAGAAAATGTATTTCTAGTGGTTTTATTTATTTAAAATAATTTTTCAAAAAAGAGAGGATACTTTCCTAATGAATCATTTTTTAAATATATTTTAAATTTAATTTCCATCTTACATGACATCTGTTGATGTTACCCCTGCCTCCCTATGAAATGATCTATAACATTCATTAAATTTTTTTCTCAAATGGTTTATATATTGATATAATAATGCATAAGATAGGTATTTAATGTCACTGGGTTGTTTGATTTTTAAGCCATCTTTTTATAATGGGTTATTAATTCATGTTGTGATTATGAAGACTATCTCATTTACTTGGTTATTTCGTAATGAAATTTTAATTTTACGCATTTTATATTATGTGTTATGATATTAATTTTTATTATTTGGTAGAAGATATATGTAATATTTTATTATAATATGGGTGGGACCTATATCTTTCTCTTATACATTGGGTAATGAAAAAATTATTATGAGCATAAAGGTTATATGGGAGGGCATACCATTCTCAAAATAAGAGGGTATACATGAGGGAAACCCAAGACCACAATAATATGGTACACTAGAGGACATCCAAATCTGAAAACAAGAGTGTTCACAATAGAATGTACCGAGACCAAAAAATGGTCATACATTGTAGGATATACCAATAACGAAACAAGAGGGTAAAATAGACAACATCTGAATCCAGAAACAAGTGGGTAAATGGGAGGGCATACAAATCCTGAAAATGATTCTACACAGGAGGGAATCCTGATCCCAGTGTAGGTTCCCCTAGTTATTATCCCAGGCATAAAATTTTACAAAGGTCTTAGTAGGAATCCTCGACATTATGTTCTCATATGCTTATGTCTCGACCCTAATTCCATGTTTATTTCCTATATAATGATATCTTGATTATGCACTTAATTATCTTATGATCTATGCCTTATGTACTAATAATCATTATTATAATATATAATATGCATGGTATGATCTTCAAATATTATTCTCAAGATCCACACACTAATTTATTCTTATACAGACATTTCTCTTTTATTTACCCTTAATGAGCATCCTATCCCACCCATTATGATGTTTCATTTCATCATGTAATGGAGATTGAATTTATGTAAAATTTATAATTTTAGAGATATTTATGACGATTTTTTTGATCTTTCACCAGGATAGAATATTTTTTCCACGTTTCCAAAAAAACTAAACTATTTCAGTCATCAGGAATATATTTTTTAATTTAAATAATATTCCTCTAAAATAATGTAATATACATATATTTTAATCCTATGTCTCTATAGTTGGTATATAAGTAATTTTTAGTCAAACATTGGAATCTATAATGATAAAATATTAGGTAGATATCGATGTATGTTTCTAAGAAAACAATTTGTGATGAGTCCAAGGTTAAGTATAAAGATGTCATAATTAGTTTCCTATAAATACATCCCAGTCTAGATAATTTGAGTTGATTTGGATCTGGGATAGATATACATAGGAGTAATAACTCTATTAATATATTCTGGTCCTGAGTCGGGGTAATCTAGTAGATGAAAACATGCCTTAATGAACATCAGGTCTGACACATCTAGGTGAATGCTATTCGAATTTAAAAACCCTTCAAGAACCAAAATGAATTATTTAGATTTATTATTGCTATGATAACCAAGGATATACCTAAGGATTAATTTGTTCAATGTTAGGTGTCATGATTTTGGCTTCTTATAAGTAATTTTTCATGATTATGTGGTTTTCTTCTATGATATGTTTTTCTCATCCCATGATTTACAGTTTTAGAAAATAGAGGAATACAAATTGAAATTAGGATAACATTGATTCAGATGGATAATATAGTGATAATTAGAAATGAAATTGGATAATGAAAAGACAGAAAGATATTGTGGTCATGCTAAATCACGTATCATATATATGATTAACAATGTGAATACTAGTGATATTCCAAACACATTTCATATGATAATGATAGACATGTATAAACATAAAAATTATAAGGATTACATAGGAAATAATATTAGGCTTCCAACATGTCATTAATAAGGAAAAAATAACCTTGAGGAATTCCACAAATGGAGGGGACGATGTTATATCTATGAAAAAGAGGACTTAGGGTGAAAAATTATCATATAGTTCAATCTATCATTTGTGGAGAACATGGGTATTACATAAATCAATTCCAATTAATATGATATTTCATCTAAATCAAGGAATTAATTATTTTATTCCAACCATTAATGTGGAAGGATTTATGTATTTGTGTATTGTGATCCAATAATTAAAAATGGGAATTCTAAAATTGTTATTCTGTTTATGTTTTTGCAAAAAAAATGATTAATATGATGAGTAGTTATGATGAACAAGAAAGGTGATTTAATGAAATTTTTATTTTCATATGAGGCACAATATTAATGTAATTTTACCCCTTAAGGTGTTCCTAGTGTTCATATAATGATTTTTGGATATTGGACATGATGGATATAAATAAGTGAATTGGATGGTACTGATTACCCTATATCTGATTATTGATTTGATGAAAAGTAGTAAATGTCATCTTGGTTAATGTTTAGAAACTCTTCATCTTAAGGAATATATTCATTGAAATTTGGAATAATTAATAATTAATTTTTTCTAAATTGATTTATGGTAATTTATGTTATTACCATGTTTCAAGGGAATATATGATGAGGTATTCATGTGATTGGATTGTGACAACCAATCATTTCTTTGTGATTTATGGGGTGATAAATGTCGTGTTGATTTAGTAACAGTATTTATAATGTTATTTAATTTTAAATTATTGAATTGTTATATGGTTAACCATTGATGAAATATTAATTTAAACATTGAATGATGGTTGTGAGATTAATGTGATTTCTCACCATATTAGGATTTATGCATGTTATATAACCAATGAAAACCGTTTCCCTATGATGTTATGTTAATGTATATGGAATGAATTATCATTCTATTTGTAGATCTCATGACAAGTTGGTTCTTCAAGAATGAAAAATTCCTCATCATTTCCAGTAATATTATAATAAGTGGGAATTGATGAAGGAATAACCAAAGGGTGTGATTGTATATATGAAAACAAACAAAATCAATCAAGTAAGATTCCTAGGTTCCTATATAGTCATAAAATTCATTGAATATATAAATAGGATATTGAAAAATATGTTTCCTACAACCTTTATTTGTGATTAATAATACGGTCTCCTAGATCATCGTATGTTTATTGTTTTGTGATCACCCACATCTATTAATCAATGAACTCTATTAATATTTATCAGAAGATGATTTTTAGATTATTCTTCGATGTCTATGTTTTCACTTCCTACCTTTGTTCTCCTATGTGTTATCTTAATTATATGTTACTTTGGATTGCCTCTTTTTTTCCAATTTTCTTTTTTAATGGATGTTTTTGTATTCATTTTATTTATGTGGGGTTCATTGTAATGAACTTTTATGTTTTAAACCATTCGTAACCTAAATTAATTTTTATGGATAAATTCGTTTTATGGGTGGGGGTAAATTTTTAAACCCTAAGATTTCCTGAAATATTATTTTTCCAATTAATTTACCTTTTTGATATTTGTCCTTCTCAAGTGATTCTAGAAATATATATATATATATATATATATATATATATATTAAAGCACTAAATAAATCATTCCTATCAAATAACACCACCATATATTCCTCTACATAAAATTCTGGTTTATCTTTAACAACCCACAACACCAACTAAACATGATCTGCATGCAACTCTGACATGGAATACGGTACACTAAATATTCAGTTTCTATAAAACATCTATTTATTATAATAATTTTTTATAAGAGTATATTATAAACTATCGATTAAAACATTGAAATATGAATATTAATTACAATATTCATATATATTTTTAATTTCATTACAAAAACAAAACATATTGATAATGAAAAATATAATTTTTTGTAAAGTTATTATTAGTTTTAAAGTAATATTTTACCAAATGAATTATTTTTCATGCCTTTCTATGAAGAGAAAAATAATAATTTTAGACACATAGAAATTTAATTTGACAAATTAAAATTATTTTTTGAATTTATAATTCATATATTATGTTAGGGTGATTTTTTGGATTATTTCGAGAAACATATTTTTTTAATTAATAGTAAAAAATACTACGTTTTAGCTAATAACATCCTTTTAATTTAAATAATTATTAATGTTAAATTATAAAAAAAATATTTTTATGTTATATTTATTATTCATATATTCATACAATCTAGCTCATTATAATATTTTTTACATCGAAATTGAATATAAAAACTTAACCAACTTTTTAGCAATGTTTTACTGTAGAAACAAGTTATTTCGTCATGTTTATAGGATTAACAATAATCTTAAATTTTTAGATTCTGGGAATTTTATATGAAAAATGTAAAAACACTATTTTATTCATTATAATATTTGTATTATAATTATACCAAATAAATATTTTAACTAAAATATGTTTATATGTGATCAAAATTAATCCCAACAATTAAGTTCAAATTAATCTTAATTAGACAATAAAACATAATATTACTGGTCCAAATAACGTATTAACATTTTAAACACGGATATTATAGCAACATTTCATCCATAATTCTTTTTTTTAATTTTTTTATTTTATCTATTTATTTAGATATGAATATGTGTCCACCAATTTGGTTTTAAAAAATTCTAGCTGAGTCAATTTCCATACTTATAAAAGGCCACATCATCTACCATTTATTCACAACTCTAAAACCTCTTGGTCAATTTCTAGAACTGAAAAATAAAATTCTCTAGATTCCTAAATTACTCACAGATGCCTCTCCATGTTAAGAAATATTTCCAAGGATTCCTTTTGGAACAAACCCAAAAAAGTTACTAGATTAAGAGGTAACTTATTCTCTCTTGATCCTATCGTTTTATTTTCCATCACTACAAAATACACTCTATTTATTTATAAAATTTATTATAAAAATTTACTGAGAATAAACTAGTTTATTTATTATCTTGTATTGAACCTAAAAGTATACATACATTTATCTAATGGGTAATGAACAAACAGTATATCTGTATGGAAAACTATGACCTCACTGAATGATGATTGTTCATTTTTCCAATACCACCGCTCAATATGGAAATTCAGATGGATCAAATGTTTATATATGTAATATATTATATTAATTATATCATTATTATTATTTTTTCATTTTACAATACATATCTTTTTTTACTTTCCATTTCTTTTATATATGATAATTTAATTTGAGGAAGTCTGGACTACCAACCCCTCGAATCCATGTGATTCATTCCCACACTACCTGAAATGTGTTATGGATGGGTTTAGTAAAATAACATTATATATATGTATGTATTAAAAAGAATATTGGAATAGTTATTTATCTGATATTTATTCATATATGAAATGTACATTGTCACTTTTAAAATGACAATAAAAATGTTAAAATATAGTTAATTTGTTCATACGCCTTACCGTCTCAATGAATGGTTTATTCCACTTCATGATTACATGTTATATATATTATTATAATACAATTATAATAAATATAAATTATTTTTATATCATGGATTAAATTTTGGAAATCCTGATATAATTTTAGAGACGAATGATATACAAAATTAAGACACAAGAGAAATTGAAATGGAATATTACCTGAAGTGTAACCATCACATGAAGTTACTAACAAAAGGGAAATATAAATTAAAAATAAATCCATATATTCTATTAAATATAATAATATTATTCATTAAAACATATATTATAAAATTATATTTATATATAGGATATTTGAATTAGTAAAATACGAGTAAAGCCACAAAGTAAGGGGATTTCGTCTCACTTTTTTACTTCAATGAAATACATGATTTTTTCACCACCCATTCCTTTTGAGTGGTGTGTATAATGAACATTGATTAATTCTATGATTTTTATAATTAAATTATTCTATATTTAAATATCCATTTTATTGTTTTTATTTAATATTTTTTATGTTTAAATGTTTACCAAAATGGTTAAGTAGTTTTGCCTCAATTTGCCTCCTTTGAGACACATGGCATGTTATTCAACTATAATATTACATGATGTGTATATAATACTTTTTAAATATTATATCATGATTCCCTTTATTATCTTGATATTTTAATCTTCATGTAATTTTATTTTCTTACATGTATAGTGTGATCCCATGTTAACAAGTGAATAGAGTTTATTGAAACAATATCATAACTTTTTGTGAATTTTAATGATTATTCTTCTATGATGAAATATTTATATCAATATCTCATGAACATTCCTGATTTTCCTTCACCTTTATCTATTAAAGTAATATCAATGAATTAGAACCATTTTTTATCTCAGTGATACAAAACATTATTATGAATGAAATTTAATAAAATATTATTGTATTTCTCTATTTTTGTTAAAAAATTGTTTCATTACAAAAGCCATGTTTTCAAAATGTTTTCAAAAATCATTTCAATTGTTCCTTGAAGATAATTTTCTATGAAAAAGTATTTTAATTTTTTTTTATTTTTAAATATTCCTTTATATGTTTTTAGTGTTATTTTAGATAAAAAAATTAAAAATTTGTTTAAAATGTTTTGAATAATCTTTCATAATTTTTCATGTAAAATTGATTTCAAAACTTTTTCATGCTTTCTTTACATGTTTTTATTGAATTTTTTATTAAATAGTTTTCAATATATATTTAGGTTTTCTATTATTTTTTTCAATGTGTTTTCAATAATTTGTTATTAAATTGTTTTATGATTAATTTATATGTTTAATATCAAAAAGGTTTTCAAAATGATTTCATGTTTTCTTTATAAAGATTCAAGTAATTTTCCTAAAAAATTTCTTTTTAATGGTTTCATTTATTAGAAACCCATTTTAAAAAATGAATGGAAACATTCCTCATGAAAAAAATATTAAAAGATATTTCAAATTTATTTTCCATCTAAGATGACATCTGTTAATGTCAGTCATGTTTTTATTGGAAATTATCTAATGATTCTCTTCAAATTTTTTCTTGAATGGATTATGTAGGATCTATATTGAGATAGATATGATACTTATTGTAGTAACAAACTATAGTGAAGATATTAATAATACTAGAGGGGGGTTGAATTATATACTAAAAATTTTTTGAAGGAAATTTTGTATATAATAAATTCACAACACCTCTATGTTCTACTAATTTTCTTGATTCTGAAAAAGAGATTCTGGAAATGAAACATGATAAAATTTTACAACAAAAAAGATTCTACCATAAATCATATATATTTTTATTTAATCTGAGTACAAGTCTAAGAAAGTATAACATAGTTATACTCTCCTTAATAACCAAAATTACAGAGGAAAACCAAATTGAAACAGTACATGTAAAAAGTAGTAAATCATTTAACCCAAAGATAAGGGTATCCACCAACCATGGATAATGGTCCCTTGATTTATAATTTTAAGAATGATTGTATTTCCCAAACCAAGGTAAGCCCTCAATCCAATGATCGGTATCTGTCTTGCTGTCCTCGCAAGCCATCGATTTGTAAGAAAATTGGCACCTATTACTTCACAACCCAAAGTCTCTAATTTTAAGGAAATCGCACCTGTACACAAATCAATTCTACACAAATAAAAGTTTTAACAAGTCATTCAAACTTTTTTAATGAAGCCTAAGAGTTTATAAGAGTCTCCCTCTCAATAATTAACTTCAACTGCAATTAATCTCTATATTAATAGAACCGTTGTAATGAGCTCCTCCAAATGAGATCTTATTTATAGGCACGACTTCAACGATCATCTCCCTCCTATAACTATCATATTTTTCCTTAAATTTCAGAGGGACCTATACACGTGTCACTCAAACAATGGTTAGTTAGAAACTTAATGCATGACATAATTTTATAACCAAAACCTAAGTTATGAAAAATATGGATACTTAAGAAAATTCATTTTTCAGAGAGAAAGAAAAAATAAATGTTCGGTGTCTAACCAAATACTATTTATAGTATATAATACATGTATATTCATATCCTATTTATCAAAAAAATAGGACGTAGAATTCTATAGAATTATAGTCTTAATTTCAATGAAATTAGGAGTGTGAATGTATTAGAATTTAGAGTATGAACTTACAGAGTACAGAGTTTGAATTCATAAGAATTCGGAGTCATAAATTACAATGTTCGGAGTCTGAATTTGTAAGAATTCGGAGTGAGAACTTACAAAGTTTAGAGTCTGAATTTATAAGAATTTTGAGTCAGAACTCATTATAGTTCGGAGTCTGAATTTATTAGAATTATAAGTTATAAATTATAATATTTTGGAGTCAGAATTCAGAGAACTCAGAGTCCGAACACATAAGAGTTTGGAGTGTAAATTCAAAGAACTCGGAACCTAAATTCAGATCCTTAAAACAGAATGCTCTGTATTAATTATTATATGATTCTGAGGTTTTGGATCTGAAACCAAATTTTATACTTAGAAAAAATGAACAGTGAAGACATCGTTAGTATAAATTTCATTGGGGAAGGAATAATTTACTTATGAAAGTAAAACATAGGGTAGAATATAATTTTCCTTGAGATAAAGTGTTTGTGATTTTCAAAACAAGAAGGAATGGAAAAGTCATAAGGAAAGATTTATGACTCAACAATCTCTCAAATCATGAAGGAATTGAAAAGTCATAAGGAAACATTATTGAATCAACAATTTCCACCCTTTTGGAAAGCACAAATATCCTTACGAAAAAGAAAATAAGGCCATAGAAAAAAAATTCTTGACATTGAAAATAAAACTTATCTTCCTTATCACATGGTCAAGGATGAATACGAATAACTCCCCCTTAGGCTTTGGAACTCATAGGATTTTATTATATAATTTAGGTATATGATTTTTTATTATATTGTATACAGAAATCTTTGTAATGAAATCCCCCCTTAGATTAACACTCCCCCTTACATAGGGAAACTTATTCTTTACATAAAATTCTTTTTCCTTTCTCGCCCTTTGTTATTTTAGAAAAAGAATTTGAGGGAATGGAAAAGAAATTATGGTACCTAAAATATTATTACAACACATCGTAATGACAAGCAACCAAAAAATTTAGTTATGTTAGGAAAAAATTATACATGAAAAGGAATAAAACAAAATATTGGATTTAAGACAGATCATCCTTCCTTTTTTAGGCATACGCTTCTTCACTATTGTCTTCAGCTTCATGAGCTTTTTATGATCTTCCTCTTCTTTTTGATAATCTGTTCTTGATCCTCAATTTTATTCTCTAATGCTTTGACTATAACATCCTGAGCCATGAGAGCCTCTGCCTGAGCCTTTAGTACTTCTTCCTACTTGAAAAGATTTTCTACTATCTCAATCCAAAGATCCCTTTCTCTCTTCCTGCTTTGAAAACCTAAATATATTTTCCCATTCAAATCATATACCACTTGAATGTCAGAATTATGTGCCAGAGTCAAATTTTATTCAAAAGTAGTTGGGAAATCCTTGATCTTACCATATCCAATGTCAAAAGCCTTCATGAAACCATAATGGAACTCATCATGTTCTCTTATGTCTTCAACTATCTTCTTTGACCAGCGAACCATTTTCATACAAGAACTTTTTTGGGAATCATAGTTAATGAATAAATTCTTGAAATCAGCCTCAAGATTTACAGAATTATTCATCACCATGGTTACTGAATCCTATTTCTGATTTAGCTTCTGTTGAAACATATGGAATCTCAAATCAATTATATGGAAAATCGGAACAGTCCCAACAAGCTTCTTCAATGACTGAATAATGAAATCATGTCCAATAGATGATGATTCCAAATCTGAATCTTTTATTTTTAAGGGCACTTTCTCTATCTTGACATTTTTTATCTTTGAAGATCCACAAACTTTCTTCATATTTACAACAACTTTAGTAGGTGTATCAACAACCACCTGTTTTCCCTTAATGGTTTTCGGAATGGCTTCCTCATCCAAATATTTAAGTTCACTATCAGACAGGTGGAAAATTTTATCATCATCTATTTCCTCATCCATAGCTCATTCCTTGACATCCTCGTGATGAATGAAATGATGATTACGACTTTTTTCCTCAGATAGCCGGTTCACAACATCTTCACCCTTCTTATCCTCTCTATTCTAATCTTTCCCTGGTGTAACCAACATTAAGGATTATACTTCCAATGTTTTGATTGACAGCTTCATGGATGGACTTTCCTTCTCATAAAAGTATCCCACTTTCTTAATCAAATCTTCAGTAACACCAATACTCTATAATTCTTCTTAAACTTCTTGGACTACTTCTTCTTCTCTTTATTTGACTTTTTCTGGAGTAACAAACCTATTCCCAGGTGATTTAGGTAAGGGTTATACCAAGAAAGATTTTGTTACTAGGATATTTTTAGATTCTTTTTCAGTATCCCTCAGAATGGATTGCACAATATCTACTTCATTCATCTTCTTCTTTAACATCTATTCTTTAGCTTGTTTCTCAAGCTCATAAGTGGTCTTCTATTTTAAGTCTTTTGCTTCAGCAGGATCCAAACAAAATCATGGCTCCCCTTCTTTCTTATTTGTATTATCATTCCTCTAATTTGCTAAAACCTCATGAGGATATTCTTTTTCCTTCATAGGTTTTAATGGTGTGGATTGTGCTTCCTATGATTTTGGGGTTTTTTCTTTCCCCTTCACCTTTCTTCAACTTCCTCTTATTTCAATCCTTTTTTGATGGTTCAACCACTTCTTGTTTTTTCGGAACAACTTTATCTTTTTCCTTAGGTAGGTCATAAAATTCTCTCGAGTCTTTAGAAAAACTAATGTTCATCTTCTTCAGGGTATCATCGTTGACTGACATGACATTGAAATTCCTTGGTTTTGAGTTTCAAGGAATATTAAAGGATTCTAATCACCAAACAATTAAAAAGGAAGGAATGAATAGATACATGATTATCTAAGCCTTCAAGTTTCCATTCTTAATATTCTCAACCCTAATGATAATATGCTTAACCAAATTTATCTTCCTTAGATTTACCATGAAATCCAAGATATACGTGTCACTCTTATTCTGTGTGTCATTGTCACCTTTTCATATAATCATTAATCGTTGAACCCATAATTTGAGAATCTGATTGTTTGTATTGGGATGAGAAATATTAGGAGTCTTGACTTCTATAAGATCAAGGAACTCCATAAAATTCACCTTAATAAAGATTCTTTTGACATCTCGAAACATAAGAGAACAGAACTCAGCTTCTCCTTCACATGGAATATCAACCAAACTAGTTTCCTTTTAATATTAATGTGCATAAGTTCTTCCATAGCTCTGGAACAAAAACTTCTCTATGCCATGTTCCTTAAAGAAACTGATTGATTCATAAAACTCAATTATATGATCTGGATACACCAAATATTGAGCACTTTTCTTTGATATGAAAACACTCTCTCATTCATTCAACTTAAGGTTTTTTGAGATAATATAATCAGACATTTTGAAGATGTTCGGATCCTCCAACCTTTCTCTATAGAAAATCCACCCCGAGATTTGTTTGATGGTAGAAATATCTTTTTGAGATGATTCTTCTACAAACATTTGAAATTGAGATGCCTTCGAAAATCTGGAATGAGCTTATGTAGAAGATAAGAATATCAGCACAAAAGAGCTTGAGAATCGATGTGGGACAAACATCGAGGGTTGCATTATATAGGTGTTTGATATGATGTTTCATCTTCCAAACTCAATACAATGGATAAAAAATCATCTGATCAGATCTCACGGTCGATATGAGAGCCGCAAGGAAAACTTGGATCTGTTCTTTTGAGGTTTTTTTATGAAAACATTCAGATTTAAGGAAAAGGGAATTTGAAAAATTAAAAATAAAATATAAACTACCATAAATTTAAGGATGATTATGAAAACTCAGGAAAGTAAACATACCTTTTGGATTGCTATAAAGATTATTCCTAGTGTGGAAAAATTTTCTTGAACAACTTTAAATTCTGAAAATTTGATTCTGATAACATTGAAAAACTGAATAGAAATTTCATAGAAAATATTATTTGAAAAAAATAGAATGTATTTATTACGAAAACATAGAAAATATTCATTACAAAAACATAAAAAATATTCATTACGAAAATGTCAAGACTACGAGAAAAATTTAGACTACGAAAAGTTCATTATAGAAAATTTATAAAATCATACTATGAAAATTTTCATTACGAATGATTTAAAAAATCTGGCTATGAAATTTTCCATTACATAAGATTTTGAAAAATCTAACAATTAAATTTTTTATTAATAATGATTATGAAAAATTTGACTACAAAAATTTTCATTACGAAAAAATGAAAAAAATATCTAACAAGAAAATGTACTCCCCCTATAAAAAAAGTTTATTACTATAAGGACATCGGTTTCAACAGAAAGATAAGAAGAAATATTACCTTATGGTTATCATTCCTAACTTATTTTTAATATATTCAATAAATTGGAGTGTAAAGATTTTATGAAAATATCAGCATGTTGATCATGTGTTATGATAAATTGATGAATGATATCCCATTTTTGTGTCTGATCTCTAAGAATGTGAGTCCTAATATCTATGTGTTTTGAACGAGAGTGATGTGCAGGGTTTTACATAAGGTAATGGAACTAATATTACCACACAAAATTTCTGTTTCTGTAATACTCATAACATTGTCTGTGAGTGTGTGTTTCATCCACAACACTTGATCACAAAAACTTCTAGCTGCTACATATTATACTTCAGTAGTGGAAAGTGCTACTGAGTGTTTCTTATTTCATGACCAATAAACTAATGATTGTCCTAAGAAATGACATGTTCCGAATGTAGTTTTCCTATACATTCTACATCCACCAAAGTTAGCCTCCAAAAATTTCTTTAAAATAAAATCATTTCCAGAAGTATAAAATATTCCTGAATACATGGTTACCTTTAAGTAGTGAAAAATTATTTTCACTACCATTAAATGAGATTCATTAGGATTGGATTAATATCTTCTATATAAGCATATTGAAAAAATTAATTCTTGATTACTGGATGTTAAGTAAAGTAAACCCCCTATCATACCTTTAAATGATATTTGATCTACTGGTTTCCCAGCTTCATCAAGATCTAGTGTGTTTGAGGTACTAATGGGAGTACTAATACTCTTAGTGTTTTCATACACATAATTTTTAGGAATATATTTAATATACTTATTTTGGGATATATAGAATCTTTCTTGTTTTTGAGAAATTTGAAAACCAAGGAAAAATTTTAACTCGCACATCGTACACATATCAAACGTTGATTTCATTAGATCCACAATGGAATAAGTTAACGATTTCAGAGTTTTACCAATATAATGTCATAAACTTAAATTTGAACAAACAAAACATTTTTCTTATCTTTCTTTATAAAAAGTGTTGGATCTACATTTCCCTTAATGTAATTATTTTTTAAGAAAAAATCATGTAAACCTATCATACCATGCTCAAGGGGATTTCGAAAATTTGTACAAAGCTTTGGATAGTTTATAAACATGTTCTGGGTGTTTTTTGTGTTCAAAACCAAGATGTTGTTCAACAAAAACATCATCTTGTACAAAACCATTAAGGAATTCACATTTCACATGCATTTGAAAAAGTTTGAAGTTGATGAATGCTGAAAATGCATGAAAAATATGAGTAGATTCAAGTCTAGCTACTTGACCATAGGTTTCTTCATAGTCTATTCCTTCTTATTGATTATAGCCTTTAGCAAACAATCTATCTTTTTTTTTCTTACATTGATTCCATTTTCTTCACACTTATTTCTGATGACCCATTTTACTCCAATAAAATATGTTTCCTTAGTTCTTTCATCCATGGCCCAAAAATTATTCCTTTTGAATTTATTTAGTTCATCTTGCATAGCTTTTATCAAATCATTATCACTTAAAGCTTCATCAGTGCTTTTTGGTTCCATTTGGGAAAGGAATGCTAGATGCTATACTTCTTTCCTTAAGGATCTTCATGTCCTTACAGGTTTATTTACATATCAATGATCCTATCACTTGGTTGATTCTTTAGTAATAACTAATTTGGATTTTTTAAAATAGGTTCATCAACATAGGGTAGGAAATCGTGTGGGCTAAATGCTTCAGAAGTATCTTTTTCGACATTTTCCAAACTGGAAAAATATTCTAACAAAGGTTGATAATTATTTTTTGAAAGTACATCTGAATATGTAGGTTGGGGTTGTTTAAAAACAAAAGGATCATTTTCATCAAATTGGACAGGAACTGTCTATTCAATAGCACAAGTGTTTTTACTGAATACTCTATAAGCCTTAGATGTTTTGGAGTGGCCTAAGAAAATTCTTTCATTAGATTTTGGTAAGAAATTTGTGAATATTATCTTTAGTATTCAAAATGAATACTATGCAACCAAAAACCATAATGTAGGAAATTATAGGTTTTCTACCATTCCATAACTCATAATGAGTTTTATTATGAAAAGGTCTAATAAAAAGACGATTTATAGTATAACAAGATGTACATATAGCTTCAGCCCAAAAATGTTTTTCAATAGAATACTCACACAACATGGTTCTTGGTATCTCTTGAAGAATTAGATTTCTTCTTTAAACAACACTATTTTATTTAGGTGTTCTTTGTCTTGATAAGTAATGAGTAATGCCTTTTTTACCACAAAAAGATTCAAAATCAGAATTTTGAAATTCAACACCATGATCACTATGAATAGTTTTCAATGGAAGGTTTTTCTCATTTTCAAATGGGGATTTAAAACATATGAAATAAGAAAACTTTTAATATTTCTTTTCTAAAAAGTAGACCCACGTAAATCTAGTGTAATCATCAACTAAGACAAATACATAATATTTTCCTCCAGTGCTTCTAGTTTGCGTTAGTCCAAAAAGATCCATATTCACCAACTGTAATGAATCAGTGGTCGAGACTTTACCGATTGATTTAAAACATGATTTATATTACTTGACATAATGAAAAGGATCACGAACTTTTAAATAATCAAATATATCCTCCATTAGATCCTTAACTAGTTTTTTCTTAGGGAGTTTTGATAGGTTCATAAGGTTACCATGACCTAACCTTTTATGCCATAACCATGGATTATCTTCCATTGAACTATGGTAAGGTAGGTCTTTGCTCCTAAGGTCTTCTATGTTTAGTGTTTAAAAATTCTCTTGCCTATTTTTGGAATGAATAAACTCTTCCTTGGAATTGTGTACTAAAAACCTGTCATTCCAAAAATTCACAAGGTAAACATCACAACATAATTGACTTATTCTAATTAGGTTGTTCTCTAGACCCTAATAAAATAAAACCTTTAAAATCAACGTTTTTCCAAGAACAATGATGTTACCTATACCAATAAATTCTCTGTTAGAATTATCTATGAATGTTACTTTTCCTCCTTTTGTCTTGAAAATCTTTTCAAGGAAGTCTGTTTTACCAGACATATGTCGGGAACATTCACGATCCATTTACCAAGTAAATCTGTTTGTACATTCTTCATTTTCCTAAAATAAGAATGTTAGAATTTCATAATCCAAACTTTCTAGGATTCAGAATTGTTAGAAAATTAAATTTTGGGGATACACATTTTTTTAGAAAAATAAGCTTTATGAAACCCAAGAAATTGAAAATTATTTAGAGAACAATTTTTCTTCTGATTCCCTCCACTTTGACATTTAGTACAAAAAGGGGATCTGAATGGAATAAAAAACTTGTTTTTTAAATTGTGTTTTCTATGAGTATAACCTTCTCTAGTAGTATTTCCTTGAGGTTTGATTTGAGAATACATCTTGTCAAAATTTTCATTACAAGAAGTAATGTTTGCAAGAAGTTTCTTAAGAGAATATATTTCAGATTTTAATCTTATGACTAAGTTCCTATCCTAAGAAATAATTTCCTTAGAGTTAGATTTTTCCTAGAAAACATTTATTTTTAAAATAACATTCTTATGATATATATAATGTTTTTCCTTTTCAAATTTACATTGTTGTGGTCTTTAGAGACATTTTCTAGATTCTCATCCTTATTATTAAGATCTCTATAGAGGGTTGAAATCTATTTTGTAAGAACTTATTCCCTAGTATTTTCCTTGTCTAGATTCTTAGAAATACTACAATTTCATGCTTCTAACAACTTGGAAAATCTAGATTCTCCATCATATGAAGGTATTTATTTATTATCTGAAGATGAAGTATCTTCATTAAATTAATATCTTTAGGATAGTAATTCTTATCAAGAGATAAATTGGTTAAATCCTCACAAAGCATACCTTGGCCATAAAAAATGTATTTGGGAAATAAGTGGTAGCAATGAATCCAATATTTTTCTGTTCTAATGATTCATATACAAGAGATTCACTTCCCAAATAGTCTCCACAGATATCACTACAAGTTTCATTTTCTTTAAGACTTTTCTTGTTCATCGAATGATACAACTTCTTATTTCTCTATGAATTCCTTTCATTCTTTTCCTTGTTTTTCAATAGAGGGAAATCAGGTCTGATATAACATGTTCTTCAACATTCATTACAATTAACTTCCCCGTAATTCTAATATTTGTAGTCTCTCCTCTTGAACTTATTTTGATAGTTATTCTGATAAACTATTTTGTTCATTATCTGAGAAATATTAGCTAATTCATTCTCAGACTTTTCTATATCACTAGATTCTAAATGAATAGTGACTTTCTTTGACATTGATCTAGTTACTGTTTTTGGAGTCTTGGATTTCATATGTTTTTTAGATGTTGTAAAAGCAACTCCTTCACTTCCATTCTTCATTTTAATATTATTAGCATATCTCTTCAATATAGTCTCATGTCGAATAAGAGTTCCAAACAGCTCGTCTAATGAAATCTGGGTGACTTTCCTTTTCTTATCAATTGTTGTCCTCTTCGACTCCCACTAATTTGTCAAGATGTCTATGATCTCATCTACACAGTCCTCATCATCCAAACCTTTTTCTCCCATAGACTGTAAGCTATTCCAAATAGTCATAAACCTTTTCTACACTTTGCTTATAGTTTCCCCATAAGCAAAGTTAAAGCCATGGTATTCAGCTCTCATGATATCTCTTCATGTCACTATAACTTTAGAAGTAAAAAAATATGTAACATAAAGATTCTTATAGATACTATATGTATCTTCACATGAATATATTTAACTATAGTTGTTTCTAGTCATAGAACATAGTAATGTATTTCTGACTCTAAAATTTTCTTGATATCCAGCTTTCTCCTAATTAGTAAAATTTCTCAATTTCATATCAGGAATATTTTAGTATCCTCTCAGCATCAGGTAGTTATCAACTCCAGCGTTAATAACAAAGGTATCTGTCCGATATCTCTAGTACTCATAATATTTTCCAGAAAAAATAGGATATCGGGTAGGATATAGATTATCGATAGAACCATCATTTAAACAATCCATCTTTTGGAAAATAATTCCACAAAAAATTGTTGGTAATAAAAGTTTGTAACCAAAAAAATACACTGCAAGGAAAATAGAACTAGATTATCTCTATGAAAAATATGAATCCAAAATTTATGATTATGAAATCTTATTCCAAAAATGTGATGTAGAAGATTTCACTTCTGAATCTAATCATGAGAATAATTTAGAGTTAACCAAACCCTCTAATACCAATTGCTGGATTGATATGAAGATAGATATGATACTGATTGTAGTATCAAACTATGGGGAAGATACTAAGAATACAATAGGGGAGTGAAATGTATACTTAAGAAATCCTTAAGGATATTTTGTAAAAACAAAATTCACAATACCTCTATGTTGTACTGATTTGATTGATTCTGAAAAAGAGATTCCTGAAATGAATCTTAACAAAAGTTTACAACAATAAATATTCAACATTAATGTGAATAGAATCTTATTTAATCATAGTAAAAGTCTAAGGAAGTATAAGATAGTTATACATTACTCAACAACCAAAAATATAGCGGAAATAAAAATTGAAACACTACAAGTTACATGTTGTAAAACTTTTAACCCTATAAGAAGGGTATCCAACAACATTGGATAAAGGTCCCTTGATTTATACTTTCAGGAAAGTATATCATACACAAACCTAGGTAATCCCTCAATCCAAAGATCGGTATCTATCATTCTATCCTCGCAAGCCCTCAATTTGTAAGGAAATTGGCACCTCTGACTTCACATCCCGAAGTCTCTAATTTTAAGAAAATCACACCTCTTCACAAAGAAATTTTGCACGATGAAAATTTTAAACAATCCATTCAAACATTATGCATGAATCCTGAGAGTTTATAAAAGCATATCTCTCTATAAATCACTTCAACAACATGTAATATCTAGATTCATAGAACCATTGTACTGAGCTCTTTCAAATGTTGTCATATTTAATGGCGTGACTTCAACGGTCATCTCCCTCCTCCAACAGTTTCTTTTTTATTTCAATTTATTAGGGACCTATACACGTGTCAGTTAGATAACTGTTAGTTAGTAACTGAATGCATTGAATTGTTTTATAACCAAAACATGAGTAAACAAAAATATGGTTACTTAAGCTAATTTATTTTTCGGAGTGTATGAAAAAATGAATTTTTGGAGTCTAACACAAAACTACTCAAAGACTATGATACATGTATATTTGGATTCTATTTATCAGAAGATTTCAGAGATACAATTCTATAAAATTTAGAGTCTGAATTTTAATGACATTCGGAGATTAAATTTATAAGAATTCGGAGTCTGAACATACAATGTTCGAAGTCTTAATTCATATGAATTTAGAGTCAGAACTAACAAAGTTAGGATTCTGAATTCATAAGAATTTTGACTCAGAATATACAATGTTCGGAGTCTAAATACTTTATAATTCAGTGTCAGAACACCTAGGTGTTCTGAGTCTGAATTTAGAGAACTTGGAGTAATAACTCATAAGAGTTTGGAGTCTGAATTCAGAGAACTCTGAACCTAAATTCAGATCCTGAAAACAAAATTCTCTATATCATAGTATTATATGATCCGAGGGTTTGGATATGAAACTGAATTTTATACTTAAGTAAAATGATCAATTAAAAACATGTTGAGGATATATTTCCTTGCGGAAGAAATTTTCTTTATGAATATAAAACATAGTGAAAAATGTAATTTTCATTGAGAAAAGGTGTTTTTGATTTTAAAAAAAATAAGGAATGGAAAATTCATAAGGAAACCTTATTGACTCAACAAACTACCCAAACATGAAGGAATGGAAAATTCATAAATAATCTTTTTGACTCAACAGATTACATGTTGATGGAATTATGCTTAAGATACATGTTTCAATTCCACATGTTGCATTCTTTTGAATCATGTTTGTTTTCATGAGTTATGATTTCTTGAAGTGATTATGAAACTTATATTTTTTCATATGTAATGATGAGATGAAATTTTAATGATACCCATTTAATTTTTTGGGTTTTTATTTGATTGATTATTATTTTCTGGAACATGTATATATGATTTCATTATGTAATGGGTGAGACCACTATCTCCCTCTATTTCATTGGGTAATGATAAATATTTTATGATCTCAATGGGTACACCAGAGGGAATCAAAATCCCCAAACAAGAAGTTATATTGGAAGAAATCCATAGCCCAGAATAATAGGGTACATAAGAGAACATCATAATCCTGAAACAAGAGGGTATAGTGGAAGGAATCCAATGCCAAAAACAACATGGTACGTAACAAGAAATCCCAATCCTAAAAAAGAGGGTAAATTAGAGGATATCCCAAGACAAAAACAAGTGGGTGAACATGAGAACATATCATGACCAGACCAAGAGGGAACACGAGATTAAATCCCAAGCCTGAAGCAGATAGACGAGTCATTATCCCAAACCTACCATGTTACACAGGCCTTTTTAGGCCAACATGACATTGGGTTTTTATATATGCTTATTTTTCTACCACAACACCAATTTTTATTCCAATATTATGTTTTCATAAATAATGCCCATAATTTTATTTGGATCCTTGTCTTATGAATTTCTAATCATTATTATGATCTCTAATATGTATGGTATGACCTTTAACTGTTATAATCAAGTTCTATACCATTTTTCATTTTATCCTTCCTAATTTCATTTATTTACCATTACTTATCTTTTGAGATTACCCCATATATGTTTTCTTTTACCCAGGTTACACATAACGGTTTTAGGTATTAGTACTAAATGTGGAAATATTTATTGGTTATTCTGATGATCTTTTACCATGGAAGATTATTTTGTTTCCATGTTTAAAAAGAAAATAAAATATTATGGTCTTCATGAATGAATTATATTAATGTACAAAATATTCATATAAAATTATGTAATATCAATTTATGTTAATCTTGGGTCGCTATAGCGTAAGGCAGATTTGCAGCCCTGATAGAAAGTGTTTGAATAAAAAATATTATCTAATGATGTCATAAAGGTTTAATGGAATATATAAGAAAAATAAAATGGTAATTTTCTTAAAAAACAAATTGATTGTGTTTAGAAAATTATTTAGTATGGAAATCATTTTTAAATGATTATTCCCTTCAAATTTTTAAAAAATTAAATATCATAGGAAAATGACCATACTAAAAATGAAGAAACTCTATTCTTTTCTATCCAAATTTCACTAAAAAGTAACATAATAAATCATATATATAGTCCTAATAACATACATAAAACATAATGATGATATTTAAATATAGAAAGTGTTTTCTAGAATAAAAGGAAGTTATACTGTTTGATTCTCTCAAAAGAATCAATTTGATATCATTATGAAGAAAAGGGTTAGTAAACTTTTTTGAGAACTTGTAAACATCTGAAAAAAATAGGATATGAAGATAAATATTATTTATGAGGTAAGGATTCCAAAATTTTGCAATTATTTAATTTGGATATATCAATCTTGAACCAAATATTGATTGGAAATAAAATCTCACACCACATTAGTGAATTGCCAAGAAATGTACCTTGAATTTTATAATCCTAGATGGATATTTAAATAAATTTAATTGAATTATATGGATGATACAAATACTTTAATGAATATTACATAATAAAAATAAAATAAAAGATGTATTATGCATATGTCTGAAAAAATGAAAAATTTAGACGGGAAAACACAGACATGTTTTCTCATGACCACCACAAGATCATCAAAATACTATATAAAAAACATAAAAATATTAATAATGTATATAAATTAATATTAATATTTACTAATTTTCATATATATTTCATTTTAATCAGTTATTATATATTCATTAGATTTAAATCTTTTATTTTGATCATTTGATATTGGTAATTTTGACTAATATATTCATGTTTCATAAGGGAAACATCAAGCAACATTATTTTATACCAATTTAATCTCAAAAATATTATTAAAATGTATATATATGGATTATTTCACTAATTTATGCATTTGTTGTTCATTTTATGGAATATATGTGCATTATATTTTGAGACTTATATCAATTATGATCTTATTTCGAGTAAATTTTTGATATCAATCGACTAATTTATAAGGAACATGAATTTCAGTATAATTATTTTATAAAAATATTTATGACAATTGTTACTCCTCCAAACCATATATATTAGTAAAATATATTTCATATAAATCTATAAATAGTAGTGAATAAAATGAAACATATCATTTATGGAGGTAGTCATATACTTGTATATAGGAGCGACATATTAAATTTATAATGAATAGATGAAATAGAAGGCATAAAATAATTTATATTTACATATTATTAATTATTTAAGGACACAAAATTTATTTTTTAAACAAATTCGTATAACCATTCATGTCAGGATGTGATGAATAATGAAAATTTTCATTTATAGAGGTGATAGTCTGTAATTACGCATGGATGAACTCTTCATTTTTTGATCTAATTTACGGAAATTAGAGAATCATTTTTGCATTAACAAAATCACATTATATTATAATCATGATATAAATATAATTATCTAATTAGAGGTATACTATATTTGTACGAGGTAGAGGATAAAAAATAAATATGAATGAAAATGAGTGATTAGGATTTTTTTACTTACTCATTGAAATAAATACTTTGTAAATATTCTTATGATATTTAAGTGTTGAATTGTATTATGGTATATACATTTAGGGAAAGTATATAAGTGATGATGGATGATTCAGATATAGTTTTCCTAAAAAAATATACATAATGTGTGAGCGGATTTGGGGTGGTCAAGGGATCATTTTATAAGTGAGGGGAGTGTAATTATTGTAATAAGAGATAAACTATTCTAGTAAAGAGTCACAAAATATGGAAAATAATGAATCGTGGATATGTTTTAGTTGACCTAATGGTTATAAAAAAATAATTGAAATCATTGTAGATATTTTATCACTTTTTCCCTTAATTTTATTTGTTATCATAAAATACTATTACTGTGATAATTTTTAATTTAACATAGATAACATATTTCGATGAATGAAAGTAATTTGAAATATTTACTTAATTTGTAAATGACGATTTAAAATATTAGACCCATTTTATAAATTTAAAAAGATTATTAAATATCATCATGTTTCTAAAAATAAATTAACATTTTTACCTAACAAAATATTTTGTTTCTATGTCAAAAAAATGAAGTTCATTTTTTCAAATTAAAATTAAAAAATTCTGTAATTAATAATTTAAATAGAAGTATAAAAATAATGAAAATAAAATTATTTGAAAATGACTATATCATGTATTAACTATTATTATTATTATTTTTTATCAATTAATTGTCAAATTAATCTAAATATATTAATAAGTTCAATAATATATTATCATGATTTAACAATAATATATTAATTTCATAATATAAAAAATCATAACACATATATATGATTCTTTTCTAATAATATATTTTATCCTCATAATGACCTTCTCCGTTATTTAGCAATAGTAATTGAATTTTACTATTGTATTTGAAGTAAGAATGGCCTTTTTATTTATACATAATTTATAATGTGTTGTTAAATGTATTTATATCTTCCAATTAAATGGCTATAATATTATTTAGATATTTACTGATTTTAATTTTATATTAAAAATTTTATCGTGCTTCATTTTGGTTCGGTATTTCAGGTTAAACAAGTAATTCATTGAAATTATAAAATGTAAAAAACATATTAAAATTAAGGGATATTATATGTTTCAAATTGTAAAATGGGTTTCACATTATTAAATAACTGTGCAAAAAGAGTATTACATTAATGATTAATTTTATCAAACAAAATGATATGGACAAAATACATATGGTTATTAGATAATAGATGGACCGATATAGGAATTTTAGGTAACAAAAATATTTCATCAAGTGATATAGATATATCATACCCCATGGTTACGTTTATCATATATATATATATATATATATATATATAATGAACAATGAGATGGATACATCATAATTATTGGTTTAACCATAGGTATAGATATAAACATATAATAATATACCCTATAAAATGGTAATCAATCAATGTGATAAACTTGTTATCATAAATTGAGATTGGGGGATATATCAAAATATATGTTTTTGACTAATTTTTTTAATGAATATTATATTTTTTATTTCAATGAAGTAATTTAATACATGATATATAAGTGTGGTGATCTGTGATAATAGAAATTATTTTAATCAAAAAGATGAAATCTTTTAATAAAATTGAATCTCGTAGAACTAGATATTCTAAACAACAAATCAAGAATAATTTTAAAGGCGGAATTTTGAGTTAAGCTAAATTAGAATATAATTTTTTGAAAGTATATGAATATACCACTTATAAGGATTTGATGATATATGATTTTAAAAATATAACAATATCCTAGTTTACCTTTCAATTAGATCCAAAAAACATCTTTACAGTTTTAATGATTCAGGAATTGATTATAAAATAAAAGGGGAGTTAATAGGGAGAATGATATGTGGGATAATAATTTTAATTATAGATCATGGATTATGGCCGTAAAAGGAACATTGGGATGTTGGATTATATGTAAATATTAAGGTGACTCAGGAAGCATTATTTATGTAAAAATTTGATATTTTTATCGAATTTATTTAATAAATTTAGTAGAACCGGTTCAATTTCTAGAAAATTCATTAGTTGGTATAAATATGGGTTGATTAGATGCTATTATAGAATACTATCCTAATATGAATACTCTATTGGATGGTGATGGGGATATTTAATGGGTAAAATTACAGTAATAATAAATCGAAAACAAAAAAAGTGTCTTAATAGTGAAGCGCTCATTAGTTATAATAAGAAATAAGAGATAGGGGTAGTTATAAAGAGGAAATACACTATGAATATATTATATCTGAGGTAGACTAAGATAAAAATAAAATTGATGACACTTGAGGTGTGAATTTTGGGGATGATATATTGAATATACAGGAAAGTGCTATAAGAAAGTCGCCTACAATATATATGAAATAAACAAAGAGGATGAAGATGGATGATATCAAATAAAATAAAATGAAGCTAACCAGTGTTAATTTTATTAATTAGAGACATATATAGTGTTTCAATGGATATTATACTAAATATTTTTTCATTATTATCTATTTTATTAAATTTTTAGTGACTAACACTATTTGAGATAGTTTTTTTTACACAATTTTGATCCTTCTGTGTGTCTGACTCTTCCAAAATTTTATAACTAAATCAATGTAGATTTGATACTATTTTTGTGAGTAGTTCTCTATCAATAAAGCATAAATATATCCTATTTGGGGTGACCCACAGAAAAATTATTCTGTCTCTTGGTGAAATACATTGTTTTCCATCATATATTTTTTCATGAGCATACATCAAATTTTACAGCATAAGAAGTATTTAATCATAAAGAATAATTAATTTTTGTACTCAAAACTAGATAACTATATATTTTTTATCTAAAATGAATCTAGTCTAATAGTGGTTAAAATTATTTAAACAATCCATTCCATAATTTACAATCCCTCTAGGATGATTCCATCTTTAGGAACATAGTTCCAGTTACCATTTGGAGTAAACCATGAAAAATGATTTTTTCACTTTGTGAAATAATTTCTATTTTCCATTTTATGTTTTTCCTATGCTTACATAATTTTGTATAAAATAAGTAGTATTTAATAATAAACCATAGTCAATGTATCTACTTATAACTATATATATATATATTTCATTTAAAATTCATCAATTTAATAGGGGTTAAAATTATTTAAACAATCCATTCCATAATTTAAAACCCCTCCACCTAGGATGATTACATCATCGAGAACGTAGTGTCAGTTTTCATAAATATTTAAAATGAATATAAGGAAAATTTAATTATAAAAAATATAAATATTTCAAAAATAATACATTTTTACAAAATATATTGTAAAGAATAATAATTAATTTGTTTGAAATAGACGACATCAAAAATATCATTTTCATGTCAATTTTTCATTATTTTATTTTTTGGTATTTAATTTTATAATTAGGTAGACATTTTGTGTATTTGGTGTATTTTTCTATCATGATTTGGTATAATAAACTCTAATGAACATTGTCACGTAGATGAATATTTAAAATTTGTTTTACCCCTTTGGGGGTGGTATGTTATAATGTTATTCTACAAGGACTACCTACACATGGATATTTCTAGTATAGAATTAATAAACAATAATTTTATTTAAAAAAATATTAATTTCAATGGGATTACCTATCATGACCTGACCCCCGGGGCCCGAATCCTGGCTACCCCATGCCTGCCTTCCATAGGCCATGTGCTGGAGACTAGAACCAAAGGCGTAAAACCCTAAACTGGGAAGTATTTGTCTTTATAATAGTAAAAGAACATGAGAGAGTACGCAAAAAGAAGTAAAAACACTAATTAAAATAGAATACGAATGAGTGTGCTAAAAGTAAAGGGGCCGGAAATACAAGCCCAATAATAACCATCAAAACCTCTAAAAATCTAGTACAACTGAAGAATGAAATTAAAGTAGCTATTGGGTCGTCCTCTTGAATTTACTCCGGAAGGGTGGGTATAAATGGCCTCCTCAGCACCCAATTTCAGTCCGCCCACTCCATGTACGTCTCACAGAGTGGTCCACCTCCAGGTACCGTCCAGTTATGCTAATCTATACCCCAATCAGTGTTGTCCGTCATCTGCAACCAACACAACGATGTGCGAGCATATCCAGTGTAGGAGTTAGTATAACGATACCCATTAGGGACCCCGAGACCCTCAAGGCCTCACAATATCAAACAAGGATAACCACATGGTAATTAAACAACAGATAACACTTACTTAGGTATATGCCCATACATATACCTGTGTTTTCTAGTAAACCATCTCAATTATGAGGTAAAATCAAAAGTCATTGACTCACCTCAAACTAGGATTTCAGTGAAGTATAGTAGTAAAGCTGATTATTTGTGAAGCTAAATCATCTTATTCGGTCAAGAGCCACTGCTTCTGACCATACGGAGTCTGACCCAGACAAGATCGATACGTACTAACCCCCGCAATGACCCACAAATGAGCTGACCCACACAAGATCAGTATGTGCTGACCCACGTAGGATCGTTGATCACTGACCCACAAAGGATCTGACCCACATAGGTTTGGTATGTGTGGACCCACATAGGATCTCTGAGCGTTGACCTTCGTATGATATGTCTCCAACCTCAACCTCAATATCAGCCACTGGATTCACCGCACCCGATGCACTTGAGTTCCGTAGAATCTTCCCTCGAAATATTTTTCGTACATAAACCTCCAATAAACTCCAAAAAATAGTAACCCAAAGGGCCACCATGTTGTAAGGGTTCCAACACGACAGACGGTGCGGCAATCAGACGCTCGGTCTGTGAGTTATTGGCATTTCCATTCAGGGGTCCGATAGGTTTTTTGGTTCAAACCAACCTAACCGTACTCCAACATTATCCGAACCTCAAGTGGGGGTATTACAAAAGAACATTCTCACACCAATCCTTCCATCGCTGCTAGCAGTTCGTCAATCGGACACCGGTAGCCCAATATAGGGGCGTAAAGGTGTAAACTCGCCAAACGGGTCTGGGTCCGGTCCGTCCCGATCGGACCGACCTTGCCCGACCCAGTCCGGACCGGGGACTGACCCGGTACGAGGGTCTGATTCAGTCCAAGGAAGCGGCCCGACCTGAGGGGGTGGCCCGGCCTAAGGGAAGCCTGACCCGTGGGCGGCCTGGCCCGAGGGCGGCCCTGTTAAAGGCGGGCCGACTGAAGGCAGCCCGGCCAAAGGGCGGCCAGGCCGAGAACCGCCCGGTCGAGGGCCGCCTGACCGAAGGGCCGCCCGACTGAGGGTGGCTCGACTGAGGGAGGCCCGGCCAAAGGCGGCCCGGCAGACTACCCTAGCCGCACCCAGGGGGAAGGCATGCACCCCCTTACACTCGAATAGTTGAACTATTCTTGTGGTACCGAATTGTCACCAGGTGGCGCTGGTCCAGCTCACGCAGGACCCGACGGGGTCCCGCTCTTCCTAGACGGCCTGAGCAGCCAGCTGCTCGACACCTCTGGCACAGCGCGATGGCGCCACACCCCTCTGCCCCAGTGCACCCTGGCCGCGGCTCTCTGCTGGCCTCCACACGGCGCGCCGGCGACGTGCGTCTCCACCACGCCAGTCATGGTCACGACTCTACTTCCGCGGGGCATGGTAGTGTGTTCCCTCTTGGTGACCCAGGGACCTTGTGCTACCGGTTCCATCGTGGTATGTTTTCATTGTGGTCTTCTTGACATTGGCAGCCATTGCACTGCCTCCGTCATCAATAAAAGAGAACAATAAAGGGGGAGGGTCGGCCGTGTTTGTGCGGTCCGAGCCCTCCTCATTATGTTGATATCAATCGACAACAACGTGAAAAACAAACGACGAAGTACAGAGGGTAAAAATAATACATAAAACAACTCAAATCCCACTACCTCATAATTTTTTATCATTGATGGTGGAAGGGGAGGAAAATCAGACGTCGGTTCGTCAACGTCGGGAAGCATCCAGGGAGGAAGCATCATCACCGTTGTTCACGGTCAGCTTCTTCTCTTTTGTCTAGGTCTAAGATATATGAAGAAGTTTGTCGTTCTTTGTTGGTGTGTGGTGGTCTTTGTTGGAAGGATGATGTTCTCCCACTCAAAGCTCCACCAAAAGAAATGCCAGCCCAAAAATAATAGACTATCTATTATTTTAATGGTTCGAATGATTTAAAATAATTCAAAAGGGTTCCAATTAATTAAAAGAAGTTCAATTAATAAATTTTGAGGGTTGGCACAAAATTAATGGGGGAAGGTGGAGAGTTGACATCCCACATAAATGGGGAGTTAGGGGGGGGGGGGGGGGTTTAATGATTCTGTGGGACCCAACAAAGATATCTTCCCAAGGGATGTTATGTGAAGGTGGGGCCCACCACCATAACCTCCCATGAGAGGTTAGGGAGTCATGGACCCCACATGCAACCTCTCCTTGGAGGATTAAACCCCCAAAAATAAAAATAAAGCAACACTCTATTTTTATTTTATTAAATTAAAAACCCCAAAAACTAACTTCCATTCTCGTCATAACACAACTACGGTGACAGTCTCACTAAGAAATCACTGATGCTATAAGTTCAATGGTACCCTCATATTTCAATTCCAAGAACCAGTTTAAAATATATAAAATCCCTCCCATATGTCTGCTGAACATACCCAAAAAAAAGTTAGAAAATGATTCTGGGCACACCGGGCCTCAGAATCAAGCACCGTAAATATTCGGGGACTCATGAAAATAACATGAATTTATGAAAAAAAATCAGGGGATTTATGAGTCTTTACATTAACTCCGCCTTTAGAATTTATGTCCCCGTATGCTATAACTAAAACTAAAGGAACAAATGGGGGGTATTGAGCATGCATCTGAGCCTCCCGCTCCCATGTGCTCGCCTAGAGGTTCCCGTGCTGCCAGTGACCGTGCACCAGAGTTATTGAACATCCATGTAGGAACTTCTCCCGTCGATCCTCAATCTCCAATGGAAGCTCCATGAATGTCTCCACCTCATCGATGTCTATCTCTCCATGGTCGATGATTTGAGAAGTGTCATTCATGTATCTCCTCTGCTGAGATACGTAGAAGACGTCGTGAAGTTGGTGCAACTGAGGTGGAAGAGCCAGGTGGTATGAAACCCCACCTACTCTGCTAATAAGTTGGAAAGGTCCAATAAATCATGGAGATAACTAGATTCCACAGCCAATTCTCCATAATCCTCATCGAGGTGAGACATATTGGAAGATGTGGTCGCCATCCTCGAACTCCAGATGTCTTTGTCTCCTATCAGCATATGACTTCTGCCTACTCTGTGCACTCTTCATCAGCTCTTGGATGATCTGTACCTTCTCTGTGGTAGCGCATACCTTCTCTGGTACCACTAGTGGTGAATCTCCAAGGTCTGCCCAGCACAAGGGCGATCTTCACGTTCGACCATACAAGGCCTCAAAAGGAGCCATACCGATGGTGGAGTGATAGTTGTTATTGTAGAAAAACTCAATCAAAGGTATGTGATCCTCCCAGCTACGACTAAAGTCGAGGAAACATGAACGGATCATGTCCTCTTGGGTCTGAATAGTCCACTAAGTCTGGCCATCTGCCTGAGGATGGAAGGCGGTGCTCAAGCGATCATGTGTCCCGAAAGCCTCATACAGCCCCTTCTATAGCCAAGATGTAAACCGTGAGTCACGATCGGAGACAATAAGAGGTGGTATTCCATGAAAAATCAGAATATTCTAAACATAATGGCATCCCAAGATCTATACTGAGCCCTAATATCTGATCGGTAGGAAGTCGGCTGACGTGGTGTGTCGTTCAATGATCACCCATATCGAATCATGAATCCTAGATGTAAGTGGAAGACCCGTCACAAAGTCCATGGATATCCCATCCCACTTCCACTCTAAGACCTCTAAGGGCTGAACCATGCCTGCTGGTACCTACTGCTCCGCCTTCACTTGCTGAAAAGTGAGGCATCATGAGACAAACTCTACTACTGCCTTCTATATACATGGCCACAAGTTCCATTTTATGAGGTCCTGATAAATCGTCACCACACCTGGATGTACCGCTATAGGAGATATGTGGAAATACCTCAACAATTCATCCTGATGTGATATTGGTACCATAGTACGTCCCCTAAAGAGGATGACATGCTCCCCACCTTCATAAAATCCATCAGGTGCCTACCCTGTAGATATCTAAGGACGTCACATCTCACAGTCAGCATATCCACGTTGTGCATCCATGACTCGCTGAAGAAGTGGAGGAGTGACTGTAAGAGACTATAGAAAGACTGCTCCATCCCTATCGACAAAGGATATCTACAAGGATTCCAGCTACTCTGTCGCCTCTCCTAGAATATTTATACCATATCTCATACTGATATCATCCTCAACAACATTCCCATTTCTAAGAGTATAGACTATCTAAATTCATAGTCCTGGAGGAACTGAAGTTAATGCCATTGTCACATGTTTAGGTCCTTATGAGTGAAGATGTACCTGAGACTCTTGTGATCAGAGTAGACTGTCAAATGCTCGCCCATTAGAGAGTGTTGCCACATCTTCAAGGAGAAGTCCACTACTATTAACTCCAAGTCATGGGTAGCGTATTTCTGCTCGTGTTGTCTCAGATGCCGAGAACCATATTCCATCATGAATTGCTCCTACAACAGGACAGACCCATGTCTGGTCCCTGATCCATCGTAGTAAACTACGTACCCTACACCCTCCTCCGGATGCCTCAAGATGGGGGCACTATTCATCCTCTACCATAGCTCCTCGAAGCTCTATTGGCATCCCTTCGACAAAACAAAGGGTTTCCCCCTCTTCGTCAAGGCTGATAGTGGTGCTGGAAATCTGGATAAGTCTGGAACGAATCTCCAGTGGTATCCATCCAATCCCAAGTAACTACATACCTCCGTCAAACTCATGCATGGCTCCCAAGAAAGTATCGCCCCAATCTTCACAGGATCTACTGCAACTGTAGCCTCCGACATGACGTTTCCTAAGAAGTGAACCTATCAAATCTAAAAATGGAACTTTGAGAGCATACCATAAAGCTAGTGCTCTTAGAGTGTGTCCAATACTACCTATAAATGTTAGACATACTCCTCCTCAGTAGTCGAGTAGATCAAAATGTCATCGATGAAGACCACGACAAAGCGATTGAGGTATGGATGGAAGATACTATTCATGAGACACATGAACAATACTGGAGTCTTGGTTATGCCAAAGGGAACAACCAAGAACTCATAATGGTCATACCGACACTTGAAGGTCATCTTCTGTACATCCTCGTCTCGATCTCTGAGCCAGTAATAGCTTGATCTCCAGTCTCTCTTCGAGAACCATCGATCTCTCTTGAGCTGATCAAAGAGGTATTCAATCCTCGAGATTCGGTACTTGTTCTTAAAATTCTCCTGGTCCAGGTGATGGTATTCAACACACATCCTAAAGCTCCCATCCTCCTTCTTTGATAACATTATCGGGGCTGCCCAGGGAGAAACACTAGTTGGATAAATCCCTTCCCCTGCAAGTCCTCTAGCTGTACCCGCATCTCACGAAGCTCAGCGGGAGCCATCCGATATACTGGAGTAGATATAGGTGTCATCCTGGGGTACGGCTCAATGTAGAAATCCACCTCTAAACGATGAGGTAGTCCTGGAACATAGTCAGGGAAAACATCCACATACAGGTCCACCAATATTGGAAATGTCGGACTCCCCACATCAACTGCTCCGAGGGTTAGGAAGGCCAACTAATGAGTGATCGGCTGCACCATTTCTCGATTAAGTCTGTCATGTGCTGCAATGGTTCCCTTTTTTCCAGTAATGGTGAACAAGGTCCCATCCATGTGGAGACACTGCACTTTGCACCTAATACAGTCAATTTGAGCATGGACTATAGATGACCATTCCATACCCAAGATGACATCATAAGGCCTCGAAGCTCCTATAAGGAAGTCCCAGCTAATGCTCTAACCACCTAAAGTAAGCTCACACTACCGGCACTATTGCATAATCATTGAGTCTTCACTTGTAAGAGTCTCTATCCATAAGGATCGAGTCAACGGGTCCATCAGAATCTTGGAGCTCCGAATGAGGGAAGTGGCTATTAAATAATGACAAGCACCTGTTTCTATAAGAACAGCAGCAAAGGAGGAGTATACCTAGATAATACCTTGAATCATATCCGTAATTCTATGTTCATATACCTCAGCTTCCTGAAGATGAGTTATCCCCTGTCCACCTGCTCCATGCGGTCAGGGTGGTCCTCCGGGTGGTGGTGGTGGCAACACCTCGAAATGTCGTCCACTGCCAGATGCTCGACCAGCTCATCTGCCATGTCCGCATGTGACCTGCGGACCACCTCGATCGAATATCTTCCTCTGCCTGGGAGGTCCCTCAACTAAGCTCTGATCATCTGTACGGCAGTCGGACAGTCACGTGCCATGTGACCCTCCCCACTGCATGAGTATCACTTTATGCTCTTGGCATATATGTCTATGCACTGTGTGCCCCGCACAACCTATCCTGAGTCCTGCGGTCGACCACCTGTGGGTCTGGTCTTCTCGTACCTCTGTGTCATCTATCTACTGTCAGCTATAAAAGACTCAGCGGCATGTCGACTAGTAGTGGGTCTTGCTACTGGTGACTGCTCAGTAAGGAAAATCTCCACTAAGAGGGCTCTCTCTATGACCCCCGCCTGCATCGGGATGTTGAGAGAGATCATCGAGGCCCTGATATCTTTTATAAGCCCCCAATCAATGGTATAATCCCTAAATAATGGGTCCCACACCATGTCTGTGGAGTAGTGAGAGAGGTCGGTGATCCTCACTGAGTACTATGATACAGTCATGATGCCCTACTACAGATGATGTAACTCCTATATCTGCACCGCACGAACAGTGGTTGATTTAATCTCTGCCTGAAACAGGCTCTCGAAGTCTTCCCATAGAAGTCTCTCCTTGCTGTGGACCTGAAGTAGCATGCCCCACCATCTGACTTCTAGTAACTGAAGGAGACTCGCAGTAAGAATCACCATGAGGTCTGCTGGTATCCCTACCAGCCTGAAGACTCTCACCAGAGCCTCCAGCCAATCCCCAGCCGCCTATGGGTTCTCCTCTCTCCAGAACCTGGGTGGCCTCTGGCGATGGAACTCATGAAACATGCTCAAGTGGCTTGCATCATCAGTTGACGGGGCTAGTGTCATCAGTGGCCCAACGGGTAGTGGTATCGCTGGTGCCTTAGCTGGTAAAGGGCCCAACACAGAGGCCTCGTCGCTCAGTGGGCTGTCAGAGCGTACGACTATTAGGGCTCTAACTGGTCATCCACGGGGAGGCATTGTCAAAGAAACAGATGTGACATGGTCAAAAGATTACACCTAGTGAACTGACTTGGTTGAGCTAACTTAAAGAATCTTTTAATGACACACATTCAATCAGTGTTTTCGTGTACTGGGTCGGAGATCAGTAGTCATGGTCTTGGTATATGGATACGTCATCCGCCGCACCAACAATGGACTCTGTGAACTGAAAATCCCACTCCGTACTCTTAACACTATTGCGTCATAGAGAAGAAATATCAGAGTCCTTTGTTTTACGGTAGAACTAACTCCTTTGATACCAATTTTTCACGACTCGTCCCCCAGGGCCCATATCGTGACTACCCCAAACCCACATTCCATAGGCCAGGGGCTGGCGACTAGCACCAAAGGCATAAAATCCTAAACTAGGAAGACATTGACTTTATAACAGTAAACAAACACAACAGAGTATGCAACATGAAGTAAAAAAACTATGTAAAATAGAATACAAAAGAGTGCACTAAATGTAAAGGGGCCAGAAATACATGCCCAACAGTAACGTACAAAACAATTGAAAATCTAGTACAACTGAAGAAAATAAGTAATGAAGCTAATGGGTTATTCTCCAGAATTTCCACCTGAAGGGTGGGTACAGATGGGCTCCTCACCACCCCATGTCCATCCATCCATTCCCTGTACGTCTCGTCAAGTGGTACACCTCTGAGTACCATCCAGTTCTACTAATCTCTGCCCCGATCAGCATTGTCTGTCATTTGAAACCACCACAACATGGTGTGGGCACAACCCGTGTAGGGGTGAGTATAATGATACTCAGTAGGGACACTAATGTCTTCAAGGAGTCACAATATCCAACCTGGATAACCTCGTATTAAAGAAACAATAAATGACCCTTACTTAGGTATGTGCCCATAAATATATCTAAGTTGTCTAGTAACCCATCTCAATCATGAGTTAAACTCAAAATTCATTGACTCATCTCAAACAAGGATTTCAGTGAATTATAGTAGTACAGAGGATTAGTGGCGAAGATAGATAATTTTATTCTATCAAGAGGCACTGCTTCTGACCATACGGAGTCTGACCCCCCCAGGATCGATAGATACTAACCCCCGCAATGACCCACAAAGGATCTAACCCACACAATATCGGTATGTGGGAACCCACACAGGATCTATGCGCGATGAACCACATAGGATCTGACCCACACAGGTTCGGTATGCGCTGAACCACATAGGATCGTTGAGCGCTGACCTCCGTATGATCTGTCTCTAACCACCGCCTCACTATCATCCTCTAGATTCCTCGCACCCAGTGCGCTTATGTTCTGTAGAATCTACCCTTGAAATATCGGTCATACCTCTACTGCCACTAAACACAAAAAAGGAATAAAACAAAGGACCTCTATGTCTTATGTGTTCCAACGTGACAGACGGTGCGTCAATAGGACGCCCGGTCTGTGAGTTATTGGCATTTCCGTTTCAGGGGCCTAGTTGGTTTTTAGGTTCAAACCATCCGACCATACTACAACTATACCCAAACCACATGTGAGGTATTCCAAAAGATCCATCTCGCTCAAAGCCTTCCATCCATGTAGGCGGTTAGTCAATCGGACTATCATAGCCCATGACAGTGGAGATAATGTGTAAACTAGCCAAACGGGACCGACCCAGCCCGACCCGGTCCGGACAGGGGACTGACCCAGTCTGCGAGTCTGATCTACTCTGAGGAAGTCGGTAGGCCCTAGGGGGCAGCCCGGCCTGGGTGGCCCGGCCTAAGTTGGCCTAGCAGAAGGCCACCCGACCGAAGGGTGGCCCGGTCGAGGGCGGCACGACCGAAGGCCGCCCTGCGATGGTGACCGGACCGAAGGCGGCCCAGGGGCCTGCCCTAGCCGCAACCAAAGGGAAGGTGTGCACCCCCTGGAACACGAACGGTTGAACCATTCAAGTGATACCGAGCTGGCGCCATGTCGCACCAGTCCAGCTCACATAGGACCCGAAGGGGTCCCACTCTTCCCGGCAGGCCCGTGTGGCCTGCCACTCCACACCACCGGCATAGCGTGCTGGGGCTGGACCCCTCTCCAATGGCCCGCCTTGGCCGAGGATCTCTACTGGCCTCCACGTGGTGCGACAAAACCATGTGCCTCCGTTGCGGCCCGTCGTTTCCGCGGCTCTTCTTCAGCGCGGTACGACGGGGTCGTGCCCTCTTGGCGACCCGGTGGCCTTGTGCTGCCGATTCCTTCGTGGTAGGTTTTCATTGCGGTCAGCCCAACACCGACCGTCGTTGCACCGCCTCCTTCATCAACAAAAGAGAACAACAATGCCGGAGGGTCAGCCGTGTTTGTGTGGTCCGAGCCCTCCTCTTTATGTTGATATCAATCAGAAAAAAATGTCTCAACAAACGATGATGAACGTAGTGTGAAAACCATACATAAAACAAATCAAATCCCCCTACCTCATACTTGTCGATCGTTGATGGTGGATAGAGAGGAAAATAGGACATCGATTCGTCGACATTGGGAAGAGTCTAGGGAAGAAGCGTCTTCGCCGTTCTTCACGGTCGACTCTTTCTCTTTTGGCTCGGTCATGGATCGATGGTGCAGTTCGTCGTTCCTCAGTGGTGTGTGGCGTTCTTCATTGGAAGGATGAATTTCTCCCACTCAATGCTCCACCAAAATACATTCCATCCCAAAAATAAAATACTATCTATTATTTTATTGGTTTCAAAGAATTCAAAAGGGTTCTATTTAATTAAAAGAAGTTCAATTAATGAATTGTGAGGATTGGAACAAAATTAATGGGGGAAGGTGGAGAGTTGAAATCACACATAAAAGTGGATTTAAAATGGGTGTTTAAAGATCTTGTGGGCTCCACCAATGATATCCTCTCATGGGAGTTTATTTGCGTGTGGGTCCCACCACCATAACCTCCTAAGGGAGGTTAGGGTGTATTAGCCCCCACCTACTAGCTCCCCTTGGAGGATTAAACCGCCACAAATAAAAATAATGGAAAACATTATTTTTATTTATTTTAATTAAAATCCCCAAAAACTAACTTTCATTCTTGTCAGAACGCTACTTATGGTGAAGGTCTCACTAAGAAATAACCGGCACTATGAGTTCAACAATACCCTCAGATTTCAATTCTGAGAAACGATTCAAAATATATAAAATCCATCTCATACATTTATGGAACATCCCTGAACAAAACTTAAGAAAATGATTCTGGGAACACCGGCCCTTAGAATCAAGCACCGTATGTTTTCCCTGACTCGTAAATATCCCATGAATTTAAGAAATAAAATTCCATGGTATTTCTGGGTCATTACAATTCCCCATCAATTCGTCACTAATGATTCTATAACACTCTATCCCTCATCAATTTTCCCCATCTATTATCTCCTCCTCTGTATTCAATTTATTCACTAAAACTCCACAAAAGTTGGAGAATAGTCCATGTATGTTACTTATCATCTATTAATTCCCAATATTCATCCTTCATCGCCAAAATTTCTATCTCACCAATAACATTATGGTTTATGGATTATTATATTATGATTTTTTTTTTCAGTTTTCCTTTTCTAGGTTGCTGGTAATTTATAAGGACCTTTATATATGTATAACGGTAGAGTAACATTTTTTGTCAATAGATTCATCATTTTCTATTGGGTTACTCAATATATATCCCTTTAAACAATGAAATATGAGTTATTACTTATTTTAATATTTTTTTGATATAATATAAGATGTACAATGTTGGATTTTATAACATTTAGGAATTTTAATCTAGTTTTTCTTTTTTATCAAATGATACGTTAAGGGATTTTCAAAGAAAAAATACATTTCATTTCAAAATGTTACATGAAGATAACAAATTTTATGATATTAGTTCATGATAATTTTATTATAATATTAGTATTTCCTATTAAAATGATATACATTAATATTTAATTATTTATAAAAGTTATTTTATATAATATTAAAAGAGATAAAGTGTTGTATTAACTATTAAAATCTACAATATGAGTAATGACTCATGGGATCTCTTGGGAAATTAGGTAGTTTCCTAATATAGATAAAATTAAATAATTAAAATAGTAATTCATGTACGTCTACATTATTTTATAGGATAATTTTAATTCCAATAAACATTTGTTTGATTCATTTATTCACAAGAAGCACGAAAGTAGTACAGATCATGATTAATCACACAACCATTGAAATGTAGTTTACGATTTGGTGGGTCAAAATAAATCTAACCATATTATGTAATATATAATAAAAAAAATAATTTTCATCATTAATACCAATTCAATAAAGATAATTAATGTTGTTAAATAATTTTTATGATATTTTTTTAAAAGATGTTTATGAAAAAAATTATTTCTCTACACCTAATTTTAAAGGAAAACATTTCTTACAGATAATATATATGGTTGAAATGAATAATATAAAATTTTATATGAATTATATATTTACAATTATTTTGTCCGAGATTATTTATAATAAGAATAATAATGGATGAAACTATTGAATAGTTATCTTCCAATAAATACAGGTTTTTATTATATTTATTGATTTTATTTCATAGATAAATTATCTAATATAAAAATTTTAATTATAAAAAATTTATTAAACTTTCTTCATTCCTTATAACCATCGTATATAGTTAAAAAATTGTGATTTTTAAAATATTTGATTTTTCGGTTAATAGTGGTAATACAATTTTCTAAAAAAATCAACCATTATAAATATTTATGACAATCGATGTTTTTTTATAAATTCATTTTGTTGGTAATAAAATATTTAATTATTAAAACAATTCCTCTTCATGAAATATTATATTGTTGAATTTATAGATAATATGATTGAATGATTGATAAAATAAATCATATTTTACCTAAAAAATGTTTTCTTTTTTTGGTTTAATTAATGATTATATTCATAAAATTTAGTTTTGAATTGATTTTAGGACACGTAAATTATAATTTCTTTTGAATAAACCAATTTATATTATGAATATCCAATAATTTAATAACATTATCATAAAAAAATCATAACAATAATCATTTTTTGAATGTGTTTTTACACATTACATGCACTTATTATAAATATATTTTTTAATAATCCGAAATTTATTACGATCAAATAGATGTAATATTTTCAATCATTATTAATAATATTTAATTACTGCAATTCGTGTTTTAGAATTTAATGTTAATCTACATGAGTCAAAATTAGTTAGCATTGTAAAACTAAAAATTGAAAAGTTAATAAATCGTTGGATACTACGATTGACTTAATGAAAATCAAATTTTATTATGAATTATATACAATACCTCATAAATAATTTTCTAATTATCCATTTCTTAATCTTTTTTTAGGTGATACATTTCCTATATTTAGATTAAATAGGTGTATTCCCAAAAATATCATTCTCACAGTTTATTAAGGATGTCTATCAGCAGCCCTTGAACTCATCTCCCAAAATATATTTTCCACCCTAAAATTCAAGTATTAAAAATTTAATATTTCACTATTCTATTTCAATAAGTATCCAATAATAATTTATTTACATTGGACCTCCATATACAAGGATTTGTTCAAGGGAAAGCCTATGTCGAAAATGTGATTACTTTTTTCTATAACTTTTATAAATTTATATCATTACATTCTAAATAAAATTTTATATATCATATATAATTACATAAATATGGTTTTCATAATTCATTGTATCATTAATAATGAAAACTATAACCACCTTTTCAATTTCATATTAAAAAATGAAACCAGCATTGCTACATAGTACAGATTTTTAACTTCATAAAGCGATAACCTCAATTTTCTTCACCAAATACCCATATAAAATATTATGTGATTGAAATTAAATTATAAATATTATATATATAATGAAACTTTTTAAGAAAACATAATCATTCACCTTTTTTCCCTGTCCTTTTAGAATTGAAAACACTATTTGGTTGTTGTTCATACTACCACCTCTACAAAGTAACATATATCGTTTTTCATCATGTTTCTATAGAATTTATAGAAAAATATTAAAAATACGATTCATCAAATTAAGAGTGTAAAAAATATTTAATTTTACTTTCGTTGTAGTAATATGTATCAAAATGAAACAACCTTTATATTCAATGTCTGATATTAATCATGTTATATGGTTAATTAGGTCAGTAAAATGACATATTTAAACAATTCTCCATAATCATATCAAGTATTTATTTGATAAAATTATTAACGATAATAAATTATATTTACTAAAAAATTAATATTTTATTTTTATTTTTGATGGTTAATGTACCCATTAAAATAATTAATAAATATATCATCACTAATTATTCAAAAATCATTGAAGCATGATCCTCATCGATATGATCTTGAATGATCATAACCAAAACATCCATATAATGATTTAATATTATTAAAAATATATATATAACATAAAATTTTGGACATTTTTTATCTATGAAAGAAGAACTATTGGAGAAAAACTAGTAACCGCATATTAATTACAAACCATGTTAAAAATGATTAATATTACACACATGAGAAGTTTGAAAAAGGAAATAAGAAAATAGTATAAATATAATTATTATTTAAAAATTACGGTTATGGATATGAGTAATCTTCATAAATATGTTATTAAGATATTTTTTTATAGGAGTTAAATTACTTATTAAAATATATTCAATAAATTCTATGGATGTTGTAAATCAATATTCTTCTTTTGAGTTATAAGAATTCTTATTGAATTTATTTATATAATGATTTTCAATTTTCAATGGTTTATCTCTTTTATATTTAGGTAAAACGAGTTTATAATTCAAATATTATTTCACAATTTATTTTATTTCCACCGATTTTTATGAACACAAATTATACATTTTGAAAAGAAACTCAGGATTGTGACTTTTATATTAATTTTTAAAAAATGATTTAAAAAAAAATACATGTGATTTGGTTTTAACTTTCCTCAATATCACAAAATATATTAGTCACTAATGATTTTATACTTTATATTCTAACCTCATTTTTTCTTCAATTATGTGATTATTTTTGGGTGATGAAATTTTATTTTTCAATATATTTAATTCTTGTTTTCATACTATATGGGAATGTTATGAATCTTATATTTATTTCCATATGAAATTAATGTAATAAAGTGTAAATAAATTTCTTGTAAATATTCTATAAATGTATTTTTTTTATTATGGATATTGAATGACTTTCATTAAATTGTTTCATGAAACCCCATTTAATTTTGTTCGTTATTTGTAATGTAATATGGAAATAATTTTACAGATGAACTCATATGTATGTCTAATGATGGGTGGGTCCTATATCACCCTACAATGTATTTGTAAAAATTTTAAATTTCTAGAGAAGTGAATATGTAGGGATAATTTATCTGGTATCAAGTTTAGATATATGTGTGTGAATTAAAATGGTGATTGATAGGAGGGTACAATTAAATTTTATTCAATGAATTTGAATAGGTGAGTGAATCGTGAAATAAATGTTATCATGTACTAATACTTGTAACAAAATTGAAATTTATTATAGATTTATAGTTGAACTCTTGATTTTGTTATTCTTTTATGGCTCATATTTATTGATTCATGATTCAATGCTATTTGAATTTATTTATTATAATAATACAATACTTGAAAAAAGATATATGATCTAAGCATGGTTGGGTTTAAATGTTCTTATGTATCCTTTTTATTTCCATATTCTTATATTTTACTCACATATAATATCTATTTTTTTTGAATTTTTGTTATCCTTACTGAGCATATGATCTATCTCCTGTCTTATTTATATATACCCCTTATTTTAAAGATGAGTATAATTTGTGATAATTATACTAGGAGATTATGGTGTCTTGATTATATTGAAATTGTAACAATTTTTTTAAAATAAATTACCTCTTCAGCTAGTAATAATAGAAACTGAACCATTGGATCTATAATTTTTGTGATTTTTCGCGGGGGGGGGGGGGGGAATAATTATTCCTAAAAAATAATTAAATAAACATGTATATTTAGATAGGGACTTTGTATTTGGTATCAAAATTATGTATTATTAATTCAAGGTAATTTTTTAGTTATTTTTTTATAATATTATAGGACATTTTGGAAAACATAAAGGAGAAGTTTAAGAGATAAGTAAAAATATTGGATACCATATTTAATATTAGGAAAACTATAGATTTGTTTTTCTACTATAAATTAAATATATTTATGCATAATATAAATTGGAATTGGTAATGGCTCATATACGCATGTGTGTAATCACCATAAAATTATTTCATTGAGTATCAACTCTATATTCACTCTCAATCATAATGAGTGGGAATACGAATGAACCCCTCATAGGAAACTCCATGAAGATTTTATTATTTTAAAAAAATTCACATTATAATCCATCATGAAGGATTTTTTAATTTTTTAACGAAAATGATTGAACCCAGCATAAACTGACCTAGATTGAACAATGAGTGATTTAGGGTGAACTGAAGGATAATGTAATTATTATTAAATGTAAGACATTTTGATATTGATGTATTCATGTAATTAGCTTCCATAATAACATTATTTTGATAATAAATCATGTTAACATATTTTTGTTTAATTTATGGATGAATCCCATGAGATCCAAGTTAACAATGGGTTATATGGAATATATATAGATTTTTTAATCAAAATGATAATGGTATTAATGTTGGAATAAAAAATATTATAATTATATTAACCAAAATATAAATAATTATGATTATCAATGTGAACATAGTTGAAAACCAAATAAAAACATAATTATGTATTATTATGGAATTTATAGTGATGATGATGATAAAGTAAAAAGGTTGCAATATCTTTCACGTCATAAATGTTAGAAGAGTTAGATAATGGGAATGACTCAATGGAATTGGAAGATGTTTGAACTGTCATAAATAAGGGAATTATGTTACAATAATGAAATGAAAAATGAATATTTTTGTTAACATTATGGAGAAAACATTGTCTACTTAAAGATACCATCAAAATTAGTTGATGTTGAAGTAGGAAATTCACAATGAAAACTAATTTAGGAGATTAAAATGGAAATTAACACCATGAAATTAATATTAAGTGACATCAAGGGAAATATTATAAAATAGAATGGCATAATTATGTTTTGATACTTATTTGGTTTGAGTAACACTAATCATCAACACATTAACAGTGAAGTAAAATACGTGTATCTTATTAAACTCATTACTTTTTACATGGAAATTATTTTAAGAACCTTAAACCATCACCTTGATGACTAGATGGAAATTTATTCATAAACTAAATCTAAATATGTAATGATTGTTTCTAATATATATAACATTAGTATAATAAATTATTATAGGAATTTTTTTCCTATTAAATACATTTATCATTATTTAAGAAAAATTTTATATTTTATTAGGAACAGACTGGACCTCTCAACCCGAAGACCACAATAATTTACATTATAGAAAAAATGTATAAAACCATAAATAATCCAATGAAAACATATTTTCAAGTGGTTTAATATATAATCCCTAAAAACAATTCCCCAATTATATTACTTTATTTGGAAAAACTGGTCTGGGATAAATGAAACATTAATTATAATCTTGTTATAGGGGAAAAGAGTGGTTCACTAGTCCAAAATAATATTATAAAAATGTAATTTCTTATGAAATAAAATATTATGTAATGTTTATATTTTTGTAAATGTTATATCATTTATTTAGTAGTTAAAAAATAAAATTATGAGTATGTAGATTATATATGTGGGAATATTGAAATGCCAATTATTATAACTATAAAACATTCCATTAAATAACCATTGTCTTGATATCGTTTTTCTAATGAAACAGTAAAAACAAAACAAACCACAAAATAGTATATAAATATTAAAATGTATCCATCAGAATGAATTGTACATATAGAGGTAACTTATTTACCAAATAAATTTTTAAATAAAATAAATTTCATCTTTAATAATAATGTAATGATAAAATTATTGTTGATAAATATCTAAAAATATCACTTTATTCAAGAAATATATTATAATGTAAAAATTTATTTTCATATTCATCATATTTAGGAACTAAATATAATATAGATATGATATGTGGTTGAAAATAATAACATGTATTTTTTTATTTATAAACTCTTACACTATCTTTATTAATTATTGATATAAAATAATAATAACAACTACAAACACTTTGAACATTTATTTCACTATAATCGTAAATTTTCATTTTATTATATGATTTATTCAATGTAGTATTCTAGAATTTTACATATTTAAAATGGAGTAATTAAATACATATTTTAATTCATAATAAGAATGTTATCTTAGGATTTTAAATTTTCTTGAAGATAATTACTTTTTAACGGTGTTCTTCTTATATTATTTTACCATAACCGTATGTTTAATATTAAATAAGAAATACCTAAAAGTTTAAAAAAAATTAATTTATAAAAAATTAATAATAAAATTATAATATATATTTAAATAAATTAATTAATAAATAAAAATTATAAAAATTATATAAATTAATCATATCATATTTTCCAATAAAAACATGTATAGTCATTTATATTAATTATATATTACTTTGGTAAAATAATTTTTTGGATTTATTTTAAAACCATTGAAAATTAGTTTATTTTATTATAAAAAATATATATCAAGAAAATAAAATATGATGATAATTATAGCATAAACATAAATTATATTATTACAAAAACATTTTCTTTAAAAGTGTTTTTATGGGTTACATGTGAAACTTTTAAAATTAACTTTCCATAAAAATAGAAATTTTATATGGTAGATTTATTTTTATATTTTAATTCTTTAATTCCAAAAAAATTAATGCGGTCCGTTCTATTTTTATCCAATAACCTAAAATTAGTTATGTAATAATTAGTATGCATTGTAAAATCAAAAAGTGAAAAAAGAAATAAATATGGGGGTAAAAGTCTGTAAACATATATAAAACATGTATATAATGTTTTTTTTGTAGTTATGACCTTATATGATCTTAGAATCAATGATTTTTTTATTTTGGATTATTATATACATGTAAAAAATTTGATATATTTATATGAGATTGAAAAAATTAGAATAATATCATTCTTAAAACATATAAAAGGGGTATCTCACAACCTCTTAAAGACCACACCAAAAAATTTGGATACCATCTAAAATTATTCCCATTATCCTAAATTTGTAACATTTTTCTTTTTCCTTAATACTCTATTCAAAATATAACTTCTTAATATCACATTTTCCATGGAGTCTTCTTTGGAAAAAGCATAAGTTCCCAATGTAGATACTTTTTTCTTAAATTATTCTATTTTATTCCTTACATTAAAAGTATAATTGTATAATTAATATAAAAATAAATAAATATTTTTAGATTATTTATTTTATTATTCATTGAATATTAATATTAACCTTGTTTTCACATTTATGTTATTTAAAATAAATATTTCATTCTATTATTGTGTGAACTACAACCTCCATTGAAGTTATGTTTCCATTTTCTTCACCGCAATCTCTCATTAATGATTATAAGACGTAAATTGTATAATAAATGTGTCATATATAATATAATAATGAATATTACAATTATATCCCTCATTTACCCCAATTATTTCATTGTGAATTGAAAATGTTAACCATGCATTGTGTAGACTATCACTTCCTCAATGAAACAAATCTCATTTTTCATATAGTATATTGACAATATATTGAAATCCCATAAAATTGTCTCCACAACATAAAATTATAAAGATAATATCATTATTCATATTTAATAAATATATTATTCCAAAATAAACCTCTTACATAATAACAATCTCGGATTAATTACAACATATTCTTGTTTAGGTCAGTTTAAAAAATACATGAACAATGATATTAAATAATTACATGGATAAAAATATAAAATTATTTACTATAAATATAAAATTTTATTACATAATAATTTTTTATTTATATTCATGTGGTAATGTTAATTAAAAAATCATTATTAAGAAACTATTCCCCATTTGGTGAAAATCCCAGAAACATTCTCATCATTGATTTAGCCAATAATGATCATAAGTAAAACTCCCAGAGAATGAAACAATAAAATTATATTTAATTACAAAATATTCCATCATTGTGCCATTTATTATCATATAATGATGAAAATTATATTACAGATAAATAAATACATAGTTGATACAAAACAATTAAAAAATATCACGTCTAAAGAAACATGAAATTTAAAATAGAAAAGGACTATGTAATTTACATGTATATAAAAATACAAAATATAATACACTGATATGAATAAGGATAATAAATAAGTGATCAAGATAATTATATTTGTTATATATATGGTTAAATAACATCTTTCTCAATATAGAGTAATTGAATGTGATTCCTTAACTAAATCATATATAATTGATTTATATAACTTCATGGATTTATTACACTAACGTTCAATACAATAACTTATTTTCCATTTTAAATTATGTTCCCACATATATATCATGGAATAATTTTTTTAAATTCAAAATCCCTTCAATAAAAATTTATTTACTTTTTTTCTATGAAAAAAAAGGTGATTTTTAAAAATGAATCACTTAAAAAACCGTTCTGTCAATGATTATAAAAAAACGAAAAGAATAATTTGTAATTTTATTTTTTTTCTGGTTAATATTCAAAAACAAAAATATTAAATGGGGTTATGTTCCATGTTTCCCAATTTATTTATCATTTAAGAGTGGATTATTTTTCATAGACTCAGTTTTGAATGTCAATAAAATTAATTAATATTGTTAAACTATTTTAAAATTATTTAAAATCCACGTTTACTTCTATATGTTCCATATCCTATTAATGGAAAATGATTTTCATTTGAATTTTTTATGAAAACCATTTTGTTAATATGGATTATTATGATTTATATGTGAATCAATATCATTTGGATCTTTAAATTATAGATGTTTATTTTTGGGGTCCTACATAACACTAAAAGGTGTTGGTCAAATGTTTAAATACAATGAGATATGTATATGTTGACAAAATTTATTTCTTCACATGGGTCGTTTAACTTGTATGAATCATAAAGGATATGATTATGTGAGTACTACAATTTTGTATCAAAACCATGGGTTAATGATTGTGACTCATGATACAAGAATTTGGATATAATAATATCATCCCAAAGTTGAAATATTTGTTATTTTTAATATTATATTAATTAATATGTTATTATTTAATGATTCATGTGTATTGGATCATGTTTCTACACTATTTGGATTCATATGTCAAGATATTCCCAAACATGTTCAATTATTTATGATCAATGATTCTTTGGTATGAATTTTCTTATTTATCACAATTATAATGGTAGGATCATCACATACTAACATATTCATTTAATTATTATCACTTGTGATTACCTAGAGAGAGAATATGTGTTCACCCCATTTTGTGGCTCAATTCCCTAGGGTATGAAGATGAATATAACTTATATCAATTATATAAGAGGTCTATTGTGACTTATTTATTGAGAAATGAATATAATTATTGGAAAATAATTTTCTTATATAGCTATTTATAAAGGACATTAATCCATAATTAATCTAGTATTTGATATTATTATTCAGATGAAATTATTATTAATCGAAAACAATGAAATAAATATATTAATCTATAATTTTTCACCATACATGACCTAGTACATGATATATTATTTAGCACAATATATTCTTATGTTAGTACATGGGAACATCATGGATAATATATGTCAAAATATTAGCACTTAATCGTTGAACTATTTCATTTTATAAAATTTCTTTGTGGATTTTTATGTGAAATAGGAATATTATAGAATTGTGATTTGTTATTAATTATTATTTTTCTATAGTCCATGGGTTCTTATAATGATTTTTATATTCTTGTGGATATAGAATTATTTTCCATAGTTGTGTTCCCTATCACTAAAATTTCTTTTTTGTTATTTTTTAAACTTATTTTCTGTTAATCCCTATTTTAAAGGATATGTTTAATGTTACATTATTTATATAAAAATAAAATTCATATTTTAATTAGTAGTTAAAACTAGTGGGTGATAATTTTATATATAATGTATTTATATAGTTTATATGGTTAAGTCCAACAATGATCATTATGCTCACACCCTACATAGAACCAATAAAATATATTAACCTTGTTTTTATTAATAAATTCACATGAAAAGAACATGTATGATATTATGGATGTATATATATTCTGATCGGAATTCGGTGTATGTGGTAAAGAGGTAGTTTCACATAATCATTGATGATATATATTAACGTTTGTCATATTTGATTTCCACTTGTGGTACTCATTATATTGAAATATCTTCTTTCCATCCCATTCAATCCACATGTTGGATTGATTTTGGTTTATAATGTAAATGATTACACATTTGTTATCTTGTTATTATTGTATTTAATATCTTTTTACATGATTTTTTTTAGATTCATGGATATGTTATTTCATATTATAGATTTTTATCTAGATTAATTTTACCAAATTGAAAAAATGTTTTAATTTATTAACCATCCTATTGTAGGATCATGTTGTGTTGTTATAATTAAACTATTCTTGGGTATTAAATTATTTTTAAAAATATTTCCTAAATGAATATAATTTATTCCATAAAACTATTATTCTACCTGAGGAAATATGGAATTTATGTCGGGCCATTTGGAGAGATAACTAATGTGATGTTGTAGGTGGACTCAGGTTGATTCCCTAAAAATGATATCAGTGCCCATTATGTTTATAATTTATTTAGGAATTTTATATTTTTATATATTTTGAACATAATGGATAGTTTATGGGTAAGTTTCATTGATATTATCCAAATGATGTAAATTTAATCACCAAGGGATATTTGGATTTTTTTTATTTTGTATATGGTCTCTCATTCATTATGAAATAATTTTTTCTTTTTGGGGAGTTGTATGTATAACTAGCCAGTGTCACATATACTCATTATAGGGTGTAGACCATGCATATAGGCATAAAATTTTTGAAATATATTTATACTTTGCTTTTTTTAAATTAATACGTAATGATTTAATTTTTTTAATAATAAAAAAATAGTTTATTTAATTGTATATTATTGCATTATTATGAATTGTTTTCAATGTTTCAATAAGGATATTATTTTTATTTTTATTTTTAATAGTAACATTATTCCATTATGTGTCCTACTAAAACCTCAAAATTAAGTAGTATATAGATAAATAATTCAAAAACCCTCTAGTTAGACGAAATCTCATTCAGGTGGTAGTTCAGACAGTCTGAGCTATGGTGCATGAACACAATACAAGTTTACTTAATGTTAGGGAAATACATAAAGTGTATTTATATGAAAACCATATAATTTTTTTTGTTAGTTGTTAACATTGTAAATAAAAGAAATTATTTTAAAATATATATATAATCGTCATGTATTGGAAAAATTATACGTAATAATAACACAAATGTTCCATTAATGATTTTGGATACTATTATGAAATAAAAATTTCATTACTACCTAAATTGGATGATTTTTAGTGTTATGTTATCTCATAAATTATAAACATAATTAGTGAAAATTTCTATAACACTATATGTTTTTTTGATTTTTTAATATGACTAAATAGTTACTGAATATGTAGGATAGTTTTAAAACCTTAGGAACATCACCATCGTAAGGATTACAAACAAAAATAAATAATATTGTGCATTGAAATTTCATTTCAGAGTAACAAATTTTTTTTTTTTAAAAAAATTAATATATGTTTAATTGGTTGATTAAGTATTGATAGGGGAAGTTAATAAGGATAGATTTTCCGGATTTTTTGATGACATAATGTTCTCACAAGATGTAAATGTTGCTTCATTGATTGGAAGAGTGTGTCACATGAAACCCAGAGGGAATCTTGTTGTCTATTCGTAAATCCATATCAATCGATATCATTTTCCCAAATAATAGTATTAATTTTTATTACATTAATGGGGAAATCATGATTCCTGTTGAATTCCTTTCTATGGTTTCCCATAATGAATGATATATATCGAAATGTTTTCAACCATTATATGTTCTGTGAAATAAATCCCTCCCAAGGAAGTGGTGTGGGATTAATATATATAAATGGATCTTAGGATTTTTTTAATTCATTAAATTTCACAAGACATTGGCCAAAGATGTATAGAAGAGAAATTGGTTCTTCCAATGGGTACAACCAATTAAGGAGTAAACATCAATTCAATGATATATGTCATAATCACCTTGAGCATAGTAGATGATATCTTTTTAACGTGATCTGAAAGTGTTTGATGGGGATTTAGTGATACTAATATTTTTCATAAATATAGATTCTTCAAAAAAAATTATTTATTTGATATATTTTCCAAAAATTCATCGATATCAATTCATGTTATGGATATTTAGAGGCTCCCAATTAAAAATGTGTCATTGGTAATAATGATAATGATTATTCTTAGCAAAAAAAAATATAATTAAATATCACTTCACACCATATTACTATATCAAAAGTGTAGATATCATGTAATTTACTTATCTTTTAAATTGAATAATTTTATAATGTTCTATAGATTGAATAGATTATATTAGTTAGGGTTCATATTTATTGTTATCATTATAGAGTATCCATTAATTTTTTATTTATCTTATCATCCATTTCATCGACAATATGAAAATGGGGAGAGAAAAGATGGACCTTCCCTTTTGATATTGTGATATTTTTATATCCAATATTATCTATCTTATGTTAAGATAATTTATAAATTTCTATAATAAGATTTCATCTAATGTTAAAGGATATCATTAAGGTATTTCTAGGTGAATTACTAGTATTTCCCCTAGAATAAAATGTTCAATTCATTGTTTATATGTTCCATATTAAACAACCCATATCCATTATATCATATTATAGTAATCCAGTTGAGTTTAAAAAGTTTATGATTTAGTTTTAGGATATACAATAAAATGGGTTCATTTATAATAGTGTATCTATATGTGATATTCATGTTGGTTTCTCATAAATAACTCATTATTTTCCATTTATTAATATATAAAATCATACCTGACATAATATAATTGATCACTTAGTTCTCATCTCTAAATAAGGTCATTTCAGAATGTGCGTTTGGACTTATGGTGGTATAACTCAAGTGATGTGGTAGGTTTACCAATGAATTGAAGGTCCTTTTTTGTTAATAAAATTAAAATGAGGCATATGTTACTACATGTCTGTCACGTTTAAAAAACACACCAAATCATGTCGTATGAATCACAATACTTATCCTATCCCTATTTTAGATAAATATGAAAAAAAATAAAAGCCACTATAAAATTATTATTCAATACATAATAGATTTATGAGAATATAACACTCCATTAAATTATTAATATTTTATAATTGAGATTAATTTTAAAGGGTAGTATATGTTGGAAAATATTTAGCATACCACATTTAGAGTCCACTAAGACCAAAAAATCTATTTACCTCAATGATATCAGGTGGAACATTACAATACATAAAGTATTCTAACATCTTAGTTCTATAAACATTTTCTATTCTAAAATTATATTAAATTGTTTCTATGTAATGATAAACCACTAATAAACATGAAAAAAATTATTTGAACCATTAAACGAGAGAAACTTTTTCCACAAAAACTAAAATAATTTAGAATAAAAATAAAAATTTTGTACCATGGACTAATGTATATAGCTACCATTTTAATTTGGGATGTTTTTATTAAATATAATTATTGAAAAACAATAAATGGCTTCCTCTTAAGGTTTATCTTTGGGGTAAATTGAATTATGCAATCCCTTTTGGAAGGAACCACTAAAATTCAATGATATACTAATATCTCATGACTCTTAAGTGTACAAAATAATATTTCATTGAGAGGGAGAGATTATAAACAAGGGTATTTCATTAGTATAAAAAATTTAAACCAAAATAATAATATAGACTCCACTATATAGTATACGGGGGAACTCCCAGATCTTGTGAATTTACATATACATGTCATAAAATACATTAGAAATTCAATAGTTACATATTGTGTAAACCTATTCCATTTACTCTCCCATCTTTTTCATCACATAAAATTACTTTTCATTAACTTCCAATGTTTAGAAGATTCGAGTGATATTTCGTTAACAGACCACTACCATCAATGAATCAAGGCATGGAAAAGTGATCATTCCTTAGTATTCATATAACAATGAATAAAACAAGCCATATTATATATATATTCTAGAAGTAATATAAGTTTTCTATATATCATAAAATATGATATATCCTAATGGAAAAAATATTATATTCCCATATTTTGTATAACCTGCGTTAGAGCATATCATACTATTTGATATCACATGAATTTTGTGAATATTTATTTTATCCTCCCACTTTCTATAAAAATTGAAAACATTTCATGGAATTTCAACATATAAAAAATCATATCTGAAAACATGTGAAACCCAAATAAAAAATACTTCTTGATATCACATAAAAATCTTGAAGAAATACATCATTAACATAAGTTTTTATTATATCATAGGTAAATATATATGAAAACCCCTTCCTAGATTCACTTTTTGATATAAATCAAAAAACACATCCATATAATATAATGGTTTCAAACTCACACCAAATTTGGTCAACCATAATGGGCCATTGTGTCTTTGTTAAAACTTAGTTATCACTGGATCCATAAATGAATGCAATTAGTGGGAAATATAAATGCATCCTTGCAACTCATGATAAAAAAAGATCATGAATAATCTATAACAATGACATGTTTCTATACTTATGTTCCTTCCAATTGAATCATATGAATTTTTATATTCTCTCGCTCTCTAAGACATAAATTTACCGTGATAGATGATGGTATATTAATATTCATTCTAGCCTCTTTATAAACTCATTTATATCTATGTATATACTAACTTGGTAATTTAATATATCATATTTCGTTTATCTAGAGAGATTATTACATTGAATTCCCCTTATCAAAGTTAACAAGCTCACCATTTGTATCTTCTAGTTATGGACATTCATTTCCACTATATATCTCAATTGAGGACTCATATGTCATCCTCATTATATAAGATGAAAAATACCATATTAGTTGATCTCCAATGGATGGTATGATCTTTAAAATTCTCAACCACCCTTATATTAGCTAATCTTAAAAAAGTTTACTTGATAGGTGTTAATGTATTCTTGTTTTGATAACTTGTATCGCACCATTCTCAGGTAGTGGGGTCTCTAAAAATTAACTATTCACCCATATTATACCAAATAAAAATTGATAAACACTATGTGTGTCATATATTCTTCATTATCCCGGGTATAAAACATCATTTGTGGCTCATGAATATATTTTGTATACCGATACAAGAATCATAATTATTCAAAACCTAAAATTTCATCACAATATATAGTAATCAATCATGACTATTATTTAGGGAAAACTCAAATACATAATCAGATATATCAATTTAAATTTCAAAATAAAATATTTTTATGAAAATATAAATATATATTTCCAATGTAAAATAATTATATTACAGATATTTACAAAAATAAATACCATTTTTGGTGTGAACTGCTATGGGAAGTTAAATTTTGAATAAAGTGTAAGGGGACTTTTAAGATTAAATATTTAGATAGATAGTCCAATATTACAAGCACAACATGTAGTGATTTGGATATTATTTGAGGTAGATAGGTGATTCATGTGAATGGATATAATATTGGGAAATTTGGGTAGAATAATTTTGTTTTTGATGATTTATTCTCAAGCAGAATAGTTTAGTTTGTTCAATTTTGGAGGAACTATGTAGCAGCCAGAGCATGTGGAACTTGTTTGTTAATTTTGAGTTATGTATGTTTTTACAAAACATGAAGTGAATGGTTTATGGGAACCCATGAGAAATTTAGAGTAAAGCACGTATTATATTTTTTTATTTGTACATGATTCATAGTTTTAGACAAATAATTAGAATTGTTATAGATGATTTCAAATGTGATAAATAGTATCAGTTCATGGTTTAATAAGAATTATAGACCAACCATACTATAGTGAGTTTTAAGGATGTTTTTACTAAAAATAAGATAATTATTTAAAACACCATTCGACACATAAAAAGTGGGAAATTATGACTTTTAACTTATTATTTTATTACATGAATCCTCTCCTTTTCCTTAAACATGTCCACAGAGACTTTGAAAAACATTCCCCTCCCTCCCTTCTCTTATAGGTAGAGTATCTCCCTTCATCTGTTTACATTTTCAGTGTCATTATTTTTGTTTCCAATATAGAGGTAAGGAAATGTGTTTTTTACTTTCCCTCCTCTGTTCATCTCACTATCAAGAAAATTCTCACCATTTGTTTTATAAAATTCCTTTCTTCTAGGTATTTTGTCTCTATTATAATTTTATATAATTTTATCTCAAAAAAATCTATAATATCTGGAGATTATATTTCTATGAGGGTATATTAGGTGGTATAAATGTATTTATATAGTCAAACATATATTTTATAATGTGTTGGTTCTATGGCCACACCAATTCATCATGTCTAGTCCTTGATTTCAATTGAATCATTAAATAAGAACTTGATTTGATTTTATTCACCAAATATTAATTATAATGAATTACATTGATCATAATTAGTTGGTATATAAGCACACAAACCTAGATATGAGGATTAAAAGTATATACTTCAAAAAGTATCTTTGATACCAACTATAGATTTTGGGACAAATGAATATCATAATCAATTAACTTAAAGAAAATATTACATTACTATACATTCTATTGACCTTTTAAGATTATAGAATTATAGAAATAGTTAAAAAATGGTAACTAATAAATAACACATCTTTATACATTAATGGAAACATTTTCCACTATATAAAATAACAACTTAATCCATAATAAGTCTCCAATAACTCCCCCTATATATAAATACATGATATTTTATTTTATGCGCAAAATGTATAATAAATTCTATTATATCCATGTAAAATATGAAAAATTATGAGTGATATCAAATGATTATGAAGGGAAAATTTATATTAGAGGATATAATCACAAATATAATATGGTTTGAATATAAAAGAGTAAAATAATTCAATACAACTAAACACATATAATTGAAATAAGCCTTGTATAACCTAAAAATATATACAATCACATGGATAATAATAATATTTTTCTCACTGCTGAAATAAATATCATCATAGAGTTAATTCTAATTCGTACACCATGATATAAAAATCCAGGACATCATGATCATTCCATCAGGTCCATTTTTCTAGGAAATTGTTTTTGTAGGAATACACCATAATAACCCAAATAGTGTATCCCATAGGACATATCAAGAAATATCGGGACTATTTCATGCCCAATATATGACTAATTATGTTTAATGAATCTTTCATATATAGGAATAAATATGTTATAAAATACAAAACCAAATTTACTTAATAATTAAAAAATATTGGTATTTGAATAACATTTATATGTATTTAAAATATTTCCCCAATCAATAAATGGAATGAAATTATTTTATAGAATCCTAAAAAACATTGTACAGTGTAATGGAAAAAATGATATATCAATAATATTCCCATTCCTTCGATATATGGATATCTATATGAGAAATATATTGCCCATAACAGAGGATGATATTAAAAGGAATAGGCACAAAGGGATTTATAAAATTTTTATCCACTAAAGAAATATATATTGAGAAAATTTTAATGGTAATCCATAATAAAATATATACACCATATAAATAAAAAAGTTTTCAATATGAATAATATCTCAATAAAACAAATTTAAGACACTCAAATAATTATGATAAAGGTAACATTGGAACTAAAAGAACATGACAGGGATATCACAAAAATAATATATATTCAAATGAATTAAATGAATTATAATTAATTAGAATAATGAATGGAATATGACAGAATAAATTAAAATATAGTTGATATGGAATATTTTAGAGACACTTTTCCAAATCTATTTTTTTGGTAATTCATGAAATATATAATGTTGAGTTGTTCTTAAATTGGAGTTTTTTTTAATATTCCATTATTTTATCATGATTTTTACTTTTAATGAATTTATTAAATTAATTTTTTTAAGAATATTCTATAAATTATTTTCATAACTCAGATTTCCAAATTTTTTATTTTCTATAATTTGTAGATTTTTATTAAAAAATAATTTTTCAAATAATTTTTTATAATTATCTTAATTTGAAAAGAAATCAATTATTTTTAAAAAAATTCATTTGAAATTTTTTTTATGGAATTATTTTTCACATTTTTATAAATTTATATGTTAATTATGAGATTTAATTGATTGAAAATTAATTGATTCCATATATAAGTTTCACTTAATCATGATGTCTTTAACTTTAGTTTCTACTATTATGAGTATTACTAATTACTGCCGAAATATTGTTAATGATATCTACTATCCCCTTACTATGATATAGTTTTCCATTAATACCTCAAAGGTCTAAAACTATTGTAACAAAAAAATAATTTACTATTGGTTATTTAATCCACTACTCTCTTCATCTTCTATGGTTCACCTCCCCTGTAATGACCCGTAAAAATCAAGGGAATTTTTTTATTAATATTCTTTGGGATTTTTACTAGGACGCGGTTTCTGAAGGCACTTGATTCTGAGGCCCGGTGTGCCCGGAATTTCTATCCGAAGATTGGCTCGGGTACGTTAAGTGAACGAACATGCGGGTTTTTTCTAACTTTTGAACCGGTGCTCGGAATCGAATTATAAGGGCACCGATGGATTCACATCACTGGTAATTGATTGGGAAAATCTTTTTCGGAGTTGTGTTTACATGAGAGAAGTTGTTAAAAATTTGTGGAAGGTAAAATAAAATTGAGCATCAATTTTATTTTTCACTAAGTGGTTTAAAGCTTTGGGTGGAAGTTGGGGGAAACCACCCAACTTCCCATTGGAGGTTATGAGGGTGGTGGGGCCCACACGAACCCCACCCTTTCAACTTCCCTAACCATCCATAACCCTTCATCTAATTTGACAACTTGAGATAATTAATTGAGTGGATTAATTCAACATTTGAATTTCAAACTTAAGTTATGTTAATAAAATAAGTGAGGTACTTATTTTATTTTGGTGGGGACTTGTTGCTTGAGTGGTTTGGGAGAAAAGCTAAGGGAGGCTTGAAGATATTCATCTTATTCATCGAAGAACGCGAAGAATGAACCGATCTCCGACGAAGAACGCTGAATCCTTGGAGATCGACTACGTGATGTCGTGTACCGTGACTCCAATGACGCCTTCTTCCGCAACGATTCTCCTTTCGTGATGCCTCCTTCTGCAACAGTTATTTTTGCGACGAACCTCCGTTCAAGATATGCTCGAGGTAGGGGTTTTGATTCAATTTAATATATGTGATTCATATCATCGACATGTGTTTAAAAATTTGTCAGAAGCCTTTTTAAACCACTAATGCGGTGGGTGCAGACCAACGAACAAGTCCGAACCCACCATCTCTTCATTCTTGGTGTGAGGATCGGCGAGCGATGATAAAGTAGGTGGCATGGGAGTTTTGAGGGCTTTACAGTGAAGAACCGGTCCCGGGAGGGCCGTTGGTGAAGACGTCAGGCAAATCCGACCAACGGAGCCCGTCCGGTGGTCCGTGGAACATTCCGCCGGCTCGTCACCTGGAAGGGGCACAACAGAATTAGCCGCAGCGGTGGGCCACTGGTTCCGCGACTGCGTGGGACCGAGGGAGGTGGGATGTGGCACTCATCCATGTCCGTTGACAAGGACTGGCCCCCCATGGGGTTGCGGATACTTGCTGGCAGGGGGCAGCGTGCCACCCCGCACCGCTCGGCCGAAACGGCCGGGCTGCAACCAGGCCGGGCCAGGCCACGCCAACTGGTCCGGGCCGGGCCCAAGTGGGCCGGACCCGGACCTGGGTCGGGTCGAACTGGTTCAGGCCGACCTAGTGGGTACCGGGCTGGGTCGGACCGGGCCCGAACCCCCTAACACCGGACTTTTTCGGTCTGTTTCCCATAAAATGGGCTACGGACCAAAAATCAAAGCACCGTCAGTTGTGTAGCGATCCTTCAATCGAGATGGTCATTTCGATATATAACACTCAAGGTTTTAGAGTACTTTGTGTTCAGCCGGGTTGGTTCGTACACCAAACCAACCGGGCCCTCGGAGCGGAAACACTTATAAATTGAGCTCCGGATGTCCGATTAACGTGTCGTCAACTTTGTTGGATTCCTCTTAGTAAGACGGACCTTCTGGCTTACTCCACTCAAGTTTTGGACACAGTTAAAGTACGTTCAGGTTGGTTTTTATTGAAAAACCAACAGTGCCCCTGGAATGAGAAGGCCAATAACTCTCAGACCGGGCGTCCGATTGACGTGCCGTATGTGATGTTGAGTTCCTATTGACGATACAGAACTTTTGGATACATCAACTCTGGACTATATGTCAGTTGATGTATCATCCCCTCGGCTTGTGGATCAGACCCTCCCAAATGAGCTTGCAGTGTGCGGAAACCCTAGAGCTGGCTGCGACTGCGACGACGATGATGACTGTGCAGAAATCCTCTGTGGATTCGACGGCGACGACTACTACACTCAGAGATCCTACGTGGATCAGTGCTACCGATCCTATGTGGGTCAGATCCTGTGTGGGTCAGCGCTCAGCGGTCCTGTGTGGGCTGGCGCCTACAGATCCTGTGTGGGTCTGATCCTGTGTGGGTCATTGCGGGGGTCAGTTACCTATCAATCCTATGTGGGTCAGATCCTTTGTACGTCATTGCAGGGGTTAGTTAACTATCGATCCTTCGTGGGTCAGATCCTTTGTTGGTCATTGAGGGGGTTAGTACCTATCGATACTTTGTGGATCCGACAGCTTAGATGAATCATTGGCTATATCTAATCATCTCTATCATTATACGGAGAAGTATACTTGTTTGAACCAAATCTTGACATTCAATCCTTATCTTCGATGAGATTGACATGACATCCTGTGTGGATTATGTTATGAATTCCTATGTGGACCGGGTTGTGATTTCCTGTGTGGACTGGATTGTACTTGATCTCGGATATTGGAGCGGAACGAGAATTAAAGACATAGGTATATGTATGGGCATATACCAATGTAATGTCGGATGTTACTTCGTGATTGTATCTTTCCTTTGTGGATTATCCTTTTTGGATTCTGGGAGAACTTCGAGGGTCTCGGGGTTTCTACTGAGTAGCTTATAATCACCTCTGCACGGGCTATGCCCGTACTACGTTGTGTTGGTTGCAGACGATGGACTGCGCTGATCATGGTAGTGGCACAAGGAGAAGGTCGGTACTTGGAGGTGGACCACTGGGCGGGGCGTACTCGGAGCAGACGGCTGGACCCAAGGAGTTGTGGAGGCTATCTGTACCCACCCTTTAGGTGGGACTTCCAGTGGACGGCTCGAGGCTGTGACATTAATTTCAGTTGTTGTTTTCCCTTTCCAGTTGTAATTTACTTTCATTTTGAGGTTGTATTCTGGCCCACTTACTTTTCCGCACATACTGTTGTACCCAGATATTACTTAGTGTTTACTTCTGCGTGCTTTCTAGGTGGGTTTGTTTACATTACAAAGGCAATGCCTTCCCTTTTTACCAGTAATTACGCCTTGGTGCTAGTCGCCAGCCCCTGGCCTATGGAAGGCGGGCTTGGGGGAGTCACGACACATGCCCCGAGGACGGGTCGTGACAAATTGGTATTACAGGAGTTCGGTTCTACTGTAGAACTCAGGACTCTGATCTTTTTCTATGTGAAGAAATAGTGTTATGAGTATTGAGTGTGGTTATCCGTCCAGGGAGTCTAGTGTTGGTGCAGCGGTTGAGGTATTCGTACACCAGGACCCTGACTTATGATTTCCGACTTAATACACGAAATCATTAATTGCATGTGTGTTTCATGTTTTCTTTGCGATTACATTATTTCAGCTCACCAGTTATACTGTTTGACCGTGGCGCACCTATTTTTTTTTCAGGATGGCCCCACAACGATATCCAGCTAGTGTTCCAAGTGTTGTGCATGATGACAGCCCACCGAGCGACAAGGCCTCGGTACAGGGCCCTTTGACAGTAGAGGCACCGGCAGTACCTCTACCCGCCGAGCCACCGATGCTACCAGCCCCATCCGCTGACGATGCACGTCGCCTTAGTGCACTACACGAGTTTCAGCGTCAGCGACTGCCCAGGTTCCGCGGGGAGATAGACCCTCAAGCAGTCGAGGATTGGCTGCAGGCAGTTGTATGGGTTTTCAGGTTAGTGAGGACACTAGCAGACCTCATGGTGATCCTCACAGCGAGCCTACTGCACGCGTCAGCAGGAAGATGGTGTAGCTTGATGATCCAGGTGCACGACGAGGCATCTCTTCTCTGGATGTACTTTGAGAGCCTCTTCCTCTCGGAGTTCATCCCAGCCACCCTCCGGGCGGTGCGCATCCAGGAGCTTCTACAGCTGCGGCAGGGCAGCTTGTCGGTCTCCCAGTACTCGGTGAGATTTACCGATCTCTCGCGCTACTCGACATACATGGTACATGACCCATTTTTTCAGGCCCGGACCTTCGAGCACGGATTGAGGCAGGAGATCAGGGCGTCACTGATCTCCCTCAACATTCCGACAACGGTAGGGGAACTGGAGCGAGCCCTTCGGATCGAGAGTTTCTTTGCTGAGCCTACATCAGCAGCGAGACCTACCATAGGGCGGCACGTAGCAGAGTATTCTACAACAGGCAGTCGACGGATGACTCATGGGTCCAGGGAATCCTCAGGCAGACGACCTCAGCACATAGGCTCAGTGGTGCGGGGCACACAACGCGGAGCCAATCTTTCGAGAGGAATACAGTGCTATGCATGCGGCGGGCAAGGCCACAAGGAGCAGGTGGATGAGGTGGATGAGGCTGAGGAGCTGGTCAAGTGGCAGGTGGTGGATGACGTTTTGAGGCTCTACCACCACCACCACTAGGAGGTCAACCCCGACCTTAGGGGAGAGCACTACTTCAGGCAGCTAAAGCTTACGATCATGGAGCTCCAGAGGCGGGTGGACAAGTACAGGACTAGGTCCGGGCATAGAGGCCTTTGCCCATAATTCCACTAGCTTCATTGTTTGTGTTTCCTTGTATCCTTTTACTTTGAGTTGAAGTAATAAAAGACACTTGCAATAGTGAAGTTTTCTTTCTTGTCTTTTGTATGTTAATAATAAGAGGTTCTGATTAAAAACTGTTGACTTGACCCTAAATTATTAGATTCTTACTGGAAGAGACCCAGTGACCACACACTGATGCCGACAGTGTGACTCAACCCTTGGAGGCGAGAGTAACAGTTGGATCTCTTGGTAGCTGTGTCGAGGCCTTCAGACGTCATCCATGGCATGATTTAACTAATCATGACGGGACTGAATGTATTAGGCAAGGAACGTGGTTCATCCAGGGGATAGGACCGGATTTCCCTTTTCAGTAAAGGATAAATCTTTGTAGCTTTGAAGAACGTTAAGGAGGAAGGGGCAACCCTTCGTGTGGTCAGATAGATGTCAGTAGAGATTCTAGGAGCCGAGACAGATATTGACCAGCGCGACTATCATGAAGCTACCGGAGGAGGGAGTTGGGTACGTAGTTTATTGCGATGCATCAGGGAACAGACTCAAATGTGTCCTGATGTAGGAGCGGGCAGTGATCGCCTATGGATCACGTCACTTGAGGCTGCATGAGCATAACTATGCTACCCATGAACTGGAGTTAGCAGCAGTGGACTTCGCTCTGAATATGTGGCGACACTATCTGATAGGTGAGCGCATTACAGTCTATTCTGACCACCAGAGTCTCAGGTACATCTTCTCCCAGAAGAACATGAACCTAAGAAAGTGGAGATGGCTCTAGTTCCTCCAGGATTATGACATTGATATAGTCTATACTCCTAGAAAGGGGAACATAGTGGCTGATGCCCTCTGTAGGAGGACAGGAATTCAACTACATGGGGATGCGATAGAGCAGCTAGCCTCTTTGCAGATATCATTCGTGGATAGAGATGGAGCAGCCTTTCTTCAGTCACTAAAAGTCACTCCTCCACTACTGCAGTGGGTCAGAGAGGCACAATGTGGGGATGCTGACTGTGAGACGCGACGTGCGCAGATAACCTCAGGATAGGAACCCAATGGTTTCTCTTTAGGAGGAGAGAACACCGTCCTTTACAGAGGACGTACCTTGGTACCGGTTTCTTTACGGGAGTAGGTGCTGAGAGACATTCACACTTCTCCTTTGGTGGTAAATCCTATAGTGGCGAAGATGTAACAGGACCTCAGACGATAGCACTGGCGGCCGAGTATGAAGAAGGATGTAGAAGAGTTCATTTCGTGATGCCTCACCTGCCAGTAGGTGATGGCGGAGCACTAGGTACCAGCAGTCTTGGAACAACCCTTGGAGGTCCCAGAGTAGAAGTGGTACGGGATATCTATAGACTTCATGACTGGACTTCTATGCACTTCCAGAGGAGACAACCCCATTTGGGTGATTGTCGACCGACTCACCAAGTCGGAACACTTCTTACTCATCAGAGAACAGGGATCAGTAGAGAGCTTGGGACGTCTCTACATTCAGGAGATCATATGGCTTCACAGTGTGCCATCATTTATCGTCTCTAATCGAGATGCTCGCTTTACTTCCCGTCATTGGAAGGGGTTGTAGGAGGCATTCGGGACGTAGCTATTTCTGAGCACTGCCTTTCACCCACAGAAAGATGGTCAGACGGAGAGGACCATTCAGACACTCGAGGACATGATCCACGCATGTGTCCTCAACTTTGGTCACAGCTAGGAGGACCACCTACCCTTGGTGGAGTTCGTGTATAATAACCGATACCACTCCACCATCGGGATGACACCATACGAGGCATTGTACGGCCGACCTTACAGATCACCTCTGTGCTGGACAGACCCTAGTGAGTCAGCACTTGTGCGACCAGAGAAGTTCTAGGCCACGACAGAGAAGGTTCAGGTCATCCAGGAGCGGATGAGGATAGCTCAGAGTCGGCAGAAGTCTTATGCTGACAGGAGGCGGAGGCCACTGGAGTTCGAGGATGGAGACCATGTCTTCTTGCGGGTCTCATCTCGACGTGGATTACGGAGATTTGGCTGAGGCGGAAAGTTATATCCGCACATCATCGGAACTTTCCAGGTCCTTAGCAGTATTGGCGAGGTGGCTTGTCGCTTGGCTCTACCACCTCAGTTGCACCGGGTGCACGACGTCTTCCACGTATCCCAGTTGAGGAGATACGTGCACGACCCGACACTTGTAATCGACCATGGGGAGCTGGACATCGATGATGGGGTGACTTTTGCAGAGGTCCCATTAGAGATCAAGGATCGAAAGGAGAGGGTCCTACATGGACGGTAGATTCCTCTAGTGTGCATCAGATGTCAGAACAGGAACCTCCAGGAGAGCACTTGGGAGTGGGAGGCTCAGTTGCGTGCACAGTACTCACATTTGTTCCCCTAGTTTTTGATGTATCTTTAATGGGACGTAAATCCCTGAGGTAGGAGTAATGTAAAGACCCGTAAAATTCAAGGGAAATATTTTCTTAATTTTCTTTGGCATTTTACAAGAACGCGGTTTTTGACGGCACTTGATTCTGAGGCCCGGTGTTCCCGGAATTTCTATCCAAATTTGAGCTCGAGTACATTCAGTGAACGAACGAGCGGGTTTTTCTAACTTTTGAACCAGTGCTCGGAATCGAATTATGAGGGCACCAATGGATTCGCAGCGCCGGTAATTGATTAGGAATACCTTTTCTGGAGTTGCGTTTACCTGAGAGAAGTTGATAAAAAAATTTGGAAGGTAAAATAAAATTGAGCATCAATTTTATTTTTTACTAAGTGGTTTAAATCTTTGGGTGGAAGTTGGGGGAAACCACCCAACATCCCATTGGAGGTTATGAGGGTGGTGGGGCCACATGAACTCCACCCCTTCATCTTCCCTAACCATCCATAACTCTTTATTTAATTTGACACCATGAGTTAATTAATTGAGTGGATTAATTCAACTTTGGAATTTCAAACTTAAGTTATGTTAATAAAATAGGTGAGGTACTTATTTTATTTTGGTTGGGACTTGTTTCTTGAGAGGTTTGGGAGAATAGCTAAGGGAGGCTTGAAGATCTTCATCTTCTTAGTTGAAGAATGTGAAGAATGCGAAGAATGAACCGATCTCCGATGAAGAACGTTGAATCCTCGGAGATCGACTACGCGACGCCGTGTACCGCGACGCCAACGAAACCTTCTTCCACGACGATTATCCTTTAGCGACGCCTACTTCCATGACGATTATTTCCACGATGAAGCTCCGTTCAAGCTATGCTTGGGGTAGGGGTTCTGATTCAATTTAATCTATGTGAATCATAACATCGACATGTGTTTAAAAATTTTTCGGAAGCCTTTTTAAACCGCTAACGTGGTGGGTGCGGACCAACGAACAAGTCCAAACCCACCGTCTCTTCGTTCTTGGTGTGCGGATCGGCGGGCGGTGATAAAGAAGGCCGCACGGGTGTTTTGAGGTCTTCGCAGTGAAGAACTGGTCCCGGGAGGGCCGTTGATGAAGACGACAGAAAAATCCGACCACCGGAGCTCGTCTGGTGGTCCGCGGAACATTCCGCCGGCGCACCGCCGGGAAGGGCCGCCATGGCTGAAGCCGCGGTGGCAGGCCGCTGGTCCCACGACTGCGCGGGACTGGGGGAGGTGGGACATTGCACTCTTCTGCTTCCATTGACAAGGAGCGGCCCCCCATGGGTCCACTGTTACTTGCTGGCGGGGGGCAGCGTGCCACCCCACACCGCTCGGCTGAAACAACCGAGCCGCCCGATCAGACCGCCAGGCCGGGCCGGGCCACTACAGTCGGGTCGGGCCATGCCCAGGACGGGCTCGGATGTGCCATCCAGGCCACGTCGCACCCAAGCAGACCGGACCCGGACCCGGCTCGGTTCGACCCGGGTCCGACCGGGCCCGAACCCCCTAATACTGGACTTTTTCGGTCTGTTTCCCATTACATGGGCTATAGACCTCTGATCGACTCACTGTCAGTTGCATAGCGTTCCTTTTATTGAGGAAGTCATTTTGGTATATTACACTATATATTTCTATGTACTTTGTGTTCGGCTGGGTTGGTTCGTACACGAAACCAACCGGGCCCTCGGAGCGGAAATGCTAATAACATGAGCTCCGAACATCCGATTGACGTGCCATAGACATTGTTGGATTCCTCTTAGTGAGACAGACCCTTTGGCTTACTCTACTCGAGTTTTAGACACAGTTTGGGTATGTTTGGGTTGGTTTTGACTTAAAAACCAACCGGGCCCCTGGAATGAAAAAGTCAATAACTCTCAAACTGGGAGTCTAATTGACGCGCCGTCTATGACGTTGAGTTCCTATTGACGATACGAAACTTTTGGATACAACAACTCCGGACTATGTGTCAGTTGATTTATCAGCCCCTCGGCTCATGGAGCGGACCCTCCCGAATGAGCTTGCTGTGTGCGGAAACCCTAGAGCTGGCTGCGACTGCGACGACGATGACGACTGTGCAGAAATCCTCTATGGATTCGACAGTGACGACTACAAAACTCAGTGATCCTATTTGGATCTGTGCTACTGATCCTGTGTGGGTCAGATCCTGTGTGGGTTAGCGCTCAGCGGTCCTCTGTGGGCCAGCACCTACATATCCTGTGTGGGTCATTGCGGGGGTTAGTTACCTATTGATCTTGTGTGGGTCACATCTTTTGTGAGACATTGCGGGGGTTATTTACCTATCGATCCTGTGTGGGTCAGATCCTTTGTGGGTCATTGCGGTGGTTAGTATATATTGATCCTTTGTGGGTCCGATGGCTTAGATGAATCAGTGGCTATATCTGATCATCTCTATCGTCATACAAAGAAGTATACCTATGTGAGTTGAATCTTGACTTTCAATCCTTATATTCGATGAGATTGACTTGATATCCTGTGTGGATTACGTTATGCTTTCCTGTGTGGATCGGGTTGTGATTTCTTGTGTGGACTTGATTGTACTTGAGCTCGGATATTGGAGCCGAACGAGAATTGAAGTCTTAGGTATATGTATGGGCATATACCTATGTAATTTCATATGTTACTTCGTGATTGTATATTTCCTTTGTGGAATATCCTTTTTGGATTCCGGGAGACCTTCGGGGGTCTCGGGGTCCATACTGAGTATCTTATACTCACCCTTGCACGGTCTATGCCCGCACTATGTTGTGTTGGTTGCAGATGATGGACAACGCTGATCGTGGTAGGGGCACGAGGAGCAGGTCAGTATCTGGAGGTGGACCACTGGGCGGGGCATACTCGGAGGGGACTGCTGTACCCAAGGAGCTATGGAGGCTATCTGTATCCAACCTTCAGGTGGGACTTCCAGTGGACGGCTCAAGGCTACGTCTTTACATTCAGTTGCTATTTTCCTTTTCCAGTTGTACTTTTCGTTCAGTTTGGGTTTGTATTCCGGCCCACTTTCTTTTCCGCACTTACTGTTGAACCCAGTTTTTACATAGTGTTTACTTCTACTTCCTTGCTCTGTGGGGTTGTTTACTTTAAAAAGGCAATGCCTTCCATTTTTAACGGTAATCACTCCTTCATGCTAGTCTCCGGCCCCTGGCCTATGGAAGACGGGCTTGGGGTAGTCACGACACAGGCCCCGAGGACGGGTCGTGACGTCCCCCACCATCAACCACAAATTCAACACATTTATTTTTCTTCTGATTTTTACTACCACTACTCTATATACCATCATTTACCTAAAATTCCACTAACATCCCCCTAAAAAACCCCTATTTTCTTCTAGAGTACGCTTATTATTCCATTACGACCAGCCATGATAGTAGATTCATATTAAACTGGATCATCCTCAATAGATCCACCAAGATGTTTTGAATGTTCCGTGTAATGAAGAATAAATCTATTTAATGAAGACAAGTCCTCATCTAGAATCATGAAAATCCAATTAACTTTGACATTGAATATGAAACCAAATGGTTTATAGGGGATTCAATCTGAGAATATATGACTGACCAATCCCATTGATGCACATGGGATTCGAAGGATTTAATACCACTTAATGAAGATTGAGGAATGGAATTGAAGAACTGAACTGATGTAAACTAGATAAACACAATGTCATATGTCTATTGAAGATATGTACTACTATAAAACCACACATAAAGAAACTAAAACTTTTTAATATTAAATATGGAATTTTCAGGGCTAATGGTAATGTTATGCCTCATGATATTTTGTATAATAAACTAAATATTAAAGGATGTGTATATATATTTTTTATGGAAGAAAGAATTTTGATGGATTTGATCCAGAGAAAGTTGAGGAAGATAATGACACAAAATAATTACAAATAAAAATATTGGTTTCCATCAAATTATCCTATTTAAAATATTAGTCGTGAGAATGGTAGAGCCCTCGATGTTATAAAATACTTTAGTTGAGAGTCTGTAGTTGAATAAGTTCATGATGCTTTAATTAGGGGGAAAAAGAAGTCTCTTATTAGTAATGTATGATTGATATGAATCATGGTTTTGTTGGTTGAAGAGTTCTCAAGATTAATGTTGAAGATGATCATCGAATTGGTTTTAAACATGGTAGAATAGAATATACTAATCTAAAACATGATGTGAGGTAGTGATTAAAATTGTGATGACAAGGTCACTCATTTAGTGACAAGGCTAAGGCTAGTTAAATATATTCATTGAATGGAATCAAGGATTTATTCATAATAGACTATGTGGTCCATGTTAGTGGAACACATTTTCTAATCACAACACATTGGAAAGAAGATACTACAAGGTCTGATTATATGTGTGGGTGTCATTATTGTTTTAAAATGAATAATTAATTCTATAGAATCTATAAAATTCCAGTGATTATGATATTAATGGAGAGGTCACATGATCAAATAAATTATGCATGTTGGGATGTAACAAGTTTTCTTAAGAGTATTCCGGTGATTATGATATTAATGTAGAGGTCACATGATCAAATAAATTATGATATTAATTTTTTTCTTTCCATATGGATTCTAACTTCGTATTCAAATATTCACATTATCGTTTCTTTTTTTTGAATAAATAGTTAATGGACCACAATTTTTCATATTCCCCAAACATGAGATTCAATATTTATTAATGGATATGAGAGAAACTCTACAAAATTTTACAATTATCACTTTTTTATATTATTCTTGTTTTCTAAATAAAATTTTGTCATCATTTTAATGTCCAATATGTTGTGATCTCTACCACTGGAAAATAGAGTGCTAATTTTCAACTAGTTATAGTAGGTGATGTTGGGACATACCATATATCGAACTTCAAGCATATCATTGTTTCCACCTTTGATCATGGCTTGCGAAAAAAGTGATGTAGAAATTGTTACATCACACAAACACATGTGTCCATTTTTCTTGTTACAATCTTTTACAATTTCACCCTTCTTCACTGTTTGCACACAATTATGTAAATTAAGTGGGTTTTTAGTTATTTCAATGATCATGTAAAGATTAAAAATAATGGATTAATAACTTTTTAGGCTAGTTGGATCTAGTTTTCCATTAATTTTTTTATCATTATCAGGTATAGGGAGATTATATAACCATCTTTATTCATAGTTTAAAGTGATAAACATTTTTGTATTGAGACATCAATCATTCCCTTAGAGAGTATGTTGTTAATGAATAAATCATTTATAGATCTATTATGTGAATTTTATAGTTTATCCATCTACAACCTATTTTTTCATCCACATCCATCACCTTTTTTATTCTCTTTACTAGTTCTCATATCCATGCATTATTTAATTTTTTAATCTTATAATAAATATATTTTTACTCTATTTTTTAGTAAATTCAAAATATTTTCTAAAAATTGAATAATGAGTTTTGGGATGAAAACTATTGTATTCAACACAACATCATTAAGATGAACCCCCTCAGTTTTCGATTTTTTAATTTCTATTGTATTATAAAGTTATGTGATCCTATCATCCCAAAATATACACCCTCAGTAAATTTTTATATTTCATAGGGAAAGAATATTTAACATAGTGGTTCTTCCAATTTTTCATATAAATAATTATTATGTAAAAAATAAATTAAAATGATGACACATCCCCAACCCTCAAAATAATATCATGGATTTTTGGGTTATAGAATTAGGGAAGGGTAAATTAATATGGGTAAAGACAATTTTGGAGAATTCTCTAGGAAATATAGTGATGTCTTGAATCCGTAAAACATAAAATCATTATTCAATGAAGAAAATGAGTTTTCAAACATTTACACATAGTATTATATAGAAGAGATGTATTTTTTCACATTTATAATTGTTCTATATTTTATTTAAATACTAATTATATATTATCCTTATGATACTAACTATTATAAGGGATTGAAGGATATAATACATGAATAAATGGATGAAAATGGGAAAATATTTTAGGGTCATTTATGTTTTAATTTTCATTTCAATAAATTTTGTAATACTAATAAATTATTTAATTTATACATTCCTAAAAATATTGAAAAAACATTACATAAAATCTTTTTTCTATGGAGGACACTACATCGTGATTGGTCAGTTTTGAAGAGAGTCTTATTGAGGTTCCTAATTCACTTCTTTCCCAAACATTCTCCCATGACCACAATGAATTAATGAATAAGAAAAAGACATACTAATTAAGTTACTTGAAGCATTATTTGATAATGAATTATTATTATATCACATTTATCAAATGAAACAGTAATTTATTTTTTTTCCTTATGTAGGCATTGAAGAGATATCTCACATATTTTATTTCGAAAAGAGTCAACATGATCATAATATTTCAACAATTGATGAACTTTTATACTCCAATTATTTTATATAAAATTATATATGTGAGTAGCTAAATAAGGTGAAGAAATATTACACCAATTCATTATGATAAATTTTGGTATTTAAAAAATAAAATATATATAATGAAATATTATTATTTCAGAATGCATCAGAAGAGACGTTGTATATAAGATTTTATTACCCACAACCTACACTCCCAGAACCTCATGATGTTTATAAAGGAATGTATACCTATTTTGATTTTCTTCTACATTATATAAGAAGAAGTACAATAACAAGGGTTGTGTTCAGAATGATGTTAACTTAGGGGTATGTCACAAATTACAAACAACTATGTGTCGAAATAATCACATTTAGTGGTTCATTATAAAGAAGACACAAACTCCTTCAATATGGGGTTGAAACATGCGTTATTTAGCTATGGTGTATCTAAATACAACACCCCTTAGAGTATATCCCAATATTTTCAATATCACTTCTTCATTTTAGATTTCAATTTATTTCAAACTATTTTGTTTTATTGTACATAAATAAGCATCATATTTAATCCATTCGGTATCCCATATTAGAAAAAATGTACTATACAATAAATCACCTATATCATAATTCCTAACATAATCCATGGCTAAATTTTCATTTTTGATAATATAAGTAACTCTAACGTTAATTTTATTAAATTTTGGTAGTCCTTAAATGGAGAATTAGAGTATCATTAACTAGTTAACATTCTGTTTCTTGAATTAATTTTAATGATTAAAGGATCACCACCATGTGTGATTTTACTATATTTTTCCTTTTATTTTACACATATTGTACAAAATTACGTATTGGGAAGACCCATATATTATTGTTATTCCATTTATTTGTTTCTTTTAATGAGTGATTATTTATCAGGACGAATATTATATCATCAAAAATATAATAGAGAAAAATTACAAATCATACGTGAACCCTTAAAATGAATTGGGATTCAAAACGCTATCTTTCATTATTTATCATACATCTATTTGGAAATTTTTTTAATACTTATGTCTCGTTATATAAATCTAAAGAAATTAATTTTCATTAATTTATTCTAAATTTTATTTTGATATATAGAAAAATCATCTCAAGACATAAATGTTTTATCACAAACAATATATGAGATAATGAGTTTTTTTTCAATTAATATGTTCTATAACGTTAGGATTTGTCATTATGGATAATTTTGGGTTTCATGTGTGGGGGAGAGACATATTACAATTTTTAGAACAAATCTATAATTCCATACTTGTCACAACCCCCCCAAAAAATATATTAATCCCCCCTTTTAGGTATCATTTTATGATACCTATTTATAAAATATTCTATTTTATTAAATAGAATCATTTTTTTGTTAAGTATTCATGTTAAAAGAATAGAAAACCAATTTTTCCTACCCAGTGGAAATCAATCATGTCATTTTAATGGATTTCACTAGATCTGAAATATATGGAATTTAGTGATCACTTTATGATTTCCCTTTGTTAATATGGAAATATAGTTTGGATATTTTGAATTAATGTGGTATAGGTAAGATTTATTTGGTATTATAATTATTACATGAGTAACCTTAATAATTGAACATAATCTGTGAAACATATATTTGATAATATATATGACATTAACGAGTAAAATCATTTTATATTAACATGTATCCTCTAAAACTGGAGTAGGATGGGAAATTGGGACCCCATAGTAGATCTCAAAGAAAACGGATCCTGGTGTGTCTTGTTAATAAATAAAATCCAAATAAAATTATTTCTTCTCACATTTCTATAATAAAATTCAATGACCGTGAAAATGAAATAAAGTATATTTTTAAAAAATGTGTTCATTAAGGAAAGTGGAATATTAAACCCAAATGTATAATGACAAAATTTATTTATAAAGAAATATTTTGGGATATTTTAATGAAGTGAAAAACAGAACTCGATTCTAAGGAAGACATTAGAGACTGAAACCCATTACTACTTCGTGATAATAATTATATTCCACTTGAATTTCACTTGTATGGGCTCTATTAACTAGAATTATATCACAGGTTTCAGTATGGTAGTAACTCTTAATCACATATAAGGAATGAAAAAATTATTAAATGATGGATTAGTGAATCTCTAATTCTAGTAAATACATTAAAAAAGGATATATATTTTTATGCTTTCAGGATTCACTGTGAATTAATTAATTCATTAAATTACCTTAGTGTAAATTTTATTATGTGTGGGGAGGTTTATGTTTATCTATCATGATAAACTTTGACATATTGTTTTTAATTGTTTAAATTTAAAATTTAATTCAAAAGTATTATTAAATCACAAAGATTATTAATTTTTCATTTATTTTTGTGGATTTATGCTTTCATTGAATTTATTAATTAAAAGGTGTCTTTTGGGGGATTCAGTTTGAATATTTTCATCACTTTGATTTCCATAATTTCTTATGAACAATAATATTCTGATTTATAATGATATATAGTTTCAAATATTTATTTATTATATTTTGTATTTGAGTAAAAATACATTCTTAAAAAATTTCTAACACTCTCAACATATTATATCATTACACTCCCTAGTATAATACAATTACCATCATAAAATTATTTCATTCTTTATTCTTCTAATTCTACCGCCACTCTACCAATCACTCTTTCCTACTACAACCACTTCCCTCACTTATACCACCCTAATTTTCTTCTGATATACCATTAAAATTCTATTAATACCAACCAAAAATAACATTTTCATATTTCTATAGATCCACCTACATATACCCACAAGGCCACTAGACTTATCTAGATAACTGAAGATGACAGTATCTTACTTAATCAATGACGCAATTTTAATTCATCTAATTCCATTCAACTGTTCCTTGGAAGATGAAACTCTAATATTAAGAGTCAATATAATCCCAAAAGAGACAACCATACAATATTATTGATGGCCATGGAATCCAATGATTTTTTACATATTCTAGTAGATTATGTAAACATAATAAATAAAATGTAGATAATTGAATAAACTAAAATAATTTGATTGAACATGAATAAGGATGTCGATTGATGTTTTTCACAACCAAATAACTATAAATACTTAATCTTCAACACCTACTGAATCAAGATTAATGATCCTAGTATATCTTTGAAGTCTTGTATGGTGAGACTATAGTGGAAGAAATTGGATATTTTGAGTTTAACATCACTATGATTTATGGAATAAAGATAATTAGTATCTATTATCAAGTTATTTTTGTGGAAGATAATTATAAGAATACATTAAACCCATCAATGTTAATATAAAATTTTCGTTGTTTTAACCTATTTTAAATTTTATTCACATGGATGTTAGAAATAAAAATGTTTTATTATTATTCGGTTGAGTGGTTATAGATGAATTCATTATAAATGGCTGGTGTAATGTCTCCATGAATTTATTGAGTAGTGATCCATGAAGGATATAAATTATAGAAAATATTGTTGAGGATAGGTTAAAAATAATATTGAATCTGATCTTACAATTTGTTGACAACACAGGAAAACTGGTCATACAGATCAAATCTGTGAACTGAGATAGTGATTATATTGGTGATGAAATAATAAATTATGTTTATAAAATGAAGATATATAAATAATCCATTATTTATAAAGAATTGAGGAAAGATCCATGGAAGACTAGGTAGAACAAGCCTATGGAAAGTCATTCGGATCATACTATACATTGGATAGAATCAACGAAAAGATATAGTTATATATATGGGTACCCTCATTATTTTAAAATTAATAATTACTAATAGAGATTCTATATTATTCTAGTTATTTCAAGAATAGTTGAGAGTTTAATTGGATTTGATGTTATATGAATATACAGAAGTAGAATATTTTGATAGGAGGATTTCATTATATAATGAGGATTTATTAAAGTCTAAAAAATATTAGATCAAGTAATTATACACGGATGTTCACATCCTATAATAAAATCTCTATCACAATTAAAGTTTTCATAAAAATAATTGACATATATTTATCATTCATAATCCCTGAACAAGGAAATCAATTACGATTCAAGGATATAGAATCTCATTCACATCCTCTTCGTCCTACTCTATTTCTACTTCTGTAATTTAGTTTCCATATTGTTTATTAAATTTTGAGTACATTCAACCTTCAATTTTTTTATTAATCTTATACTTCTAGAAATTGATAGTTGATTCATTTCGATTGATCTAGAAGGTGAAAATCAATGATTTCTATTGATTTAATTATCATGATTACCATCACCTATTTTTCTCCATTACATGATTGTAATAGTGAATTAAGGTGTTGACCTACTAAACTCATTTATAGTAATAGTTCATTACAATATTTTCCTTATTCTATTCCCTCTTAAACTGACATTTTCCAGGAAAAGTGAGTTGAGTGTTTTTGTGATATGATAATCATAGTAGAAACATCCTGTATTTTGAGATATCCTATATTGATTTAGTTTATCAAATTCTTCATTTTTCATACTGGAAGAATTATCTAGTGTTGAATATAATTTTTAATTTATTTTCCACTATTTACGATACTGTGTAGTTCAATTTGTTTCATCATTCTTGTATTTAATGGTGATGAGATTTGATGATTTATTTGTTTTCAATAACATCGAATAGTATTTGAGAGTGTATCAGCTCAAATATACATGTCTATTTATTGTAGTAGTTTTCACTTTCTCATTGGCATTTTATTATTTCAGTCACATCCTCAAATATTTATCTTTACCATCACTATTACACTATATTTCCATTTTTTATTTACTACAGTAAAATATTATAACAATCATAAAATAGATTTTAGGAAGAACGTTAGGAAATTCAACACTAATTCCATGAGATTAACAAATAGGTTATCCACTATTTTAGGTATTCGGTTATATAAATGTATTTGTCACCATCCTCATGAAAAGGAATGACACAATATGTTTTTCAATATCAATCATGACTCACGCAATTTAAAATATAGACCAATAACACTAAATGATTTTGAAAATTATCTTAAAAATCCCTTGAAGTAAATAATATTAAATAAAAAATAAAATTTTATTAATTATGTGAGTAATATGATACAAAATATTAAAGACAAGGTTGTTTCAGAATACAAATGAATAAAAGCTGTATAATAATAAATATTTCTCATGGTGGAGTAAATTGAGATAGGAAACCCATTTAAGGAAATATAATATATAATGGAAGAATGAATTTAAAATGATGTTATTAGGATGAATATCAGTAACCCAAAAATAAAGCTTCAAATACACTAAAATTACTCATTTGGTAAAATAAATCAAAAATATGAACAATATACTTCAATAGGTATGTAAGTGACATAATAAAATAAAACACAGTTAGCATAAAACCTTTATTTTATTCATGACTTCCACTGAATCATTTCAGTCTCTTGTATAAAAAATTAAATATATTTTTCACCTATTTAAAAAGTAATTTCATTTTTGAACCCTATTATGAAAATTATTTATAAATTTCCGCTCTATTTATAATAGTTTTTTATTATTTATTTTAAATATCAAGTGTGATTGGTCATGATACTTTTGAAATAGTTTCATAATTGTATTTTTTATCATTTATCTTCCAATTTTCATCATTAAAAAATCATTCAAGGTACTATAGTTCTTATTTTATACTTATTTATAATTTTATAATTTTATTCTATTTAATGTTTTGTTTTAATCCATAAATATAAAATTACATATGATCAAAATAGTTGGTTTTTAGAAAATGGGAATTGGTATCTATAATAAGGAGGTTAATATGAATGGTAACATTATACAAACGAAATAGAATTATTATTTACTTATTAATATTATTTATTATTATTATTTATATTCTTGTTTTCATCATTGATAATTTTTACATCACTGTTAAGCTAGGTTGTAACACTGACCTGCATAAGAATATAACAATATTGATACATGATTATGATTATTAAAGTCATTTATTATGGTATAATAAAATTATTATAGAGTCAAAATGATATTATTTATATTATATTTTTGTGTAAAATGGTATTATAAGAGGGATTAATAAAAAATAAAGAACCCTAAATGAGGGCTGATATTTTTTAGTTTATTGTGGTTGTAGAATTCACAATGCACTGTTATCATTTTTATTTATCAATTAATGAGAGAGAAGGGTGTAGGATTATAGTTTTTAACTCCATAGTAAAAAAACATATATATGTAAAATTTATTATTTAATATTACACATATAACTAGTGAATATAAGCATTAGTTAGAATTGGACGACATAGCTTCCTAGCGGAATTTGTCTACATAATGCAATAATGATGGTGTTTTTTCTGACGGGAAGTTAGAAAAACATGTATAAGATTTATTATTCTATCATAATAAAATTCATCATGACAAAAATTATATTTTATTTATATATTAAATAAACCTTTATATTTGGGAAATTATAAAAGAAAATAAATCTAGTTAGTGAATAATAGTGTACTCCCACTGAGGAGTTAAGATTTCACATTCCTGAATCCCTTGGATTGGAGGTATTAGTGATATATAGTGACCATGTTATCATGTAAATAGTATAGTATTCATGGGGATGGATAATAGGAATACATTAATGTTTAAATTTAATTTTTAACATTACATTGAAGGGGTGGTGAGAGTCCACATTGTTTAGGGTGGGAATGGAATTTTTTTTAATATTTCATCTTCATTTAAATAGAAAACATGTTTTTCATTTCAAGAAGACTCAAAAATGGAAAACATGTGTGGTGAATGTGATAACATCAACCAAAACTCATTAATGTATTTTAAAACCATTTTTATATGTTTTATAATTCATTTTATCATATAATTTTTAATATTATCTTTTTTGTCTTACCTTTGTAAATAGATTTTACCTAAGTAACTAATTGATATTCTTAATAATTAAAAAAATATATTTTTATGAACTATCAACAATAACATTAGTTTATGTAGTGTATTGAAACAACTTTTATGAATTTTTTTAAGAAGAAAATTTATTTATATGATAATTCCTTGGTATTTTAATGAAACATCTAGAGTCACCCTCAAACCGGCTACGTGAGTCACCCCAAGACAAGTCCCAAATTGAATTCTTGAACCTATTAGGCTAGAATCTAGTTACAAGGAAAAAATATAGATTCTAGGGAATGATATACTGATATGAATAATTAATAGAACATAATTAAATATATTAGTCCAAAATAAATACAATTACAAAATGTAAACCATTTATACAAAAACTATAAATACGAAAATGTGAACAATAAACTGATCCCAATGACCACAACATCTATATGTGATATAGGGGTTGAAATATAATTCCAAATCCAATTTTCTCCACAATGAGAAAAAACAATATAGAACCTCAACTGAAATCGAAAGAAATAAAAAAAACTATATGTGTAAGAATTAAACAACAATAAGAATGCCTGAAAAATATATTCCTAATGAAGTTCATTTGAAATTAAATAAAAAATTGATTTTATTACTAAAATAAAGTATAATAAATCGGTTTTTCATGAATTACCACATAAAAACAAATCAATTTAAATTTCATATCTTTTCAAATTCATATTATTTATAAATGATGAAAAATTATCAAAATAAATGACACTGATGGTGGATTTTTTTTCATAGGAGTTATAATAAGTCACAACTACAAAAAGTCCTATTCAATGGTTCAAAAATGTGGAAATATAAATCAAAATCGTGGTCGTACGCTACAGCCAAAGTTTTGGCCAACTGTGGCTCTTATCGTCGTGGCAGTAGGTCCTGACATAGTTCCACAGTTTAAACTATGGTAGTAGATTCATATTGCCACAGTTTTGAAAATCATGGCAATAAGCCTCCAAATTCACCACCGTGGTGGTTAACCTGTATCCAAATTTGAAACTACAGCTATAAAATGTTATTTCCATGGATTTAACCATGGCTATAGCCTTTAACAGTTATGGTAATAGCCTAAAAAAAATGTACCCACAGAGTTTTGATCCCTGCACCTCCCATTTCCCAACCTACAATGCTTACCCCTACATTGCAAAATACTACATGTATGTATGTTTATATTATGATATATATATATTAAAAGAAGCATGGGAATAGCCACAAAACTGTGGAGGTATGCCTTCCCGCCAAATTGTTTGTGCGAATTTCTTTCCTATGGTAGGGATAAAAACCTATAGCCACGATATTGGAAAACCGTAGATGCAGGTCTTTGAAAAAATAGCATATCACCATTGTTTTGAAAATTGTGTCTATATATACGGCCCCACCCTTAAACATTACTTAATCTTGAGTAATTTCAAGAATACACATTAAGGATCTTTTCAGGTTTAGAGTTTTAGAGAATTAGATCATAATTCAGGCATTACACTCCACATATAAAAAGAAGTGGTCACATAAAATATATTACTCATTTTTCCCATCAAGGGAAAAATATTTAAAATAAAACACGGATTCTTTCTTGACACTTCCTTGACACTATCATCACATCATTTACCTTTCCCTTGACCTATGAAAAACATTTCAAAAACATGGTATGAGCATAAAAAGCTCAGTAAGGGATATAAAAGTACGAAATGAAAACATTAGTCCATGTATGAAATTATACTTTACTCATAAAACATAATTATTTTAACATACCTCATCAAATCGTGAATAAATCATAGAAATCATAAGACATAAAGGTAACATGAGGAAATTATAACATTCTTACATACGGAGTAACCCTCTTGGTTACATTTGGAATACCCATCATAGTATATTACCTAAATATCATCGGAGAAACCTTAACGTTTAACTCCTTCGTGTTACCCAATTAATTAGAGAGCTATATCAGGCTCACCCGCCCATAGTTTATCACAGAACCACCCATCATCATAATAATTCCCAAGAACCATAACATAATCATATCACATAAAACATGCATAAAGGAAACATAACATTTTCAATTTTCAATCACAAGATTTCAATACAACACATTGATATAAAAACATTATGAAAACCATTTTCAATACCAAAATAATAGAAAAGTAAAATATGGAATTTATTTTTTCATTTAAAAAAAAATTATGGCTGGTAGGGGAAGCCGAAACTCAAATAATTGTTACGGCGGCACAGTTGTCATTGTCGCCGCATATGTACAAAAAACAAAACATTCCATTTTGTCATTTAGTAGAAGCATTGAATAAAAAATATTCCTTTTGAATAAACATAAAAGTCAAAGGGGTTAATATACTGTATAAAAGAAAGTTGTGTATAAAACAAAATATTCCTCAATGAAAGGAGATTGAGACGAAGTCCCATACCTCAGGTCCGACTTGACTTGATCGTTCTTTAACCTCCTGAATAATAAACTTCAGTTAATTTATAATTTCTTAAGAAACTTTTTCAAGTTCATTATTCCTTTTATATCACTTATTACCATGTTATGAACACTATGTAATTATTTAAGTTAATAATGGTCGTTTTGTCGATCATTGGTACATGAGTCAAAAATAAACTCTGTATAATTAATTGTTGTTCATGTATCCATTATATCCAGAATTATATTCATGATGTAGGTATCATATATATCATATATATCTAGTATATTCATGCATTTATAATATTACATAACATTTAGAGGTAATAAATGAAATGCACCATTCATGGAGACGGTAAGTCGTACGTACGCATGAACACTACTTTCATTTATATTTCATATTTAATGGAATGAAATCATAATTACATAAATATATATTATAATTCTAGTATAATATCATATATAATATCATTAACTCTATCCTTTATACATCCCACATAAGGCATTAACGAATCAAATCACTTTGAGGGGGCGGTAGTCCGCACTTCCTAAAATGGAGATATCGTGTTTACCCATAATGGAAACCATAAAGGTATGACATAAATGAAAAATAAAGAAGATTAAGGAAAACATTAACATATTATATATCATATATAAATATAGTTACATCTAAATGACCACCTTTCAAGGTTTTAGAAGAATATTGAACAATAATCGTTTCGTGAGGTAGAAATTCACCATCCACGGAAATAGTATACTCATTAACAATTAGATGTAGGTTTGTGTAAGTGTAGCTCTAATCCTTTATATAAAAACATCATATTATATGTAAGAAACATTTTTTGTTACAAATGAAATGAATAAAAAGATTTTTGGGGTTTGGAGAAGCAAAATATAATAAACGAACATTAGAGAAGACATTAACTTGAAATAAGGTAACTCCTCTTGGTTTGAACCAAAAGGGGTTCTTGAAGAGCTTTCTGCCTAAGGTATGTCTTCTAGGATGAAGAGAGGGATGTGGAGAGACAAAAGGATTAGTTCTTGTCCAAACCAAAGTCTTGAGAGGTGTTGGTTTTGAGTTAGAGGTGGGGGCCTTTTATAAGAGGAGAGGAGGGGCACTCTTGGAATGGTATAAAATGTTACTTTAATTTCAAATGAGTTTCGGATTTTAAAGGTCCCAAATTGATTTATTTCTTGGATATGGTGATAATAATTCGAAATAAACCCATACAATAGGTTTTTCACATGTTTAGGTCTTAAATTTAACATTATATTTTCATTTTATTTAAATCATTAAATAATGAGGTAATCGATGCATCATCATGGTCTCATATATAATTTAATTTATTTAATGCCTAAAAATTATAAAAAAATACTATGATGTAGGAAATATATTTAGATTTCCAATTTATATTTATAGTCCAAGAGATCATTTATGTAGACAAAATTAAAAATGTTTTACTCAGGTGATACATTCATTGTTATATTTACTTTCTTTAAAAAAATAAAAAGATAAAAAGTCATTATAAGACAAAAGTGATTCCATGGGGTCCCCAAGTTTGGAACAAGGCATAACATGGTAGTCCATGACACAACCGGTATTATTAGGACACATTTTGGTGTCATTTTTTATTATTATGATATTATTTTATTATCCTTAACTACCCGATTACTAATTAATCATTATAATTAACGATAACTACCGTCATTACTATTCACAAAGTCCAAATAGAAAAGAGTCTAAATTACATAATTTGTACCTTATGATTACAAATATGGAATGAATTTTACCAAATTACAAACACATAAATTTTAATAATTAATTTAAAAATAATTCCCGTTGTCAAAACAAATAGAGGGTTTTTTGGAAACAATATATATGAAAATTTTGGAATTAGTTTATGCCCAATTCCAAAGTGAAATTAATTATAATGACCAATATTGGATTAAATGGTAAAAATATATTCTAATTAAAATTTAGAACCAATTAAAAATATAATCTAACCATATAATTAAATTAGATGTAAAAGCAGTTTTGATGTAAAATGCAGTATTTTTCACTATTCATTAAAAAATGAACATTGCCCGAAAAATACCAAAAATTTATCCAAAGTAAATTTCAATGTCCCAATCATAATGAATAACTTTATTTAGACAAATAGATCTTATAAAATTGTCAAAATATATATTTAAAAATGGTTCTCCATCAAAAGGTAGTAAAACAATCATTTAAAAATATTAGTGTATTCCATGCTTAAAATTGGATGTATTCTCATTTTAAGCATCTAAAATACTATCTAATTCATAAATAGACCAAGATAAGAATATATGTTTTTCATTACTTACATGGGATGTTAAATTCTTCCCCCCTTTAGAAAATTTCATCCTCTCAATTTATTTACTTATCGAATATGTGGGGGTATTTATCCCTCATTGCATTTTCAGATTCCCATGTTGCATCTTCACTCATGTGGTTCTTCCACAAAACCTTTACTTGATAAATCACCTTATTCTGAAAAACTTGCTCCATGTGGTCAAGAATCTAGACCGGTTGTGCCTCATAAGACAGATTCTCTTCCAGCTAAACTACCTCTCGACTAAAAACATGAGATGGATCTGGCATGTACTCCATTAACATTGAAACATGAAAAACATTTTGTACCTGAGATAAACTCGAAGGTAAAGCCACTCGGTATGCAACTGATCCAACTCTCTCCATAATTTCATATGGTCCAATGAACCTTGGACTCAATTTTCCTTTCTTACCGAATCACATTACACTTTTCCACGGTGATACTTTGAGAAAACCATGATCACCTACCTCAAAAGAGAGATCCTTCCTCCTGTTGTCCGCATAACTCTTCTGCCTGCTCTGAGCTGTTCTCATGTGTTTCTGTATCAGCTGAACTTTTTTTGCCAACTCTTATACCAATTCTGGTCCCATCAACTTCCTTTCACCCACTTCATCCCAGAAAGCTGGTGTTTGACACCGCTTCCCATATAATTCCTCAAATGGTGCCATCTGTATACTAGAATGAAAACTGTTATTATAAGAAAATCAACCAAAGAAAGATGTTGGTCCCAACATCCCTGATAATCAATCGAACAAGCACGTAGCATATCCTCCAAATTCTGAATCATTTTTTCTGATTGCCCATCTGATTGAGGATGAAAAGCTGTACTAAAATTTAATTCAATACCCAATGACTTCTGAAGGCCTTTCCAAAAGTTAGAAGTGAACCTGGGATCACGGTCAGATACAATGGAGAGAGGAACTCCATTTAACCTGACTATCTCTTTAAGATACAAAAGGGAAAGATGATCTAGGGAAAAAGTATCTCGTATAATTAGGAAATGAGCAGATTTAGTCAAGCGATCAACAATAACCCAGATTGCATAATTACATTGAGGTGTCTTTGGCAATCCCACAACGAAGTCCATGGATATACTTTCCCATTTCCACTGTGGCACCGGTAATGGCTGAAGCATCCCTTTCGGTAACTACTGCTCTTCTTTAACCTATTGACAATTCAACCACTTCACAGTAAATCAGCAATATCCCTTTTCATTCTATCCCACCCGAAATACTCCCAAAGATCTCTATACATCATACTACTTCCGGGATAAATTAAAAATGGAGAACTATGAGCTTCACACAACAACTCTCTCTTCAACTGTGAATCACAAGGCACACACAATCTCTTCCCTAACCTCAAAACACATTCATTATCAATGATGAATTTAGGAAACTTACACTTCTGAACCAACTTTACCTTTTTATGCAATTCACTGTCTTGATTCTATGCTTTCATAATTCTGTCTGATAGAGAGGATTTCACTGATACCTGAAACAAAACAGAAGGACATCCTGCACCAACAAATTATATGAAAAAGTTCATCAAATCCTTAACCAAAGGATCACGTTCCAAAAACAAAATTTTTAATAAAGCATTACTTTTTCAACTCAAAGCATCCGCCACTTTATTTTCTTTTCCCGGATGGTAATTAATTGTACAATCATAATCCTTGATTAATTATAGCCATCTCCTCTATCTCATGTTCAATTCTTTCTGAGTGAATATATACTTTAAACATTTGTTATCAGTATATATTTCACACTTTAATCCATAAAAATGCTGCCTCCAAATTTTTAAAATGAAAACAACAACAGCTAATTCCAAATCATGTGTAGGGTAATTTACCTCATTAGTTTTCAACTGACGTGAACCATAAGAAATTACCTGATCATTCTACATTAGGGCACAACCAATTCCTTTCAATGAAGCATCACTGTAGATAACAAACTCCCCATTCCTTGAAGGTAGTGCCAAAACTGGATCATTCACCAATCTTATTTTAAAATTCTGAAAAAAATCATCACATTCTTTTGTCCAGATAAACTTAACACCCTTCCGAGTTAGCTTAGTCATTGGAATAGATAACCATGAAAAATTTCTAACAAACCTTTGGTAATATCCTGCCAATCCCGAAAACTAAAAATCTAGGTAACATTTGTGGGTCATGGCCATTCTTCCACAACTTTTGTTTTTTCAGGATCAACAGTTATTCCATCTTTAGAAACAATATGAAAAAGGAAAGAAATTTGTTGCAACCAAAACTCACACTGGCTGAATTTTCCATAAAATTTCTTTTCTTTTATGGTTTTCAAAATAACTCTTAAATGACTTTCATGTTCCTCTTTAATTTTAGAAAACACCAAAATATCATCAATGAAAACAACCACAAACTTATCCAAAAACACATGGAAAATTCTATTCATAATGTCTATGAATATAGAAGGTGCATTGGTTAGCCCAAAAGGAATTACTACAAATTCATAATGGCCATATCATATACGAAACGCGGTCTTCAGAACATCTTCTTCATTTACCTTCAATTGATGGTACCCCAATCCCAGGTTAATCTTTGAAAAATAATGATCTCCCTGGAGCTGATCAAACAAATCATCGATATGAGGCAAAGGATATTTGTTCTTAATAGTGATGTTATTCAAGGCTCTATAATAAACACAAAGTCTCATAGAACCATCTTTATTTTTAACAAATAAAACAGGATCACCCCATGGTTATTTTCTAGGTCGAATGAATCATTTCTCTATTAAATCTCACAATTTCTCCTTCAACTCTAAAAGTTCAATTTGAGCCATTCGATAAGGGGGTTTTGAAATTGGCTTAGCATCTGGAACTAAGTCAATAGTAAACTCAACTTCCTGATCTAGTATTATTCCAGGCAACTCATCAGGAAAAACATCAGGACACTCATTTACCACTGGCACATCATAAATCTGAATAGTTCTCTTATTTTCAACAATATGTGCAAGGTAAAATTCATTTCCATCTTTTACAAGTTCCTCGGACTCTTGATATGTTATCAACAGTAAGGTTTCATACTTGTACACAAACTGAAAGTCTTTCTGAAAAGAAACTTCTTTAGCACTACAGTCAATCTTAACATGGTAAATAGAGAGCCAATCCATACCCAGGATAACATCAAACTCTACTAGAGGTAAAATAATATGGTTTGCAAGTAGGTTCTTTCCACGGATAAGGATAATATGATTCTTATAAATTATTTTTGCCTCAAAATTTCCCCTAGGTGTTTTTACCACATGTTCATGACTCATTTCTTGAGATGGTATTCCCATTTTACTAGAAAAGTTTTCAGAGATGAAAGAATGTGTAGACCCCGGATCAAACAACACACTGGAATAATCTGAAAAAACAAACAAAATACCTGATACAACTTCATTTGATGGCCCTACATCTGATGAAGTAGTGGCAAAATATTTCACCACCCCTTTCTTCTTGTAGTCTAACTGCTTCCCATAACTCGAGCTCTTCGTCGGACATTCGTTTGCATAGTGACCTATCTAATTGCACTTAAAACACTTCACTAACTTTAAATAAAATTTGTTCTTACCATCACCCTGATCTTTTTCAGTGCAATCACTAGCCTTATGTCCCATCTTACCATATCGGTAGAACTTTCTAGAATTAAGAAGACATTCCCCAGCATGCCTTTTACAACATTTATCACAAACTGGAGACCTAGTTTTCTTACCATCAGACCCTTTTGAAGAATTCTTCCCTTTCTCCGGCCACCTCGGTCTCTTCTTCTGTTGGTTGTTATAGATCACTTGATCATCGGAAAACTCCATTTCCACATTCTCAGCACATCGAACAAGCTTTTCATAACATTTGAACTCCCGATAAGCCAATGACTTTCAATATTTTGGCTTTAATCATGAGTAAAAAACATTGATTTTACTATCAGGGTATCAAATAAAATTTGCACCATACCTTGCTAATCGAGTGAAACTCTATTAATTAGAAGCCACTGAGTCGTCCTCTTGCCTCAATTACAAGAATTTTTTTACATTCTATGTTGAACAGCCTTAGGAAAATACTTCACAAGAAACATACCTTTGAATTCATCCCAGTTAAGAGAATCAATATCATCAGCGTCCCTGATATTTTTAACCATCGACCACCACTGATCTGCTTCACCCTTCAAATGTTAAATTGCCAGACTAACCATTTGATTGTCTGGACACCCCATGACATCAAAAATCTTCTACAGTGATTTAATCCACCCTTCATCTAGAACAGGGTCAGATGATCCTCTGAATGATGGGGGATGTTGCCTCATGAAATTTTCCACCACTGACATGTTCCTCCGTAGTTGCTCTGGCTGATCCCGTGCATGGATACTGCCACCATTTATTTCTTGAGTCAACTACGCCATTACTACAACAAACTATTCATTTCCAATTCCGACCATCTCAGGATACTGATTCGTAAGTTTATTTCCTTTTGTATACCTTCCATGCACTGCTTCCATGTTTCATCTATGGAAAACCATTCTGAACAAACATGTCTTAGATGAAAAAACATGGTAATCTTCAAATGCTATATCATTTCAATTTGACGATAAAATAATATTTTTGGATAATTATTTAATAGAATTATAACTTTTAAATTTATCTAAACCGACCTCTGATACCATCTATAAGGCCCCAACCATATTCATTACTTAATTTTGATATATTTCAAGAATACACATTGTGGATTTTTTCAGGTTTACTGTTTTAGAGAATTAGATCATAAATCATGAATTACACACCACATTTAAAAAAAAGTGTTTACATAAATTATAGTACTCATTTTTCCCATCAACGAAAACATATTCAAAATAAAACATGGATACTTTCTTGAATATTCCTTGACACTATCATCACATCATGTACATTTCCCTTGACCTGTGAAAAACATTTCAAAAACTGGGGATGAGCATAAAAAGCTCAGTAAGGGTTATAAAAGTACGAAATGAAAACATTAGTCCATGCATGAAATCATACATTACTCATAAAACATAAGTATTTTAACATAACTCATCAAATCATGTATAAATCATAGAAAACATAAGACATAATGGTAACTTGAGGAATTCATAACATTTTTATATAGGGAGTAACCCTCTTGGTTACATTTGGAATACCCATCATAGTATATTCCCTAAATATCTTCGGAGAAACGTTAACTTTTAACTCCTTCGCGTTACCCAATGCATTGGAGAGCTATATTGGGATCACCCACCCTTAGTTTATCACGGAACCACTCGTCTTCAAAATAATTCCCAAGAACCATAACCTAATCATATCACATAAAACATGCATAAAGGAAGCATAACATTTCCACTTTTCAATCACAAAATATCAAAACAACAAATTAATATAAAAACATTATGAAAACCATTTTAAATACCAAAATAAAAGAAAAGAAAACATGGTATTTATTTTTCATTTTAAAAAAAAGTTATGGCTTTTAGAGGAAGCCGAAACTCAAATAATGGTTACGGCGGTGGAGAAGTCGTTGTCGCCGCATACGTACAACAAAAAAACATTCCCTTTTATCGTTTAGTAGAAGCTTCCTATAAAAAAGATTCCTTTTGAATAAACGTAAAATTAAAAGGGTTTTATACACAGTATAAAAGAATTTTGTGTATAAAACAAAATATGACTCAATGAAAGGAGATTGAGACGAAGTCCCATACCTCGGGTCCGACTTGACTCAATCGTTATTTACCATCCTGAATAATAAACTTGAGTTATTTTATAATTTCTTAAGAACCTTTTTCAAGTTCATTATTTCTTTTATATCACTTATTACCATGTTATGAACACTATGTAATTATTTAAGTTAATAATGGTCGTTTTTTTATCATTTGTACATGAGTCAAAAATAAACTCTTTATAATTACAAGTTTTTCATGTATCCATTATATCCAGAATTATATTCATGATGTATGTATCATATATATAATATATATACAGTATATTCGTGCATTTATAATATTTCATAACATTTAGAGGTAATAAATGAAATGCACCGTTCATAGAGATGGTAAGCCGTACGTACGCATGAACGCTACTTTCATTTCTATTTCGTATTTAATGGAATGAAATCATAATGACATAAAGATATATTATAATTCCAGTATAATATAATATATAATATCATTAACTCTATCCTTTATACATCCCACATAAGGCATTGACGAATAAAATCACATTGAGGGGGCGGTTGTCTGCACTTCCTAAAATGAAGATATCGCGTTTATCCATAATGGAAACCATAAAGGCATGAAATAAATGAAATATACAGAAGCATAAAGAAAACATAAACATATTATATATCATATATAAATATAGTGACATCTTAATGTCCACCTTTGAAGGTGTTATAAGAATATTGAACAATCATCATTTCGTGAGGCAGAAATTCATCATCCACAGAAACAGTATGCTCTTTAACCATTAGATGGAGGTGTGTGTATGTGTAGCTCTAATAATTATTATAAAAACATCCTAGTATATGGAATATTCTGGTGTTGTTACAAAAGTAATGAATAAAAATATTTTAGGGGGTTTGGAGAAGAAAAATAAAACAATAGAGCATTAGAGAAGACATTACCTTTGAATCGGGTAACTCATCTTTGTTTGAACCAAAAGGGTTTCTTAAAGAGATCTATGCATAAGGTAAGGCTTCTAGGATGAAAAGAGAGATGTGGAGAGGCAAAATGATAAGATCTTGGCCGATCCAAAGGCTTGAGAGTTGTGGGTAAGGAGGTAGAGGTGGGGGCCTTTTATAAGAGGAGAGGAGGGGCACTCTTGGAAAGGAATAAAATGATACTTTATTTTCAAATTAGTTTCGGATTTTAAAGTTCCCACATTGATGTATTTAGAGGATAAGGTGATAAGGGTTTGAAATCCACCCATACAATAGGTTTTTGACAAGTGTAGCTCTTAGATTTTACATTATCTTTTCATTTTATTTAAATCGTTAAATAATGAGGTAATCACTGCATCATCATGGTATCATATATAATTTAATTTATTTAATGTCTAAAAATTATAAAATAAATATTATTATGTAGGTAATATTTTTATATTTCCAATTAAAATTTATAGTCTAAGAGATTATTTATGCAGACAAAATTAATTTTTTTTACTCAGGTGATACATTCTTTGTTATATTTACTTTCTTTAAAAAAATAAAAAGATAAAAAGTCATTATCACACAAAAGTGATTCCATGGGGTCCCCATGTTTGGAACAAGGAATAACATGGTCGTCCATGACACAACGAGTAGTATTAGGACACATTTTGGTGTCATTTTTTATTATTATGATATTATTTTATTGTCCCTAACTTCTCGATTATTAATTAATCAATATAATTAACGATAATTACCGTCGTTACTATTCACAAAGTCAATAAACAAAAGAGTCTTAATTACATAATTTGGAAGTTTTGGTTCGAAATATGAGATCCATTTTACCAAATTACAAACACATAAATTTCAATAATTAATTTAAAAAATAATTCTAGTTTTCAAAACAAATAGAGGGTTTTTTTGAAACAATATCTATGAAACGTTTGGCATTAGTTTATGCCCAATTCCAAAGTGAAATTAATTATAATGACCACTATTGGATTAAATGGTAAAAATATATTTTAATTACACATTAAAACCAATGAAAAAGATAATCTAACCATATAATTAAATTAGATGAAGAAGCAGTTTTGATGTAAAATGTAGTATTTTTCACAATTCATTAAAAAATGAACATTGTCAGAAAAATACAATAAATTTATCCAAAGTAAATTTCAATGTCCCAATCATAAAGAATAAGTTTAATTTGACAAATAGAGATTATAAAATTGTCAAAATATATATTTAAAAAGGTTCTCCATCAAAAGCCAGTAAAACAATCATTTAAAAATATTAGTGTATTCTATGCTTAAGATTGGATTTATTCTCATTTTAATCATCTAAAACACTATCTATTTAATAAATAGACATAGATAAAAATATCTATTATTCATTACTTACTTGGGATGTTACACTATATTCCATATAACCATGTCTATAGGTATGTGATAATAGCTTCATTTTTTTGTAGTGAGTATAAAATATTTTCTCAATTAATTTCATTAACCATTGAAATCCAAAAAATCACTTTTCACAAATGTATACCATCCTAAATTGAATCAAAAATAATCACTTACCAAGGGAAATGAAAAAATATCATGCACAACTATCCAATCAACAAATGAATCTCAATCATCCACCACGAATAACAATGTGCCAAATGAAATGAGAGAACCTAGCATCATAGTGTAGTAAACTAGAATATACATCAATCTGGATAATATTGAAGATATGCCTCGCCTAATGACAACAACTCTCTCAAACTCTCATTTAAACCCTCTTTGGGATTACTAAGGGGAAATATCCCATGTAGAATAAATGTTAATGTGTGGGGCCACTGGCTAGATTGAAATCCTAAGCAACTGTTGAAAATGTTATAAAAATTATAATATGTATGCAAGTTTAACATAAAATGACTAATGTGGGGTGATCCAAAAATGACAAACAAGCATCCAATCCTATGCACATACATTATACAAAATAAAAACACACAACTTATCAACCACAAGTCATCCCAACGAAATATACCTTCCCCTTCAACCACATGATCTAAATGGATTCTCTCCACATATACCCCATATAAAAATAAATATAAAAATTATTAGTGATTTACCCAAGGAAATTTTATATATATAAATTTTCATTAAAGTTTCACTTGGGCCTCAAAAAACCTTTGATAAATAACCCATTTTCAAAAGGAAACAAAAAAAATTTTGATCTCATGTAAAACCATTTTCAAAGAACTAAAAACACACCACTATTAAATCCAAATAACATTAGAGATTCAATTAAGATATAAAATCCACCATTTTTGTTTTGAAAAAAAAATTACAATTGTAAACCCGGCTTTAAAAATCACAAATCACATAAAAAATACATGATTTATTTTTATCAATTAGTGGGTGTGAAAAATTTAACCAAAAAAAATCATATAATTTAAAACAAGAAAGAAACCAACTCATTTCATATAAAAAAATTAATCTAAAAATCATGAATTACTAATTAACATATATGAGAGGTGGGAAAAAACAATAAATCATAAATTATTAAATTTTATGGAAATGTGCATAGGGAAGCATTCCTCAACCCACTTACGCGTCAACAATGCCAACGTGAGGCAACCTCACAAGGGTTCCAAAAAAACACTGAAGATAAACCCATTACAAAATAACACCTAATTATAACCCAAGTATCATTACTTTTAGATCCAAAAGACAATGGAATAATAAGAACACATGAGAGAATGGAAGTATGAAGAGGAATTAGAGGGGAGAATATTACCTTTATTATTCACCCCAAAAAATTAAGAAAACCCAAGATCCACACCTTGGGATAGAAGATGATGCTGGGAGATGAAAATATAGGCTCAATTTTGGTCACATGATCAATGTGAGGATGAATTTGGCGTGTTTTTAGTTAAAACAAAATGATTTTGAAAGATTAATTTCACTCATTTATTGACATTGACAGGTCTCAAGGTTTTGCTGCATAGGTTTTGGAACCATGAAAAAATTGTGCGATGTCCTTCATTGTGGACGAAACCAGCCAAACGCATTCCTAGTGGAGCGTAATTGGATTCATTTAACCAGGACCGAATAATGTTCCACCTAATTTGAAGTCCAGAATCCCCAATTTTAACCAATAATTCATAGTGAAACTAAATTAAAAACAAGGGGTGTCAAATAATCCATGGAACACCTCAAGATAAAATCAAGAATGTGAATTTTATCACCACCATTAGGTTTTCTCATATAATTATGAAAACTCTCCATTTGTTAGATTGAGAGGAAAATTTTAACAATATTACCCAAGTCAAAACTTCAAATCAATGAGCATCTCATCCACCTCTAAACAGAACATACACATCTTACTCAAACCAATCCAACAATGAAAACCAACATCCTAAAAATGGATGTTAAACCCAAAATATGGATTCTACAACCTTTCTTAAAGGAAGGAAGTTGGGTGTAGTCAAAAAACCCTATGTTCACTGAGAATGAAAAGTATGGAAACCAAAATCCTCCAAAAAATCAACCCATTTACAATATATACCAGAGACTATACCAAATTACCTTTATGGGATGAAAAGAATGGACTCCCCAATGTTTGAATAAAACTAGAAAAAATCAACACATGAATACCAACAAGGACCAACCTAGGGAATCCCCAAAAAAACTAGGAGACACCCTACATGTACAAACATGAGAACTCCCAATAGTGATCAAATTGACAATACAAGGGGGAAACGAAAAAAACTCCAAACTAAGTGTGAAACCAATCCATGATAAATCGTTTAAAAAGGAAGAAACTGTCTATTTATAAGACAATGCAAAATTCAAAATATACTCAAAAGGTATAACCACATAAGGGAAACCATTCATAGATTGGTATATTAAAATGAAAAACCACCGGAATAGCATAAGGATGTGACCACCCTGATTTTTTCAGTAATGTTAAACATACAATGAAACAGAAAACTAGAACAATAAAAATTAAATTTCCCACACACAAATAGTAGAGACAATATATGATATAATGTTTTTGAAAGACTTGGTGATTTCTGACTCTATGAACCATCAAAAATATCACCCTATTTCAACATAATGTGAAATAGTAGGAAAACGTTACACATGAAGCATACCATCACTTAGAATTGAAAAATTTAGATTTTCAAAATAGAAAACCTACTTCTATTAAAATATATGTTTCAAGAAGATCCCTAATATCCAATTTTATAACTAAAATAAAATAAAACACCTCAAATAACTACCAATGAAAACCATTACAAAAAATTAAGCATTACATTAAAGAGACTTTATACTATTTGAAAAATATCATTGTACTCGTGTAAATTGTATGGGTTGTTTTATGAGAGGATTGGATTGGGACCCACATAAATTTATGGGATCACCTTCACTAAAACATTGAAAATAACCTAGTCATCCACAAGTTTAATAGGTATTTGGGGAGCATGGAAACAAAAAATTCTTATGATCTTGATTGTAGTAAAAATGAAACCCCATGGTCTTCTACATAGAAGAATCTATCTAGAGATATATATTCTATTTAATCTTTGAACAGAACCAAACATTTCAGGCAGTTTCTCCACCTCTTTATCAGGATCTCATTCACTACATCTAGAGTATGGAGAATGGTCTTCAACCTCATTAATTTTTTATAGTACTGCTTTAACCTGGATAACATTCCATGACACATAAAAAAATGAGGTTTTACTAAACTCTGAAACCTTCATAAGTATATCCAAATAATGTCAATGGTTAAAATGTAAATCTTTTAGGGAATCCCCTGTATCCCACTCTCTATGGTAAAAAACTAGTTTCACAAAATAGAAAATAAACTACAACATTGATCCATCACCTTACTATAGAAAACAAATCTCTATTCACTTACCCTCCTTTACTCACATTGATAAAGAGATCCATATGAACGAAGCCTCGATAAACTCTCAGGTAAAATCTTCAAGAGTATAGGTTTGAGAGACCAACATCCATGACATCGAAGAAAAAACATCAGGAACTAATGTAGTGAAACCAACCATTAATGACTCATAAAAATAAAGAAATATGAACATCCTTTTAATTCTACACATCCACTATTACAGTTCAAGAAGATCCACATGACCATAAAATATAAGAGGGTTCAACTTTCAAAACTCGAAAATGAATTCCATAGGTTGATAAACTGGTGGTTCCACTAATAATGAACCACCCATAGCTTCATCATGAATATCCATCTATTTTTCAAAGGGGGAATACACTAAATAATATGAATCCAAAGAACTATATCAAGAAACAACTCACTTTCATGGTTTGATAATAAAAAATCCAATTAAACAATAATCCTAGTTCAAAAAGAAAACAATATACATAACAACTAGTATTTCAAACCTCATTAACCTTTCCTATATGAACACTTTTCAAAAGAAAAAAAACAAGTGTTGATTCACAATCACCAATGGTATTCAAGGGAGCCTCACACAAGTATATTATCATTCTAAACCAAGAACCCATTAACTCATGCAATCAAATGTCCACCTTCTCACAGACATAATATAATTTTTTCACCCATTAGAATACTCAATGTCACGACATGACTTTTTCAAAATTATAAATAAAATGGTCAACCCAACATTCAAATTATCAATCCATATACCATTTACAATTTCAAAACGACTCTGGGGGTCCACCTAATCATTTTCCAAAAATTAATCATTTCAAAATTCACTTATATTTTCAAACAACCAATTTCTATTAATTCTAATATTTTTATTTTGGAAATCCATTTTTAGAAGCACTAATTGATATTTTACAAAAAATATTAATTATCGAAATTAAATTATTCAAAATCTTTCATAAAAATAAATTCGAATTTATATTTTCAATTTTCAAAAAATCAAAACCTTTACCACTTAAAATATATTGTTCATAATTTCAAAACAAGGGTTGTCAATAAAACTTCAGAATCAATTGTTAGCTACGAAATATCATAAGGGGAAACTAGTGTTGATGGTTGAATATGACATATGTTTGGTGTCTATATTCCAGTCACAAAGACCTCATAGGGACACTTTTAGAAACAAGTCCACGACACCAAATGGCTTTCTAGGCCCTATCAGCTTATCAAGACCATTATTCTAACTCCCTTTTTTTCTTAAAAAATACAAAAAATACCATAAGATGAAATGAAATGAAATGTAACTGAAATTCCGATAAAAACCATTAATCGATATAGAATTGTTCTGCCAGACACTCCCTAATACCCGAAACACCATCTACCATGACATACCAAATAATAAAAGGATCATTATAAGATAGGTCCCCCAAACAACCCTACCTCCTATCATATTATTTGGTCTCAAACTATCATGAGTATACCATAAACCGAAAACCCAATTTGGTATGAGATAGTGACAAATAGGTTTTTCCTATCCTCTCATACAAGAAACTTGTTCTAAGGAATCAACAAAGAATATAGGGAATGATTTGTCCTTATATATATAACTAAAATGTGAAAATAAATAGAGATTCCAAGAATAAATACAATTACCAAATTGAACATCATTTATATAAAAACAAATAGTACATCAAAGTGATCAATAAAAATAAAACTGAAACAGAAAACCATATTGTCTCTATTTAACCATGATGGTTACTCTTTAATACCCAAACAAACCATCTCCCATATCGATCAAAACCACAATGAATCCAACAGCAAGAAATATTAATATGAAAATAATATTCGTTTTGCAATAAAACTCAGTAGCTGTTCTCAAACAATATATTCTCAAAGCACATACATTGAAATAAATGAAACATGCAACTCAAGATTGAAATAAAATATAATAAACTAGCTTTTTCAGACATATCGACATCAAAACAAAACATGTCATATTTCTCTTTTTTCATTCAAATAAATTTTATTTATCAAGTAATAAAAAGTAAGATATTATTTAGAAAATGATTGAATTTTCATTTAAAATAATTGAAGTGAGTATAAAACATTTTCAAAACAATTTTTGTCATCATTTAAAAACCAACCCATAACATTTCATTAAAATTAAACCTTGAAATAATGTTGAAAAAATAATCACTAGATAATTGAAATTGAAAAATAGAAATCACAAGTAAACAATGAACAATGCATATGAATCATCCACTACATATAAATATGTGATGAAGGACATGAGATAAAATAAAATCTATAGTTATTAATATAGAATATATTTAAATTTTGATCATCAAAAAGGAATGAATCATATGATAGAATCTACTCACCCAAACTCTAAATAACACGCAGCCTAGTCTATCAAAGGGGAACTATCCTAAATAAAAGAAACGTGCATGTTAATGTCACTAGCCATAGTGAAATCTTAATCTTGGGAGTCTTTCATTAACCAAAAATCGAATATCGATGTCATGTTACCATGTCAAGACTAATGTTGGTGTCCTCCATAGATTTCAAATACAACGAAAATTACATGAACGTACTTCATACACAAGAAATAGACACATTTAGTTACCCTTAAGCCACCATAAAGAGAAAATCCATTTTCGGTCAACAATATGATATCAAGAGAGTCTCTTAGTGTGGACCTCCCACAAAACACAACATAACTAAGGCAAGATAGTTTTACATAGAGTTTTTTCTGGATAACTATTTTCTAAAAGTTTCCAAAAAAGGCCTCAAAAATCCTTTTAGAAATGACCCATTTCCACAAGGAAAAAAACACATTTCAGTAATAGTAAAACCACGTTCAAAGATCCAATCACTCACAAATTTTTAATCCAACCCCATTTATAAATCCATTTGAGAAATCCAAGCCACCATTTTAGATTCCAAAAATATATTCACAAATCCAAATCATTATTTAAAAATCTCAACTCACATAAAATATTCAATTAGATAAATTGTCAGATAATTGGTGTGAATCATTTAATAAATCAATTTCACATACAATAATATAAGAAGGAAAATGACTCCTCTAATTTCATGAAATTATTCTAAAAATCGTAAATCACTAATTAATCTAAAAATTCATTGAGAAAACAAATAATTTAATGATTCTTAAATTTAATGGACAAATGAAAATGGAAACCTACCAAAATCCACTTATACATCAACAACCTAAACTGTAGATAACCTCCCAAATGTTCAAAGAAGAAAGAACACCCCAGAGAAACCCATACCAAAACGCCTCTAATTAAAACCCATAGAATCATGAACCATATATCTAAAATACCATGGAATATAAGGAACAAATAATTTGGAAGAATGCATAAATGGTAGAATACAATAATATATCCCCTTCGATATTAACAACTAAAACATGTAGAAAACCCCATATCAACACCTTGGGAGAGGAGAAGAAGCATGGAGAAAACTGGAGATGCTCCCTTTGGGTCACAGAAACCATGAGGGGAAGAAATGGGGCATTATGTGGTTTAAATTCAAAAGGGTTCGAAAAGTAATGTCACACATTTAATGACATGTATAGGTTATACAATTTTCTTGCACAGTTTTCCAGATCATGCGGCAATCAGGCGTCCTTCAATGTTCAAGATGATACTATTGTATGGTTACCTCACACGGCTTTCCCAACAATATGGAAGACATGTGGTCTCATTTTTACTTAGGTAACTTAGCCACATGCTTTGATAGATAAGGGAACACCATTTACTCTAACAATGCACCAATCGTGTGCCACCTACTATCAACAGAAAAACCTCAGTTTTCTCGAAACTCGAAGTGACACTGAAGAATAAACACAAGATGAAAAGTAAAAAATTAACTCATAAAAATGATATCACATATGTTACATTATTTCATGACACAAATCGTATTATTATAAATTATCTAAATTTTTTATTCCTTGCAAACAAATAAAATACCGAATTATTCCAATAAAATATTCAATTATGATATAAAGGAAAAATATATTTTTAATTTAAAAACAATACCTCTGTTGTTATGATTAGATTTTTTAAATTCATACTAATATTTTTTGAAAGTATAGTACAAATCCATCAATTCAACCTTTACCATGAAAACATATTTTATAATTTTTTCTCTCATATTTTTTTCTTGATATAGTCATAAATGATTAATTTTTTATAAAAAAAATAATTTATATGTTTCCCTAAAAATAAATTATATTTGAAAAAATCATAAAATCTTCTTAAAGTAATATTTACCTGAATATTTTTAAAATGAGGTTCAATTGATCAAAATTAATGATAATATATATATATATATATATTAAAATTGAAATATAAAGTGAACAATTTTTCAAGTAAATGAAATTTTCTGTTTATTTTAAAATAAATTTATGACATGTGTTAAATAAAACTAAAAAATAACATATTACATTACTAATTAGATTGTTATATTATTCTAATTGGTTGTTAAAAATCCCACGAAGATATTTACTTGTGATCTAAGCATAACATTTTATATGGTGGATGTCCGGGGTTTTGATCCTACTAGAATATCTCTCAAACAAATTTCCACAAGCATTAATTTATTTTCTACGTAGTTTCCTAGAAATTGAAACTATTTGAGACAAAATAAAGACCCTTTTAAATAAAGACATATTTTCTCTAGATCATTTCTAGACAAGGAAAATTGATCTTCATATGGAATAATTTCACTAAATGATTTCATATAATTATATTTTATTTATATATTTAATAAAATGGTTATATATATTTTTACCATATATTTTAATAACATTACTTTAATTGTAAAATTTTATTTCAACATATCACAATATAATTTTTTAGAACAAGATATTAGGATAATATTTATTTAAGGAAACTGTTTTTTGAAAATTCATGTATTATATAATCCCAAAGGGATTATTTATTTAAGAAATAGACATAATGAAATGGTTATGCAAAGTATGATTTTTATATGGATAGTGATAAATTTGAAATAATTAAATTTCAAAAGGTAAAAGAGGTTATTGAATTTTAGTTATTCATATTGTGAAATACTAAATAGTTAGATGTGATATTATTTAGTTTTGTGCCTTGTGAAATAGTAATTATTGATATATACTTTTTGAAGAGCCCCAAGATAATTATCCACTGAGAGGGGATGAATCAAAGGTATCTATTATGAATAATCATTCTTTTAAATTAAACCTCTTGGTCTTATCATGGTTCCAAACCAACAAAATGTTATCTCTCAATATCTCATCATGTAAATAAGTAATATAAGAGTGATAAACACAGTGTTTTTGAAAATTTATGAAATAATTATATTCCATGTTATATTGGTAAGACATCATAATATGGATTCTACACTGTTATATTAAATATGATAATAAAGAAATATAAAGATACATATTATAGACTAGAATACTTGATCCTCAATAATAACATGGTTATGAAACCCGATCACTATCTCTTCTTCCACGGTTGGTTATATACCCCAGCTGTCATTCTCCTCCTACACCAAATCCTCAGTTGCTAATACACAATGGATATCATCATTATGAAATTATTTGTAAGAATGTGTCATTACAATAACCTAATTCTTCTACTTGATCAAAACATAGAAATATATTATTTTTCTTTAGATGATCCATCCCTATAATCATATTGGGCATGGCCTTCTCGTATACCCCAATAAGATCATCAATATCTTCTAGAAAAAATGTTATGGTCATAAAAGTACAAATTCTATTGAGATATGAAATATCATAAATCATTGAATTCTCAAGTGTTTCAAATTTATGGAATTATAGATTCATATCAACTTATTTTGTTGATATTTTCTAGTGTAATATTGTATAAAAATAATATAAATGTACACACAGAATCATACAATCGCATATTCTCATCAACTTAATATTATTTTTATATTAAAAATAATACTAACACAAATATTATCCTTACAATTAACATAGTAATTATTCTAAAAATTTGGAAAACTCACAATCATTTATAATATGTCTTTTCTTCTTCAAAATATAGTGAAGAAAAATAAAACAATTGCCATATATATTCTAGATATTAATTCATGTTTGGTATTCCAAAATTAGTCCTCGTTTTGTATTATGAACAACTCATGTTTCCATTCTTCTATTTCATCATGTGTTTTTTAATAATTTCTTCAACATTTAACAACATGAATATGTCATGTTTTTTCATTGCATGGGAAATTCATAAAACATAGTTCAATCATTTTCTTGTGTGTGTATGGGAGATTAACCATACATATAGTATAAATGTGTTAATCATTAAACATTATATATCCTATCCATTATTCTTTTTTCGGTTTACGTTACTCTTCAAGAATGTATAATATTCATATTTTTAATCCTTACTTTTACACATTATATGAAGTGAAAAAATATATCACATTTTCTTATTATGAATCGACACTCTATGTATGTTTAATTCAATTTGATTTCTTCATTCAATAATATTTTCCTGGATTCCATGGTGAATAAAAATATCATTATATACCAGATTCCTTTTTTATTCTTCTAATATGTCACAAAATATATAAATAACATTGTATTCAAGTCTCATTATTTGAAAATCACCCATGAAATTATTCTATTTTATTATCATCTATATGAAATTTCTTAAGTATAAGGTAACATAATATCATAATATACTTTGAAGGTTCATAGAAGTACATATTATTGAATATCAGAATTTATTATATACTTCAATAAAATATTTCTAGATTTGGTCATGTGATCGATCCAAAAATAGCATTTTTCAATGCTCGATTCATAAAAATAATGTGTTTCCATGATTCCATGTCTCAATTGAAAATATTCAACAACTATTTGGGATTTATAGAAGATATTTTAAAACTCATCATCTTATATAACATCATTGAATTTCTAATTTAATCTCTATATTCAAGGAAGATTCATGCATGGTTGATTCTCACACATAACTTCTATTATCGTAGAAGTGTATTATTCAAATTTTTAGGGTCGATCCATTCCTTGAATATATATTCTATTCATCAAACATATAGTGTAAATAATGTAAATATTCCTTTATAGATCAATTTTGATGAAAAATATGTGTCGCAATACCATTTATGAACATTTTATATCTATATTTATATTGATGGATGTACAATATCTTCATAACAATAATGCCTTGTTGAAAATTTCATCAAACTTCTTCTGCATCAGTATACACTACACATCCAATGCATCCTAGTTTTTGGTATATAGTTTCACACCTAGCTTTCTATGAACATGTTGTCGCGTTACCTAACAAATTGGTAAACTTCACCTCCTATGTGAACTTTTGTATATTATAACCTCCCTTATGCATTATTTTATCTATATAATCTATATATCACATGGGGATATTTTCTTCCATATGTAATGTAGAGCTATCCCCTTGGCTTTATGGGTATTGAAAATATTTCACATGATTATTATAAAAATATCCTTGTAAATTAATTGCATAATTATAATTCCATCTCAAATGTATTCAAGAAAATGTAACACATTCTTTCACTTCCATCTCTATAAATCTCCGAAATAATTTCTCTAGTAAATAATAGAATTTTCATATAGTATTTCATAAAATATTATTTATTAAAAACATCCAAGTGCTTACCAATAAATATTTTTCATAAAAAATAAAATGATATTTCATGAAATGAATTTATAAAATGAATTTAACCATTATTAACATTTCATCAATCATCAAACATTGAGGGAGTATTTACATGTCATCAAATAAATATGATGTCATCTAAAGAATCCATAAAAACTCCCTATGAACCAATATAACCCCAAAAAATATTGACATCATTCCTTATTTAATGAATCTACAATATTGTCATTGGTCCTTAAAATATCCACCATTATGTTTGTTTTCAATTCCTCTAATAATATATTTTAATGTCAATGCGTGACATTCCCATTTTCCATATTGTGGAAAATAAAATTTAAATGATTAATATAATGTATTTTCATATTTTTTATATCTTCAAAGGAAATAATATTTTCTTTCACTTTTATGATAGGTATGATGTGACATGGATCTATAATAAAATCTATTTATTAAGACTAAACATGGTATACAAGGGATATCCAAATGTAGAAATCAAGAGTGATATCGCAATGGTTGTCTATGTTCTATAGTGAATACCTTGTATGTGACCCCATGGTCTGTAATTTATAGTACATTTAGAAGTTCAATAAAATAAAGTTGTCACGAAATATGTTTTAGCCTTCATAAATATCAATAAATACAAAAAACATCATATTAAAATAATACAAATCCCCCTTTGATTTCTATTTTCATAAAGATATTCTCCACCATAATGACTAAATTTGATATAATCCTAAAATTGGAAAGTATGTGGGATTTGATACCTCATTCCTTATATTTTCTAGGCTATCCAAAACATCTTTATTAACTAGGAATAACAAAATGGATTATTGTTACTCATTATGAATTCCATAATGGGACACACTTCTCACCATTTCATCATGGAAAATTATCATCAAAAAACTTTTTTAGAGGTATCCTATTCTTTTTTCTATTCTAATAGCTTAAATCTTCTTTTGGAATTCCATTCATGTTATAAAAAATAAAAACTATAAGAAATGAAGAATGACTGGACAATTGTTTCATTAGAATAAGTATTTATGTTGAGAGTTTCCATTCATCCTTACTTATTTCTTATCTTCATGACCAGTATGTGGTGTTCTTTATCCTTTGTTGAGTGGATTCATGAATTGTGGAAATATTTTCTTCCCTTGAATTACCTCCTCATGTGGTGATGTTTTACCCATCTAATTTTTCAACTAACCTCTTGGTAATGAAATTTTATCCACTTTATTTATTTATTCTTATCAGTAATTTATGAATCCTAAAATATTTTATATATACCCATTTATTGAGGAGAAACTAAGAACACATTATTATATACCCCCAGTCCATTGAGATTCTTACAAAAATTCTTCTCTTATTTCATCATGCATGAGTTTTATGAAGTTTAATTTTAAAACATACAACCCATTCATAACAATAAGACAATTTCCCGTCATTCATGTAATGAAAGCATCATTTTTTGAATATATTTACCACATCAACCACACAATTCATTGAATTTCTCAAATATATTTTAGTTGTAATTTTTTGTGTACATAGAAACATTGATTCCATTCATTGATTTTTTGTCCTCATTTTCTTATAATAATTTCCCCTTTTGTATTTAATTTCACTAAAACTGATCTATTATTTAAAAATTAAAATTATTTTTATCCATATTTTATACAACACCTGCAAAACCATTGTATTTTTGAATTTATATGATTATTCCAAAAATTAATAGTTTTAGGTAACTTATTTTCTACTATAAAAGAATATTTCTTTTGGTTGGGATTTATGAAATATATTTACTATTATCCTGAAATTTTTTTAGGTATAATGCCCTTAATTTTTATTCATATAATCATTTTCATCTTTTTTAGAAATAATAATTTTTATTAAAAAAAATTAACATGTTACTTTCGAAAAATATCTTCACCATATTCAGAGGTTATAAATTTTACATCTAATGAATTTTTGAAGTTTTCACATGATTTTTTAGATCATATTTTTCTAGAACACATATTTATTTTTTCCCATCTAGTTCATCTAACATTATTAACAGTTTATCATTAAATTCTCTTATATCCTTATTTATGTATTCCACCATTAATTTGTTATTATTTTTTACATATATAATTTCATAATGATATCTTAATACATTCAACATGATATCTTTCTTAACATAAGAATTGAGTTTGATTTCATTAAAATCAATACAACATCATGATGATAAATTTACATACTTTTTTCTTTATATTAGATTTTTTATGGTGAAATTTATACTATGTTTTCTTTTTCTATTACAATAATAGTGCATTGTTTATTATTTTCCTTCCATTTTCAATTTACCATTTTTTTTAAATTACTTAAAAAAGTAAATAACATCATTCAAATACTTATAAGATTCTTTATTAAATGATTTCTTTATATTTAAAGGGATACACCTTTGATAAAATGTTTTTTCCTTAGGAATGTTTACAACTAAGAGTGGGTAAATATATGATATATTTTATTTATTATATATTTTAAATTAAACCTCATAAAAAATTTATTTTTCTTAATCCACTCAATATTATCCATCTATCTCACAGCCCGTGAAGTAGTAATATAAGGGAGATAATCACAAGGTATTTGTAAGGGCATAAAAAATGCAACCACTACCCATGTTCATTAAACAACCCAACATGGATTATCCACTAATATATTATTATTTATTACAAAGGTATACGTTGGAATTTTTTACACATCATAGTTCTAGATCATATGGTTCAACATTGTTCTACACCCTAGCCACCAACTCTTCTTATATATTTAGTTATACACCTAACCATTCCACCTCATAATATTCTTATTACATTACTAAATAAACACAAGATCCTTATTACTCTACAAAAAATAATTTTATTGACCAGTTATAAGATTATGTTTCATTTTATTTATCCTATTTTAAATTCGTCTTCCTCATATTATTCAACTAATATTTCTCTAGGAGCATGTAGGATCAAGCCTACTCATGTACACCAACTAGATCTTAAATAGACACCCAAAAATATCTAGGGTATAATAACTACCTAAAAATTATGTGTGTTTATGAATATATTTATTCTTCAAATATTCATGAGTTTCACCTTCATGCACTGTTGGATTAAAATCAACATCTTTCTTCTATACTCTGGATTATCCAATTCCCTCATAATGGATTCAATGTATGTACAAGATTTAAAAAAAATTATCATCAAATTCTAATTATATTTATATTTTTGATAAAAAATATATTGAATCTTATTCTCCAAAATACCATGTTAATTATTCCATGAATATGGTAACACTATGACCATTAAATGAATATATTTTTCTCACTTCATATTTTATTAAGGAATCTAGAATAATTTCCCCATTAAATATAGATATTTATTCATTCTTAATATTCCAAAATTGTTAATCAGTTTTCAACCTGAAATTCATTAGATTTATTTCTTATTTTTCATTAAGTGTGTTTTAATATGTACATTTTTATTTAACTCCATGGAGCACTCTTGTTTCTAGTTTTGTTATATAATTTATTTTTATATCATAGAACGTTATTTTTCTCATGTTTGAGGGGTTTTTAATCCTTGAATTCTATTTAAATTCCAGAATAATAAATCATCATTAATACTCTTCTTCATTAATCACTACAGAATAAATTAATATACATGAATCTATCACATTCATATTGTGAACAATACTGATACATGTTTAATGAAGGAAAACCCCTAATGATATCCTCTCCTCAATAATAGAGGTTCCACATATGTATCCTCAATCTTTATTTATTTATCTAATCATATGTTCATGAATTTCATGGTGAATTAATATCTCCTGATAAACATTATGGGGGATTCTCTTCTTCTTATATGACTTTCATTAATATATGTAACATTTTATTATTATATCATAACACTGAACAAAACCTTTAAATTATCTAAATTTATAATCATCATGTTTATCAAATTGAGTATAAGTGAATTTATTAGTACAATATTCTATGAATTTGTAGGTATGTACAAATAAATAAGTCTTATATCTAATAAGATACTGTATATAAGCTATTCTAAATCAATTTATTTTGTCAATCAAAAAAAAATGTAGAAATTTATCTGATTAATGGATGTTATATCATTTTATGGTCACATTATTTATGAATATAGCTTAATTGAGGAGACATAATTCATGGAATATTAGTATGTGAACTTTCACTCATTGAACATCCATGCAGTTCTAATGAATGATCCATCCTCCTAAAATTTCTATGAACCGAAAATTCACACCCCAAAAATATATACAAATGAATTATTGTTATTCTCATAATCATGGTTACTCAATAGCTTGAATGTAAGGATGATTGATCTATATTGTAGTGGAATCCCAATAAAGGGGTAGAGGTAAAATATTAATATATGGAGAATTATTATTTAACATAGTGTTATGTGAGTAATTTTAATTATGGAGAATTATTATCAATATAACACTGATCCCATATCATATTTTCATCATTTTGATTCTTTTTTATTATACTATTAAAATTCAAAAATTAATATTTCAAAGTATATAGGTCTATATCAGGCTTCCTCTCACATTGCCTCTATTTTCACCTTGCATAGTGGTTCTCCACCGATCGAAGGTGTGCATATGAAGAAGCCCCTATCAATTGTATGGTTATACTAGTATACATTCTACCTTAAGATTCCCATTCATTTTATCTTCCTAAAGAAGGTTCTTCTTCCACATGTGTAGTTTACCAAGGTGAGTAGCGTGGTAGGGGATGGAAATATTTTTACAATATTTATACAGAAAAGTTATAAATTTCTCAACACAATTTTTATTTCATTTCAAATATCATGATGAAAATTATAAATATATTCTCACATACTCCATTATAAGTCTCACCAATAATATCCTTATGAAATAATTAAATATTTAAACGATATTTTTTACAAATAATCATCCTGAAATAACTCAATGGAATTATTTAATAATACTCATAATCTAAAAGAAAATATTCTCTCTTGAACCACAATTAACACATAAAATTAAAAGTTATGAATATATCTTCAATTGCATGATATTGAAGGATAATTGAGTTATCAATCCTGACATCCAATTCTATCTCAACCATATATAGAAATAATAATTGATCTAAAAGTTTTTCAATATATATTTTATTCCTTAATCATACATAAATACAATAAAAACATCCTGGTTCAAAATTGGGTTGTGTAGAATTTTTTTGTACTATAGAAATTCTATAGTAGTTATTGCAGAATCATAACTATTCACTAATTTTTGACCTATGTGGCATAGATTTGGGAATTAGGGTTGTTGTTCCTTTAAGACATCATTGGTCTTTGGGTTATAATGCCTCTTGGCTATGAACTAGTTAGATCATACCTCATAATGATGAGGCCCCATAACAGGAATTATATCAATTAAAAAACACAAATTATTAGTTAACCTAATTGGGAATGAATAAATTGTATAAAATTTTCTATCTGTACTAAAAAACCATAAATCTCATCATGTGAAAATTCTTGTCAATCGACCATTCGAGGTGCGAATGTAGGTTCCAATGATGATGAATATTCTAGGGATGTCTGGTTCTAGTGTGGTCAGTTCATTGGGCATATAAATCTTGTATTGATCCTTCTTCATCTATGCCTTCATGTTATATACGAGGTCATATTATTCTCAGATTATAGGTTCTATGCATGATCACTTTTAACCTAGTTAAAAAGATTATCATTAAATAATAAATATGAAAATACACCCTTCTATCCATTTCAACTGGCCACTGGACTCAACACATTTTCTATATACTTGAGAACATATTTGAAGTGTGACTCTAAGGTAATTCACTTGTTTAAAATAAGAATCTCAAATGGAAAAAAGCTATGGAAAACTACAATGCCTTATATTGAGATAAGATGAGAACGTAATTTTATGTTCTCATAGTTAATGGGTAAACATTGTTTTATGAAGTAGGTTATGGAAATTAATATCTAAATTGATTACTTTTGAATGTGGGTGACCATAGGAAACTGAAAAGGTGAGTAGTTTTTTCATTTTCATGATTGATGATATTGTAAATTTGATTAGATTATTATACAATGATTATTATATGAAATTGGTAAATTCAATCAAGATGGTCATAACACATGGTGTAGTAAATTCCCATTGTATGTTCATGATACTATGAAATTAAAACACTCATGGAGTGGTTGTGTATACAATTTTGCAGTGTTCATCGTACTATGAAATAAAAAATTTCAAAAACTGGTCATGTAAATACCATGGTGGTTAACATGATACTATGAATTGGAAACAGTAATGGACTAGTCTTGTTAATTTAATTATTGAGTTATTCATTATAATAAAATATAATTATCATTGAGTGGTTTTATAAATATATTTTTTCATTTCTTGATACTATTAAATCAAAAAACTCTTTATGAAATCATAAAACTTCCCTTAAATAAAACATGACATTACAAAATTAAAACACACATGGATTGTTCATATGAACACCCATGAGGTGGTCCTAAAATTATGAAATGAAAACTCACCATGAAAGTTCATGTGAATAACATTAAGGTGGTCTTGATACTATGAAATTTAAATATGCATCGGGCAGTCATTAAAATATTTTGATGGATACCATAATCTAATGATGTTTTAAAAACTCTTAGTCATATTGTGATAATAATGGATAGAAAAATAGCTTTTTTCTCTGTGACATATGAAGTTGGATGAAGTATGCATGCCACCAAGTATTGGTTCTTAGGTACGACTCATTCATATTATCTGTAAACTATTAGGTGGTGTGATCCTAATTCGTATTCATATAAATTTGTAACTTGATGATGTAGGTATTCCAAAACTTGTTTTTCACTACAGATCTCATGGATCAGCATTGTGTATTTAAATTTTTATTACAGAAATAATTTTTTCACTTATTCATGAAATTTTTTTCCAAAATAAATATATTGGGATTTCATTTGTGTTGGCCTGTTAAATTTTACTTACACCATCATTACGCCACCTAGTTTTTCTAGTGAATACCACATGTTTATATGATAGGAAAATAGAGAGGTTGACTAATGATTCTTGGTTAGTAATCTTGAGTGAATCTGCAGAATTTTGGATTATCTTATGACTTGGGGCTACATTTTGAAATAGTTATAATTTCTTATTTTTTTTCTTTTAGGATTTTTGATTATGATCTACTACTTACATATGAATGTATTTCAATAATTGTATAGTATAACGACCCATAATTAACATACATTGTTATTACATTAGAATTGAAGCATACTTATTACCACATATAAAAAAACCATGATGAACTGTATAGGTATAGTGTCTTTAGAAACTGGGAAACAAAAACAACAGGATCATAAATCATCTACATTTTCTCCCACTTATTTCATCATATATAGAGTACCTTTTGGCATATCCTACTTAATACGCTTATTCCTGACCTGGGGAAATGAAAACAGACAAAAGGGTGAGCTCAAATTCTCACTAAAGGTAAACAAAGAAAATATCAATCATATCATATTCATAAGAACATAAAATTTTGAAAATCATAACACTCAAAAGAGATCATAATATCATGACATGGGATAAATCATAGTTGAGAAATGTAATCCCAATAATCATAATATAAAACATGAAACTTTGTATCATACACACATAATCATAGAAAATCATTTCATATTAGTCAAGACTCACTGGCAAGACCAACATAGTGGACAAAGTCCTTTACTGAAAAGAGTTCACTCCTCGTTCCATTCTTGTATCACTGAATCAGATTAAGTTGTCATTCCAACCATGTCTATCTCATGAGATATAAATCATTATCCAATGAATTGGAGAGAGATATAGGTCCCACCCATCTCATAATGAAACCATTCTTATGTGTCCCACAAAATCATAAATCATACATCATAGCATAACCCCTCTAATGAAAATTGGATTCATAAACATCATGCCATCATAGCATAATCCATATAAGATAAAAGTACATCACAAAAATAAATCCTCCATAACATAATCAAATTAATGTAATAATAGGGATTGAAATAGAACCCTATATTATCATAGATGGAAAATAATTTTGATAAAACACATTAACTTCATTCTTGAGGAAAATATCCTTTCTATATGAAATTTTTTTCCTTTCTTAACATATCATACAATTTTAAACTAAAATAACTTAATTGAAAATAAAATTAAAACATGTACAGTAATCTTCATATAAATAAGTTTCTATGAAATCATAAAAAGGAATTCATTCCATATAAGTTAAAAAAATTTCTTCTCGTACTTTGGCTGGAGAGTCAAAATGTATCTCGTACGGGAAAAAAATATTCCATTCATATACTTTACTAAAAAATCACCAATAGGTAAAAATGGATTTAAAAAATTGTATGAGGATATAAATAATATTTCATATTGTGGGAACATGGATGTGGATGATAAATATTCCCTAGTAAATTCTGAAGTATAAACAATCTTGAATAAAAATGAGATTGCATGATTTTCGCTTACATTAGGTCCTATATGATTTGTACATATCTGAAACTCTTGTATAATGATATAATTAATGTCATTGAATTATTACATAATCATATTCATTGTTATGAAATCATATATGGTTATATTATTATCTTTTTATTAGTAATATTTCATTGCTACTTGTTATTCGGGTGTTCATTGCTTTATTTTCTTATGTGTGTTTTGTCGAATAAATTCTTATTCATATTTTTAAGTTATAGGTAAATTATTTACATAATGGTATTTGTATAATATATATCATATTTATTCATTCAATTCATTTATATAATCATTGTTTAATAAAGATTAAGTGTAATGAATCACATCACATCATGGAGACGGTAAGCCGTACTTACGCACGAGCAAAAATATCATTCCCATAATTATTGAATGGTTTTGTAGTGGATGATAGAACATATCAAAATTATTATCATGTTATAATAATCATATATAGTTATTCTTTACAACTTTATACTCATCCAAGTAAGGTGGTGGTGGAAAATAGATTACACCATGACATGGAGACTGTATTTCGTACGTACGCATGCGTGGTGATTCATTTTCTGTAGGATGGAAAAAAGGTGAAATATGTTTTATCATATTTATAATAACATATCAGTATAGGAGTGATACTTATTATCTTAATTTATTATGAAAAAAATAAGAAGAAGTAGAAGAAGAAATAAATTTGAAAGGATCGGTAAAGGATATTACCTCTTCATCGACACGGCTCTTATAATCCTCCTCTTAGGGAACTAAAGATGGTCTTTGAAGAATACCAGGACCAATAGTATGTTTCTAGGGAAGTGGATAAGAGAATTTTCAAGGGTTTGGCCAAGATTTAAGGCTCAAAATTTTTTGAAGAGGAGAGGGAGGGGGTGACCTTTTATAAGGGAGGAGAGAGGCACCTTTGGAAACATAAGAAATATTAATTTATATTAAATTCCACCCCAACATAAAAACCACCAAAAATGACCCAATTAGAAGATTAGATGAGATAGGGTTGTAATCTCATGAACCAATGAAATTTAGAAATGTTTTTAATTTATTTTAAACGTTATCAAATTGATTTATATTTATTTAATCTATTTAATTTTATCTGTGGTAATAATATTCTAAATTTTAAATTGTTATAAAGAATTATATATGTGTTGTGAATTGTCCATAATTCGATACTTTAAGACTTTTAATACCATATAAATTTTAAATTTTAATTTTTAAATACTTTTGTCATTTTTAAACAATTTTATAATATGTTATTTTTATAAAATAACAATAGTGTCAATTTTGACACTATTCATTTATTTGAATTTAAATAAAATCCACACAGAGGATATATATTCGAGCCAAAATATTTAATAGATTACTAACATGTCATATTAATCTATAAAATTCGTTTATCACATTAAACAGTTAATATAATATATATTTTAATATTTTTAATTCCATTTATTTAATATTTCAGTCAATAAAATAACTTCTACATCATTATTGTGTCATCATTAATGATAATTATTTAATCAATAAATATTCTAAATAAATTCTCATGTTGTAGATAATTTTTTAGGTATCTGTAGGATATTAATATTCGAGGATTTATGATTTTTATCACTAAATTATAATTATTACAGTTATAAGATATAAGATAGTTACATGTTGTCACTTTTTATTGATTTTAATTATAATTATATCATTTTCCTGGTCAATAGTCCATGAAAAGAATCTATTCCAACCATTAGGTGATATGGTTTGACTTTTATTCATACAATAGTTTTTTGGCAGGTGGTAGGTAATTTTATAATCTTATTTTTACCCTTAATTACCTAATTTACCTTTAACTATAGTAAATAAAAATTACCGTAGTTACAATTCATAAGGTCAAAAAAATAAAAGTAACCTATTAACATAATTCAGACCCACTGAATCCAAATATGGAATAAATTTTTCAATATTAAAAACACATATGTTGTATTAATTAATTTAAAATTAATCTCTTTGTTAAGAAAATGGGTATTAAAAGATAAAGAATTGTCAAATATTGAAATGATTTTACGTATAAATTAAATGTAAAATTTATGGTAATGAAATACATTATATTAAATGGTAAAAACTATATTCTATTTATACTTTAAAACCATTAAACTTTATCATTTATCCATATAAATCATCTTGATGAAAAAATGCTTTTAAGAATAATTTAGCGTATTTTTATTATTCATCAAAATATGAAAGTTTTAATAAAAGTATCAAAAAATTATCCAATGTAAATTTTTATATCCTGATTCAAATGAAAAATATTATTTTGTAAAATTGAACTTATAAACTTGTCAAAAATTATATTTAAAATGGGTGCGCCGTCAAAAGGTAGTAAAACTGCATTTTTTTATAAATACTTCTTTTATCCGAAAAGATGATTTTGTTTTAATATCTCATTTGAGAAAATGTGTATGATGAATTAAATTGTTATAAAATTAAAAATTTAGTTAATATTATTCATAACATCTAGTTCATAATGTTATATTAATACATCATTGTTTAGTGAAACACGTTATTGCGTAAAACGCAAACTATAAAGGAAGGTTACTCTTACGTGTAACGAAATCCAAGCTAGTGTTGTGTGTAGTGAAATATTCCCTTGGTGTTTCATATAACATAAGACATTAAAAAAAATATTTCTCAAAAAATCCTTGGGTGTTACATTCTACCCCCTCTTAAAATGAATTTCGCCCTCAAAATTCGTGAATTCCCGACAAACAGATGAGGATACCTCTCCCTCATTATATCCTCAGGTTCCCATGTCGCTTCTCTTAATTGGCAATTCATCCATAAAACATCAATCAAGCAAGAGGTCTTGTTTCGTATAACTTTTTCTCTACGATCCTGAATCTCTATCAGCTGTTCTTCATAAGAAATATCTTGCTCGAGCTGTAGTACTTCTGAGCTTAGTACATGTGAAGTATCAGGTATGTACATTCTTAGGAGAGATACATGGAACACATCATGAACTTGAAAGAGATTTAGTGGAAGTGCCAATCGATAAGCTACCTTCCCAACACAATCAAGTATTTAGAAAGGACTAAAATAACTAGGGATCATCTTGCCCTTCTTTACAAATCACATTACTCTCCTCCAAGGAGATATTCGTAAGAACACTTTATCACCAACATCAAACTCTAGGTATTTTTTTTGGTAGACGACATAACTTATTTGACGACTTTGATCTGCTCTTATGTGTTGTTGAATAGATCATACCTTTTTTGCCATCTCATCAACAAGATCATGTCTTAATAGATTTCATTCCCCATCTTCATCCCAGCAAGTTGGAGTTCTGCATTACTTTCCACATAGAGCTTCATAAGGAGCCATCTGAATAATTGAGTGAAAGCTATTATTATAAAAGAAAAGTTCCACCAAAGGTAGGTGTTGTTCCCAAAAACCATTGAAATCGATAGCGAAAGATCTCAACATGTCTTCCAATGTTTGGATTTTCCTCTCAGATTTACCATATGTCTAAGGATGATAAGCTGTGCTGAAACTCAATTCTGTATCTAGAATATGTTGAAGACTTCGCCAAAACATCGAGGTGAACCTCGGATCTCGATCAGATATAATGAAAAGTGGTACTCAATGAAATCATACCACTACATTTACATATATCTTAAAAATATGATCAAGATAGAAATCCTCTGTAATAGCAATGATGTGTGCCGACTTCATAAGACGATCAACTATAACCCATATTGCATTATTAACTTTGTATGTTTTAGGATGTCCTGTGAAAAATTCCATAGTGATGATTTCTCATTTCAATTCTGGTATGGGTAATGGTTGTAACATCCCTTTAGACTTCTGTCTCACAGCTTTATCTTGCTGTCAAACCAAGCATCGAGAGACATATTCTGCAACATCTCTTCCTTCCATCTCACCTAAAGTACTCTTTCAAGTCCCTATACATCTTCATGTTTACAGGGTGAATAGAGAATGAAGAACTATGAGCCTCATCCAATATTTCCTTGTTCATTTCTGGGATAGGAGGAGCACAAACCCGATTCCTGAACCTTATTATTTCATCACAATTAATATGGAATTGAGGAACATTTCTCAACTTATTTTGTAACTCTACATCTTCTTTCTATGACTCTTTAATCTACACATGAATATATGGTTGAACATTCATTTGAGAAAGATAATATTTTCCCCCTTCTATAATAATTCCAAGATCCATCCTTTGTAAATCCCTAAATATTGGATCTTTTGTAATCCTCATCATAGATAAGCTAGCTTGGCCTTGTCAACTTAATGCATCGGCCACCTTGTTTGCTTTCCTATGATGATAATGAATTGAGCAGTCAAAATCCTTAATCATCTCTAACCATCTTCTTTGGCACATATTCCGCTCCATTTGTTTGAAAATATATTTTAAACATTTATGATCAGTATAAATATCACACCTTTCACCATAAAGATAATGCCTCTAAATATTTATTGCAAAGATCACCGCAGCTAACTCCAAATCAAGAATTGGGTAATTTTGTTCAGGGATTTTCAACTTTCATGAGGCATGAGCTATCACCATATCAATTTTCATGAGAACACACCCCAATCCCTTCTTGTATGCATCACTTTAGATCACAAACCTTTCTCCACTACAAGGAAGTGTGAGCACTAGTTCACTAGATAACCTTCTTTTTAACTCCCTGATATTCTCTTCACACTCCTCCATCCAATGGAACAAAACTCTTTTTCAAGTCAACCTAGTGAGTGGATTAGATAATCCTAAAATATATTTCACAAAACGTCGATTATATCCATCCAAACCAAGAAAACTCTAGATCTCAGTTACTGTTCACTACGGGAAAAATGGGTATTTGCGACGGGGATAAATTCCATCGCAAATAGTCCCGTTAGAAACTTATTTGCGACGGGGGAATTTTCCCGTCACAAATAAGTAGTTTTTGGCGACGGGTAAGCTTTCCCCGTCGCAAAAGGACTGTCGCGCTTTGCGCGCCAAATCGCGGAAAAGTTATTTGCGACGGGAGTATACCCCCGTCGCAAATAGTGTGTCGGCAGGTTATTATTTGCGACGGGATCCATCGCAAAAAACTATTTAACCGTTGACCGTAATAAATGAGGGCTATGGTATTTGCGACGGGTACCGTCGCAAATAGACCCGTCACAAATAATCTAACCTATAAATACCCCCATCCGTTTTTTCATTCATTCTCAAACTCGATCTTCTACTTGTCTCAAAACTCTATTTTTAGAGTTTAGCGTTTCTTAAGATTACTTTTTTTCCTGAGTTGATATTGAAGTTTTCAACAACGATCAGAGATCAACCTCAGATCAATTTTAAAGGTATTTATGTTCATTTTAATTTAATATTAATTTTAAATTTTTTATTAGTTTCAATTATTCTTAATTAGTTGTAATTTAATTATGTTTACATTGTTTTGTTACTTAATAAATTTAAATTATTAGTATTCATTGTTCATAGTTAATGGTAATTAGGAATAATTAGTAATAATTTCCAATAATTAAGAATAAATGCTAATAATTGGTAATAAATACCAATAATTAGGAATAATTAGTAATAATTACCAATAATTACCAATAATTAGTAATAATTACCAATAACTACCAATAATTCGTAATAATTAGTAATAATTACTAATAATTAGTAATAATTACCAATAATTAGTAATAATTTCCAATATTTACCAATAATTCGTAATAATTAGTAAAAATTACTAATAATTAGCAATAATTAGTAATAATTACCAACAATTAGTAATAATTTCCAATAATTAGTAATAATTACCAATATTTAATACTAAATATTAATAATTAGCAATAATTGCCAATAATTAGGAATAATTAATAATAATTACCAATAATTAACAATAATTACCAATATTTAGTACCAAATAGTAATAATTAGTAATAATTACAAATAATTAGGAATAATTCGTAATAATTACAAATAATTACAAATAATTAGTAATAATTAATAATAATTACCAATAATTATCAATAATTAGTAATAATTACCAACAATTAGTAATAATTACAAATAATTTCCAATAATTGGTAATAATTACCAATAATTATCCATAATTAGTAATATTTACCAATAATTATTAATAATTAGTAATAATTACCAATAATTATCCATAATTAGTAATAATTAACAATAATTACCAAGAATTACCTATAATTAGTAATAATTTACTAATTACCAATAATTATCCATAATTAGTAATAATTACTAATAATTACCAATAATTAGTCATAATTTACTAATTACCAATAATTATCCATAATTAGTAATAATTACAAATAATTAGTAATAATTTGTAATAATTACCAATAATTAGTAATAATTGCCAATAATTAGTAATAATTAGAAATAATTACCAATAATTACCATTAGTTAGAAATAATTACCAATAATTATCCATAATTAGTAATAATTAACAATAATTATCCATAATTAGTAATAATTACCAATAATTACCAATAATTACCAATAATTAGTAATAATTGGTAATAATTAGTAATAATTACCGATAATTACTAATAATTAGAAATAATTACCAATAATTACCACTAATTAGTAATAATTAATAATAATTACCAATAATTAGTAATAATTAGAAATAATTACCAATAATTAGTAATAATTAGTAATAATTAGTAATAATTACCAATAATTAGTAATAATTACCAATAATTAGTAATAATTACCAATAATTAGTAATACTTACCAATAATTAGTAATAATTAGTAATAATTAGTAATAATTAGTAATAATTAGTAATAATTAGAAATAATTAGTAATAATTAGTAATAATTATTAATAATTAGTAATAATTAGTAATAATTAGTAATAATTACCAATAATTAGTAATAATTACCAATAATTAGTAATAATTACCAATAATTAGTAATAATTAGTAATAATTAGTAATAATTACCAATAATTACCAATAAATAGTAATAATTACCAATAATTAGTAATAATTACCAATAATTAGTAATAATTACCAATAATTAGTAATAATTAGTAATAATCAGTAATAATTAGTAATAATTAGTTACAATTACCAATACTTAGTAATAATTACCAATAATTAGTAATAATTACCAATAATTAGTAATAATTACCAATAATTAGTAATAATCACCAATAATTAGTAATAATTACGAATAATTAGTAATAATTACCAATAATTATTAATAATTACCAATAATTAGTAATAATTACAAATAATTAGTAATAATTAGTAATAATTAGTAATAATTAGTAATAATTACCAATAATTAGTAATAATTACCAATAATTAGTAATAATTACCAATAATTAGTAATAATTACCAATAATTAGTAATAATTACCAATAATTACCAATAATTAGTAATAATTAGTAATAATTAGTAATAATTAGTAATAATTAGTTATAATTACCAATAATTAGAAATAATTACCAATAATTAGTAATAATTACCAATAATTAGTAATAATTACAAATAATTAGTAATAATTACCAATAATTAGTAATAATTACCAATAATGAGTAATAATTAGTAATAATTAGTAATAATTAGTAATAATTAGTAATAATTAGCAATAATAAGCAATAATTAGCAATAATTAGCAACAATTAGCAATAATTAGCAATTATTAGGAATAATTAGCAATAATTATCAATAATTAGCAATAATTAGCAATAATTACATATAATTACCAATAATTACCATAATTTACCAATAATTACCAATAATTACCAATTATTATCAATAATTAGTAATAATTACCAATAATTAGTAATAATTTCCAATAATTAGTAATAATTACCAATAATTAGTAATAATTAGTAATAATTAGTAATAATTACTAAAAATTAGTAATAATTACCAATAATTACCAATATTTTCCAATATTTTCCAATATTTACCAATATTTTCCAATATTTACCAATATTTACCATTATTTACCAATATTTACCAATATTTACCCATATTTACCAATATTTTCCAATATTTACCAATATTTAAAATATTTACCAATAATTAGGAATACTGACCAATAATTTGGAATAATTACCAATAATTTGGAATAATTACCAATAATTAAGAATAATAACATTATTACATTATTTTTATATTTTATTATTAATATTAAAATAATTTAATTTTCTATATTATATAAAATTCTCTTTCCATCTGTGTGTTTTCTGTCTCCACATGTAATATTTGCATTTTTTTCAAAATTATCAACCTACTCACTAATGGAGAGGTGAAAGTGAATGCAAATATTACATGTGGAGACAGAATGTTAAACACACAGATGAAAGAAGAATTGTATATAATATAGAAAATTATATTATTTTAATATTAATAAAAAAATATACTAATATTGTAATAATGTTATTATTATATAATTAATATTTATGAAAAAATTATATAAGTATTATTAAAAAAATAAAAAATCAATATAATATTAAAATTATCAATATTTGTAATAGATTTTGCTTTATTCTCAACATTTTCAATCCTTGCTTGAGTGTTTTTTCTAACAAATTATTCAAAAACAGTAATGATTTTATATTTTATAGAAAAATATGGAACAACGAGGTCGTCAACAGTCATTATTAGATGACCGCATATGGATAAATCAACATAGAAATCCAAACAGTTCTGGTTTAAATCCAGTATATATAGAGGGTGTGGAGACTTTTTTATCATTTGTGCCATCAAATCCAGAATTTGTTTCAGAAATCAAAATAAAATGACCTAGTAGAAAATTTGCATTGAGAACGTTTGACACGTTTGACAAAGTGGGGGGACATCTATTCCGTTTTGGTTTTCAACCAGATTATGTTTTTTGGTATCAACACGGTGAATGCAGTTCCAGAGTAGGTGATACCAACTTGTTTCCAGATTCATATCTGTTTCAAGATTTAGTACATGATGTTGCAGGTTCATCTGTTCGACAAACAGAATCTCCGGCTGATATAGATTCAAATCCTGAGTTGGCACCGTCTGAATTTTATGAGTTGTTGAGGTCTGCTGAGGATGCATTATATCCTTGCTTCAAGATGAGCAAATTAGAAGCAGTTACAAAATTTATGGCTATCAAATCATATAACGGAATGTCAAACACCTGTTTTGACCAGATATTTTCTTTGCTTAAAACACTGTTACCCAAAGGAAATGTTTTTCCTGCAAATTACTATGAGAGTAAGAGGCTGGTTTGAAATTTGGGACTTACTTGTCAGAAGATTCATGAATGTTCAAATGACTGAATTTTATATTCTGGGGAAAATGAGTCGTTGGATAGTTGTCCCACATGTGGGCAATTGAGATATAAAGAAGGGAAACTTGAGAAGTCTTGTTTGATTCCTGTAAAACAGTTGAGATATTTTCCGCTTACATCCAGCCTTCAGCATTTATTCATGTCTAAGAATATAGAGACAATGATGTCATGGCATAAAGAGAATATTTCAACCGATAAAAGCTTGAATCATCCAGCCGATGGTGATTCATGGAAGCATTTTGATAGAGTGCATCCATCTTTTGCTTTAGAATCTAGAAATGTTCGACTGGGCCTTTCCACATATGGTTTCTGTCCGTTCGGATCTTATGGTAGTCAATATTCATGTTGGCCTGTTTTTTTAACTCCGTACAATTTACCTTCATGGATGTTGATGAAGGAGCCATATATATTTTTGACTTTACTAATTCCAGGACATCCGAAGAAAAATATTGATGTTTATTTGAAACCATTGATTGATGAATTAAGTTTATTGTGGAGTACTGGTGTCAGTACATATGATGTTTCTACGAAACAGAATTTCATACTGAGAGCAGCATTGATGTGGACAATTAGTGACATCCCGACTTATGGGATGTTATCTGGCTGGAGTACACATGGTCAGAAATCATGTCCTTACTGTATGGGAGAGAATAAAGCATTTATGCTCATTCATAGAAAGAAACCTTATTATTTTGTCTGTCATCATAGATTTCTTCCAGCCGATCATCCTTTTCGCATAAACAGATCTCATTTCAGAAAAGGAACAATTGAAAGGGATGGAACTACAAAAATTCTATCAGGTTTGGAGTTAAAATCAGTTGTATTTTCATTACCTCCCATCACTTTTGGTCCCACAATAAACCAACAGAAAATTTCTGGTTTTGGGAAAGAACCCAATTGGATTAAACGTAGCATATTTTGGGATTTTCCATATTGGTCTGATTTGTTGGTCCGCCACATGATTGATGTCATGCATATTTAGAAGAACTGTTTTGATAATTTGTTTTATATAGTTTTGGATACGCAAAGAAAGAGCAAAGACAATGTAAATACACGTTTAGATCTTGCCCAATTTTGTAGGCGTCCAGAACTGAAACTGTTTGAGAATGTCAGAACAGAAAGGTTACTGAAACCAAAAGCAGCTAATGCACTCTCTAAAGAAAACCATTTATTATTTTGTCAGTGGATTGCAGATTTGAGACTTCCAGATGGTTGTGCTTCCAATTTGGGTAGATGTGTATAGAATGGTCATATTACTGGATTAAAAAGTCATGATTGTCATGTTATAATGGAAAGACTTCTACCCATTGGATTAAGAAGTCTGTTGAATTCTGTGATTTGGGATTCCATAACAGACAAGTCTTATTTTTTTGGGGAAATTTGTGCAGCTACAGCAGATAATGATGCTTTATGAAAACATGAAGAAGATGTTGTTGTAATTATATGTAAATTGGAAAAAATATTTCCTCTATCTTTCTTCGACTCAATGGAACATTTGATGTTACATTTTCCATATGAAGCCAAATGTGGAGGTCCAGTACAGTTTCGATGGATGTACCCATTTGAAAGATTCATGCAAAAATTGAAAAGAAAAGTATGTAACAAAGCATATATTGAAGGATCTACTACAGAAGATTATTTTCAAGAGGAAATATCTTTTTTCTCCTCCCATTATTTTGAATCTGAGTATCATTCAAAACACAACCGAATGGGATGGAAAGAGAGGAATATTGATGAAATCGACAATCAATTATCTGTTTTCAACCAGCTAGAGACTGGTTTTGGTGGAGTTTATGAACGCTGGCTTTCGGATGATGAACATCACAGAGCACATACGTATGTTCTACTCAACTGTGAAGAGATGACATCAGTTGTACTGTAAGTGTTTATATCACTCATTCTATCATTTATGTTACAGTAAATAACTTTGTTTTTTATAGGTTGTATGATAATCAAATCAGGAAACAAATTCCACAAATTACAGCAGCTGCTCTCGAAGAACGCCGACAGAAAAATTTCTCTCAGTGGTTTCAAAAGCTGGTAACATAAATTCTTTACCTTTTAGAAACTCATTCAATGTATAGTTTACTATATTGATAATTATTTCACAAATTTTCTGGTGTCTCGACATGCTGATAAAATTGACAAAAGGTTGTGTATATTGAGTAACCCACCTTCCAAACTTGTTAAAACTTATAATGCATATGTGGTGAATGGATTTCGATTTCACACACATGCATATGGGGAATCAAAAAAACAATGAACAGTGGTTTTAGCTTGAGATAATCTCATCATCGAGAAAATGAAGTTGAATTTTATGGCATACTTGATGAAATCATTGAACTCTGTTATCTTGGACAACATTACATAACCATGTTCAAATGTCGGTGGTTGGATACAGAGAGAGGCGTGCGTGTTCATCCGACTCATGGAATCATCGATATTAAATGTAAAAGTGTTCTCACAGTAAATGAACCATTATTATTGGCTCAACAGGCAGATCAAGTTTATTACGCAAAGTACTGTCCTACATCAAGAGACTTGACTGATTGGCGGAGTGTAATAAAAATCAAAATTTGAGACAATCAGTTTAGTCAAAGTGAATGTGCTTTCACTGATGTGCAAAGAATTAATGTTTTTCAAGAGAGTACTCAAAATCAATCTTTTTTACAAAGAGACATGAGTACCGATGACGACACCCCACATTTAAGAGTCGGTGATGACGATGATGTTAATGATGTCACATATTAATTTGAAATGGTAAGAGATGAAGACACTGGAATTCGAATGGATATCGATGATGTTGAGGAGGAATATGAAGATGACATTGACATATATGAAGATGATGATGAAGATGAACACTGATAGAATTCCATGGTAGTTATATACAATCATAATATATATATACATATATGTATATATATAATAGTAATTATTAATTATTTTCTAACAACATTAAAATTTTCTGTTTCAGATGGACAACGACACATTTCGTGAGTTGGCGGATGCAGACCTGCCTTTCGATGTAGATGAGTTGCTGGCAGATGACCCTTAGCCTGCAGGCGCTCCAGGGAGTACGCGGAGGGGGCGCGGTCATGCACGATTGATGATTCCTGACCCCATCCCTGAGCGACGTCCACGTCCTGGGTTTGATCCACGCACACGGAGGTGTGATAATCTGTGTGATAATCTGTGGATTTGACTATGATTTAATTAATCTATTCACATAATAAATGTTTATCATTTTTACAGTTTTCAGCATTTAGCAGTCGGACAGGGCAGTTCTATTTTGCACAATTATTTCTCTCAGCCGTGGACCACATGGGAGAAGATTCCCATTGATGTGCAGCAGGCCATGATCGGCCATTGGTTGGTACGTACGTAAATAAATAATTTTTAATTTGAAATTATTTCATTTCTATCTTCATATTTTGAATTATTTGTAGGGTTTATGGTATCCGATCGAGGATACCATGCGTGACGCCATCCACAAGGCATGGGAGGTGGCCATGCGTGATCGCTTTCATCAGTTTTTGCACAATTTAAGAAAATCTGCCACAAAGAAAGCAGGAGTGTCAGATTTTGACGAGTCATGTAGAGCACACCGACCAGAGTACATTTCATCCCATGTATGGGATGGATTATGTGCGCACTGGTTGAGTGGTTCCTTTCAGAGGAGATCATCGGTGGGGAGGCAGAATCGGGGGAGACAGGAGATGACTCATCGAGATGGGAGTTGTTCTTTCAGTACTCATAGACAGCATCTGGTACGTACATTATTTATAAATATTTTATATAACTATAAATATTAACAGTTATTTTTAATTCTTATAGGCTGTCGAGCACCCCCATATTACGGAGTACGATGTATATTAGAGGATGTGTAGTGATCCTGCTACTGGGGAGCTCATAGGTGATCGTCAACATCACATCGTGGTCAATATTATTTGTTTTCATGTTTAAAAATTAACTGCATATAATATATTCACAATTTTAATTATAAATTGCAACTACAGGAGTCATATGAGACCGCATCGTCACAGACCCGACCTGAGAGTCACGCTGAGTCATCAGATTAGACCACTGGCCGTCAGTTTGATGAGGCAGCATGGATGCAGGCCACCCAGTATGCCTTCGAGAAGGGCTGGGTGGTTGGTATCAGCTCTCGACTGACTCCCGGAAATTATTATAGCAGTGCCGCGATGTCGGCATCCAGCTTGAGAGGATCCCATTCATCTTGTTCTGCGACACAGTATGAAGATCAGTTGCGATCTTAGACTACACTGATAGAGAGTCTCCGACAGGAGCAGGAGAAGATGCGTCAGCAGCAGCAGCAGCATGAGGAGGAGCGTCGACGCCAGCTGGAGATGTACGAGGAGCAGATGAGTCGGTGGCAGCAGCAGCAGCAGGAGCAGATGGAGTACATGCACCGACTCACTCATGCTTTAGGGATGGAGTTTCCTCCACCAACATATGCAGATCCCCCCTCCCCCCTCCTTCAGATTAGAGTTTGTTTTTATGTTATAAAGTTTGTTAAATCAAAATATGAATTTTTTTTCGATTCGTAGTTTCTGTCTCATTATGAAATATTAATAATATTATATTTTGAAATAACAATATTAATATGAATATGAATATTATTTATATTTTATAATATTAAATTATATATATATTAAAATTTTATAATATTATAATTTAATTATATTTTTTTGTAATATTTGAATTATTTTAATATTTGAATGTAAAATAATTCTATTATTTTTATATAAATTAAAATAACTTATTAATATTTTTTTATTTATGAATTATAATTCTAATATTATTATATAAATTAAATCATCTATTAATATTCTATTATTTTTTATTTTTGAATTATAATTCTATTATTATTATATTAATTAAAATAATTTATTAATAATTTATTATTTTCATTTGTGAATTATAATTCTATTATTATATTAATTAATATCATTTATTAATATTTTATTATTTTTTATTTTTGAATTATAATAGGATTATTATTATATTAATTAAAATAATTTATCAATAATTTATTTTTTTATTTTTTTATAGTATTTGGGACGGGATACTATGCCCGTCGCAAATAGTATTATTATTATATTCATTAAAATAATTTATTAATAGTTTTTAATTTTTTTTTAAAAATAGTATTTGCGACGGGCCCCATGGAAATTACTATTTTAAAAGTTTTTTACAAATTTACGTAGTAATATTTGCGACGGGAAGGATCCTCGTCGTAAAGAATGTCTTTAGGGACGAGCCCGTCGCAAATAATTATTGTTGCGACGACATTTTCTGCAATGGGCTATTTGTGACGGGCCCCCGTCGCAAATGACCCATCGCAAATACCTGTTTTTCTAGTAGTGGTTGTTGGTCCTGACCATCTTTCGATAACCTCTGTTTTTACTAGATCCACATATATCCCCTCTTTTGAGATTATGTGACCCAAAAATGAAACTTTTTGAAGACAAAATTCACACTTGATAAATTTTTCATAAAGGTTATGCTTTCTTAGGTTCATTAATACAATTCTCAAGTGATCTTAATGTTATTCCTTTCTCTTTGAATAGACCAAAATATCTTCTATAAACACTACCACAAAATGATCATGATAGTCTCAAAAGACCCTATTCAATAGATTCCTGAAGATAGTAGGGGAATTAGTAAGACCAAATGGCATCACTATAAATTCATAGTGTCCAAACCTTGTATAAAAAGACTTCTTTGGTATATCTTCCATTTTGAACCTTAATTGATGATACCCTAAATGAAGATCAATCCTGGAAAAGTATTGAGCTCCTTCTAGTTGGTCAAATAAGTCATCAATGCATGGGAGATGATATTTGTTCGTGATAGTGATCTTGTTAAGTTCTCGATAATCAATGCAGAGTCTCATTGATCCATATTTTTCTTAACAAATAGAACAAATTCTCCCTAATGTGATGCACTAGGGAATATGAATCCCTTATCAAGATTCTCATGGAGTTTCTTCTTCAATTCCAACAACTCAATTGGGGCCATTCTTTAAGGTGCCTCTGAAATGGCTATAGTACCCGGTATGAGTTCTATTGAAAACTCAATTTCACGATTTGATTGAAGACCTGAAAATTCCTCTTGAAAGAAATAATCAAACTCCGGTAAAATGGGAATATTATTAATTTTGAGTTTCTCTCCAACCATTTGAGATAAATAACCTTCATTTATTGGAATCAAGACCCATAATATGGAATAAATTTCCCCTGTAAGGTTATGTTCATCCTTGCATCGATATATGATCATAGATTGATTAGGAATGTGAAATGTGACTTCCCTTCATTGGAAATTGATATTTTCTCCATATAATGGAAGAGAATCCCTGTCAAGAATCACATCAAATTCCACTATAGGAAGTATCACAAGATATACAGGATGCACATTCCCACAAACTTCAATCGGAGAAGAATTGAAAACTCTTGATGCAACTGTTTTTCCATTAAGAGTTGTCATAGCAAACTCAATAGCTAATTATTGGGGTAGTATGGCAATACCCTGAGAAAATTATTCATAAATAGAAGAATGGGTGGATCTAGAATCAAATAAAACATTTTCTACATTAGATTGGATGGTAAGTGTACCTTTCACCACTTCATTGTCATACTCCACATCGCCGATAGAAATTGCATGTGACTTTACTTTGTATTTGGCCATACGAGTTTGTTGGAATCGATTATCATCCACAACCCTTGTAACAGAGCATTGATTGGCATAATGCCATATTTCCTTGCACTTGTAACATTGACGTGTAGGAGGTGCATTCTTTGTAGCCTTTTATTTGTTCTCATCTCTAGATATCTTTTTCCCATCACTACAACATTCAATTGCCTGATGACCTTCTTTTCCACACTTATAACATTTACTTGTCCCTTTAAGACAGTTCCATCTATGTTTCTTTCCACACATTGAGCATAAGGGAAAACTCATCTTCATTTTCAGTGTGGTCATTAGATTTTCCTTTCAATTCCATTTTCTTTTTCTTTCCAAACCCATATGACTGATGGGTTACTCCAATCTCCATATCAACATTGAGAGCACATCAAAAAATTTTCTCGTAGCTATTGAAGTCCCTTTTTTCTAATTCTCGTCGGAGACTTGGTATTAAGCCACTAAAGAATCAATCAATATTAATATCAGGTTGGAAAATAATCCCAGAAGTGTACCTTGTAGGCCTTGTAAAATTTGCTTCGTAGGAACCAACATATTCATCATCCCTTTTCTTCAGTTCAAGAAACTCCTTCTCCAACTTTTTTTGAAGAATACAAGGTAAGTACTTGTTGAAAAATAAGTTCTTGAACTCGTCCCATTCCATGGACTCAATTTCGTCTCATTTCTTCGTATTCTTTATAAGATTTCACCGTTGATCAGCTTCACCTTCCAAATGATACACTGCTAAGATAACTTTATCATGTTCAGAACATTGTAGAACTGACAATATCTTTTCAGTGGTACTAATCGATTTTTCAGCCACTAATGGATCAGAAGACCCATTGAATGAAGGTGGACACTGCCTCATGAAGGATTCAACAGAATGTTTCTGCTTCCTTTGCTTATTTGGAAGTCCTGCATGATTCATAGCTTTAGCAAGTTGTGTGAGTGTGGCTAAAATATTTTTCATTCAAGCACCCATATCGTTTGGTTTCTCAGGTGGACAATCAATACATTGCCCGTCACATTCAGCATTAACACGGTTCTTTCGAGTTCCAGTCATTGACTAAAACCAATAAGCATAGTGTGAGGAACACTAATTACAACATGAAAAACACATAATCAAGAATTAAATTTTACACTTTAGGCATTATCATAGGTTATTGATGGCCATTTCTAAAACACCAATATTCTATTCTATGCTTAGACATATCCTTAGGGTTCTTACTAAGGCTTCTAAATTCATTGTTTCCAAAGGATGACTATACCTTTACAATGATACCAACTATAAATAACCAAACGTAACATACATTTTTATTACTTCATAATTGAAGCATACTTATTACAACATACAAAAAAACCATGATAAGACTGTATAGGTATAGTGTCTTTAGAAACTGGGAAACATAAATGACTCGTTCATAAATAAGCTACATTTTCTCCCTCTTGTTTCATCATATCTAGAGTCCCTATTGGCATATCCTACTTAATACCCTTCTTCTTGACCAGTGGAAATGAGAAAATACAAAATGGTGAGCTCAAATTCTCATTAAGGGTAAACATAGGAAATATCATTCATATCATTTTCATAAGAACATAACATTTCGAAAATCTTGTCCAGCAAAAGAGATCATTATATAAGGACATGGGATAAATCATAGTAGTGAAATGTAATTCTAATAATCATAACATAAAACATGAAACATTGTGGAATACACAGATAATCATAGAAAATCAGTTCATATTAGTCAAGACTCATTGTCGAGACCATCGTAGAGGACAAATTCCATTACTGAATCGAGTTTACTCCTCATTCCTGTCCTGTATCACTAAACCAGATTAACTTTTCGTTCTAGAAATGTCTATCTCATGAGATATAAATCAGTTTCCAATGTATTGGAGGGAGATATAGTTCCCACCCATTGCATAATGAAGCCATTAATATGTGTTCCACAGAATCATAAATGATAAATCACAGCATAACCCATTTAATAAAAATGGGATTCTTAAACATCATTCCATCATAACAAAATCCATATAAGATAAAAGGACTTCATAAAAATAATTCCACCATAACATAATCAAATAAATTTAATAATAGGGATAGAGACGAAACCCTATATTATCATAGATTGAAAATAATTTAGATAAAACACATGAACTTCATTCTTGAGGAAAATATACTTTCTACTTGAAAAACTTTTTTCCTTTATTAACATGTAAAAAAATTTTAAAATAAAGGACATTATTGAAAATAAACATGAAAATGTGTAAAGGAAGCTTCATGGAAATAATTTTCTATGAAATCATAAAAATCCATTCATGTTGTATAAGTTAAAAAACATTCTTCTCGTACATTTGCCGGAAAAGTCAAAAAGTTTCGCCTACGGAAAATGACACAAGACTCCTTTCGTATATTTAACTAAAATTTCACTAGTAGGTAAAATTGGATTTAAAAAATTTTAGGAGGATGGAAATAATATTACATATTTTGGAAACATGGATGTGAATGATTAATATTCCCTAGTAAATTCGGATGTATAAACGATCACGGATAAAAATGAGATTGCGAGATTTTCCCTTATCATAGGTCTGATATGCTTTGTACGTATCCAAACCTAATTTATAATGATTTAAATAATGTCATTGACTTATTATAGAATCATATTCATTGTTATGATATCATATATGGTCATATTCTTATCTTCTTATTAGTAATATTTCATTGCCACTTGTTATTCGGGTGTTCATTGCAAGATGTTGTTATGCGTGTTTTGTCGAATATATTCTTATTCCACATTTTTGGTTATAACTATATTATTTAGAGAATGGTATTTGTATAATATATATCAGATTTATTTATTCAGTTTTTTAATATAATCATAGTTTAATTAAGATCATATACAACAGATGACATCACATCTTGGAGACGGTAAGTCGTGCGTACACATGAGCGACGATATCGTTCCCATAATTATTGAATGGTGTTTGATTGAATGATAGAATATCTCAGAATTAGTATCATGTTATAATAATCATATATAGTTATTATTTACACCATTATACCCATCCGTGTAAGGTGGTGGTGGAAACCCTATTACACCATGGCGTGGAGATGATATTTCGTACGTACGCACGCGTGGTGATTTCATTTTCTGTCGGATGGATATAAGGTGAAATAGGTTTGTTTCATATTTATAAAAACATATCATTATATGAGTGATAGTAATGTTATTAATTTATTATAAAACAAATAAATAATAATAAATAGAAGAAGAAATAAATTTGAAAGGATCGGTATAGGATATTACCTCTTCTCCAATGCACCTCTTCTAAACCTCCTCTTAGGGCACTAAAGTCGGTCTTTGAAGAATACCAAGACCTCTACTACGTTTCTAGGGATGTGTATAAGTGAATTTGATAGGTATTGGATGAGATTGAAGGCTCAAAATGTTGCGATTAGGATAGGATGGAGGTGCCCTTTTATAATGGAGGAGAGGGGAACCTTTAGAAACATATGAAAAATTAATTTATAATAAATTCCAAACCCACCTAAAAACATCCAAAAATGACTCAATTATAAGATGATATGAGATAAGGTTGTAATCTCATCAACAAATAAAATTTATACATGTGGTGAATTTATTTTAAAACTTATCAAATTGATTTATCATTATTTAATCTATTTAATTTTATTTGTGATTATAATATTCTAAATTTTAAATTATTATAAATAATTACTTATGTGTTATTAATTGTCCATAATTGGATACATTATGACATTTTAGACCATATACATTTAAATTTATAATTTTTAAATATTTTTTTATTTTTAAACAATTTTATAATATGCTATTTTTATCAATAACAATATTGTAAATTTTGACACTATTCATTTATTTTAATTTAAAAAAAATCCACAAAGAGGATATATTCGAACCAAAATATTTAATATATTCATAAAATGTAATATTCTTCTAAAAAATTCATGTATCACATTAAATAATCCATATAATATTTATTTTAATATTTTTATAACCATTTATTTGATATTTCAATAAATGAAATAACTAATACGTCACTATTGTGTCATCATTAATGATAATTATCTAATCCATAAAAATTATAAATAAATTCTCAGGATATAGATAATTTTATTATATTTCTAGAGGATATTTATTTTTCAGGTTTTATGATGTTTATCACTAAATTATAATTATTACACTTATATTATATAAGAGAGTGACATGTTGTCACTTTCTTTGGTTTTAATTATAATTATATCATTTTCATGGTCAATAGTCCATGAAACCAATATATTTAGACACTTAGGTGATATTATTCTACTTTTATTCATCCAATAGTGTTTCAGAAGGTGGTAGTGTAATTTTATATTCTTATTTTTACTCTTAACTACCTGATTTACCTTTAACTATAGTAAATAAAAATTACCGTAGTTACAATTCATAATGTCAAAAAATAAAATTAACATATTAACATAATTTGGACCCACTAAATCAAAATATGGAATCCATATTTCAATATTCATTACACATAAGTTGCAGTAATTATTTTAAAATTTATCACGTTGTTAAGAAAACGGGTTTTAAAAGTTAAACATTGTCAATGATTATAATGTTTTTACATATGAATTAAATGTAAAATATATGGTAATGACATAAATTATATTAAATGGTCAAAATATATTCTATTTATACTTAAAACCATTAAAATTTATCATTTAACTCTATAAATTATCTCCATTAGAAAAGTATTTTTTAATAAAAATTTAGCGTGTTTTAACTATTTATCAAAATATGAAAGTTATCAGAAAAGTATAAAAAATTTATCCAATGTAAATTTTTATATCAAGATTAAAAATAAAAATTATATTTTGTAAAATTGAACTTATAAAATTGTCAAAAATTATATTTAAAATGTCTGCACCATCAAAAGGCGGTAGAACTACATTTTTTTTAAAATAATTCTTTTATCCGAAAAATCAATTTTGTATTCATATCTCATTCTAGAAAATGTGTAAGATGAATTATAATGTTATAAAATTCAATATTCGGTTAATTATATTCATAATGGATACTTCATAATATTATAATAATATATCATTGTTTAGTGAAACTCGGTATTGCGTACAACTCAAGCTATCAAGGAAGGCTGCTCTTACATGTTTCGCAAGCCAAGCCAATGATGTGTGTAGTGAAAGATTCCCTTGGTGTTGTGTATAACATGAGACATTAAAAATATCTCATTAAATATAAGGGTGTAAAATATAGTCTCTTTTTTATAGTATTATTAATATTAGTCACCAATACTTTCCTAGATAATTTATTTTAATTATTATTGATATATATATTGTAATAATTATCATTATTAAATTTTTTATTTTACTTTGATATAGAGGTATATTCTACCAACATACCACCTTAGACCCATGTTTCTATTCCACATACTCTCTTTAATTGGGAGGATCACCTATGTTCCTAATAACTATATGGTCTAGTAACTCACTTAAGGGGGTTGAGATGAGAAATTGCAATTTCATATTAAAGCCCACTTTCATTTTTTTAACTTTTCATATAAGGTAGAAATAAGTAAGGATAATATAGAAATATGGTATGGGATTTTTACCTAGAAACAGACAACTGATATATGAGTAATACCCATGTACTAATGAAATATATTTTTTATATACAATTCCCATGACAATTTTTCTATTTTCTATGGGTTTTTTAACAAGTCTTTTCCATTGTATAGTTATTAAATGTGTCTACAACCAATTATATTGTGGTTCATTTAAAATTTATACTGGAATAATGAAAAAATGAATTTATAATTAGATAATAGAAATGTTATTTGATCATGTGACATGGTTTTCATTAAAAAAAATTCAAATGAAAAATTAATGAGTATTTCTCTCTAAAATATGTAATTGACGTATCATTTAACTAATATCTTGTTAAAAAAATTTGATAAATGAGAAAAAATGGATATAATGTTTTGGTATATCTTATGAATATATGATTGAGGACAAATGTGTATATAATATTGACATGGTGTATAGGATTTTGGGTCTATTAAAAAAATTGGTCCATTTGATTCCTATGATATGAGATATAGGTAAATATAAAAAAGAATAACAGTTACTGATTTTATAAAACTATAATGCTCATAAAATTAAATTTAATATAAAATTAACCATATTAAGGTTATCATGTAGAATAAATGATTTTAATTATGTATAAATGGGATAGTAATAGAGCCCAGGTTGTTAGACCTTTATGATGGGGGGTGTACGAGATAGTGGGTTGTTATTCCTATTGTGATTTTATTTGCACGACAACCATGAAAATTGTGGTAGGACATGAATGGTAGTAATCCTTTTCAGTTACCCCTAACCCAAAAGCATATAATATATAGTATTCTATAGAAAATATTTGATACCATAGAGTTTCTCTTCTTGATCATGGAAATGGTATGTGTTTCTTAATGTTTTTTCCACAATTGAGTGAAAAAATTAGTTGAGGATGGCCCTATAGTTGGTATATTAAATCATTAGTTTCCTTTAAATAATGATATATAGATTGACACATTTGTTATTTGATAGTATTTATGGTCTTTGATAACCAAATACATGGGTTACTTCTAGAACATAAGTGATTTTAGAATGAGGAATAAGGGTAAATTATTTCATTTGAAAATGATTTATTGGTGGTGTAGATTGTGTGCAGTAATGTATACAGAGATTTGATAAAATTTTTTGGTATTTTGTTCCTCTGTGTCATTAAATTCCACTATAGTTGAATGAATAAGGGAATACGGATTCGTTGGATTTTTTTTCGTATCAAGACCTTTTTTGGAGGGAGTTATTTTTTGAATTCTTATCTATCTTGATAACCCTTTTAGGATATGATTATATCTTCAATGATTCCCATTTATGGTTGAGACTAGGTAGAGAAGATTGTGGAAATATGTTTCATGTTGTGTAATGATTCATGGCTTAGGGTTAACAATGAGATGGTTCAATCTTGGGAGATGAATTGGTTTGTAAGAGTGTATTTCATGATTCACTCTTGATGAGACTGGAATGTGGTGGACTCATGCACTGTGGTTTAGGTGTGTGATCCTATATTGGATGATATGTGACTCGCTATAATTTCAGTCATATTTTTAGATATGGTTAGAAATATTTGTGAAACTATAGACATTAAAATATAAAATATAAAAAAACATTTTTGGGACACTTTTTCCCATTTATATTATTGATTGGGTTATATAGTACTATATACCCATTGTGGTTAATTTTTTTTGTTCATTTCATGCTGGTTACACCTTGTTATAATTAGGTCATAAATATGTGATCTTTTTTGTCTTGTGTATATACCGCCATATGATTGATAAATGGCTTGACGGTATATAATCCTCGAGTATTTAGTTGAGATTTATGATTCCATTATGGAAGGGGATAGAGTATTGGATGGTTCAATGTGTGTTGTCATAGTCGTTCTGATCTTGAATATTTTTACATCCTCATGTGATGGATGAGAGTGTCTTGGTATGAGAAATACACATTTTTTGATGAAGTAATATGTCTAGATTACTGTCATTGAATGAAAAAATAGGGTATTAATGAAATGGTGTGGACCATATTCTTGTTGAGGGTGTGAGCCCTATTTAAAATGAAATTTTGGCTGATGACTATGATAATGTTTCTAGTAAAAATTGAACATAGGGGTTGATTTTTCTTACTATCAATTGGGTGTGATTCGGGAGGTCATGTTATTTAATTTCATATGGTAATTGATAGAGGTTATTCCATGGTGTTTAAAATGTGATTTCATGGAGTTATTATAAGGGATATCATATGGTTGGTATTAATGAATATTTCATTAGAGTATGATCACATAGAAGAAGGATTTTTTAAGTGGTGTGGTCGGTCGATAGATGTTTGAAGCGAATCTAGGATTTTAGTGTACTATTTAATTAGTTTTTTTTCATTTTAGAGAGAATAAAATATAATAAAATAATTTTTTAATTTGGTTAATTTGTGATTGTAAATATGAGACTTGATATCAAATTTAGTAATCTGAGTTGGACTTAGATCAATGGGGTGTCAGTACTCATGGTGTAGTATGATATCAGTTTTTTTTTCATGGGGATCTATTCATGAGAGGAAACTAGGGATTGAGTTTCAAAAATATCATATATGACTTGATGTTCTTGGGATACCTTCAAGAGCATAGACATCATGTTTGGATGATGTAGTAACAAATTAATTTGTTCGGTTATGTGATTTTTTGGAATGTCCACTAGAGGGGGTCTAAGTTGTTACGTTGCATTTTTCATGTTATGGTGAGGATGAATTAACATTGGGTTCATCATGAAAATTCATTGTATTTTCAATATTCGGATCCAATTTTGGAGAGAACCATGTAATAAAATTGAATTTGTTAATTAAATTGATCTATTTGGGAGAACTATAAGCTATCAGAATATTTAGTTTGTGGTATTAAGAATGAATATTTTTTTTCCTTTTTTTAATAGTTTTATTGTGATTGAAGATCTAGTGATATGAAATATTATGAGATACATTGGTACTATGATTTTATCATAATATTTTTACTAGTATTGGGAGTTAGATTGTGTTTTTTAATGAAATTGAAATTCCATAATTCCACAGGAATGGAATAATCATGGTTGAGTTGGTTGGAGTGATCGATGTTATAAGTCATGGTTCAATGATGTTTTGTGCATGACAATGACATATAATTTGAGGATAATTTTGTTTTTTTCATTTTTTCAAAATAAAAATCTAAAGACCTGACTCTAGTTACCTGGATCTAGTACCTTTTTATATTACATTAGCATGATAAAAATAATGTTGTATCTTGAAGGAATGGATATTTAGGTAGATTTGGAAATAAGATACATATATATGTTCAACATTACATCATGAAATAAAATACAACACTAATTGATTTCCATAGAAACATCAATGTCTTTAATATTATGTCATCAAGTCATTCGTAATTTACTTCTTCATATCCTGGGAAAATGAATCATTAAAAAGGGGTGAGCTCAAACTCTCAATTAGAGAACACAATACAGTTAATGATAACATAAACATTAGGCATAGTGAATAATGGAAAACACATTACTTCAAAAATAATATGAACATAATTCGGAAAGCATATGAGCTGAGTGAATATTGTCATAATAAAAAATAATCATGGGTATAACCTCATAAACATTGGATGTCGATATTCCTAATGAGGTAAATTCATATGCCTAACATTCTGAAATTGAACATCAAGACCTCTACCAAGACGTCTAAAAATAATTAAGGCCTCATCCAAAACCATATCTCAAAATCGGCATGGCGTCGGCCAAGTCCAAGTCTATTTTTCTCATGACACCAACCAATTCATAGAGGGGTTATATAGAGCCCTTCCCATCACATAATAAGTTCAATTCATTACTAAAATGAGTGGAGATAATCATTAACAATATATACATTCATATTTAAACTATCATATGAAATGTAAATAACTTCCCCCAAAAATTAAACTCAAACACTAACAATTCACAGTAAATTGGTGACTGGTTTTAGGATTGCACATCCATAATCAAACAAGTCATAAAAAATCCACTTAAATATGGTAGATGATATCATAAATTATTAATCCCAATAATATTTAATAATCAACAAACATTGTTGAAACATACCAAAATACTCTTGTAAAATCATTGAGTAATAATTGAGAAAAATACTCTTTTATTTTGAAAAGAATAGTTCTTTTGGAAAAGTAATTGTGTAATACTATGACTAAATAAAGATAGTATTTTCATAATGAAATTATGGATTTTATTAATATAATGGTTTCGTAAAAGATATTATTGAGTTATCTGGAACATATGTATGAATTTGAAAAATTCTATTGAATCAGGCTTGTATTTTGAAATAATTTTGAAAGTTCTTTTTAAAACGTGTAGCTACCCAACAATAAGAAAAGATTATGGTTGGTAAATGTATATAGAAAATTCAAAAATAATTTATTATGAGTACATAATAATACATAATATTTACATTGGGGTAATTATTGAGGAAAAGAAACTCTAATGAAAATCCAAGTTCGGGCAGAAATCACTTACCTTATGTCTGAATGTGTTCCACCCAAGATCTTAAGGTCCTAGAATATAAAAATAGAAATATTAATGACTCAATTAAGCATAATTTATAAAATAATTTTTTTAGTTTATGTATTCCCTTATTTATTAGTTGTAATATTGACTTTGGTCATTCTTAATAGTTCATTTCCTTCGTGTTCATGATCGATTGACTTGTTTTTAAGTAATAGAGTTCGTGTGGATTGGATGTCAATCTATAGAATTTAATTTTCATAATATATTTAAAAATAAATTTTTTTTATTGGTCCCTTTTAAAATTTGGATATATTGAATGAGGATGAATCATTATATGAAATATTAATGACAAACACTTAGATTATATTTGCAGTATTTTGATTATTAGGAACAATTTCAGTCATATGATTTAATATTTTCTACATATACAGGTTTCTAAATATTAATTGGGTTATAATAAATATATTATGGTATGTTTAAACCATAAAAATGGTTTTATGACCAGTAATGAATTTTAAATTACAGAAAAAAACGTCATCGTCCTTGAAGGTTTTAAATTGGAACCTCACGAACAATGATTTCATATATAAATTAAAAGAGAGAGTGTGTAAGAATATTGATGATGGTTATTCTATTAACATGATATAAATCCAATATTTATATAATACTACGTTTATAATGGTCATTTTGACAGGGGACGTGATGACAGGATAACAATATAATGGAACTCAAAATGAAATTGAATGAAATAGAATGTGAATTTACCTCTGGATTCCACCTCCTTGAGAATCTCCTAAGGGAAGGGATTTTAGTATTTTTAAAAGTCAAGAACTCATTGACATGGGGAGTGTCTAGGGAAAATAATTTGGGATGAACCATGAGGAGCTTCAAGTCTTAGAGGTTTGAATAGAAGAGGGAGTTATGGGGGGTTTTTTATAGTTGAGGATATGAGTATTTTTTGAATATCTTATTCATTATTTTATTATTTTTCCAAAGATAACCAGTAGTGTTTATTCTTGTAACCAAGGATTTTAATACGTGTAGGAGATTTTGATAAAAAAAATTCTTACATCATCCTTACATCGCTTATTACTCAACAAATCATGTATTTAGCATTATTCGAAAATTATCGTATTTTACTATTCACCCAAAATTCATGTATTTTTGAAAAATCCCAAAAAATCTCTCTAAACATTCCATGACATGTGGATTTAAAAAATTAACTCTACTTATTTAAAAAAACCTTTTAATATATTAAATATTATTTTTAAATATAATAATAATTAATACCAAAAACAACATTAAAACTATAACTCGTTTTATAACACATTGAAAAATTAATCAAGGTGTTGTAAATTTATCGTATAACCATAATAGAATAAAATAAAAATTTATGATTACATTTTATGAAAATAAATTTCCATTTTAAATTATCAAATTAATAAAAAAAAATTATTTAAATATATCGGACATACCAAAATACCAATACTTATATTATGATCATTTTTTAACATTTAGGATGTTTAAATTGTATTTATACATTTATGGCTGATGATTCTATGTTTTTTCCGATTTATTATTCATTACTATTCATTAATATTCATAAGGGTGTGTTACTATTCATAAGATAATGTTACTATCCACCATTAATTATGTTTGTCACATTAGACTCTATATATCTTACTAAACACAATTGGGTATGTCTGTTTTTTTAAATTAAAATCATAGAGGTGGAAACATTATGTTTATTTTCTAGGTTATATGAAAGAAGTGTTTTGTAGAGACTTATCATTTCCTACATTAAATATTAAATTCTTTTTTTGAAACATGGAGTGTTACATTATCCCCTACTTACAAAAAATTCATCCTCAAAATTTTTAGAATGTTACCTCACAGAAAATATCGGTAGTCCTTCATCAGAAGCTCATTATTCCCCCTTTTTGAATCTTATATTTTATGCTTATTCCAAATTATCTTTACCAATCAAGTCATTTAACTCCTCAACACTTGTTCTTTATTGTCTAGAATCCCGATAGTCTCTTCACAGTAAGATAGGTCATGTTTCAATTCTATAGCTTCAGAATTAAGGACATGCGTAGGACCTGGCATTTATATTCACTACAATGAAACCTGGAACACATTGTGTTCATTAGACATGCTACGTGGCATAACCAAATGATATAAAATATCTCCAATTCACTTTTTAATCTTTAAAGGGATAATGTACCTAGGGCTCAGATTCTTTTTCTTCCCAAATCATATAACACCCTTCCTTGGCAATACATTCCAGAAAATGTGATCTCCCACTAGAAATTCAAGATACTTCCTTCGATTATCGACATAGCTCTTTTTTATCCATTGAGATACATTGATATGAAATTGAATAGATTTTAATTTGTTGTATTTTACTCCACAATCTCTCTTCCCAAAAGCTTTCTTTATCCACCTTTATCCCAACATGTTGGTGTATGATATCTCTTTTCATACAATGCTTTATAAGATTCCATTTGAATACTTTAATGAAAAGAATTATTTTAGGAAAACCCTAATAAAGGATCATATTGATCCAACATACCATGTAGGTCAATTTAACATTATCTCAACATCTCCCCTAAGGTTTAAATATTACTTTCTGATTTCCCATAACATTGTTGGTGGTAACATATACTTCATCAAAGCACAATATCCTATGATTTTGGAAGACTTTTCTAGAATATCAATGTAAATCATGGGTCACTATTAGAAACAATTGATATATATTCTCCATGAATTCTCACAACATCCTTGAAATAATGTATTGCAATGAACTATAGTGGAAAATTCTCTCTTATAGTAAGGAAATGTTTAGATTTCATAAGTCGATCCAAAATTACCCATATTGGGTCATTCTATCTTGGAGTCTTGGTAATCCAATGAAACAATACATGGTTATGTAATCCCATTTCCATGTAGGAATAGGTATAGGTTTATTGACCTCTCTAATATGTTGTCGTTCGGCCTTCACTTGTCAACAGACTACACATCTAGATACATAATTCACCATTTCTATGTTCATGTTATCCCACTAGAAATTTTCCATCGAATATCTAAACATCATAGTGGTGCCATTATTTATTGAGAAATTAAAACTATGAGAATAATCCAATAAATCCATTTTTAGCTCAGCTATTTCTAGACCACAATTCCTCTTCCCAAATTTTAGAATTCCATGCTTTCATGCAGTGGCAGTCAACATCCATACATTCAAAGCATTAATTTTCTTTGCGGGTTCTCATCATCCTGTTGAGATATTTTAATCCCTTCTAATATATATGGTTGGGAACCCAAATGAAAAAGTGGCGATGTTTATCCTTATTTGATAATTCCCATATTCATCCTCATTAGATCCACGTATAATGTATCTTTATCAAGCTACATTATATTAAGAGCTCCATGATCAATCCTTCTCAAACCGGAAGCTTCTTTATTTTCCTTTCCTGTGTGGTAGTGTAAGGTAAAATAATAATCCATGAGTAGTTTTATCCATCCCCTTTTCCTCATGTTCAGTTCTTTCTATAAGAAGATATATTTCAGACTCTTTTGATCTGTATATATCTCACATCTTTCACCAGAGAGATAGAGTCTCCATATTTTTAAAGAAAATAATATACAGCTAACTCAAGATCATGAGTATATTAGTTTTTTTCATGTATTTTTAACATCCTGGATTCATATGACATAATTATATCATTATATATAAGTTCAAAACCATGCACATTATTTAATGAATTGTTATAGATCACAAACTCATCATTCCCATATTGTTGGGTTAGGATCAAAGAATTCACTAGTATCATCTTCAATTCATTTAAATAGTACTCAAATTAATTTTTCCATACAAACCTAACCCCTTTAAAATATTTCTTGGTCATTGGGATGGCTATGTGGGAAATTTTCTTAATGAAATACTGATAATGACCTGCTAAACCAACAAAACTACATACCTCAGTTTCTTTTGTAGGAGTCGACCATTCGTTCAAAGCCTTTTTCTTTGAAGAATCGACAGATATTCCATCATTAGAGATAATGATCCCAATAAATGAAACCGATTTAAGCCAAAATTCACACTTTCTAAACATCCCATATAATCCATTTCTTCTAAGTGTATTCAGAATAGTGCGCATGTGATTTTATTGATCCTTATAGATTTTGGAGTATACCATGGTATCCTTAATAAAAATCACCACAAATTCATCAAGATATTCCATGAAAACTCTATTCATTAGATCCATAGAAACATAAGGTTCATTATTTAGTCCAAAAGGCATTACTCTAAACTCATACTGCCCATTCCTTTTTTGAAATGTTGTTTTTTGACTGCCTTGTTTCTTCACAAGTAACTGATGATATCTAGATCGAAGATCAATATATCAAAAATATTGGGCTCTATGATGTTAATCAAATAAATCATCTATGATAGGTAGGGGATACTTTTCCTTTGTTTTTGTTTCATTGATATCTTTATAGTCAATGCACAACAACATAGATGAATATTTTTTCTTAACAAAAATAACATTGGATCCCCATCAAGAAACACTAGGGAAAATAAATCCTTTATCACTCAATTCCTCAAGTTATTTCTTCAGTTAAACAAAATCCATAGTTGTCATTCTATAGGGGTCCATTGATATGATCCTTGAACCACTAATTAAGTATAAGTAGAACTCAATTTCTGGATCCAGAGGATGTCTAGGTAAAACCTATTGAAATACATCAACATATTCTTTCACAATAGGTACATATTCTATTTGAACATTCCTTTCCCCAACCATAGTTATTTCATTCCCATACTCCCCAATAAGTTAATTCAGTAGAGCTACTGGGGGTAGATCTGGATGAAAATCTAATGGCAAGGTATCTAATCTAATGATACGTAATTCCATACCATCCTCAAAAATTGAAACCTCCATATTCTTGCAATAATTTTTCACATCATGGTTCAAAAGAAAATCTGTACTGAGGATTATATTAAATTCAATCAGGGTTATGACAATACAATCATCATATAAAGCATGTTTATATGAAATAATTTGGATGTCACCACACAACATTATTGTAATTATACTTTTCTTATGTGTTTTGAATGAGAACTCCATACATAAATCAAATTAGTAATATTTAATTATCTTAGAAAACTCGAAAGTTATAAATGAATGCGATGATCCAAAATTAAACAAATCTATGGCTATTATTGGGGAAATGATTAAAGTACCTACCATCACATCATTAGGAACTTCAATATCATCTATTGTGAATTCGTATGCTTTTCCTGACTCCTTTGGATATTTTAATGTCTTGTTTCGATGATGCTTTGTAAAATAATTAGAATAGTTCCCATCTACCTACAATTATCACATTTGACATTAATAACTTTTTTCTTCCCCTTGAAATCACTAGAAATATGTCCTATATGACAACATTTGTTGCTTACTCCATTTTCCTTTTATGTAGGCACCAGGGTGTTTCCTTCCACAATTATCATATGGTGGAAATTCAACTCCTCCCTTCTTCCCTATTTTTTTATTTCATTTTATAGTGTTTTTAGTATCCCCCTTCTTCTTATCCATTAATATAGAGTCATAGAACTTAAATAATTCATTTTCTATCTTGATAGAACACTTAATTGTTTCTCAATATGATGATAAAGTTTCAGAGACCAGTGAATGTCAGAGGAAGGACTTTAGGCCATCAATAAATCTATCTACCTTTCTCCTCATATTTTGTATGTAGTCAAAAACATTGCATGCTAAACTTGTGAAGTTAGATTCCTAATTTTCAACATTCTCATTTTCATTTTGCCTCATATTCTGAAATTTTATTTCCAAAACTTTTTCAATGATCCTGTGGAATGTAATTATCTAGGAGGATTTCCTTACATCCCCTCCATTATATCTATGATATATCTTCCTCCTCCTTCATGTTTTGGATTAACTACCACCACTGATCTGTGTCTCTCGATAGAAGATAAACTTACATGATGGCCTTATCTCTTTCGTTACATCCCAAAGAGAGAAATATCTTCTCCAGGGAACTTATCCACTACTCAGCTATAAATGGATTTATATCCCCATTTAATGATGATGGATGTTTTCACATAATGTGATTTAACATATCTCTTCCACACGGTGGATCTAGATGCTCCATACGGGTAAGGATATTTTTCATAACCCAATAAATTTTCCTTGTATAGTTATATCTTTGTCTGCAAAAATTGCATCTCTAGATCCAACATCATTATATTTCATCAGATGGAAATACCTACAAGGGATATGCATGGCCAAGTGGATTCCTATTCATACACTAGGCTCCATTTCTATATAATAGAATACACTAGATTAGGATATGAATCATAATGTATAATATTAACATAGAAAAATACTTTTAAAAGCATGAAATCATATGCATCGATAATCCCATAATCACAAACATGGGTTCTTTGAGAGAAAATTTACATTTAAATCCTTCATAATATCTTATAATGAAAATATGAATTATTTTAAAAATATCCCCAGGGAGGGTCAAAACAGGTGTGTATAAAATCCCATTGTCAGGTACTAGGATACCCTGGGTCATCCCAAAAACTATTTGTCAGAGTTTTCACTCCTACGTACATCTACGCCAGAACCATCTCCACATGTAGTATACTGAAAGGGATGTATTTTCTAGAAATATACACATAATCTATTAATTTAAAAAATACAAGGATGTTCTGGTATGTTTATCCTCACATACTATCATAGGGTTCTGTTCCCTAATCTACAATTTATAAATCCAGTTTCCGTGTTTTCAACTAGACTTTCTCTCATACCAACTATAATGACCTGAATACATTTTCCCAGAGCTGGTGCCTTATTAATTTACATAGGCATGATTACAAAAAAAATTATTACAATGGAACAAATAGTTTAGTATATTTGGAAACAAGATACATATATTAGATCAACATTACATCATGAAAAGAAATAAAAAACTAATTAATTCCATTGGAAACATCCACGCCTCCTATATTATGCCAGTAATTCATTTATAATTTACTAATTCTTATCCTAGTAAAATAAAAAATAAGAAATGGGTGATCTCAAAAGCTCAATGAGAGTAACAAATATAGTGGAGATGACATATACATTAGGTACGGTGAATAATTTAAACCCCATGCCTTTAAAAATAATGTGAGCATAACATAACAGGAATATGATATTAGTAAATATTGTCATAATAAAACATAATCAAAGGTTTAACCTCATGATCATTAAATTTCTAGCTTCATAATTATGGAAATTCATATGTTGGAAATTCTTAAACATGTCATCAAGGCCTCATACAATACATCTAAAAATGATTAAGGCCATAGCTGAAACCATATTTAAAAATGGGAAAGGCCACTGCCAAGTCCACATCTATTTGTCTCATAAGAAATATTAATGCATCTAAGGGATATAGAGGGACTAAACATCACATAATATGTCCAATTAATTACTCATATGAGTTGGTATAAATATATACAACATATACATTCATATTTAAACTAACATATGAAATATAAACAACATTCCCTGAATATTAAGCTTAAACACTAACCATTCGAAGTAAATTGGTGAATGGTTTTTGGAAAGCACATCAAAAATAAAGGTAGTCATAAAACATCAAATTAAATATGGAATATGATATCAAAAAATATTAATCCCAATAATACTTAATAATCCAAAAGAGTGTCCAAATAGATGAAAAATACTTCTATAAAATCAATGAGTATTTCTTGAGATAAATAATCTATTTGTTTGAAAAATGAGGTATTTGGGAAAGAACTTTTTATAAAACCTGAAATTAAATAAGATATTACTTTAATAATAAATTTTTTGAATTTATATAGATAATGGTTTAAAAAAATATATTGTTCCAGTGAAAATTATTAAGAATTTAAGAAATTCCCTTGAATCAGCCTTCTATTTCAGAAATAATTTTGAATGTTCTTTTTAAAATGTGAAAATACCCATACAATAAGGATGGATTATAGATGTTAAAAATATAGAGAAAACACTAACATAATTTGTGATTATTAAATAATAATACCTAATAATTTCAATGAGGTAATTATAAAAGAAATGTACCCCAAATGAAAATGGAGGTTCGTGTGGGAAACGCTTACCTTAAGTCCCAATGTGGTACGCTATTGAACATAAGGTCCTGAAATTCAAAAATAGGCTTATTAATAAATTAATTAATAGAAAATTATAAATTTATATAGTTTATCATAATTATGTTTAGTTCATTCATGTTCTTGTTGATATGTTATAATATTGAATTTCGTTATTCCAGAGTGTTCGTTTCCCTGGTTTTCATGATCGGTTCAATTGTTTTTATGTAATATAGGTCATGTGGAATGTATGTAAATTAACATAATTATTTATAAACTTTATTTATAAAAATAAATTCGTGTTAATGGTAACTTATATAATTTTTTTACATATAATTTGGTTGAATCATTAGATGAAATATTAATGACAAACACTTAGATTATTTTAGCGGTATTTAGATTATTAGAAATTATTTTCATCACATGATTTAATATTATGTACATATACTTGTTTATGAATATTTATAAGGTTATAATAAATATATTATAGTATTTTTAACCATTAAAATGGTTTCATGGCCAATAATTAAGGGGAAATTGAAGAACAAAACATCATCATCAACGAAGGTTTCCAATTGGAACCTCAAAGATAATGATTTCGTTTATAAAATAAAAGTGGTAGAGTAAAAATATTGATGAGGGTTTTTTCATTAACATGATATAATTCTAGTATATATATGAAACTGTAGTTACCATGCTCATTTTGATAGAGGATGTGGTGTGAGGATAATAATATAATTGAACATGAAATGAAATTGAAAGAAATAGAATGTGAATTTACCTAATGAATCCACCTCCACGAGAATATCTTTATGGGAAGGGGTTTTGGTATTTTGTAAAGACAATGGTACTATGGACGTGGGTAGTTACTAGGGAAGACTATTTGGGATGGAATTTGGGGAGATCCAAGGATTGGAGGCGTGAAGTGAAGAGGGAGTGATGGGGTGTTTTACAGTGGAGTATTGGAGTATTTTATAAATATCTTAATCATTATTATATTATTTTTCCAAACACAAAAACTGTATAGATTACTATGAAAAATAATATTAATATGTGAATGTGATTTTTAACCAAGTGGTCTTAAATTTTTCTTAAATCACCTATGAATCAATAGATCATGCAGTTTTCATTTATAAAAAATTATCATATTTTAATATTCACCCAAAATTCAAATATTACATAAAAATCCCAAAAAATCACCCATACCATTTTTCAATGTGTATAATTCAAAAATGTACTGATTTTTTCGAAAATAACTTTCTATATATTTTTAATTTCATTTCTAAATTAAATTATTATTTATTTGAAAAAATGACAGAAAAACTATAACACCTTTTATTACACCATGAAAAAATAATGAATGTCCCTTTAAAAAATACTATAACAATAATACAGTAAAATAAAAATTTATGATTAAATTTTATGAAAATAAAATTTTCATTTTAAATTTGTTAATTAATCAAAAAAAAATTAATTAAAATATTTATGACATCAAAAATACAAATACATATACTATGATCATGTTTCCACTTTTAAGACATTTATATTGTATTTATACATTCATGGGTGAAATTTCTATTTTATTGACCAATTTAATATTCATTAATATTCATTATTATTCATATGACTATGTTACTATTCATAAGGGTATGTTATTATTCACCAAAAATTAAGTTTCTCTTATTAGACTCTAGATATCTTATTGAACACAAATGTGTATGTCTATTTTTCGAAATTCAAATCAAAGAGGTGGGATAATTATTTTAATTGGATAGATAATAAAAAAGTAGTGTTTTTTAGACAAATAAAGTTTCGTCTATTCAATGTTAACTTTATGTGCTGAAAATTGGGGTGTTACAAAAAAAATGTTTGTTTTGAAAAAATATGGTTCATCAATAATGTGTAGAGTAGTGGAATGGTCATATACAAAAAGAGACATGGAAGAGGCTGTAGGTGTTTTTGGCTTCTTATTCAATGTTATTATCCCCTAATTCTCATGTATCCTATACTACTATGAGGAAAAAATATTTTACTTGTGGATGTTTTAAAAACCTGATATCCCTTTATGTAAATTTTTTGGAAATATTGAAATTCAAATTTTGTAGAAAAATAATTTTTACAAATAAGAATACATTCAAAAATACTGGAGTTTTAGAATCTAAAGTGAATCTATTTGGGTATTGGTTGAGGCTCCTAGGTAGTTATAGTTCTCATATGAGATGATATAGATTCAGGATAATTTTGGGGTCATTTAGGATGTTTTTTCTAAATGCATATAATTTAGTGTCATTGGTTATGATAAATCATGAATCAACCTGAGGATGTGGAACTTCTCATTTAAATTTTTTAAGAGTCAAAATTATCAAAATTATTTGATTATTTTTTTAGTGGAAACAATTTTATTTTTAGTGTAACCCATATTGGGTGGTTTATAACTAATATTTGGAACAGTTAGGTATAAAAACCATGCAAAATATTTCCAGTTATTACAAATCTAATTTCCATTGTGAGAATCAAGTTTGGTAATACATGTAAAAAATAATGTGATGAGGTATTTTAAATAGAAATATCTAAATTTTTCACTAATGGTGTTAGAAACCATTAATCTAAACCATGTGACCCTAAAAAGTGATAAATGATAACTTTTCATTTAAGATTTTATAATCAAAAGTCCTTCATTTTCCACCCATGATTCTATAGAAACTCACTCACACATATCAATATCTCTCTTCACTTTTCAATGGAGGACCTCACTTTATACATATATATTCCTAGTTTATTATATATTTATTTGAATATATAGATAATGATACAACATTATTACCACCCCTCTTTTGTTTCTCTCAATTTTAGTAAATCACTATATCCTTTTATGTAATATTAACTATTTTCATTTATTTTGTCTTCTTATTCCTTTTTTACCATTTTTTAACAAACTAAAGTCCAGTTTCTGATGAGTTGACATCATTGAGTATAATATAGGTTGTACCTATGTTTTCCAATAATATCTCATACATTTTATAGACTATGAATTATGTGTCCACTATGACGTATCTTGAATCAACCTATGTTTAAATTTTATGTTCAAATATAATCATAATTAATTTTTATTCCCTAAATATTTATGATAATGGATTTTTTGGAAGGTATTCTTAATGGGATTACAAGTTAGAGAAATGGTCCCACTGAAATGAGTGTGTTATTTATGAAATAAAGTTGGTTTCTGATAAATTTGGAATATGTAAAATTATAATTTGAATGAGTGGTTGTTGAAATTTTTTTATTCTTATTTGAAATGCTGAATCATTATAAGTGATATTAATTTTGGGATAATTAGAAAAAGAAAATTTATTACAAATAACTTTTTCTTGTACTAAGGAACTTATGTTATTAGTGATTCGCTAAGGATCCCATGATTTGAATTGGAACCGAAAATAGGATAAGGGTGTAGACAATTAGAATAGATTCGCAAGAGATAAATGGTGAGATCATGAATTATTTCTGCTATGGTAAATAGGTAAAACTTGCATCACCAATTGGTTAAGGAAATATAATATGTCAATTGATGAATTATGAATTAGTGTGGCTTCAAAAATTGAAATGATAAATAATGAAGTTGTTTTTATTTAGAGATGAAATGGAATTTTTTGGCTCATTATGAAAGGTTATTTATTTGAAATTAGTAAATTCATTTAGTGTAGTACAGATATAAGATTTCTTAAAGCCCAATGGGGAAGTTATGATTCTATGAAATTAAAACACATACAATTTTTTGATTTAGATTTTTTGGATGTGTTGATACTATGATATACTATCACACTTGGGGAGGTCATCCAAATTACATTATAGTGGTCCTAATACTTCGTAAAAGAAATTCTCATAGATCGGTAGTGTAAAATAATTTATGGAAATCTATATTGTTTTAAAAATGATCATACTGTGGTAATGTAAACAATTTTTTATAGTCTTGATACTATTTCATTAAAATGATCGTGGAGTGGTAATGTAAAGACCATTGAGGGAATCTTGATAATGTGAAATGAAAATTCTTATAGAGTAGTCATTTGAACTCCATTGAGAATGTATTGATACTATTGAATGAAAATGATCTCGCATTGATAAGTTGAACACCATTTAGGTCGTATTTATACGACAAAAAACATGCTGAGTGGTCTTGTAAACATTTGAGGAGTAATCGTAATGTAATGAAATTTTAAAATATCATGAAGTGTTTTTATACTAATGGGTTTCATGATTCTGCTACATGATTAGAGACAATTAACAATATATGAAACATGTATTCTTCTGGGTTATGGTTGAATGGTAGGACACGATCTTCCTAGGTGGTACATTATAGTTGGATCTTTAACACCAAGTTATATGTATTTATATTATTTTATGTTTATGTGGTTGATAAAATTCTTCATATGAAACATCAAACCACAATTAAATGTGGTTCATCACATAAACATTAAGATATAGCTGTATAATTAGTGGAAATAATATAGGTAATATTTTCATATATGTAAAATTTAAATATTTATCCATTATTAATTCAAAAAAATTGATAAAAATTTAATTAATGTAGATAAATAAATAATAAGATCAGCTATTGCTTTAAAATATAACCCTTCTAAAATAAAATTTTATGTCATATATTTTATGATACTAAACATGTCAAAGAAAAATGATATTAGTGATGAGGACAGTATTTTTACAAAAACATATCGTTGTAATTAATTAAAAATAAGTATAATTAATATTTGACCTTTTAATAGGGTTATATTTCTATAGATATGGTTTTCATTATATATTTCTGTGTTTATTTAAATGTCAAATTTAAAAAATCAAAACTTTAATAAAAAATATGTTGTCATATTTATTTTATAATATAATATTTATCTTATTAAAAAAAATTAATTGTTTTTCAAATAATTTTATTATGTGAATGTGATAAAATACAATTTTTACCAAACATTCACGTTTTATGTTTTTTTTAAAAAAAATACCTAAAAGAGAACGAAAGACTTTTATTGGTCAAATAGGTATTTAATATCTAAAAAATCATTTAAAAATACTATTTTGAGTTTCAAAAACAAATAATTAAAATTTTAACGGAATTTGTAATAGTTTCCAATAAAAAATATTTATCTCAAATTCTTACAATTAAAATTTATTTTTTTAATATTTAGATTGGGATTGATTTTAGTTGAAAACATTTAATTTTCTAAATATTCTTATATAAAATTAAAAAAGAAATAGATAATTTTAATCGTAAACATATGTCATAAGAAGTATAGAATACTTTTCCAAAAAATAATCCTTTACTAATTAAATTATTTAACATTAATATTGAGATTTATTATACATTGAAATATAATATAATAAATTGGTTTTCATATTTGGAATCAAAATGGAAGAACTAATTGTTAATGCCCATTTTATTTTGAGGAATTAATTACTGATTTAAATTATTAATAACTATTTACCCCAGTAAAAATGAAAATGATAAATGTGAATATTATTAGAGAAAATGAATTTAATACCAGTTTAAAAAATGATTAAATGTGTGGTATTATCAACTATGTCTCATAAAATAATACATTAGTTTATTTTTTAGAATAATTTTTTGTGTGAAACATGTGATATCTTTAGAATAAGTTGAAAAATTTAAAAAATATTACATTCCCATCTCATAAAAAGGGTTCTGTCACCCCCCATTCTAGACCACAATAAAAATGAGTTTCCTTTAAAAAATGTACCCCATTTTATTATACAACAATATAATTCATTTTACTTTATCCTTTAACTACCAAAATTTTTTCAAGGACCTAAATTTCCAAGGCTTCATCAAATGGAAATTTCAAGTCATCAATGTGAGTAATTTTATACCACCGTCTTTTCATAACATTCAAAATTATCCAAAAAATATTTTCATAATTACTATATGATGACATGATTATTTTTTATAATAAAATTTACTATTATTATTAAAAAACTTTTAACCAATTTTCCCCTATTTTATTAAGAAAATTGAAATTGGAATGCACGTGTTATGTGGAATACCACCTTCATGATGCGACGAATTATATTTTTAACCACCTAATCTATTAGAATGTTATTAAGGTGATATTGAAGACTAGATTTGATATATAGAATTTAATTATTATTATGAATGTTGAAATTACATTCCACCTTATTTTACTATCAATCCTTCAGTAACAATTATGTTGACTATGTGTTCTATGGATTAACGCCTCCTCAAAATAACATAACTAATTATTCAACTAGTTTAATTTTTTTATATATTTCATAAAATATAATTAGATAACCCAAAATGACATAAATATTGTCATTATGGTTGTGTAATAATGATATTATTCAATAATAACTTATTATCATAATAATAACAATCCTTTAATCATGGAATGTTCGTGTTTGGGTTAGTCTAACAACATAATTGATTAATGTAATAGATTAATATGACATGAGGATTTAAAAATATAATTAATCATAATATTATATATATATATGTAAATAATTTTTTATTTTTTAATCAATATAATCCTTAATATTAAAATCATTAATTATTATACAAATGCTATTTCTTACAAATCCCTAAAACACAATCATAACGGATTTTATATTTATGTATTATAATCAAATACATTGTAATAAAACTTTATCATTATAAATAATTAATTAAAATCGATTTTACTACCTTATATTATCTTTTAATGTTGAAATTTTGGATAAGAATGAAGTACTAATATACTATTATGAAAATATTTTAGAATAATCCAGATTACTGACACCCAATCATGATGATATATAATAATTACTATACATATAGAAAATGATTATAAATTATGTTTATAAATTTATATGGTTATAAAATGGTTATCAAAAAGGATATTAATAAAGTTATTTTTCTATATAGTGAATTTAATCACATCAGTGGATGTCGGGAATTATTGTAAGGGTTTATTGTCTCAATTTTCACCCCATAAGAAAATTTCTTATTATACACCATGTTTTATATTGTATTATGTTTTGAATAACCATTTAATATTTTTTATCACAATCCTTTAATTATTTAGGTATTTAATGAATCATTTTATACAATATTATTTAAATTACTTTAATTGAACGGTTTTTAATATCATAATTTTTATTTTTATATTTTTAAAATTCCATATGATATGATTTATATTTTTTACCATATTATTTTTAATAAGAGGTTTTCACTAATGAACATACTTCATGTACAATTAGGATCTAACATTTTATTATATATAAATATCACGACATTCTTCAAGTGTTTTTTTATTATTATGATACAACTACTGTATTGTTTTTTTATATTCAGTCTTTTCATCATTAATATGTGATTGATATTCACTACATATTTCAATTTTTTGATGTAAATAATAGTTATGGTTTACCTTATAAATTAATTAAACAACTTATTAAGGGTATTAAACTATTTAAAATCCATTACTTCTGTTGTATTTCAAAAATCATCTTATATTATTAGGATAGTTTTTATTTAAGCATATAGTCGATAACCAACCCAGATACCGAAGAAACCTGATACTCAGTCCAATAATTACATGGCTCGAAGGGTGTTCTTGACCCTCATTCATAGGAATCTTGAATATGGAATCTTTCAAGAAAAAATAGTTGATGAATTTTCCCCAAAACGATGGAACATAAAGATGTATAACAACATTCTAAAAACATGAAAGGGAGATCACACCATAAACCAAATAGGTATATCAACCATATACAATTCACCATCAGTGTTATCATCAACTAGAATGACAAAACTCTTTTATCCCAATGGAATCATCACTATAACCCAAATGTATAGAAAAATACTCCTTCTTTAAGAGGTTCTTTCCCTTTACTCATACCCAGGAGAAGGAAATCTAGAAACACTAAAAGGAAAAGGTATGTTGTGAGGTATAAAGAATATTAGTGTCTGTCTAAATGCTCCATTATCTAATTTCATAATAATAAACAGAATCATGCATTCAATTTATAAAAAAATATGTCATTATGTTACAATTTCATATTTAAATCGAAACATTATTTCATTTCAAATGATGAAATAAAATTCATATAAGGATTAAATAAGAATTTTATACAAAAAAATTATATAAATCAACTCACATTAATAAAAATGTTTCGTAATATATGGGATATATATATATATTAATGAAAATAATCACTATAGTCACATAAGTTTTGGTACTATAGTTCTTGGTTAAAATATCCTCACACTCTCATATTAGTGATCACATTAATATGTGTACACACATCCATTAGGATCATGCCTAATTGGACTCATCATTATCCTGTTTGGGGTAATATCACACTAACATTTTTTTAGAGTTCTCATCATCAATTTTTGGGATTATAATACTATAATCTATGTCCTAAATAACCCACTAAATAATCAGGCTCTCATGTGAACAATAAATAAGTCAATAATGTGAATGTCATCAATTTTCAAATAAAATAATAATTTATAATTCAATATTATGTTTTTTCATTTTAATCTGAAAAACAAATATTAAATCCAAAACATGGAACTTTTCCACATTTAATTCAATTTCTATAAAATAGAAATCACTATTTTTCATAAATAAAATTTAATAATTTAAAAAAACCATTCTAAAATCTTTTATATAATTCCATCAATTTTAAATTACTCCCAAAAATTTCATTCCATTAGAATTAAATGTTTTCCAAAAATCAATAATTTATCATGTTCATATTCAAATTTACATTAAATTGGGATTTAATAAATCAAATGAAATCAATTTCATACAAATTAATAAATTCACTGTTTAATTATATGAATTAATATATAATAGAACCATATAATTTAAATAATGTAATCAATAAATACTACACCATGAACATCCTTTCCAAAAAAGAATGAGGGAAACATAGATCAGGAAATCAATCCTAGAATCTAGATCCTACCAAATATATATTAAATCCATCCATGAAATATCATCAAAAACTATCTTAAAAAATGGAAATGATAGAGAAAGAGAGTTCTTGTGGGAGGATATTCATATAAATAGAGGAGATCGAATGAGGTCCACGAGTATTTGATCCACCAAGGAATGGGTTTTGAATAGCCAATTTCAGTTCTTTATAGAACTAAATGCCATGAAAATTTATTTTTGTTTATATAAGGCTGAAAAGTGATTTTAATGCATGTATTATATTTTTTTATATATTTTCAAAATAAAAAATATCATACATGACATGTTTAACTTGGAAGGGCCACATAGTTATATAAACCAAGAGTCCTAACCATGCATTAATTTTGTACTCACAACCCAAGGTTTATATATTTTACAAGGGTGGCATGGTTTTTAATCCAAGTGCCCACCATAAAATCCCCCACCATCAAGGGATTCACGGTTTTCCCAAGAGTAGAGAATGGTTTGGGAAAACCCTCTTTCTACTGTGGACATCCCAAAAACATCTGAAATTCTCCAAAACACTCCTAATATAGACTAAAATAAGTCCAAACTAATGAGTTTTCAAAAACAGTTTTGAGGTATACATGAATACTTGTAACATGATGTTATAATATCCCCACTATTGAATATTTTTCCATGAAATACAATCATGATTTTTACAAATAAAAAAAGAGGAGGTCTATGATCTCTCATTTGTGACACCCTCTATCGAGTCCCTTTCATATCAATACCACGTTTTAATGGAACATAAACAAAAGGTATCACCTTCCCCTAAAGTACAATTTTCTCAAAATGAACAAACCTTATTGGATTATAATACATTGATAAATATTCCTCCACATAATGATCTGGTATCCTCAAATAATAATATGGGTAAGAAAGATACAAAAAAATCTACTATACATGAAACACATTTGGTATTGACATTAAATATGGTAGAAGTTATAAATAGTAATATACAATCACCACCTTCTGAAAAACCTTAAATGTTAAAATAAAATAATGAGTAGTCTCTCCTTACATATTATTCCATATAATACATAAAAGATGTCAAACTATCATGGACACCTAGTCACCAACAAATAATACCAACTATCGAGGACAAAAATTTGTATAATATGTGTACTAGATCTTTTTTATCAACATTCTCAAAAAATTCAAAATATTATTTTCTCTTGTATCATTGACCTAGATTAGTGAAACTGAGGAACTTACACTGATCTCAAACAAACACAAGAGATATTTACAGTTCTATCCTACCAAGAACTCAAAAGGATCCATTCTGATTGTGGAGTAGAAAATATTTTCATAAAAAAATCAATGAGTCCAAATGGGTAATAAAAAGACTTACTATAATTGATGACATAATCATGAAGTATATCATGAAGAATATGTATATCCCTCTCTTTCTTGTCATATCTCTTAAGATGGTATGTCATGCTGAATAGAACCTAAGATCCTAGTTCATTCTTGAGGAATAAAAATATAAAAATATAAAATGGGAATCTCTATCATAGAATTTAAAATACACGACTCCATGAAAACAATCTATCTCATATAGATATTTTGAAACTCATTATAATTGGTTGGATAACATATGGTAATAATGTGATATCATTTCATTTTCTGATTCATGAAAACCCATATCTAATTCTTATATCTTTGGGTACATGGAATCCCAACAACAAATTCCATATAAATAACATACCAAATCCATGAGGTAACTAAATGTGGATAAATAAAACATGAAGGTACATGATTCCCATCATTGAGCTGTTTGCACATATAGTAGTGCAAAACAATTTCAGAAATTTTCTGCCTCATACATGGCAAACAAAATCACCATCGTATGTCATATAACATATTTTTGGATCATGGGTGCATATCTTATTGGAAATCCATGAAATTCCTGATCGTATCGTTCCTCTAATAAAACATTACAACAATTTAATTCCAAAAAATAGAATACCCTATGGGGAGAACGACCGCCCATTGATGGTCTCCCAACCATATATAGAGTCTCTAATACTAGAAATTAATCCACAAGATAACTCTCCTAAATTATCATATTCAGAATAATAGAGGACAATTGATCATAAACCATGAAATCCTTGGACCTAATTTTCCACAATCCTATATGAAACTGTGATAAATGAGACATCACATTCATCTCCTTTAATAATTCTTTCACAACCTCGGTATGTTGTTTACAACTCAATTAATTATCAATGGTATTCCATTTCCATGGTGTATGGGTGATGTTGAAATCTAATGATTATAAGTACTCCACCCATGTCCTCTGGAGGAGATTCAAATCTTATTATAGGATATATAACTCCATATCTTGTGTTTGGAATACATGGTAATACATTATCTATAATCGACATGTTGATATATCTTTTGTTCAGGAATAAAAAATGAAATTAAAAGGACATGTTTTGTGTGATGTTTCTCATATGTCATATTCTAACAAGATGCATAGCCATAAAATTGATAAAATTACTTAAGAAAAAAGCCCAAAACATAACCTAACCCATCATAGAAGACCATATTTCCCTACACTACCATTGGAACAGTCAGAACTGATGCAAATGTAAAATGATATTTTAACATAACCAAGGAATTTGGACACATATCAACTCAAGAAATAATTATCCCTTATTAGTGGGAGTAGTCATTAGAGGATCAATCATTTAGAAATCCTCTATTGACTAGATATAATACCCACATAAAATCTATATTCATTGAATTTAGAAAACTACAGGTGTTTATTCTAATGTCTTAAAATCTCTACCATTCATCAAATAAACCGAGATACTATGTTTTAAGACCATATTTCCCAATAAATTCACATCCTAAATCATGGATTCACATTTATATATCTTGGTATAAATTTAGTTATTTTAAAATAAATCAGAAGCATCTCTCAAATGGAGCATGTTATCCTCCTCAAACATTCAGGTATCTATAATGTCATCTGTAATGAGCACCAAAAACATATTAATTTACACATGGAAGATAATATTCATAAAATAAATAGATATTGAACGATAATTTTTTATACCAAATGGAATTAAAGGATACTCATAATGTCCATGACTACACTAGAAGTTATTTTAATAAATCTTAAATTAATTTACTCTCATATAGTTACAACTAGATCGAATGTCAATATTCATTAACCAAATCACCCATTTTTTTTCAAATAGTTCATCGATTCATGGAAATTGTTAAATATTCATTCACAAAGCTCGATTGAGTATTTGGTAATCAAAAAATAGGTGAAGTGACGCTTAATCATTCATGGAATGTGAATCAGAGCCACCAAATGTGACATAATTGAAAATATTAATCCTTTCAATAATCGTTCTTCAAACTAAGACTTAAACTCTTTCAACTCTATTGTTGTGATGTGGTATGAATGAATAGTATCATGTTTATTTCCATGGATTAATTCTATAGAAAAATCTACCTTTTATTTTGTTTCTAAATCAAATATATCAGAAGAATAATTGTAATGAAACATAAAGACAACTAGAAGTAGATAAAAACAAAAAAAGATTCTTTCTACTAATAAAATTCATACACTAATATTACTTTCTTCATCATTGGATAAGAATCTATATCTCTATGGGAACTTAGGTCCAATTCTCCCAGAATGATACTAGACACACCAAAGGTCTTTGTCAGAGCCAACACTGATGTTAATTTTCTAGGGTATCTATAATGGTTCGGGATAAATTTGAATCATATGAAGGTTACTCAACTTTCAATGATGTTATTATATAGTTTAGAATATATTTTCAGAACATTGGATTCTGTTTTGAGTGATATCATGGACATATCTCATCATATAGAGACTTATGTAACCAAGGGTTGTTTTTTAATGTCATCTTGAAGAATAATTATAGTCTTATCTATTCTATTGAGTTTGATAGGTTGAAATCCATATACTTTATATTATTTAATGGAATTAAATTCCGCATTGAACATGTTTGAGATATTGATCTGAGTAATCATTTGATGTCTTCAATTCTATTTTTTGGTGTTTTGTATCATCCTTACAATGTGAATACATGTGATCAAAATCCAGGAGGAAGATAATAATAAGATATAGTGATATTATCCTCCCGTGGATCATAACCTCTCAATAATTATTGTCTATGTTTTAAATGTTCTACGATAAGGACCATCACTTGTTATCATTCAAGATCCAATTTTGAAACTAAATTGATATAAATCATGGAATCATGACACAGAATTCCTTCACATGAAACCACCTAAATTACATGTGTATGATAATAATCAATGGATGAGTATCGATTGATAAATATACAACTTCAATTTTATTTCATGGAATCTCTATATGTAATTAATGTAAAATATACCACCATTAAGAAAAAATGTACCTACCAATAGATGAAGAGACCTGATGGTTATGAAAAAGATTCCAGAGGGTTTAGAGTGGAAGTTATATAATGTTATTTTCACTGATTAGTTCCGTCTATGATTTATGGTGCTAAAAATATTCTATTGAGTTTGTCCAACTAAAGAAGACTGACAAGACCATGATAGAATATGAAATATTATTTGTTTATTTTTTGTACTTTTATCCTAGAAATATATCAAATATAAATATGGAGACTCAATTTAAGGATATGGGTATTCAACATGATATTAATTTTTAGTTTTTCATGACAAAAGTCACTTCTTACATAAGCATGATGGGAAGGGCGTTCAGGGTTGATATGTACTTGACTGGTAGGCAATGTCAACAGCTATTCAATTTTCTATAAGTGGATGTTTTCTGAGTTCATTTTATGGGAATAGAAAGAATAATGAGTCTCATAGTGGTTCTCAATGGTCCCATTATTCTATACATCTTGTGGTTCTATTAATATTCAAATTAATTTGTATCTAATGTTCAAATACATGATTTTAAAATGGGTTTGCAGTAATGAACCCAGGATATAAAGTTCATGTTTATCCTTATATAACTTGGATAAGTTATTTTATATACTCTCTATACAGAATAGTGGAACATGATCTACATCACATAGAATTAATACAATGAAATCAATAGCTTTGCAAATAAAGGGTTTGTATCCATAGGCACCCAAAACGATTCATCATCACAGAGTGGATGATTCTCTAAAGAAAGCTGATATAGGCCCATCAACTACGAGAGGTACCATCACTATAGCATCATCTTTAGAAAATTCCTTATTTAATACTCATTAATATCAATCATTTATATAAACCTATATTTTCAACCTTCTACAAATTCATAAAATGCTTTTATTTAATGTGGATGATATTAGTACACCCCTTGCATCAAAGAGATAGTTGGTTCGAAAATGTAATTTAGGTATAATTTCGTTATCTGATATTGAGGCTTACTTGGATTTTCTGGTTCTAAAACCAAAACCCATTGATTTAGTCATTAGGATGGAATGACAATTTTCTAATAAGTAAAAAATTGGATTCTATCTTCAACGGGTCTCCTTTATCATGCTCGATGGGGTGTTCTATATCTTACAATTAAAATATGAATTTTGGTCTTATTATCCCAAATAAATTTATCTAGAGTAAGGGAATGTGATATTATTATACGCTTTTGATTTGGATTCAGAATCTTGGAGTGTTGAAATCACTCCAATTTTTATCATGTTTCCAAAAAATTTACCCGCTGATTTCTACGGTTTTCCTCAAGTGAAGTACAATTCTCTATTGGTTTAGTGTAGGAAAATAATTCATTATCTATTCCATATTGCTACATGGAAATAGTAAATATGAAAGAGTTGAAGCCTCCTTTGGATGATCTATTTTAGAATTGTATTATAAGCTTGAGTGTGTCATCATATGCAATGCGTGTTCTCATTGCTAAGAAAGATGATGGGAAATTTTTCCATTATGTGGACTACTAGAAATTCAACTGAGTTAATGAAAACAAAAAATACATGTCAAAATTTATTTATGAAGAAATTTAATAATTCAAGTAAATGATGTTGTTATCCAATATTGATCATTGATCGAGTTATCACTAATTAAGAATAATATAATATTATATCTAGAAAATAACCTTATGGAGAAAGTATTTTCAATATGTTTACATTTTCATTAAATTTTTTCGAACCAAGGAACTTGATGTATTTTTGAATTTCACAAATATGATATTCCATGATTATCTTGATACAATCATGTTAGTCATTTTGGATTACATACGAGTTTACTCTATGTCCAAAATGGGATATGTGCGCTATCTGAGAGCTATTCTATAATTGTAGAGAAATTTATTAACAATGACTAGTTATTTAAATGTTATTTCTAGATTTAAGATGTGATTTTCAATGAAATGTGGTCTCAATTAATGTTATCTCAATTGATCCTAATAATGTGTAAGATGTTTTGATATGAGAATAACTGTGTAATATTTTAAATATTTTATTCTTCTTGGCTTTAGTTGTATTTTATTTCCAATTCATAATCGATTTATCAATGTTATCATATTTGAGGACCCATCTCACTCAAAAGGGGGTAAATATTTCATTGGATGATAAATGTCATAATTATTTTGTTGATTTGAAACCTATATTGACTTTTTGTGTCACTATTGAATCTTACAATTCCTTGGTAGGGCTATGTGGTCTTTTTTGATCATCAGTCTGATGTTTTGACTATGTTCTTATGTAGTTAGATCACATTACTGTATAAGGATCAGGGAATCTTAGGAAACATGAAAATAATTACCCAACCCATCGAATTGAATTCATAGTCCTGACTTATTTTCTTATGAATTTGTAGAATTGTCTTTTCGGAGAAATGATTACCATGTATTCGGACCAAAATTGATTGAGTTATTAATTCTCTAAAAAATATTTGAATATATATTAGATTAATTTGGTTGAGTACTTAAATTATTTTTATTTCAACGTCACCTATATCCTACAAAAAGGTGATGGTGTTGTAGATGTGTTGAGTAATAACCATCTTACATAGTCCTTAAAAACAATTATTGAAATTGGGGAACATTATCGGCCCTTTTTAGGGATTCATATATTATTTTTAAAATCAGGTGATGAGATTACCTTTTCTATTGTTCAATTATAATCTTCTTTTCATAAGATAATTCATTTGGAGAAATATCTTGATGATAAATTCAATAGAATTATAGAATCTTTTTTTGTTATAGTGACCCTTATTGATTAGTAATTCTCCATATAAGGTATTTTATTTTCTCAAAATTGGTTTGTTCTATTGTTTTCTTCAAGGTATTATATTATGGGTAATTTTCAAAAATCCAACAGGGGTTTCTAGCATGGAACCACAATGATGTTATATGACATTATATGATAATTCTAGTGCCATGGTATGAGGGAAAACATAAATTAATTTTATTGGTACTGTTATACCATCCATCTTGTCAGGGCCAATAATTAGATACCTTCAGGTTTTATTCAGACACTTCTAGTGTGTACATGGGAGTGGAAGATATTTCTAATGATTTATATTTGATTTTATTTGTACCCAATAAAATAATAATACCATATGTGTTGTTATTTTTAGGTTAACAAATTTGATCATTTTATAACCATATGTGATTCAACCAAAGATTAAGAGTTTTGAAATCTCAATGTGAGAGGGACTATTCATTTCATTGAGTTACCTCTTCCTTTGTCCTTGATAAAGATCCCCATTTAATGTCCCTCATTTTCATAATTATAGAGGAGGCACTAGGATCTCATGATCATTTGGGTACGACAAACCATCTTCATTCTATTTTAAATACATATGCGTATATATATTCTTAAGGATATAATTCATTCCCAATTCCTTCATTTTTTTTCAATCATAGGATGAATATTTTTCACTAGATGAATTTTTTATAACAATAGAAACCATCCCATGAACATAATTTCTCATTTTGATGTCTTCTATGGCCGACCCTATAAATCGCTATTGTTTTGGTCAGATAACAATGTATGTTCCTTAGTTGGACCGACCACGGTCTAGGAGACAACAATAATAATTTTTTTTGATTTTTCATTGAATGGTTACCATAAAAAGTTGGTAATAATATTATGATGATTTTATTTTTAGACTATTGGAGTTCTTTGTTAGTGACATGGTGCTCCTTAGACATCACACAGTTTTGGACAAAGATGTCTTGGTAATAAAGGTTAGATTTCTCCTCAATGTGTGGATCATTTTTATATTGTTAAGAATGTGTGGAAAGTGTCTTAATGATTATAGCTTCCACCATAGTTGATGTCAATACATAATGGGTTTAATGTATTATAGATAATGAGGTATCACTCTGATTCATTTAAATTTTAATGTTTGGAGTATTTTTTTGTTGTGCCTAATTTTTTCATGACTAAGCTTCTAGTTAACATTGTTGATTTTTAGATTAACGTACACCATAAGAGGATGATACCTTTATTCAATGTGATATAGAATCACATTTTTGATACACATGACACATAGGATGGTGTAAAATGGTGATATAGTAGTGGACTCATCCATTAGATATTTAATATCCCTAAGAGGATTATTGGTGCCATAAATATTTAATTATGTGGAAGTCATAATATCATGTTACTTGTATATAGGCATACATTGACCGTTATTTTAATTATTCATTGTTTTGAGATTTTATTCTTTTCTTTTGAGAGATTTTTTGTAAATATTGGATTTTTCTAGGTTGTGAACGTCTTATGAACAGTTTTTAAAAACATTGACTCCCTTTGGGGATACCTATTTAACCATTATCAATTAGGGCCTTAATGTTTCGTGTAATATTTTACTAATGTTTAACCCGCCTAATAAAAATTGTGAGACATTGGTAGTGAGTCCATAGAAGGTTCACGGTTAGGGAACATAATTTTTCTAACCCACAATATAACCATGTGTACATTATATTTCCATTTTAAAAATATATAAAACAAATAATGATACTCTATTTAAACACATGATCATCCCTAACTCATCCTAAATCAATTTTATAGGCTATAGAGTCTCAAAATAACAAATTAGGGAAAATCCAAATCTATTCCATGGTGGATCTAATTTTGGAAGATTACATTTGATCTCCACAAGGTAATTGAATCATTAATCATCTATAATCTCTCAATCACTCTTATTTTCCTCCGTATAGAGTGATAGATCATCACATTGATGATGGATCAAAACTCTTTTATTATATTGATACTATGGTTGATTTTTTTTCATTGTTTAATTATTTCTTCATTATAAAATCTAATTTTGAGAGTTTTATATTATGATCCTGTTATTAAAGGTAAATCATTGAGTTTTATATTAATCTATAAAAATAAACCATACTTTTTTAATTTTTTTAAATTACAATCATTTTATTTATGAGCTATCAATATTTTTTCAATTAAAATATTAATTTTATAATGTTTGGACATCGGGGAAAACACCCAATTCTAAAATAATTATAATTTAGCGATTATTTTAATATTGATGGATTTTTTTAAAAGATTTCATAATCAGCCTATTGGAAATGACTAGTTGAAAAGATGCGAGCCTAGGTAGTCAATGAGTTATATTGGAAAAAATATTATGATAGTAATTCATAGTCAAAATATTGAAAATGAAGAACGTGGGAGACATATATTGAGAAACTAAAATTTCAACCAAGATATAGTTAAATGAAGCTGAGACCCATGAACAATATGAAGATCTATCACTCTATAAAGAGAAGAGAATGAGAGAGAGGTAACAGATATCTGATAAAAGATTCACTTACTAGGGGTAGATCGAGCGAGATCTTCCATGCATCGATCCACCATGGATTGTGTTTAGAGAAGTAAAAAAACTATTCTTGATATCATAAAATCCTAGGAAATTTATTTAGGTCGGGATAGTGTGATAAAGATATTAAAACGGGAGTTATAGAGGTTTTTTTTATAAATATACATAATTAAAATATAATACACACATGGTTAGTTTGGAAGGGTGTTACGATTAGAAAATATATACACTATAATTGTGAACCCCTTTTAGTCTTACTATCCATGGTGCAGAATTTCTACATAGTGGTAAAATATTTTTTAAATCTATGGGCCAACTGTGAAAACCCATATTATCAAGGGGTGGGTAGTTTGAAATAGAGGGCCGCATAGTTTTTCCAAACCGTGAACCAACTATGCATAGCCCTGAAATATCCATTTTTTATGAGGTTCTATTAAAACAACCTAACAAAATCCCTAACCGATGAATCTTTGAAATAGGTGTCTAGGAGTATCAGAATACCATTAAATGGTTTTTACACCTTTACTAGGTAAACAAACTAAGTTTATATTTTTTGATTAAATAATGCTCACTGTTATTTCATTCATATATAGATTTTATATATTTCTTAATTAACTATATATAACATTGTCTAATTGTTTTTTTTGAGTGATGCTTATATAGAAAGATATTTATTGTATTTATTAGTGAAACATTAAAAGTTCATATACTCATTATTTCAATATGAATTCTTATTGATTACGATGGCTGGTCAGTTACATATTGTATATTTTGTTAATTAATTTTTAGAATGATTCAATTAGGAATAATTAGTAACAGTAGGGGAATTTAATATCCCATATATACATTAATAGGTAACTTCGGTATTGTTTTGTATGTATTCCCAAAATCATATATCTCTTAGACACGTGGCCATGATGGTATGATCATGATTTTTAATATCATTTTTTCTTCTTGTGGAATTTTTTTATCTATATATAATTATGTATTTCATAATTAAAGAATCACTTATTATTATCCATGTTATATATTTATTTTAATTTTTATCCATGTGTATATTATGCTTACATTCTCATCCTATCATGAAATTAATTTTAAATCAACTATTTCGACATTATTTATGATAATCTAATTCACATTGGTGATCTCACACTATTATCTCTTATATTACCCTTACTGTGAATTGGAGCACACCAAATCATATATTTCCATTACCCTAGGGTCATGATGAAAAGTATTTCAAATGAAATGTATAGTATGATGTTGTCTATAGATAATTCATTGTATATGGTGTTGAATTATAATAGGTTTAGTAGTTTCGTAAACATTGCACAAAATTTCCTTTAGTTGAGAAATACTTGGGTTTTTTAGTTAATAATATTTCATAAAACTATAAATCTATAAAATAAATTGACCATCAAAAGTATGTGACTCAATATTTATTAGTGATTTTGTACCTGTTGATAGTTATAATTTTGTATCTTTAGTCCATTTCATAGACGGAATGTGACAGACATATCTAGTCTCTTATTATTCCATGAGTGATGGTCTAGTGAAATACATTTAGTATGAATGTAGGGTTCAAATAACATTATAGGAAAGGATATTGGTTGATCATAACATAAAGGTTAATATGTTGTGGTGAATCATAATTTCAATGGTATGTATGTCCTTTCAGTTAATTGAAGTGATAATTAATATTTTAGAGATTTTGATATGATAATTATCATAAATATTCAAGGTATTAGTCTAGGGGATATGACTAGTGATAGGATAAAATAGTAAAATGTTTGAAATGACGATATTATATGGTTTTCCTTGAAATAACACCACTTTTAGGAATATATATGTTGAAGAACATTTGGAATAGATATACCTAGGGGTAATAACTGTAAAAATGATTTAGTGGAAATTAACTCAATCGTATCCTAGTTCATGAAAAAGAGGGATAACTATAATCCTGGTTTAAAACTCAAAAGGGATATTATTTGGTTAACAAAACTCAAATTATAATCTATATTAAATGATTTATTATTATAAGTGATTTGGATAAGAGGCATGAGATAACTCTCCCTAATGAAACCTTGATTGGACCAAGATTAATATAGGTTAATCTGAATAAAAATGCATCAATTTCAATGAACAAGACATTGTGAAATTGAATATTTCATGTATTTGTCTTTAAAAATTTGACTTTCATTTTTCATCAAACATGTTAACTTTTTTTTGGTTTTATTAATGGAATTATCATATATAAATAAAGAAAACAAGAGTTGTTATGGGAATTGTAGAGAATCTCCTAAAGATAATCCTAATAAGAAAACAAATAAAGGGATATTTTTTTTATTATATAAAATCATCAATGATGGATTATTATTATAAAATTGAACACACATGAATTCTTAAATAAACCAAATAAAATCATGGTGGATTCTTAATAAACATTATTGGTCAATGATTGTTAATGAAATATTGTTAAATTTCCTACATGAAAGAAATGCGTGAAAATGAACCAAGGAAATTTTTTCAAAGAAACATGATGAGGTTTCATCACTATATATTGGGAAAGTATTAAAAATTAGTCATTTAGGAGAAATGAATCAATAATTTAACATGATTATGGGATGATATGTGTTTCTTTATCCTATAAAAGATTTTAATTTATACAAGAAATTAAAAATTATTTATTTAGTTAAATCAATATTTTAGATACCCATGAATAATTCACTTTATAACTAATAATTTGATTTTTCATTACATTATTAATTTAGGGGTGTATAATGTAATCCTCCATGACCAAGATTTATATTTTCCTTTAAAACACAATGTGACCAATATCATTCTTCACACGCAACATTGAACCAGAAAATAATGGTTAACATTGTAAACTACTAAGAAATTGTATATAATTGGTAGCTGAAAATAGATCTAACTGAAATATGAAATATATATTAAAATAATAATTATAGCCATTTTTTATCATATAGAATTAATAAAAAATCAATTAGTAAAACAAAATAGCTGAAAGGACTAATTAATTATTTAACATATAAAAATTATAAAAGATAAATTTTAATGGATTGTATAATGAAGGAAAATATAATAGGGTTAAATTATATTATTTATATAAATGAAACTTTGACCAGTAATTTTATTTATAATTGATTGGAAATTAGAATAGAAATGGTTAAATTGTGAAAATATTCAATTTCTAATGAAAACGGTGTTCATAACCTTTTTTATATAAAAGTTTAATATCAAGGATAATACATTGAATATGAAAAAAACTAACATAATTTTTTTTTTATAAAAACAATATAATCTTACTAATAATTTTTAAAATATTTCTAAAATAGTGTAATTCTATGTAAATCATGAAAAAATAATTGTTTTAACAAAATTGAAAAATTATAACTTTATCATTATGTAAAAATTTCATATAAATGTATAAAACCTTATTTTTGGGAAAATATGTATTTAATATGTAAACCTACACAGTTAAAATTTACTTTTAAAATTTATAAATCCATTGATAAAGACTTTATGCTATTAATTAATATTAAAAAAATTTGGTCATTTTTTTAAATATTATTTTCGTATAATTTGGTTTTTCTGGAATTTCAAGACACAAAATTTTAATTTTTTTAAAAATAAAATTTATATCAATAAAAATAATATCATTTATAAATTTAATATATATTTAAATTTTATTCTTTAAAATATACTTTTTATAAGAACTCATTTTATGCATCACATGTGCTAAATTTTAAATTTGAATTTTTTATACCTAAAAATATTTCCTAATAAAATTGATTTAATGTTTTGAGTTATTATGTATAAACTATATAATAAGTTTTATTTATTTTAATAAATAATAAATTACATACATCGAAAAATACTAGTTACCACTATAAAATAGGTGATGGTAAAAGTTAAAATTTATAACAATAATAGACTTAAAAAATCATTATATCTCATGTGAAAAATAATTTAAGAAGGATTATAAAAATTTAATCACTCATAAATCAAGTAGTTTCTATTTCTAAAACATCATTACATTTTAAAATTTCCTCTCATTATAATATCTTAAAATATTTACACAATGTTTTTTCAGCACTAATAAAAGATGCCCATCACAACCCCAGAAATACCCTTCCAAAAATATTTACTTGTGAGAATATAACCTTATTCGTCCTTATAGATTTATTTTCCTTTTACAATAAGATCCATTTAAAATATATTATCCTAATATATCTATTATTGAAAAGTCTTTCAAGGGAAATTTTAAGACCTAAATGTGATAATTTTTCCCTATAATCATTTATTTTCATTCATAATTTTCTTAATATTTTTGAATTATTATTATATAAAAAAATTGTGGGTTTTATTATACAATTTAAAAAAAAATCACATTTCCCCTTCTCTATTAATATATTACCAAAACATTCATTCATCTGTTGTGCGGACTACCACCACCACGAAGAAAAGACTATTATTTTTATGTATATCCAGTAATAGAAAGTTATATGTGTAAAATTGAAGAAAAAATGATATATATTTAAATAGTATAATTAATAATATTCGATGAAAAATTATAATCCACTTTTCCCCCCTCATTCTTCATGATATGGAACATTAATTATGTAATGTCAAGAATAATATTATGAAGGAGTTATGATTCTCACCTTTCACATATATTATTTATTATTTATTTAAATAAATAAAAATATTTTTTTTAACAACATAAAATTATATATAATTACCATTTTTATTTATTAATAATGTTACTATTCCAGAGGAATCATCATTAATAAATATAAGAATCAATTAATTATGTTATGGTCCTATCTAGTTCGATCTAATCCACTACATGAACAATGAATTAGAAAAAATATGATTGATGTATATGAGGATTAAATGACAAATTGTAAAGACCCGTAAAAATTCAAGGGAAATTTTTTCTAAATCTTCTTTGGGATTTTACAAGAAAGCAGTTTCTAACGGTGCCTAATTCCGAGGCCCGGTGTTCCCAAAATCAATTTCCGATGTTTAGCTCGGGTACGTTCAGTGAACGAACGAGCGGGTTTTTCAACCTTTTGAACCGGTGCTCAGAATTGAAATTTGAGGGCACCAATGGAACCGCAGCGCCGGTAATTGCATAAGAAGACTCTTTCTAGAGTTTTCTTTTCTCAGAAGGAGTTGTTTTAAAAAATGTGAAGGGATAAAATATAATTGTTACAATTATATTTTCTTTTCTTGTTAAGTGGATTAAGTGTTCTTTTATAACACTATGACCCTCTCTTAAGTGGTCATAACCTAATTAAGTGAGCTAGGGGTGGGACCCACTTGTATTTAACCACCCATGAGAGGATTAAAGGTGAGGTGGGGCCCACACGAACCCCACCCTTTCACATTCCTCATAAACTCCCTAACTCCCTCTTTATTTTTTTGTAAACTTATCTTTAATGAGTAACCTTCCATTTCCTCACTCTGTCCCTCATTAACTCTAGCCAACACACACATTAAATTAAGTGAATTCAACTTTTGAATTTATTTTGGAAAATCTTGGCTTGGGTTGATTAAATAATGTGGAACCATTATTTTTTGGTGAAGGGTTGGCATTTGTGGTGTTGAGGGTAAGGGAAGAGAGCTTGGGAGTTTTTTTAAGAACTTCTTCTTCTTCTTCTTCTTCTTCTTCTTCTTCTTCATCATGGACCGTCGATTCGGCGACCTGGATTCTTCTATCTTCTTCTTCCTCATCAAATGAGGAGGCACCGATGTGGGAGCTCGCCAACGACGTTCTAAATTTCAATTTTCTCTCCGCGTGAAAGGAAGAGAGACACTGCTTCCTCCTTGGACATTCTCCGTTGGAATATACAGAACCTCACCCCACAACGTCATTTTCCAAGACACCGTCGTTCGACAACATTTGTCAAGGTAGGGGTTTTATGTGTTTATTTTCATGAATTACTTCCTTCATCTATTCACATTCAATTGGACCACTTCCTATCATTTAACGGGAGGGGGTAGGACCGCACAAACACAGCCGACCCTCCTCCCATATTATTTTTTTGTTGTTGCGGTTCTATGGAAAGTGACACGGTGCCATTGCACCAATCAAGAACGAGCGGCAAGGATGCGGGGCGCCGTCGCGCCACGCATTTGAAAATCGAATCAAGCCGCAGCGCTGTCGCGCCGTGTCAGAGAAGAACCCGAAGACACAGCGGCCGGAGCGTGGCCGCAGCGGAGGAGCGCAGCGCCGTCACGCCGCGTCGGACAGAATAAGCCGCAGCTTAGGTCGTAGCGAAGCAGGGGGACCGGCGACCGGGTCTGGGCTGACGGCGTCAGAGCAGGGGGACCGGCCCTCGCCGGTCCCATGGCGGCAGAAGCCAGCCGGCCGGAGCGGGCCGTCCAGTCAGGGGAAGAGACGGAGGTTACGACCCCCCAGGTGGCTAGTAAAGATCGGCCCCCATTATGGGGGGCCGCGGTAAAAAACGGCGCGGGGCAGCGCCCCCCCCCCCCCCCCCCCCCCCCCGCACTCTTGAACGGCTTGGCCGTTCAGCCGAGCTACTTGGCCAGCGCACCGGGCCGCGCCGGTCATGCCAAGCCACACCCAGCCGGGCTGGGCCATGTCCAAGCGGGCTGACTTGGACTCGGGTCAGGTCGTCCCGGTTCAGGCCGACCCAGGGGGTCTCGGGGCGGGTCGGTCCGAGCCCGAAACCCCCACTTTCATACCTTTCACGGTCTTTTGCCCATAACTTGGGCCGAGGACCTCCGATCGATGCAGTGTCAGCTGCGATGTGATCATTGGACCGAGATGGTTGTTTTGGTATATTACATTCAAGGTTTCAGAGTACTTTGGGTTCGACCGGGTTGGTACGTACACGAAACCAACCGGGCCCTTGGAGCAGAAACACTTATATCATGAGCTCCGGACGTCCGATTGACATTCCATCAACTTTGTTGGATTCCTCTTGAGAATACGGAACATTTGGAATACTTCTCCCGAGGTTTGGATGCAGCTGGAGTATGGCCGGGTTGGATTGTACCCGAAATCCAACCGGGCCCCTAGAACGGAAAAGCTGATAACTTTTAGACCGGACGTCCGTTTGACGAACTGTCAGCTGTGTTGGTGATCACGTTGAGAAAAGGTCTCTATGAGTATACCCTATGAGAGTTAGTGGTACAGTTGAGATATGGTCGGGTTATTTCGCACACGAATCCAACCGGGCCCCTGGGACAAAAAGGCTAATAACTCACAGACCGGGTGTCCGATTGACGCAATGTCTGTTGCGTTGAGACCCCAATGACGAGGCGGTCCTTTGAGATACTTCTTCGTGGGACTTGTAATAATTGGACTATAGACCTGTATCTCATGGAGCGGACCCTCCCGGAGACGAGCATACAGAGAATGGAGACCATGTAGCATGCTGTGACTGATGACTGCTTATCCGATTCGATTCAGAGTGACTAGCATAACCCAGTGGGGAGCACTAATTTGTGAGGTGGTAGACCCATGGAGGAGGAGAACTACTTTGTGAGGAGGAAGACCCGTGGTACTCAACAGGAGGAGTATCTCTGTTGGCTATGGGGGGAGCACTACTGTGTGAGGTGGCAGACCCATGGCGGAGGAGCCCCACTGCGTGAGGTGGCAGACCCGCGATACTCGATAGGAGGAGTACCTCAATAGTCTTAGGATAGTGAGCAGTACCTCGGAGTTGTGACAATATGACTGTACACTCCAGATAAGGGCTCATCAGCAGTTACGGTTTCAATATTGAAAATCTTGGTTTGAACTAAGTCTATGACCTTTGTGTTTACCTATTGATTGAGATGGGTCACATGATAACTTAGGTATATGTATGGGCACATACCTGGGTAGTGGTTATCTATTGATTTCATAACCTTTGTGTTTCCTCATTATTGAGATGGGGTACATAATAACTTAGGTATAAGTATGTTCTTATACCTAAGTAAGGGTTATCTGTTGAGATCCTTCATTGTGGTTATCATTGTTGGATTTAGTGAGACCTTGAGGGTCTCGGGGACCCTACTGAGTATCGTTATACTCACCCCTGCACGGGATATTCCCGCACCTCGTCGTGTTGGTTGCAGACGATGGGCAGTTCTGAAGGATGCCGGGTGTTCGAGGACTGGACGGTACCCGGAGGTGGACCACACGACGAGTCAGTATCTGGTGGTGGACTTCACGACGAGACAACACACGGAGGAGGATGACGTGTGAGAGCGTTGTGAAGGCTATCTATACCTACCCTTCAGGTAGCATCCGAGGAGGACGACCTAGGAGCCGCTTCCATTCTTCCAGCTGTTGTCTTTTTCTGTTGTACTTTTGTTCAGTGGTAGCTGTACTTTCAATTGGGTTTGTATTTTGGCCCATTTAATTTTCAGAACTCTCTTTTGTACTTAGTGTTTACTTCCGCTTGTACTCTGTGGTGTTTTGTTTTCTTTATTAATCGAAATGACTTCCCAATTATCGGGATTTTTGTCTTTGGTGCTAGTCGCCTGCCCCTGGCCTATGGAAGGCGGGCTTGGGGTAGTCATGGCATGGGCCCCGAGGACGGGTCGTGACACATGTAGTATATAATATAAATAAATAAATTATTTTTTGATTTTATTAGGATTTTTGGCACAGGTATTTTTTCTATTAATATAGAAACAAACATTTCATCATTAAAAATCTCTAAGACACGCACATCATCGATTTTATCTATATGTTTCAAAACCAAAATACCCTTAGACTAAAATTATAATAGAATAATTAATTAAAATTATTCAATAATAGAACATTTTATTATCTATGGATGATAATTTATTGGAAGAAAAATAATAATAACATTAATATAATTAAACTAGTTAAAAATGATAATTATTTATCACAATCGATATTAATATTTATAATGGATAAAAAATGATCAGAGTAATTCTAAATTGTTATGAACCAAACTGAAATACCATCCAACCCAACACCAATAACAATTTAGGTATTGGCTCGATGGTCATTCCAAATCCCTAGTGGCTAGAAACTAGTTCTTGCATACCAATAATTTGATTTGGGAATGATTTAACCATTTTTTATATAAAAGTACAACCAAATGAAATAAAAATCACAGTATCTAATAAACATTATAATCCAGTTCAAAAAATTTATAGATTCAATGTTTTAAAAATTAAAAAATATTAACATGACAACAATTGTGTGGGAACAAAAAAAGTATCCCAAATAAATCTACATTATAATGGAGTAATCACACTAAATCCACCAACCCTAACACCTGAACTAAGTGGTCTCCAGCAACTCGATCCACCGCCATCATGGAGCATATGTCCTTTACCTGGTTTATACATAATAAATTATACATACACCCAATTGTGTATGTTGGGTGTGTTCTAAATCCCAATAGGATGACACCCAAAAAAACTTTCATGCAATAAAATTATAAGTCAAATTCACATGGATATTTTTACAAGAAATTTTTATATCACTTTTAAGAATTATTTTTAAAGAAAACATCAACTAGAATTTTTTCTCAATGAAAATCCCATTTTCCCAAAATAAGAGTGATTGAAATAAAGTATACATAGGATATATCATAGTTGCAAGGCTAGTAATATATCACATTACATCATGTCACAAGAGAGAACCATGGTTAAAGCCATATTTGTAACTAGCACTATATAGACCCTAGAAACATCGTACCTTGGTGATAAAGATCCTCAAACTCAACTACCAACAATGTTCTTTTGCACGAGCCACTAGAGGGGCTCTCATCCAAATTTCATGTGGTCCCTTAATGTTCACATGCACATTCCACTATAAAGTATCTCATACAATGTTCTAGTGATCTATAATCATATCACATTTTTAGTTTATTGTTGTAATCATTAATCATGTTACATGAATCTTGGGCCACATCCACTTCTGAATAAACAAGTGCACTATTTCATGTTTCTTGACCTTGATACCGATAATTCTATTTGGGATCAAATTCAATCACACATACCACTTAAATTAACACATTTAAATTTACATACCAAGAGTATATATCCCAAAAAAGATAATTACCACGTTTACATTTTATGAAATCCTTTTGGAAACACCACAATATGAACACTTATGAGATCTAACAATTTTCAATGGGAAAATCCCCTTCCAAAATTATATTCATGTCAAAACCATTTTTTTAAAAAATTAATATAATTAAAAAACACATTTAAGTTTCACTACAAGGAATCCAACTTGAAACAAATCCATTTCACATGAAAAAAACTTTCATCACATTTCCACCTTCAAAAATCATTGAAAACACATTTCACATCTTTTACACAAGTTATAGAACATTTTCAAGAAACACCACAATGAATGACATAAGGAATTGTACTAATTTAAATTAAAAAAAATTTTGATCACATATTCCTGATTAACCACTTCCAAAAAAAAATTCCACCACAAAATAAACCATAAAAAAATTTAAATCAACCATGAATGGATATCAAAATTATCAAATAATGTAAAACCCTAGAACCACCTACCTCCCACATGGAAGATTTCATAAAATGGTTTAAAACCCTAACTAAACCACAACAAGACCCTAACATGGTATGATTGAACCTATAATATCTATATATACCCCCAACAATGCAAGATTTAGCCCTCTATATGTTTCACACCCCATTAGAGAAGTAAAGTCAAGAAATAGGGGAGAAGAACCACAGAACAAGAATGAAATCATGAGAAATGTGGTTTATTTGAGGTATCCATGAAGAACTGGGACCAAAAGTCACAGAGGGTTTTATTTTAAAAAGATACAAGAAATATTGGAGGGAGAAACTGTCACGACCCATCCTCGGGACCCATGCCGTGACCACCCAAGCCCTCCTTCCATAGACCAGGGGATGACGACTAGCACCATGGCATAAATCCCGCTAAAAAGGGAAGGCATTGACTTTGTAAAGTAAACAAAAACCACAGAGAAAGCATGAAGAAGAAGAAAACACTAAGAAAAGTTGGGTACAACAGTAATTGCGGAAAAGTAAATGGGCCAGAATACAAACCCAAAACTGAAAGAAAAGTACAACTGAAAAGGGAAAACATCAACTGAATGTAAAGCCACAACATCGAGCAGCCCACTAGAAGTCCCACCTGAAGGGTGGGTACAGATAGCATCCACAGCTCCTCGGGTCTAACCGTTCACTCCGAGTATGTCCCGCCCAGTGGTCCACCTCTAGGTACCGTCCTGCTCCGCAAGCCTCAACCATGATCAGCGATGTCCGTCATCTACATACAACACAAAGTGGTGAGGGCATAGCCCGTGCAGGGGTGAGTATAAGCTACTCAGTAGTGACCCCGAGACCCCTGAAGGTCTCCCAGAATCCACAAAAGAAAATGAAATCACGAAGTAACATCTGACACTGCTTAGGTATATGCCCATACATATACCTAAGTCATCAATTCCAGTATGCTCCAACCACCAAGCCTAAGTAAAACCCAGTCCACACAAGAAAACACAACCCAATACACACAGGAAAGAAAAACATAATCCACACAGGATAGCACAACACAATCCACAAAGAAAGTAAAACAGGATTCAGCTCACACAGGTATACTTCTTCGTATGACGATAAAGATGATCAGATATAGCCACTGATTCATCTAAGTCGTCGGACCCACAAAGGATCAATAGGTACTAACCCCCGCAATGACCCATAAAGGATCTGACCCACACAGGATCGATAGGTAACTAACCCCCGCAGTGACCCACACAGGATCGGACCCACACAGGATTTGTAGGTGCTGGCTCACACAGAACTGATGAGCGTTGACCGACACATGATCGGACCCACACAGGATCGGTAGCACTGATCCACGTAGGATCACTGAGTGCTGTAATCGTCACCATCGAATCCGGTGAGGATCTCTGTACAACCATTGTCGTCGTCACAGTCGCAAACGCAGCCAGCTCTAGGGTTCCCTCACACAGCAAGCTCGTTCGGGAGGGTCCGCTCCACGAGCCGAGAGGCTGATACTTCAACTGACACAATGTCCGTAGTTTATGTATCCAAAAGTTCCGTATCATCAACAGGAACTCATCGTCACAGACGGCGCGTCAATCGGACGCCTGGTCTAGATGTTATTGGCCTTTTCGTCCCAGAGGCCCCGTTGGTTTTTAAGTCAAAACCATCCCGACCATACTCCACCTGCGTCCAAACCTCAGGTAGAGTAAGTCCAAAGATCCTTCTCACTAAGAGGAATCCAACATAGTCGACGACACATCTATCAGATGAATGGAGCTCAAGTTATGAGTGTCTCCGCTCCGAGGGCCCAGTTCGTTTCGTGTACGAACCAACTCGGCCGAACCGAAAGTATTCCGAAACCTTGAGTGTGATATACCTGAACGACCGTCTCGATCCAATGGTCGCATCGCAACTGACAGTGCGTCGATCTGAGGCCCGTAGCTCATGTTATGGACGACCGACCGGAAGAGGTTTGGTATTAAGGGGTTCGGGCCCGGTCCGACCCGGCTCGATACCCCCAGGGTCGGCCTGAACTGGGCGACCCGAAATGGGTCTGGTTCCGGCCCGCTGTGGTGCGACATGGCCCAGCTGGTGCAACCTTGCCCTGCCGGCGCGGCCCAGCCCGGCCTGGGCGCGGTGCGCGGGGCGCGCTGGCCATGAGCTCGGCCAAACGGGAAAGCTATTTGAGGGGGGTGGGGGGGGGGGGTGTCTGCCCCCTGTATTTTGTAACAGCGGCCCCCATAATGGGGGCCGCTTGAGCTGGCCGCTGGGGGTTTGTAACCCCCGTCTTCTTCCCTGTCCGCACGGCCCGCCCTGGCCGACCGGTTGTTGCCGCCACGGGACCGGCAAGGCCGGTCCCCCTTGCTCCGATGCCGGCGGCCCAGAACCGGCCGTCGATCTCCCTGCTCCGCCGCGGCCCGAAACCAGCCGCGACCCGAAACCAGTCGCGGCCCTGGTTCGTCCGGCGCGGAGCGACGGCGCCGCGCCCGTCTGCCGCAGCCCCACTCCGGCCGCGGTGTCTTCGGGTTTTTCTGGCGCGGCGCGATGGCGCCGCAGCTTGGTTCATATTTAAAATGCGTGGCGCGACGGCACGACACTTATTTGTTGCTCGTCCCCGCGCTTTACGACGGCACTATGTCACTTCCCTTCAAACTGAAACCACAATTAATAAAAAGGGATGAGGGTCGGCCATGTTTGTGCGGTCCGACCCACTCTCATTAATGAAATCAATTTGATCCAAAGAACGTGGATATATGACGAAGAAAACTATGGAAGTAATCACGAAATAAAAACGCATAAAACCCCTACCTCGAGCGTAGCTTGAATGGAGGTTCATTGTGGAAATAACCATCGTGGAAGGAGGCATCGCAAAGGGGACTCGTTGCGGAAGGAGGCGTCATTGGCATCATAGTACAAGGTGTCGCATAGTCGATCTCTGAGGATTTGGCGTTCTTTATTGGAGATCAGTGTGTTCTTCGTGTTCTTCGTCGAAGAGGAAGAAGTTCTTCAAGCTTCTCAACTTTTCTCCCAAGACTCACCCAACAATCATTCAACCTAAAATAAAATAAGTCCCTTACTTATTTTATTAACACAACTTATGTTTGAAATTCAAAAGTTTTAATTAATCCACATAATTAATTAACTCAAGTTGTCAAATTAAATGAAGGATTATGGAAGGTTAGGGAAGGTGAAGGGGTAGGGTTCGTGTGGGCCCCACCACCCTCATAACCTCCAAATGGAAGTTGGGTGGTTTCCCCCAACTTCCACCGAACGCTTTAAACCATTTAGAGAAAAATAAAATTGATGCTTAATTTTATTTTACCTTCGACAAAAAAATAACAACTTCTCTCATGTAAGCGCAACTTCGGAAAAGGATTTACTAACAAAATAATGGCGCTTCCATTCCATCAGTGCCATCAAAATTCAATTCCGAGCACCAGTTCAAGAGTTCGAAATTCTCATTCGTTTGTTCACTGAACTTACCTGAGCTAAACTTCGGATAGAAATTCCGGGCACACCAGGCCTCGGAATCAAGTGCCGTCAGAAACAGTGTTCTTGTAAAATCCCTAAGAAAATTAAGAAAAACTTTTCATTGAATTTTACAGGTCTTTACATTACTCCCACCTCAGGGATTTATGTCCCCGTAAAGATTCATCGAAAACTAGGGAAACAAAAGTTGGTACTGAGCACGCATCTGAGACTCCCGCTCCCAAGTGCTCTCCTGGAGATTCCTGTGCTGCCATCTGATGCACATTAGAGGAATTGACCGTCCACGTAGGACCCGCTCCTGTCGATCCTCGATATCCACTGGGTCCTCCGTAATAGTCACCCCATCATCAATGTACAACACCACATGGTCAATGATATGCATCGGGTCGTGCACGCATCTCCTCAACTGAGATACGTGGAAGACATTGTGCACCCAGTGAAACTGAGGTGGTAGAGCCAGGAAATAAGCTACCTCTCCAATCCTGCTGAGGACCTAGAACGGTTTGATGAAGTGTGGAGACAACTTGCCGCCTCGGCCAAATCTCCGTAATCCACGTCGAGGTGAGACCCGCAAGAAGACGTGGTCGCCATCCTCGAACTCCAGTGGCCTCCGACTCCTATCATCATAAGTCTTCTGCCAGCTCTGAGCTATCCTCATCTGCTCCTGGATGATCTGGACCTTCACTTTCATGGCCTGGACCATCTCCGGTGCCACAAGTGCTGACTCCCCAGGGTCTGTGCAGCACAAAGGAGATCTGCAAGGTCGGTCGTACAACGCCTCGTATGGTTTCATCTCGATGGTGGAGTGGTAGTTGTTATTGTACATGAACTCCACCAAGGGTAGGTGGTCCTCCCAACTGGGACCAAAGTCGAGAACACATGCACGGAGCATGTCCTCGAGAGTCTGAATGGTCCTCTCTGTCTGACCATCCTTCTGAGGGTAAAAGGTGGTGCTCAAACGTAGTTGTGTCCCGAACACCTCCTACAACCCCTTCCAAAGACGAGAAGTAAAGATAACACCTCGATCGGAGATGATAGATGATGTAACACCATGGAGCCGCACAATCTCCTGAACATAGAGACGTCCCAAGATCTCCACTGAGCCCTACTCTCTGATGGGTAAGAAGTGAGCCGACTTGGTGAGTCGGTCGATAATTACCCAAATGGAGTCATGACCTCTCGAAGTGTGTGGAAGTCCAGTCACGAAGTCCATATATATGCCATCCCACTTCCACTCAGGGACCTCCAAGAGCAGTACCAAGCCTGCTGGTACCTGATGCTCTGCCTTCACCTGCTGGCAGGTGAGGCATCGAGAAACGACCTCCGCCATAGCCTTCTCCATGCCCAGCCACCTGTGATGTCGTCTGAGATCCTGGTACATCTTCACCACTCCTGGATGTACCTCCAAAGGAGAAGTGCGAAACTCTCTCAGCACCTCCACCCGTAAAGCAACTGGTACCAAGGAACGTCCTCTAAAAAGGACGACATTCTCTCCACCTAAGGAGAAACCATCAGGTGCATGTCTTGAGGATATCTGTGCATGCCGCGTCTCACAGTCAGCGTCCCCACGCTGTGCCACTCTGACCCGCTGTAGTAGTAGAGGAGTGAATGTGAGTGACTGAAGGTAAGCTGCTCCATCTCTATCCAAAAAGTATATCCGGAAAGCGGCTAGCTTCATTGTTGCCTCCCCAAGTAGCTGAATGCTCGTCCTCCTGCTGAGAGCATCAGCTACCACATTTCCCTTCCCAGGAGTATATAATATCTCAAAGTCATAGTCCTAGAGGAACTCGATCCATCGGCAATATCTTAGGTTCAGGTCCTTCTGACTGAAGATGTACCTGAGACTCTGATGGTCAGAATAGACTGTAAAGCGCCCGTCCATCAGATAGTGTCGCCACCCCATCAGAGCGAAGACCACTACTGCTAACTCCAGGTCATGGGTAGTATAGTTCTACTCATGATACCTCAACTGATGTGATCCATAGGCGATCACTACCCGCTCCTCCATCAGGACACATCCGAGTCCAGTCCCTAATGAATCACAGTAGACTACGTACCGTACTCCCTCCTCTAGAAACCTCAAGATATGTGTGCTGGTCAATTTCTGTCTCAGCTCCTGGAAGCTCTGCTGACATCTATCTGACCACACAAAGGGTTTTCCCTTCTTCGTCAAAGCTGAGAGTGGTGCCACAAATCTGGAGAAGTCTGGTACAAATCTCCGATAGTATCCAGCTATACCCAAGAAGCTATGCACTTCAGTCACACTCCTGGGTGGCTCCCATGCTAGCACTGCCTTGATCTTCGCAGGATCCACCGCAACTCCCGCCTCAGAGATGACATACCCAAGAAGTGGACCTTGCGTATCAATAACTGACACTTCGAGAGCTTACCATAATGATGGTGCTCTCAGTGTGTGTCTAGTACAATCCGCAAGTGGTTGGCGTGCTCCTTCTCAGTGGTCGACTAAATCAAAATGTCGTCGATGAAGACCACGAAAAATAAATCAAACTATGGCTGATAGATCCTGTTCATGAGGGCCATGAACACTACTGGAGAATTGGTTATGCCGAATGGCATAACCAAGAACTCATAGTGGCCATACTGACACCTGAAGGTCATCTTCGGCATGTCCTCATCCCGAACTCTGAGTTGATGATAGCCTGACCTGAGGTCTATCTTTGAAAACCACCGTGCTCCCTTGATATGATCGAAGAGATCATCAATACTCATTTGCTGATACTTTTTTCTTACTGTCACCCGGTTCAGGCGACGATAGTTGACACAAAGTCGCAAGCTCCCATCCGCCTTCTTGGAAAACAAAATCGGGGAAGCCCAAGGTGAAACACTAGGACGGATGAATCCCTTGCCCTGCAAGTCCTCCAACTGTACCCTTAGCTCTCGAAGCACATCGGGGGCCATCCGATACGCTGGAGTCGATATCGGGGTTGTCCTGGGGTACTGGTCAATATAAAAGTCTACCTCTCTACGAGGAGGTAGCTCTGGGACGTTGTCGGGGAAAACATCCGCATACTGATCCACCACTGCAGGAAAAACAGGACTCTGCACGTCAACTACTCCTAGGATGAGGCTAGCCAACTGATGAGTGATGTGATATCCTCTCCTCTACGGGAGTCCATCCTGTGCTGTGAAGGCTCCCTTATCGTTGGTGAAGGTGAACCTGCTCCCGTTGGTGCATAAACATCACACCTTGCGCCTAATACAGTCGATCTGACCATGGATTGTAGATAACCAATCCATGCCCAAGATGTCATCTTAAGGCCTCGATACTGCTACAAGAAGATCCCATCCGATGCTCTCGCCTCCTTGAGTAAGCTCAAACTTCCGGCAACAGTGCGTAATCGTCGAGTCTGCTCTCGTAGGAGTCTCTAGCTGCAAGGATCGAGCCAACGGCTCTGTCGGAATCTCCGAGCTCCAAACAAGGGCAGCGGCTATGAAAGAATGACTTGCTCATGTGTCTATAAGAACTACAGCAAGGGTGTAATAGACACAGATAGTACCTCGAATCATCTCGAGCGCGTCGTGGTCATAGGCCTCCGCTGCCTAGAGATGTTCCTGTATCTACCAGCTAGCTCCCTGTGGACCGCCACGGTTGACCCTCTGCCTCTACCTGGGTGGTCCTTCAACTGTCTGCTGCTTCTCGACACAGCGGGTCGTGCAGTCATGAGCCATGTGGCCCTGCCCGCCGCATGCGTAGCACTGTCTGCCTCTCGAAAGACTGGCTCCACTCTGAGTGCCCCACACTGCTGAGGCAGTGTCCTGAGGTCGTCTTCCTGAGGGTCTGGTCTGCCTGGACCCATGAGTCATCCGTAGACTACCTGCTGTAGAAGACTCTGCAACATTCTGCCCTGCGGTGGGTCTCGCCGCTGATGTAGACTCAACAAGAAAGCTCTCGATCAAAATAGCTTGCTCCAGTACTCCTGCCTGAGTCGGAATGCTGACGGAGATCAGTGATGCCATGATCTCCGGCCTCAATCCCTACTCAAAGGTCTAGGCCCGGAAGAATGGGTCTCGTACCATGTCTGCTGAGTAGCGCGTGAGATCGGTAAATCTCGCCGAGTACTGGGCGACCGTCAAGTTGCCCTGCCGCAGCTGAAGAAGCTCCTGGATGAGCACCGCGCGGAGGGTGGCTGGGATGAACTCTGAGCAGAAAAGGATCTCAAAGTCCGACCAAAGAAGTTATTTCTCATCGTGCACCTGGAGCATCAAGCTCCACCATCTGCATGCTTCCGCATGCAGTAGGCTCGCTGCGAGGATCACCATGAGGTCTGCTGGTGTCCTCACTAACCTGAAAACACTTACAACTGCCTCCATCCAATCTTCATCTGCCTGGGGGTCCGTCTCCCCGAGGAAACTCGGTGGTCGCTGGCACTGAAACTCGTGCAGTGCACTAAGGCGACGTGCATCGTCAGTGGCTGAGGCTGGTAGCATCGGTGGCTCGATGGGTAGAGGTACCACTGGGGCCTATGCTGTCATAGGGCCCTGCACCGAGGCCTCATTGCTCGGTGGGATGTCATCACACACAACTCTCGTAACCCTAGCTGGCTGCCATCGTGGGGCCATCCTGAAAAAAAAACAGGTGCGCCATGGTCAAACAGTATACCTGGTGAGATGACATAAAGTAATCACAAAGAAAACTTGAAACACACATGCAATCAATGTTTTCATGCATTAAGTCGGAAATCAGAAGTCAGGGTCCGGGTGTACGGATACGTCGGCCGCCGCACCAACACTGGACTCCCTGGACTGATCACCACACCCAATACTCTTAACACTATTTCTTCACATAGAAAAAGATCAGATTCTTGAGTTCTGCGGTAGAACCGAACTCCTCTGATACCAATTTTTCACGACCCGTCCTCAGGACCTGTGCCGTGACTAGCCCAAGCCCACCTTCCATAGGCCAGGGGCTGGCGACTAGCACCAAGGCGTAAATACCGCTAAAAAGGGAAGGCATTGCCTTTGTAAAGTAAACAAACACCACAGAGCAAGAAAGGAGAAGAAGAAAACACTAAGAAAAGTTGGGTACAACTGTAAGTGCGGAAAAGTAAATGGGCCATAATACAAACCCAAAACTGAAAGTAAAGTACAACTCGAAAGGGAAAACAACAATTGAAAGTAAAGCCGCAACATCGATCCTCCCACTAAAAGTCCTGCCTGAAGGGTGGGTACAGATAGCATCCATAGCTCCTCGGGTCCAACCGTTCGCTCCGAGTACGTCCTGCCCAGTGGTCCACCTCCAGGTACAATCCTACTCTGCAAGCCTCAACCACGATCAGTGTTGTCCATCATCTGCAACCAAAACAACGTGGTGCGGGCATAGCCCGTGCATGGGTGAGTATAAACTACTCTGTAGGGACCCCGAGACCCTTGAAGGTCTTCCAGAATCCACAAAGGGAAGATGCAATCACGAAGTAACATCTGACACTGCTTAGGTATATGCCTATACATATACCTAAGTCATCAATTCCAGTACGCTCCAACCTCCGAGCCCAAGTATATCACAATCTACACAGGAAAACACAACCCAATCCACACAGGAAAGCAAAACGTAATCCACATAGGATAGCACACCACAATCCACTAGGAAAGCAAAACAGGATTCAGCTCAAACAGGTATACTTCTTCGTATGACGATAAAGATGATCAGATATAGCCACTGATTCATCTATGTCGTTGGACCCACAAAGGATCAATAGGTACTAACCCCCGCAATGACCCATAACGGATCTGACCCACACAGAATCGATAGGTAACTAACCCCCGCAATGACCCACAAAGGATCAAACCCACACAGGATCTGTAGGGGCTGGCTCACACAGAACCGCTGAGCGCTGACCCACACAGGATCAGACCCACACAGGATCAGTAGAACTGATCAACGAAGGATCGCTGAGTGTTGTAGTCGTCACCATCGAATCCACTAAGTATCTCTGTACAACCGTCACCATCGTCGCAGTCGCAAACGCAGCCAGCTCTAGGGTTCCCGTACACAGAAAGCTCGTTCGGGAGGGTCTGCTCCACGAGCCGAGAGGCTGATACATCAATTGACACAAAGTCTGAAGTTGATGTATCCAAATGTTCCGTATCGTCAACAGGAACTCAGCGTCACAGACGGCGCATCAATCGGACGCCCGATCTGGAAGTCATTGGCTTTTTCGTCCCAGGGGCCCGGTTGGTTTTTAAGTCAAAACCAACCTGACCGTACTCCAACTGCGTCCAAACCTCGGGTAGAGTAAGCCAAAAGATATTTCTCACTAAGAGGAATCCAACAAAGTCGACGACACGTCAATCAGATGTCCGGAGCTCAAGTTATGAGTGTTTCCGCTCCGAGGACCCGGTTGGTTTCGTGTACGAACCAACTCGGCCAAACACAAAGTATTCCGAAACCTTGAGTGAAATATACCGGAACGACCTTCTCGATCCAATAATCGCATAACAATTGACGGTGCGTCGATTGGAGGCCCGTAGCTCAGGTTATAGATGACAGACTGGAAGTGGTTTGGTATTAAGGGGTTCGGGCCCGGTCCGACTCGACCCGATACCCATAGGGTCGGCCCGAACCGGGAGACCTGAAACGGGTCTGGGTCCGGCCTTCTTGGGTGTGACCTGGCCCAGCTAGCATGGCCCGGCCTAGCCAGTGCGGCCCGGCCCGACCTGGGCGCGGCCCGGCCTGGCGGACATGCCCGCCAGCCGGCCCAGCCAGGGCGCGGTGCGCTGGGCGCGCTGGCCCGGAGCTCGGCCAAACGGACGAGCCCTTTGAGGGGGGGGGGGGCGCTAGACCCCCTGTCTTTTGTAACCATGGCCCGCATAATGGCGGCCGCTTGATCTGGCCGCCGGGGGTCTTTACCCCCCAACATCTCCCCTGTCCGGCCGGCCCGCCCTGGTCGGCCGGCTATTTCCACCACAAGACTGGCAAGGCTGGTCCCCCTTTCTCTGACGCCGGCGGCCGGGAACCAGCCGCCAGTCTCCCTACTCCGCTGCGTCCCGTAACTGTCCGCGGCCTTCGTTCGTCCGGCATGGCGCGACGGCACCGTGCCCCTCTACCACGGCCCCGCTCCAGCCACGGTGTCTTAGGGTTTTTCTGGTGCGGCGCGATGGCCCCGCGGCTTGGTTCATCTTTCAAATGCGCGGCGCGACGGCGCCACGCATCTTTTTCGCTCGTCCCCGAGGTGTACGACGGCACCGCGTCACTTCCCTTCCAACCGCAACCACAAATAATAAAAAGGGAGGAGGGTCGGCCGTGTTTGTGAGGTCCGGCCCCCTCTCGCTAATGAAATCAAGTGGTTCCAAAGAATGAGGATAGATGACAAAGAAAATGATAGAAGTAATCACGAAATAAAAACGCATAAAACCCCTACCTCGACTGTAGCTTGAATGGAGGTTCATTGTGGAAATAACCGTCGTGAAAGGAGGCGTCGTGAAAGTAGAATCGTCGCGGAAGAAGGCATTGTTGGCGTCGCGGTACAAAGCGTCGCGTAGTCGATCTCTGAGGATTTGGCGTTCTTCGTCAGAGATCGGTGCGTTCTTTGCGTTCTTCATCGAAGAGGAAGAAGTTCTTCAAGATTCTCAACTTTTCTCCCAAGACTCACCCAACAAGCATTCAACACAAAATAAAATAAGTCCCTTATTTTATTAACACAACTTAAGTTTGAAATTCAAAAGTTTGAAACAATCCACATAATTAATTAACTCAAGTTGTCAAATTAAATGAAGGGTTATGGAATGTTAGGGAAGGTGAATGGGTAGGGTTTGTGTGGGCCCCACCACCCTCATAACCTCCAAATGGAAGTTGGGTGGTTTCCCCCAACTTCTACCCAAAGCTTTAAACCACTTAGAGAAAAATAAAATTGATGCTTATTTTTATTTTACCTTCCACAAAAAAAATTAACAACTTCTCTCATGTAAACGCAACTCCGGAAAAGGGGTTCCTAACAAAATACTGGCACTGCGATTCCATCGGTGCCCTCGGAATTCGATTCCGAGCACCGGTTCAACAGTTAGAAATTCTCGCTCGTTCATTCACTGAACGTACCCGAGCTAAACTTCGGATAGAAATTCTGGGCACACCGGGCCTCAGAATCAAGTTCCGTCAGAAACTGCGTTCTTGTAAAATCCCAAAGAAAATTAAGAAAAAAATTTCCTTGAATTTTACGGGACTTTACAGAAACCATGGCTGAAGATCCGAATTCTAGTGAAATAGGGGCGATTTAGGGTTAAATGCACTGAGGGTAGAAGGTTAAGTTTATACTTTTTAATGTATTAGACAGGTCGCACAGTTTTTCAGCATGGTTTTCCAAACCGTTTAAAAATATTGTTCCCCACACTATCCAAGAGGAATACGCCACACAATTATCCCACACATTTTATCAATCCATGTGATAAACATACTATAACTATTATCCAAAATGAAATTTGGATTCATGATTTTCTACTTGTGGGTGCATGGTTTCCACTAATCGAGTGCCAAATATGTCCCACCAGATGTGAGGCCCAAAATCATCGTTTTTCACCATAATCATAGGGTGACCCCAAGGGATAAATTCAAGAATAAAATAAAAAAATACATAAAAAGAATAACACAGATATGAAAATTCTCCCCATGATGAATACATTACCTCCATAGAAATTCAACAAGAAGTTTGATTAGAGAACACAATGTGATTACTAATCCTAGTCCAAAAACATCCTCTACCATGTCTCATGAACAACATATTTATACTACCAGTGAAATCAGATCAATTAAATATATATCTAATAGGTAACATTTTACTGATAAGCTACATTTTGTAATAGTTTTTCCAACATGGACAAATCAGGGTCCAATTAAAACTCTTCTGAATTCAGAAAATGAGACAGATCTATGTTTTAATTTTCCAGATGAGAGACATGGAACCGTTTATGAATAAATATCTATTTAGAATGAAATTATAACATATATTACACCCTATATATCCTCTTGGTAAACTCAAACGGTATGACATTCCTTGATGATAGATTTCCATTATTACCCTAATGACGCTGACCCAAGAGAGATTCCACTTTTAAAAACACCTGGTCAACAAAAAAAATTATAAAGCTCGATACCTCTGATATGAATAATACTTATAGAAATAATCAGCTATCAATTACCACTTCCTGATTAGTATGGCTTTATTAAAAGTCCTTTGCACAAGGCATGATCCCAAAAGTGAAGTCGCACCAACCTCAACTAAATTCATACACGATCGAAATGGCCAACCATAAAGAACCGCAAAAGCAGACATCCAAATTAACGATTGGAAATTTTTTTAATATGAAATATTAACCAATATTAAATAGATATCCCTCAGACTATAAAATTCAAGATCACATTAACAAATCATAAATTCCATGATCTGATTATTTTTTTCTATCTAACCAACTGTTTGAGGATGGTATTTCATTCCCAACATGTCATGTGACCTCACAGAATTTTGAAGGCCTTCACTAGACTATATGGTAAAATGTTTTTCCCTATCAAATAAAACTTCCAATGACACACCATAAAGCCTCAAATCCCCCGAATATACAATTGACCCAACACTAACACCATGTATGGATCCCAGATTTTTATGAAATTGGCTGATTTTGTCAGACAATAAATTCCTACCTAAATGGAATTCCTCTCCGGGGTGTATGAGGTCAGAAAAAAATAATGTCCATGGATATCTCATGCCACTTCCATGTTGGAATTTGTAGATGCTGAAGAAAAATTTGGGGCCTTAATGATCTACTTTATCATACTAACATGTGTAACACTGAGATCATAAGTCACTTACATCATGCCTCATACATGGCCACCAAAACTACTAATGCACATCATTGTACATCTTGGTAGCACAAGGATGAATAACCCGCAACGACTGGTGCCTATCCTATATCCCCAACTTCCTTATGTAAAACAACACCCTGAAGTGATCCATGATGAAAAATATCCCTTCTATATATAATGACCCATCAAAAGGTATCTCCACACCATCTATACACTATATATAATGGCTGAATAACTCATCGCTAGGATCCAACCACAAAATGAACTTTTGAAGGGACTGTGTTAGTATAAACTATCCAAGAACATAGCTCCATTGTGATCCTTAGTCTCCATGTGCATCATTGAAAGGATCCCCATCAAACTCCACACATCACTAGAAATTTTAAATGAAAGCACTATAATAATACCACTAAAAATATATTCCACTCCATTACATTTAATATTGTATATATGATATTAAAAACAAACCCTTGAAGGAATCCATGAAAATAAACCTCCCTTAAATTTTGATACTTCTAAGTCAAAATTTAAGCCAATCTCTAACAATTAGAATAACCCATAAAGTTATACATAAATATAATGGTGTAATGTTTTTAAGGAAATCATCACCATTTCAAACTCCATGTGATGGGTTTGGTAATTATTTTCATTTTTTTGGAGCTATAGAGAACCATATGCCTCTACATTGTCATCATCTATCAGAATAAACCCAATACCCACACAAGATGAATTATAATAGACACATTATCATATCTATCATTTTGTAATATCAAAATGAGAGCTCTGGTCAACCACTATTTAAGCACCCCATTATAATCTTGACACTTTGGTATCCAAAAAAATTACCCCTTTCTATGTAAGGCTATCATGGATGAAGAAAGCCAAGATAAGTCTCTAACAAACACCACATAATTCCCTTGGAGGTCTAAGAATATTCTAATTTAAAATACATTCTTTTTTTATGTAAAGACCCGTAAAATTCAAGGGAAATTTTTTCTTAATTTTCTTTAGAATTTTACAAGAACGCGGTTTCTGACGGCACCTGATTCCGAGGCCCGGAGTGCCCGGAATTAATTTCCGAAGTTTGGCTCGGGTACGTTCAGTGAACGAATGAGCGGGTTTTCCTAACTTTTGATCCGGTGCTCGGAATTTAAATCCGAGGGCACCGATGAACTCGCAGCGCCGATATTTTCTTAAAGAGTCCTTTTCGGGAGTTGCGTTTGTTGCGGGTTGAAAGTTAGTTTTTGGGTTTTTAGTTTAAGTTAAATAAAATTTGTGAGGAACAAATTTTATTTCTAACTAGTTAAGTCCTACCAAAGGGAGTTGGGAGTGGGACCCACATCCACTTAACCTCCCTTGGGAGGATTAAGTGAGGTGGGGTCCACACGAACCCCAACTCCTCAAATTCTCTCAAAACCTCCCCTTTAACTATTTTCTTTAAATGTTGTCAACTTGAGTTACTTAATTAATTATGGGAGTTTAACCTTTTTGAATTTCAAACTTTTGAAATTCTAATGTGTATTGTAATAATAAAATAAGAAGATGTCTTATTTTATTTTGGGTTGTTTGTTTTGTCTCCTTGAGAGCTTTTGGAGAGCCTCTTCTTCTTCTTCAAACTCAACGAAGAACGCGAAGAACGTCGTTCTTCAACGAAGAACTTCTCCGCCGAAGAACACGATCCATCCGCGACGCCGTATCCGCGACGCGACGTACTTCTTCCGCGTCATCTCTTCCGCGATGGTTTTCCGCGACGAACGCCTTCGACAACGACTCTTCCTCCGACGTCAAAGGAATCGACACCGATATTCCACGACTCCGTCAACGTGCGACTATCAAGGTAAGGGTTCTTGAGTTCGTTGTTTCCTTTTTATTTGACTTTCCTCGAGACTTGACGTAGAACGCTCAAGTTCCGACGAAGAACGCCGCTCCGCTTTTCTTCGTCTTCGGTGTCAACGAGAGAGAACACCGCACCTTCCTCGGACAACCTACGTCGGCGTACAAGGATTCGCCAACCACGTGCCTCTTCGGACGCGCCTCTTCGTCGTTGAATTTGACGAACGACGACCGCGTCGCCCGACCTCCGCGACGTCGTCTTCCGCGGACATAGTCAAATCCTCGAACTTATACCCGAGGTAGGGGATGTTGATTTAATATTTAATTATCTCATTCTTGCTCGTGGTTCGTATGACTAACGTGAGGATGTTGTTTATTTAAAGTTGCGTTATTAATTTAACGTGAGGGGGCCGGACCGTACGAACACGGCCGAACCCCCTCCATCGTTCTTGTTTATTTTTTCGGATGGAAGCAAGTGGCGTGGTGCCGTCGCACCACGTGGATGATTGTTCGTTTATTTTACGCAACGCCGTCGCGCACACACCATGGAAGAAACATCAAGAACGCGACGCCGTCGCGCCGCGTTGAAAGAACTTAAAGTGCGGTGAAAGGGGCGCGGTGCCGTCGCACCGCGCCGGACGACGAATACCGCGGCCGGTTCCGGGCCGCGGCGGGACGAGGAGACCGCGGCCGGATCCGGGCCGCGGCGGGATGTGAAGACCGGCGGCCGGGCCGCCGGCGTCGGATGCCGAAGAAGGGGACCGGAAATTCCGGTCCCGTTTGAGAAAACCGGTCGGCCAGCTGGCCGGCCGGATGTCTTAAAAAACGGGGGAATTAATCCCCCGGCCTTCCCATAAAAACCCCCCTCTTAAAGAGGGGGGCGGTTCTTGAAGGAGGGGGGCAGCCGGCCCCCCTGGTTCTCTTAAATAAACCGGCCCCCACGTGGGGGGCGGTTTCAATCAAAGGGGCGCGGCTATATGCCGCGCCGACACCCAAGAAGCGGGGGCTTAGCCCCCGCGTGCCACCCACGTGCGGCGCCTGGCGCCGCCGCCGCGGCCCGCCGCCGCCGGCCGCCGCGCCGCCCCAGGGGGGGGTCGGGCCGGGTCGGCCCGGACCCGGACCCCCCCGTTTCGTACCAGATTTGGTTTTTAGCCCATAACTTGAGCCTCGGACCTCCGAATGACGAACCGTCTGCGGCAACGCGAACCTTGGATCGAGACGGTCGTTTCGGTATATCGCACTCAAGGTTTCGGATTACTTTGAGTTCGGCCGGGTTGGTTCGTTCACGGAACCAACCGGGCCTTCGGAGCGGAAACGCTCATATCTTGAGCCACGAAAGTCCGATTGACGCGCCGTCAGTCGCGTTGCGTTCCTCTTAATGAGACGGATCTTTTGGCATACTCCGCCCGAGGTTTGGACGCAGGTGGAGTACGGTCGGGTTGGTTTTGCCTTAAAAACCAACCGGGCCCCGGAGACGAAAAAGCCAATAACTCACAGACCGGGCGTCCGATTGACGCGCCGTCTGTTACGTTGACTTCCTCTTGATGAGACGGAACTTTTGACATATTCCGCCCGAGTTTTGGATGCAGTCGGAGTTTGGCCGGGTTGGATTGTTCCCGAAATCCAACCGGGCCCCTGAAACGGGAAAGCTGATATCTTCCAGACTGGACGTCCGTTTGACGAACCGTCAGCGGCGTTGGTGTTTACGTTTAGTAACGGTCCCTATGAGTAAACCCTATGGGAGTTCGGGGAACAGTTGAGATACGGCCGGGTTTGGTTCGCACTCGAAACCAACCGGGCCCCTGGGACGAAAAGGCTAATAACTCACAGACCGGGCGTCCGATCGACGTGCCGTCTGTTGCGTTGAGACCCCTGTGACGAAACGGACTTTTGAGATACTTCTTCGTGGGACTTTGAGATACTTGGAGTATCGACCTGTAGCTCGTGGAGCGGACCCTCCCAGTGACGAGCATGCGATGTACGGAGACCGTGTAGCTGGCTGAGACCTGACGACTGCTTGACCGACTCGACTTGGAGTGAGTCGACTAGCCCAGTGGACGGAGCACTACTTTCTGAGGTGCAGACCCATGGCGGACGGAGCACTACCTGTGTGACAGTGCAGACCCGCGGTGCTCGTCCGGAGAGTACCTCAGCAGGCTACTAGGGGGTGTGCACTACGGTGTTTGGGTGACATACCTCGGCGGGAAGCACTACTGTGTTTGGGTGGCTGGCCCGCAGTACTCGACAGGAGGAGTACTTCAGCAGTCTTAGGTTAGTGAGCAGTACCTCGGAGTCGTGACAGGACCACTGCACACTCCAGAGACGGAGCTCTTCAGCAGTTACGGTTTCGATAATGAAAATCCTGGTTTGAGCTGAGACTTTTGACCTTGTGTTTACCTCATGATTGAGATGGGTCACCTGCTAACTTTGGTATATGTATGGGCTTATACCCGGGTAGTGGTTATCCGTCGTTTTCACAATCCTTGTGTTTCCTCATGCTTGAGATGGGTTACTTGATAACTTAGGTATATGTATGGGCATATACCTAAGTAGAGTTTATCTGTTGAGATCTTCTTGTGGTTATCCTTGTTGGTTTTAGTGAGACCTTGAGGGTCTCGGGGTCCCTACTGAGTATCGTTATACTCACCCCTGCACGGGCTATGCCCGCACCTCGTTGTGTTGGTTGCAGACGACGGCCAGTACTGACAGAGGCCGAGTGTTCGAGGACTGGACGGTACCTGGAGGTGGACTTTACGACGAGGCGGTACCCAGAGGCAGACCACTGGGCGGGACATACTCGGAGCAGACGGCGGGACCCGAGGAGCAGAGGAGCTATCTCTACCCACCCTTCAGGTGGGATTTCCAGTGGTCAGCTCGGCGTAGCAGCTTTACTTTTCAGTTGCTGTTTTTCCTTTCGAGTTGTACTTTACAGTTGGGCTTGTATTTCCGGCCCCTTTTTACTTTCCGCACTTTTAGTTGTACTCTGTTTTTGCTTAGTGTTACTTTCCGCTTGCTTACTCTGTGGTGTTTTTTTTACTTTACAAAGGCAATGCCTTCCCTTTTTACCGGGATTTACGCCTTGGTACTAGTCGCCAGCCCCTGGCCTATGGAAGGCGGGCTTGGGGTAGTCAAGGCACGGACCCCGAGGGCGGGTCGTGACAAATTGGTATCAGAGGAGTTCGGTTCTACCGCAGAACTTATAACTCTGATCTTTCTTTCTGTAAAGCAATAGTGTTAAGGGTACCGAGTGTGGTTTTCAGTTCAGGGAGTCCAGTGTTGGTGCGGGCGGCCGACGTATCCATACACCAGGACCCTGACAACTGATTTCCGACTTTGTGCACGAAAACACTGATTGCGTGTGTGTTTTCAAAGGTTTTTCCCCTTAAAACAGCTCAAACCAGGTCAGCTCACTAGGTATAATCGTTTGATCGTGTTACGTTGTTTCTTTCAGGATGGCCCCACGACGGCAGCCAGCTAGGGTTCCGAGAATCGAACGTGACGACAGCCCACCGAGCGACGAGGCCTCGGTGCAGGGCCCTTTGTCAGCAGTGGCACCGGCGGTAGCTCTACCCGCCGAGCCCCCGATGCTTCGAGCAGCAGCCGCTGACGATGCACGTCGCCTCAGCGCACTGCATGAGTTTCAGCGCCAGCGACCGCCCAGGTTTCGCGGGGAGACGGATCCCCAGGCTGCAAAGGACTGGCTGGAGGCAGTAGTACGAGTGTTTAGGCTAGTGAGGACACCAGCAGACCTCATGGTGATCCTCGCTGCGAGCCTACTACACGCAGCAGCAGGACGATGGTGGAGCTTGATGCTCCAGGTGCACGATGAGGCATCTCTACTTTGGACGGACTTTGAGAGCCTCTTCCGCTCGGAGTTCGTCCCAGCCACCCTTCGTGCGGTGCGTATCCAGGAGCTTCTGCAGCTGCGGCAGGGCAGCATGACGGTCGCTCAGTACTCGGCGAGATTTACCGATCTCTCGCGCTACTCGACCGACATGGTACAGGACCCATTCTTCCGGGCCCGGACCTTCGAGCAGGGTTTGAGACACGAGATCAGGGCATCGCTGATCTCCCTCAGCTTACCGACTCAGACAGGAGTACTGGAGCAGACCCTTCTGATTGAGAGCTTCCTTGCTGAGTCTTCACCAGCGCAGCGACCCACCGCAGGGCGGCACGTAGCGGAGTCTTCGGTAGCAGGTAGCCGACAGATGACTCAGGGGTCCAGACAGACCAGACCTTCAGGCAGACGACCTCAGGGCACTGGCTCAGCAGTGCAGGGCACACAGCGCGGAGTCAGTCTTTTGAGTGGAAGACAGTGCTTTGCATGCGGCGGGCAAGGCCACATGGCTCGTGACTGCCCGACCCGCCATGCAGAGGAGCAGCAGACGGTTGAGGAACCACCTAGGCAGAGGCAGAGGTTCGACCGTGGCGGTCCGCAGGGAGGAGGCGGACGAGGCAGAGGAGCTGGCCGAGCAGCAGGTGGTGGACGACGCTTTGAGGCTCTGCCACCACCACCACCAGGAGGTCCACCCCGACCACAGGGAGTAGGTGAACATGCGAGAGCACAGCTTCAGGCAGCTGAAGCTTACGATCAAGGAGCTCTGGGAGCAGGTGGACAGGGGAGGAACTAGTAGATACGTCTTTTGTACTTCTAGTTCCATGTTGATGTTGCTTTTGTGTAGCGTCTTGTATTATGAGCTGCAATAATAAAGACGCATCCTTTGTGATGTTTTCATTCCTGTCCTCTTTTGTGATGTTACTAAGAGGTTCTAGTTGACTGTTGACTTGACCCTCACTTGTGAGACATCTACTGGAGGAGACCAGTTACCACACACTGATGCCGACAGTGTGACTCAACCCTTGGAGGCGAGAGTAACGGTTGGATCTCTTAGTAGTAGCGTCGAGGCCTTACGACGTCATCCTTGGTATGGATTAGTATCATCCATGTTAGGATTGACTGTTTTAGGCAAAGAATGTGGTTCATCCAGGGGATGAGACCAGGTTTCTCTTATCGGCAAAGAAGAAATCTCGCAGCTCTTGTGGGACCAGAGATGGTCCGGGCCACGTCAGAGGAGGTCCATGTCATCCAGGAGCGGATGAGGACAACACAGAGCCGGCAGAATTCATACGCTGACAGGAGGCGGAGGCCACTAGAGTTCGAGGATGGTGACCACGTCTTCTTGCGGGTCTCACCTCGACGTGGTATTCAGAGATTTGGCCGAGGCGACAAGTTATCTCTACGCTTCATCGGACCCTTCAAGGTCCTCAGCAGAGTTGGTGAGGTGGCTTATCGCCTGGCTCTACCACCTCAGTTGCACCGGGTGCACGACGTCTTCCATGTATCTCAGCTGAGGAGATACGTGCACGACCCGACGCACATCCTTGACCATGGGGAGCTTGACGTTGACAATGGGGCGACTTTTACGGAGGTTCCGGTGGAGATAGAGGATCGACAGGAGCGGGTCCTACATGGACGATCGATTCCTCTTGTGCGCAACAGATGGCGGCACGGGAATCTCCAGGAGAGCACATGGGAGCGGGAGGCTCAGATGCGTGCTCAGTACCCTCTTTTGTTTCCCTAGTTTTTGATGTATCTTTACGGGGACGTAAATCCCTGAGATGGGAGTAATGTAAAGACCCGTAAAATTCAAGGGAAATTTTTTCTTAATTTTCTTTAGAATTTTACAAGAACGCGGTTTCTGACGGCACCTGATTCCGAGGCCCGGAGTGCCCGGAATTAATTTCCGAAGTTTGGCTCGGGTACGTTCAGTGAACGAATGAGCGGGTTTTCCTAACTTTTGATCCGGTGCTCGGAATTTAAATCCGAGGGCACCGATGAACTCGCAGCGCCGATATTTGCTTAAAGAGTCCTTTTTGGGAGTTGCGTTTGTTGCGGGTTGAAAGTTAGTTTTTGGGTTTTTAGTTTAAGTTAAATAAAATTTGTGAGGAACAAATTTTATTTCTAACTAGTTAAGTCCTACCAAAGGGAGTTGGGAGTGGGACCCACATCCACTTAACCTCCCTTGGGAGGATTAAGTGAGGTGGGGTCCACACGAACCCCAACTCCTCAAATTCTCTCAAAACCTCCCCTTTAACTCTTTTCTTTAAATGTTGTCAACTTGAGTTACTTAATTAATTATGGGAGTTTAACCTTTTTGAATTTCAAACTTTTGAAATTCTAATGTGTATTGTAATAATAAAATAAGAAGATGTCTTATTTTATTTTGGGTTGTTTGTTTTGTCTCCTTGAGAGCTTTTGGAGAGCCTCTTCTTCTTCTTCAAACTCAACGAAGAACGCGAAGAACGTCGTTCTTCAATGAAGAACTTCTCCGCCGAAGAACACGATCCATCCGCGACGCCGTATCCGCGACGCGACGTACTTCTTCCGCGTCATCTCTTCCGCGACGGTTTTCCGCGACGAACGCCTTCGACAACGACTCTTCCTCCGACGTCAAAGGAATCGACACCGATATTCCACGACTCCGTCAACGTGCGACTATCAAGGTAAGGGTTCTTGAGTTCGTTGTTTCCTTTTTATTTGACTTTCCTCGAGACTTGACGTAGAACGCTCAAGTTCCGACGAAGAACGCCGCTCCGCTTTTCTTCGTCTTCGGTGTCAACGAGAGAGAACACCGCACCTTCCTCGGACAACCTTCGTCGGCGTACAAGGATTCGCCAACGACGTGCCTCTTCGGACGCGCCTCTTCGTCGTTGAATTTGACGAACGACGACCGCGTCGCCCGACCTCCGCGACGTCGTCTTCCGCGGACATAGTCAAATCCTCGAACTTATACCCGAGGTAGGGGATGTTGATTTAATATTTAATTATCTCATTCTTGCTCGTGGTTCGTATGACTAACGTGAGGATGTTGTTTATTTAAAGTTGCGTTTTTAATTTAACGTGAGGGGGCCGGACCGTACGAACACGGCCGAACCCCCTCCATCGTTCTTGTTTATTTTTTCGGATGGAAGCAAGTGGCGTGGTGCCGTCGCACCATGCGGATGATTGTTCGTTTATTTTACGCAACGCCGTCGCGCGCACACCATGGAAGAAACATCAAGAACGCGACGCCGTCGCGCCACGTTGAAAGAACTTAAAGTGCGGTGAAAGGGGCGCGGTGCCGTCGCACCGCGCCGGACGACGAATACCACGGCCGGTTCCGGGCCGCGGCGGGACGAGGAGACCGCGGCCGGATCCGGGCCGCGGCGGGATGTGAAGACCGGCGGCCGGGCCGCCGGCGTCGGAAGCCGAAGAAGGGGACCGGAAATTCCGGTCCCGTTTGAGAAAACCGGTCGGCCAGCTGGCCGGCCGGATGTCTTAAAAACCGGGGGAATTAATCCCCCGGCCTTCCCATAAAAACCCCCCTCTTAAAGAGGGGGGGCGGTTCTTGAAGGCGGGGGGCAGCCGGCCCCCCTGGTTCTCTTAAATAAACCGGCCCCCACGTGGGGGGCGGTTTCAATCAAAGGGGCGCGGCTATATGCCGCGCCGACACCCAAGAAGCGGGGGCCTAGCCCCCGCGTGCCACCCACGTGCGGTGCCTGGCGCCGCCGCCGCCGGCCGCCGCCGCCGGCCGCCGCGCCGCCCCAGGGGGGGGGTCGGGCTGGGTCGGCCCGGACCCGGACCCCCCCGTTTCGTACCAGATTTGGTTTTTAGCCCATAACTTGAGCCTCGGACCTCCGAATGACGAACCGTCTGCGGCAACGCGAACCTTGGATCGAGACGGTCGTTTCGGTATATCGCACTCAAGGTTTCGGATTACTTTGAGTTCGGCCGGGTTGGTTCGTTCACGGAACCAACCGGGCCTTCGGAGCGGAAACGCTCATATCTTGAGCCACGAAAGTCCGATTGACGCGTCGTCAGTCGCGTTGCGTTCCTCTTAATGAGACGGATCTTTTGGCATACTCCGCCCGAGGTTTGGACGCAGGTGGAGTACGGTCGGGTTGGTTTTGCCTTAAAAACCAACCGGGCCCCGGAGACGAAAAAGCCAATAACTCACAGACCGGGCGTCCGATTGACGCGCCGTCTGTTACGTTGACTTCCTCTTGATGAGACGGAACTTTTGACATATTCCGCCCGAGTTTTGGATGCAGTCGGAGTTTGGCCGGGTTGGATTGTACCCGAAATCCAACCGGGCCCCTGAAACGGGAAAGCTGATATCTTCCAGACCGGACGTCCGTTTGACGAACCGTCAGCGGCGTTGGTGTTTACGTTTAGTAACGGTCCCTATGAGTAAACCCTATGGGAGTTCGGGGAACAGTTGAGATACGGCCGGGTTTGGTTCGCACTCGAAACCAACCGGGCCCCTGGGACGAAAAGGCTAATAACTCACAGACCGGGCGTCCGATCGACGTGCCGTCTGTTGCGTTGAGACCCCTGTGACGAAACGGACTTTTGAGATACTTCTTCGTGGGACTTTGAGATACATGGAGTATCGACCTGTAGCTCGTGGAGCGGACCCTCCCAGTGACGAGCATGCGATGTACGGAGACCGTGTAGCTGGCTGAGACCTGACGACTGCTTGACCGACTCGACTTGGAGTGAGTCGACTAGCCCAGTGGACGGAGCACTACTTTCTGAGGTGCAGACCCATGGCGGACGGAGCACTACCTGTGTGACAGTGCAGACCCGCGGTGCTCGTCCGGAGAGTACCTCAGCAGGCTACTAGGGGGTGTGCACTACGGTGTTTGGGTGACATACCTCGGCGGGAAGCACTACTGTGTTTGGGTGGCTGGCCCGCAGTACTCGACAGGAGGAGTACTTCAGCAGTCTTAGGTTAGTGAGCAGTACCTCGGAGTTGTGACAGGACCACTGCACACTCCAGAGACGGAGCTCTTCAGCAGTTACGGTTTCGATAATGAAAATCCTGGTTTGAGCTGAGACTTTTGACCTTGTGTTTACCTCATGATTGAGATGGGTCACCTGCTAACTTTGGTATATGTATGGGCATATACCCGGGTAGTGGTTATCCGTCGTTTTCACAATCCTTGTGTTTCCTCATGCTTGAGATGGGTTACTTGATAACTTAGGTATATGTATGGGCATATACCTAAGTAGAGTTTATCTGTTGAGATCTTCTTGTGGTTATCCTTGTTGGTTTTAGTGAGACCTTGAGGGTCTCGGGGTCCCTACTGAGTATCGTTATACTCACCCCTGCACGGGCTATGCCCGCACCTCGTTGTGTTGGTTGCAGACGACGGCCAGTACTGACAGAGGCCGAGTGTTCGAGGACTGGACGGTACCTGGAGGTGGACTTTACGACGAGGCGGTACCCAGAGGCAGACCACTGGGCGGGACATACTCGGAGCAGACGGCGGGACCCGAGGAGCAGAGGAGCTATCTCTACCCACCCTTCAGGTGGGATTTCCAGTGGTCAGCTCGGCGTAGCAGCTTTACTTTTCAGTTGCTGTTTTTCCTTTCGAGTTGTACTTTACAGTTGGGCTTGTATTTCCGGCCCCTTTTTACTTTCCGCACTTTTAGTTGTACTCTGTTTTTGCTTAGTGTTACTTTCCGCTTGCTTACTCTGTGGTGTTTTTTTACTTTACAAAGGCAATGCCTTCCCTTTTTACCGGGATTTACGCCTTGGTACTAGTCGCCAGCCCCTGGCCTATGGAAGGCGGGCTTGGGGTAGTCACGGCACGGACCCCGAGGGCGGGTCGTGACATTTTATTCCCATGAAATCACTACACTGCTCTTATCAAGGTCCACCAAAACCAATATTTTTGAGACAACATGACCTAGAAACATCCCCTCCATAATCAATAAGTTTCACATGGAAAACATATCATAGATATGATGTTTATAATGTGTGTGTAACACTAACATAAAATTCCAATCTGGATTCTCCTTGGTCTAGTAAGAGACTAGGATGTCTTCCAAAAATACCATAATAAACCGGTCGAGATATAGAGAGAACACCTTGTTCATATGTGCCATGAAGAACTCTACATTATTGGTCACCCCAAAAGGCAAGACCAAGTGTTCAAAATGGTCATACATTCTACCGAAGGATTTTTTTTCTGAACAAATTCTTCACTACCTTATATATTATGATACTTGAAATGAAAATAAATTTTAACAGACCACATTCCCCCATTATGATAATAAAAAACGTCATTAATATAGGATAAATGGTATATGTTCTAGATTTTCACATTATTATACTTCTGATAATCGATAAACACCTTGACAGGTCCATCGAACTTTTCTAAAAAATACTAGGGTGTCCCATGGTGAGATGCTTAGGAATATAAAACCATTATATTCTAAATTTTATCAATGTACCTTTTACTCCATCAACTCAATGGGGGACATGATGTACATGGTACAAGATATCTATTGTGTTCTAGGTGAAAAATTGATAGTGAACTCCACCTCTCAATCCGCTGGAAATCTTATTAAACCCTCTATAAAAAACACTAGGAACTCATCCACCATATTTGGTAATCCAATATCTTGAGAAACATTATCATCATCCAACATGAAATATATAGTCTAATAAACAATATTACAATACTCCAAGAATGGTGTTCCAGTAAATCCAGAACAAGTAGAACATTCACCCTGAAAAACATGAGAAGTACAATCAAGTGCCACAAAACTCACTCACGGCCAATAAAAATAGATGTCTTCCATAAATATACAATATAATTTATACCATGGATCACATCAAATAGGATCATTTCTAAATACAAACATTCTCATTTCAACTGAACCATAAACATGGTGAGTGCCTACGTTGGACACCTAGAACCTTACATTGTCTTCTTTCCATGTGTCATTACCAACTCCATCACATTAAGAATAAGGTAGGTTTTTAACTTGAACACTTCAATATGGAACGTAGAAATAAAATAAATAAAAACACCAGTATTAATGAAGGGAAAATATAAATTTGAAGGAATAAGGATGATACTAGAAATAGTTGTAGGCCCTTTATTTGATTCCACAGTCACTCAATCCACCACATATTGTTTCAATTTTTTTATCCGAATCCTATGAACAACCACTAGCGTATGAATCTTCCCTGAATAGATGTTCCCACGCGATGATCCTGTCCGACAACAACATACTCAAAATAGTGAACATTATGTCCAAGACGGTTCAGAATGGGCTATCATACCTTCAGAATTCATAGACCATTCACCATATTGATATGTGAACTTCATTCTATAGAATAACCGCATCAACCAATTAACATTGAACTAGTGAAAAGGATTCAGTGGATATTGGTTGAAATATATTTTCTTTCCTTCCCTCTAACACTAATTTCACATGTTAGACCCATCATTGGAATCCATAGACTAAAACAACTTGGAAGGATTCATTAAAATACCACTCCCTTTTCCCTTGATCATCTTTTGACTTATTCTTAAAGATGAACTGCCATTTCCCACTGTTGACACTACCCTAGTGAAACCAAACTGGATTCCATTATCAAATAATACAATCATGGAGTGGTCAACCACTTTCGTTTATGTCTCCATCATGGACAATAATACCTATGATCATAATTCTGGTCCAAACCTCATCTCAAGATTCCAAGACAAAATCCAGTACTTAGATATGATCTCAGGTTAATATCAAACAAAATCTATGAAGGGTTTCAAATACTCAATCACTAATTGGACTACCTAGCTATACTCGATAAGCCCCCAAAACACTGAAAAGGCCAAAATCTCATGATAGTAAATTCCATTGAAGTTATTCCAAAAATCATTCAATCCTATCTTCTCATTATTTTTATGATTCTCCCCAATGTCCCACCACTTACAAATGGGGCCTTCCAACAAAAACAATGAACATTTCAAAAAAATTCTTCAGTTTTTAGAAAATAAAACCTTTTCTCTATCTTATCATTAAAATCATATTTTTTTGAGGTTCTATACTACCTCATAAAGAATGAAGATAGTTCTTGAGAACCTTTTGATACTTTTCAATTCTTAGACATACTCCAGCTGCTCAAACCTAATCAAGACCAGTGCTCATTCCTTTCCCTAAATCATAGAAAAAGATAACTATATCATCTAATAACCTCTAATCAAATGTCAATGGATAAATGTCCCTATCCACTTCCCATGGGTGCATAGGAGGTCTTTGTGGAGGAATCATTATACATTATGAAAAATAACCTAGAAAACCCCATTAATACACCTTTATGATAATTTCCCTCAATAAAAAAATAACAACATTCCATCAATCACAACATAACCAAATACATTTAAAACAAGTAAAAAAAATATTTCCACCCCCCTTATGTCCATATATAGTATGTATCCAATACATATCACATAGAGGGGATGTAAAATCAATCCAAAAATCTTGTGGTGACTTAGGTCCTATCATGAGGTGAGCTAGTGGGGCACCCTACTCGCAACAAGAATATCAAGCTTTGACAATCCAAACTCAAGTCTATCCAAACTAATCCCAAAAACGATGAACAAAATACAACGTAACCTAAATCTAATTAAATTTTTTCGTGAACCAAGCTGGTATACCATTAAACCCGACACCTAGTCTCATTCATGTAATGGTCCAATGTGAATTTATGAACCCCAAATATTAGATGTTTGTTCATTTATAGTTACCCATGATTAACATACATGGATACTAAATAATTTTTTGTTAATATTCATTATATAACAAATGTAAATTCATAGCGACCATTATAGTTTACTATCTTTAGAAACATGTAAAAAATAATCTAACATGGTGAATGATCTTCAATATGTTCATTAAAGACCATTCCCTCCCGTACTTATGCCTATGAAATTACATCATAACATTTGGAAAAGAAACATAAGAAAGGGGTGAGATCGAATGCACAGTATTGGTAAAAAAAGGTAAATGTATAAGCATAACATGAACATAAGGGTAAGAGAACATGAGTATAACATTTTATGATCATAACCTACATATCAAATATCACAATAACGAGACATGGAATTAATATTGGGATTTCAAAACACATAAATAGTAAGTAAATAATGGTCATAAGACATGGAAGCATAACATTTGAATAAGACATTGATTTCCTAAAAAAACAATAATTAACATAAAAAACAATTTAAGTATTAACACGTTCACATATAATGTTGAAGACCTGAAATTTGTCCCTATTATAGACTTATAGACATTCAACCAGGTCGATGCATAATTTTTTTAACATGCAATCAGGATCACACATAACATTTTGAACATGTAATTAGGCTCATTCAAAAACATATGGACATGAAACAAGGTCCTTCTATAACATCGTGTACATTTACTTAGGATCAAACATAATAGTATAAACACATGATAATGTTCTCTCATAACATTTTGAACATGTAATCAGGTTCACACATAATTTTATTGACATGCATCCTGATCGATACAAAACATTGTGAACATGTAATCATGTTCACTCATTTCATTTATATCCACGATTCATCCCGAATTGTCCAATTAATTATAAGGAGGTATAGGTTTAAACCATCTCATTATAACATCATTTATATATATTCCATAAATTAAAACATTCATCAGATCATTAAACATAAAAATATATAGGATTTAAAAACATAAAATCAAAACCCCTGAGACGAAATGTTTATCATTATCATCTAATTACATCATAAACTATGAAAATTGATAGTTTTTATAATACCTTCATAAAATATTAACCCATTAAAAGAAGCTTGATTTAAAAGTATATGACATGTGTAAGAGATACGTGTTTCATAAAAATCATGATTTTAATAACGTAACAATTTAGAGAAAGAATTTAAATTAAACCTTAATTTAATTTCTTATAAAGTCCTACAAAACATAAACAAATGTCATCTTTGGTGGAAAATAATCTTGATATATATTTTTAAAAAAATGAAGGAATTATCATTTATTTAAAAAAAATGATTTTTAAAACATACCACTTTTTTAAATCCATTTCTAAAAAAATTATGAAGGAATCATTGAAAACATATTAATAAAAGTTTCATTTCAAAATTCATGATATCATATAATGAAATATTATAATAATTTTTAACTCCCTTTTCATTTAAAACATTATAAAAGAAGACTGAAATCAAATTGTAAACAATTTTAATTGAAAGAAAAAGTAGAAATATTGGAACCCATTTAAAAAATATTTTATTAAATTTTACTTTTATGAAATTTCTTAAAAAATAAACTTTTAAACAAGAAATTGAAGAATAACAGAAATGAAAGTGGGTAATACCATACATGTCATATAAGGGAAAAGAGCATTCTTTTTTCACGTTAAAAAGGATAGAAAAAATGAATTGTTTCAAAAGTGAAAAAAATATTCCATTTGAAAACATTGTTAAATGACCAAAAAGGTCAAATTCTCAGTTAAATATTATATGATAATTGTATAATATTGTTGTAAACCATTTATAATATATGGTTTGGATGGTAAATAAATTTCTTGAAGGAAGATATAGGTAATGTGATATATTCCTACAAATACATTCAAGATAATATTATTTTAAAAGGAGGTGAAATTGGTAATAGAACATGGATTTAACATGAATTAAAAATGTTTAGGAAAAATATTGAGAGTTATTGAGAGTTGAAATGTATGGGTTTATCAATGCATGAATAATCATAAAAAATTACAATAAATGGTGATATTGCATCTATAATCTGTTACCAATTTGGAAACATTGAATCACTATATAATGGAAACAATAACATTAAATTTAGTATAACATATCATGAAAATATGGAGATTTATGAAATCATATTTCAATGCGATTATATACACATCATGAAAAAATATAGGTTAATGTCATGGCATGTGTCTTAAATAAGGAAAATTGAGACAAAATTACACTACTGATTTGGTAAACATTTGAAAACTAAAAACAATGAAAGAAATATAAAAAATTATTATTTTAATAACCATAACATAAATTATATAAGTATTAGAATTCATCGATGGGTAGTATACACACCACCCAAACAAAATGAGTAATGATTAAAGCTTGTATCTCATGAAAATAATAAATTAGATGAAATCCTCTTACCTAGTGTCATGAATGTAGTCGTAGTCATTCACAAAACCATTATAATAAATAAAAATTAATAAGAAATATTTTAGAGAACTATATTTTTATATCAAATACATATATTTTTGTATTATTATCATATATATATATTTTTTAACAATCATATGTTAATGTATCACATCGATTAATATTCACTTTGTTCTTCACATGTGTCATAATATTATATATATTTGGTCCTTATAAATATGTCATGATTTCCAGAATGAAAATAAGGATATAAATATCATCTATATTCATTATATATGTGTTATAATAATCTGTATAATTTATATTAATGGAACGGAATACACCATTCAACGACACGGTTTGTTGTATGTATGCTTGAATGTTGTTTCAATTATAATTGTCATAATGAAAGAAAGAAGGTACATGAGATATTTTTATTCATGTATATATATAAACCATTAGTAGAATAAAATTATTATAAAATATATATCATATATGTTCAAAAAATGCATCCATAATATATTCCATGTAGTTTAAAAATGAATCTCATCTCTTTGAGAGTTGGTAGTCCATACATCATCAAATGAAATTATCATATTAACACAAAGTGGAAGGTTTAAATGTATGTTTTGTAAAATGATTATAGTAGGTTAGATAAATATTAAATATAACATATAACATATATAAAAATTGTCTCCCTCATAATTTCCACAAAGAGAGGCGCTAATAAAAATGAACATTTATCATCTTATGAGGGAGTAGTTCTCCGTAAACATAAACAATATGTTATATACCCCTTAGACAGTGTTGTGTGTAAGTGTAGGGATAACTATTATCATAATGACATAATATTACATTTAAGATATTATTGTTGATATAAAATATTGGAATAAATATACTCTAGGGGTGGAGAACGAAAATAAAAGAAAATATCTTGAGAGAAGTTGTTACCTCTTAATCGAGTAACTCCTTCTTGTTTCTGCCATGTGGATTAATTGGATTGAGTTCTATCAATGTTTTGGATTATAGGAATAATTTAGGGATTTTGGGAAGTGTATTGTTCAGATCTTGTCTGAACTTATTTTTTTAGTGATGTGATGAAGATGAGGAGTTTGTGTCTTTTATAGGGAACAAAATAACACAATTTTCATTTTTGAAAACATGTAAGGTATAACCACGTGTTTCCTAAAATAAAAAAACCTCCAAAATTATATAATTGATGGTTAATAGATGAATCATGGCTAGTAAATGGGTTTTTGACAAGTGATTAAATCATTTTAGGACATAAATTTAAGGATTTTTTACTTTGTTACCCTAATTTTTCTCTGAATTATTTTAATTAATTTTAATCAAAATCATAAATATTTTTGGTTGAAATTATAATCTAAACATATTATAAAATATAATCAATGTTGATTCGAAATATTTACTCAATTATTCCTAATTATTATAATATAATTGCCAGAAATTAATTTAAAAATAATCCCACTGGAATGGTGACACTAACGGTTTTTTAAGTAAAATATCCAAATGTTTAATATGTTTTATACTCAATTTCAATGTGAAATTAATTAAAATTAACCAAATAAAATTATTTTATAAAATTATCATCTAATTAATAATTATAAAAAAATAAAATATAAATCATCTTTATAAATGAATTAGATGAAAAGGCAATTTGGAATTAAAATTTAGTTATACTAACTACATGTTAAAAAATGAATTCTTAAAGAAAATTAAGAAAACAATTATTCGTACAAAATTTTTCTATGTAACATTAAAATATGATGTCTATTTTGACATATTAAATTAATAAATTTTCCAAATATGGGATTTTAAATGGGTTCTCCATTTAATGGCCGTAAAACTACAATTATAAATATATAGGTTTTGATGCATAAAATTTTGTTTGTTCATATCAATTTTATATCCAATATATAAGATGGATATAAAAATTATTTCAGTTAATATATAAATTATATATTAATATCACTAAAATATTTAATTTATTATGGTGACATATTTTTTTACGATAAAAATAATAATATTTCCATTTATATTCAATCAGTTTTCATATTAAATACTAATTAATTAGTAACCAATAAATACTTATTATATTTGTGTGAACCATATATATTCATAATTTAGATGAAAGTATTAATAACCACTAATTTATCATTCTAGGTTATATATTATTATAAATAATAATAATATTTTAATAATATATTATTGTTCAGTAAACCATAGTCTTGCTTGAAATGCAAGACATCAAGGAATGTCATTGTTGAATTTAACACAATCATACCTCTGTGTTTTGTGTGGAGAATGATGAAATTTATTTTCTGTATGGTCCATGTTTAACATGATGTTGTGTATATCATAATTTAATCAATATTCTTCAGTATAAAAAAACTATTTTTATTGTTGCATGAAATGAAAAATATAAAATGATTAAAATAAAACGAAAATAAATAATTCAAAAAATATCATGGTATTACATTCTACCTTCCATTAAAATTAACCTCATCGTAAAAATTCGTCATGTTTATAAAAGGATTAATACTTCAATTATTCATTCATAGAAACCCACATCAAAAAAATGAATAATTAAACATCCTATAAAAAGGGAATGTTGGAGCCCTAATAGAAACTCGAAGTAACATATAACTAGGATTCCAAATAAGATTACATAGGTTGGGAGTAAATATGAGAATTGGAAGTGAAATATAACTATCATGTTCTAGGGGAGGGTGATGGAAAAATTGTTTAGGATAAATTTTAGATTCGAAAATCCATAAATATATTGTGATCTAAGGGACTATATGACTTTTTATAAATGAATAAAATATGTTAACTTTTTTGGTTTCATAATTCATTCCCTAGAGTTGAAAAAAATTCATGATATGATTTACTTACATGATTTTATTCCTTTTATTATGAAAAATTCCACCCTTTGGTTCTAAATTGATATATTTTCACTTTATCTCTTACAGTATGAAATGAATGAGAATATGTTTCATTCATGAAGTAATAATAGATCAAAATATCCTTGATAAGTAGACTCATATGTCATCTGTTACTATCAACACAAATTGCTTATCAAAAATTCATTATTGATCATGTGGTGTGATAATACATTAATAAAAAAACATTATTTATTGTATTACTTACAATTTACATAAATGGTTATCCCTATGACCCTTAAAAAAATATAATCCACCCTTTCTTCCTTTAATATGTCCATATCATATACTAAAAAAATTTGATTGTATATATGGGTTCATTTATGAACTGATAGAAAATTAAATGTTGTTTCTTTATTCCAAAATCCATGTATATGGATTTAATTACATCAAACATCTCCAAATTATGAACGAAAAAATTATCATAAGACTTATTCATACAAAATCAAACATGAATTTCCAATATATTGGGGTAAAGGATAAGTTTTACCCTAATTTTTTTATTCAATTCGTCCATTATGATTTAATAATATTTACCTTTGTCGTTTACTTTCAATTTTTTGTGGTAATCATACATCTTACCCCTTGGATTGGGTCATTGATTCTCATAATTCCAAAACCCCATTCACTTGACCAAATAAAATGATTTTTATTCATTATCTAGTGATTTCACTCCATTCATTTTAGAAAATTTTCTTTTCTCATTACTTCTAAATATTTATTCCATGTGGGTTGGGTTCCCACACTTTAAACACCTTCTCGTTCCCTTTAAAAACATTCTTATGTTCACATTCCAGTGTTTTTTGGAAGTAGGTGTTTTAAAATATCTTACCTCTCTATGGTTTTTGAATTCCAATTTTAACTCTATATTCTGATTCATCTTTAAATAATGAGATTGATATGTAGCTTCAACCTCTATTTCATATTCTATTTCACAAAACACAATATCTTCATAGCTATTAATGTCTCTTATGGATTAAACCCTACTAAGACCTGGATTTAAGACAATGATGATACTATTAACATTATATTTTGGTTGGATGATAATATAAGAAGCATGCATCACATGTCTTGTGAAATTATCCCCACAGGTACCGAAATATTCATCATCCATTTGCTTCAACTCATAGAATAACATTTCAATATTTTTATAATGAATATGAGGAAATTACTTATTTAATAATATGTTATCTAACTCATCCCATTAACTAGATTCAACTTCATATTTATTCCTCATATTCATGATTATATACCCCCTATGTTCTACTTTAACTTTTATCTGATAAATAAAAAGAATGAATTTTTCATGATCTCGACAGTGATAATGGTGGATATCATTTCAGGGGTATTGATCTACTATTCAGCAATAAGTGTATCATTATACATGATGAATTAAGTTGGACATTTCCTCATGGAGGAATTATAAAAACATTTTCCCATCCTTTTCTCTTTGGGAAGATAATCACGATTCATATCTTGAGAAAGTTGACAATGTATAGAAACCTGATTTTGTATACCAACATCCAGAAAATTCAGATCATCAGGACAACAATCCTTGCACTATCTGTAGTAATAAATATTAATAGGGTTCCTTTAGTTTCTAAACATTAACTAAAACCGAAAGTTGTGTATGAAATTTTTTTCATAATCAGGATCCCCATAATCATGAAAAGTCACTTTTAAGATTCCTAAATTATTAAAGCTTACCTAATAAATGATAACTTAGGTTTATCATAGATTATTCATAGCCAAATGTTATTCAAATCCTTTATGATGGTTTTTGAATTGTTTGGGAATTCCCAAAACATATCCCATGGGAGTTTAAAACCATGTGTGTAGCAAGGTCCATTGTAGTGTATCATAATACCCTGAGTCAGTCTTAGAACATCTTTTCAGAGTTTTTACTCCAATGTATATATGTTCTAGATCCACATTATCTTTTAGTATCTATACATGGATTTATTTCTAGGAAACTGATTACTATATCCTTTACCAAAATTCTAAGACATTTTCTTATTCTATTACATATCCTTAGACTTATCCTTAGAAATTTCCATAGGGTTATCACTATGTTTTTCTCATCCTATCATTCAAATGGTGATTAATCCTTCCCTTTGAACCATCTATAGTGATCCATTCTTAACATACATGTATATTATAGCATTTTTTAGGAATATTTAAAATATTATAAAAATACATGCCCAAAGACCATAGTAGTTTACTATCTATGGAAATGTGAAACAAAATCTTCTAAATTGGTGGAATATCATCAATGTCAACATGAAATATCATCCCTTCTAGTAATTATACTGAAAAAATTCGTTCATAAACTGGGGAAAGGAAACATAAGAAATGGGGTAGCTCAAATTCTCAATAAGGGAAAATAATGAAATGTATAATGATAACATTAACATAATTTTATCAGAATGTGGGAATAAAATTTGAACATCATAACCTACATATAAAATATCATAAAAAAGAGATATGGAAGAAATATTGGTATTTCATAACACATTAATCATTAGGAAATCAAGAGAATAAGCCATAGAGGTATAACATAAGATTAAGACATGGTATTTTGGATTACACATCAACATTTAGAATCATGAACATATATATGTAGAAACAGGTCCAAACATTTAGGTAAGGACATGAAGTCATCCCTCAGATTAACATATGGTCATTTAACTAGTTCCATGAATAATGTTTTTAACATACTATCTTGTAAACAAGATACATTGTGGATATATAATCAGGTTCCTGTATAAAGTAATTTTCATGAAATAATGTCCATTAAAAAAATTATGATAATGCAATTTGGTACATGTATATCATTGTTAATACATAATGAGGTTCACTCAAAATATAGTAAACATATAATATAGTTCACACATAAATATATTGACATCCATCGAGGTTTATATATAACATTAATAACCTATATCAATTTCATGAATAATAATAATACTATCGAGCCATCTATTATTACCCAATTAATTGGATGGAGATATAAATCCTACTCATCTCTTGATAAAATCATTCCTACATAAGACATAAAATAAAACATTAAACATATCGTCACCCGTAAATAGAGATAAGTTTTATAAAAATAAAATCAAAACCCATGATATTAAATGGGTCTCATTTAAATTTTATCACAGCATGACCTATGAAAATATATAGATTTCATAATCACATCATGAAAGAATTTCCCATGAAATGAATTCAGTTTCAAAAGAATATAACTTGTTTAAGAGGAATTAATTTTATAAAAAACATAACATCAAAGCCTAAAGCATTGAGAGAAATTATATGAATGGAACCTTTAGATCATTTCCTATAAATGCAGGAGTAACATGAATAGATTTCATCTTAGATTGAAAATAATTTTGAAATATATTTGGAAAACATTTCATAAAGAAAATATCCTTTCGTTTTTGAATAATGATTCCAAAAACATAAAAAAATTTGAAAACCAACTTTTTGATGATTTATAATGGAATATCTGAAAAAAGATTTAAACCCTTTTAATTTTAAAACATATTCAAACTCTTAATTAGATCTCTAATGAATTTTAAAAACAGTTTTCCTTAAATACATTATAAAATAAACTTAAATTATTTTGAAAAACCTATTACATAAAAACATATAAAATTATCTTCAAGGCCTTTTGAAAATTATTTATTTGAAATTTATATTTAAAATAAATGTTCATTAAAATAATAATGATTAGCATGAAAAGGAATGTCCACATAAATTAAGGTTGGTAAATATGTACTTGTTGTTTGAGGAAAAAATAATATTCATTTTCCCTTGTAAAACGTTTAGAATTAATTACTTTTTCAAAAATACACCATAAGATGCCTTTGAAACCATTGTAAAAAAATGGTGTTTTTTTTAGGATTGTAGGATGATATTAGAATATTATTGGAAACTATTTAGAAAACATGATTTTGAAGGAACATATACTTCTTACTAAAGAGAGTTGTAAAGTTTGAATTTCCTAAAAAGAATTAATGATCATATTATCTTAAAAAGAGTGGAAAAATGATACCATCACATGGATAAAACCTGAATTAGTAGATTTTAAGAAAAACGGTTGATATTTCTCGAGATGTGGATCATAATATTTCATTAATGTGAGAATAATCATAAACAATCTCAATGAACGGTGAGATTATAGCTATAAACCCCTAACAATTTGGTAACCTTGGATTATAATATAATAAATTTAATAAAGTTGCATGAATATATATTATATCATGAAAATGTGGATATTCATGATATAACTATTGAATTGTATTATATACACCTCATAAAAAAATAAAGGTTCATGACATGGCTTGTGTCTCAGTGATGGAAAATTTAGAAAAAAAGTTACATTACTCATTTGGTTACTTTTCAAACATAATCCCACAAAAGAAAGATCATAAAATGAATCTATATACTCCCATAAATTTCTGTATTGGAAAATTGTATTTAATCCAAGGGAATTATACACACCTCCCTAATTATTGGACTGATGATTAAGGCATGTATCCCACAAAAATTAAACGTGAGACGAAATATCCTTACCTTGTGTCTTGACTCTCAACATACTCATTCAAACAACCAGTATAATAAATATAAATTTACAATAATTTATTTAAAGAACCATATTATTATATATAATACAATATATTATTTTATAATTATCTTATCTTTTTCTTGTCAATAATCATTTGTTAAGGTTTCACTTCGGGTAATATTATATTTGTTCTTTTCATGTGTCTTAATTTTGTATATCATTGTCCCTTATACATATATCATGATTGTAATTATTTACATAATGATATAAATATTTATTATATTCATTATATTTAAGTAATAATAATCTATATAATATATTATAATGAAATGTAATACACCATTCAAGGAGACGGTAATCCATACATACACATAAACCCAATTTATGATTTTATTATCGTACTGATAGGATGAAGGTAAATGAGTAACAACCCAAAAATTTATGAATAAAATTCCATTTCATTTAATATCTTATGGATATTGAAAACATATAGCACTTTATTGAGTTTAAATTACAGTTATTTTTTGTCACCGTTGATAATATATATGTTGAAATGTGACTACATGACTGATATAAAATAACGGTTTTTAAAAAGATTATTTCTATATAGAAAAATGAGAGGATTTCTTCATCCAGTAGACAGGGGCCATATAAAACTCATTTTTTGGAGCATGGAAAAAAGGTAGTTTCACTTGGCTTAATCTTTACCTAGCCCATGCCGAGCATCAACAAGTTAAGCTTCAATGTAATCGCCAATAGGACATGTTCAATTTAATACAGATTACCACCCTAGTGATGTTATCCAAGCATCCCCAAGAGTGTGTCATCATCTCAGACCATACCCATAGGTCCTATGCGAGTTTTATAAGGGTTGTGTATTATTCAATTAGTTACATGTTGTGTAATCCCTTTTTTATAAATAAAATTATTATCACACAAATTAAATATTAAGAATAGTCTTTCTTAAAAGAGTGATAAATTCGGTAAATTGAGTTTTTCGTTAATAATGGTAATTTTAAAAAATATATAAATTATTATATTAAAATATGTTTTTATTAGTAATATTATAAATTTTTTTCTTATAAATAAATATTATATAAGTTTTTATCTATAAATGATTATGTAATCAGTTTGATAAGAGTTATATTTTTAATATGATGAAATAGTAAGGTACTTTTTAATGAATTTATTTTATTGAATTATTATACTATTGAAATAACTAATATTTGAATAAATTATTATTATCTAATTAAGTTCATGAAGAATAATGTTGTATATAACTTTTATGAAGTCAATTGTAATTTTTATCATGGTTTGAAAATTGTTTTTGTCAAAACCTCTGAATTTTCTATAAATGACTGTTTTCATTTAAAAACTAAAAATTCACATACTAAGAAATTTTTTATATAAAATTAATATTTTTTTTTGAATCAGGATGTCGAAATTATCCAATAAAGAATATTTCCGAATTTTATCAGACAACAGAATATTTGGGTAAAAATTAATTACAATATAATTAAAATATGTGTTTTATGACATCATAATGACCCCAAAATTATTTCACAAATACAATAATTGGTATTATCGGAACAATAAATTTTTTCAAATAAACAAAATGTGATTTTAAAATTTATTTACTTATTTTATACATCCTTACCGAATCCTCAAAAATGTGTAATATACTTTTTGATTTTAAATTCTTTTCTTTAATATTGTGACTCACCTCCACATAATAAAAGATAATTTTTAAATATATTTGGCCATTGGCCTTATAATATAACAGTTTACACTCTAATTTGGAAATATCCATTGGAAAAAATAGTGGAATGTTTGTGGTTTTAAATATTTTAGTCTGTAGTGTCCAAAACCTAAATAATACGTAATTCCTTATCCTTACCAATATAAACACACCCATGATCCCACTTAACATCACTAAAAATCATTGGAAACATCTCTAATCTTCCCTCTCCTCTCAAGAATATTCCCATGTCTCTCCAAGATCTTATGATTCCCCTCTTAATGCACTTTAAGTTACACGCTCATGAAAGGGATTCCTCTCTTTCTAATTTTCATCCATGTTTCTTTATGTTGTTATACCATTTAATTTTCAATTATAAATGTTGGGGTATGGTTTCAAACCTCCCTAATTACTAACTATTTATGATTGAATGATGAGAGACGCCTTTTTCTCTTTGTAATGCCTTCTATGTACACCTGTTAACATGCCAAAATTTCAAAAGGGATTTCTCTCTTCTTATTTCCATTCAAGAATTTCTTCTATATTATGAATCGAAATTCCATTTCATATGTTGGGATATTATATTCCATGACTCCCTTACTATCTATTTCATGTATAATTTATGATATATCATGTTATATCTCATCAAATAACTTTATGAATCTCCATATATCGTCGTTATGCTGTAAAAATTGCACCGTAAATTTTCAAGCCAAAATCATCGTGTGGTGAATACCGTACCCATTTCTCTATTAAGGGTATTCACCATTATGACCATTAACCTATTGAATGGTACTTACAAGTATGTATTCCATATTCCAGAATTGTGGAATAACTTATGATGATGAATAATTCCATGTTATATGATCCATTCGGCACACTTAAGATTGAAATGAAATGTTTGTAAAGGGTGCGCCATAATAGCACTCCAATGCATTGGGTAATGTATTTTTTCATGATACAAACTATGCAATTATGGCTAAATAAAGGTATTTCATGTGAAATTAGGGATTAATCATACCAATTCACGTGAAATGATGGTATACTCATGTTATTCCATGTTCAATCAACCTAGGCTCATGCTAATATAATATTATATGTTGTTGAAACATTTCCGTTATATAATAATCATGATATATCATGTCTTATGTTAATGTTTCTATTATTCTATATTGATATGAATATTTCCTTACATGTACTATATTATTCATATTATTCATTGTTTACTCCCATACCAGGCATTATAGCTCACCCCTATCTTATGTATGTCATTAGGTTATCCTAGGCAATGCTATATACAAAAGAATGAGTTAGTCATGTGAAATAATTTTTTATTAAATAATTTTTTAATTTATTTCTTCTGTTTTCATGTAATGTTCTTATTACCCAAAGACAATAGACCTTTTTATCTATTGGGTATTATTATGTTCAATTTTGGGTAATAAATCATGTTTAAATGTCTAACAAAGTGTATATTTTTAATAGTTTGTATGAAAGGATATGTTTTATTATTTTGAGATTAGGATTAGGAAGCCATAGTAAAAGCCTTTAGGATAAGATTATGTATAAGAAAAACATTCCCAAAATTTGTGGATTTTAGAGTATGTTGTTTATCAAGAAAAATATATCCTTGTAGGGATATGAACAAGTAGAGGTATCTATCGCATAGATGTATATAATGGTAAAACGTGAAAGGTGAGATATTTTAAATAACATTTATTGTTTCCATATTCCAATATGATAACAGCATTTTATGTCAACAATATTCAATTTTCCTCTTATAGATAACTTATCATCAAATTACACCTCATCATCAAAATCCAAATGAATTATTTATCTATATAAATATACTCTTATTTTTGTATTTATAAGTGACATATATAGAAATAATATTACTTCATACATATTCTAAATGATCCCTTATATCAATTCATCCACACACCTCTTCAAAGTACTCTGACTAATTACTAGAGAAATTATTTTATGTAAATTATAATCATTTCTTTATTTTTTTTGTTTTTTATCTCAATTTCTCACCAAAATCTCTATTTTTATCACAACATTCTTTGAAGATACATATAATTCAAAAAATAATAAATTTTCTGGCCATACCATTACCAAAACAAATAATAGCCTCAAAATTGTGTTCTTCTAAATCATTTCAATAGCTGTCCAGAATTCTGTCGTTGATTTCCTACATTGGTAAAAATATTTATTGTAATGGTTGAAAATAATATTCTTGACCTAATTATTTAAATTTGTGGGAATAGAATATTTTTCCATATTTAAAGGTTCAGGCATGCAATGTATTATCTTTCAGACCAAAATTATCATATATAGAAAATAGATTTTGAGAAATTTATTTTAACTATATTTTAAATACCTTAATATCTACATATTAAGAGGATTATTTGTTATCCTCCATAGATTTTTTCAAGTCATCTATTTTATTTTTCCACCAAAAATTAATTGTAGAACAAAAGTATTTTTTTAACAACTATTCTACCTTATTATAATGTTACCCATTGTGATCAATGATGAAATTTTATTAATTTGTGTCCCTATGATTGTATTTCTTGATCTCATAAATGGATTATACTTAAATATGATATACTATATCCCCATAATAGTCAATAGTTTATATCATTCATAACCTCATTTTTTATTTTATTAGTTGTAAAATATATTTAATTCATTGAATTACTTTAATTTTCCTTTAATAAACTTATATCATAACTTATCTGTCACCAATACTGATTAATTAAATAAGTACAACCTTTATATTAGCAAAGAACCATACAAGATCATCTACTGAAGAAATGGAAAATGAATCTTATTTTCCTTCATAAATATAGTCCTATACAAGTTACTAAATTTCCTATTCTTATTTGCACCCAATTAATTATTCTGATGATTATCATCATCTTCATATAAGAAAAATTATTACCATGGATATTTAATATGAAAATGTTCTATGATACCAATTGTAAATCCAAATATGAACGAATCACTTAGGAGGGTTGAATTTGTTATTTAATTTAATTGGGATAAGATATTATCTTTTATCATATCTTAATAAACGTTTTTACATTATCAATTCAATCATTTAAAATTCATACCCACACCTCATGTGTAGTAGTATTAAACTAGAAAGTTTATCATTCTGTTTATAAGGATCGTCATAGAATCCAACAACTTGAAAATATATTATGTACCCACAAAATTGGTTCTCTAAAATACCATAAAATGAATAAAATGGTAATAAAACATTGTGAAAATCTCTCAAAAATTAGTTATACTCCCTAACCTCTCATATTAAATGATTGGTTAGACACCCGAATTATCAGCCTCCAGGAGCATATTTGAAACACTAACTACAAAATTCATTTTTATAATGATCTATATATAGAATAATATACTTATTATGATATTATTCCTTCATAATAAAGATGGTTACACCTGAACATTGCAGTCACTAAATATCTTTAGTAGAAATTTATAAATAATATAATCGTGCGTATTGAAACTCACCTCTATGTTCTATTGATACCCGGTCTAATGTGATCACCTTTATAAAAAATTTCAAATATTTGACACATGAATTCATTAATAGAATGTTGTATTGGGATATCCTTATAATTATATTGTACAATGGGTTTTAAATATATTACAATTATTTTCATTATATCATTATCACATCAACACGAAACACCCCCAATAAAATTTTCTATCAATAAAACATTTATTATTATTCAATTAAAACCTCATTTAAAGGCCATAAAAATAATAAAATCATTGGTCAAAACAAATAGAACCCAATTGTATTTATAGTAACTATACCAACACTATAATGTGTTATAGTCTATATATGTTTATTTTTCTATAAGTTTCTGATACCTTCAAAAAACATAAATCTTCAAAACCAACTTAGACAAGTCATCGTGGATATGGGGAAAAGATTATTTGTTTTTATGGTCACATGATTTGACGTACTATAGATAATGAATAGTTGTAAACAATAATAAATATTTTTTGTTACAATTATAATAGTTTCTAATTAGGGTCCCAATGTAATTGAATAGTATATAGTACTACACATACCTTGGGTGTAGAAAGTTTCATGTGTAAGTTGGACATGCTCTCTGCCTCATCATAATTATCATGAAGATTCTAAAACCAAAAATTCTGTTTTTAAAATAAATTATTTGATATTTCACCCAAATATCACCCCAAAACATCTAATTAACTCTGTCCGACCTCATCAAATAGAATCACTTTATATATCGTCATTTTCTATAACACCCCAAGATTTTTTTAATTTTTTTGAATTAATTTAACCTATTTAATATAATTCATTACATAAAACATTAAAAATAGATTTTTATATTAAAAAAATACGTTTTTTAATTTTTTATAAAATAAAATATTAATTGTGGACTACATGCAACATAATATTTGGCATACTCTACACGGAACATTGAGGTTACATTGCTTTATACACAACAATGAATTTCCTCTAGGACATGCGTAACATGAATGAATGAGGGTTGCTAAACAATAATAAATTATTAAAGTATGATTATTTAATACAATAAGATAAAACCATGACATTAATTAGAGGTTATGAATATTATAAAATAATTTATGAAAATATATGGTTTATATAAAAGAATAGGAATTCATTGGTTGAAAATCAGTGAAAATGAAAATTGATTGAATATATAAAGAAATATTATAAGTTTCACAAATATTTCTTAACCTAATAAATTAAATATTATTTTATGTAGTTAAATTATCTTATTAAAAAAAATCCATTCACATAGAACATCTACTTGTTCTACATTACAGTCAATACTGAGTTTCAGAGAAATATAAAATTATTTTAGTAATTATTTAAAAGCGTGTGGTATAACCTACATATTAAAACATAGTAATATTAATATTAGTTAATACTTATCAATTATTTAATATAATATTTTTTTATTAATAATGCATATTGATAATGAATGATCTGGGTTTTTATGTTTTTTATGTTTAAAAATACTGTTTTCTCAAACAAACCGATGTTAATGTCCTTTTGAGAATATAACAAAAATAATTTTGGAAAAATTTAAAAATGAAATATCATAAAATAAGTAAAAATTAATTCCAAATTTATAAATTAAAATTTGGTTATTTGGGGGGATTTTTTTAAAAACATCGTTTTTTTCTTATTAAGAGTGACAAATACTACGTTTTAATTGAAAACTTCCTTTTTTAGTAACTAATTATAAATGTTAATTGATATTTAAAATTATATTTATGGTAAAATTAGATAATTATTACATATATTAATTAAATATAATTCATTAAAATCAATTTATCTTTGAAATAGAATATAAAATATTAACAAACTTTTGAACATATTTTTACTTTAAAAACTAGTAACTTAGACCAATCTGCGAGATTAACATTAATCATAAATTTAAAAATTATGTGACTTTAATTTAGAAAAACTAACATACAACATTTTAATAAGTGTAATATTTAGATTATAAATAGTTTATTTTTATTTTTGAAAAAAAAACTATTAGTAAAATTGATTCAAATTAATCAAAACAATTAAGGTCAAATTATGCATAATTAAGGACTAAACATTAAAATTTGGGGCCCAAAAGATCTGAAAAACTTTCTAACACCCATTTTACTTCCATTTTTCGGTCATACACCATATATTCATGATTTTTTGGTTTTTAGGACTTTTTTTAAGTAATATCATGTGTACACCAAACTTGTTTCTATGAAATTCCAAGTGAGTCATTTCCATACCCTATAAAAATCCACCACATATACCCACAACCATAGACCACCAAAACCCCTTGGATCAATTAAAAACAACTCAAATGGGCTCATATATTTCCTACGTTCCAGTTTTAAGCCTTATCTTGTCCACAAGGAAACTCAAGGAATCCTTTTGGAACAAACAAAAAGGAGTTACCCAATTAATAGATAACATCATCTCTCATAATCCTTTATTTTATTTTTCTTCTATGTTGCATAAACTCTCTTTGTCACATTATTTTATTACAACAACAGTATGAAAAATAAAATATTATTATTTTATAATATTTCTACAACCTTCACATAAAAACACCTCCTTCTAATGGGTAACGAATATATCGTTTCTATGTATGATGATCTTTTTCCTCCCGAAATGATGATTGTTCATTTTTCTATTACAATATACCATGGTGTCCATTTTGATGGAAAATATGATTACATATGTCAAATATTATATTTATTATTTATTTAATCTTATTTATTCTTTTTATAATAGTTATCTTTTTTACTTTTCATTTGGTGCCAATATGATAATTTTGTTTGAGGAAGTGTGCACTACCACCCCCTCAATGTTATATGATTCATTTAGAAACTACATGGATTGTTCCAAGTATTTTTTTGGTGAATAAATTAAATATACATAATATAATAAATCTATTTGATATTTATATATACACTTTTATGTAGTTTTATTTATTTCTTTCAATATGAAAATTTAAACAGATTTAATGTTCTTGCATATGTACGGCTACCATCTCAATGAACAATGTATTCCATTTCAAAATTATTTTTGATATAGATTATTATAATATAGATTAATGGATATGGAAGATATTTATATCCTTATTTAAATTAGTTTAATCATGATATATGTATTATGACCCAATATATAAAAAATTATGACAGGTGTGAAGAATATTGAAAATATTACTGGAAGTGAAACATTAACCTAGGATCGTTAACAAGTGAGTAATATAAAGTACTAATAAAAACATATATGTTATTATGTATGTTAATATGATTATGTAAAATATGTATAATAATATTATATTTATTTAACAGAATTCATGTATGTGTATGATGTGAGTCAAGACATAATGTATGGGGATTTCATCTCACGTTAAATTTTCATAAGATATATGGCATGTTATCAACCATTGAATTTTGTGTGGTGTTTTTAATTCCCATGATTTTATATTATGAGTATTATAAATAAATTTATGGGTATTAAAATTCCCATGTTATAATCTTTCCTTCATGGGTTTTATGTTACCAAATTCACCAAATCGGTAAAAATGTTTTTCCCAATTTTCCATCTTTGATACTCATGTTTTGTTATACATATAAACACTTTTTTGAGGTGTATATATTTTTATTTACAAGTTATATCATGAATATTTTTATCTTCATGATATTTTATGATTTATGTAAATTCATTCTATTTCATTGAGAGTATAATACAAAGTTATAAGGTGATAATTGATTATTGAAAAAATATCATCACATTTCGATATATCTTATGTTTATGCTTCCTTTAATGAACTAATTTGATACATATCTCAATAAAATTCATGAAAATTCCTCTCCTATCGTTATTTATAATATATTCATGTACTGGTACCTTTTTCATTCATTGTTATATATAATATTTAACAAATATTTTTTAAGGAAGCCTGAATTTACCCACTCTTCATTCAGAAATAATTATTCCTACAAAATCATATTTTATAAAAAGGGTTTCTAAGATTATTTAACTAACATTATATGATCATTAAAATGAATTTTTAACCTTTTTTCCTTTTACCATTTCTTAGAAAATTATCTTTATGTCACTTTCGGAATGAGGACTTGTTCCCACTTTTTCACTGTCCAAAAGGAATGTACTTTTCACGTCTTACCACATGTACTGATTTAACTACTTCCATTCACATGATACTTCCTTTAAAATATCAAAATTTTATTATTTTAAAAAATATAATTTTCTCCTATATTCTTAATATTCATTATTTTTAATTTTTTTTCAAAGAAAAATTTTTCAAATGTTTTTTATGTTTAATAATATTCCAAAAAATTTCATGATTTAGTTATTATTTTTTAATGTACGTTCAAAAAAAGTGTTTTAAAAATTCTTCAATCATTATTTATAAATTTTACAAGATTTTTCAATCAATAATTTTTCATAATGTTTTTATGACTTATTTATATGTTTTGAAATTATTTTTTGAAAAATGGTTTGCAAAACATTTTCAAGATTCCTTTTTATGTTTTCAATGAAATATCCTGGAAAACTATATTCAAAATATTTTCAAGATTATATAATATTTTATGAATTTAAATGTGTTTCAAAACATTTCCCGGATTCCTTAATATGTTTTCAATGACTTTTGAATAAAAAGAAAATGTAATTTTTTTGAATCCTATTAATAAATTTTCAGGGAAAATATATTCAAAATGAATTCATGTATTATTCATAAGTTTTCATGGTATTTTATATAGAAATGGTTTTATTTATTAAATTCCATTTTCAAATATGAAGAGATATTTTCCTCAGTAAATGATTCTGAATGATATTTCAAAAATATTTTTCATCTATGATAATAGTCATTGATGTTACTAATTTCCTTCTAGGACTTTATCTAAGGGTTCCACTCATATCCATTCTATTAATGGGTTACTATTAATGCCATTTTATTTATGAAACCCATTTCTCTTTCATGGGTTATAGGTTTATGAATTATTTTTCTCTATCATAGGTTATGATTTTCATGAAATAATTATAAATCATGTTACTATTTCCCCATGTTATGGTATGTTTGCATGTTTATGATACCCATTTAATTTCCTAGGATACGATATGATTATTTATGATCTTGTGGAATAAATTTTTATGATTTCATTAAAACATTGGTGGGACCTATATTCCCCTCCAATGCATTGGGAAAAGATTTATATCTAATGAGGTATACTAATATGGTCATGGAAATGATCCTTGACTACTGATATAGTTATGGGAATAAACCATCACTACCATGATGGTATGAGGAATGAACTCATTCTACTAAGATGGAAAAAGTAGTGATCCATGACTACAAATATGGTATGAGGAGTGAACTAATTGTACCAAGATGTCCATGGGGGTGATCCATGATTTCCAATATGGTATTGGGAGTGTAACCATACTACCAAAATGGTCTTGGTAGTATTTCCATAGAAACAATGGGAATCATATTATATTCAAATGTGTCTATCATAATTCCTTGTTTTATTCTTTTATCAATTTTTAATTAATTATGTTATTTATTTCCTTATTATTCATGACATATTAACTTCCATTATTTTATTCCATGATTCATATACATGATCATTGATATTTCTGATATGATCTTCTATTTTGATGATCTTTTTCTTATACCCTTATTCCTATTGTTATGCTCAAATATATACCTTGTTTACCCTTATTGAGAATTTTATATCACCCCATTGTTATGATTCCTTTCCTTATATTATGATGAATGGTTTTGGGTAGAAGTAATATAGGTGTAGATATTTATGGTATATTTGAATGATCATTCACCATGAATGAAGATTTTGTTCCCAATATTCCTATGAAACTAAACTATTTTGGACCTCGGGCATGTATTATTCTAATGTTTCAAATATTAATCTAAAATGATGTATTATTCAGGTATTACAATCCTAGGTCACTATAGTTGTTATAAAAAAAATTATTAGTTAATCTATAGATACTAGAATGGGAAAACATCAGTGGGATGTCTAGATATATTTTTAAGTATATGTATATGGAAATCTTATAGGATAAGTATAAGGATAAGTCAATATAAGTAAAATATACTAGAGTTTTCATAATGTGTGGAGTTATTTGTTTTCTATAAATACATCCTTGTCAAGATAAAACATGTTTATGTGGCATTAGAATAGATATAGCATGGTGTTGAAGCTATGAAAATATCTTTCAGGCTTGACTCAGGTAATCAGGTACATGGAAATGATCCTTTCTACAAAACTAGTTTTAAAATCCATGGGGATATGCATTGGAAGTTATGATACTTTTCATGAACCATCATAAAGGATATAGATATATGTTGGAAATGAAAAAAATATGATGAACCTATGGTGGCAGATAATATATAAGGTGTCCTGATATATAAATATCCAACATAAATACATTCCTGACTATGTAGTTCTCTAATATAATATCTAATTCTCGCAGTATGCACCCAGTTTCTGTCTGGGGATAGAACTAGAGGGAAAAAGAATATTTTAGAATTTTATGGATAATTTTCCAATGATGGATAAAGTGGGATGATCACTATAGTTAAATATTTTGTGATCATGCCTAATCAACTCTCACAATAACCATGGATGATAAAGAAGGTGTTTGTTGAGATTTTGGTAATGGAGATCATAGAGGAAAGACGATTTTTTTACTTTATGTAATGAATGTGGAAAGAATCACCTAATATAATTTCTTATAAGAACTCAAATATGTTTTGACTATGGAAAATATTGACACAGAAGAAGTGACTATAAGAGAAAAATAAAGGGTTTTGTTAACAAAATGGATTAGAATATTGGCATCCCTATGACATTATAAAATTTTATATGTTTGAATTGTGGAGTAAATGACCATTATGAAACTCAATGTCCAATGGAAAATTTCTTAAAGAGTATCATCAATTTGGTGTGAGAAATGGCTAAATTGATGGTGATGATGTGACTAATGCTGAAATGTAAAAAGAAAGTGGTATTGTATAATATGATGAGGAAAAATTATTAATGGAATATGGTTTATATGATACAATAAATTCTTATATGTATTCATATTCAAAAATATTGTTTTGTGAATGATTAAATATAACATAGTTGTTATAAATCTATTTTTATATTAGTATTTACTAGTTTAAGATTAATTTTCACAATGGTCTCCTAGAGTGTTTTAATGGCATTGTGATATTTTGACAGAGGGAAGGTAACCCTTAATATGTTATTTATGATAAGATAATTCTGTTATGAATAATAATATTGTATGGTATTGATTACCATGTAACTATATAATCACTTGTTAATAGTTGGGTTATTCTATCAATAATGACGTTATCAACATTTTTTGATTTAAGGAATATATCGAGTATACATTGGAATAAGTAAGACTGTATGTTTTCAAAAAGGATTTATGGTAATTAAGGTTATTACAATATTTCAAAAGAATATACTACTAGGGTATTCACATGTTAGGAATGTGGCAAACATTTTGTATATTGTAATATATTTGGGGTCAATGTTATGATACATTCCTGAATTTCTTTCTAATGCTCTGGTTTTCCCTCTTTCAGAATTAAGTTTAACCATTAATGAAAATTTATGTTAATCTTCAGAGGAGGTATTTATCTATTAATTTTGTATTATAAACCTTGGATAAATGGCTATTTAGTGATTAACAATATTTCAAGGATTCCCATAATATATATTTTCAAAATTACAACAGAGTGGTGTTATAAAATGGAATCATGTTTGTAGGGTAACAAACAATCATGTCTGGTAAGTCTATAGTTCTTCAACCCATCCAAGAAGGATAATAAGGATTTCACACCTACCACAGGACTACATGAGGTGTTAGATTATGTATATTTTTTTGGATTCATAATTATTTATGATTAAATGGAAGTGTTAGTTTTTAAATTTATTAATTAAGGAAATACCATATTGATTTTTAGTAATATTTTAGATAAATAGTTATATATTTCATTATTCTATGAGCCTTAATGTCATATAAAAGTTTATTTTTTGTGCCTCAGAAATCAAAGATAATTTTTGACATCCATTTATTAAATTAATGGATGAATTGGAAATAGATAAAAGTATAAAAATGTGGACAACATTGTTGTATTATTGGTCAATAAAAAAATTACTCAATGATAGGATAATGCTCAAATGTAAAATGATTTGTACAAATACATTAATTTCTGTTGAGCCGGTGTCCTTTTAAATCAGTTTAGATTTATGGATTTGAGGCCATCCACATTAAATTGATCATTTAATTTTTTTATTGATGACATCAATTACTCCCTATAAATATTTTTGCTTCCCCTCCATGTCAAATCATCACGCCCAACCAATTTTCTCTTATGTGGAAAACTAGATATATAATACATTAAGTATAAATTAAGATTCCAAAATTCTATATTTAAAGGATCTTTTAGAATAATTTTTATGATGTTGGTTTCTATGAGTGAAACGTTTTAGTATTAGAAAATCTAAAAACCATATGAAATTAGATGGAGAAATTCATTTTAAGCGGTGTAGAATAAAGCACCTCAATATTTTGTGATTGTTTTCCAAATTAAAATAACTTTATACTATTATTAATATTATAAATCATTGATGATAGTTATTTTTATTAAAATGATTTTTTCCTTGCATTATATGGAACACCAAGTTAATAATTCTCTTCTTGCAACATAAACATTGTCTTTCTCTATAAAGAACACTGAGGTTAGCTTGCATTATAAGAAACAATGAATTTCCTTGATGACCAATATAGCACCCAAGACTATGGTTTAGAAAGAAATAATATATTATTTTAATATTATTATTTAATATAAAAGGATAAAACATTGAAATTAAATTATATTTCATTAATAGTATTAACTAAGTAATGAAAATATTTGTTTTATACAATATAATATGAATTCATAGATTTCTATTTAATGAATATAAAAAATTATTTAATATAAAATTACATATTATTATGGTTGTAATGAGGATTTACCGTAATAAAATAAATTTTAATTTATTTCATGAAATTATGTAATTCAAACATACCTTTCACATGGAACATTGACTTGGTGTATGTTAAACGCAATAGTGAGTTTATATGAAACATCATTTTATTTTTATAATTATTTAAATGAGTGATTTAAAAACTAGCTATTAAAATGTAGTAATATTATTTTTAATAACTAATTCTATTATATGTTTTATATCAATAAAACAATTTGATAATAAAAGATATGATTTTTGTTAGTCCTTTTATGATTAATAATAATTTTTTCATGAATAAACCTCTTTTAACGTCCTTCTGTGAAAAATAATAAAATTAATTTTAGACAAATTTGGAAATATAATTTTATAATTTGAACTTAATAATTGAATTTATAATTATTATATTATCCTAGGTTTATTTTTTTGGATTTTTATGAGAAAAATCATTTTTATGAATAGTGAATTACTACTTTTCAGATATTAATTTCATATTTAAAATTTATTATTAATGATAAATGATTTTATAAATATATTTGGAGTTCAAATTAGAAAAATATTTCATTTATAAATATATTTTAATTTATTATATTTAATGTCACCTTGAAATTGAATATAAAATCTAAAAATAAAAAACATCTTTCGACTTTAAAAACCATTTACTTCATCATGTCTGTGGGATTAGCATTAATCATAATTTTTCCTTATATACGAATAAAATATGGAAACAACACATAAACCATTGAAATAATTATAATATCTATATTATAATAATATCATGTTTATTTTTTTACCAAAATTATTAGTGAAAGTGATTAAATTAATCACTATGATTAATGCAACATTAAGACTAATTAATGACTATACCTTAAAATTTAGTGCTCAAATGATCTATCAACTTTTACAAAAACTAATTTATGTCCACATATCTGACATGTCACATCCAATATTTATATTTTTTGTTTGGTATTCCTTTATTAGGTAATAATATGTATACACCTATCTTTTTTTAAAAAAAATTCAAATTATGTTCTTTCCCTTACCTTTAAAAGGCCACCACCTCTATCTACTTCTTCACACCTCTAAATCCCCAATGATAACCAATAATATACTCAAAAAATATACCAAATTTACTCCCTTCCCTCCATTATCCTTACCATGTTCATAAGGAAACTCAAGGAATCCATTGGTCACAAAGCAAAAGGAGTTACCCGATTAAGATGGCATGTCATCTCTCAAGATCCTTTCCTTTATTTTCCTTATCAACCCCCTCCAATCTCATTATTACATTTTTTTAAAAACAATGTATAATCCTTAAAATAAAATGTTTTTATGATTTGGTTTTTACCTATATGTACACACACCTCCATCTAATTTGAAATGAATATATTGTTTCTGTTTACCCTAAACTACTGCATCCCCAAATGATGATTGTTAATTTTTCCATTACAACCTACCATGGTGGACCCTATGATGGAAATTATATTTTTATATTTTAGAAATTATACTTATTATTTATAATCTATTATCTATTTTATTAAATCTCATATCATTTTACAATTTATTTTTTTTAATACGGTAATTTCTTTTGAGATAATGTGGACTACCCCCACCCCCATGTGATATAATTCATTCATACACTACATATATTGTATTAATGATTGTTATAGTGATTATATATTATATATATCATAACATAAATATAATTTAATAATTATATATAAATATATATATATTTTTTTATTTTGATTTCTTTCTTTCTCTCAATATGAAAAATAAAACTGAATCATCTTTCATGCATGCATATGACCTACTATCTCCAGGAATGGTGTATTCCATTTAATAATTTATTATGATATATATTATTAAAATATTACTAAATTGGATATATAAGATATGTATCTAATTATTTTCATTATTTAAACCATTATATATGTATAAATAAAAACATTTAAAAATTAAGACACATGCGAAGAACACAACGAATATTACCCAAAGTGAATCCTTAACATTAGATCGTTAACAAGTGGGTAATATAATGTCATAATCAAAACTGTTTTATTATTATATATAAGAATATTCATCTATAACATATTTATTACAATAATATGTTAATTATAAATGAATCTTGTGTGAGTAGGAATATAGATATAACACATGGCAAGGGTATTTCAACTCACTTTTATTTTTTGTGAGATATATGCTATGTTTTCAACCCTTTCTGTTTCTGTGGTGTATTTAAAACCCACTATGGTATTATATATATCTTATACATAAAATTTTTAATACTAACATATCCATTTTATGGTATTTCTTTTATTGAATTTTAAAAGTTATGAAATTGGTAAAAATGTTTTTTCTCTATTCCGTTTCTTTGAGGCTCATGTTTTTTTGTCCACCAAAACAATTTTTTAATGTGTATATATATCCATTTTACAATTTATATTGTGATTATTATTATTTATATAATATTTTAAATTTTTTAAATTTTATTCTCTTACATAGAGAGTATGAACCCTTATTACGAAGTGATAATATTTTATTGAAACAATCACATCACTTCACAAGATTGGATATGTTTAGGCTTACTTTGATGAAATCATTAAATCCATCTACTAAGAACATTCAATAAAATTATCTCCTCTGTTTATTCATAATATATTCTCTTATTTTTAGAAAATTTCCCTTATTTTCTACATATTATATACTATAAATTGTTCTTTAAAAATCCCGAATTTACCATATCTTCGGTCAGATATTTGTGTTCCTTCAAAACCATGTCCTCCAAATACAGTTTTCCATGAATATTAAACTAATATTAAAATATCATTAAAATAATTTCTTTACCCTTTTTTACTTTTACCATTATTTAATAATGAATCTTCTAGTTGCTTTCATAATGACACATTTCTCTAATCTTTTCACCATGCTAAAGGAGTGTTATTTTCACCTCGTATGATATATACTTATTTACCTGATATCATTCGCTTCAACAATAATTTATGATATTAAAATTGTATTATTTTTAAAAATAATTTTCTATCCAAATTTTCGAGATATTCATTGCATTCAAATTTACTTCTAAAGAAAAATATATTCAAAAATATTTTATGTTGTACAAAGTATTCAAAATGTTATCAAGATTATTTATAAATTTTCAATGAAAATTTAAAAAATGGTTTTCAAAAGTTTTTAATTATTTATTTATATTTTTTCACATTATCTTAAAAGTAATGGTCTTTTAAAAAAATCAGGCTTTATTTATAGGTTTTTAAATTATTTTTCGAGGAAATAATTTTAAAAACATTTTAAATCTTCTATTTTATGATTTCAATGTATTTTCATGGAAAACTATTTTCAAAATGTATTCAGGATTATTTAATTTGTTTTCAATTAAAAAGGATTTAAATACACATTCAAAATTCCTTATTAAATTATCAAATTGTTTTTAAATAAATGTTTTCTAAAATTTTTTAATGCCTATTTTATATGTTTTCCTGGAAAAAGGTTTTCAAGATGATTTATTGTCTTTTTTATAAGTTTTCAATATATTTTATATGAAAAAGATAATATTTATTAAAAATAAGTTTTTAAAGAAGAAAGGATATTTATCTTAGGGAATGTTTTTGAAGAATATTTTAAATTCATTTTCTATCCAATACGACATTTATTGATGTTACTCATACCTTTTTAATAAATTACAATATGGTTCCATTCATATAAATTATACGATTGGGTTATTCTTAATGGCATGGTATTTATGAAACATGTTACTCTTTTATTTATTATATTTTTTTTTAAATTCATTTCTCTATCACGGGTTATCAATTTTCTGGAATGATTATTAAACATGTATATTTTTTTGTAGGTTATAGTAATGGTAATGTTTTTATGATACCTGTTTCATTACATATGTAAATATAGGATTATGAAGGATCTTGTGGAATAAGTATTTATTATTTAATTTTGAGATGCGTGGGACCTATATCTCACTCCGATGCATTGGAAAATTTTTATATCTCATAAGACAGAATAAGATAGTCTTGGGGATGGAACCTGACTAAAATGTTGTCCATGGGAGTGAACCCTGATTACCAAGATGGTCTGAATTGTGAAATCATTATACTAATATAGCCATGGAAGTAAACCATGACTACCAAGATGGTATAAGGAGTAAAATCATGCCACTAAGATGTCTATGTAAGAGAATATTGAATAGAAATATTGTATGAGGAATAAACTCTTTCATCTAAGATGACCATGGGAGTGAACCATGACTACCATGATGGTATAAGGACTGAAATAAGGCAACTAAGATGGTTATGGGAGTGAACCATGACTACAAATATGGTATGGGGGTGAGCCCATACTACCAATATTGTCTTAGTAGTAATTCTTTGGATATTATGGAAATAATATTATATTCATATTTTTTATTCCACAATTCAATGTTTTATTCCTACATTATGCATTCATGAATTACATTCTTTATTTCTATATGATTCATGTCTTAAGAGCTACCATTATTCATCAGATGATTCATTTATATGATCTTTGATATGTTGAGTGTGATATTATATTTTCATGATCATGTTCTCATACCCTTATAATCATGATTATACTTACATATCTTCGTTATTTACCCTTATGATACATTTGATATCACCCCTTTCTTATGTTTCCTTTATCCAGTTTATGATGAAAGGTTTTAGGTAGAAGTAATAAAGGTGGGTTTCTTTATGGGAGATGTTGAAGATCATTCACCAGGAAAAAAGATTTTGGTACCATGACTCCAAACACACTAAACTATTATAGTCATATTGTATGTATTATTGTAATTTATAGAATATTATTCTAAAATTATGTCATATCCATGTATATAAATCTCTGTTCACTATATATCAACTCAATTTCATCACCAAGGCATCACCAAAGAGGGAGATCAACCAAAATAATTGAATTATCATCTCTTCAATCATAATGTTCATTTATATTTTCCTAATTTTACATAAATAAATGATTTTGGTCATCTATATATTTGATGTTTGTGAATTTTTTGTTCATTAATTTTTTATAGTCATTTTTTCTAATAGCCAAAGTTTTGAAAAATGAAAACTATGATCGATAGTGTGTGTGACATAAATAACTGAATCTAAAAAAGCAATGATTATTTAAATAATAACATTATAAATTAGACATTAAAATTGTGGCTATGAATAGTATTTTATTATTTAATAAATTTAAATAAATTTACTACATAATACAAATGTATTTATAAAAATATTTTCAATAAACACCCAACTTTTAATTAATACATTTATTCCAAAATATAAGTTTTTATTTCTTTTGTGATATTGTAAGTAAATTTTTTAGACCATTTTTAAATTCTATTTTATTAAATAAAAATAACTTATTAAATCAAGAAATAAGTATTAAATTTGGGTGATGTTTTGATATTTTTTAGAAAATGTTGATTTTTCAATGTATAGTGAAAAATACAGATTTATTTGATAAATATCTAATTTATTTTAATAATATAATGAAATCTTAAAGTTAAAATTTAGAAAATTAATATTATAAGGTTTATTTAATATATTTAATCCAAATCATTAATATAAAATCACATTTGAACTATATTTTATTTTATGTTTTTTATATGTTTTAAAACACATTTATTTTCTAAAAATTGTTTTTAAAGTGTAAAATGTTTCTCTATTTTAAATAATTAAAAAATGTATATTTAAGAATGATTTAAATTTATGGTATGGATTATATATCCTGAAATATTAATTTATATTAATTTATCTATGATTAATATTTATATAGTTAATATGAGAGAATCTTCCATTTAAAATTCCATTAATTAAAACTTTAATTCATTAAAAACCAATTTTTAGCATGTATGTGGGATTAATTTTATATAAATGTCTGACACATAAGATATTTGAAATTGAAAAATGGATTCTATATTTGGATTATTAATAATAAATTTTTAATAAAAAATTCATGGTAATTTTTTACCGTATAGAATAGTGAAAATAGTTAAAAAAACATTTACTGTATTTAAGCTACAAAAGGGTTTACCATGGGTTAAAAAAACAATATAAGGGTTAATAATGGCTGAAACAATTTTAATTCCTATTTGATAGACATATTTAGTCTTCATCTATTATAAGATACTAAAATGGGGTATTTTGGAGCATTTTTCCTATGGAAAAACATGGTGTAATCCTTTACTATCAAAAATTATATTGTGTCCACTCAACGAATTATAAAAGGATACACACTATACTCTCTCCATTCCTCATAAAAAAACATTGGATAAGAAAATACCTACACAAATAACATCCCTATTCCTATAAAATATAATTAAAGTCCTTTATTTGATCATAAATAAATAATAGAATTACTTTTGGAACAAACCCAATGATGTTTTTTGAAGATGTAGTAACATCCTTAACCAATCATTTTATTTAATTTATTCTACCACCTACATAAATAATTACTAAACAATGATATAATAATAATCTAATTATCTCTTGTAGAATTAAAATTTTTTGGTTAAGGTAATTATATAATACCATCTCATCCTCCCTCAAATGAGTTATGAAACCGTAGATCCTGTATACGGAGGACTCCTACCTCATGAACCGATGTAATTAGTTTACTATCACTGCTTCTCATATAATTATATAGTCATTCATATAATGTTTATATAATATATTTTGGATATAATTATACTTATGAAACTGTAATATCATATAAACATTCTTATTTTCCTTTCCTTAGGATTAATGATAATGTTACTGTTGTATACAGCAGACTATCCCCTCACTAGCTGATGTGATTCATTTTTCAATAATTCATTACCTAGAAGGTAGTAGAGTTTAATATATAGTATATATTTTAAAAAATTTAAAAATTAATAATTAAATAAAATTAATATATCATATACATTCTTACTTTACCATCCTTTTAATAAATGATAATAACGTTTGTGTGTATGAAGGACCACTACCTCACGATGTGATGTGAGTCATTTTTTTAGTGCATCAAATATATAGTTTGGGTAATTTAATGTTATAAACTATTATGATATTTATGATGTAATTATCACCTTATAGAGATAAAATAACAATTAAATTCTTCCCATCATTCTAATTGAAGAATTAAAGTGTTAATCTGGCGTATGTATGGCATACCATCCCAATGATTATAACATTTGTCATTTGTCATTACCATATTTGATGGATGGTTTAAAAAAATAATTTCTTAATTAAAATGATAAATATAACATTTTTAAAATTCTTGATATGATTTAATAATAATCTCTTTTGTCGTTTTTCAACTTATAGAATTGTCTTGGCACATATGATCTGTTTTTTAATAAATATATGTCATTAAATTAATTTTTTAAGTAATTGTATATGACGTGGTAAAAAATAAAAATATAAAAAATAATAAAATTGATAAAAATTATTAGAATAGTATATATTTATCCTAATTTTTCTATTTATATGATAAATATAAAACATATCGAACCCTCTTCAGGGTAAGACTAATTTCGTACACAATGTTTTCATCAGGATCAGACCATTCTTTCTCTAACTCACTTTGTTTCAAATTAAAATAATGAAATAATTTTAAATCAATTATATATGTCTCTCACATGTATAAATATTTTATTCTCCCTTCGATTAATTGTTTAATATAGGCCTTATGACAGTAACTCAAATATTTTCATTAACTAATATATCTGGATTATGGAAGGAGATAAGATTATTCTACCCATTTCAATCAATGATTAATTTTTATGTCTATTACTTACGATATAAAAGGTTATGTGGAATACATATTTATATAAATAAAATGAATGTGATGGGTGGTCCTTAATTTATATATCTCTGTAATTCATTTGGTAGAATTTTATTTTCAAGATATTTTATGTATGGGATTAGGTGGTGATTTTAACAAATTATGTGACATTATCCACCATGTGATGTTGAATTGGCTATTCGATTTGGTGAATGATTATATTGTTTTTATGTTATTTCGAATTTCATTTGTTTCCATGATATTATGATATTATTATCTTTATGTTATTCCCTTATTTTATTACCTATACACCTTATCTTATCTATGATCATGTTATACCTTTGAATCACACAGTATGATTCATTACCGTGTTTATTCCCTTACTAGGATTTTTATATAAGCCATTTATTTAATGTATTCCATAGGTCATCCCATATTGAATCAGAATCTCAAATGGATCTTAGGATATGGTTACCCATTTTTAGTTTAATTTAATGTATCATGAACTTAGCCTCCCAAATATACATGGAAATTATGGTAACTCTATTTTATTATTTGAAATTTCTTATAGAGATTCATTTAATAATATGTGTAATATTTTCATGTCACTACAATGGGTTATAGTTTGATGTTATAGTTAATATTTGCAATCTGTGAGGAGAAAATGTTAATTAAACCAGAGTTATATATCCATGGCTATGTTAAATATGAAGCCCCTATGTAAGAAAATATCTTATAAAATTATTGAAATATAGATTGATTGGTTTACAAGAAATTTCATCCCTATCTAGAAACTACATGGGAATGTGGTTTCTGGAACCTATGTACCTAGAGGAAATAACATTGAATTATGTGCCTTAGTATTGACTAGAGAATTATATACTACACCGAAATTGGACTTATTGTGCACCTAGATTGACACTATTAGAAGATATATTTTGTAATTTCACACACTCTTTATGAACCATTACAAAGGTAAAACTGCAATAAGATATTATATTATAAAATATATCATGGATAACATCAGTTGAAACCTAAAAATTAATATGTTAAATAATATATTTCATTTAAGAATTATATATTGGATTTTAATTGTTTCCCATTTATATGATTTATAGTCTTAAAATATTCATCCATAATTTTCATATTTTAAGTAAAATGGATGGAAATAGGTGAGACTGGGTTGATAAACATTATGAGGTATAATTAGATGAATGACCACGTGAGATTCCTAACCCAATGGAGGCAGGAGTTTATACCCTTGTGATAATAAATTCTCAACTAACACGTGTTTGGAATAGAAATTTACATTAATTTAAACACACAAATCCCCTAATGAATAATAAATTTTAAATTAATTCCATCATGTGACAAAGATTTCAACATTGAATAGATCTTACGATCATTTTATAGTGTAAAGATGGATCACCTACATTGAAAAAATATTCTCTATCCATCAATTATTTGATCAAGATAAAGTTTTGATATATGTTTATCATATAAGGGGAGAAACCATTAAATGGTTTATGAGGAGGAAAAATAATAATTCTATTATATATATTAAAGATATGGAATTTTAGGAATTCTTAAAAATGTTTTTTTATAATTATTCCACTCCTACTCTCTAAATTAAAATGAGTTATTTACATTCCTCATGAAAAATGATGATAAATTTGTTGGAGAATACGAAAAATATAAAACATAACTTTTATGATACAACATTGGATTACTCATCTCCCTCAAAAGTAAAATAGAACTCTTTTTTGGATGGATGAATATAAAAAAAGAATGGTTTGGGAAATCAATACGTTAACATCTACGAGGATATTTTAAAATATACCCTTAAAGTCAAAATAGATATCTATGAATAAAAAAGATATCATGAGGATAATAAGTGGAATGTGAGGTTTATCTATGGTGGTATAATAGTGACATATAATGGTGGAGAGACAATCAAAAATCCCACATGTCAAAATTGTGGGAAGAAAAATCCTAGAAATTATTTGTAAGGGACTTGGATGTTCATTAGGTGAGAGAAGGAAGAAAACCAAGCTTCTGATTTATAATGGGAAAACACCAAAAATTCAATAGAAGTTATAAATTTTCTGTCCAACCCACAACATATCATCTAATAATAGAACTAAAAAGAATACAGATGCTATTAAAACCAAATCCTTGAGCTAGGGGTTGTTGGTGACCACTGACAACAAAAAATCTATGGCATAGAGAGAATGAGGGTTTATTCCATCAAACGTATATAGTTAGATCTTGAAAATTTAGTGGTGAAGGTTATTCTAGTTATTCATTCATGAATAGTGAAGGTATATTCTACTTTTTTTTCTAGCATAATTTGGGATCAAGGTTGTTTAGTAGAACTTTTCAAGGACCACCTGAAAATAAAGTAGTTGAGGTTCTAGTGAAGAAGTTGAATGGGTAAATTATAGCATCCAAATCATATAAAAAATATAATTTAATATTTTTGGGATGAAATTACTATAAAGAAAGTTGATAAAACATTTAGAATATTTCAATACAATTTTTGGAAAGGTTTGGCTTTCATTATAAAGATCCAATATAATATTCCAATAGAAGGAAGTCACCCTCTGAATAACGAGTATCCTGGTAATTATATATAAGATCAATGAGGAGGATGAATCTTCATTTGTATCATCATCTAAAGAATGAATATATTTTCCTTCTAATAAATCAAATCCTTATATAATGATTATGATTAAGGGAAAGATCGTGATTGAGGACATTTCCATTATGGTAGTTATAATGATATATTTGCCGAAGATTTCGTATGACCTCCACCTAGCCAAGATGTTTAGTTTTGAATCTAAATTATACCTAGATGTTTTCCAATATCCTAGACTCTATATATAATCACCATTATTGAACTTCAGGATGTAATTAAAAAACACAAGTAGACTATGTATATTTGTTTTATACACTAAAGTGCTTCGCAATGGGGTTCAATAATCCCCTTTTTTAACAAGATGGATTTTTCATTATTCCTCTACATTTATTATCATGAAATCAATAAAATAAATATAAATAAAATATATCCCCTTCCAAGGATATATGATATTTTTATTAAAAATGTGGTTCTCAATATTTATATATGGTGGACCTTCTGTTAGGATACCACAAATTAAGGTTGAAAAAATGAAGATATTTATAGAACTAACTTTTGAAAAAATATGGTAATTATGAGTTCATAGTGATTCTTTTTTTACTCAAAAATTGGTAATTACTATTTACGGACATAATGAATAAATAAATTATAGATTACCTCAGTAAATTCCATTTTCTTCACTATGATGATGTTATTAACTTCTAATGAAATGTAGGGAAAGGGGAGCATTTGAATAATTTTATGAAGGCATTGAAAAATGAAAATATATATGAAATGTGTATAAAATATAATTCCTAGATAAAGTATGTATCGTTAGTAGAGAATATTATCACCAGTAACGGGTTATTTTTTAACCCTTATAAGATATAGGTCGTAAACGAGTGGCACCGAACAACTTCAGTAACATATCATGATACATTTCCTCTATAGGGAGAAGTGTGAAAGATATACATAACATAATATCCTCAAATATACTTCACATATAAGGAGTTTAACATGTTCTACTGAATATGTTATGATCTTATTGAGGAATATCACTTCTCAATACAATGTTCTACTATGAATGAAAACGAGGTACTAGATTCTATGAGTTGAAAGGATCAGACAATTTTTTCAATGAGGAGAATTTAAATTTATCCAATCAACTTAAACATGCAATGTATGTATATGGGAATAATAAATGGTTCTCCATCATACCTTTCTCATATTAAATCACACCCATACATTCATGAGAAGATCAAAGAGAAAAATAATGGTTATATGCAGATAAAGAAAAAGGCATTGAATATTATAGAGATCAACCTTCCAAAAGATGGGATTATATGGTTTGGTTCCTAAATATGTGTCCCATAGAAACCAGATCCTGATATTGGTACTTATAATGATGTGAAAATTTTATCCTTGATCAATAATATAAAAACTAAGATTTATATAGATTTGTTTAAAATATTTTTGTTGTATAACATGAAGAAGAATTTTGTAGAATTTGAATATTGATGCATGGTATGAAAACAAGTCAAGGTTTAATGAAATAAGTATATGGTTATGATAAAAATATTTTCTATACCATTATGGAAATGGGGAAAATGAACATGGATTTCATCATAGGACTCCCCATGAAACCTAAATGGAATAAAGCTATCAGGGTTGTATTCTATCTTCATACAAATTTTGATCTGTTCATTACTATAAAAGATGATTTATATCATAAAAACATGATAATATATACATTTTGTATGTTTTAAGATAATAGGGAGTAACACTCTATATTAATCATTCCCAATATATGTGGTTTAGTTTAATGTTATAGAGAATCCTTTAGTAATATCTAGATATTGAACATAGTATTAGTACTGCTTAACCTCTTCAAGTAGATGGTCTATCTAAAAGTACCATCAAAACTCTAAGGGTTATATTGAGGTATAATTAAATGGATTTCAAAAAAATATTGGGAATATCACCTTCCCTTATTAGTGTTCTCAAATTACAATTGTTTCCATGTTAGCTTTAAAATGGAACATTATGAAGTTCTTTATAGAAATTAAAGTGATACTCTAACATGATGCGTTAAAGTATGAGACTGGATGCTAATGGTAATTTATCCTTCCAAATATATTATAGAGAAGTTTCATACTGTTTAAACTAATTTTAAATTCTTGAAATTTTGATAGAAAATATGTAAAATAAATTATTGATGACATGTACAATTTATGGTCAAAGAGAATATTTTCAATATTATTTCATAGTTGAACAAATTAATGATTTTTGAGAAGAAGGTAATTATTAATCCAATATATATCATCCTCTTTTATATCCTAGATCACATCAATGTGATGTCATATCAACTAGCACTTCCACATAACCTATTCCATGTATGTGATGGGTTCCATGTATACATATTGAGAAAGTACATACCAAACACGTTTAAAGTATTGAATGTATATTTTGTAATGATGGATAAATTCATTTCCTTAATGTATCATTTGGTTAGTATCTTAGATACTAGAGACAATGTGTATGAAACATGAAAAATCCATTTGACAGAGTTTAATGGTGAAACACAAAATTTTAGAACGAAACATGGGAAAAAGAAGAGGTTATCAAGTAGAAGTACCATAACCTATTTTCACAAGATTATTAAATTGGGAAATTGAATGGAGAAATTATTTTTTGGATGGTGACTGCAATACCCCATGTTTTTTAAAGGGAAAACTATGTTTGATAGCATATCTGAATCACAACACCAAACTCAAATGAATAATGATAATTTTGATACTATAATTATAACCTAGACTTCAAATTTGTAGTTATGAATAGTGTTGACTATTTTAATAAATTTATATATAATTATTACCAAGAAAATAAATATTTAAAAACACATAGGGATAAAAAAATATATGATATTTTATTTCAACAATTATAATTCTTTACTTTTTCAATACGATATTATAATTATTATTTATTAATTATTGAAAAAATGTTTTACAAAATTGATATCATTATTTAAATCATAATAATTATTTAAAAAATGGATTACTTTCTTTATCTTTCATAGAATATTGTTTTTTTTGTTAAAAATTATTTAAGTTTATTTTACATAATTATTTTCAATTAAAGCATATTTATTTGAAATTTTATTAGAGGTTTATTTTTAGGATTTAAAACTATTTTATTCTATTGTAAAGTGAAAAATGAATTCCCATTTTAAATAATTAAAAAAATTCACAATTAAGAAGGATTTAAAATAAATTTATATATTATATATAAATTATTTTAAATTGAAATAATTATTATTACTTGTTATATAATTATTATAAGATCATATATTCTTTAAAAGAAGTATTTCTAGAAAAACCATTATTTCGATATGTGTGTAGGTTTCATTTTAAACAAAATTATCTCACTTATATGAGTAGGTTTTGGATAAATTGAATCCATATTTGGAATCAATATAATTTAAATTGCCTTTAATTTTTAATTTTTTTTCTATTAGTCATAGTTAAAATAGTAAAAAAATTATGTGGTCCAGGTAAATCTGTTATATAATGGGATAAACTGAAAGGATAACGTTTAAAAAATGACCAAAAATTAGTCCAAATCATATTTTCTGGTCATATTTCTACATAATAAATTATGTTGTTCAAAAAAATTATATTTTTTACTTTTTCATGTGAGATTTATTTGGGTAATTTTTTCATTTAAAACATCCATGTGAGTCCTCTTTACCACTAATAAAACTTAACACACTATCCCCTCATGTTTATACATATCAAAACAATTGGTTTGGAAAATAAATTCCCAAATAAATAAATTACATCCTTATATAATCCTATAGTCATTGTTTTGATAAAAATGTCCATATAATAAATGATATTAGTGCAGTCCAAAAATAAATTGATGGAGATGAAATATCCTTAACATATGATATTATATTTCTCCATTATCCACATCATTATAATGTTATTAAAATATTATTTTATAAAAATACCAGTATTTTTTATATACTATGACGTTTTTATGTTGATTTCATAAACAAAAAATATCTCATCCTCCATAAAATGAAAAATAAAACCATTGATCATGTTTATAGAAGACAACCGCCTCACAAACCGATATAATTCATACTCCCTCACGTAATCTCGCACATTTATATAATGATGAATTAAATTTTTTTATATATGATATTAATAATATAATTATAATTTTTGATTGATAATATCACATAAACCTTCTTAAAATACATTTAGTAGGAAATAGAACAATGTTTCTCAAGTACATGTCAGACTACCACCTCATTAAGCAATGCGATTTCTTTCTCACGAATTCTTTATATGGAAGTTAATTAAGATTAATCTTAATATTTTTATATGATATTAATTATATAATAATCATTTTCTTAAGAAATTATCATATACTTTTTAACGATAGAATCCAATTAATAAATGATAACTTGTTTCATTTGTATAGTGGACTACCATTTCGTGAGTGGATGTGATTCATTTTTATCACCACATCACATGGATTGAATGTTTAAGGGTATATAAACTAATAATATTATTTTAATAATTTAATTAATGTAATTTAATGATAAAATATTACCGACATCACTCTATCATAATAATCAAAAAAAGGAATCATTTCTCTTTTGTATGAAAGGCCTACCCTCTGAGTCATTGTGACATAGTTCATTTTTCATTACATATTGCACGATTTGTTTTAAGAAGTATAATTTAAGAAAAAAAATGAAATTTATGTCATTATTATCATTATATATATGTTTATATAATTATATCATAAACCTTAGTCATCTTAGCAATGTGATTTTGGACATATTGGTCATTTATCTTTAAAATTACGATGTGAAATTTATATGTAGAGTTATTGAATTTGAAATGTTAGAAAATAATATAAAATTAGTATGAAACCTGAATAGGATCTAAATTTTGTTTATTATTAATATATTTTTTATATTCTTGAAGATAAATAATGCATGTGACAAACCAGTCATGATGTAGGTGGTCCTTCTAAACAACCCTATTCATTGCATTATGAACATTCTCTCTCTAACAAACATTATCTCTCCTTAAATTTACGTGATGATTTTTCATTATATATATGTCTCTCAAATGTATAACTAAATTTTTATAACATAAATTTATGTTGTAATATATTCTTATGACCATAATTTAAATTAATTCATTATGTAATTCATTTTGATTAGGTTATAAAACATTATTATATAACACAGTACTTTCCATGTGTAATTATTATGAGTATGCATAATGATTGATATAATTATATGAAACACATATTCATGTGAATGAATGGAATGTGATGGGTGAGCCTAGAATTATATATCCCCACAATACATTTGGAAATGTCTTTGCCTCATGAGACATCATGTATGATATTAGAGGGGAACCTAATATATTATAGGACTCAGTCCACCTTCTGATACTGTCATAGAAGATATTCATGAAATATGTTTATATTATGTTATATTCTATTTCCACATTACCATGTTTATATTATTTTACTATACCATTCTCTTTATTTTATTCCACATTTTATTTTTCATGAACCACGTCTTTTATGATATCATGTTATACCATAGACTCATATAATATGCTTCATTAACATGGTTACTCCAATAATGGATTTTTTCACTCACCAATTTATTTCATTAATTCCCCATGTTATTCCATGTATATTCCGAAATAAAATTCCACTTAAGAGATTTATATGGAGATTAGAAATATGATTTCATATTTACGAATCATTTGATGTACTATAAACCCTGTCTTTCAAAGAAACTAGGCCTTTTTTATCATTATGTTATATTAATGGATATTTATTTTTAAAAATAATTTAATAATACATGTAAAATGATTGGAAGGATATATTGTATATCTTAATAAGATCCATTAATATTACATAATATTATACAAACTGTTCTTGTAAATGGATTCTTCATTTTCAACTAGATGACTTTTTTTGTCTCCCTTTACTCCATGAATCATGAATGAATTATAATTTTTAATGTTCATTTGATATATGACATGAGGTATTGTGAAGCCATTGATTGATGCCATTGATTTTAATATTCATTTTATTTGGTTTCTAGAATTATGCATATAGTGATATTCATAAAAATATTACTTATGGTTTAAAAGGTATCATGAGCATAAATTGTTTGTTGAAATTTCTCTATGATATTTTAGGTGATATTTTTGGGATTTTTTTATCAAAATTTTAAATTGAACATTATAAATATTTTTGGATGTTATATTATATAATAAATAATGAGATAATTTTTTTTATCTATTAAACCATAAAATATGAGTAATTCCTCATTGTATATATTGATTAATTAGGTGTGTTACTCAGAAAAGTACTATTCTTGGATTATATGACTATCTATACCAGTCAATCCAATCATTGGGCCCTATTAGTTAACAACAACACCTTGTAAAACTAATGTCACAATATTATCTTTTGAGATTCAATTTATATTATTTTGAGAAATTTCCAATATGATTTATGTGAAATTTTTTATGATTATATTATACAATGAATTTTCATTTTCTATCTTGACCATACTCACTATTTCCATAAAATGATTTCTACATGGGTTTTGATATATCATTATTTTCTATAATCTTGTTTTCTATCACTAAATATATTTTACAATATTTTTTTAACATAATTTATTTTAAGACGTGTTTAATATATTCTATTACTATTTAGATATATTAATATTTAATGAAAATGTTTGTATAAATTTTTATTTCTAAAAAGTACTCAATTATTTATTTAGTAATGGTTGCGAATAGGGTATGTGGTGGAATCCAACTAAGATAATTAATATCACACATTATAAACCCACATGGTTGTATTTATATCATTTTTTGACTAATATAGGTAATGGTAAGGAAAATTTATGATATAGTTCTTCCATTAATCTTTTTCTTTTTATTTAGTTGAGGTGCAATAGAAAGAAGAACTTATAGTCATCAGATATGGTTTGTGGGAAATATCATATTTTTATTATGGTGGTGTTTTTTTATATCAACTTTGGATTTCCATCCCATTAATTTCATAGTTTATATTTATATTGGAATTACATGTAAATGATTTGATATTATTTATTGTTTTATATTTATATTTGATCACTTTTGATAAGTTTATGTATTAGAAGATTGTAAATTTTTTCAATTATTATATAATGTGTTTTGTGGATTTAATTTCATAATTTATTAACTAGTTTATATGTCAAGCCAATACATGAGGTGCATATATTGGGTTCTCAAAATGAACTGTTATTTTAGTTTTATATTTATATGGTAAATCTATATCACATGGACATAATTTATTCCCTTTTATAGGTTTCTAGCTTTACGTAATTTAGAATATGCCTAAAACATTGTATTGAGTTGACCTGAGTGTTTTTTGTAAGATGACCTAGGTTCTTTTACTTCACAATAAATATAAAATCAGAGATAATGAAATAAAAAAATATACCATTAATTAAAAAATTTAAGCACATATAAAATAGAAACTGATCATTAAACATCAAATCCAAACATTACTAAATTAAATTTAATGTGAAAATAGTTTTAGGGTAAGAGATAAAATTGTGGAAATATATGATAAAAAATAATAGAGAGAAATTCTGAATGTATATATATGTTTGGGTCTATAGGATCTATTTTTTGTATTTTTATTATTTTTTATGTTAAAAATATTATAATTTTAGAATGTAAAATAGTTTTTTATATGGATTATTAATGGAAAAAAATATTTTTCATGAAAATTATCATTTCATAAAAATGGAATCAATATATGAATTATTTATTAGAAGTTATTTTTGATTTAATATTTAATGGGAATATTAATCACATCACCTCAATATTTTAAAAACACACACACACACAAATATATATATAGTTGTTGTTATACTAATTTATTGGATGTCTATTGGTAAAACCATATATATGTTTTTCACAACCCTACCACCCCATGCCATGCACAAAGAAATATAACCCCATGAGTCTTCAGTAATATCTCTATTTCCTTCCTTACACACCATAGGTAATTTCCAAATTGGATCACTTATTGAAATAATGATTGTCCCGGTATACTGATAAATGTTATTGAAGTGTGTTATCCACCAATCTCACAAACCCTATCAAACTTCTTAGGATGCCACCTATACTAACACTACTCCAATCCAATCATAAATAACAGTAGTGTTTTAATCAGGTAGGATCTCAAAAATAAATATTCCCCATGATGTCATGGTTAGTGATATGTTTCTTATTATGTTTCACATTACTTGGGGGTTTTATTCTCTCACCCCTTAAAATAATAATTCCCTCATTTTTGACCCCACAAATCTAACCTTGGAATGCCACTGCACTTCCAGCTAGATATTGGCTCACATTCAATTTTCTCAGAATAAAAATTCTTGATCCATGAACCAAATCATCATATAAAATGGGTATATTAATATACTATAGATTCTATTCTGACTCACCATTGTTTATTACCAATTGGGTTTAATGACCATACTAATTATTTTCCTGATTGAATAACACATGTTCTTTTAGTTTTTTTACCCCACTCACAAACACCAAGGGAAACATCCTATGTGGCCACACATCCTGAAAATAATCCAGGAAAATAACGATAAAATATGGAGTTCTAATCAGTAAAGCTCTTCAAATGAAAGTTAAACCTTATAGACATAGTTTGTAACACTTATTCTAGTATGACTCACTTTTATATATGTGATGCACTTGTTAGAATGTATCTAATAGTGATATCAAATTTTAATGATATTAAATTTAATAGGGGTATTTGTTGTGTAGTGTATTGGATTTAGTGTTCTAGTGGTACCTTGGACCCCTACTCCCAGGTCCATTAATAAATACTCATACATTAAATACTATATTTGATAAAAAAATATAGTTTCATTGATAGAATTATCTCATGAGTTAATTATTTAATGAAATTATTTTAAATCATAAATTCCCAATACCTTTTCATATTAAATATATTTAGAGTATTGAAAAGGCATATATGAATTAAACTCATATATTTCTCTTATCATGGATCTATTTTCCAAAATATATGAATATACATAATCCAAAATAATTCTTCAACATCTCCCACCAAATTTTCTCATAAATTATCTAGTTAGACATATAATGTGTAATAAGTTTCATTATAACCATGAGAAATAAAAAATATATGAATCAATGCGATAAAATTATCATTAAGGGTATATAAAATCCATGAAAATAAAATATCATAAGTTTTCTCAAGATAAATATTTATATTATTGTATTAATAGATAATTAAAAATAATTACACAATTCATTGAAACATATTTTCAAATATATCCATTGATAAAAATGAAAATAAATATATCACATGTATAATTACAACTGAATTTGTGGTGATAGAATGAATTTTTTTTGACATACTATTATTACCATTAATATATCATACACAAAACAACTCTTTTTTAGGTTTTTAGCCAATAAAACATTCTTTTAATCGTGACTCTAGTCATGACATCTTGTCGTATTTTCCAGAAATACTTAGATATTCCTAGTATTATTTCCATAGGAGACATATATATCTATCTAGTGGATACATAATTCAAGGAAACACTCAACACATATTTAAGTCTAATTCATAAATTATATTAGCTAATAAGTAAATAAAAAATTATAAAATTTTCCAGCAACAATTAATTTTTAAAATATCAAATATAATGTTTTTTACTAGTTCCCAAATCTATATGTTGATAATATTTCTAGGTTAGTATCCCTAAACTAAGACTATCTAGATCAAGGGGTGTCTAGTTAATTTAATATCTTCCCCAAATAATTGATATATAAAATCATTTTGAATACCATTAGAAAAAATTAAAGAAAAATATTTATTTATAAATAAAGTAATTTTTAGAAATGTTATTACTATTAAAGATGGATACTATTGAAATAAAATAGTAGTAATATATTATATATTTAAATAATAGATTAATATAAGTCATATATAGAAAAATGGTTGATTTTTTCAATATAAAATATCAACACTACAAACAATTATACTCAATATAACAATATCAAATATAAAAACAAATTCATTAAAAATAATGATTTAAACAATATCACAAAATAAGGGATCTAGAATCTAATTAAATGATATCATGAGTTCAATAATATGGATTATGAATATATAAATTTTATAGAGGATAAAAAAAATTAAAATAAATAACATGATTGTAAATCCTTTTGAATATTAAAATCAAAATGTAGTTAAAAACATAAATGCACTTTTAGAAAAAAATATAATTGGTGTAAAATGAAAATATTAATGTCACATTGAAAATTAAATTTTGAAAAGATGAAGAGAATGCTTTTAAAAAAATCCCCTTTTAAAGATTATCTCTAATATAGGATCTTTGAAAATGAGATAATTGTTTTATAGTAAATAATTATCCAAAGATTAAAAAAATTGAATGGAAGATTTTTAATACATCCAAATTATGTTTATTGAAACCCAAATTGAAAATAAGAGTAATAAGACCTTTTTTAACAAAAAATTAATTTTCTCAATGTGAATGATAAAATACCATATACTAATATATTACATTTGTAGAACCAGATCATAGAATAACAATGTTCATGATAAAACTTAATAACTGAAAGAAATGATATTTCACCTATCAATATCCCTTACTAGTGAAAAAGAATATAGGGTAATAAATAGTTCATAGGGATTTTTGTGGTAGGAAAATAAGTACATAGAAAAATGATAGAATATAAAATAATATAGTCTAGTGTAGTGTATAGGAATCTTATGACAAATTATTTCAAGAGGTTGATTATAACTCAATGATGTATTTTTGAGTTAAAAAAATAATATCTAATACTATAAGAATTTAATTAATGGATTTTTTAATAAATAATTTTTTTATTATACCCAATGAAATACAAATAAATATGATAGAAATAATTACATGTGAATTAAACGCACCATGAATGGAATACATGGTGTGAAAAATGTATTATATCTCAAAATAATAATTAAGTCAATGAAAACTTGTATGACATTACAAGCATGGAAATCAAAACCCCATAATGGATAGATTTTAATATTGAACATTAAATAACATCAATATTGAATTAACAGTGATATAAAATATTAATTGGTTATATGTATACCATATGAAATAATACATGGTGTACAATATAAACATGACTCAACAAATATCAATTTGAAACGAAGAACCCATAACGTTTTATCCTGGCTCTGAATAACGAAATTAAAATTTATAAATAAAAAATTTATACCTTAATTGTAACGCCCCGACCCTAGTTACCCAGAGTCGGTGCATTATTACATAACATTGGCATGATCACAAGAAAGATCAAATCTCGAAAGACCGATTGGTTTAGTAGCCTTGGAAGCACTAGATATATTCATAAGTCTTAAATTACATAATAAAATGAAAAACTAATACAACACCATATTGTCTCCATAATCCACACTCATATCCCCACATAATATCCCTGCAGGTCATTCATAATTTACTTCTTCACTTCCTGGTAAAAATAGAACATAGAAAAGGGGTGAGCTCAAATGCCCAGTAAGGATAACAATATAGCGGAAACCTTCATAAATAAGAATAAACATTTAAGGAAATTTATAACTAAAACAAAAGCCTTTCAAACATGAAATTTCAACATAGTCTGAAATAATTCCATTTACTTATTCCCATGGATATTCTACTAATCGAATAATCACATGCAAAATAAATAACCACTTTCATAATGATGGAATGCATAATGCTAGACTATCATAACCACATATCCCAGGCCTCGTGCCGAGACTATAAATAAGATATTGCCAAGGCCTTGGGCCAAGAAACTAGTTTGTCTCATGAGACCTACTGATGCATCGAGGAGCTATAGCGGGCTCCACCCATCACATATTAAGTCCAATGCATTCCCATATGAAAAGGTTTAAACATAACATAAACATTCGTATTAAAACTAGCATAAGAAATGTCAATACTTTCACCATAAACCATGAATGGTATAAAAATAGCACATCCACAGTCAAACATATCACAAAACCTTCAATACAATATAGAAGTTTTGTATCATAATAAATCAACTTCAAATAAGTGTAAAATCCATCAAAGGATGTCGACATAGATGAAATCAAAACACTTTTTAGAGAAATATCTCTATCTATTTTGAAAACATTTAAGAGTAATATATTTATAAAATAAAACATTTTCTTTGAAAATATTATTATAAGCTTGTAAGGGAAGCTTCGACGATTTTATAACGGCGGAAAATAGCCGCACACGCCGTATAAGTTAAAAAAAAACATTCGTACCTTATTTTTTTCGAAAAGGTTAAAAAGCACCTTGTTTGGAAAACGACGGAAAGATTCCTTTATAAACCTCTTATAAAAAGTCAAACAAGGGTATAAATGACTTTAACCCATATTCTTGTGAATAGTAAAAATGTTTTTAAATACATTTTTAAGAAACATAGATGTGGATTATAAAGAGATCCTAGTAGATTATTACGTATAAACAACCTCGGATAATGAAGAGATTGTAAAATAACCCTTACCAATTTGGTAACTTATGAAACATACAACCCATGAAAGAGGTATCATACAATGAATATGTAAATACACATAAATTAGAGTGTATTACACAAATAATATAATTATGGGCAGTACATACACCACACAAAAGGTAATGGTGGAAATATGGCATGAATCTCACGGGAATAAGGAGTGAGATGAAAACCCCTTACCTTGTTCTTTTCCTTGGTTTGGGTAGGTTAACCTCCTGTATAATGGTGAAATAATTGTTATTAAATTATAAACGAATCATATATATTAATATGATATCATATATGATCTTTTAACATTGATTTGTTAATAATATCTTTGAATTATCGTTGTTTCGGGTGTTAACTTACTCGTTTTCTTTTATATGTTTTGTTACATAAGCCATGTTTGTCATGGATAGGTTGTATATTTTTCATATACATAATGATATCAAGTACTTAAAAATAATTTTTAAATCATCAAATGATAATTATACTTTAATGGATACGATGGAGAATGAATCTCATTGCGTTCGTGGAGACGGTAGTCCGTACGTACTCGCGAGCGACAATATCATTATTTTGATATTAAAATAATATATAAATGGATGTTATATAATATATACAGAATCATTAACTTGTTATATTTATTATTTACTTGAGTTACACATCATTATTATACCCATCCAAATAATAATATATTGAATAGCAATTACACCACGACGTGGAGACGGTAAGCCGTACGTACGCACGTATGGTGACATGCTATTCAAAGGGTGGATAGAATACTGAATATGGTTTTACCATATTTATAACAAAATCACAGTATATATAAGATACTGTAGTTATTATTTTATAATGGTAATAGCAAAGAAAGAAGAAGTGGAAGAAGAAAGGAACTTGAAAAGGGGTGGTGAAAACATTACCTCTTCTTCGGGTTATTCGTTTTGATTTGATCAAAATGGATCCTTAGGTTGGCTTTATGATCAAACTAAGGCCTCTAGGTTGTATTTAGGGAAGTTTAGAGAGTATTGAGGCAGGGGTTGGCCGAACCAAAAGGCTTTGAAGGTGTGAAGAAATGAGAAGGAGGAGTTCCATTTTATAAGAGGGGTTAGGGGCACCTTTGGAAAAGCTAGAAATATTAATTTATAATAAATTCATATTCGGTTTATAATGGCTCAAAAGTTTATTATTTAAATGTTAGGGTGGGGATGGGTCGAAAAAAACTCAACCAATAGAATTAAGATAGGTTTGGGTCATTATATTAACCTTATCTTTAAGTATTAACTCTTAGTTAATTAGTTTCACTTTTACAATGTCTCTTTGTATTTTTATATTATATGGTTAATAAACGTACTATATACATCCAAGAGACCCACAATTGGTCCATTAATGATGAACCTATCATGATATAAGTCTCTTGGACGAACCTTAGATTTTTAAGAATTTAATATCAATTAATAATATAATATTTGTTTTAAGAACTGTTTTATGTCAATTTTGACACTTTGAATAGTTGATTTTTGTGAAACTCATAACAGATTGATTACTTCGAACAAAGTCAATTAAATCGATCTCAATATATCATATTATCCTAGAAAATTATTTTAAATCATTAGATGTTTCATATTATATTTATTTTGGTATTTATAATATCAATTATTTTAATTTTTCACTATTAAAGTAATTAATTTATCATCATTGTGTCATAAATAAATTAAATTATTTAATGTCTAAAAATTATAAATAAAATATAATTATGTCGTAAATCTTTTTATCTTTCTAATTAATATTTATAATCTAAAATCCAAAATATATAACCCTATGTAACAATTGTTTTGTTAAACGATATATGCTTGTGTCATTTTTGTATTTATTTTAACTTAATTAAAATAAAGTGTCATTATCACTTACAAGTGGCTCCATGGGGTCCCAAAATCGACCCAAAGATGTCTATGGTCTAAAATTTATCAACCAATAAGTCTAGGACACGTTTTAGGGTAATTTAGTATTATTATAATATTATTTTTTAACCCTTATTTGTCAGATTTACCCTTAACCATGGTAAATAAAATATTTACCGCAGTAATTATTCAAAATGTCTAAAAATAAAAGTTACCTATTAACAAAATTTGAATATCCTGATTCCAAATATAGAATCAATTTTTCTAAATTCAAAACACAGAAGTGGCAGAAATTAATTTAAAATTCATTCTCTCTGTCAAAACAAAAAGCGTGTTTTTAAGAGATAATAACTATCAAAAGATTGACACTTGTTTATGTTCGGTTTGATTGTAAAATTATGTCCAATGACCAAAATTATATTAAATGGTAAAAATATATTCTAAATATACTTTAAAACCACTCAAATTCATAATTTATCACTATTAATAATTTTTATTAAAAAAGATGTTTTTAATTAAAATTTATTAATTTTCACTATTCATCAAAATATTAAAGTTATCCGAAAAGTACCAAAATTTCACCTTAGGATAAATTCGATATTCCGAATCCAAAAATTAATTCCATTTTTAAATATAAAATATATATAATTTCAGAAAGTAGGTATTACTATTCATAACGGCTAGTTTGATTGGTTATGGTGTGTTAGAACTCGGTGTTGCGTACAACACAAGCTATCACATTATTCAAAGAGAAGCGTACCGTAGAAGCTTGGGGTGTTACATTCTCCTCTCCTTCAAATAATTTCGTCCTCGAAATTTCTAGAATACTTATCACATGAAAAGACTCAGGTGGTTCTTCATCATAAGTTCCTCAGGTTCCCACGTTGCCTCTTCCATCTTATGGTTTCTCCACAAAACTTTTACCAGACGCGTCGTCCGGTTTCTCAGCACTTGTTCTCTCGTATCAAGAATCTTGACGGGCTTTTCAAAATAAGATAGATCGGGTTCCAGTTCTAATTCTTCATATTTGAGTACATGCGTTGGGTTAGGCATGTATTTCCTCAACAGAGATACGTGGAACACATCGTGAACTTTGGAGAGACTTGGCGGCATTGCCAATCGGTAAGCTACAACCGCAATTCGTTCTAGAATTTCGAAGGGTCCGATGTACGTGGGACTCAATTTACCTTTCTTACCAAAATGTATGACTCCCTTCCATGGAGATACCTTCATGAAAACATGATCACCGACTTGAAATTCCAAATCCTTCCTTCGATTATCGGCATAGATCTTCTGCCTACTTTGAGCTGCTTTGATGTGATTTTGGATTACCTTCACCTTTTCCATCGTTTCCTCCACCAGTTCTGGACCTACAAGTTTTCTTTCACCGACGTCATCCCAACAGGTTGGTGTACGACATCTCCTTCCGTATAACGCTTCATATGGTGCCATCTGAATATTTGAATGGAAGCTATTGTCATAGGAAAATTCTACCAGAGATAAATATTGATCCCACATACCCTAAAAGTCAAGTGAGCAAGATCTCAACATGTATTCTAAGGTTTGAATAGTCCGTTCTGATTGTCCGTCTGTCTGAGGATGGTAAGCAGTGCTCAAATGAAGTTCAGTATCCAGGGATTTCTGAAGACTTTTACAGAATCTTTAAGTAAAACGGGAATCACGATCAGAAACAATCGATAGGGGTACTCCATGAAGTCTCACAACTTCATTAATATATAGTCTTTCTAGACGTTCCAGGGGTAGATCTTCTCTTATATCAAGAAAATGTGTTGACATGGTAAGACGATCAACAATAACCCATATTGCATCGTTCCTTCTAGGAGTCTTTGGTAGCCCCATGACAAAGTCCATCGTAATATTGTCCCATTTCCACTCCGGTATGGGAAGAGGTTGCATGACTCCTCCAGGCTGTTGCCTTCCAGCATTCACTTGTTGACAAACCATACATCTTGATAAAAAATCAGCAATCTCCCTCTTCATATTGTCCCACCAAAAATGTTCCTTCAAATCTCTATACATTTTGGTGCTCCCAGGGTGTATAGAGAAATTGGAACTATGAGAATCATCCAACAATTCCCTTTTTAGATCAGGTAAATCGGGAACACAAAGTCTCTTCCCGAATTTCAAAATTCCATCTTCATACACAAAGTCTCTCAATCTCCCATCATTCACAGCTTTAATCTTCTTTTTAAATTCTTCATCATTGGTCAGAGAACTCTTAATCCTTTCTAGTAAAGATGGTTTGTCAACCATTTGAAAAAGAATTGACGTTTCTCCTTCCCTGGTTATTCCCATGTCCATCTTCACTAGATCCATGAAAATTGGATCCCTTTCAATTCTCATATTGTTCAAAACTCCATGGTCTTTTCTACTCAAAGCATCTGCCACTTTTTTTTTCTTTCCCCGGGTGGTAGTGTATCGTGCAATCATAATACTTGAGTAATTCAAGCCATCTCCTTTGCCTCACGTTGAGTTCTTTTTGTGATAAAATATACTTCAAACTCTTTTGATCAGTATAAATCTCACATTTTTCGCCATAGAGGTAGTGCCTCCATATCTTCAAAGAAAATATCACAGCTGCTAACTCGAGATCATGAGTAGGATAGTTTTGTTCATGAATTTTTAACTGTCGTGATACATAGGGAATAAATCTATCATTCTGCATAAGGACACAACCAAGACATTTCTTTGATGCATCACTATAAATAACGAACCCATCATTCCCTGATGGTAGAGTGAATATAGGAGCATTGACTAATATTATCTTCAGTTATTAGAAACATTATTCACACTCTTTTGTCCAAACAAATTTAACCCCTTTACTTGTGAGCTTCGTTAATTGGTTAGCCAATCGGGAAAAATTCTGGACGAAACGTCGATAATAACCTGCCAAACCAATAAAACTACGTACCTCAGTTATACTCGTAGGTGCTGGCCATTCTTGGATTGCCTTGGTCTTAGAAGGATCAACATAGATTCCATATTTAGAGACAATATGGCCAAGAAAAGAAATATCATGGAGCCAGAATTCACACTTGCTAAACTTTCCATATAATTCATGCCTCCCCAGAGTCTTCAAGATAATGCGCAAGTGATTTTCATGATCATCGTAGGTTTTGGAGTATACCAAGATATCATCAAAAAATACCACCACAAATTCATCAAGATAATCCTTAAAAACTATATTCATCAGATCCATGAATACGGAGGGTGCATTAGTCAATCCAAAAGGCATTACAGTAAACACGTAATGCCCGTACCTAGTTTGAAATGCAGTCTTTGGAATGTCTTCCTTCTTCACACACAACTGATGGTATCCAGATCGAAGGTCAATCTTTGAAAAGTATTGAGCTCCATGCAGTTGGTCAAATAAATCATCAATACAAGGTAGGGGATAATTTTTCTTTATCGTTATAGCATTGATCTCCCTGTAGTCGATACATAACCTCATAGATCCATCTTTCTTTTTAACAAAAAGAACAGGGGCTCCCCATGGAGAAACACTAGGGCGAATTAATTCTTTTATTACTCAACTCCTCTAGTTGTTTCATTAGTTAGACTAACTCTACAGTGGCCATTCTATAAGGGGTCTTTGATATAGGCCTTGATCCAGGAATTAAATCAATGGAAAACTCAACTTCTCGTTCTGGAGGATGTCCAGGTAAATCTTCCAGAAATACGTCTACAAATTATTTCACAAAGGGTACATCCTCTATTTGAACATTGCTTTCCTCACCCACAGTCATTTCATTCTCTTCCTCCCCAATAATTGAATTTTGTTGAGCTATTGACGGTGGATCTAAATAATAATTAGGTGGTGATGATTCTGCTCTAAAGATAAGGTGTTCCTAATCTTTATCATCAAGAATCGTAACCTCTTTCTTCTTACAATAAATCTTCGCATCATAGTCCGAAAGCCAGTCCATACCGAGGATTATATCAAACTCAATCATAGGTATGACGATGAGATCAGCAGATAAATAACATTTATGTGCTCTAATGGGGACTGATTTGTAAAACTTTGTTGCAATGATACTTCCCTTAGGAGTTTTAACTGACAACTCCCTTGTTAAATCAAATTGGAAATATCTAATTTTCTTAGCAAACTAGGAAGATACGAAACAATGCGATGATCCAGAATCAAATAATGCATTTGCTAAACTTGAGGAAACCATTAAATTACCTGCAACCACATCTTTCGGAGCTTCTACCTCAGCAGTAGTGATAGCATAATCCTGGCCTTGATCCCTTGGCATTTTCTGAGGTAAGTTCTCGTGACGCTTAGGACATTCATTCGCATAATGCCCCATATCCATGAAATTGTAGCACTGAACGTTGGTAGCTTCCTTCTTCCCCATGCAATCACGATCATGGTGACCTTTTTCACCACACTTGTAACAGACTCCCATTCCCTTCAAGAAAGTACCAGGATGTTTCTTCCCGCATTTACCATAGGATGGATATTCAACCTTTCCCTTCTTCCCCTTATTTCCATTCCCAGATTGATCAGCAGGTCTCTTCTTATCTTTCTTTGCTTTAAAGTTATAAGACATAGAGAATTCTTTTTCAGTCTTGATAGCACATGAGAAAATGGCTTCGTACGACGAAAAGGATTGTGAGACTAATGCCCGACGAATAAATGGTTTTAACCCATCAAAGAAACAATTAATCTTACTTCTTGGGTTACATATATAATCTCCATCATACCTTGCTAACCTTGTAAAATTATCCTCATACTTTGCGACATTCTCATCTTCCTTCTGTCTCAGACTCAGAAATTGCCTTTTCATATCTGCTCGATGGTCGTGAGGAAAGTATTTTTCTAAAAACAAATCTTTGAACTCCCTCCATTCCATATTTGATACTTCATCATCTTCCTTCATGTTTTGAATCAATGACCACCATTGATCAGCATCTCCAGTGAGGCGGTAAACTGCCATGATAACTTTTTCCCTTTCACTGCTCCCCAAAGCCTGAAATATTTTCTCTAGGGAATTTATCCATTTCTCAGCTACTAAGGGATTTGTACTCCCATTGAACGTTGGTGGTTGTTGCCTCATGAATCGATCTAACATTGATCCTCCATGTTGTGGATCAGGGTGCTCCATACGGGTAAGGTTATTATTCATAACCTGAGTAAGTAGTCCCAGTATGGTGATTAGATGATCAGCACCAGTTTCATCACCAGCTCCACTATAATTATCTTGAGCAGGAGGGAAATCCCTACATGGAGTGCATGCATTGATACGGTTTCCATTTCTTCCACTAGGCGCCATTTCTAAACAATGGCATAAACAAGATCATTTTATGAATCAAAATACATAATCCCATACTTATAAAACACTTAACATAAATTGAACTATTTATGGATATAATCCATAATCATAAAAATGTATTCTTTGAGGAAGTATATTCTCATAAACCCTTCATAATGATTTGTAAAGAAAATGAGAGTTATCCTAAACATATCCCCCGGGAGTGTCGTAACCAATAGTGCAGCAAGGCCCGTTGTCGTGCACCAGTTCCCGTTCGAGTCTAGCTCAAAGCGGTGTTTTCGGGTTTTACCCCTAGGTACATCTGTTCCAGATCCGCCTCTACCTGCATGTATCCAGACAGGGATGTATTGCTCGGAAAACTCACAAAATCTTTACAATACCAAAATTCTAGGAAGTTCTTCTATACTAATCCTCAAAGTTCATCTTAGGTCTACGTGCTCTAATCAGAGTTTATCTAAATCTAGCTTCCAAGGTTTGTACTAAACTTCCTCTGATACCAACTGTAATGCCCCGACCCTAGTTACCCAGAGTGGGTGCATTATTACATAACATTGGCATGATCACAAGAAAGATCAAATCTCAAAAGACCGATTGGTTTAGTAGCCTTGGAAACACTAGATATATTAATAAGTCTTACATTACATCATAAAATGGAAAACTACAACAACAACATATTGTCTCCATAATCCACACTAATATCCCCACATAATATCCATGCAGGTCATTCATAATTTACTTCTTCACTTCCTGGGAAAAATAAAACATAGAAAAGGGGTTAGCTCAAATGCCCAGTAAGGATAACAATATAGCGGAAACTTTCATAAATAAGAATAAACATTTAAGGAAATGTATAACTAAAACAAAATCCTTTCAAACTTGAACTTTAAACATAGTATGAAATAATGCCATTTACTTATTCACATGGATATTCTACTAATCGAATAATCACATTCAAAATCAATAACCACTTTCATAATGATGGAATGCATAATGCCAGACTATCATAACCACATAGCCCAGGCCTCGTGCCAAAACTATATATAAGATTTTGTCAAGGCCTTGTGCCAAGACACTAGTATGTCTCATTAGACCTACCGATGCATCGAGGCTCCACCCGTCACATATTAAGTCCAATGCATTCCCATATGAAAAGGTTTAAACATAACATAAACATTCTTATTAAAACTAGCATACGAAATGTCAATACTTTCACCATAAACCATGAATGGTATAAAAATAGCACATCCAAAATCAAACATATCACAAAACCTTCAATACAATATAGAAGTTTTGTATCATAATAAATCAACGTCAAATAATCATAAAATCCATCAAAGGATGTTGACATAGATGAAATCAAAACTCTTTTTAGAGAAATATCTCTCTCTATTTTGAAATAATTTAAGAGTCATATATTTATAAAATAAAACATTTTCATTGAAAATATTCTTATAAGCTTGTAAGGGAAGCTTCGACGATTTTATAATGGCGGAAAATAGCCACACCCACCGTATAAGTTAAAAAGCATTCTTACCTTAATTTTGTCGAAAAGGTTAAAAAGCACCTTGTTTGGAAAACGACGGAAAGATTCATTTATAAACCTCTTATAAAAAGACAAACAAGGGTTTAAATAACATTAACCCATATTCTTGTGAATAGTAAAAATGTTTTGAAATAAATTTTTAAGAAACATGGATGTGGATGATAAAGAGATCCCAGTAGATTATTACGTATAAACAACCTCGGATAATGAAGAGATTGTGAAATAACCCTTACCAATTTGGTAACTTATGAAACATACAACCCATGAAAGAGGAATCATACAATGAATATGTAAATACACATAAATTATAGTGTATTACACAAAGAATATAATTATGGGCAGTACATACACCACAAAAAAGATAATGGTGGAAATATGGCATGAATCTCACGGGAATAAGGAGTGAGATGAAAACCCCTTACCTTGTACTTTTCCTTGGTTGGGGTAGGTTAACCTCCTGTATAATGGTGAAATAATTGTTAATAAATTATACAAGAATCTTATATATTAATATGATATCATATATGATCTTTTAACATTGATTTGTTAATAATATCTTTAAATTATCTTCGTTTCGGGTGTTAACTTACTCGTTCTATTTTATATGTTTTGTTACATAAGCCATGTTTGTCATAGATAGGTTGTATATTTTTCATATACAGAATGATATCAAGTCCTTAAACATCATTTTTAAATCATCAAATGATAATTATACTTTAATGGATACGATGGAGAATGAATCTCATTGCGTTCGTGGAGACGGTAGTCCATACGTACGCACGAGCGACAATATCATTCTTTTGATATTAAAATAATATATAAATGGATGTTATATCATATATACAGAATAATTAACATGTTATATTTATTATTCACATGAGTTAAACATCATTATTATACTCATCCAAATAATAATATATTGAATAGGAATTACACCACGATGTGGAGACGGTAAGCCGTACGTACGCATGTATGGTGACATGCTATTCAAAGGGCGGATAGAATACTGAATATGGTTGTACCATATTTATAATAACATCACAGTATATATAAGATACTGGAGTTATTATTTTAGAATGGTAATAAAAAAGAATGAAGAAGTGGAAGAAGAAAGGAACTTGAAAAGGGGTGGTGAAAACATTACCTCTTCTTCGGGTTCTTCCTTTTGATTTGATCAAAAGGGCTCCTTAGGTTGGATTTCTGATCAAAATAATCCCTCTAGGTTGTAGTTAGGAAAGTGGATAGAGTATTTGGTCAGGGTTTGGCCGATCCAAAAGGCTTTTAGGGTGTGATGAAATTAGAAGGAGGAGTGCCCTTTTATAAGAGTGGTGAGGGGCACCTTTGGAAAAGCTAGAAATATTAATTTATAATAAATTCATATTCGGTTTATAATGGCTCCAAAGTTTATTATTTAAATTTTAAGGTGGGGATGGGTCGCAAAACAACTCAACAAATATAATTTAGACAGGTCTGGGTCATTATATTAACCTTATCTTTAAGTATTAACTCTAAGTTAATTAGTTTCACTTTTATAATGTCACTTTGTATTTTTATATTATATGGTCAATAAACATACTATATACATCCAAGAGACCCCAAAGTGGTCCATTAATGATGAACCTATCATGATATAAGTCTCTTTTCCGAACCATACATTTTTAGAAATTTAATATCAATTAATAATATAATATTTGTTTTAAGAACTCTTTTATGTCAATTTTAACACTATTCAATAGTTGATTTTTGTGAAACTTATAACAGATTGATTACTTCGATAAAAGTAAATTAAATCAATCCTAATATATCATATTATCCTATAAAAGTATTTTAATTCATTAAAAGTTTCATATTATATTTATTTGGGTATTTATAATATCAATTATGTTAATTTTTCACTATTAAAGTAATTAATTCATCATCATTGTCTCATAAATAAATTACATTATATAATGTCTAAAAATTATAAATAAAATATCATTATGTAGGAAATCTTTTTATGCTTATAATTAATATTTATAATCTAAAATCTAACATATATAACCTTGTGTAACAATTCTTTTGTTAAAAGATATATGCTTGTGTCATTTTTGTATTTATTTTAACTTAATTAAAATAAATTGTCATTATCACTTACAAGTGGATCCATGGGGTCCCAAAATAGACCCAAAGATTCCTATGGTCGATAATTTATCAAAAAATAAGGCTAGGACACTTTTGAGGGTAATTTAGTATTATTATAATATTACTTTTAACCCTTATTTACCAGATTTACCCTTAACCATGGTAAATAACATATTTACCGCAGTAATTATTCAAAATGTCTAAATATAAAAGTTACCTATTTACAAAATTTTAACATCCTGATTCCAAATATAGAATCCATTTTTCTAAATTCAAATCATAGAAGTGGTAGAAATTAATTTAAAATTAATTCCCGCTGTCAAACCAAAAAGCGTGTTTTTAAGAGATAATAACTATCAGAAGATTGACACTTTTTTATGTTCGTTTTAATTGTAAAATTATGTCCAATGACCAAAATTATATTAAATGGTAAAAATATATTATAAATATACTTTAAAACCACTCAAATTCATAATTTATCACTATTAATATTTTGATTAAAAAAGATGTTTTTAATTAAAATTTAGTAATTTTCACTATACATCAAAATATTAAAGTTATTCGAAAAGTACCAAAATTTCACCTTAGGCTAAACTAAATATTCCGAATCCAAAAATTATGTCCATTTTGAAATATAAAATATATATAATTTCATAAAGTAGGTATTACTATTCATAACGGCTAGTTTGATTGGTTATGGTGTGTTAGAACTCGGTGTTGCGTACAACACACGCTATCACATTATTCAAAGAGAAGCGTACCGTAGAAGCTTGGGGTGTTACATTAATAAATAATTTCATAAAATTAATCATACATTTTACATTTAAACTAGTCATTTATAATAATATTCTATATGAATTAATGTTTTTTAACATATTTCAACAATGGATGTAAGAAATATTGATCATTTTGAACTAGTCTGGTAAACATGTTGTCGTTAATCCTTATTGCTACAATGTTCATCATACCAATATCAAAAAGGAACTAAAATAGATGTTCATTGATAGTTATAAAGGTATATAATAATAATAATATTATTATTATTATAATCTACGGAGATGAAATCATTGATGATCATTTTTCGGGGATTTATAACAGATTAAATGTGTATTCTTATTTATTTATTAGAATAATAATTTTTTGATTCAAAACCCAAAAACATATCATTATTATTTTTTATCTTATTATACTAGTAATTGCGTTCCCATATTCATACATGGTATTAATTTATAAATTTTTTAATCTAAGCTGTTAAACTGAACCAAACATGGACATTACACTTTTAATTGATGATTATATAGTTATTTAGAAATAATTTAGTTATATCAGAATAATAAATTTGATATTTAGTATCTATTTTTTTGATATATAAAAATTGTAAGAAATTAGGTGTAGAAGTACGAGATTTATAATTATTACATCCCATGAGTAAAAATGTTTTCTTCTTATTACACTATAAATTATTGAATAAACAATGATTTCTTCAAATCATATAATTAATTGGTACTATAATTTTTCATTTGACATCTGAGATTTTATTATGTTCTATTTTTGAGAATTGGGATGGTTATTTCTAGGTAAAGTATCTGTTGGTTAGTTTTTTGTCTAAAAAACTATGTTTGTCATCTCCTAGTGAAATGCAGATAGGACCACACTGTGTTTGATGAATTTTATCTCCTAGTTAGTTGGTATATGTAATAAGTAAATTATCATAACTTAGTGATTGGTGGGTACTTAATGATTAATTTTTTTGGGTCATCAAAGAACAATGGATAGTCATCCTCCAACACATCAAGGAGTAGGATGTGGTGGGTCCAAAATGTGTTTTTTTTTCACTCTGTCATGTTTGGTTGGAGTTTCTTTATTTATATCATGGTTTAATCGAGATGTCCTGGGTGCTAGTGAAAATACACCATGATGTGGTGTTGTTTATTTCTGGAAATTTAAATGTCCAAAAAATCTTATTGTTTATAAACAAGGTCTTATAGTAGTTGAAAAAAATCGTAGCATACATATAAGGATATTCTTAGTATGTCTTTGATTTCGTTATCTCCTTAATAAAGAATTACTAAATAATTATCATTAAATGATTTTAAATCAAACAATTTTAGTATGTAGTATTATATGATACTTATTCATTCTAATTTCTATTATTGAAAATATTCTAAATCATGAATCATTTATTGTTCATCATTGAAGGGAGATCTCTGTAAGAGGGTAGAGGTTATCATTGTTTGGTCGATTTGTGGGAATCATTCATGTATATGACACCATTTGAATCTTTGGATCAATGAGATTTTTAATTTTATTTTAGTTATATTAACTCCATGGTTTTGGACACCCTTGTTGTTATTGGATTCCTCTTTCTTAGTTGTTATTGATTGTGTTTGTTGTGTTGGAAAATATTGATTTTTTAATTGGTGGTTCTATCACTATACTCTCTGTGAACACCACATATTCTCCCTTTTTTATAAATTTTTTATTAAATGATGATTGATTTGATTAGTGATATTCTTAATAAGTGTTTTTGAATTATTTTAATAAATGATGGATTTTTCACTTGTATTTTAAAATGAATTATGTACTCAAGTACCCATTTTAATTTTTATTTAAATAGTAATAAAAAAGTTATTTTTATGTAAATGGGTTTATTTGGAAATGAGTTATTAATTGTGAAAAGCCCATTAAATTTTTTTCACATACCTAGGACATAGGATACTTAGGTACTGATGAGGGGGATATGTTAATATTCCTTTTATTTATTTCAAATTTATTTACTTATGGGATGTTCTTCTATTTTCTATTCTCTTTTTTTCAAGATACATGTTAGGTGGGAACAATTTCTTAATTAATTAATGTGGTAAAATACCCCTAGAAATAAAAAAGCTATGTTATCCAAAGAGAGATCTCTATTTTGATCATCCCTATTTGAAATCATTTTGATATGCATTTTATTTTTAAAAGGATGCATTCTTTAAATAATTGTATGTTTAGAAATATTCTTTGACCTATTCTATATTTCCCATGTTTTGGATATTTTATATGTGGAATGTTTTTACCATGATTTTGATATCAATTGTAACATTTTTTATCATTATATGTATTTATTAAATTGTTCTAGTTTGGATTATTTTACATATATATTAATTAGAACATTTAGAATGGATATTACTAATCTTGTTTCTCTGACACACTACACACTCACTCGGGGGGTATGTAGACATTGTTTCTTTATACATAAAAGGGAAAAGAACCATTTGGAGGAATCAATGATTTATGTCAATTGAAAATGGTTAGATATTGCTGAGAATGTGGGATGTTAGCCATTTATCCCAAAAAGTAACATTCTAAATTGTGAGTTACCCATTTTATTATATAAATAGACATGTACCCTTTTTATAGAATATATGCATTGTTGTATTTGTACCGAAATTGGTATCTAGATATGGTTTATCTAATTTATTGTTATATATTTTTGCATATATGAAATTTTTATTTAGCATTTAATGAAAAAAATTACATACTATTTTTATTGGGATGCCTGGGTTATAATTTCCAACCCATGGTCTTCCAAAATACCCTTCATGTCTTGTTGGGTCCTTGTTAAAAGCCTATCCTAATCAGTTTTTTAGCCAGGTTATGAATTTTTTTATCCTATCCAGGTTTTTCTTTTATTCATTCAGTATTGGGAATTTTTTATTTGATAACCATTGAAATTAATACACATTTTTTGTTTAATTACATATATATTTATATTTCGTTCCAAAAATATCATGAAGCCTGGTATATTTTTAAATTTAGGTACAAATAATAATAAGTTGAGACATGGGTATAAAAATATTATATAAAAAAATCAAAACAATTCAGTATATTACATCGATCAACTAATAAAAAATGGGGTAGAATAGGGATATACATAATAAAAGGGATAGGTACAAATACATATAAGGGAATAATCAAAAATATAACTTAATCAAAACTGATGAATGTAAGTCATAGGGTATATCAAGGTGAAAAAAATTGTGTGATAATCATAAACATGGACATTGAATCATGATATGTGATGATAAAAACAAGGAATCATATAAATGGGGAAAAAATATAAAACATGACATCATAAGCATAATTTATGACTAACTTCCAAGACATTTATATCCTTTTGTACTTATTAAATCCTCATATGCACCATATATAGAATCTCAGGGGATAAAAATATCGAGAAATTCATTGTGTGGCTAATTAATTTGGGTCCCACCTTTCTTATTTATATAATGATTATTAATTTTTCCATCACATGTATCATAAAACCTAAGAAACCATTTTTCATTATTTAATAAAATGATTATAGAGTAAATTGATTTACTAAATAAATGATATATAGGTTCAAGTAGGTTAAAACTGTAACTGAAAATCGGGGTGGTTATTCACTATACAAATATTTTGAATACAAAATAAAATGATAATTTTAGTGTCATAACAGGAGTACGTGATGTTTTATATATGTTTTCAATGATTTAGAAATTTCGTGTATAAATATGTTGGAATGAATGGGAAATTATTAATATTTATTGAGAACACATTACAACAAGGTTAATTAAAATTAAAAAGGGATTAGTAAAAATATTTTACATGAAATAATAATGAAGACTAGATAGTCCCTTACCTTATGAGAGTGTATATACAAGCTTTTTAGATGTATTTTAATGGTTTTGGAAAACCTCGTTAGTGATTAAGAGAGATTAACCGAGATTTAATTCATACAAAATGGGTTTTTAGTAAAGAGTATTGGGACAATATATTTTTAATTATAGAGAAATAGGGGGAGTTCATAATTTGTTTCTATATATATGTTTTTGGCATGAAATGATAAAACATATTGAACCAGAAAATGGCATTGTTTTTCAATGGTTTCTATCAAATAAGAGTGATATTTAATGATTTATATGTCTATGTGCAAAATAATAAAATGAATACCCTTGTATTTGTTGAATTGAGTCATGTTTATATTGAAATTATTTTAAATCCGTAAAATGTAATATAGGTTTTGGAGGTTTCATTAATGGTTTATTAAATTAAATAAATAACGTAAAAATATGGTATATTAAAAGTGAAACATGTTTTTGGTCAGGTAATCCATTTATATTATATATTAAAACACTTTGATTTATCATGATTTCATATAGATAATATATATTTATACAAAATTTTATTTATAAACATAAATTTTACTATCACAAAAAATTATGAAATATTTTTAATCAGATAATTTTTACTTTTTTAAAAATGAAATTTTCATTTGTCCAAAATTTCTATAAATATTAAAATATAATTATATTAAATCAAAATTTTCATTAATTGGAAAAATAAATGTTTTTATGACTATTATATTTTTATTACCATTTAAAAAATTATATTATACTTCAATAAATTATAATATCATCAAAAAAATAAATTTAATGAGAATATTATATAAATATATAATTTATATTAAAATTTTGTAATTTATCTAATATAGTTTTTAATTAAAACCACATATTTTTTAAAAATAAAGTTTTTCTTTTTTATATTAAAATCATATTTTTATCAATATATATTATATTCTAATAATGGAAAAGGACAGATATGATAATCATTTTATTAAAAATGAAATTCTATAAATTCATACTTATATTTTATAGATACAAGACCTCATATTGAATAAGTTTATTCCTTAATGGTATGGTGTGAGATGGTGAAGATATCAGGGGTGGTTTGGAAAAAATGGTTTGGGTCCTGATCTCGATTATCATTAACATACCATGTAAACAGTTTTCCTCATGAATTATTTGTTTAATTTCAGCTTGGGATTGGTCAAGGGAAGATCACAAGTAAATAATCTCCCTGGTAATCTTGGATAAATGGGATTCAAGGGGTATGAACCTACTGGTTGAGGTCATTAGTCCTCCAAATCTATAAAAATTAAAATTACCCATAATCCGTAATATATAATAATATTATCAATCAATATAAAAAGGGATATATTTGTAATTTTTAAGATGATAAATAGTATTTTATAAATAACAGACTATATATTATAGTTTGTGAAATGTAACCCATGTAATGCCTGTATTTTAAATAATTATATGTAAATAACTCAATTAAAAATATATTTAATGTATAAAATAATGTGTCATTAAATTTTTATAACCTTAATATTTGGAAACCTTAAAATTTTATTTTTTGTATACTATAACATATGAGTTTGCATCTATTTAATATCCTCTTCATGTTCCCATTTTTCTTTCTAAAACAATTTTTTCTTCCATATCACATTTAACATGTGAGTTTTCTTGTTTCCTAGAACCATTTCATTATGATCTATGATCCTCATCATCTACCCATCATATAAAACAACATTATAACAAGATAACACCTCTTGATTTTGTACATGTGAATGGTATGTTGTGTAAATCCTCAATAGGGACAAATGGAACACATCAGTAACTTGAGATTGGTAGGTGTTCATGCATATTGATAGTAAAACTATCCGATGAAATTAATAAAATAAATTGGGTACTTGTATCTTGGACTATGTTTTTCATTCATTAAAAACCTCTCGACATACTTCTATAATGATATATAGAGGAACACCTTATCTCTAACCTAAAATCCGGCTCACATCGACAATTATCTACATAGATTCTATAACATATTTTCTTGGAATTCATATGATGCTGAATTATTTTATGGTTTTTTATAATACATTGGATAAAATTAGTTCCCCTCAACTTACACTCTCCAAACTCATCCCAATATGTTGGATTTCGACACCTATTTCCATAATGAGCTCAAAAGTTTCCATTGGAATTATAGAATTGAATTTTTTCTTATATGATAACTCTTCTAGGATAAGGTGTTTATCAAGACATCCTTTCAAATACATTGATCAGGATTTCAGTATTTCCTCTAGAGTTTGAGTCATTCTCTCAGACTCTATACCTATCAATGTTGGATAAAAAGTACTAAAACTCAACTATATAACCACTGCTTGGGCAAAGATTATCCAAAATGATAAGTTAATGTTCAAATATCTATCATTTATAATGGATATTGACACACCATAAATTATAACCCCTTACCATATAAATATCATAGCCATTTAATTGAGATATAAATTATCCTTGATAGTAATGAAATGTAAGGATTTAATTAGGTCATCAACTACCATTGAAATATTTTAATTACATTTCGATATATTAGGTATTCCAATGAAAACATTTGTGGTTATCTTTTCAGATTTAAATTTTGTTAAGGTAAAAGTATTCATAACAACCCTATACATATACAATTCATAAGGTCATTGTTAGTATACCAAGAATCATGATACAAAATCTACAATATTCCACTTGATGTTTTCCAACCAAAATATTCACTACTAAAATCTATACATGTTTTTGCTTCTGGTATGAACAGAGGAAAATGAGTTATGTGCATCATCCAATGTTTATTTATTTGTTTTTGGTTTTTATGGGGCTCTTATATAGGTTACAAACCCTATAACTCATACTTTACAAAATTTTAACCCTAGAATATTCTCTTCTTATTTCTATATATCTAAATCACATTCTTTATCCACCTAAATCCATCCATGAATAAATATTTTAGAATTAATTTTATAAATATATGATTGATAACCTTTTAATATTCCCATTTCCATCATTTTCCTATCTCGAAACATTATATCACATTCAATCCTCATCATAGAATGTGTTTTTGAATCGCTTCTACCCATAGATTCTGCGAATTTTTTCACAATCATAGGATGGTAATGTACTGAAAATTATAATCATTTATCAATTGTAGAAACCTTTTTTTCATTTCAATATCCTTTGCGTGGATATATATATATAGAATTTATGTATGTCTAAATATGGATCTTCATTTTATAGAGAAAACCTCACAAAATATTCAATTCATATATCACTAAAACTACTTTGAAATCACGTGTTTGGTAGTTCTAATACTGGATCATTAATTAGAGAGAGGTATAAGCTATTAATTTTTAATATTTCAGAAGTAGATAACCCATTATCTTTTTTGAACTAACATTTTATATAAAAGGTCCTTTCACACATATGGGTACTATGAGAATAGGTGTTGTGATTTGCATCATCATAACTATATTAATATTTTCTCACATTCATGAGTCTAAAAAATATTCACACCATTTACCTTTATTTTGGTTTTTATAGTTGTATATCATGATAAATTTATCACAAATAAATTATATTATCTTTCTAATTTAATTAAAAAATGGATATTTGTTATAAATTTTTGATTGGTTTATCTTATAATTTTCTCCATTTTTGAAGGATCTGTAGATATCAATTTATAATGATTAAATTCCCCCATTAATGGTACCAACTCCATAATGAAGTCTTATTTACATTACTAATGACACTTTTGTTTTTAATCATGTTACCCCATCTAATAATTTTACCCAAAAAATATAGTACAATGGTGATCATAGGGTCGTCTCATGAAGAAGTTGGAGGCTAAGTTGAGAAACTACCACATTGCTAATGTTAAATTTCAAATTAAGAAATTGGGGGGGTTTGAAATGAATTATAAAATTTCAAAGATAAAATATATGATTTAGATTAAAAATTTATGTTAGATATTATAATTATGAACCAATAATGACTAAATATTAACCTAAAGTTAATATAAGGGGATGAGCATCGATCCCCATACACTTTCATTATTATTGTCTAAAAAATTACTCCAATTAAATCAACCCATTTATACTTTATGACCAAAAATTATGCACCTAAATTAAGTATATATTATATTTAAATCCCAAATATCTGTTTTGATCCCCTCATTAAATATATCTTTTTTCTTGAAGACCTCTATGGATGAAAAATATGTCATACTCATCAGTATCAAAGGTGATAACTCTCCAAATAAATTAAAAAAATAATAATTACCAATTTACAATAATTTCATGAAAATAAGTCAAAATAAATTTAAAAAAAAATTCAATAAATAATTATAGATATCTCCTTCAATCTAGGATATATTTTCCAATATAATTTAGTATCAATGTTTTTACAGTGGAAAACAGAAAGTCAAATGGAGAATTCCATCAAATCCTCAATGAAAATCACTACTTGGAGTTTATCCCTTCATATTTTTATTACATACTAGAATTATAATATTATTCAAAATAAATTACATATAATATAAAGGCTCCTCCTTTAAAACATCCTCTAAAAAATGAAGATGATATTATGTAGAATAGGTAGGGGAGGAAATATTTTATCTAGTTTTTTAATCTCTTGAATGATGGATATATTTTTGGGTCACCTCCAAGTAAAATCTCATCTACTGTTCTTATAGAATATTTTTCTATATAGATTCCTCTATAGACCCTCTAACATTCAGATACTTTTCACAAGTGATTACAAATATATTAATTATCCATTGGTGATAACATTCTCAATATAAAGTTACCATTATTATTCAACTATATTGACTCATTCATCGACAAAAGTAATTGACTGGATTTTTGTTTAAAATATGCATTACTTATATTATATTAGAAATATTTTTTCCACATTTTGAATGAATTAATTTGGAAACCTATAGCTATATGTATATATAATTTAATAAGGTGGCTTCAGTTCTATAAAAAAATGTTTCCCAATGAATAATTTAATTGGGCCTCTATATGGTCGAATCAACACCAGACCCAATTGAGATATTTGTGTCCCATGATGATCATAATACTATATAAAGAAATTAATAAATTAGTTTCAATAGATAAAATGTTATTATATACATTAAAATGTGATTAAAAACTTTTAAATTTGCAGAATTTAATACTTTTTCATTTAACATAATAAAATACCTAAAATCCACAAACAATGAAATTCACCTCTAAATGAAAATTTTTTCGGGTGTATGTTTTTTGGGTAAATATAAAAAATTATTTCTATATCTATTAATTATCTCACACATATTACATGGACTTCTGGATAAGTTTTCTTCATAATAAAATTAAGAAATATTTCAAAAAAATACCAATGAGGATCACTAATTTATCACCTAGAATAAAAAGTTATCATGCCTCATAAAATGAAAATGTGTCAAGTTCTCAATTAATATCATTCAATATATTACCAATTATTTTCTCCTATAATACACACAACACACATACCTCGCATTACTTTTCTCTTGGCACACACAACTGGATTATTAGAATGGTTTTTACCATCCAAACTCATGAAATAATCACCATAGGTTTGATAAATTTCAATATACCCACTACATGTTATCCTTGAACATGGGATTATCTGGATAAATTTTCATGTTTTATCTTTGGATTTATGTTGGTTGGTTTTTAATGTAAAAAATTATGAAGTTGAATATGGAGGGTTTGTCACTTTTTGAAGAAAAAATTCCTGATAATAGTTTTTCCTTATGTATGGTATCCTTATTAGTCCACTTATATGAAACTATTATCTAATAGTATCTAAGAATATAATTTTCACCCCACATCATCAATATTTCATCATAAAAAATTGATATTTGTGTTTTCTCTATTTTGGTCATGCTTCAGATATGCACTATTTTCCCATTATAAGACCACTATATAGGCCAACATCTCATTTCCATGAAATCTCCCAAAATCACATCCTTCATATTAAAAACAACTTTTTTATAGTATAAGTTAGGTCCACAAGGCTGAATACCCTCAGAGGGGGGGGGGAAATCATGGTATGATTAATTAAAAATTAACGCCCCTTCTGATCTTGTTTTGCTGTTAAGCAAAACACTCTTCTCTCTCTTTCATGTTGCACAAAGTAAACAAAAAGTAAAGCATGCACAGGACACAAAAATTTTACATGGTTCACTGCAAAGGGATATGTCCAAGGATCATATGCCGACACGTTTCTGGTCGTACCAATTCCACTAAACATCACTAGCTGTGGATTACAATGTTCGAGCTAGTTCACTTCTATGCCCAGGCTCACTGCCCTTACAATGTTAAGGGTCAGCTCACTACATTCCCAAGGGTCACTCCGTGTTTCTCTCTCTCTGGCTCACTACCGGTGGAGAGGATCACCTTTTTCCTCTTCCTAAACTCACTGCTCTGTGAAGGGATTCACTCACAGTTTATAGACCTGTAGGTCACTTCATTTCCATTAAGGAATGCATCTTTCTCTGTATGTAGATGCTCTGTTGAAGTTCAACTTTTATCCGTAGATGAATACCTTTTTGCCACTATCCACTGGGAAAACTACCTTTGGAATGTACCTTCACAAAGCACTCAACTTCGCTAGGCTCCCAATTTCATGAAGATCAACAAGCCTACGCGAAGCTCCTTCCTTTTCGCAAAGCTCACTCGCGAAGCTCTCTCGCGAAGAACTCCCACGAAGCTCAACTCGTTGCAAAGCAACTTCTCTCACGAAGCTCACTGAGACAACGAGGATCACACAACTTTCGCGGAGCTACAACAGCCACCACGAAGCTCCTCTTTCGCGAAGCACACTGCCTTCGCGAACCACCTCCGTGAACCGAGAGCAATGGATTTTCTCTGAAAATTCTCTCTACTTCACTCGAAGGGGTCGACCTCTATTTATAGGTGATTCCACCGACCCTCATCTCTTCCAGGCGAAGTCAACACCACATCATCTCAAATCGTGAAGCTCCAAAGTTTCTGCTGGAATTCTGTCAAAATCGCGAAGCTCCACGGCAATCTTCCGTTCGCGGAGCATGACATAGTCACGAAGAATCACCGTCAACATACCTTCGCGACTTCGCCGCAAATCTCCTTCGCGAAGCACAAAATTCCTTCGTTCCTTCGCCGCGATGCGCTTCAGCCTCTGCCCTTCACGAAGCTTGACGTAATCGCGAAGCATCACCGCCTCCACTCTTCTGGTTTTCACGATTTCCAAACCATGCATCCTATCTTCACGAAATTCATGCCTTTTCCATATTAAATTATGTTCTTCATGGAAATCCACTTTTCGCGATGCTCACCCACCTCCAAATTTTGGACCCCAAAAATTTGGCAAACACTGGTAAACAGTGCCACCCTGTACTGCTCTTTTGTACTGCCTCCAGATCGTCCTTTACTTTGTCATCGTTCTTTGTCAACATGGAATGTAAACAACTTCTCGAGAACTCGACAATTATCCATGGAAACCTGATTTGTCAACAAACACAATCAGCCCAAAAAATACTTCAATGTTATCTTGGGGGATTTTTTCCCAACAATCTCCCCCTTTGGGTTTGTTGACAACTCTTCAAAACTCTGCTCAGAATGATTTTCTGCACTTTGATACCTCACTGAGTCTTCTTCCAGTCGCTACCACCATTTTCCTCTTGCAATTCTTATACCGTTAAAGGATTCACTTAACACGTACTCTAAGCCCACATGAGCAATGCTCAGCGTGAGAAACAAGAGTAGTATAAAAATTTCATCAATGAATCACTTCATGTCAGGCCCCAATTGTCGATTCCAACCTGATACCAATTCTTAAATTGATACCAATTGTTGAACCACACTGATACCAATTGGTGAATAGCTGGACACCATCTCACACCATTCCAATACCACTGTTATGATTTTATCACGATCCTCAGCTGTCGTGATTTCTATACATTGATCGATCACTTCTAGCATCTCCAGATTTAATACTCTCCCCCTTTCTCATTGCTCCCCCTATCTGGCTGCTCTACTGGTCAGCTTCTCCCCGTATCAACCATGATTTATCAAATCGCCACACTTTCTCCCCCTTGAACAATCACAATTTTCTCCCCCTTTGTCAACAAACCCAAAGGACACTCCTTTGAAGTCTGTAACATAGTAGAGAATACATATCAGCAGATTAGGGAAAAACACATCATACCTCGGGGAGAGGGGGGGGGGGGGGGGGGGCGGGGATCCCACAACCACACGATTTCAAGAGCAGGGAATCGACTGAACTCCCAGAGCCAGTCGATGCCTCTCAAAATCTTCCTTGGGTAAGGCCTTTGTCAGAAGGTCTGCAACCTGTAGCTCTGTAGGCACGTACTCCAACTTCACGATTCCCTGCTCAACCTTCTCGTTGATAAAATAATACTTAATCTCAATGTGCATTGTCCTAGAATGATGGACGGTATTTTTTCTAAGATTTATAGAACTTGAGTTGTCGCACTAGATTCCGATCGGAGACTTAACTTCAACCCCCATATCTTCAAGCTGCTGTTTCATCCATAATAACTGTGTGCATGCTTGAGTGGCTGCAATATACCCAGCTTCCGCGGTGCTTAGGGAAATGCAATATTTCTTCTTGCTTAGCCATGAAATAAACAATCCACCAAGATAGAAAGCACCACCTGATGTTGATTTCCTATCATCCGCTGAACCGGCCCAGTCTGCATCAGTGTACCCCAATAACTCTGTCTGAGATTTGTCATTGTATGTCAAGCCGAAGTCCACCGTGCCCTTGATATACTAAAGTATTCTTTTCACTACGATCATGTGACTTTCCTTGGGATTACTCTGATATCTCACTGCTTGGCATGTGGAGAAATCAATATCAGGCCTTGTTGCGGTTAAGTACAACAGACTTCCAATGATTTGCCTGTATTCTGTGATATTAACTGCCTTGTCATCCTCATCTTTTGATAATTTCATCCGGGTAGCCACCAGAGTTTTCATCTCCTTGGAATTTTCCATTCCAAACCTTCTCTGGACCTCCTTGGCATATTTAGATTGAGAAATGATTGTTCCATTCCTTCCTTGTGTTACGTGTAGACCAAGGAAAAACGTTAGCTCTCCAATCATTGACATTTCAAACTCATTTTTCATGAATTGGGAAAGATTTCTGAACTGAGCTTCATCTGAGCCGCCAAATATTATGTCATCGACATAAACCAACACCATCATCCATTGATTACTCTCATTACTGAAATAGAGATTGTAATCAACTCATCCACGCTGAAAACCAAGCTTCTTCAAGTACTGATCAAGCCTTGAGTACCATGCCCTTGGTTCTTGTTTCATCCCATACAATTACTTCTTTAGCCTGCAAACTTTGTTCTCATCCTCATGAATGAGAAAACCATCTGGTTGCTCAATATACACCTCCTCTTCTAGAACACCATTCAAGAATGCAGATTTGATATCCATCTGGAACACTTTGAACTTCCTTTGCACTGCGATGGATATGAATAATCTTATTGTCTCCAGCCTCGCAATTGGTGCAAATGTCTCATCAACATCAATTACCTCGATCTGGGAGTACCCCTTGCACACTAGACGTGCTTTGTTCTGAATCACCGTGCCATCTTCATTCATCTTATTGAGATAGACCCATTTGGTCCCAATGACATTCTTGTCTGCTGGCCTCGAAACAATCTCCCATCTCTGGTTCTTCTCAATTTGATCAAGCTCTTCATTCATATCCTGAACCCAGTTTTCACCTTCAGCTGCATCGGAAAAACATTTTGGCTCCACCTGAGATAAAAACGATGTTTGCTGTAATGATTTCATTCTTCGAGTCTAAACTGGAGCTATCTGATCACCAATGATATTTTGCCTATCAATTTCAGCTTGACTCTTTGGCTTCCTTGCAGATACAGACTTGACACTTTCTTGTTCATCATCAGTATCTTCTTCTGAGTTATCCTCTGCCACTTCTACTCCCCCTGTGTTGCTTACCTCATCATCACATTCATCCAGAAACTGTTCACTGGGTCGTTGAGCAGTCTGTTCATTTTCGACTATAGTTACATAATTTCTCTCAACAATTTTTCCCAGCCTCTTGTTGAAGCATTTATATGCTTTTCTTTTCCCTGAATAGCCAAAGAATATCCCTTCATCTCCTCGTGCCTCAAACTTCCAATGATGTTCTTTGTTGAGAATGAAACACTTACTTACAATGATTCAAAAGTATCTCAACGTTGGATTCTTTCCGTACCACAGTTCATACAGAGTCTTCCCTTGCTTCGGACATAACAGGGACCTGTTTGAAACATAGACCGATGTCAAAACTGCTTCCTTCCAAAATTTCTCTGGTAGGTCCTTATCAATAAGCATTGTTCTGGACATGTTGTTGATGATCTGATTTCTACTTTCAACCACTCCATTCTGTTGGGGAGTTCTTACTGATGAAACTTTATGCCTTATCCCATGTTTCTCGAGATAGTTTTCAACCTGACTGTTTGTAAATTCTGTACCGTTATCAGTACGAAACTTCAGAATTTTCTGCCCAAGCATCTCTTCTGATTCCCTCCTATACTGCTTTATGCAACTGAACACCTCTGTCTTATGGGTAATGATGAATACCCAGGCCATTTTACTGTATTTATCAATGAAAAGAACATAGTACCTTTGCCCATCTATAGCTCGTGGTGAGATAGGTCCACATACATCAGCATGCACCAATTCGAGCACTCTAGTTTCTTTTTGATCCTTTGGCCTGTATGTCTTCCTGATGATCTTCCCTTGTTGACAAGAATCACATGTATGACTGCGATCACGTGATAGTTTGGGAAGGTCTCTAGCAGCATCACACTTTACCAGATCTTCCATAGATGGTTGACATAGATGACCAAGTTGCTTATGCCACAGCTGATTTTCTTCTTCTCTGGATAAAATGCATGAATCTTCTTCCCCACCTACCAGGTAAAGAATCCCCTTTGTTCATTTTCCCTGTAGAATGACTATTCCATATTTTCCTTTAACAATACCCATCTTCTTGGTAAATAGGATAGAGTTCCCATAGTCGCATAGTTGACTGACGCTAAGCAAATTATGACTGATACCCTCTACAACCAAGACATCAGCATGTCTCATTTCTTTGCCCCCAATCTTGGCTTTTCCTGAGCCAAAAATCTTCAGGCCTTCATCATTTCCAAATTTGACAACTCCTTCTTTGTCATATTTTATTCCTATAACCAGATCCTTGTTGCCTGTCATATGGGATGTGCAACCACTATCAAGGATCCACACACCAGAATGATCTGATGCTTTAAGGGAAATTTTAGCAACTACGGCCTTCTCAATTTTCTTCTTCCTGGTCCATACTTTTTCTTTCATACTCTTCATGGATTGAGGCTTCTGTTCTTTCTCAGAGTATGATGGACCAACTTCATCTTGCAAAACTGAAAATCTGTTCTGAACTTTTAACTCCCTTGTCGGTTCACCGATATGCTGCTTGCGAACATTTTGATTCGGCTTTGGCACATTTTTCTGAATGGTTAGAGTGCAGTACCTAGACATGTGTCCAAATCCTCCGCACCAAAAACAATGTCCTTCAATATATGTTATGGAAAAACATTCTCTATTTGGCTTCCATCTTTGTTCTTGTTCCTTTCGATATCTTTTGTCTATGGAACACACATACTGTGAATGTCCCATATTTCCACAACAATAACACCTGTATAAGGTATATTCCTTCATGTTACTTCAGCACTACAAGTTTCCCCTTGGGATCTCCGAGTATTCTCATTCTTCTTTTTGCTCAAATCCACTTTCAATCTCGGGATAGGTGCATGCGGTCTAACTTCAACTGCCACAGATTTTTGTTTCTGATTAATCCATGACTCAGCCTTAACTTCTGAGTTCAATTGCTGCTTCTTTCATGATAAACTACTAATCTCTTCTTTCTTCTTTTCAGTCTTCGTAACGACCTGATTTCCCAAGAATGTGTTTGGATTCAAAGGTTTGTCCTGGTCTTTAAATTTTCTCCTTAGACCGACAACTACCTCTTCAAGCTCTTCAATACGCTTGACGTGATCTTTCACTTTTTGACTCAAGCAATCGATCTCCCTTTTCTTCTCTTCAATCTTGAGCTTATGCTCATCGACCTTTTCTGTGTGCTCTGGCTTGGAAGATTTAAGATTTTCAATTTCTTTCTCAAGCTCAGACTTCTCTTCTTGTTGTTGTTGCATGTAGAGTTTGGCATCACGTACTATCTTGTTGGCTTTCTTTGTTTTTGCTCGCCAAACATCTATTTCTCCAGGAGCTGCTTCTAATTTCGCTTCCATGTCAAATATCCCTTCAATTTCTTCTTCTTCTTCATCAGTTTCAGTTTCATTATTTTCTAGAGCACTACGGGGAATAGCCACCATCGCATTTTGTCCACGATCTTTGTAGTTTTCTATCTCTTCAACTTCTTCACCCTCAGATTCAGCTGAACTGTCTATTTCTTGGGAAATTAGATTCTTCTTCTTAAAGAAATTTCTCTTGAAATGCTTCTTCCCTTTCACATAGGCTGATGATTTTTTTCATGGGAATATCAACCCCATCTTCATCACTTTCTTCTTGAAACTTATTGGGGCATCTTGAAGCAAGATGACCAAACATTCCGCATCGGAAGCATGCTAGTGGAAGTTTCCCTTTAAACTTTCCTTTTCCTCTTTGCAGATTTGAAGAAAGGAATGACATCACCTCATCTGACTCTTCTTCCTCCTGAGAATCTTCAATAGTGAGCCTCTTCATGGCCGTAAATGCCACCTCTTTGGATTTACCCTTTTCCACAGCGACGTTTTCATCATTTCTCATTTCATATGCAACAAGAGTGCATGTAGGTTATCTAATGTCAGCTCTTTCAGATCTTTATCTTCCAAAACAGAAACTTTTGGATTGAATCGGGGTGGAAGATTTCTCAAGATGCGCTTTATGATTTTAATGTCTTCGATATTCTCACCAAGACCCCGCATGTCTTCTACCACTGCATTTACCCTGTCAAAGAATGCATCAACAGAATCATTCGGGTTCATTCTCAAATCTTCATACTTGTTCCACAACACTTGCAGTTTTGCCTCTCTGACTTTTGTATCCCCTTCATAAATATTCAAGAGCTTTTCCCACATGGCATGTGACGTTTTTCATGACATCACCTTTGTATATATGGGATTGGAAAGGGCTCCCCCTAAGGAATTGATTGATTTGGAATCAGCATCCAACTCTTTATGCTCTGCTTCTGATAATGCACCCATAGTAATATCAGCTGTGATACCATGCATAGATGCTGAAAACACATCCATTCCCAACGATCGGAAATAGTGTTGCATTCGATTCTTCCATATCTGAAAATTACATCCATCGAAGATCGGAATACCTCTATGATTAGTGACCTCCATTTGAGAGAAGAACAACTATCAACCTTCCCTCTGATACCAATTGTTAGGTCCTCAAGGCTGAATACCCTGAGGGGGGGGGGGGTGAATCAGGGTATGACTAATTAAAAATTAACGCCTATTCTGATCTTGTTTTGCTGTTAAGAAAAACACTCTTATCTCTCTTTCTTGTTGCACAAAGTAAATAGAAAGTAAAGCATGCACAGGATACTACAATTTTACTTGGTTCACCGCAAAGGGCTACGTCCAAGGAGCATACGCCAACAAGTTGTTGGTCGTACCAATTCCACTAAACTTCACTAGTTGTGGATTACAATGTTCGGGCTAGTTCAATTCTATGCCCAGGCTCACTGCCCTTACAATGTTAAGGGTCAGCTCACTGCTTTCCCAAGGGTCACTCCGTGTTTCTCTCTCTCTGGCTCACTGCCGATGGAGAGGATCACCTTTTTCCTCATCCTAAGCTCACTTCTCTGTGAAGGGATTCACTCACAGTTTATAGACCTGTAGGTATCTTCATTTCATTAAGGAATGTATCTTTCTCTGTATGTAGATTCTCTGTTGAAGTTCAACATTCATCCATAGATGAATACATTTTTGCCACTATCCACTGGGCAAACTACCTTTGGAAAGTTCCTTCGCAAAGCACTCAACTTCACTAGGCTCCTAATTTCGCGAAGCTCAAAAAGCCTTCACGAAGAATCTTCCTTTTCGCAAAGCTCTCTCACGAAGCTCTCTCGCGAAGAACTCCCGCAAAGCTCAACTCGTTGTAAACCAACTTCTCTTGCGAAGCTCAATGAGCCAACGCGGAGCACACAACTTTCGCGGAGCTACAATAGCCGCCGCGAAGCTCATCTTTTGCGAAGCACACTGCCTTCGCGAACCACCTCCACGGACCGAGAGCAATGGATTTTCTCTGAAAATTCTCTCTACATCGCTCGAAGGGTTCGGCCTCTATTTATAGGCGATTCCACCGACCCTCGTCCCTTCCACGCAAAGTCAACTCCACGTCATCTCAAATCGCGATGCTCCAAAGTTTCTGCCAGAATTCTGTCCAAATCGCGAAGCTCCACGGAAATCTTCCGTTCACGGAGCTTGACGTAGTCGCGAAGAATGACCGTCAACATACCTTCGTGACTTCGCCATGAATCTCCTTCACGAAGCCCAACATTCCTTCGCGCCTTCGCTGCGATGCGCTTCAGCCTCTGCTGTTCGCGAAGCTTGATGTAATCGTGAAGCATCACCGCCTCCATTCTTCTAGTCTTCGCGATTTCCAAACCATGCATCCTATCTTCACGAAATTCATGCCTTTGCCATATTAAATTATGATCTTCATGGAAATCCACTTTTCATGTAAACGGTGCCACCTTGTACTTCTCTTTTGTACCGCCTCCAGATCGTCCTTTCCTTTGTCATCGTTCTTTGTCAACATGGAATGTCAACAACTTCTCGAGAACTCGACAATTATCCATGGAAACCAGCTTTGTCAACAAACACAATCAACCCAAAAAATACTTCAATGTTACCTTGAGGCATTTTTTCCCAACAGTATAAAACAAATCTATTCAATTTTTATTCTCAATCTAAATCTACACTAAATTAATTTTTCCACCATAAGTCATCTCCCCCCCACACACATTTATGTTTAACTATATCATACATTTATTCATAAATAACAGGATGGAAAGGGAAAAATGACTTTTATTATGGATTCCCTAAGAATATATACATGGATAATAAATTTTCACCAAGATAAACCATTCAAGAGTTTCTTTATTAAAAATTAACTTCCAAAAGTTGGATTTAGAATAAATATAAATCCCCTAACCATTTAGGAAACATGTATATGAACCCTCATGTTTTGATGAAAATAAATCATATTCTTGTTAATGTATGAAATGTTTAGTCCTCATAAAGAAAGAGATGAATGTAAATAAGGTTTCCAAAAGGGTTTAAAATATTAATTTTATGTGAATTCAAAAGATAAATACATTTATATGTGGCATGATATTCAAAAAGAGAAGCCCTTTTCATTAAATATTTAATGGTTTGAACTTGAATCAAATCCTTTTTTTAGAAGTCATTTATATCTGTTTCCAAGGGATAAATTGGTTCACTCAATGACATTAATTTCAAAAGTTTCAATGATAATCACTTTCTCCCACACATTTTCAAACATAAAATTTGAATAAAATAACACAATATTTTAATACAAAAAAGAAAACATAAACTTTAAAATTTGGGATAAAATTACTTATAAACCAAGGATACCCATCACCCCTACACACATAATTTTCTAAAATTCCATTATTCTGTAATGTTTAAATGATAAAAAAATTAATAAAAAAAATTATAATAAAAACAAGTGGGATAGAAAAACACAACCTAGGTTATATTTTAGAGAGCAGCCTTGATCTAACCATCCAAATAGTTGTTAAATCATAACCAACACGAATAAAAACCAATATTTTATTCAAATAATGTAATTAAAATTAAAATAATGAGAAGGGAAACAAATACTTGGTTGGGACCCCATAATAGTATCCTAGGATTTCATTATCCCTAGTAAGTTAATTTTGGCAGATCATCACTAATATGTATGTGGGTGTCATTTCAACCTCATAAACCAAAAAAATATAACATTATTCATATCCCAACCTATGTTGATTCTACTAAAAATATATTTAGTTAGGATCCCCTCCATAAAAATGTGTTTCCAATGATCGAGTAGATATCGGGAACAATTAAAATAAATTTCCCAAGAATTTAGCCACACAAAAAACATCAATTGGTTGATGAATTCAAATCTCATGATGCTGTTTGTTATCATTTTCATATTGAAAAAATAAAGTTTATTTTAAAAAAATTATTTCATACCATTATCCTCATTTGTACCAGTGTAATCATATGGCTTGTAAATTCATTCATAAATTTCATCCTTTGAATCATATTCATATTAAAAATAATTCAACTTGAATGAAATAGTAATTAATATATACAAAGTGATGAATTTAACAAGTCATATTCAAGATAATCATGAAAAAATAGATCAATAATTGAGACATCACCCTCAAGAATTTCATGTTCCTACAATTTTTGGAAATTATAATAGTTGTATTAAAAGTGTGTTACATATTATGTTCCTCCATATTCTTTTCAAATGTTAATGACTTCAATTTCTCTTCCTATTAGGCCAATAATTTTTATAGGTGTTCTGTAATACCAATATCAAAAATATAAACATCAAATGAAATTTCATTTTCATCCATTTTATCATAATATTTTAGGCAAGACATTTTATTTTCTAAAGACACAACAATTAGTAATTCAGTGAAAATATCATTCATTAAATTTTATTCCAAGTCATTTTTAAATTGACACAAAAAATATTTACCCATTTAAAAATTTTGTAGCAACTTGGTTTTCCATATTTGTATCATCATTTTAGGAATTCAATTCATTCAATTATTTTAAATAATTGGAAATATTTTATATTTCTTTTCTTACACGTTGAACCATGGATGCTTGATATTGAATCACCTTATCACTTTCTGTCATTGAAATTTTTTTGGGGTTGATATTTAAAAAAATCATGGGGACTTGAATACTCGTATTGTTGATAAAAATGAAAAGAATAAGAGTATTATCTATGAAAATCCTTATTCTTTTTTTAAGACAATAAATTATTAGTTAATATTCTACAAATTAAATGAAAACTTTCCGGAATCATATGAATCCTCCCCATAAATGGAGAAAAATCGACAGTAGGGATATCATTCATGTTACCAAAGGAAATAATTTTCCTCTTAAAAATGAAATACATTGGTGACCAAAATGGTTATATCATGATAACGATGTATGCTATGTTGGAAAACTGTCAAATTGTTATATTTTTTAAAAAAAATTAATTATAAATTGGGATTTGAAATGAGTTAAACTATGTCCAATTATAAAAAAAATAATATTGAGAAAATAATATACAATAGAGAATAAAATTTTGAAGAAATAAGGAAAAAATAATTAAATAATGGTTGATGATTTGGACAATAATCGATCTTCAGACCTGAACGTTATCATTGACATTGAATGTATTCTAAATAAATTATACTATTTATAGATCTATACATCATTTTATACAACTAAATTAACTACATACCATATTTATACATCAAATTTTATAGCTGATCCCATTACTAAAGTGATATGATTTCCGGAATACCTATGATCAACTAAACAATATTAAACTCCTAGCAATCAAAGAAAAGACCCCACTAAAGATATTTAAATAGTGAGAGTAACCAATTAAACATCATAAGGAGAATATATATATAGAATAATTTATTTGAAAATGAAAACAATAGTGAAAGAGTCCTCTTTTACCCATGACAATAGTTTTGTAGGTAATTTAAAAGAATAGTTATTATAATTGAATTCACAAATTGAAATAAGAAATGTTGTTCCATCATTATTGCACACCACATCACAGGGATTGTCCCTTGATGGCATAATCGCTTCAAGGAATAATCTTCTTATATATCATTTCTTCTCCAATATATAATTCTTCATCCTTCTAATGATCCTTTGAAATGAAATGAATACAAAAATATATCGAAGAGGAGGGGTTGTAAATATTATATCAAGTTTTTTTCTCACGAATTATAGATCTGTTCTAGGCCTCTTCCCAGCTGAATCGAATCTATTATCCTTCAGAAAATTTGTCTGAAATTTAATCATCTATCGGTCCTCAAAATCACATATCTTATTTAGATACAATGTATATTATGTGAATTAATTATTATAGATATGATTTTGTATCGAGAAGAATGCTCCATATTAATCTACATTAACTCATTCATCCAATGATGTAATAAAAAAATTAATTGAAAATAAAAATTAATGGGAGACATTGAGTATTATATTCTCTCCACATGGAAATAAAAAATTTTCTCACTTGTAGAATGTTTTATTTTCCATTTCATATTTTTGAGTCAATTCGGTCGTCCAAACAATTTTTTCATAAAGACTTATTTACATTTCCCTTTATAAGGTTGAATGAATAGTTTTCCCAGTTGATATTATCATATCCAATGAACACATGAAACCTAAAAAAATAATTAATCAATAATTATCAATAAATATATTAATATTGAAAAACAAGAGTGATTAAACATAGATAAATTTCCATAATTGATAAATATTCAATTTTAACATCAAAATATTCTGAACAAACAAAAATAATGCAATTCATCTCTAATTGTTTTATTTTTTAGGTTTTGGTTATTGAAATAAAAATAAAAAATAGGGGAAATATAATCTCTAAATCCATTCTCAAGGTCTTCAGTTTAAAGTTCAAATACTTTCCATGTTCCCCCTTTATTTTGAATTAGATGAGAATGTCATCAATAAAGACCATAATAAAATTATCAATTCAATACCTGATTAATATATTAATTTATTCCATGAATATTTATAGATCATTAATAGTTAAAAATGTAATTATAATGAACCCATAGTTCCTACACAAAGTATGAAATATTGTCTTGGGTATATCCAACATATTTACCATAACATGATAATAAAATGTAAAAAATATCAATCATAGATAAGAATGAAGATCTATATATATGATCAAAACATTATTATATCTATGGTAAAAGATATTTTTTATTATTTTTTTTAAGATCGTGATAATAAATATTGAGTCTCATATACCCATCCTTCTTCTTGAATAAGGGGAACCATGCACCACAAGGTTCCACATTTTCCTGCATAAAATCTTTATCAATATTCTTTAGTAGTTCCATATTCTTCTCATAATGTTCAATAGTGGTCATTCTACCTGTATTATTTGTTGTTGGAAAAGTTCCTGGTATAATCATGATTTAGAACTCATCCACAAGGCCTGGAGGACGGCCAAAAAGTTCTTTTAGAAATACATCTATTTAATCCCTTATGATAGGAATGTCATCAAGGATGATATTTTCCTTATCAATAGTAATTTAGTCTAGTAATTCTTAATAAAAAAGAATTAATATCCATTATTGATATGATGATACCAAAATATATTCTTCATTATCCATGCACATTTATAGAACTAAATGATTATTACTGATACCTAGGTTGATTTCATAAAAATCATTAATTTATGTTTTCTCTATAAAAAGAAATTAAATCCATATATATAATTGCAACTGGTTTTTATTTGGAGAGTAACACAATTTTTTTGGGATGTTCATCAAGAAAATATAGACATTATAGGAGATATATTTTTTGTATCAAATATTTTCACCATTTTTTTTATTTTCTCAAATAGATCTACTACTATATTTTGAGGTTATGTTTAAATAGTTCTACTAAACAATCATTATATGAATGTCTTCATTGAGCCATTACCAAAAATTATGTTTTTTTATTCTTGAATTTATAACTAATGTACATATCACCACATAATTTTTATAATCCTCCTCCGAAGTTATGATATAATATTATTATCCTTAATCTATAAACCATGGAGATTGTTTCTTTAAATAATCATTGATAACCCTTGTCTAAGGTCATTATTTTGAACACTGTCCTTGTTCCTTATAGTTGAAACATTAGAAAATAAAATGAGGGTGGACTTGGGTATTATATTATTCAATCATGTTATTGGATTAGTATCATCATAATTTTATATAAATTTTGTCTCCCTTCCCAAACCTAAATCTTTTACATGTCACATTCAATCAATTTATGTGATGTTTTTTCTCACACTATTGACATGTGAGGTGTTGGAATTTATTTCCCGAAGGATATTTCTTTGACGTGATTCCATAATTAAAATAAAATATCCAATTTATATCACCATTTACATTAGACCATTAACATTCGATGATCTAACTTTAAAATATAAAGAAATGTATAAATATTTCCTCCTAATTTTAAAAGTCTCAAAATGAAAATTATTTTTCTATATTCAATGTTATCCAAACAAATTATATGTCAAAATTAGTTTTTAGGGAATTTAAAAATCCATAACGATATTATGGATGCATTATGAATTATTCTCATACACATTATAGATTCATAATCCATCAAAATGAAACCTAGGATTTATCTCTCCAATTAAAATAAAAAGACTGTGAATAAAATAATAATAAAAATAAAATAATTATTTTAAATACATTTAAAGGATCTCTTCCTCAGGATTATTATTATTTTATTGTCCACCATTGATAAGATTATCCCTCCAGATAAATCAAATAGAAAAAACTTATCATTACCAATGATTTGAAGGATAGAGAATATCATTTACAAGGACTTTAATCCTTTGTTCCAAAATTAATGGATCTGAATATCCAATAAAATGTGGTGGAATTTTTCAAATAATGGTATCATTTATAACATTATGTTTGAAAAGGGGAGGTTATATTCGATATATTTATGTTTTTATTCATGACATCATACAATTGAGATGGTATTATAATTAATTTATCAACTCTTTCTACTATAAGGTTAAGAATATTCTTCGTGAATCCATTATATTTTATATCACATTGGTTGTTGACATCATTCCTCTTATTCCCAACCATTAGCTGAAATAATTGGAAAATTAGTTACAATAATTTTAGTACTACTAAACTGTAAAAGTGAAACTTTAAAAATTGATGGCATAACTCATAAAGGTCATAAACTCATTAACCCATGAATTTCAATATCATTAGATTTTTATCAATGGTCTATCACCTAAGATATGATTTTATATTAATTTTTATTCCCATAAAAATGGTTTATAGATAACTTTTAAATTTTCTACCCAATATACATTGGGAGTGTCAAACCAAGTGGGAATTAAGGTCCCTTTATCATGCACTAGATGATGATTGAGTCAAATCCCAATGCACCCTTTTTAGGGTTATTCCCATTAGGTGCTCATATACTAGATCCACATCTAACTGTATAATCTATAAGGTGATTTGATTTATGGAAAACCATATACTCTATAATTTACCATAATGTGGCGATGTTTTCATATATTTAATCTTATTACTAAGGCATAAGTATGGTTTTTCTATCCTAATCCTCAAACAAAATAAACATCTCTCTGTTAAAAAATATGGAATCACATGTCTTCAATACACCTTAGTTCATGATTTATTACATAAGGATATACAAAATACAATCTCATTAAAATATAATGTGGGGTTTATTTTTGAAATTAGGTACGTAAAACATTATTTTGAATCATGGATATAGTCAAATTGTATAAAAACCCAAAAACATTCACTTATATTCCATAAAATGTCTTATAATAAGAGTGATAAGTGTGTGACGTGAATGAAAATAAAGGGTTTGGGCATTGTGGAATAACATTTCGGAGAATTTAAATTTAAATGTGTTTTAGTTTTAATTTTCAGAAACCCCCAAGAGAGGATATTTCAAATTAAAATTAAAATTATTTTTTAAAACCTTGAATATATTATCACCTCATATTTGGATCCATTCTTCAATGAAATTGTTGATTTACAAATACCCTTTTATATTACCTTCCATGGGAGGTATGTATTCCAGTGTAGAATCTCACTACAGGGGATCTATTCCTCCTAAATTGAACTCTAACCAAGGAAAATTTATTTTTTGGTGGTAGAGTTGCGATCAAATGTCCTTCGTTTTTCTTCTCAATCGATCCAATATAATTTCGTCTTAAAGGAGTTCTTCTCATTCTTGAGATGAAGAGAATAGTGAATCACAAGAGAAAGAAGTATATTTTGTGTAACAATTATTTTTCATAAATATTCCATTTTAACCCTATACAATATAAATAACCATATATTTGTAAATATGTGTTTTAGGTTGATTTATTTTTTACTTTCATAAAATCGTGTAAAATAGTATTATAATCTTTCATAAATCCCATTTAGGAAAATAATAACATTGTTTTTTTTGTTTTACGATGCATGATAACTCACACAATGAATAATATTCATTTTCATTATGATAAATTTATATTTATCACCAAAAGTGGTCCTGGTCCTCTCAAACTCTTTAACATTTATTGAACATCATTATAAATATTTTATTCACATAAATAAATAATTTAGTCATTAAAATGATAAAAAGAATTTATTAAATATTTAATAAATAAAATATATATTTTTATCAAAAACCCAATGAATAAATATTTATTAAATTATTACATGATTAATGGAATTATTTATTTATTTAATGGACAATTATTTTTTACCTCTAATTATTAGTTATATATAAAACATAAAAAAATTATTCCTCGGGTTTGAAAAATAAATTATTTATTCAAATAATTAAATTTAAATAGAAATTATTCAAGACTAATGGAACCACGTACTGTGTGACATTTTTTGATTACTTCGTATTGAATGTACAACGATGTGACCAAATTCCATAACAAATTTCTAGAAATATGACAAGGAACCCATGTGAATGAAATTAATGTCTCAACATGGAAGAAAATGTATGAATTGTCACTATCTAATATAATCCCTTTTTATCAACATCTCTTCTAGTAGATTTCACATCCATTTAATCAACCTATATTATTGATATATCTTTCTTTGAATATCTGAAATAATCATCAGTACATCATGGAAATGGAATTTAATGAGTAAATAATATTTTAATTAAAGGTTCGATATATCAACATCCATAAATATGGAAGGGACAATCCTTCCAAGTCATATACAATATAAACATGACAATAATGATGCACCTAGTGTAATATACTTCACTAAAATATAGGAAATGATGGAATTTTTTGGTACATATTTTTGAACTAGTCATAACATGCATTAATGTTTACATTAATTTCTGCAGACCATTGTACATGCTCATAGAGAGGAATATCTGATGACTCCAAAACATGAGGAAATTTTATTATAAATCCTATTCACAAAATCACCCTTATTATATATTACCAATTACAAAATTCATTAGATTACAACCACTACACATAAAATTACTCTTACATGACAATAATTATACTATATTCCCATTCATTATACATTATTTTACAATAGAACTAGTCTTAACAATATTGTATGAGTATTTCAAGGCTATCATCATAGCAGGGAATTGTTATTCCCTTTTTAATTCGATAGACACTCTTGAAAATTATCACATCAATTTAACATAAATAAATAATCAATATGTGATAGTATATTTAAATTAATATTAACATATCTTTATATACAAGAAATATTATCTACAAAAATAAGTTTTTTGTAGGGAACCAACTCCAAAAAATATATCATCTTAATTTTATCCAAATATTAATGACCAGTTAGTTCCTATCATTAGAATCATGTTTCTACTGATTATGAATAATTCTACTTAGGCTATCACTTTTCCGATGTTATGGATGTAGAAATATATATGTATTTGTAGAATATGTTTTACTAGAACATTATTATCCTGAGAAAATCCATCTTGTAGAAATAACATCGATTATACATCTATTTCTTCCATATCAGTGCTTTTACATCCCAGATAAATCTATAGTAAAAATTATCATGATAATGATAATACTTTTTCTATTTGTATAAACCAAAATCAGAATATGACATTGTTATACAACTAAAAAATTTGCAACAAAGTTTCAATATTCTAGGATATAATAGATATAGCTACCAATTCTTGTAATAAGTATTCATGCATATTACATAATCCTTTTCTGCAATACCATATCAAATAGTGTTAAATGAATATAATTTCCAATTTAGTAGAACAATACTATTCCAAATTCCCTAGAAACCAATAACTCATCTAGTTATACTTTACAATGTATTCTCAAATAGTTATAACTACCAGTCAAAGAAGTTTTGTTGGAAAGGTTTATTATTTACATAATCTTAATCATACATTAGTATTATCAAATTTCAGTATATATCCTCAAACATCATATAAAATCCTAGAACATTATCTTGTGAAATTAAATTAATCTCAATAAAAAAATATTATTTATATGTATGTTTTTCATGATGGATTATATTCCAACAACAATTTTATCTTGAATTATTAAAAAAATAATTTATTTTACTTAGTTAATATATATACTATACGTAAATCGAGAAAACAGATGGATCTATCTTGTAAATATTGTTCACTAAATCATGGTTTCTACATTTAGTGATACATGGAGACATTTCACTCCTTACTTTTAACAAATGGTAAGACAGAACATTTTTCTTCATATGATATCAATATATCTATATTGAAAAATATTTTTCCTCACACTACGCAAATAGATTAAAATTGCACTAATTTATTTTAAAAAATCTATGATGACTAAGGTTTATTTATTCATAAATGAATATATTTATTCATCATAAAAAATTAAAATTTATTAATCTCACTGATTCATTAATATTAGTCCAAGTAGACAAATACCATATGGAATCCTTCTATTTACATCTCATATACATGTACTGTACAGTTTCCTTTATGTGATGTGTAACACCTGAGACTTTTATGTGAAATATTTTGTTTTTATGTTATATAAATAAAAGGAATCTTTTTCTACACACAACACTTGCTTGGCTTGATTTATACGAAATCGCAACCTTCCTCGATAGCTTGCGTCGTACGCAATAATGAGTTTCACTAAACAACGATATACTATTAAAATATTATTAAAACTAGCCGTTATGAATAGTAATAACCACTTTTTGAAATTTTGTAAATTTTATTTTTCAAAATGGACATTATTTTTGGATTCGGAATATTGAAATTAGCTTAGGGTGAAATTTTGGTACTTTTCAGATAACTTTCATTTTCTGATGAATAGTGAAAATTACTAAATTTTAATTAAAAACAACCTTTTTAATCGAAAAAATTAATATTGATAAATTATTAATTTTAGTGGTTTTAAAGTATATTTTGAATATATTTTTACAATTTAATACAATGTTGGTCATTGGATGTAATTTCACATTTAAACCAGACATAAACTAGTGTCAATCTTTTGATAGTTATTATCTCTTAAAAACACGCTATTTGTTTTTACGGCGGGAATTAATTTTTAAATTAATTAATGCAACTGATATTTTTTGAATTTTGTAAAATAGACATCATTTTTGAGTTCATAATATCAAATATATCTTAGGCCTAATTTTTGGTATTTTTCTGGAAACTTTCATTTTTTGATGAATAGTGAAATCACTAAGTGGTAGTTAAAAATTGAATTTTTCATAAAACATAATTTTACCGCTTCTGTGAGTGGAATTTCAAAAATCCGAGAGACACAGTTGATGTCAGTAAGTAAAATGTTGTTCAATGAGATGAAAATAATTGTTGGTGAATAGTAACTTTTTACTTTTTTACCATGGTTAAAAGTAAATAGGGTAATTAAGGTTAAAAATGATATTATTATTACCTAAAACATGTCCTAATTCTATTGGATAAGTCTAATTCGACCAAAAACAACCTTAGGAATAAAATATGACCATTTATGCCCACATGGATTAGATTAGGACATTTATTATTAATTTATTTAAAGAAGGGTTAAAATAGTCAAAATCAAAGTTTAATAAGTTTATCATTTTTAATATAGGGTTATACATAAGATAAATTCGACTATAAATATTAATTATAAATATAAAATTATTTCCTACATAATGGTATTTTATTTGTAATTTTTATACATTAAATAATTTAATTTATTTATGACACATATATGATGCAGTAATTATCTTATTAATGAAATATTGACATAATTGATCTTATAAATACCAAAATAAATGTAATTTGTGACTTTTTATAAATTACACTAATTTTATAGGTTAATATGGCATGTTAGTACTTATTTAGTTAACTTTTTTCGAACTAATCATTCTGTTATGATTTTCACAAAAATCAATTACTAAATAGTGTCAAAATTGACATAAAATAGTTTTTAAAACAAGGATTATATTATTAATTGTTATTTTATTCCTAAAAAATATAAGGTTCGGCCAAATGACTTAGATAAAGTTATATATATTAATAGAAAACAACTTGGGGTTCGTTTGGCTTCTTATAGTAAGTTTAATAACCTTATAGTGTAAGAACACAAGAAGACATGGTAAAAGTACAATTATTTAACTTAATGTTAAATATAAATGATAAGGTTAAAATAGGAACCTAAACTTGTCTAAATTCTATTGGATGAGATGATTTCGACCAATTCCCACCTTTTCTTATAAATAAATCAATTTGGAGCAATTTAAAACCGAACTTGACTTTATAATAAAATAATATTTTTAGTTTTTCGAAAGGAGCCCCTCCCCTCCCTTATAAAAGGGAACCTCCTACCCCTCTTCCACACACCACATTGAGACTTCAAGATCAAAAAACCCCTACCAATTTCTTATCACCACTTCCCTAGAGACATCCTAGAGGTTCTGGTCTTCTTCAAAGACCAATTTTAGTGCCCTAAAAGAAGGTCTCAAAGAAGCACTTCAAAGAAGAGGTAATGTCTGTTACCGATTCTTTCATCTTTATTTCTTCTTCCACTTCTTCTTCTTTAGTTGTTTCATTATGAAGTAATAACATCAGTATCACTCATATAATGATATGTTATTATAAGTATGAAACAACCCCATTTCACCATTTATCCATCCTACGAAAAAAGAAATCACGGCGCGTTCGTACGTACGGAATACCGTCTCCACGTCGTGGTGTAATCTATTTTACACCACCACCTTACTTGGATGGGTATAATGGTGTAAATAATGACTATATATGACTATTATAAATTGATACTTATTCTAAAATAGTATACATACACTCCAATACAATTTCACGATCATAGGAACGATATCATCACTCGTGCGTATGTACGAAATACCGTCTCCAAGATGTTATGCGACTCGTTCTACATGATCTTCATTTAATAATGATTATATAAAATAATTTAATGAATGAATATGATATATATTACACTAATACCATTCTGTAAATGAGGTATCTATAACCTAAAGAGAAGAATAAGAAATTATTCGACAAAACCCGCATAAGAACAAAAAGTTATAAACACCCGAATAACAAGTAGCAATGAAATATTACTACTAAGAAGCTAATAATATGACCATATATGATATCATAAAAATAAGTATGATTCTTTAATAAGTCAATAACATTATTTAAATCATTATACAAGAGGTTCGGACACGTACAAAGCATATCGGACCTAAGGTAAGGGAAATATCACAATCTCGTTTTTATCTGAGATTGTTTATACTTTGGAATTTACTGGGGTGTATTTTATCATCCACATCCATGTTTCCTCAATTTTTAATATTTATATCCTTCTACAATAGTTTATATCCAATTTTACCCTTCAGTGAGTTTTTAGTAAAAGATATGAAAGGAATCTTTTGTCGTTTTTCGTACGAGGTACTTTTTGACTTTTTTGACAAAAGTATGAGAAGAATGTTTTTTTATACGGCATGAATGTATTTTTAAAACAATATTTCCACGAATCTTCCTTTAAATTTTTTCAAGTTTATTATTAATCAACTTCTTTTAGTTTAGAATTGTATGACATATTAAGAAAGGAAAAGTGTTTTTGAAGTAGAAAGGATATTTTTCTTCAAGAATGGAGTTCAAGTGTTTTATCAAAATTATTTTCCATCTAAGATAATATAGAGTTCTGTTTCTATCCCTATTATTACATGGATTTGATTATGTTGTGATGGAAATATTTTTATGAATTCCTTCATCTTATATGAATTGTTTTATGATGTCATGTTGTTTAAGAATCCCATTTTTACTACATGGGTTATGAAATGATGTATGATTTATGATTTTGTGGCACACATAAGAATGGTATCATTATGATATGGGTGGGACCTATATCTCCCTCCAATTCATTGGGTAAAGATTTTATATCTCATGATATAGACATGGCTGGAACGGCAGGTTAAACCGGTTCAGTGAAACAGGACTGAAACGAGGAGTGAACTCGGTTCAGAGATGGACTTTTTCCACTAAGATAGTCTTGGCAATAAGTCTTCAATAACATGAAATTATTGTCTATGATTATGTGTGTATGACACAAAGCTTCATGTTTTAAGTTATGAGTATTGGGATTACATTTCACTACTATGATTTATCCCTTGTTATGAAATTATGATTTCTTTTGCAGGTTATGATTTCCAAAAGTTATGTTCTTATGATTTGATTGATATTACTTTTTTTACCCTTACTGAGCATTTGAGATCACCTTTTTGTATGTTTTATTTCCCCAGGTCAGGAATAAGGTTATTAAGTAGGATATGCCAAAAAAGGGACTCTAGATATGATGAAATAAATGGGAGGCAAAGTAGATTCTTTATGAACTAGTTGTTTATGTTTCCCAGTTTCTAAAGACACTATACCTATACGGTTCTTTCCTAGTTTTGTTATGTGTTTAATAAGTGTGCTTCAATTTTGAAGTAATAAAAATGTATGTAAAGTATGGGTCTCTACAGTTGGTATCAGAGGAAAGGTTTAGTCAACCTTTGGAAACTAGGATGCATGAACATTAGTGAGATCCCTAGAGATATTTCTAAGGTATGTCTAGGGATGTCTCTAAGGATATGTATACGTATAGGATATAGTCCTAGAACTATGGTAACGATATTAGATTAAACCAAAGATGTTAGATATTGAAGTTACCCCCCCCTTTATTATGATTTTTGCCTCTCACACTATTCTTTTTGGGTTTTAGAAAATGGTTGGAAACAAGATGATTCACGATAATGGAGGATATGATGGAAATGTAATGATATTCTTCATGATTAACCAAATGAAATGGGATTTGGAAGTCTAAAAATCATTATTATGCTGAATCAGCAATCACATAATATGATCAATAAAGTAAAATTTTGTAAGTTTCCTGACTCGGCTAATAAGAGAAAGATAGAGTTTCATGATGATCATAGAGGAAAGAATGTTTAATTTCCCCTATGTAAATCATGTGGGAAGAGGCATCAAGAAGAATGTTTCAAAGGAACTGGAAGATGCTTTGAGTGTGGAAAATAAGGAAACAAAGCCAGTAAGTGCAAAGGAAAAGGTTCAGTTAACACTAGGGATGAGGATAATGGTATTGCTACGACATCAACAATTGTTAAATGTATTAAATGTGGAATGTATGGGCATTATGAAAACCAATTCCCTAAGGGAATGTCTCATGAAGAGAATCAGTATGGTGGTATGGGTAGTATTTATGTTGATGACGATGAAGAGACTACAAATGATATGTGAGATGAAAGAATTGTTGAAACTCGGTCAATGGTTTAAGAATGTAGTGGAATGATTACATGTTTATCATGTGTAATGTTTTATAAGTAATATCATGGTACTATGGAATAAAGATACATCTAAGGTTTGTTACACTGTTGTCTTTCCTTGAGTTTTGAACGTGTATGATTAATGGTACCAGTATCCATGAAAGGTTATTTAGATATTTTTGGAATGTAGATGATATGCGAATAATGAAGGTATAAGGAGAAAATTAAATGTTTGATAGTATTCATTAGATCATGACTGATATAAGGAGAAGGTTATATCATGGTTTGAGTATATAGAATTTTTGGATTTTGGTATGTGGAATGAGTTAACTTTTGACTACATTCATGTTTTCACTAAGGTTAAACGGGTATTCATTCTTCAAGAGAATACATGATTAAGGTATTCACATGTTTGTAATTTGACCAACAAGATATATCTTATGATATATTAGTGATAAATGATGGCATTCACGTGATTGTTATGTGACATTTCATGTAATCATTTTCTTTATACTATGATCTCGGACCGAAGTATTTTAGATAATCCTAAAGATTGGAATAGATTATGTTGGAAATAATTTAGGATAGACCTTTTTTTTTGATATTATTGATGGGATGTTATAGTAATATTTCTTTATAAAAAGTACAACCTGCAGGATGGGTGACAACCCATCGTGTCAGACAAGGCTATGGGAATCGAACCCACAACCGAAGTGCGACTCGCCTTTAACGCCTACCACTGGCCTAAAGGAAGTCCCTGTTTTGTAGAAAACTAGTTTTATTATATTAAGCAGTATGATATATTAAGTATAAGTACATTTTTGGAACCATATATGATTAATCTCACTATAGATGGACTTATGTAAGTTTTGATAACTTTTATAACATTTTTGTTTCAGACAGATGGAATGACCCATCATTCTATCACATGATTTGCTAACACATCACGAATGACAAATTCAAATTCATTTCATTAATGGTTGAAGTGGAAATTGTTCAATTCAAGAACAATAGTGAGATTGTACCAAAATCATGTAAGTATTTCTTTTAATTCATCAACTTTAGGGAAATGATCTTGAAAACAAAAAATGTTGTCTTAGTGACCTTATATCCGATGGATCATATGGTACCTTAGATCATCACAAATCTATGGCTTTGTGATTGTTGTCTTCTTCATAGACATGATCTCTACCACTCTTTATCAAGACATGATGGTTAGGTTTCTCTTCCATATCCATATTTTCACCTATGTTCTCCTATGTGGAAACACAGTGATTAGTTAACCGTTATGTTTCATACATTAGTTTTTAAAGGTTTGTTTTGGTATTCCTTTTTACGATGTGGGTTTCTATTAAATAAACTTTGGAGTAGCAAACCATTTATAACCTCGACGAATTTCGAGGGCGAAATTCATTTTAAGGGGGGTAGAATGTAACACTCGAGACTTTTATGTGAAATATTTTGTTTTTATGTTATATAAATCAAAGGAATCTTTTTCTACACACAACACTTTCTTGGATTTATTTACACGAAATCGCAACCTTCCTCGATAGCTTGCGTCGTACGGAATATTGAGTTTCACTAAACAACGATATACTATTAAAATATTATTAAAACTAGCCGTTATGAATAGTAATAACCAATTTTTGAAATTTTGTAAATTTTATTTTTCATAATGGACTTCATTTTTGGATTCGGAATATCGAAATTATCTTAGGGTGAAATTTTGGTACTTTTCGGATAACTTTCATTTTCTGATGAATAGTGAAAATTACTAAATTTTAATTAAAAACAACCTTTTTAATCGAAATAATTAATAGTGATAAATTATAAATTTGAGTGGTTTTAAAGTATATTTAGAATATATTTTTACAATTTAATTCAATTTTGGTCATTGGATGTAATTTCACATTTAAACCAGACATAAACAAGTGCCAATCTTTTGGTAATTATTATCTCTTAAAAACACGCTATTTGTTTTGACGACCGTAATTAATTTTTATATTAATTAATGAAACTGATATTTTTTGAATTTGGTAAAATATACATCATTTTTGAGTTCATAATAACAAATATATCTTAGGCCTAATTTTTGGTATTTTTCTGGAAACTTTTATTTTTTGATGAATAGTGAAACCACTATGTGGTAGTTAAAAAATGAATTTTTCATAAAACATAATTTTACCGCTTATGTGAGTGGAATTTCAAAAATCCGAGAAAAGCGGTTGATTTCAGTAAGTATAATGTGGTTCAATGAGATGCAAATAATTTTTGGTGAATAGTAGCTTTTTACTTTTTCACCACGGTTAAAAGTAAATAGGGTAATTAAGGGTACAAATGATATTATTATTACCCTAACACTTGTCCTAATTCTATTTGATAAGTGTAATTCGACCAAAAACAACCTTAGGAATAAAATATGACCATTTAGGCCCACTTGGATTAGATTTGCACATTTATTATTAATTTATTTAAAGAAGGGTTAAAATAGTTAAAATCAATGTTTAATAAGTATATAATTTTTAATATAGGGTTATACATAAGATGAATTCTACTATAAATATGAATTAGAAATATAAAAAGATTTCCTACATAATGGTATTTTATTTGTAATTTTTAGACATTAAATAATATAATTTATTTATGACACAAATATGATGCAGTAATTATCTTATTAATGAAATATTGACACAATTGATGTTATAAATACCAAAATAAATGTAATTTCTAACTTTTTATGAATTACACTAATTTTAGAGGTTAAAATGACATTTTAGTATTTATTTAATTAACTTTTTTCGAACTAATCCTTCTGTTATGATTTTAACAAAAATCAATTACTAAATAGTGTCAAAATTGACATAAAATTGTTTTTAAAACAAATATTATATTATTAATTGTTATTTTATTCCAAAAAAATCAAAGGTTCGGCAAAATGACTTAGATAAGGTTATATATATTAATAATAAACAACTTGGGGTTCATTTGACATCTTATTGTAAGTTTATTAACCTTATAGTGTAAGAACACAAGAAGACACGGTAAAAGTAAAATTATTTAACTTAATGTTAAATCTAAATTATAAGGTTAAAATAGGAACCTAAACTTGTCTAAATTATATTGGATGAGAGTATTTCGACCCATAACCACCTTTGATTCGAAAGAAATAAATTTGGAGCTATTTAAAACCGAACTTGACTTTATAATAAAATAATATTTTTAGTTTTTCCAAAGGAGCCCCTCTCCTCCCTTATAAAAGGGCACCTCCTCCCCCTCTTCCACACACCACTTTGAGCCTTCAAGCTCATCCAACCCCTTCCAATTTCTTCTCTCCACTTCCCTAGAAAAATCCTAGAGGTTCTGGTCTTCTTCAAAGACCTATTTTAGTGCCATAAAGGAGGTCTTAAAGAAGCACTTCAAAGAAGAGGTAATGTCTGTTACCGATTCTTTCATATTTATTTCTTCTTCCACTTCTTCTTCTTTAGTTGTTTCATTATGAAGTAATAACATCAGTATCACTAATATACTGATATGTTATTATAAGTACGAAACAACCCTATTTCACCATCTATCCATCCTACGGAAGAAGAAATCACCGCGCCTGCGTACGTACGGAATACCGTCTCCACGCCGTGGTGTAATCTATTTTCCACCACCGACTTACTTGGATGGGTATAATGGTGTAAATAATGACTATATACGACTATTATAAAGTGATAGTGATTCTTAAATAGTATACATACACTCCAATACAATTCCACGATCTTAGGAATGATATCATCACTCAAGCGTACGTACGGAATACCGTCTCCACGATCGTTCTACATGATCTTCATTTAATAATGATTATATAAATGCATTGAATGAATGAATATGATATATATTACACTATTACCATTCTGGAAATTAGGTATCTATAACCTAAAGTGAAGAATAAGAATTTATTCGACAAAACACGCATAAGAACAAAAAGTTATAAACACCCGAATAACAAGTAGCAATGAAATATTACTACTAAGAAGCTAAGAATATGACCATATATGATATCATAAAAATAATTATGATTCTGTAATAAGTCAATAACATTATTTAAATCATTATACAGGAGGTTCGGACACATACAAAGCATATCAGACCTATGGTAAGGGAAATATCACAATCTCATTTTTATCCGAGATTGTTTATACTTTGGCATTTAATGGGGTGTATTTTATCATCCACATCAATGTTTCCTAAATATGTAATATTTATATCTTTCTACAATAGTTTATATCCAATTTTACCCTTCAGTGAGTTTTTAGTAAAAGATATGAAAGGAATCTTTTGTCGTTTTTCGTACGAGGTACTTTTTGACTTTTCTGAAAAAAGTACGAGAAGAATGTTTTTTTATACGACATGAATGGATTTTTAAAAAAATATTTCCAATAATCTTCCTTTACAAGTTTTCAAGATTATTTTTAGTCAATTTATTTTAGTTTAGAATTGTATGACATATTAAGAATGGAAAAGTGTTTTTGAAGTAGAAAGGATATTTTCCTCAAGAATGGAGTTCAAGTGTTTTATCAAAATTATTTTCCATATAAGATAATATAGGGTTCTATTTCTATCCCTATTATTACATGGATTTGATAATGTTGTGATGGAAATATTTTTATGAATTCCTTTATCTTATATGAATTGTTTTATGATGTCATGTTGTTTATGAATCCCAATTTTACTACATGGGTTATGCAATAATGTATGATTTATGATTTTGTGGCACACATAAGAATGGTATCATTATGAGATGGGTGGGACCTATATATCCCTCCAATACATTGGGTAAAGATTTTATATCTCACGAGATAGACATGTCTAGAACGGCAGGTTAAACCGATTCAGTGAAACAGGACTGAAACGAGGAGTGAACTCGGTTCAGAGATGGACTTTGTCCACTAAGATAGTCTTGGAAATGAGTCTTGACTAACAAGAAATAATTCTCTATGATTATGTGTGTATGCCACAAAGATTCATGTTTTAAGTTATGATTATTGGGATTACATTTCACAACTATGATTTATCCCATGTTATGAAATTATGATTTCTTTTGCAGGTTAAGATTTCCTAAAGTTATGTTCTTATGAATTGATTTATATTTCTTTTGTTTACCCTTACTGAGCATTTGAGCTCACCAATTTGTATGTTTTATTTCCCCAGGTCAGGAAGAAGTTTATTAAGTAGGATATTCCAAAAAGGGACTCTAGATATAATGAATTAAATGGGAGGCAAAGTAGATGCATTATGAACCAGTTGTTTATGTTTCCTAGTTTCTAAAGACACTATACCTATACGGTCCTTTCCTGGTTTTGTTATGTGTTGTAATAAGTGTGCTTCAATTTTGATGTAATAACAATGTATGTAAAGTATGGGTCGTTATATGATGTTTCCTTCATAATCAATTAGCCAACATTAAGATAATAGAAATATCCCTTGACAATATAGAAATAAAAAATTTAATTTATTCATGGTGATTACTGTATATGATTATTCATTGACAGTAACATTAAAAAATGAATCATTTTTTTGTACCATATTTTACTATCCATGAATATTTTATGTTTAATACTCCCCAATAGTATCAAGTCATACACACCTTCAAAATAGGGCGTACTATAATCTTGATACATGGAGTCAATTACATTAATTTATCCATACTTATGACCCAAATCATATTCCAATGACTAAAACATTTTTTAGAATCATTATTTTGATAGAATAATATAGTTATTACCAATGGTGGTGAACTTAAACCCCCTCTTTGGATATTAATTACTCCGTAGTATGAAGTTCTATGACTTGTCCTCCCACTTAAATATATGATTTCGACAATTCCATTTCCAACTCATTTGTATCAACATATTTAACTCATGTATGTTATGTCCTATCAAATAATATTGAAATATATATGATTACTTTATTGAAATATTGTCGATCTTAACTATATTTTAATATCCTCAGTGTCCATAATAACATTAACTCATATGCACATTAATGTTGTGATGTTAATTTATAGCTAAGGTAATCTTTTAAAAATTATTTTCAGGAATCACTTATGGTTGTGTCTTGATATATTGTTATCCTATCTGAATTGATATGAGATCCATTAGAAACTTATTTTGGCATATTTTTTAGTTGTCACACATCTATGGGAATAACATTTATTAGAATAAACAATGAAAAATTTGCAAAATATATTAGATATTCGAATGATATTTAATTTACTACCATCATTAAAATGATGTGTGTATGGAAATAATAGTTTTATTAACTTCACTACATATATATGATCAATAAGTTAATTGATAAGTTGTTCTTAGACAATACAACCTGATGTTTACTTAATCATTACCATGTTTACTCATTTACTTCAATGCGAGTTTTTAAAATTTCACATAGAAATCTCATGAGTTTTCTAATGTTACCTTTTTCTTTAGAATAGTTAACATGGTCATGTTAAACTAAATCTACATGTTTTGGGATGTAAATATATTTATAAAGGATTAATTATAAAAAAAGATGATAAATTGTTTTTTAAATATCTTCTATCTTATCTCAATGGGGAATAAGATAATATTATGGGCCTAAACCACTCAACTTCTTCAGATTCATTTGAAAAAGGGTTATCCTGCCAAAATAATATAATAATATTATATTTTTATATTAAAAATGTAATGTAATGTATGTTTGTGATTCAATAATTATTGAACCAATAGTTTAGTATTTAAGTAGCATAATAGCATTTATTCAAAAAATTAAATATTGTTTCATTGTATCAAGATGAAAACTATGAAAGAATAAATACTTTTTTTTTTGGAAATAACAAATATATAATTTTTGAGGGAATAAATAAATATAATACTATAATTTCTTTACAATATGTTGTATTTTCTTTGTTTTGTATATTTCTTAGAAATATAATGTTGCAAAATATTCCATTATTTGTGATGGAATCACATTTAAACATTATCATGTGTAAAAAGTTTATCCCATATTAAATAGGTTTTTTCCTTATTTCCATTCTAAGAAAATTATATATATGCATGATTCAAAAAAATATATATTAAAACATGAATCTCATTCATTAAAATAATGATTTTTTAAAATCATCTATCAATAAAAGAATAATGATACCTAATATATATATATATATATATTCATTCAAAATCATACATGATTGATGCAATTATTTCATCCATGTTGTCCATGAGGAAACTCCTTGATTCATTACATCAACGTAATCTTTTATACCATATCATCTACATTTTCATCACATATGAACTCAAATATATTTATATCACATATTAATATATACTCTGAATCATATACCATTAAAAATAAAATCAATGAATTATACAATATTACTAGAAGAGGTGGACACACTATGGGGTTTCTTACAACTGAAAAAATATTTTGGAAAAATATTTTTTCAAATATCAGGTTCACCATAGTTAAATTTATACCATTATTTCCTTTATTTTAGTTTAATTGGTGTTGTAGACTCTCCACGACCTCTTTTATCCACTATTTGGAAAAACATTTTCTGTTAACATTTTCTCCACCATATTGAATCTGGATCCTATACCTATATTTTCATGCTCATATATCTTCAAAATATTGATTAAATTCGATAAACATTTATTGAAATCAATAATATAATAGTTTGAAATAAACTATGAGAACCTTTTTAATAGTGATTGTATAATAAAGTTTATGGTTCGATCATTCCGATGTGGTGAACTAACTCTCTTAATGAATTGAAGTACCCAATAATATTGACCACATGAGTTGTGACTAATGTTAAATATATCATCATGAAATGAAAGAGATCCTATTATACCCTAAACATCTCAGGAAATTACTGTTCTTAGAAGAGACTATTATGGATATATATTATCTTGAATTCATTCATGGTATCATGTTTCTTTTTATTAATTGGTAACAATTTTAGTAGAATGATAGGAGAAACAACATATAAATCCTTCATATGATATTCACAAACATATATATAATTTTTTTAATTAATTCTCTAGTTTTTTTCTTATGAATGGGATCCTCAAACACATTGAATTTTCCTTATTTCTTATTCACTATTCATTATTTATAATTTCAGTGGAAAAATTTACAGTAGTTTAGATTTTACATATCCAATATTGATCTCAAGGACAATATCAATGATTATAAATATATCATTATGTACAAAAAATTCATTTTATGGATTTTTATGATGTTATATATATATTTATTAATTTTGTTTATTAAATGGTCTCCCAGTAAAATGATGCCACCATTTAAAGTCATCATATCAATTTGTAGTCCAGGATTCGTATTTTACAATGATAATAACGATAATTTGGATTGAACCACACCAATTAGTAATTTATTTAGGGTATCATACCTATCATATCACATAGAAATAAAGAATATTTTTAGAAGAAAACAATTTACCAAACCCATAATTTGAATGAACCATACATTATTCCAATTGTATTGAAACACATGAGGTTTACTACATAAATGTAGCCAAAATATAAAATTTTAATTGGATACATATAACTATGGTTTATCTATTTATACTACTTTTAACACAAGATAATCCATGGGCCCCATTCATTGATTTTATCAAACCTAGTTGGATGATCATGTTTATTACATTTGTTTTTTTATAATGAATCACATTGTATTTTCAAGTGTATAAAATGTAACAATACAATATCATGTTATCTATTTTATATATTCATAATTCTAGTGTCTTGGTATATTAATATATTCTATATAATAGATCAACATGTTCATACTATATTAATAAATAAGACTTTAAAAATATCACATCACCTGAATCAAGAGAAAATAATATTAAAAAAATCCAAATATTTTCTAAGAATATGGTTTACGAAACAATTTCATGGGATGGCCTATAATTATATTGAATAAATAATCCCTATTCCAGTGAGTTGGGATTAACATATAGTCAAACATAACTTTTCAAGAAAAAGGCCTAAGCCTCTAGTCTAGTGGGAAGTATTACACAATGTATCTCTACGTAAGCATTGTCAACTTAATAATGGATTCAATTACATAATGATTATAAAATAAAATAAGTATATATCATAGTTGACCACATAACATAAGTTCATAGTTGAATACAATCTGAAGACTTGTTATAAGAATACTATGTCAACTATCAGACCTTACATGTAACTCCTTATAAGTTTGTATGATTGTTTAGAATAATTTTAACAATAAAACCAAAGAATGCATATAAATATATAATATAATCAAAATATAACATTAAATTAAAAATTCGATGATAAGTATATAGCCAATTTATGAATTTAAAAAATGACATAATCATTTTTAATAATTTGTAAAAAAATTACAAACACATTTATATTTTGAAATTCATTATACAAAATAAATAATTAAATAAAATTAATCTCTTTATATTTATTCCCAAATATGATAACATTTATATTATTCATTATATAGTGGTTACATTAATAATTTTATATTTTATGATATTTATTATTTTTAAAAATATTATTTATCTTATGTAAATATTTACACATTAAAGGTATCATAAATATACCATTATTTAAATCATTAATAAAATATTTTAATAATAATTATTTTGATATGATTTAAATAATTTCCAAATATTGAATTTTTTATTGTTAAAATTAAACTATATGAAAAAATTCACAATTTTAAAATATAAAAACTTTATAGTTTTCCTTTTTTATAATTTATAAAATAATTATGAATTACTATTATGATTTCCATAAAAACATTTTATATCTAAATTATCAATCATTCAATAAAATTTAAAATATATTTTAATATCTACAGTTAATATTTTAGAATATTTATTAATAATTTTTAGAAAAAAATTTAATTAATTGATTATAAAATCCATATAATGCATTCCTTTTTAAACACTTTTATATGTATTATAATATTTAGAAATGAATTTTATTTTAATCTAAAAAACAATTATATATTATAATTCATCTCATATTTTAATTTTGTGTAAAAATATATTATTGTTCTATTTTTTTGACAATATTCTCAAAATCATTAAGTAATATAGATGGATTACAGTGATTATTCCATTAAAGTGATATCAGTTATACATTGAGATTTATTTTCATTTTTCCATTTATGAAAAATACATACAAAAGGTTTTCTTATCTTTATAGAATAGTAAAAAAACATGCATATCTAGACTCTAATGAATATGAGATTAAAAAACATACATATCAATTATATTTTACAATTCACATTACTTTTTATGAGGTGATATGACACTGTATTTTGAACTCATTGTAAAACCCTTTCATCTAATATGGTTACTTAATGTCGATGGATAATTATCATAACAAATAGAGGATTTATATAAAGTTATTGGTTTGGATATACAATGTCATATAACTTTTTAAATTAGTAAAAACAACATTATCATTATCATTTGATGATATAGATTATTAAATGAATTTTTATTTTAAAAACTGCAATTTTCAAAATGATTTGTTGCATAAAAATTCAGTTAAGGATCAAATAACACTAAATTTTTTATATGGAATGACTAAAATTTTGTCAATGTTTTGGGATAATTTAGAAATAATTAATCACAAGAACACTATTTCTATTAAATATAAATCCCATAATATTTAAATATATAATGTGTAAAATAAAACATGTTTAAAAACATTCATTTTCTTTCATTCAATTTTTTATAAATATCACCAAGGAACAACCGAAAATATCTTCCATGTTGGGTGTATACATGAATTTTTAAAAATTGTTCTAAAACATTTGGAATTACCATAAAATATCAATTACATGTTAGTATATCATGGTGCAATGGGACATGAGAGAAGATACGTTCAAAAGGGGGAGGGTATAGGCTTGAGGATTGTTTTTGGATCACACACATGTACATGAATCATCTTTCAGCCTCCGTTATATACAAAATGGTAATTTTACTTTAGTCCATAAATTTAAACATAAACTTAATAAATTTATAATAAAACACTATTGTTATATCTCATGTAAACCTTTTCCAGCAAATATCGCATCTATTTCAACTTATAAAATATATATTCATGGATATCCAATGTATATATAATTGAAGTGTTAACTATTTTGAACACCACTTCCAATGATGATTCATAGACTTTCCAATTGAATTATACCTTATGATCCATGAAACAATTCCTCATCCAAGTTGTATAAATTAATTTTGTAAGATGTTATCCATGAACACCATAATGACTCAACCATGTTTTATAATTTGAATTTCTAAAATTTTATCCCTGACCTCCATAATTATAGATCCTAGACTACAAGAATTATATAAATGGGCTGGGCATAATTAGTTATTTGTTTTTATTTTTATGTGATTTTTCCTTTTATCACAACAATGTGGTCATGTAAAAATCCTTGTTCCACTAACTTTTTTCTCTCATTCTGAACTCATCTTCTTTATTATTAGAATATAAAATAGTAGAAGATGTCTAAAATGTTCATCATAAAATACTAATCCATAACATGTTAGTTAGACCCTCCAAAATGGATTGTTAACTTTACCCTCATGTTAATAATACTAGTTAAGCACCCGCAATTACAATCACTCATCAATTCATTAGTCACCATAAAATCTCATATACTATGCTAATTTAGAAAATCCCATCACAAGCCTCCATTACGTAATTAGATAACCCGAAAACAAGATTCTTAACAAATGGAGATATTATTATGTAATAATCTCCTTTCATATACTATCTTCATCCATAATGAATATGGTTTAACTGTAATTTTGAAAAACGTACTGATATTTTAAATCTATCAACAAATACTAAAACCCTAGTCCTAAAATCTCACCTTTGTGTTCATAAAATAATCAATCACATGTGACCAAATTCTTTAATTTTTTTTGGCTTTGAATCCATTCCTCATCGATAAAATTTTGTGTTTGGATATCCTAAAAATTATTTATTACAATGGATCAAATATCTCTCAAAATTTTCTACGTTATATTATTGCTAACCCTAGGAGTTAATATATACACAAAAGGAATAGTCTATATAGTTTATCATTTAATTCTACATTTATTTCTATAAAGACCCAAAATGAAATGTGTAATAAATAAAAAAGTTATTTTTACTCTGTTAATAATACATTTTAATATTCATTGTAATTATACTTATATTCCTCAAATAACATTTTTAATTAAAATGTGGTAGTAGATACCAAATTATATTCCCCATTTTCAATACTCAGTAATATATGGGTATTTTTCATTAATTAATGATGATTTAGAAACATTTAAATACAATGAAAAAGGGTAGGTTATTTTATTTAAAATTATCAATCATATTGGGATTCTTCCATAAAATCTCTAGGACATAGACACTATGATTTTACATGGATTATTCATTTTTAAATACCCTGAATTCTTGGAAAATTGTTTATTCTTAGCATAATATTTTTAAATCCCCATGACTCAGAACATTCTATATCCTTATTTATATGTCATGGTCTTAATATAATTTCATTGAAACTAAAATAATACATCAACACATTTTTTTAATCCATTAATGTAAAAAAATATTTACATGAACTTAAAATAAAGGCCTCATGAAATAATAGAATATTTCATGGTCTTCAGTAAAAGCATTTTTGCTTGAAAATAAATATTTTCATTGTATTCATCTTTTTTAAAAGTTATAAACAATGTTCACTCTCGTAGTGTAATTGGAACATTTATTTGGACTTTAATAATTTTTAAAAAATCATCATAATATTGATGTATAATTTTTCTAGATTTACAGCTAATTAAATTCTATGAATACATAACAACCATCCATGAATAATCACCTTATCTCAACTCACCAAACACATATTGAATTATTTAAATCATATTAAATAAATAACTTGTCTCAAAAATATTACATATTTTATTTTTTAAATGAATAGTCATGCCATAAATTTCAATATGTTGTGTTAACTGATTTAATCCCCCTCGTGGACAATAAAATACAAAGGATACATGTGTGTCCTCTCATCTCATCCATTTTCGCAAAACATGTGGTTCTTATAGCAATATTTCATTAGGTTAAAAAATATATATCTATGTGGTCTGTTTTAATATAGAAAAAATATATATAACCAAAATTTATTTTTATTTATGTAAAATACATTGAATCTAAAATCATGATAATAAATTGTCAATTATCTTTTTAGGGAATGTAAAAAAATTTGATTTATCAATGAAATAAAAAAGCATACAAACACTTCAATAATGTTTGAAAATGTAGGTCAAATAAATAATTATCTCACCCTTCATTTAATATACTATTAATACCAACTAATACATATTATTATTACAATTAAGAATTAATAAATAGAGAATCAGTGGAATAAATTAAAAATTAGTTCCCTCAAAACTATCTAGAATATAAAAATTCACTTCATGTTACAAAAAAAAATTATTCCCAAGTTTTACCCCCATACAGGGAAAAAAATCTCTATTTATACTTCTATATAGTCATAAGACTCTATAAATTTTAATATCATCTTGTTTTGTATCGTTAAATTCCGTAAAAAACCTTTCAATACCTAGAAAATTAGTTTCAATCAATGAACATAACAACGAATAAAGATGAACATATTTGTTACCATAAAAGTGACACTAAAGGTGAGATATTCCACATAACATTTACTGTTACCATATTCCAATATGATAACAAAATTTTATGTCAACAATATAAATTTTTTCTCTTATAGATAACTTATCATCAAATTACACCTCATCTTCAAAATCCAAATGAATTAATTTATCTATAGAAATATACACTTATTTTTGTATTTACAAGTGACCTATATAGAATGTATAATATTTTATAAGTTTGCTAAATGATCCTCAATATAAATTCATCCACACACCTCTTCAATGTACTCTCACTAATTTATAGTGAAAGTATATATTGTAAATTAGAAGCATTTCTTTAAAAAAAAATTATCTCAGTTTCTCACCAAAATCTCAAATTTTCATAGCACATTCTTTGATGATACGTATAATTCAGAAAATAATATATTTATAGGCCATACCATTCCCAACAAAAATAATAGCCTCAAAATTGTGTTCTTCTAAATCATTTCAATTGTTGTCTTGAATTTTTTTGTTGATTTCCTACATCAATAAAAATATTCATTTTAATAGGTAGAAATAGTCTTATTGACCTAATTATTTCAATTTGTGGGAATAGAATATATTTCTATTTTTGATGGTGCAAACATGAAATGTATTATCTTTCAGACCGAAATTATCATATATAGAAAATAGATTTTGAGATATTTATTTTAACTGTATTTCAAATCGCTTAATATCTCCATATTAAGAGGATTATCTGTTATACACCATGGATTTTTTTAATTCATCTATTTTCTTTTTCCACCAATAATTAATTCTAGAACATAAGTATTTATTTAACAACTCTTCTACCTTATTATAATGTTCCCCCTTGTGATCAGTGATGAAATTTTCTTAATTTGTGACCCTATGATTTTATTTATTGATCTCATAAATGGATAGTATGTAAAGTAGACATACTCTCTCCATAATAGTCTATAGGTTATATCATTCAGAACCTCATTTTGTTTGTTGTAAAATATATTCAATTCATGGAATTACATTAATTTCACTTTTATCAACTTATATCATATCTTAGCTATCAACAGTACTGATTGATTAAATAAGGAAATCCTTTACATGAGAGAAAAACATACAAGATCATCTAAAGACAAACTGGAAAATGAATCTTGTTTTCATTCATCAATATATTTTTATACAAGTTACTATATTTCATATTCCTATTTTCACCCAATTAGTGATTCTTGTGATTATCATCATCTTCATAAAAGACAAATTATTACCTTGGATATTTAATATAAAAATGTCCTATGATACCAATTGTAAATCCCAATATGAATGAATCACATGGTAGGAGTGAATTTGAGATTTATTTTAATTTGGATAAGATTTTCGCTTTTATCATATCTTAATAAACTTTTTGACATTAGAAATGCACTCATTTAAAATTCATATCGTCACCTCATGTGTAGTAGTATAAAACTAGAAAGTATCACATTATGTTTACAAGGTTCGTCAGATAATCCAACACCTTGAAAATATATTCAGTATCCAAAAAATTGTTTCTCTAAATTACCATATACTGAATAAAATGGTGATAAAACATTGTGAAAATCTCTCAAAAATTAGTTATACTCCCTAACTTCTCCAATTCTATGATTGGTTAGACGCCTCATTTATTAGCCTCCAATAGAATATTTGAAACCCTAACAACAAAAATCATTTTTATAATGATACATATATAGAATAATAAACTTTTTATGATATTATCTCTCCATAATAAATACGGTTACTCTTAATCATTGTAGAAACTCATGATCTTTAGTAGAAATTAATAAATATTTTAGGCTTGCGTATAGAAATGCACCCTTATGTTCTATAGATACCTGATCACATGTTATCACCTTTATACAAAATTTCACATATTTGACTCATGAATTCATTGATAGAATGTTGTATTCGGATATCCTCATAATTATCATGTACAATGGGTTTTAAATATCTCACAATTTTTTTCATTATATCATTATCACTTCAATACAAAACACCCTTAATAAAATTTACTATCAAGAAAAAATTTATTATTATTCAATTAAAACACCATTTAAAGTCCATAAAAATAATAAAATCATTGGTCAAAACAACTAGAACACAATTTTAATTATAGTAACCATACCAACACTAGAATGGGTTCTTGTATATATATGTTTATTTTACTATAAGTTTATGATACCTTGAAAAAATCTAAATCTTCAAAACCAACATGGAAAAGACATCAGGGTTATGGGGAAAGGATTAATTGTTATTATAGTCACTTGGTTTAACATTCTATAGTTAATGAATATGTGTAAACAACTATAAATATTTTTAGTTACAGTTATAATACTTTCTAATAACTGCCCCAATGTAATTTAATAGTATAGAGTAATATACATACCTTGGGAGTAGAATGTTTCATGTGTAAGTTGGACATGCTCTCTGCCTCTTCATAATTATCATAATGATACTAAAACCAATTTTTTTTTAAAAAAATAAATTATTTTTTATTTCATCCACATATCACCCCATAACATCCAATTAATTTTGTCCCACCTCATCAAAATAGACTCACTTTATATATCATCATTTACAATAACACCCTGAGATTTTGTGAGTTTTTTTGAATTAATTTAAACTATTTAATATAATTCATTTCATGAAACATTAAAGATAGATTTTTATATTAATTTTTTTTCCATTTTTTATAAAATACAATATTAATTGTGCAATATATGAAACATAATATTTGGTATACTGTTCACAGAACACTAAGGTAAGATTTCTTTATACACAACAATGACTTTCCTCTAGGACTTTTGTAACAAGAAAGACTGAGGGGTTCTAACCAATAATAAATTATTAAAGTATGATTATTTAGTATACTAAGATAAAACCATGAAATTTATTTAAGGTTATGAATATTATAAAATAATTTTTGAAGATATATGGTTTATATAAATAAATATGAATTCGTTGGTTTAATATCGAAGAAAATGAAAATCGATTGAATATAGATGGAAATATTATAAGGTTCACAATGATTTCTTACCCTAATAAATTAAATATTTTATTATCTAGTTGAATTATTTTATTAAAGAAATCTATTCACATAGAACATCAACTTATTGTACGTTACACTCAATACTGAGTTTCAGAGAAATATGAATTTATTTTTGTAATTATTTAAAAGACTTAGGTATACCTTAGATATTAAAACATAGTAATATTAATATTAATTACTACTTATAAAATATATTATATAATATTTTATATAAATAAGGCATAATGATAATAAAAGATCTAGTTTTTTCAAACATTATTTTATGTTTAAAAATACTATTTTCTCAAATAAACCAATGTTCATGTCATTTTAATAATGTAAGAATAATAATTTTGGAAAAATTTATAAATTTAATTTGATAAAATAAAAAATAATAATTCCTAATTTATAAATTAATGTCTGGTGAATTTTTGGGAATTTTTTTTTAAAAAACATCATTTTTTAAGAGTGACAAATACTACGTTTTAATTGAAAACTGAATTTTTCATTAACTAATTATTAATGTTAAATGATTTTTAAAATTTTTCTTATGGTAAAATTAGATAAATATTACATATATTAGTTAAATAGAATTTATTATAATCAATTTATCTTTGAAATTGAATATAAAATATTAACAAACATTTAAACATATTTTTACTTCAAAAACCAGTAACATAGTCCGGTCTGCGAGAATAACATTAAACATAAATTTACAAATTATGTGAATTTAATTTAGAAAAAATGACATACACCATTTTAATATGTGTAATATTTATATTCTAATTACTTGATTTTTATTTTTGAAAAAAAAAATTATTAGTAAAATTGATTTAAATTAATCACAATGATTGTGGCCAAATTATGCATAAATAAGTACTGAACCTTAAAATTTGGGGCGCAAGTGACCTAAAAAAGTGTCTAACACCCATTTTTGATCCATTTTTGGGAAATAAACCATATAGTCAGGATTTTTTTGGTTTTTATGACTTTTTTAAGTAATATCATGTGTACACCAAACTTGTTTCTAAAAAATTCCAAGTGTGTCATTTCCCTTCCCTATAAAAATCCACCACATCTACCCACTACCATAGACCATTAAAACCCCTTGGATAAATAAAAAACAACACAAATGGGATCATATATTTCCTACCTTTCACATTTATGCCTTACCATGGCTACAAGTAAACACAAGGAATGCTTTTGGTACAATCAAAAAGGAGTTACCCAATTAAGAGGTAACATCATCTCTCAAACTCATTTATTTTATTTTTCTTCTATGTTGCATCCACTCTTTTTTTACATTATTTTATGAAAAAACCTGTATCGAAAGTAAACTATTATGATTTTATAATATGTCTTCAACCATCACATACACACACCTCCTTCTAATGGGTAAAAAACATACCGTTTCTCTGTATGATGAACTGCTTCCTCCCAAAATGATGATTGTTCATTTTTGTATTACCACATACCATGGTGTCCATTTTGATGGAAAATATGATTATTTATGTCAAATATTATATTAATTATTTCTTTAATCATATTTATTCCTTTTACAATAGGTAACTTTTTAATTTTCATCTGTTGTTAATTTGATAATTTTGTTTAAGGGTGTATGGACTACCACCCTCTCAAGGTTATATGATTCATTTAGAAACTACAGGGATTGTATTAATTGTGATTTTGGTGAATAAATTAAATATACATAATATCATAAACCTTTTTTAATAATTACATATACACTTGTATGTAATTTTATTTATTACATTCAATATGACAATTAAAACAGATTCAATGTTCTTACATACGTACTGCTTAACATCTCAATAAATAATGTGTTCCATTTCACAATTATTTAAGATATTTATTATTATAATATATATTAATGGATATGTATGATATTTATATAATTATTTTAATTATTTTAACCATGATATATGTTTTAAGACCCAATATATAACAAATTATGACACCTATGAAGAATATAGAAAATATTTCCAGAAGTCAAACCTTAACCTAGGATCGTTAACAATAGAATAATATAAATTAATAATAAAAACATATATGGTATTATGTATAATAATATTATTCTGTAAAATATGTTTAATAAAATTTTTTTTATTTGAAAGAAATTATGTATGAGTATGAAGTGAGTCAAGACATAATGTAATGGGATTTCATCTCACGTTTAATTTTCATAAGATATATGGAACCTTATCAACAATTTAATTTTGTGTGGTGTATGTAATTCCCATGATTGTATACTATGAGTCTTATAAATAAATTTATGGGTATTAAAATTTCTATTATATAATCTTTCCATCATGGGTTTTATGTTTCCAACGTCACCAAATCGGTAAAAATGTATTTTTCCCCAATTTTCCTTCTTTGATACTCATGTTTTGTTATGCACATAAACTCCTTTTTGAGGTGTATATATTTTTATTTTACTTGGTATATCATGAATATCCTTTTCTTAATTATATTTTATGATTTATGTAAATTCATTCTCTTACATTGAGAGTATAATCCAGTGTTATCAAGTGATAATAGATTATTGAAAAAATATCATCACAGTTGAATATATCTTATGTTTATACTTCCTTTAATGAAATAATATGATAGATATCTAAATAAAATTCATTAAATTTGATCTCCTATGGGTATCCTTAATATATTATTGTACTGGAACAATTATTCATTCATTGGTACATATAATATTTAATAAACATTTTTTAAAGAAGGCCGAATTTACCCACTCTTCAGTCAGAAATTATTATTCCTAAAAAATCATATTTTATAAAAATTGTTTCCAAGAATATTTAACTAACATTCTATGATCATTAAGATAAATTTTTAGCCTTTTTTCTCATTTACAATTTCTTAAAAAATTGTCTTCATGTCACTTTCGGAATGAGGATTTGTTCTCTCTTTTTCACTGTCCAAAAATAATGTACATTTCATGTCTTACCACATGTACTAATTTACCTACTTCCATTCAATTGATAATTCCTTTAAAATATTAAAAATTTATTATTTTAAAAAATAAAATTTTCTCCTATATTCTTAATATTCATTATTTTTAATGTTATTTTCATAGAAAAAAATTTTGCAACATTTTTTTGTTTAAAAATATTCAACAAAAATTCAAGATTTATTTATTATTTTTTAAATTAGTTTAAAAAAAATGGGTTTAAAAATGATTCAATAATTATTTATAAATTTTTTAAGTATTTTCAATGAATCTTTTTTCATAATATTTTTATGACTTATTTATATGTTTACATATTTTTTTTGAAAAATGGTTCGGAAAACATTTTCGAGCTTCCTTTTAATGTTTTCAAAGAATTATCCTGGAAAACTATATTCAAAATGTTTTCAAGATTATATAATATTTTTAAAAGTAAAATGTGTTTCAAAACGTTTCCAAGATTCCTTATTATGTTTTCAATGTGTTTTGAAAAAAAAACTCTTTTGAAACATATTAATAAATTTTCATGGAAAATATATTCAAAATGATTTCATTTTTTCTTCATAAGTGTTCAAGGTATTTTACAGAGAAATGATTTTATGTATTAAATTCCATTTTCGAATATGAACAAATATTTTCCTCGGAAAATTTTTCTGAATGTTATTTCCAAAATATTTTTCATCTAAGATAACAGTCATTGATGTTCCTCATTCCCTTCTAGGACTTTATCTAATGGTTCGACTCATATCCTTTCTATGAATGGGTTATTATTAATATCATTTTAATATTGAATCACATTTCTGTTTCATGGGTTATCGGTTTATGAATTATGATTCCCTATCATAGGTTATGATTTTGATTAAATAATTATAAATCACCTATCTATTTCCACATGTTATAGTATGTTTACATGTTTATAATACCCATTTAATTTCCTAGTTTACGATATTATTATTTATGATCTTGTGGAACATGTTTTTATGATTTAATTAAAACATTGGTGGGACCTATATCTCCCTCCAATGCATTGGGAAAATATTTATATCTGATGAGGTATACTAATACTGTCTTGGAAATGAAACTTGAATACTGGGATAGCCATGGGAGCAAACCATCACTACCATGATGGTATGAGGAATGAACTCATTCTAGTAATATGGCCATGGGAGTGATCCATGACTACAAATATGGGATGAGGAGTGAACTAATTTTACCAAGATGTCCATGGGGGTGATCCATGATTGCCAATATGGTATTGGGAGTGAAGTCATACTACCAATATGTTCTTGGACGTATTTCCGTAGAAACAATGGGAATCATATTATATTCATATGTTTCTATCATAATTCCATTATTTATTCTTTTGTCATTATTTAATTGATTATGTTTTTTGCTTCCTTATTATTCATGTCTTATTAACTTCCATTATTTATGCCATGATTCATGTACATGATCATTGATATTCTTGATATGATATTTTATTTTGATGATCATGTTCTTATACCCTAATTCCTATTGTTATGCTTAAATATCTCCCTTGTTTACTCTTACTGAGCATTTTAGATCACCCTATTGTTATTTTTATTTTCCTCGTGTTATGATGAATGGTTTTGGGTAGAATTAATAAAAGTGGAGATCTTTATGGAATATTTGAATGACCATTCACCATGAATGATGATTTTTTTCCCAATATTCCAATTAAACCAAACTATTATGGTCCACAAACATGTATTATTCTATTGTTTCAAATATTCATCTAAAATGATGAATTATCCATGTATTCCAATCCTGGGTCACTGTAGTTGTAATCAAAATGAAATTATTAGTTAATCTATAGATACTAGAATGAGAAAAAATTAGTGGGATATCTAGATATATTTTTAATTATATGTATATGGATATCTTATAGGATAAGTATAAGGATGAGTCAATATAAGGAAAACATCCTAGAATTTTCATAATGTGTGGAGTGATTGGTTTCCTATAAATACATCCTTGTAAAGATACAACAAGTATATAAATCATTGTCACATATATATCGTGGTGTCGAAGCTATGAAAATATGTTTCTGGCTTGACTCGGTGTAATCAGGTACATGAAAATGATCTTTTCTACACAACTAGTTTGAAACTCCCAGGGGATATGCTTTGGAAGTTAAGAAACTTTTCACGAAACATCATAAAGGATATAGATATATGTTGGCAATGAAAAACCTAGGATGAATCTAGGGTTTCAGAAAATAAAGAAGGTGTCCTGATTTATAAATCTCATACATAAATACATTCATGACTATATAGTTTTCTACTATAATAACTAATTCTCACAGTATGCACCTAGTTTTAGTCAGTAGATAGAACCAGATGAAATTTGAATATTGTATAATTTTATGGATAATTTTCTAATGATAACTAAAGTAAGTTTATCACTATGGTTAAATATTTTGTGATAATGCCTAATCAGTTTTCAAGAAACATGATTGACATCATGTTCCTTAACCAACACTCAGAATCACCATGGATGAGAAAGAAGGAGTTCGTTGAGATTTTGGGTAATAAAGATCATGGAGGAAATAATATTTTTTTACTTTATGTCATTAACATGGAAATAATCACCTTAAAGAATGTCTTAGATGAAAACGAATATGTTTTGACTATAGAAAAGAATGACACGGAAGAAGTGACTGTAAGTGAAAAACAAAGAGTTTGGTTAACAAAATGGATGACAATATTGGAATCCCAATGACATCATAAAATTTTATAAGTTTTATTTGTGGAGGAAATGACCATTATAAAACTAAAGGTCCAATAGAAAATTTCCTAAAGAGTGTCACCAATGTGGTGTGAGTAATGGCTACATTGTTGGTGATGATGAGAGTACTGGTGAAATGTAAAAGGAAAGTTGTATTGTATAATATGATGAGGAAAAATTATTAATGGAATAAGTTTTATGTGATACAATGAATGCTTATAAGTATTTATAATCAAAAATATACTTATGTGAATGATTAAATATATAACAGTTGTTATACTTCTGTTTTTCTCTTAGTATTTACTAGTTTAAGATGAATGTTCACAATGGACTCTTGGAGTTATTTAATGACATTGTGATATTTTTATTGAGGGAAGGTAACCCTTAATATGTTATTTATTATTAGATAATTATGTTGTAAATAATTATATTGTATGGTACTGATTGCCATGTAACTATGAAAGAACTTCTTAATAGGTTGGATATTCTATAATTAATGGTGTTATTAGCATTTTTTATTTAAGAAATATATCTATTATACATTAGAATAAGTAAGAATGTATGTTTTCAAAAAGGATTTATAGTAATTAAGGTTTTACAATATTTAAATAGAATATACTACTAGGGTATTCACATGTTAGGAATTTGAGAAAAATGTTGTATATTATAATATATTTGGGGTCAATGTTAAGATACGTCCATGAATTTCTTTCTATTGCTTTGGTTTTCCATGTTTCTTAAGTAAGGTTAACCATTCATGAAAATTTATTTCAATCTTATGAGGAGGTATTTATATATTTTTTGTTTTAGAAACCTTGGTTAAATGGCTATTTAGTGGTTAACAATATTTCATGGATTCCCATCATATATATTTTGGAAATTACAATAGAGTGGTGTTATAAAAGGGAATCATGTATATAGGGTAACAACCAATCATGTCTAGTAAGTCTATGGGACTTGAACCCATGAAAGAAGGATAATAAGGGTTTTACACCAACCACAGGACAACACGCGGGATTGGATTTTGATTAATTTTTTTGATTAATAAATATTTATGATGAAATGGTAGTGTTAGTTTTTATATTTATAAATTAATGAAATACCATATTTATTTTTAGGAATAGTTTTAGATAAATAGGTATATATTCATTATTCTATGAGCCTTAATATCTAATAAAAATTTTATTTTTTTCCTTAGATATCAAGTTTACTTTTTGAAATCCATTTATTAAATTAATGTATGAATTGGTAATAGATAAAAGCATAAAAATATGGACAATTTTTTTGTATTCTTGGTCAATAAAAAAAATTACTCAATGATAGGATTATTGTAAAATGTAAAATTATTTGTCCAAATACCTTAATTTCTATTGAACCAGTGTCATATTAAATCATTTTAGATTTATGTATTTGAGTCCATCAACATTAAATAGACCATTTAATTTTTTTTATTAATGATGTCAAACCTTCACTCCCAACTAATTTTTTCTTATGTGGAAAACTAGTTATATAATACATTAGGTAAATATTAAGATTCCAAAATTCTATATTTAATGGGTGATTTATAATTATTTTTTATGATATGGGTTTCTATGAATGAAACAATCAAGTATTAAAAAATCGATAAAATATATGAAATTAGATGGAGAAATTAATTTTAAGTTGTGTAAAATAAATCACCTTCAGATTTTTTGAATGTTTTCAAAATTAAAATAACCTTATATTATTTTTAATTTCATGAATCATTGAAGATAGTTCTTTTTATATAAATGATTTTTTTTTCATGCATTATATGGAACACCAAGTTAATCATGCACTTCATGCAACATAAACATTGTCCTTCTATACATAGAACACTGAGGATAGTTTTCATTATAAGAAACAATGAATTTCCTTGATAAACCATATAGCACAAAATACTATGGTTTAGAAAACAATAATATATTATTTTAATATTATTATTTAATATAATAGGATAAAACATTGAAATTAATTTATATTTCATGAATATTATTATCTAATTAGTGAAAATATATGGTTTATACAATATAATATGAATTCATAGTTTACTAATTAATGAATATAAAAACTAATTAAATATAAAATTACATATTATTACTGTTACAATGTTTTTTTACCCTAATAAATTAAATTTTCATTTATTTCATGAAATTTTGTAAGTCAAAGATCCCTTTCACATGGAACATTGACTTCGTGTATGTTACACGCAATACTCAGATTATATGAATCATCATTTTATTTTTATAATTATTTAAATGATTTATTTAAAAATAGATATTAAAATATAGTAATATAATAAGTAATAACTAATTCTAATATATTTTTTATATAAATAATTCAAATTTATAATAAAAGATTTAATTTTTATTAGACTTTTTATGATAAAAAATATTGTTTTCACGAATAAACTGCTATTAATGTCCTTCTCGGAAAAATAATAAAATTATTCTAGAAAATTTTGAAATATAATTTTATAATTTGAACTTCATAATTTAATTAATAATTATTATTTTATCCTTGGTTTATTTTTTTGGATTTTTATGAGAAACATCATTTTTTGAGAAATAGTGAATTACTACTTTTTAGATATAATTTGCATTTTTAAAATTCATTATTAATGATTAATGATATTATAAATTTATTTCATGTTAAAATAAGAAAAATATTTCATATATTAATATATTTTTATTTATTATATTCAATATCACCTTGAAATTGATTATAAAATCTAATAAAATTGAAATTCATTTGACTTTAAACCCATTAACATTATCATGTCTGTGCGATTAACATTAATCATAATTTTTCTTCTTATATGAATAAAATATGGAAAAAACACATACACCATTGAAATAATTATAATATCTAGAGTATAATAATATCATGTCTATTTTTTACCAAAATTATTAGTGAAAGTGATTAAATTAATCACTGTGATTAATGCCAGATTAAGATTAATTAGGGACTATACCTTAAAATTAAGGGCCCAAATGATCTATCCACTTTACCAAAACCTATTTTCTGTCCACATATCTGACATGAATCTTCCAATATTTATATTTTTTTGTATTCCTTTTTTATGTAATAGCATGTGTACACTAAACTTCTGTTAAAATAAATTCCAATTATGTCCTTTCCCTTACCTTTAAAATGCCACCACCTCTACCCACAGCTTCACACCTCTAGATCCCCAAAGATAACCTATAATATACTCAAAAGATCTAAAAAATTTACTACCTTCCTCATATAAGCCTTACCTTTTTCGTAAAGAAATTCAAGGAATTTGTTGGTCACAAACCAAAAAGTGTTACCTGATTAAGATGACAAGTCATCTCTCAAAATCCTTTCCTTTATTTTCCATATCAACCTCCTCAAATATCATTGTTCCATTTAAAAAAAAGCTATATACTTCTTAAAATACTTTGTTTTTATGATTTGGTTTTTACCTATATGTACACACCCCTCCATCTAATTGGAAATGAACATACTGTTTCTGTTTACCATGAACTACAACATCACCAAATGATGACTGCTAATTTTTCCATTAAAACCTACCATGGTGGACCTTATGATAGAAATTATATTTATATATTTAGTAAATTTTATTTATTATTGATATATTTTTATGTATTAATTTACATCGCATATCATTTTATAGTTCATTTTTTGTTAATACGGAAATTTTTTTGAGATAATGTGGACTACCCCCACCCCCGTGTGATATAGTTCGTTCATACACAACATATATTGTATTAATAATGGTTATAGTGATTATATATGATATATATGATAACATAAATATAATTTAATAATTATTTATATATATATATATATATTCTTATATTTTTTATCTTTCTTTCTCTCAATACGACAAATAAAACTGAATCATCGTTCATGCATGCATATGACCTACTGTCTCCAAGAATGGTGTATTCCATTTAATAATTCATTATAAAATATATTATTACAATATTAATAAATTGGATATATAACATATGTATCTATTTATTTTCATTATTTAACCCATTATATAAGTATAAATACCAACATTTAAAAATTAAGACACATGCGAGGAACACAACAAATATTACCCAAAGTAAATCCTTAACATTGGATCGTTAACAAGTGGGTAATATAATGTCATAATAAAAACCTTTATATTTTTATGCATAAGAATATTATTCAATAAAATATTTATTACAATAATATATTAATTATTCATGGATCTTGTGTGAGTAGGAATATAGTTATGAAACAAGGTAAGGGGATTTCAACTCACTTTAATTTTTTGTGAGATATATGATATGTTTTCAACCCTTTCTGTTTGTGAGGTTTATTTAAAACCCATTATTGTAATATATATATCGTATACATAAAATTTTTCATATTAACATATCCATTTTATGATATTTATTTTTTTTAATTTTAATTTCAAAAGTTATAGAATTGTTAAAAAACAAATTGTCTCAATTATCCTTCTTTGAGACTCATTTTTTTTGTCCACCAAAACAATTTTTTAATGTGTATATATATCCATTTTACAGATTATATTGTTATTATTAATATTTTTATGATATTTTAATTATTTTTTAATTTTGTTTCTCTTACATAGAGATTATGAACCCTTGTTACCATGTGATATGATTTTATTGAAATAATCAAATCACTTTTCAAGATTACATAAGTTTAGGCTTACATTTATGAAATATTATGATCTATCTACTAAGAACATTCGAAAAAATTATCTACATTGTTTATAAATTATATATTAACGCATTTTTAAAAATATTCCATTATTTTCAACATATTATATGCTATAAATTGTTCTTCAACAATCCCGAATTTACCCGATCTTTTGTCAGATATTTAAGTTCCGTCAAAACCATGTCTTCCAAAAATGGTTTTCCATGAATATTAAACTAATATTATAATATCATTAAAATTATTTCTTTACTATTTTTCATTTTACAATTCTTTAAAAATGAATCTTTTAGTCCCTTTCAGAATAATGCATTTCTTTAATATTTTCACCGTGCAAAATGAGTTTCATTTTCTCCTCGTATGATATGTAATTATTTACCTGATATCATTCCCTTCAATATTACATTATGATATTAAAATGTCATTATTATTAAAAATAATTTTCTATCCAAATTTTATAGATATTAATAACATTCAAATTCATTTATATAGAAAAATATCTTCAAAAATGTTTTATGTTGTAATAAATATTCAAAATGTTTCGAAGATTATTTATAAATTTTTAAAGAAAATTAACAGAAATGGTTTTTAAAAGGTTTTAATTATTTATTTATAATTTTTCACAATATCTTAAATGTAATGTTCTTCCCAAAAAATCAGGCTTTATTGATATGTTTTTAAAATATTTTTCAAGGAATTAATTTTCAAAACATTTTCAAGCTTCCATTTTATGATTTCAATGTATTTTCCTGGAAAACTATTTTCAAAATGTTTTCAATATTATTCATATGATTTCTATTAAAAATGTTTTAAAAACACATTCAAAATTATTTATTAAATTTTCAAGTTGTTTTTAAATAAATGTTATCTAAAATGTTTTAATGCCTATTTTATATATTTTCCTGGAAAACGTTTTTCAAGATGATTTCATTCCTTCTTTATTAATATTCATGGTATTTTATAAGAAAAATATTCTATTAATTAAAAATAATTTTTCTAAGGAAGAAGGATTTTTTCCTTAGGGAATGTTTTTAAATGATATTTTAATTTCATTTTCTATCCAATACAACATTCATTCATGTTAATAATACCCTTTTAAAAAATTATATAAATGTTCCATTCATATAAATTATATGATTGGGTTATTCTTAATGGCATGGTATTTTTGAAACATGTTACTCTTTTATTTATTATATTTTTTTTAAATCCATTTCTCTATCATGGGTTATCATTTTTATGGAATGATTATTAAACATGTATATTTTTCTATAGGTACTAGTAATGTTAACATGTTTATGATATCTGTTTCATTTCATGGTTAAAGATAGGATTATTTAGGATCTTGTGGAATATGTATTTATAATTTCAATTTGAGATGGGTGGGACCTGTATCTCACTTCGATGTATTAGAAAATATTTATATCTCATAATATAGATTAAGATAATCTTGGGGATGGAGCCTGACAAAAATGATGTCCATGGGAGTGAACCATGATTACCTAGATGGTTTAAATAGTTAAATCTTGCTACTAAGATATCCATGGAGGTGAACCGTGACTACTAAGATGGTATGAGGAGTAAAATCATGCTACTAAGATGTCTATGTGAGAGAATATTGACTACAATGATTTTATGAGGAATGAACTCTTTCATCGAAGATGTCCATGGGAGTGAATCATGACTACCATTATGGTATGAGGACTTACATAAGGCCACTAAGATGGTCATGGGACTGAACCATGGCTACTAATATGTTATGGGGGTGAGCCCATACTACCAATATGGACTTGGTAGTAATTATTTGGATACTATGGAAATAATAATATATTCATATTTTTATTCCATAATTCAATGTTTTATTCATTGATTATGCATTCATGGATTACGTTCTTTATTTCCATATGATTCATGTCTTAAGATCTGTCATTATTCATCCCATGATTCATTTATATTATATTTAATATGTAGAGTGTGATATTATATTTTCATGATCATGATCTCATACCCTTATAATCATGATTATACATACATATCATTGTTATTTACCCTTACGATACATTTGATCTTACCCCATTCTTATATTTCCTTTATCAAGGTTATGATAAATAGTTTAAGGTAGAAGTAATATAGGTGGGTATCTTTATGAGAGATGTTGAAGATCATTCACCAGGATAAAATATTTTGGTACCATGATTCCAAAGAAACTAAACTAGTATAGTTATATCGTATGTATAATTGTAATGTACTGAATATTATTCTCAAATTATGTCATATCAATGTATGTAATTCTTGGGTCACTATATTTCAACTCAATTTCATCACAAAGTCGTAACCAAAGAGGGAGATCAACCAAAATAATTGACTTATCCTATCTTCGATGATGATGTTTATCTATATTTTCACAATTTTACATCAATATATGATTTTGGTCATCTATATATTTGAATTTAGTGAATTTTTTGTTCATTAATTTTTTATAGTCATTTTTTCTAATATCCAATATTTTGAAAAGTGAAAACTATGAATGATAGTGGGTGTGACATGAAAAACTGAATCATAAAAAACAATGATTATTTAAATAATAAAAATATAAATTAGACATTAACATTATGGTTATGGATAGGATTTTCTAATTTAATAAATTTATATAAATTTAAAACCCAATACAAATGTATCTGGAAAAATATCTTCAATAAACAACTAACTTTTAATTAAAACATTTATTCCAAAAAATAATTTTTTTCTTTTGTGATATTGTAAGTAAATTTTTTATACCATTTATTCCAATAGACTTAAACATGTAATGTATGGATATCGTAATAATAAATGGTTCTTCATCATACCTTTCTCAAATTACATCACACCCATCCATTCTTGAGAAGATCAAGGATAAAAAGAATGATTATATAGAGATAAAGAAAATTTATTGAATATTCTAGTGATTAACATTCTCATATACAAGATTATAAGGTTTGGATCCTTAATACGTGTCACATTGAAACTATATCTGGATATTGGTACTTATAATGATGTGAAAATAGTATCCTTGTTCATTAATATAGGAAACTATGATTTATATAGATTTATTTAAAATATCAGTGTGGTATAACATGAAGAAGAATTTAGTAGAATTTTAATATCGATGCATGGTATTACAACAAGTCAAGGTGGAATGAAAGAAGTCTATGGTTATGATAAAAATATTTTCTATACCATTATGGAAATGGGGAAAAATGAACATGGATTTCATTATAGGACTCCCCATGAATCTTTAATGGAATAAATCTATCTGGCTTGTTGTATATCTTCATAAAAATTTGGAACTCCTAATTACTATAAAGGATGATTTATCTCATAAAAACATGATAATATATAAATTTTTAAATTTTATTATTATAGGGAGTACCACTCTCTATTAATCATGCTCAATATATGAGGTTTAACTGAATTTTATGGAGAAGCCTGTAGTAATGTATAGATATAGAACATTGTATTATTACTGCTTATCCTTGTCAAATGGATGGTCTATCTAAAAGATCCATCCAAACTCCTAGGGATATATTGAGTTCAAATTAAATAGATTTCAAAAAAAATTTGGGAACATCCGCTTCCCTTTTTAGAGTTCTCAAATTACAATTGTTTCCATTTTAGCTTTAAAATGGAACATTATGAAGATCTTTATAGGAATTAATGTGATACTCTAACATGATGTGATAATGTACAAGACAGGAAGCTAATGGGAATTTATCTTTCCTAATAGATTATAGGGAAGATTCATACCGTCTAAACTCATTTGAAATCCTTGAAATTTTGATAGAAAATATGTACAAAAAATTATTGATGACATGTAGAAATTATGGTCAAAGATAATGTTTTCCATACTATATCACCCTGGATGAAATTAATGATTTTTGAGAAGACTGGAATTCTTAATCCAATATATATCATCCCCTTTTATATCTTGCATCACATAAATGTGATTTTATATCAACTAGAACTTCCACATAACCTATTCCATATATGTGATGGGTTCCATGTATACATACTTATAAAGTACATACCAAACCCATTTAAAGTATTGAATGTAGATTTTGTAGTGATGGATTAATTGATTTCATTAATGTATCGTTTGGTTTGTATCTTTGATACTAGAGACAATGTTTATGAAACATGACAATTCTATTTGACAGAGTATAATGGTGAAACATAAAATTTTAGAATGAAACATTAGAAAAAAAAGCGGCAATGAAGTAGAAGTACCATAACCTATTTTCACGAGATTATTAAAGTTGGAAATTGAAAGGGGAAATTATTTTTTGGATGTTGACTACAATACACCATGTTTTTTAAAGGGAAAACTATATTTGATAGCATAGATGAAACCCGACACCAAACTCAAATGGAAATGATAATTTAGATACAATAATTATAACCTATACCACAAATTTGTGGTTATGAATAATGTTGACTATTTTAATAAATTTATATATAATTATTACCAAGTAAATAGATATTTAAAAACACTTAGGGATAAAAAAATAATAAAAAATTAATTTCAATAATTTTTATTCTTTACTTTTTAAATACAATATTATAATTTTTATTTATAAATTATAGAAAACATGTTTGATAAAATTTATATCATTATTTAAATCATAATAATTAAATAAACATTGGATTACATTCTCTATATTTCAAAAAATATTGTTTTTTTAAATATTAACTAATATTGGTTTTGAATAAAATAGTAATTTATTTTAATATATTAAAATAATTTAAATGTAAAATTAATATTTTAATACTATAAATTTTATATAAGTTTATTTTACACGATTTTTTTTCAATTAAATCTTATTTATATGGGATTTTATTATAGGTTTATTTTTATGATATAAAACAATTTTCAAACTATTTTAAAGTGCATAATAAATCCCCATTTTAAATAATTAAAATAATTCACAATTAGGAAGTATTTAAACTAAATTTATATATTATAAATAAATTATTTTAAATTCACTTAATTATTATTATTTGTTATATAATTAATATAAGATCATATATTAATTAAAAGAAGTATTTCTAGAAAAACCATTATTTCGTAATGAATGTGGGTTTCATTTAAAACTAAATTATGTCACATATATGAGTAGGTTTTGGATAAATGGAATCCCTATTTGGAATCAATATAATTTAAATTTTCTAATAATTTTTATGTGTTGTTTTCTATTACATATAGTTAAAATAGTAAAAAAATGTTATGTGGTCCATGTAAATCTAGTATATAATGGGATAAACTAAAAGGATAAGGTTTAAAAATGACCAAAAATTAGTCCAAATCATATTTTCTGGTCATATTTCTACCTAATAAATTATACTATTCCAAAAAATTATATTTTTTAATTTTTCATATGAGATTTATTTGGGTATTTATTTCATTTAAAATATTCCATGTGTGTCTTATCTCCCACTAATAAAAGTTAACACACTATCCCCTCATATTTACACATATCAAAACAATTGGTTTGGAAAATAAATTCCCAAATAAATTAATTACATCTCTATATAATCCTATAATCGTATTTTGATAAAAAAATCCATCTAATAAAAAAATTTAGTGCAAACCAAAAAAAATTGATGTATAAGAAATATCAATAACATAGGATATTATATTTCTCCACCTTAAACATAATTATAATGATATTAAAATATTATTTTGTAAAAATATCAGTATTTTATATATACTATGATGTTTTTATGTTGATTTCATAAACAAAAAATATCTCATCCTCTATCAAATTTAAAAAAATTGTTGATCATGTGAATGGAGGAGAGCCGCCTCATGAACCGATATAATTCACATTCCATCACGGAATCTCACACATTGAAATAATGATTAATTTTTTATATATGATATTATTAATATAATTATAATTTTTGATTGATAATATCACATAAACCTTCTTAAAATAAATTTAGTAGGGTATTGAACAATTTTTCTCAGGTACATGTCAGACTACCACCTCATGAAGCAATGTGATTCCTTTCTCTAATATTATTTATATGGAAGTTAATTAAGATTAATTTTAATATTTTTATATGATATTAATTATATAAAAATCATTTTCTTCAGAAATTATCATGTTATTTTTTACCATAGAATCCATTTAATAAATGATAACTTGTTTCGTCTATATATTGGATTACCGTTTTGTAAAAAGATGTGATTCATTTTTATTACCACATCACATGGATTGAATGTTTAAGGGTATATAAAATAATAATATTATTTTTATAATTTAATTAAATTAATGTAATGAGAAAAAATTTCCACCCGCTCTCCATCATCATAATTGAAAAAATAAATCATTACTCATTTGTATGAAAGCTCTACCCTCTCAGTTATTGTGACATAGTTCATTTTTCATTACATATTGCACAGTTTGTTTTAATAAGTATAATTTACGAATAAAAATGATAATTATGTCATTATTATCATTCTATATATAGTTAAATAATTTCATAATCCACCTTAGTTATCTTACCCATGTGATTTTGTCCATATTAGTAATTTATCATTAAAATTCCGATGTGAAATTTATTTGTAGAGTAATTGAATTTGAAATGTTAGAAAATAATATAAAACTAGTATGAAAAATGAAAAGGATCTAAATTTTGTTTATTATTAAAATAATTTTTATATTCTTGAAGATAAATAATGCATGTGACAAACCATTCATGAGGTAGGTGGTCCTTCTAACCCACCCTATTCATTGAATTATGAACATTCTCTCTCTACAAACTTTATCTCTCCCTAAATTTACGTGACGATTTTTCATTATATATATGTATCCCAAATGTATAAATATATTTTTATACCATACATTTATATTGTAATATATTCTTTATGACCATCATTTAAATGAATTCGTTATGTAATCTATTTTGATTAGGTTATGAAAAATTATTATATAACAAAACACTTTCTTTGTGTAATTATTCTGATTATGCCTAATGATTGATATCATTAAATGAAACAAATATTCTAGTGATTGAATGGAATGTGATGGGTGGTTGTAGAATTATATATCCCTACAATACATTTGGTAATGTTTGAGCCTCATGAGACTACATGTTTGTGATTAGGTGGGAACCTAATATATTATAGGACTCACTCCACCTTCTGATATTGTTTTAGAATATATTCTTGACAAATTTTTATATTATGTTCTATTGTATTTCGACATTACCATGTTTCTATTATTTTATTATAGAATTATCATTATTTTATTCCACATTTGATTAATCATGAACAATGTCTTTTATGATATCATGTTATACCATAGACTCATATAATATGATTCATTAACATGGTTACTCCAATAAGGGATTGTTTCACTCACCAATTTATTTCTTGTATTCCCCATGTTATCCCATGTATATTCAATAAAAAAATTCATTTTAGTAGATTTCTATGGTGATTAAAATAATTATTTCATAGTTATGCATCATTTTATATACTATAAACATTTTCTTTCGAAGAAACTACGCCTTTATGATCATTCTGTTATATTAATGGATATTTATTTTCAAAAATAATTTAATAATACTTTTAAAGGGATTGGATGGATATATTTAATATCCTGATAAGATCAATTAATATTATATAGTATTATACGAACTATTCTTGTAAATGGATTCTTCATTTCCAAGCAGGTGATATTATCTGTCTCCCTTTACTCAATGAATCATGAATGAATTATTTTTTTCAATGTTCATTTGATATATGACATGAGGTATTGTAAATCCATTTATTGATGCCATTGATTTAAATATTCATCTTATTTAGTTTCTAGAATAATGTTGATAGTGATATTCATAAAAATAATACTTTTGGTTAAAAAGTTATCATAAACATAAGTTGTTTAATTAAATTTGTCAATGATATTTTAGGCGAATTTTTTGGAATTGTTTTTTATCAAAATGTAAAATTAAACATTATAAATATTTTTTGATGTTATATTATAGACTAAATCATGAGATAATTAATTTTATCTATTAAACCCTAAATTATGAGTTATTACTCATTTTATATCTTGATTAATTAGGTGTGTTACTCAGAAAAGTACTATTCTGGGATTATATGAGTATCTATACCAGTCAATCCAATCGTTAGGACTAGTTAGTTCACAATAACACCTTGTAAAACTAATGTCACAATAGTATCTTTTGAGATTAAATTTATATTATTTTATGAAATTTCCAATATGATTTATGTGAATTTTTTTATGATTATATTATATAATGACTTTCCATTTTCGATCTTCACCATAGTCATTATTTTCATACCTTGATTTATAAATCGGTTTTGATTTTCATTATTTTCTATAAGCACATTTTCTATCACTGAACATATTTTACAATATTTTTTTAGCATAATTTATATTATGATGTGCTAAATGTATTCTATTACCATTTAACTATATTAACTTTTAATGAAAATTATGTTTGAATTTTTATTTCCAAAAAGTACTAAATTATTTATTTAATAATGGTTGCCAATATAATATGTGGTGGAATCCTACTAAGATAATAAATATCAAACATTATAAACCCACATGATTGTATGTATATCATTTTTTTACTAATATAGGTAATGGTAACAAACATTTATGATATACTGCATCCATTTATCTTTTGATTTTTATTTACTTGAGGTGAAATAGAAAGAGGAACCTATTGTTGTCAGATATGGTTTGTGGGAAATCTCTTATTTTTATTATGGTGGTGGTTTTTTAATATCAACTTTGGATTTCTATCCCATTAATTTCATAGTTTATATTTATATTGGTATTACATGTAAATGATTGGATAATATGTATTATTTTATATTTATATTTGATCTATTTTGATAAGTTTATGTATTAGAAGATTGTAAATTCGTTCATTTATTATACCATGTTTTTTTTGTGGACATGATTTTAAAATTTATTAACTAGTTTATATGCCAAACCAATACATGAGGTCCATATATTGGGTTCTCAAAATGAACTCTTATTTTAGTTTTATATTTATAAGGGAAATCCAAATCACTTGGACATAATTTATTCCCTTTCACAGGTTTCTAGCATGATGTAAATAAGAATCTTCCTAAAACGTTATATTGAGTTGACCTGAGTGTTTTTTGTAATATGACCTAGGTTCGTTTGCTACAAAATAAAAATAAATTCGTACATAATGAAATAAAAAAAATATTCCATTAATTAAAAACGTTAAAAACCTATAAAATTGAAACTGATCATTAAACATCAAATTCCAAAATTAATAAATTAATTGTAATGTGAAAATAGTTTTGGGAGGAGAGATAAAAATGTTGAAATATATGATAAAAAATAACAGAAAGAATGTCTGAATGTAGAGATATGTTTGTGTATATAGGATCTATTTTTTGTATTTTTTTATATGATTATTTTTTAGGTTAATAATATTACAATCATAGAAAGTAAAATTGTTTTTTACATGGATTATATATGGAAAACTATATTTTTAATGGTAATTATCATTTCATAAAAATGGCATCAAAATATGAATTATTTATAACTAGTTATTTTTGATTTTTTATTTAATGGGAATATTAATCACATCACCTCAATCTTTTAAAAACACACACTTACAGATATATATATATATATATAGTTGTTGTTATACTAATCTTGTGGAGGTATTTTGGTAAAACCATATGTATGTTTTTCACAACCATACAACCCCATGCCATGCAAAAATAAATATAACCCCATGGGTCTTCGGTAATATCTCTATTCCCTTCCTAACACACAATAGGTTATTTCCAACTTGGATCACTTATTGAACTAATGATTGTCCCCATATACTATCAAATGTTATTGAATTTTTTTTCCATCAATCTCAAACACCCGATGAAACATCTTAGGACGTCACTTATACTAACACTACTCCAATCCAAGCATAAATAAAAATAGTTTTTAATCAGGTAGGCTCCCAAAAAAAATTCCCCATCATTTCATGGTTAGTGATATGTTTCTGTTTATGTTTCACATTACATGGGGGTTTTATTCTTTCACCCCTTTAAATAATAATTCCTTCATTGTTGACCCCACAAATCTAACCTAGGAATGCCACTACACTTCCAACTAGATATTGGCGCCCATTCCATTTTTTCAGAATAAAATTCTTGATCCATTAAAAAAATCATCTTATATAATGGGTATATTCTTATACCATAGATTCTATTCCAACACACAATTGTTTATTACCAATTGGGTTTACATGTCATACTAATGTTTTTCCCCATTTAATAACACATATTCTTTTTGTTTTCTTACCTCACTCACAAAAACCCATGGAAACATCCTATGAGGCCACACATCCGGATAATAATCTAAGAAAATATTGGTATAATATAGAGTTCTAATCAAAAAGGATCTTCAAATGAATGTTGTACCTTATTGACATAGTTTGTAACACTTATTCTAATATGACTCACTTTTATATATGTGATGCACTGGTTATAATGTATCCTATAGTGACATAAAAATTTAATGATATTAAATTTAATAGGGGTATATGTTCTGTAGTATATTGGATTTAGTGTGTTAGCGGTACCTTGGATGACCACTCGTAGATCCATTGACTTAAATGTATACATTAAATACTATATTTGATTAAAAAATATAGTTTCATTGATAGAATTATCTCATTATTAAATTATTTAATTAAATTATTTTACTTCATAAATTCCCAAGACCTTTTAATTTTAAATATTTTTAGAGTTTTGAAAAGGCATATATGAATAAAACTCATATATTTCTTTAATCATGGATATATTTTCCACAATATATGAATATACTTACTCCAAAATAATTATTCAATATCTCTAAGAAAATATTCTCATAAATTATCTAGTTAGACATATAATGTCTAATATGTTTCATTATAACCTAGATAAATAAAAAATATATGACTCAATGCTATAAAATTCACAATAAGGGTAAATAAAATCCATGAAAATAAAAGATCATAAGTTTTCTCATGAAAAGTATTAATATTATTGTATTAATAGATAATTAAAAATAATAGCACAATCAATTGAAACATATTTACAAATATATCCACTGATAAAAATGAAAATAAATATATCCCATGTATAATTAGTCCATAATTTTTTGTGATTGAAAGAAAAAATTTTGACATACTATTATTACCATTAATATATCAGCCATAAAACCACTCTTTTTTTCAGGTTTTTATCCAATAAAAATTCTTTTAATCATGACCATAGTCATGACATCTTGTCGTATATTCCAGGAATACTCATATTTTCCTAGTATGTTTTTCTTAGGAGACATATAGATCCATCTAGTGGTAACATAATTCTAGGAAACAGTCATCACTTATTTAAGTCTAATTCATAAATTATATGAGATAATATGTAAATAAAAAATTATAAAATTTTCTAAAAATAATTCATGTTATAATATCAAATATATGATTTTTTAATAGTTCTCAAATGTAAATGTTGAGAATATTTCTACATTAGTATCCCTAAACTAAATTTATATAGATCATGGGGTTTTGGTTGAGTAAATAACTTCCCCAACTAATCAATATATTCAATCATTTTGAACACCATTAAATAAAATAAAAGGAAAATAATTATTCACAGATAAATTAATTTGGAGAAATTTTATTCCATTTAATGATTGGTACTAGGGAAATGAAATATTAGTCATATATTATATATTTAAGAAAATAGATTTTTATAAGTCATATATAAAAAAATGGTTGATGTTTTCAATATAAAATATCAACACTAAAAAAATTATACTCAATATAACAATATCAAATATGAAAACAAATTCATCAAAAAGAATGATTTAAACAATATCACAAAATAAGGGATCGAGAATATATTTAAAAGATATCATGAGTTCAATAACATGGATTATGAATATATAGATTTTTTAGAGGATAAAAAAATTAAAAAAAAACATGATTGTAAATCATTTTGAATATGAAAATAAAAATGGACTTAAAAACAAACTGCACTTTTAGAAAAAATACATTTGGTGTAAAATGAAAATATTAATGTCACATTGAAATTTAAATTTTGAAAAGAAGAAGAGAATGATTTTGAAAAATATCCTTCTAAAGATTAACTCTAATATAGTATCTTGGAAAATGAGATAATTGTTTTATGGTAAATTATGATCCAAAGATAAAAAAATTTTGAATGGAATATTTTTTATACATTTAAATTACTTTTTTGAAAACCCACATTAGAAATATGAGTAATAAGAACTTTTTTAACAAAACATTTAATTTTCCCGATGTGGATTATAAAATACCATATAATAATGTATTATATTGGGAGAACTAGATCATTGAATAATAATGATCATGATAAAACTTCATAACTGAACGAAATGACATTTCAGCTATCAATATCCCTTACTAGTGAAATACACTATAGGCTAATAAATATTTCATAGGGATTTCTGTGGTAGGAAAATAAAATCATAGAAAAATATTGAATATTAAATAATATATTCCAGTGTAGTGTATAGGAATCTTATAACAAATTAGTTCATGAAGGTGATTATAACTCAAGGTTGTATTTTTGAGTTACAAAGAAATTATCTACTACTATAAGAATTTAATTGATGGAAATTTTAATAATTCATTATTTTTTTATTATTATACCCAATGAAATACAAATAAATATGATATAAATAATTACATATGAATTAAACACACCGTGAATGGAATACATGGTGTGCCAAATGTATTATATCTCAAAAAAAGAATTATGACAATGAAAACTCGTATGACATTAGAAGCATGGAAATCAAACCCCATAAAGGATAGATTTTAATATTTAACATTAAATAACATCAATATTGTAATAACAGTGATAAAAAATATTAATGGGTTTTATGTACACCATAAAAAATAATACATGGTGTATAATATAAACATGACTCAACAAATATCAATTTGAAATGAAGAACCCATAACTTTTTATCCAGGCCCTGAATAAAGAAATAAAAATATATAAATAATTTTTTTTACCATAATAGCTAATTTCATAAACTTAATCATATATTTTACATTTAAACTCATCTTTTATAATAATATTATATATGAATTAATGTTTTTAACATATTTTCAACAACAGATGTAGGTAATACTGATCATTTTGATCTAGTATGGTAAAAATGATGTCATTAATCATTATCGCTACAATGTTCATCATCCCAATATCATAATGGAAGTAAAATAGATATTCAATGATAGTTATAAAGGTATATATTTATTTTTTGATTATTTTTATTATAATCTACAGATATGAAATCATTTATGATCATTTTTTGAGTATTTATAACAGATGAAATGAGTATTTTTAATTATTTATTAGAATAATAATTTTTCAATTCAAAAACAAAAAACATATCATTATTATTTTTTAACTTATTATACACGTAATTGAGTTCCCATATTCATCTATGGTATTAATTTATAGAATTTCTAATGTAAGTTGTTAAACTGAACCAAACATGGAAATTCCATTATTAATTGATGATTATATATTTATTTAGAAATAATTTAGTTATATCAGAATCAAAAATTTGATATTTAGTATCTGTTTGTGTGATATATAAAAATTGTAAGAAAATAGGTGTCGAAGTACTATATTTATAATTATTACATCCCATGAGTAAAAATATTTTCATCTTATTACACTTTAAATTATTGAATAAAAAATTATTTCACTAAATCATATAATTAATTTGTATAATAATTTTTCATTTCATATCTGAGATTTTCTTATGTTCTATTTTTGAGAATTGGGATGGTTCTTTCTAGTTAAAGTATATGTTGGTTGGTTTTATTGTCTAATAAACTATGTTTGGCATATCCTAGTGAAATACAGATAGGACCACACTATGTTTGATGAGTTTTCTCTCATAGTTAGTGCATATATTCCATAAGTAAATTCTCATAACCTTGTGTTTGGTGTGTACTTAATAATTTAATTTTTTTGTTTCACCAAATAACTATGGATAGTCATCCTCTAACACGTCAAGGAGTAGGGTGCGGTGGGTCCAAAATGGGTTGTGTGTTTTCAATATGTAATGTTTGGTTGGAGTTTCTTTCTTCATATCATGGTTTAATCATAAGTCCATGGTGCTAGTGATAATATACAACGATGTGGTGTTGTTTATTTCTGTAAATTTAAATGTCAATATAAGCTTATTGTTTTTAAATAAGGTCTTACGCTAGTTGAGAAAAAATATTAGCATACTTATGAGGATATTTTTAGTGTGTCTATTATTTCATTATCTCTTTAATAAAGTATTACTAAATAATTATCAATAAAATATTTAAAATCAAACAATTCAAGAATTTAGTTTTATATGATACTTATTCATTCTAATTTCTATTATTTAAGATTTGCTACATCTTGAATAATTTATTGGTCAACATTGAAGGGAGATAAGTGTAATGGTGGTGGACGCTATCATACTTTGGTCGTTGTGTGGGAATCATTCATGTATATGACACCCTTTGTATCTTTGGATCTATGAGTTTTTTAATTTTGTTTTAGTGAAATTAACTCCATGGTTTTGGAGCCCCTTTTTGTTGTTGGATCCCTCCTTCTTAGTTGTTGTTTATTGTGGTTGATGTTTTGGAAAATATTAATTATGTAGTTTGTGGTTTTATCACTAGCCTTTTTTGGAAGACCGCATATGCTCCATTTTTTACAAATTGTTTATTAAATGATGATTGATTTGATCAGGTATCTTCTTAATATGTTTTTGTGAATTGTTTTAATGAATGATCGACTTTTCACTTGTTTTTTAAAATGAATTATGTACTCAAGGAAACATTTTAATTTTTATTGTATTAGTAATAAAACAATTATTTTAATGTAAATGTGTTTATTTGGAAATTATTTATCAAATGTGATAATACAATTAATTTTTTTAACATACCTAGGACATAGGATCCTTAGGTACTTACGAGGGGGTATATTACTATGCCTTTTATTTATTATCAATTGATTTATATAGGTGGTGTTACTCTCTTTTCTATTCTCTTTTATTCATGATTCATGTTTAGTGGGAGCAATTTATTAATTGATTAATGTTGTAAAAGACACCTAGAAATCAAGAAACTGTGTTTTCTATAGGGGGATCTCTATTTCGATCATCCCTATTTGAAATCATTTTGATATGAATTTCATTTTCAAAAGGATACAGACATTAAATAATGTTTTATTTGGAAAAATTGTTTAACTTATTCTATATTGCACATGTTTTAGATATTTTATATGTAGAATGTTTTTACCATATTTTTGATATCAATTGTAACATTTTTAATCATTCTATGTTTTTATTAAATTATTCTTTTTGGTTTTTTACATATATATGAAATAGAACACATAGAATGGATCTTACTAATCTTTTTTCTCTCATACCCATCACACTCACTCAGGGGTATGTAGACATTGTTTTTTCTGATACATGAAAGGGAAAAGAACCATTTTGAGGAATCAATAATTTGTGTCCATTGAATATGGTTATATATTACTGAGAAGGTGGTATGTAATCCATTTATCCCAAAAAGTAACTTTCTAAATTGTGAGTTACCAATTTTATTATATACATAGACATGTACCCTATTTATAGAATATTTGCATTGTTGTATTTGTACCAATATTGGTATCTAGGTATAGTGTATTTAATTTCTTGTTATATTTTTCTGCATATATGAAATTTTTATTTATAATTAAATGAAAAAAATAACATATGGTTTTTGTTGGGATGTCTTGGTTATAGTCTCCAACCAAAGGTTTTCCCAAATACCCTTCATGTCTTTTTGGGGCCTAGTTATAAGGCTAGCCTAATCAGTTTTTTTATCCAGGTTATGAACTTTTTTATCATATCCAGGTTGTTCTTTTTGTCATTAAGTTTTGGGAATTTTTTATTTGACAACTATTGAAATTAACAGTCATTTTTTTATTAAGTGCATATATATTTATAATTCATTCACAAAATATCATGAGGCCTAGTGTGTTTGGTAAATTAGATACAAATAATAATAAGATGAAACATGGGTACAATAAATTTATTTAAAAATATCAAAACAGTTCAATATATTACATCGATCAACTAATACAACATGGGGTAACCTAGGGATACATAATAAAAGGGAGAGGTACAAATAAAAGTAAGGGAATAACTAAAAATATAACATAATCAAAACTGATGAATGTAAGTCACAGGGTATATCAAGGTGAAAAAAATGGTGTGATAATCATAGACATTAACATTGAATCATGATATGTGATGATAACAAATATGAATCATATGAATGGGGAAACAATAAAAAACATGACATCATAAGCATTATTTATTACTAACTGCCACTAAATTTATATCTTATTTTATGTATTAAGTCCTCATACGCACCATACATAGAATCTATTGGGATAAAAATATTACAAAATTCATTGTGTGCCTAATTAATTTGTGTCCCACCTTTTATATTTATATAATGATTATGAATTTTTCTATATCACGTGTCATAAAACCTAAGAACCCATTTTTCATCATTTAATACAATAATTATAGAGTATGTGGATTTCGCAAATAAATAAAATATAGGTTCAACTAGGTTAATCACCTTAACTGAAAATGGGGGTGGTAATTCAATATACAAATATTTGGAATAAAGAATAAAATGATAATTTCAGTTTCAAAACAGGAGTATGTGATGTTTTATGGATGTTTTGAATGATTTTGAAATGTCATATATAAATACATTGTAAAAAATGGGAAATTAATAATATTTATTGAGAACTCATTACAACAAGGGAAATTAAAATTAAAAAATGGGCTTAGTAAAAATATTTTACATGAAATAATAATGAAGTCTAGATAGTCCCTTACCTTGAGAGGGTGTATATAAAAGCCTGTTAGAATATTTTTAATAGTTTTTCAAAACCTTGGTAGTGATTAAGAGGGATTAAACGAGAGTTAATTCATACAAAATGGGTTTTTAGTGAAGAGTATTGGGACTATAGATTTGTAATTATAGAAAAATAGGGGGAGTTCGTAATTATTATATATATATAGGTTTTAGGAATGACATGATAAAACATATAAAACAAAAAATGGCATGTTTTTTCAATGGTTTATGAAAAATAAGAGTTATATTTAATGATTTATATGTTTATAGACAAAATTATAAAATGAATACCATTGTATATGTTGAATTGAGTCATATTTATATTGATTTGATTTTCAAACCGTAAAATGTAATATAGGTTTTGGAGGATTCATTATGGGTTTATTATATTAAACAAATAACGTCAAAACATGGTATATTAAAAGTGAAACATGTTTTTGGTCATGTAATCCTTTTAAGATATATATTAAAACACATTGATTTATCATGATATCATATAGATAATATATATTTATACAACATTTTATTTATTTCCAAAAATTTTACTATCACAAAAAATTATGAATAATTTACAATCAGATAATTTTTACTTTCTTATTAAAAAAATGAAATTTTCATTTGTCCAAAATTTCTATAAATATTAAAATTTAATTACTTTAAATCAAAATTTTAATTAATTGAATAAATAAAAGTTTTTATGACTATTATAGTTTTATTACCATTGTAAAAATAATATAATACTTCAATCAATTATTATATCATCGAAAAAATATATTTAATGAGAATATTATATAAATATATATTGTTTTATAAAATTGTGGAATTTATATAAAATATTTTTTAAAATAAAACCACATATTTTTGCAAAATAAATGTTTTATTTTTTATATTAAAATCATATTTTCATCAATATATATTATATTCTAATAATGAAAAGGAAAAAATATAATAATAATTTTATTAAAAATGAAATTCTATAAATTCGTACTTATATTTTATAGATACAAGACCTCATATTACATAAGACTATTCCATAATGGTATGGTGTGAGATGGTGTATATATCGTGGGGTGGTTTAGAAAATATGGTTTGGGTCCTGATCTCAATAGTCATTAAAATACCATATAAATAGTTTTCTTCAGGAATTATTTGTTTAATTTTATCTTGGTATTGGTCAATGCGCAAGTATATAATCTCTATGGGAATCTAGCATAAATGGAATTCAAAGCGTATGAACCTACTGTTTGAGGTCATTATTCCTCCAAATCTATAAAAATCAAACTTCCCCATATCCCATAATATATAATAATATTATCAATCAATATAAAAAGGGATATATTAGTAATTTTTAAGATGATAAATTGTATTTTAGAAATAAAAGACTATATATTATAGTTTGTGAGATGTAACCAATGTAATGGGTGTATTTTCAATAAATATATGTAAATAACTCAATGAAAAATAAATTTAATATTTAAAATAATGAGTCATATAATTATTAAAACCTTATAAATTTTCATCCTAAAAAATTTATTTTTTGAATACAATAATAGCTGAGATTGCATCTATTTAATAGCCTCTTCAAGTTCCCATGTTTATTTCTAAAACCATGAGTTCTTCCATAACACATTGAACATGTGAGTTTTCTTGTTTCCTATAACCTTTTCATTATGATCAATTATCTTCATCATATAACCATCATATAAAACAACATTATACCAAGGTAACACCTCTAGATTATGTACATGTTAAGGGTATGTTATGTAAATCCTCAATAGGGACAAATGGAACACATCAGTTACTTGAGATATGTAGGTGGGCATGCAAGTTGATAGTATAAATATCTGATGTGATTAATAAAATAAAAGGGGTACTTGTATCTTGGATTTAGATTTTCATTCATTGAAAACCTCTTGAAATACTTCTAAAACGATATATAGAGGAACACCTTATCTCTAACCATAAAATCTTGGTCACATCGACATTTATCTTCATAGATTCTATAACATATTTTCTTAGAATTCATGTGATGCTGAATTATTTGATGGTTGTTTATAATAACTTGGATAAAATTAGGTACCCTCAACTTACACTCTCCAAACTCATCCCAATATGTTGGATTTCGACACCTATTTCCATAAAGAGCTCAAATGTTTACATTGGAATTATATAATTGAATTTTTTCCTAAATGACAACTCCTCTAGGATAACATGTTTATCTAGACATACTTTCAAATTCATTGATCAGGATTTCATTGTTTCCTATAGAGTTTGAGTCGTTCTCTCAGACTATATATCTATCTATGCATGATAAAAAGTACAAAAACCAAACTATATATCCACTACTTGTGCAAAGATTGTCCAAAATTTTGATTTAATCTTCAGATATCTATCATTTATATTGTAGATTAACACACCATAAATTATAACCCCTTGCTATATAAATATCCTAGCCATTTAGTTGAGATATATATTGTCCTTGATAGTAATGAAATGTAAGGATTTAATTATGTCATCAACTACTATTGAAATATTTTTATTACGTTTAGATATATTAGGTATTCCAATGAAACAATTTGTAGGTATCTTTTCATATTTAAATTTTGGTAAGAGAAATGATTTCATAATAACCCTATAAATCTACAATTAATAAGGGCATTGTTAGTATGCCATGAATCAGGATAAAAAATCTACAATCATCCACTTGATGTTATCCAACCAAAATCATCCCGATTAAAATATATACATATTTTTCATTCCTATATGAATTGAGAAAAATGCGTTATGTGCATCATCCAATGATTCTTAATTAGATTTTTGTTTTTATGGGGCTCATATCTAGGTAACAAACCATATAACTCATACATTATAAAATTTAAACTCTTGACTATTCTCTTACTATTTCTATAGATATAAATCACCTTCTTTACCCACCCTAATCCATCCATGAATATATATTTTAGTATTTATTTTGGAAATATATGATGGATAAAGTTTTATTATTCCCATTTCCGTCAATTTCATGTCTAGAAACATTATATCACATTCCATCCTTATCATATAAAGTGTTGCTGAATCACTTCTACTCATAGAATCTACGTCTTTTTTCACTATCTTAGGATGGTAATGTTTTGAAAAATTATAATCATTTATCAATTGTCGCAACCTTTTTTCTTCATTTAAATATCCTTTTTGTGGATATATACTTATAGAATTTAAGTATGTATAAATATGATACTTCTTTTTATTGAGAAAACATCACAAAATATTCAATTTAGTTATCACTAGAACTACTTTGAAATCACGTGTTGGATAGTTCTAATCATCGATCATTAATTAGAGAGAGATATAAGCTATAAAATCTTAATATTTGATAAGTATATAACCCATTCTATTTTTGGAAACAACATTTTATATAAAAGGTACTTTCACACTTATGGGTACTATGAGAATAGGTGTAGTGATTTGAAACATCATAACTATTAAAATATTTTCTCACATTCATTAGTCAAGAAAATATTTACACCATTTCTATTTATCTTGGTTATTATAGTGGTATATCATAATAAATTTCTAAAAAATAAATTATAGTATCATTATAATTTAATTAAACAATGGATCTTCATTAGAAAATTTTGATTGGTTTATTTTCAAATTTTCTCCAATTTTGAAGGTTCTGTAGATATCCATTTATGGTGATAACATTCCCCCTTGAATGTTACCAACAACATAAAGATATCTTATTTACATTATTTATGACACTTTGGTTTTTAGTCATGTTACCCCATCTAATAATTTTACCCAAAAAATATATTACAATGGTGACTACAGGGTCCTCTCATGAGGAGGCTGTAGACTATGTTGAGAAACTGCCACTTTGCTAATGTTAAATATCAGAATAAGAAATTAGGGGGTTTGAAATGAATTACACAATGTCAAAGCTAAAAAAATATTATTGATATTGAAAATATATGTTAGATATTATAATTCATAACCAAAAATGACTAAATATTAACCTAAAGGTAATAGAAGGGGATGAGCTTTGATCCCCATACACTTTTATTATCATTGTCTAGAAATTTATTTTAATGAAATGAAAAATTGTATACTTTAAGGCCAAGAATTATGCACATAAAATAAATATATATTATATTGAAATCTAAAATATGTGTTTGGATCCCCTCATTAAATAGATATTTTTTCTTAAAGACCACTATTGAATCAAAATAGACCAAACTCATCATTATCAAAGGTGAGAACTCTCCAAATAAATTTAAAAAATTATAATTACTAATTTAAAATAATTTCATAAACATAAATCAAAATAAATTTAAAATAGAATTCAATAAATAATGATATATCCCTCCTTTAATATAGGATATATGTTCCAGTAAAATTCAGTAGCAATGTTTTTAAAGTGGAAAACAAAAACTCAAATGGGAAATGCCTTCAAATCCTCGATAAAAATCACTACTAGTAGTTTATACCGTCATATTTTGATTACATACTAGAATAATAATATTATTCAAAATATATTCTATATAATATAAAGACTCATCCTTTCAAACATCCTCTAAAAAATGAGTATGATATTATGTAGAATAGGAAGGGGAGAAAATATTTTATCTAGTTATTTATCTATTGAATTATGGATCTATTTTTGGTTACCTCCTAGTAAAATCTCATATGGTGTTATTATAGAATATTTTTCTATATAGATTCTTCTATGGACCCTCTATCATTAAGATATTTTTCACATGTTATTAAAAATATATTAATGATCCATTGGTGATAATGTTTTCCATACAAATTCACCATTGTTATTCAACTATACTGACTCATTCATCGACTGATGTAATGGACTGGTTTGTTGTTGAAAATATGCATTAATTATATTTTTTTAGAAATATTTTCTCCATAGTTTGAACAATGAATTTGGAAACCTATATCTATATGCATACATCATTCAATAATGTGGCTTCAATTATATAAAAAAAATTAATGTTTCCCACTGAATAATTTATTTGGGCCTCTATATGATCGAATCAACACCTGACCCAATTGAGATATATGTGTCCCATGATGATAGGAAACATATATAAAGAAATTAATCAATTAGGATCAATAGATAAAAGGTTATTCTATAAATACAAACGTGATTCTAAACAATTAAATTTTTCAGAATTGAGTACATTTTCATTTAACATAATAACATACCTAAAATCCAAAAATAATGAAATTCACCACTAAATGACAAATTGGTGGGGTTTATGTTTTTCAAGTACATATACCAAATTATTTCAATATCTATCAATTATCTCAAACATATTACATGGACTCCTAGATTAGTGTGCGTTAAAACAAAATTAAGAAAAATTCCAAAAAATTACCAATGAGTATCACCAATATATCACCTAGAATAAAAAGATATCATGCCTCATAAAATAAAAATGTGTCAAGTTCTCCATTAATCTCAGTCAATATATTTAAACTTATTTTCTCCTACAATACACACAACACACTTACCTCACATTACTTATCTCTTAACACACACAAATGGATTATCAGCATGGTTTTTACTATCCAAAATAATGAAAGAATCACCATAGGTTTGATAAATTTATATATATATATTAGACGTTATCCTTGAACATGGGATTATCTGGATAAATTTTCATGTTTTATATATGGATTTATGTTGGTTGGTTTTTAATATCAAAAATTATGATGTTGAATAAGATGGCTTTGACACTTCTTAAAGAAAAAATTCTTGATTCAAATTTTTCCTCAGGTATGGTGTCCTTATTAGTCCCCTTATATGAAACAATTCTCTAATAGTATATAAGAATCACATTTTCATCCCACACCATCAATATTTCATAAAAAAAGTTGAGATTTTGTTCTCTCTATTTTGGTAATGCTCTAGATTGGAACTATTTTCCCAGTATAAGACCACTTTATAGGCTCACATCTCATTTCCCGAAAATATCCCAAAAGGCACATCATTCAGATTAAAACCGACCTTTTATTATTATAAAAAATATATATTCATTTTTTATTCTCCATCTAAAGCTACAGTAAATGACTTTTTCCACCATATGTCATCTCCCCCCACACACACTTATGTTTAACTATTTCATACATTTTTTCATAAATAACAGGATGGAAAGGGAAAAATGAATTTTTTTTAGGGATTTCCTAAGAGGATGTACATGGATAACAAAATTTCACAATGATAAAAAATCCAAGAGTTTCTATATTAAAAAATTAACTTCCAAAAGTTGAATTTAAAATCAACATAAATAACTCAATCATTTAGGACACAAGTTTATGAACCCTCATGTTTTGATGAAAATAAATCATATTCTTGTTAATGTAAGAAATGATTTGTTATCTTATATAAAGAGATGGATGAGAATAAGGATACCTAAAGGGTTTAAAAGTTTCATTGTGATTGAATTCAAAATATAAATACATTGATATGTGGCATGAGATTAAAAAAGAAAAGCCCTTTTCATTAAATTTATAATGGATTGAACTTGAATCAAATTCATTTTTAGAATTCATTTATATTTGTTTACAAGGGATAATTTGGTTCACTCATTAACATTAATTTCAAAATTTAAAATGATAATCACTTTCTTCCACACGTTTTTAAACAAAAAATTTGAATAAAATAGCATAATATTTTAATGCAAAAAAGAAAACATAAACTTAAAAATTTTGGACAAAAAGTCCTTATAAACCAAGGATACTCATCCCCCCTACAAACACAAGTTTGTAAAATTCCATCATTCTACAAAGTTTAAATGATAAAAATAAATTAATTATAAAATATCTGATAAAAACATGTGGGATAGAAAAAGACAACCTATGTTATATTTAAGAGAGGAGCCTTGATCTAACCATCCAAATAGTTATGAAATCAAAACATACATGAAAAAACCAAAAGTTTATTCAAATAAAGTAATAATAAATAAAAATAAAGATAAGGGAAACAAATACATGTTTGGGACCCCCTAATAATATCCTAGGATTCCATTATCCATAGTATGGTAGTTTTGGCTGATCATCCCAAAAATGTTTGTGGGTTTCATTTCATCATCACAAACCAAAAAAATATAACATTATTCATATCCAAATACATGTTGATTCTACTAAAAATATATTTAATTAGGATCCCCTCCATAAAAATGTTTTTCCAATGATAGAGTAGATAGGGGGAAAGATTAAAATAAATTTACCAAGAATTTAGCCACAAAAAAACATCTATTGGTTTATGAATTGAAATCTCATAAAGTGGTTAGTTATCATTTTCATCATGAAAAAATATAGTTTCCTTAAAAAATTAATTGGTACCACTATCCTTATTTGTACCAGTGTACTTATATGGCCACTAAATTAATTCATAAATTTCATCATTCGAATCATACTCATCTAAAAAATAATTCATCATGAATGAAATAGTAATTAATATATAAAAAGTGATGAATTTAACAAGTTATTTTCAAAATAATCATGATAAAATGGATTAATAATTGAGACATCACCCTCAGGAATCTTGGGTTCCTCCTATTTTGGTAAAGTATAATAGTCGTATTAAAATTGTGTTATAGATTATGTTCCTCCATATTCTTTTAAAATGTTAATGACTCCAATTTCACTCCCTATTAGGCCAATAATTTTTATAAGTGTTATGAAATACCAATATCAAAAATATATATATCAAATGAAATTTAATTTTCATCCATTTTATCAGAATATTGTTTGCAAGAAATTTGATTTCCTAAAGACACAACAATTAGATATTTATTGAAAATATCATTCATTAAATTTGATTCCAAGTCATTTTTAAATTCACACAAAAAATATTTACCTGTTTAATAATTTCTAGGGACTTGGTTTTCCATATATTTATCATATTTTTAATAATTCACTTGATTCAATTATTTGATATCCTTTGAAATATTTTACATTTCTTTGCTTACACGTTGAACCATGGATGTTTGATATTGAATCACCTTATTATTTTCTGTCATTTAAATTTTTTTGAGGTTGATATTTAAAAAAATCATGAGGACTAGAATACTCATATTGTTGATAATAATGAAGATAATAAGAGTATTATCTATGAAAATCATTATTATTTTCTTAAGACACTATATTAATAGTTAATATTCTGAAATTTAAATGAAAACATTCCTGAATCATACGCATCCTCTCCATAAATAAAGAAAAATTGAAACTAGGGATTTCATTCGAGTTAACAAAGGAAATAATTTTCCCTTTAAAAATGAAATACATTGGTTACTACTTGGTTATATCATGATAAAGATGTATGTTATTTTGACAAACTTCCACATTGTTATTTTTGTTAAATTATCTAATTAAAATTGGGGGTTTGAAATGAGTTAAACTATGTCTAGTAATAAAAAATAATATTTAGAAAATAATATACAATAGATAATTGAAATTTGAATATATAATAAACAATGAATAAAATAAAGGTTTATGATTTAGACAACAATAAATCTTCATACAGGAACTTTATCATTGACATTGAATGTATTCTAATTAAATTATACTATGTATAGATCTATACATCAAAGTATAAAACTAAATTAACTAAATAGAATATTTAAACATCAAATTTGGGTGTTGATCCCATTACTAATGTGATAGGATCTCCCAAATTCCTATGCTAAACTAAACGAGATTAAACTCTTAGTGCTCAAATACAAGACCGCACTAAAGAGATTTAAATAGTTATAGTAACAAATTAGATATCATTAGTAGAATATATATCTAGAATAATTTATTTAAAAATGAAAACAATAGTGAAAGAGTCCTCCTTTCCCATTATAATAGTTTCCGAGATAATTTAAAAGAATGGTTTTTATAATTGATTTCACAAACTAATGTAATAAATGCAGTTCCATCATTATGGAACACCAAATCATAGAGATTGTACCTTTATGGAATGATCTCTTCACGGAATAATCATCTTATATATAATATTTTCTCTCATAGAGAAAGCTTCCTCCTTCCAATGATCCTTTGAAATTAAATGAGTACGAAAATATATCAAAGGGGAGGGGTGGTAAATATTCTATCTAGTTTTTTTTCTCACGAATTAAAGATTTGTTCTAGGCCTCCTCCCAGCTGAATCGAATCTATTGTCCTTCAAAAAAGTAGTTTGAAATTAAATCTTCTATCATTCCTCAAAATCACATATCTTATTTATATACAATGAATATTATATGAATTAATTATTATAGATATGATTTTTTATCTGGACTAACGCTCCAAATTACTCCACATTGACTCATTCATCCAAAGATGTAATGAAAAAAAATTTAATTGAAAATAAGAAACATTGAGAGACATTGAGTCTTATTTTTTATCCACATGGAAATAACAAATTTTCTCACTTTTAGACAGGTTAATTTTCCATTTCATTATTTTGAGTCAATTCGGTCATCCAAACAATGTTTTCAAAAAGTCTTATTTACATTGCCCTTTATAAGGTTGAATGAAAAGTTTTTCTAGTTGATATTATCATATCCAATGAAAACATGAAACCTAAAAAAATAATTATTCAATATTTATCAATAATAAAATTTAATCTTGAAATACAAAATTGATTAAACATAGATAAATGTCCATAATTGATAAATATTCAATTTTAACACCAAAATATTCTGGACAACCAAAAATAATGTAATTCACCTATAAATGATTGATTTTTTGGTGTTTTGGTTATTGAAATAAAAATTAAAAAAGGAGAAATATTATCTCTAAAACAATTGACAATGTCTTCAGTTTAATGTTCAAATCTTTTCCATGTTCTTCCTTTATTTTGAATTAGATGAGAATGTCATCAATAAAGACCATAATAAAATTATCAATTCAATACCAGCTGAATATATTAATTTATTCCATGAAGATTTATAGATCATTAATAATTAAAAATGGAATTATAATGAACTCATAGTTCTTACACCATGTATGAAAAATAGTCTTGGAGATATCCACCATCTTTACCATTACATGATAATACCCCGTAAAAAATATAAACCATAGATAAGTATGAAGATATGTATATATGATGAAAAAATTATTATATCTATGGTAAAGGATATTGTTTATGACCTTTTTGAGATTGTGATAATAAATATTGAGTCTTATATACCCATCGTTCTTCTTGAAGAAGGGGAACTATGCACCCAAGGTTCCACATTTGCATGTATAACCCCTTTATCAATATTCTTCAGTAGTTTCAAATTCATTTCATAATGTTCAATACTGGTCATTCTATATGGATTGTTGAATGTTGGAAAAGTTGTAGGTATAATCATGATTGATAACTCAACCAAAATTCTTGGAGGATGGCCAAAAAATTCTTATAGACATAATTCTATTTAATCCCATTCAATGGGAATGTCATCAAGGATGATATTTTCCTTATTAATAATAATTTACTCTAGTAATGCTTAATAAAAAAGAAATAATATACATTATTGATTTGATGATACCAAAATATATTATTCATCATCCATGCACATGTATAGAACCAAAATATTATTACTGATACCTTGGGTGATTTCTTAAACCTCATCAATTTATGTTTTCTCTACACAAAGAAACTAAATACATATATATAATTGAAACTAGTTTTCATATGGGGAGTAACACAATTTTTTTGGGATTTTCATCAAGAAAATATAGACATTAGAGGAGCTATATTGTTTGTATCAAATATTTTCACCAATTTTTATTTTCTCAAATAGATCCACTATTATTTTTTGAGGTTATGTTCAAATATTTCTACTAAACAATCATTATATGAATGACTTCATTGAACAATTATCAACTATTATGTTTTTTATTATTGAATTTATAACTACTTTACGTATCAACACATAATTTTTATAATCCTCCTCAAAATTTATGACAGAATATGTTAATCCTTAATCTATAAACCATGGTTATTGTTTCTTTAAATCATCATTGATAACCCATGTCTAAGGTAATTATTTAAAATACTATCCTTGTTCCTTATAGTTGAAACATTAGATAATGGGATGAGTGTGGACTAGTGTTTTCTTTTCTTCCATCACATTATTTGATTTCTCTCATTATAATTTTCTATAAAGTTTATCTAACATCTGAAACCTAAATCATTTACATGTCTCATTCATTCAATTTATGTGATTCTTTTTCTCACAATATTGACAGTGGGGTGTTGGAATTTATTTTCCCAAGGATATTTCTTTGATGTGATTCCACAATTAAAATAAAATCTCCAATTTATATCACAAATCTCATTAGACCGTTAACATTCTATGATCTACCTTTCAAATATATGAAAATGTCTAAAAATTTCCTCTTAATTTTAAAAGACTCAAACTAAAAATTTGACAGGCATGTCCTTGGTCCATGAAGTAGATCTTGCGGCATTTGAGGTGACTGTTTGGTTGGATTTTAGGATCACTTTATTTTCAATTCCTGGATCTTGTTTGGTTAAATTTTGAATTTTGAATCCAAACATTTGAAATTTGTAATCCTTATGTATGGTTACCACTACCATAAAGTGAGTTTTAGAAAATTAAAAAAAAGATATTTCAAAGGGATGTGAAAATTCCATAATAATATTATGGATGAATTATGAATTATTCTCATACACTTTATATATTCATCATCCATCAAAATGAAACCAAGGATTTATCTCTCCAATTAAAATCAAAGACTACGAATAAAATAATTAAAAAATAAAAAAATTATTTCAAATACATTTAAAGGATCTCTTCTTCAAGAATACTATTTTTTAAATTTCCACCACATATAAGATTCGCCCTCCATATGAAAAATAACTAGAAAAAACATATCATTACCAATGATTTGATGGATGGATAATATCATTTACAAGGAAATTAATCCATTCTTCCAAAATTAAGGGATTTGAATATCCTCTAAAATATGGAGGACTTTTTCAAATAATAGTATCATTTCTAATATTTTTATTGATATGGGGAGGATCATTTCACTATATTTATGTTTTTATTCATAACATGAGACAATTGAGATGGTATTATAATTAATTTATCTATTCTTTCTGCTATAAGGTTAAGAATCTTCTTTTTGAGTCCATTATATTTCTTATCACATTGGTTGTTGACTTAAGTCCCCTTATTCCCATCCGTTATCTAAAATAATTGGAAAATTAGTTACAGTAATTTTAATAATACTAAGCTGTAAAAGTGAAACTATGAAAATTGATGGAATAACTATTAAAGGTCAAAAACTCATTAACAAATGAATTTTAATATTTTTATATTTTTATCAATGGTTTATTTCCTAACATATGATTTTATATTAATTTTTATTTTCATAAAAATGGTTTATAGAGATATTATAAATTTTCTACCCAATATACATTGGGAGTTTTAAACCAAGTGTGAATTAAGGTACAATTATCATGAACTAGATGAATATTGAGTCAAATCCCAATACACCCTTTTCAGGGTTATTTCCCCTAGGTGCTCATATTCAAGATCCACATTCACCTGTATAATATGGAAGGAGGTATCATTTTTGGGAAACCAAATACTCTATTATTTACCATAATGTGGGGATGTTTTCCTATATTTTATCTTATTCCTAAGGCATAAGTGTGGGTTTTCTATACTAATCCTCAAACAAATTAAACTTCCCACTTTTAAAAAATATGGAAAACATGTTTCTTCAATACACATTAGTTCATGGTTTATTACATAAAGATATACATAATACAATCTCATAAAACTATAAGGTGGGGGTTATTTTTAAAATTTGGTTTGTAATAAATTATTTTGAATCATGGCTATAGTTAAATTGTATAAAAACACAAAACATTCCCTTATATTTCATAAAATATCTTATAATTATAGGGATAAGTGTGTGGCATGCATTAAAATATAAGGTCTGGGCATTGTAAAATCACATTTGGGAGAATTTAAATTTAAATGTGTTTTAGTTTCAATTTTCACAAACCCCAAAGAGAGGATATTTCAAATTAATTTTATAATCAATTTTTTTAACCCATAAATATATTACCACCTCATCTTAGGATCCTTTCCTCAATGAAATTTTTGATTTACAAATACCCTTTTATATTACCATCCATGGGAGGTATGTATTCCAGTGTAGAATCTATCTATAGGGGATCTATTCCTTCTAAATTTAACTGTAACCACTAACAATTTATTTTTGGGTGCTACAGTGGTGATAAAATGTCCTTCGTTTTTCTTCATAATCAATCAAATATCCTTCGGGATGGAAGGATTTCTTCTCATTATTGAGTGGAAGAGAAGAGTGATTCAAGAGAGAAAGAAGTATGTTTTGTGTAACAGTTATTTTTCATCAATTTTCAATTTTAAACATATAAAATATAAATAACCATCTATTTATAAAGACATTTTTTAGGTTTATTTATTATTTACATTCATACAATCGTGTAAATTTGTATAATAATCATTCATAATCCCCATTCTAAAAAATAGTAAATTTATTTTTTTTCTTTTACGATGTGTAATAACTCACAAAGTGAATAACATTTAATTTCATTATTATAAATTTATATTTACCACCAGATGTGGTCTTGTTCATCTCAAACTCTTTATAATTTATTGAACATTAAAATAAATATTTTATTCACTTAAATAAATAATATAGTCATTAAAATGATAATTAATATTTATATAATATTCAATAAATAAAATATATATTTTATAAAAAACCCAATGAATAAATATTTCTTAAATTATTACATGATTAATTGAATTATTTATTTATTTAATGGAAAATTATTTTTTACCGACAAATATTAGTTATATACAAAACATAAAAAAATTATTCCTCATTTGTGAAAAAAAAAATCTTATTCAAATAATTAAATTAAAATAGAAATTAGTCAAGACTAGTGGAACCACTTACTGTGTGACATTATATGATTACTTTATATTTAATGTACACCGATGTTAATAAATTCCATGATGAATGTCTAGAAATATGAAAAGGAACCTAAGTGAATGAAATTAATGTCTCAATAGGGAAGACAACATATGAATTATCACTATCTAATATAATCCCTTTGTCTCAACACCACTTCTATTAGATTCCACATCGATTTAATAAACCTATATTATTGATATATCTTTCTTTGAATATCAGAAATAATCATTATTACATCATGGAAATGGAATTTAATGAGGAAATAATATTTTAATCAATGGGATGATATATAATCATCCATAAATATGGTAGGTACAATCCTTCCATGACATATCCATTATAAACATGACAATAATGATGCACCTAATGTAATATATTTCTCTATAATATAGGGAATGATTTAATTTTTTAGTATGTATTAGTGAACTAGTCATGACATGCATTAATGGTAATATTAATTTCTACAGACCATTGTACATGATCAAAGAGAGGAATATCTAATGACTCCAAAACATGAGGAACTTTTATTAGATATCATATTCACAAAATCACCCTGATTATATATTACCAATTACAAAATTCATTTGATGACAACCACTACACATAAAATTACTCATACATGACAATAATTATACTATATTCCCTTTCATTGTATACTATTTTACAATAGAACTAGTCTTAAAAATATCGTATGAGCATTTCAAGGCTATCATCATAGTAGGGAATTGTTATTCCATTTTCAATTCTATAGACACTCTTGAAAATTATCCCATCAATTTAATATAAATAAACAATCAATATGGGATAGTATATTTAAATTAATATTAACATATCTTAATATACATGAAATATTATATACAAAAATAAGTTGTTTCTAGGGGACCAACTTCAAAAAAATATATCATCTTAATTTGTTCCAACTATTAATGGCCAGTTAGTTCCCATCATTAGAATCATGTTTCTACTGATTAGGGATAAATTTACTAGGCCTATCACGTTTCTGATGTTATGGATATAGAAATCTACATGTATTTGTAGAAAAATTGTTTACTAGAACATTATTATCCTGAGAAAATCCATTTTGAAGAAATATCATCAATTTTCCATCTATTTATTCCATATCAATGTATTTACATCCTCGATAAATCTATAGTAAAATATTATCATGATAATGATTATAATTTTTAATTTTGTATAAACCAAAATCATAATATGATATTTTTATACAAATAAAAAAGTTGCATCAGAAGTCGCAACATTATAGGATATTATAGATATAGGTACCAATTATTGTAATAAGTATCCATGCAAATTACCTAATCCTTTTCTACAATACCATATCAAATAAAGTTAAATGAATACAATTTTCAATTTAGTAGAACAATAATATTCCAAATTCTCTAGAAACCAAGAACTCGTGTAGTTATACATTACAATGTATTATCAAAGAGTTATAACTACCATTAAAACAAGTTTTGTCGGATACATTTAATATTTACATAATCTTAATCATACATTAGTATTATCAAATTTCAGTATATATCATCAAACTTCAAATAAATTCTTAGAACATTATCTTGTGAAATTATATTAATCTCAATAAAAAATATTATTTCTATGTATGTTTTTCATGATGGATTATATGAAAACAACAATTTGATCTTGAATTGATAAAAACACAATTTTTTATTACTTAGTTAATATATATACTATAGGTAAATCAAGAAATAAGATGGTTATATCTTGTAAATATTGTTCACTAGATCATGGTTGCTACATTTAGTGATACATGGAGACATTTCACTCCTTAATTTTATCAAATGGTAAGGTACAACATTTTTCTCCATATGATATCAATATATCTATATTGAAGAATAATTTTTCTCACACTACCCAAATAGAATAAAATTACACTCATTTAATTTTTTAAAAAATCTATGATGACTAAGGTTTATTTATTCATAAATTAATATATTTATTCATCATAACTTATTAAAATTTATTAACCTTACTAATTCATTAATATTATTCCTAGAAGAAAAGTACCATATGTAATCCTTTTAGATTCATCACATGGACATATACTTTACAGTTTACTCTATGTGATGTGTCCTTCATAATCAATTACCATAAATTAAGATCATAGAAATATCCTTTGAAAATATAGAAATAAAAAGTGTAATTTATTTATGGTGATTACTGTATATGATTTTTCATTTATAGTAACATTAAAAAATGAATCATTTTTATTGGTACCATATTTTACTATCCATGTATAGTTTATGTTTAATACTCCCCAATAGTATCAAGTCATACACACCTTCAAAATAGAAAGACCTATAATCTTGATACATGGATTCAATTACATTAATTTATTCATACTTATGACCCAAATCATATTTCATTGACAATATCATTTTTGGAATCATTATTTCGATAGAATAATATTGGTATTACCCATTGTTTTGAACATAAACACCCTCCTTGGTTATTAATTACTACGTAGTCGGCATCCTTATGACTTTTCCTCCAACTTAAATATATGATTTCTACAATTCCATTTCCAACTCATGTGAATCAAGATATTTAACTCATGGATGTTAATTCCTAACCCATCATCTTGAAATATATATGATTACGTTATTGAAATATTTTTGATCATAACTATATGTTAATATCCTCAGTGGCCATAACATCATTAACTCATATGTACATTACTGTTTTGATGTTAATTTTCTACTAAGGGAAACTTTTAAAAATTATTTTCATTAATGACTTATGGTTTTGTCTTAATATATTTTTATCCTATCACAATTGATATGATATCCATAAGAAACTTATTTTGGAATATGTATTAGTTTTTACACTTCAATGGGAATAACATTTTTTAGAATAAAAAATGAAAATTTTGCATTATATATATGATATTCCATTGATATTTAATTTACTACCATCATTAAAATGATGTGTGTATGGAAATATGGGTTTTTATTACCATTACTCCATATATATGATCAATAAGTTAATTGATAAGTTGTTCGTAGACATGACAACATGATTTTTCCATAATCATTACCATGTTTACTCGTTTACTTCAATTAGAGTTTTTAAAATTTCACACAGAAATCTCATGAATTATCTAATGTTACATTATTATTTAGAATAGTTAACATTGTCAAGTTAAACTAAATCTATATGTTTTGGGATGTAAATATATTTATAAAGGATTAATTATCAAAAAAATGATAAATTGTTTTTAAAATATCTTGTATCTTATATCAATGGGGACTAAGATAATATTATGGAAGTAAACCATTAAACCTTTTCAGATTCATTTGAAAAAGGGTTATCTTTCTACAATTATATAAGAATATTATATTTTTTTATTAAAAATTTATTGTAATGTATATTTCTGATTCAATAGTAACTGAACCAACCGTTTTGTATTTAAGTAGAAAAATAGCATTTATTCTAAAAATTATATATTGTATCATTCTATCAAAATGAAATCGAAGATAATTGTTTTGATCACACTTATAATAAACTTGAATTAATACAATCGACTAATGGGAAATTGTGATCTCTACATAAATGATATAAGAATCACCCTTTATCATCTCCTTTTTAGTTCACTATATATCGTTTATATTATTACTGGTTTCATGTATATAAAAAATTGATATTATAATAATATTTTATTTGATAGACAAGAGGTGGATAGAATAATTAGGAATATACATGGAGTGTTTGGATATTAATTCTTAATCAATTAACTATAATTTAATTTTTAATTAACATTATTTCAACATAATATGCAAATAATGTAACGCCCCGACCCTAGTTACCCAGAGTCGGTGCATTATTACATAACATTGGCATGATCACAAGAAAGATCAAATCTCGAAAGACCGATTGGTTTAGTAGCCTTGGAAACACTAGATATATTCATAAGTTTCACATTACATCATAAAATGAAAAACTACTACAACAACATAATGTCTCCATAATCCACACTCATATCCCCACATAACATCCCTGCAGGTCATTCATAATTTACTTCTTCACTTCCTGGGAAAAATAAAACATAGAAAAGGGGTGAGCTCAAATTCACAGTAAGGATAACAATATAGCGGAAACTTTCATAAATAAGAATAAACATTTAAGGCAATGTATAACTAAAACAAAAGCCTTTCAAACATGAACTTTCAACATGGTATGGCATAAATAAAATGAAATAATGCCATTTAATTATTCACATGGATATTCTACTAATCGAATAATCACATGAAAAAATCAATAACCACTTTCATAATGTTGGAATGCATAATGCCAGACTATCGTAACCACATAGTCAAGGCCTCGTGCCAAGACTACAAATAAGATTTTGTCAAGGCCTTGTGCCAAGACACTAGTTTGTCTCATGAGACCTACCGATGCATCGAGGAGCTATAGTGGGCTCCACCCGTCACATATTAAGTCCAATGCATTCCCATATGAAAAGGTTTAAACATAACATAAACATTCGTATTAAAACTAGCATACGAAATGTCAATACTTTCACCATAAACTATGAATGGTATAAAAATAGCACATCCACTGCCAAACATATCACAAAACCTTCAATACAATATAGAAGTTTTGTATCATAATATATCAACTTCAAATAATATTAAAATCCATCAAAGGATGTTGACATAGATGAAATCAAAATTCTTTTTAAAGAAATATCTCCTTTTATTTTGAAATCATATATGATCCATATAAAATAAAACATTTTCTTTGAAAATATTCTTATAAGCTTGTAAGGAAAGCTTTGAATATTTTATAACGGCGGAAAATAACCGCACCCACCGTATAAGTTAAAAAAACCAGTCTTACCTTAATTCTGTCGAAAAGGTTAAAAAGGACCTTGTTTTGAAAACGACAGAAAGATTACTCTTATAAAAAGTAAAACTAGGGTATAAATGACTTTAACCCATATTCTTGTAACAATGTTTTGAAATACATTTTGAAGAAACATGGATGTGGATGATAACGAGATCCCAGCAGATTATTACGTATAAACAACCTCGGATAATGAAGAGATTGTGAAATAAACCTTACCTTGTACTTTTCCTTGGTTGGGGTAGGTTAACCTCCTGTATAATGGTGAAATAATTGTTATTAAATTATACAATAATCATATATATTAATATGATACCATATATGATCTCTTAATATTGATTTGATAATAATATCTTAGTATTATCGTTGTTTCGGGTGTTAACTTACTTGATTTCTTATATATGTTTTGTTACGTAAGACATGTTTGTAAAGGATAGGTTTTATATTATTCATATCCAGAATGATATAAAGTCCTTAAACATCATTTTTAAATCATCAAGTGATAATTATACTTGAATGGATACGATGGAGAATGAATCTCATCGCGTTTGTGGAGACGGTTGTCCGTACGTACGCACGTGCGACAATATCATTATTTTGATTTTAAAATAATATATAAATGGATGGTATATCATATATACAGAATAATTAACATGTTATATTTATTATTTACATGAGTTACACATAATTATTATACCCATCCAAATAATATTATATTGAATAACAATTACACCACGACGTGGAGACGGTAAGCCGTACGTACGCACGCATGGTGACATGTTATTCAAAGGGTGGATAGAATACTGAATATGGTTGTAACATATTTATAATAACATCACAGTATATATATTATACTGGATTTATTATTTTATAATGGTAACAACAAAGGAAGAAGAAGTGGAAGAAGAAATGAACTTAGAAAAGGGTGGTGAAATCATTACCTCTTCTTCGGGTTCTTCCTTTTGATTTGATCAAAAGGGCTCCTTAGGTTGGCTTTCCGATCAAACTAAGGCCCCTAGGTTGTAGTGAGGGAATTTGGGAGAGTATTTGGGAAGAGTTTGGACGAACCAAAAGGCTTTGAAGGTGTGAAGAAATGAGAAGGAGGAGTGCCCTTTTATAAGAGGGGTGAGGGGCACCTTTGGAAAATCTAGAGATATTAGTTTATAATAAATTCATATTCGGTTTACAATGGCTCCAAAGTTGACTATTCAAAGGTTAAGGTGGGGATGGGTCGATAACAACTCAACCAATAGAATTTAGACAGGTTTGGGTACTTATATTAACCTTATCGTTAAGTATTAACTCTAAGTTAATTAGTTTCACTTTTACAATGTCTCTTTGTGTTTTTATATAATATTGTTAATAAACTTACTATATACATCCAAGATACCCCCAAGTGGTCCATTAATGATGAACCTATCATGATATAAGTCTCTTGGCCGAACCTTAGATTTTTAGGAATTTAATATCAATTAATAATATAATATTTGTTTTAAGAACTCTTTTATGTCAATTTTGAAACTATTCAATAGTTGATTTTTGTGAAACTCATAAAAGATAGATTACTTCAAAAAAAGTCAATTAAATAAATACTAATATATCATATTATCCTAGAAAATTAGTTTAATTCCTTAAAAGTTTCATATTATATTTATTTGGGCATTTATAATATCAATTATTTTAATTTTTCCCTATTATAGTAATTACTACATCATCATTGTGTCATAAATAAAATAAAATATTTAATGTCTAAAAATTATAAATAAAATATCAGTATGTAGGAAATCTTTTTATATTTCTAATTAATATTTATAATATAAAATCCAACATATATAACCCTATGTAACAATTTTTTTTCTAAAAGATATATGCTTGTGTCATTTTTGTATTCATTTTAACTTAATTAAAATAAAGTGTCATTATCACTTACATGTGGATCCATGGGGTCCCAAAATCGACCCAAAGATGCCCATGGTCGACCATGTATCAACCAATAGGGTTAAGACACGTTTTAGGGTAATTTATTATTATTATAATATTATTTTTTAACCCTTATTTACCGGATTTACCCTTAACCATGGTAAATAAAATATTTACCGCAGTAATTATTCAAAATGTATAAAAATAAAAGTTAACTATTTACACAATTTGAACATCCTGATTCCAAAATATGGAATCCATTTTCCTAAATTCAAAACACAGAAGTTGCAGAAATTAATTTAAAATTAATTCCCGCTGTCAAAACAAAAAGCGTGTTTTTAAGAGATAATAACTATCAAAAGATTGACACTTGTTTATGTTCGGTTTAATTGTAAAATTATGTCCAATGACCAACATTATATTAAATGGTAAAAATATATTCTAAATATACTTTAAAACTACTAAAATTCATAATTTATCACTATTAATTATTTTGATTAAAAAAGTTGTTTTTAATTAAAATTTAGTAATTTTCACTATTCATCAAAATATGAAAGTTATCCGAAAAGTACCAAAATTTCACCTTAGGCTAAATTAGATATTCCGAATCAAAAAATGAAGTCCATTTTGAAATATAAAATATATATAATTTTAAAAAGTAGGTATTACTATTCATAACGGCTAGTTTGATTGGTTGTTAGAACTCGGTGTTGCGTACAACACACGCTATCGCATTATTCAAAGAGAAGCGTACCGTAGAAGTTTGGGGTGTTACATTCTCCCCTCCTTCAAATAATTTCATCCTTGAAATTTCTAGAATACTATCTCATGAAAAGACTTGGGTGGTTCTTCATCATAAGTTCCTCGGGTTCCCACGTTGCCTCTTCCATCTTATGGTTTCTCCACAAAACTTTTACCAGACACGTCGTCCGGTTTCTCAGTACTTGTTCTCTCGTATCAAGAATCCTGACGGGCTCTTCACAATAGGAAAGATCAGGTTCCAGTTATAATTCCTCATAGGTGAGTACATGCGTTGGATCAGGCATGTATTTCCTCAACAGAGATACGTGGAACACATCGTGAACTTTGGAGAGACTTGGCGGCATTGCCAATCGGTAAGCTACAACCCCAATTCGTTCTAGAATTTCGAATGGTCCGATGTACCTGGGACTCAATTTACCTTTATTACCAAAACGTATGACTCCCTTCCATGGAGATACCTTCAGGAAAACATGATCACCGATTTGAAATTCCAAATCCTTCCTTCTATTATCGGCATAGCTCTTCTGCCTACTTTGAGCTGCTTTGATGTGATTTTGGATTACCTTCACCTTTTTCACCGTTTCCTCCACCAGTTCTGGGCCTACAAGTTTTCTTTCACCAACGTCATCCCAACAGGTTGGTGTACGACATCTCTTTCCATATAATGCTTCATATGGTTCCATCTGAATACTCGAATGGAAGCTATTGTTATAATAAAATTCTACCAGTGGTAAATATTGATCCCACATACCCTGAAAGTCAAGTGAGCAAGATCTCAACAAGTCTTATAAGGTTTGAATAGTCCGTTCTGATTGTCCATCTGTCTGAGGGTGGTAAGCAGTGCTCAAATGAAGTTCAGTATCCAGGGACTTCTGAAGACTTTTCCAAAATCTTGAACTAAAACAGGGATCACGATCAGAAACAATCGATAAGGGTACTCCATAAAGTCTCACAACTTCATTAATATATAGTCTTGATAGACGTTCCAGGGGTAGATCTTCTCTTATAGCAAGAAAATGTGCTGACTTGGTAAGATGATCAACAATAACCCATATTGCATCGTTCCTTCTAGGAGTCTTTGGTAGCCCCATGACAAATTCCATCGTAATATTGTCCCATTTCCACTCCGGTATGGGAAGAGGTTGCATGACTCCTCCAGGCTGTTGCCTTCCAGCTTTCACTTGTTGACAAACCATACATCTTGACAAAAAATCAGCAATCTCCCTCTTCATGTTGTCCCACCAAAAATGTTCCTTCAAATATCTATACATTTTGGTGCTCCCAGGGTGTATAGAGAAATTGGAACTATGAGCATCATCCAGCAATTCCTTTTATAGATCAGGTAAATCGGGAACACAAAGTCTCTTCCCGAATTTCAAAATTCCATCTTCATACACAAAGTCTCTCAATCTACCATCATTCACAACTTTAATCTTCTTTTGGAATTCTTCATCATCGGTCTGAGAACTCTTAATCCTTTCTAGTAAAGATGGTTTGGCAACCATTTAAAAAATCATTGATGTTTCACCTTTCCTGATTATTCCCATGTCCATCTTCACTAGATCCATGAAAATTGGATCCCTTTCAATTCTCATATTGTTCAAAACTCCATGGTCTTTTCTACTCAAAGCATCTTCCACCTTGTTTTCCTTCCCCGGGTGGTAGTGTATCGTACAATAATAATCCTTGAGTAATTCAAGCCATCTCCTTTGCCTCATGTTGAGTACTTTTTGTGAGAAAATATACTTCAAACTCTTGTGATCAGTATAAATCTCACATTTTTCAGCATAGAGGTAGTGCCTCCATATCTTCAAAGAAAATATCACAGCTGCTAACTCGAGATCATGAGTAGGATAGTTTTGTTCTTGAATTTTCAACTGTCGTGATGCATAGGAAATAACTCTATCATTCTGCATAAGGACACAACCAAGTCCTTTCTTCGATGCATCACTATAAATAACGAACCCATCATTCCCCGATGGTAGAGTCAATATAGGAGCATTGACTAATATTTTATTCAGTTCTTCAAAACATTCTTCACACTCTTTTGTCCAAACAAATTTAACCCCTTTACGTGTGAGCTTCGTTAATAGGTTAGCCAATCGGGCAAAATTCTGGACGAAATGTCGATAATAACCTACCAAACCAATAAAACTGTGTACCTCAGTTATACTCGTAGGTGCTGGCAATTCTTGGATTGCCTTGGTCATAGAAGGATCAACAGAGATTCCATCTTTAGAGACAATATGTCCAAGAAAAGAAATCTCCTGAAGCCAGAATTCACACTTGCTAAACTTCCCATATAATTCATGCCTCCTCAGAGTCTTCAAGATAATGCGCAATTGATTTTCATGAACTTCGTAGGTTTTGGAGTATACCAATATATTATCAATAAATACCACCAAAAATTCATCGAGATACTCCTTGAAAACTCTATTCATCAGATCCATGAATACAGAGGGTGCATTAGTCAATCCAAAAGGCATTACAGTAAACTCATAATGCCCGTACCTGGTTCAAAATGCTGTCTTCGGAATGTCTTCCTTCTTTACACACAAATGATGGTATCCAGATCGAAGTTCAATCTTTGAAAAGTATTGAGATCCATGTAGTTGGTCAAATAAATCATCAATGCGAGGTAGGGGATACTTGTTCTTTATCGTTATAGCATTGATCTCCCTGTAGTCGATACATAACCTCATAGATCCATCTTTCTTTTTAACAAAAAGAACAGGGGCTCCCCATGGAGAAACACTAGGGCGAATAAATCCCTTATTACTCAATTCCTCTAGTTTTTTCTTTAGTTCAACTAATTATACAGTGGCCATTCTATAAGGGGTCTTCGATATAGGCCTTGATCTAGGAATTAAATCAATGGAAAACTCAACTTCTCGTTCTAGAGGATGTCCAGGTAAATCATCCGGAAATACATCTAAAAATTCTTTCACAACAGGTACATCCTCTATTTGAACATTCCTTTCCTCACCGACAATTATTTCATTCTCTTCCTCCCCAATAATTGAATTAAGTTGAGCTACTGGGGGTGGATCTAAATAAGAATTAGGTGGTGACGATTCTGCTCTAAAAATAAGGTGTTCCTTATCATTATCATCAATAATCGTAACCTCTTTCTTCTTACAATAAATCTTCGCATCATAGTCAGATAGCCAGTCCATACCGAGGATTATATCAAACTCAATCATAGGTATGACGATGAGATCAGCAGATAAAGAAAATTTATGTGCTCTAATGGGGACTGATTCACAAAACTTTGTTGCAATGATACTTCCCTTAGGAGTTTTCACTGACAAATCCCTTATTAAATCAAATTGGAAATATCTAATTTTCTTAGAAAACTGGGAAGATATGAAACAATGTGACGATCCAGAGTCAAATAATGCATTTGCTAAACTTGAGGAAACGATTAAATTACCTGCCACCACGTCTTTCGGAGCTTCTACCTCGGCAGTAGTGATAGCATAAGCCTGGCCTTGATCCCTTGGCCTTTTCTGAGATAAGTTCTCCTGACGCTTAGGACATTCATTTGCATAATGCCCCATCTCCCTGCAATTGTAGCACTGAACGTTGGTAGCTTCCTTCTTCCCCTTGCAATCACGAGCTTGGTGGCCCTTTTCACCACACTTGTAACAGACTCCCATTCCCTTCAAGCAAGTACCAGGGTGTTTCTTCCCGCATTTACCACATGATGGATATTCAACCATTCCCTTCTTCCCTTATTTTCATTCACAGATTTATCAGCAGGTCTCTTCTTCTCTTGCTTTGCTTTAAAGTCATAAGACTTAGAGAATTCCTTTTCGGTCTTGATAGCACATGAGACAATGTCTTCATATGACGAAAAGGATTGTGAGACTAATGCTCGACGAAGAAATGGTTTTAACCCATCAAAGAAACGATCAATCTTACTTCTTTGGTTACGTATATAATCACCAGCGTACCTTGCTAACCTTGTAAAGTTAGCCTCATACTTTGCGACATTCTCATCTTCCTTCTGTCTCAGACTTAGAAATTTCCTTTCCATATCTGCTCGATGGTCGCGGGGGAAGTATATTTCTAAAAATAGATCTTTGAACTCCCTCCATTCCATATTTGATACTTCATCATCTTCCTTCATGTTTTGAATCAATGACCACCATTGATCAGCATCTCCAGTGAGGCGGTAAACTGCCATGATAACTTTTTCCCTTTCACTTCTCCCCAAAGCCTGAAATATTTTCTCTAGGGAATTTATCCATTGCTCGGCTACTAAGGGATTTGTACTCCCATTGAACGTTGGTGGTTGTTGCCTCATGAATCGATCTAACATTGATCCTCCACGCTGTGGATCATGGTGCTCCATACGGGTAAGGTTATTATTCATAACCTAAGTAAGTTGTCCCAGTATGGTGATTAGCTGATCGGCACCAGTTGCATCACCAGCCCCACTATAATTATCTTGAGTAGGAGGGAAATCCCTACATGGAGTGCGTGCATTGATACAGTTTCCATTTCTTCCACTAGGCGCTATTTCTAAACAATGGCATAAACTAGATCAGATTATGAATCAAAATACATAATCCCATACTTATAAAACACTAAACATAAATTAAACAATTTATGGATATAATCCATAATCATAAAAATGTTTTCTTTGAGGAATTATATACTCATAAACCCTTCATAATGATTTGTAAAGAAAATGAGAGTTATCCTAAGCATATCCCCCGGGAGTGTCATAACCAAGAGTGCAGCAAGGCCCGTTGTCGTGCACCTATTCCCGTTCGAGTCTAGCTCAAAGCGGTGTTTTCGGGTTTTACCCCTAGGTACATCTGTGCCAGAGCCGCCTCTACCTGCTCATATCCAGACAGGGATGTATTTCTCGGAAAACTCACAAAATCTCTACAATACCAAAATTCTAGGAAGTTCTTCTATACTAATCCTCAAAGTTCATCTTAGGTCTACGTGCTCTAATCAGAGTTTATCTAAATCTAGCTTCCAAGGTTTGTACTAAACTTCCTCTGATACCAACTGTAACGCCCCGACCCTATTTACCCAGAGTCAATGCATTATTACATAACATTGGAATGATCACAAGAAAGATCAAATCTCGAAATACCGATTGGTTTATTAGCCTCGGAAACACTAGATATATTCATAAGTTTTACATTACATCATAAAATGAAAAACTACTACAACAACATAATGTCTCCATAATCCACACTCATATCCCCACATAACATCCCTACAGGTCATTCATAATTTACTTCTTCACTTCCTGGGAAAAATAAAACATAGAAAAGGGGTGAGCTCAAATGCCCAGTAAGGATAACAATATAGCGGAAACTTTCATAAATAAGAATAAACATTTAAGGCAATGTATAACTAAAACAAAATCCTTTCAAACATGAAGATTCAACATGGTATGGCATAAATAAAATGAAATAATGCCATTTACTTATTCACATGGATATTCTACTAATCGAATAATCACATTCAAAAATCAATAACCACTTTCATAATGTTGGAATGCATAATGCCAGACTATCATAACCACATAGTCAAGGCCTCGTGCCAAGACTACAAATAAGATTTTGCCAAGGCCTTGTGCCAAGACACTAGTTTGTCTCATGAGACCAACCGATGCATCGAGGAGCTATAGCGGGCTCCACCCGTCACATATTAAGTCCAATGCATTCCCATATGAAAAGGTTTAAACATAACATAAACATTCGTATTAAAACTAGCATACGAAATGTCAATACTTTCACCATAAACTATGAATGGTATAAAAATAGCACATCCACAGTCAAACATATCACAAAACCTTCAATACAATATAGAAGTTTTGTATCATAATAAATCAACTTCAAATAATCTTAAAATCCATCAAAGGATGTTGACATAGATGAAATCAAAATTCTTTTTAAAGAAATATCTCCTTTTATTTTGAAATCATTTAAGATCCATATAAAATAAAACATTTTCTTTGAAAATATTCTTATAAGCTTGTAAGGAAAGCTTTGAATATTTTATAACGGTGGAAAATAACCGCACCCGCCGTATAAGTTAAAAAAACATTCTTACCTTAATTCTGTCGAAAAGGATAAAAAGGACCTTGTTTTGAAAACGACAGAAAGATTCCTCTTATAAAAAGTAAAACAAGGGTATAAATGACTTTAACCCATATTCTTGTAAAAATGTTTTGAAATACATTTTGAAGAAACATGGATGTGGATGATAACGAGATCCCAGCAGATTATTACGTATAAACAACCTCGGATAATGAAGAGATTGTGAAATAAACCTTACCTTGTACTTTTACTTGGTTGGGGTAGGTTAACCTCCTGTATAATGGTGAAATAATTGTTATTAAATTATACAATAATAATATATATTAATATGATATCATATATGATCATTTAATATTGATTTGATAATAATATCTTAGTATTATCGTTGTTTCGGGTGTTAACTTACTTGTTTTCTTTTATATGTTTTGTTACGTAAGACATGTTTGTAAAGGATAGGTTTTATATTATTCATATCCAGAATGATATCAAGTCCTTAAACATCATTTTTAAATCATCAAATGATAATTATACTTGAATGGATACGATGGAGAATGAATCTCATCGCGTTCGTGGAGACGGTAGTCCGTACGTACGCACGAGCGACAATATCATTATTTTGATATTAAAATAATATATAAATGGATGGTATATCATATATACAGAATCATTAACATGTTATATTTATTATTTACATGAGTTACACATCATTATTATACCCATCCAAATAATATTATATTGAATAACAATTACACCACGACGTGGAGACGGTAAGCCGTACATACGCACGTATGGTGACATGTTATTCAAAGGGTGGATAGAATACTGAATATGGTTGTACCATATTTATAATAACATCACAGTATATATATGATAATGGATTTATTATTTTAGAATGGTAACAACAAAGGAAGAAGAAGTGGAAGAAGAAATGAACTTAGAAAAGGGTGGTGAAATCATTACCTCTTCTTCGGGTTCTTCCTTTTGATTTGATCAAAAGGGCTCTTTAGGTTGGATTTCTGATCAAACTAAGGCCCCTAGGTTATAGTGAGGTAAGTTGGGAGAGTATTTGGGCAGAGTTTGGCCGAACCAAAAGGCTTTGAAGGTGTGAATAAATGAGAAGGAGGAGTGCCCTTTTATAAGAGGGGTGAGGGGCACCTTTGAAAAAGCTAGATATATTAGTTTATAATAAATTCATATTCGGTTTACAATGGCTCCAAAGTTGACTATTCAAAGTTTAAGGTGGGGATGGGTCGATAACAACTCAGCCAATAGAATTTAGACAGGTTTGGGTACTTATATTAACCTTATCATTAAGTATTAACTCTAAGTTAATTAGTTTCACCTTTACAATGTCTCTTTGTATTTTTATATAATATTGTTAATAAACATACTATATACATCCAAGAGACCACCAAGTTGTCCATTAATGATGAACCTATCATTATATAAGTCTCTTGGCCTAATCTTATATTTTTAGGAATTTAATATCAATTAATAATATAATATTTTTTTTAAGAACTCTTTTATGTCAATTTTGACACTATTCAATAGTTGATTTTTGTGAAACTCGTAACAGATTGATTACTTCGAAAAAATTCCATTAAATCAATCCTAATATATCATATTATCCTAGAAAATTAGTTTAATTCATTAAAAGTTTCATATTATATTTATTTGGGCATTTATAATATCAATTATTTTAATTTTTCACTATTATAGTAATTACTGCATCATCATTGTGTCATAAATAAAATAAACTATTTAATGTCTAAAAATTATAAATAAAATATAATTATGTAGGAAATCTTTTTATATTTTTAATGAATATTTATAATCTAAAATACAACATATATAACCCTATGTAACAATTGTTTTTCTAAAATATATATGCTTGTGTCATTTTTGTATTCATTTTAACTTAATTAAAATAAAGTGTCATTATCACTTACAAGTGGATCCATGGGGTCCCAAAATCGACCCAAAGATGCCCATGGTCGACCATGTATCAACAAATAGGGTTAAGACACGTTTTAGGGTAATTTAGTATTGTTATAATATTATTTTTTAACCCTTATTTACCGGATTTACCCTTAACCATGGTAAATAAAATATTTACCAGAGTAATCATTCAAAATGTCTAAAAATAAAAGTTACCTATTTACACAATTTGAACATCCTGATTCCAAATATGGAATCCATTTTCCTAAATTCAAAACACATAAGTGGCAGAAATTAATTTAAAATTAATTCCCGCTGTCAAAACAAAAAGCGTGTTTTTAAGAGATAATAACTATCAAAAGATTGACACTTGTTTATGTTCGGTTTAATTGTAAAATTATGTCCAATGACCAACATTATATTAAATGGTAAAAATATATTCTAAATATACTTTAAAACTACTAAAATTCATAATTTATCACCATTAATTATTTTGATTTAAAAAGTTGTTTTTAATTAAAATTTAGTAATTTTCACTATTCATCAAAATATGAAAGTTATCCGAAAAGTACCAAAATTTCACCTTAGGCTAAATTAGATATTAAAAATCCAAAAATGAAGTCCATTTTGAAATATAAAATATATATAATTTTAAAAAGTAGGTATTACTATTCATAACGGCTAGTTTGATTGATTGTTAGAACTCGGTGTTGCGTACAACACACGCTATCGCATTATTCAAAGAGAAGCGTACCGTAGAAGTTTGGGGTGTTACAAATAACCTCTTTTTAATTCTTCTACATTTGAATATTTTTTCCTTTCATAAAATTACAAACGGATCCCTTGAATTAAAAATATACCATGTATGTTCACCCATACCATTGAAATAATTCTCCATATTAGGTGGGAGAAAATGATTCAACTAGTCTTTATAGTTTTGGTAAAGTGTGGGAAAAACGTTCATTTTTTTATTATTCATTTTATTTATACGAGATTAGAAAAATAATTATTACCATGGTGGTAAGGATAAAAAATTATTTTTATTGAATAATTTCATAAAAAATTCGAAAACTAATTTTTCTAACGGGTAAATATACCCCCTTATTTTTAAATCATTTTCTATAGTGACATTTCCTTCTTCTATTTTACACTTGTTTAGTGCATTGACAATTCTATTTATTTCTAGAATTTCGAACATTTTTTATGGATAATCAAAATGCTATATAACGATGTATGTATCGATATATTTATGATTTATCATAAACATTCCAATAATATTTAAAATATAAAAAAATACGTTGGAAGAAGCCTTAAAATATCCCTCATAGGAATCAATTTCACCTTGACTCACCTTAATGTGTCGGAGAACAGAATTAGTTGATTCTAATAAATAATAAAAAATCATTGATAATAATTTACCACATTAGTGATTATACCATATCTAGAAATTATTTTTTCTAAGGAAAAACACAGAAGAAATGGAATCATCACAGCAGATTCATTGTTTGGAATTCAATTTACTATTATAATAAAAACTTATTATTAGTATTTTTCATGATAAAAAATCGTGCGAGATAATAATAATTAAAATTTTATTTAATATTCCACTATTTTATCTTGTCTTAATAGCTCTCACTATTGAACTCATAATATCCTGTTTCATATACATTCTTGTAGAATAGATCCATATTTCCCTTTTCATAACCTCAATAAGGGTTATCCCTACTACTTAATGGTTTTTAGGTTGGAATTTCATTTCCAACTACAGGGATGAAACTCTTTAATTCATTGAGTGGATTCCCTAATTCTCGAATCACATGTTGCATTCCCTCAACAATTCACTCCTAATGTCACGAACTATACCAATGACTACACCACTTGATGTAAAATGATTAGGTAAACACAAATATTTAATATGAACTTCACATATAAATGTATGTCTCTAATAAATTTTAGTAAAATGGTCATTTCAATTGGTTTCATTATTAATTTCATAATAGAAGTCGATGTATAAAATAATATTTCTTAAAGGGTGATTAATTTATTATAATTAAATTTTATCTTTTTTTCCCTTTCAAACACATATTAATATTAAGTGTATTTTATTTAATTAATTTAAAAAGTTGGTTAACACATTAATCAATTTATTTAAATTCCATATTATGATATTAATTCTTTTATTTAGGTGATCACGGTCTTATGTCAATAAATTAAATAATTCATACAAAAAAAATTAAAAAAATTACCTAATCATGTGATTATCTAGTGGGTGTTTTATTTAGTAGTTCATAAATCATCATATGACCTATTTGATAATTCTTTGTACTGTTCTTGGCATGAGAACAAGAATTCCACCAATACAGATATGTATAACTTTGGATATAATTAAAATGATTCCATTCTAAACCACCACCAGATTCCTTGGGAGACTACATGAGTGAAAAATATTTTTAACTCACATACTGGTGAAGGAAACAAAGGATTTGATACTAGGGTTACATAAAAAACCATGTACAAACAAGTACAAAATAATAATTGATGGAGGGATACAATGTAGGCCAAAACATTTAACTAAATATTAAACCCATATGGTAATATTAATTTTAAAATCCAATACATACATAGGTCTTAATGAATATCATGAATGATCATAGATGCAACATATATGAAAAATTGAACTATATAACATTTAAATGTATTTTTTTTACGAAAAACACACATGAATTAATTAATTAGTTAATTCTTTTTCATCCTAGGAACTATCTGAATTTATTTTGAGATACCCATCATAATGGAATATATAGGTAATGGATGACAGAAACAATAATCAGATATTTATTAAAACAAATTAATTGATAATTAAAAATCATTCAAACCATTATTAAATTTTAAAACGTTCAGGTTATTTCAATCAATAAACAATGGCTTTAATCCTATAATTTTCAAATTAATGTAATTTAATTTTTTACTCTAATAAGAGACTACACTGTATTTTCTTATAAGCTACAGTTGAAGAAAAAAAATGTAAAACTGAAATAAAATATTACAATTAGTAAACAAGATCGAGACTACAAGGAACTACCCCTCCTCAGTCAATACAACATTTAGTTAATCCACCATCTTCACATGACCACTTGAAAAGTTGTCCCGTGAATGGTTGCACGGGTTGTGTACTGATGGAAAAGCCATACCCTCTTTTTCACCCAAATCAGAATGATCATGTTATGAAGATTTCTTCCTGCATTAATTCATCTTCCTAAGATGATCCTTGTAGAGTGTGGTTTGTATTCACCATCAAAACTAAAAATAAAACCAAAATCTAGAAACTACTACAAATCCTACCCACTCATGTTGCTGTGAATGAAGCTAGAAGACGACAACAAGGATATTTCTGTAAGGCCACACAAATCAAATCCATAACAAACTCTTCGCCTCCACGAATCAAGCCGAGAAGACCTAAATGACAAATAAAAAAAACCCTAGATGATGACCACTTCCTTCCAAGAAGAATCTGAAGGCCGTCGTGGATCTGAAATGATTCTAGCACCTGGATTTGATTCATCAACACCTTATGAACTCGAGCCATCTGAATCGTGCTTCCGAACCCTAGTTTCACTGCCTCACAAAGAAGATAGAGCTGCAGCCAAAGCCACGACCCTTACTTGAATCCACCTAAATGAGTTGTGGATAACGAGGTATTGGTGATTGCCACCCCATGCTTATTCTTGGCCCCATTCACCACCTGCGCGCCACTTGTCCTCAGCTAAATTCATGTGTGATGAGGCTCAAACCTGCGCTAGTTCTTTTTCCAGGGAGTGTCCGCCTTACATAGTACCACTATGCCAACCTCAGTCAGAAAAACGAGTTGTGGGTAATGAAGTATGGGTAATTTCCACAACACGCTTATTCTGGGCCCAATTCACCACATGTGCCCCACTCGACCCCATCTAAATTCGAGTGTGGCGAGACTCGAACCTGTGCCAGTTCTCTTTCCAGGGACTAAATAGTGTTTACAAGAAATATATTCACCATTTATAACTCTTTTCATGTATCATCATAACCCATTTATGAACTCATAATGTTCATCATTTGTGAATACATGATGTGTATAGACTAACTTCACATCATGTATCGCTAATTTCATGTTACTATGTAACCATTGAATGGATCAGTGTGTACTATAGATGTGGTATATGATGACATATAGGGCATGTACACTTCAGAAACATCATGTATAACACTATGGTTCAAGGCTTTGAGACTCATGAAATTTGACCATGTATAATGACCACACAATTTTCCTGAATTTTTTCCCAAACTATTTTTATCTACATGGTGTATACGCTATCTACAAAAAATATAATAAGATTTTGGATCTTAGATACTTGACTAGTAAACAGGTGATGGTAGATAAATGAACCATTTGTAATTATTCCAAGGAGCATCATGTATCCTGAAATCTACCTAGGTGCAGTTCAATTTGTTAAACCACATGTACTTAGGCTATATGTTATGTAATCCCATTCTCTCTAAGAATATTCTTGAAAACAACTTGATATAATATGTAATAATTCTTTATCTATTGTAGATCTTTGGAAAATATTATTCTCAAATGAAAAAATTAATGATTTAAAAACAACTAAATTCAAACAGGATTAAAGATAGAGTAATATGAAATGAATGAATTTAACCATAATTGGAAGTATTGACTAAAAATAAAATAAATAATTAATAATTTAAAATGTGACCACTCTCTTACAACTTTTAGATTTCTGATAAAAGTCAATGATCCATTGGTGGAAGGTAAATTAAAATTTATTCTAATTTAGAGATAGATGAAATATATAGATTGGATCATTAATGATAAATTTAAAATTAACTTTATTAAATTGGGAAGAAATGTTTACCTTTTCTTCTGATCTTTTCTTTAATGAAATTGTCGATCATATAAAATCCCTTTATAGTAAATTCAATTCTTATATGTATTAATGGGTAGTATCCCTTTAGCAGTAATCCACAGATGCTCCTTTTATCCCCTAGCATCACCAATTGATTTCAATGTGCTAGTATGATGAGTCAAATGTTTTCTTCTCTTTATATTTATCATCAAACATCATTATGGCTTTAAAGAGTTCTTCATTCAATTAAGATGAATATAGGATGAAATATAGAGGGGGAGGGAGAGAATTATATAGTTTGAAATGATTCTATTTCCAAATTTTTTTATTTTAGATCTATAAAATAGAAATAAACATCTATTTATATAGGTAGGGTTTATGTTAAAATGTTATTTAATTATGCACCTTCCCATTAATAATAATATTGTTTTTAATAATCCCATTTCCATATACTAATAATGTTATTATTATTATTTTTATATTATCATAATTTCTAACTCACTCAATGATAAATATTATATATCCTATTATTAAATTAATACTTATCACAAGACATGATATTGGTCTACTTCAATTCATCAGCAATTATTGAATGCCAAATTAATTATTTTATTATCTAAAATTTATATAATATTGACAAACCAAAGAATAAATAATCAATAAATAGATTAAATATTTTATACACATTATAGTTAATGAATATTAATAAAATGTTCACTTAACTAAATAAATTTTTTATTAAATGAAAAAATAATTTATTTTAGCTTGTGAATCATTCTGATCAATAAATATTGAATAAAATAACTACTAAAAATGTGAATAATGTTAATTCTAATAATTAGATTCATATATAATATAATTTCGATCAACGAAAACACTTACTATGTGAATCTCAATGATTCTATAATGTTTTCACTAAACAAACATGACTAAAGTCTAAAATTACTCTCTAGATATGGGTCAAGGAAACCATTACAAAGAGCTTAATATTTCAATGATGAAAACTACATATGAACTCTTCTAGTAAAATATAACCATTTTATCTCACAATATCATAAATTAGGCTACATGTTTGTGTCATAAATCTATATGCATGATAGGTACACCATTGGATGACTCAAATAAAAATCATTACATCCTAGTCATGGAATTTAGTGAGGCTATTTTATTTCAATCAAATGGGTGAGATATCTTCTTCCATAAATATGGAAGGGAAAATCCTTCATCGAGTTATCCATTAAAATCATGTCATTCAACACTCACCCAACATAGCCAAATCCCCTCCAATATATGGAATGGAATTATTTTTTGTAATTTAATATATGTAATTCCTGACATGTGTTAATGTCAATATAATAATATAAAGACCATTACACACAATCATAGATAAGAAAATTTGATGACACCAATACTTATGTATTTCATACATGTGGGTGTTTTCTCATAATCTCCCATATTGTAGATTACTACGTTTGAACATCAGGAAAATAATACATATCCATTAATGTGTACTCGAAATAGACTATTTATTTACTATGTCCCCTTTCAATGTATGTTAAATATGATTTTAGAATAATTTGTAAGAATGCAAACCTAACATTTCAAGTAGTTAATCATAGAAGATTATTGTTATTCCATTTTCAATACAATAGATACTCTATGAAAATATTCCATCAATTTTATTAAGATGAATAATCAGTATCTGATAATTTATATAAATTAAACTTTATATCTTTGAATATACATGTAATCAAAAATACCAAATTAGTTGGTTCTAGATAACCAACTATAATATGAAATGGGTTATTTATAAATCCCTAAAAAGGAATAATCATATCAAACATGATGAAAGAAATAAATGTGAGCTAATTGACCTAGGAAGGTGACAATAGGGGGGGTGATAATCATAGAAATGGAATTTGAAGCATGATATTACATAATAACATAAAATGAACATATGAATATAGGTACAACATTGATCATGAAATTATATACATAAGTCAGGGATAACCTCCATGAAATGAAAAAATATTGTAATTGAGATAAAATCACAAGAACCATACATAGTATCTCAAGAGATGAAAACATTGCCCACTGTATCAAAGGGATATATAATTTTAGCCCAACCCATCATATTCACATCATGTACATTCATTTGTGAGCCACATAGATCATACAACATATAAATGCATATCATCACATTTAACCACATGATTAAGGATTTATGATTATATGCATATATTGTACAAGTAAATTATGTATATTTATAACTAGGTTAATTCACTTAACTAGAGAATGATATGGGTATTAACGAAAAAATTATCTTGCATGGAAAATTACAAGACAATTTCATTATTATAATAGGTGTAGATAAAGATTATAAAAGTGGTGACCGATATTACAAGTTGGGTTCTCATTATATAATATTCCTAAGGATATTAAATGGATGTGTAAAAACACATTACAACATGGAAGGTCGGAAATCAAAATGGCATAGTACAATTAAAGGACTCAAAATACAAGGAATAAGAGAAAGTAACTTATAAAGATAGGGCACTTCTAAATTATTGGTTGGAGATTCTAAAGAGCCTGGAAACACCATGGGAGGTATTTATATATTAATTGGGAGATTAATTCCCAGCTCAATGGGTTTTTAGGGTAGAGGGGTGTGAGGATGGATGGAACTTTATAGAAAAATTTGAAAAGTCAATATTATTCTTTAAACATAGGTTTTGGACTCTATATGATAATATATTGAAAACCATGTGCATTCACATGGTTCATTGTCAAGGGTCTAATAAAGCAGGGTTATATTCAACAATTTATTATTCCAAAAACACAAATCCCTAAAATAATATCCTTGGAGATGTGGATGTGAGTCTTGTATATTAGAAATTGATTTTTAAAACATGAAATACAATATTGGTTTCAAACATTTTATTATGGTTTTATAAAATTATTAAAATATATTCCAAAACACTTTATATTTTTGGGAAACACAACTTCTTAAATTTATTCCATTTATATTAATAATTACATCACTTTTGGTCTATTATTACTTTATAATACATACTAGATATTTCTGTAATAAATAATTTTTGTCTACAAATTTTATTTTCGCATGAAATTATGAAAAATTATCCATCAGTTAATAATGATTTCAAGATTTAAAAATTAATTTTTATTAATAAAAATTAATTATTTAAATGGAATAATTAAAACATATAAATTAAAAGTCTAATTTTTTGAAAAATATTGGTTTTTATGACAGCAAATGCATTATAACCTCTATAAATATTATATTATAAATTACTAAATTATATTATGATTTTTATATTTTATTTAATAGGAATATTATATGAAAATAAAATTTATTTAAAAATAATTGGATTTATTAAAAATAGTGATTTTATTAAAGGAATATATTTTCCAAAAATTAAATTTTAGTCTCCTCATATAAAAATTAGATTTCTGTCACCTCATTAGAAACTATAATAATAGAAACTGATAAATATGATCACTAATATATTTTAAAAGTAATATATTAAAATTCATAATAATAGGTAATAGACACATAACCCTTCATTACACCTATGTATTCCCTAAGGATAACATGTGCAATTTTGGGTAGGTATTGAGGCAGTTTAAGGAGCATGGTTGGGATTGTTATCTCAATAAGATTTAACATCACTAATAATGATTTTTTAAATGATTTAGTTATTGAATTTCATCTTGGTTTTGGTCAATGGAAAATCCTATCAATTCCATCGCCCTTGGAATCTTCTATAAATGGATAGCATAAGTATGATCCTCCTAGTCAAGGTCATCACTACAACAATATTTGAAAGTTATACTTTATCTTAACCCTTAATATATACTAATCTTATTGGTCACTATAAAATGGCTATATTGTCAATATTTAATATAATTAATAATATTTTAAATCGAATCTGATATACTTTATAATTAGTCCAATATAATAAAATTTGTGAATGTGTTTTCTATGACCATATGAAATTTAATCTTTAAAGAAGGAATTTTATTTATAAAAATTGTGGTCATTACATGGTATATATGAGATAGAATATTTTTGGATTAAAGGTTATGATACTGGATAGTGTAGATCCTCCCCTCATATTACTTATCATTAGTCACCACATTGTTTTGGGTTTTGTTTCACCTTTTGGGTTTTGATCTGTATCTCATTTTAATCTTATGTTCATTTGATTTTAAACTGATATTTTCACATTGTCTAATTTTTTTCTATCTATTTTGTCTATGTGGGATCCTTCCTTTAATAAATATTCCTATAATTATTTTGGAGGGTGTACTAAGAAATTATCATCAATGGAATACTCCAATAAATTAAAATCTAAAAAAGTTAATCATATAAGATGTTTGTTCCATGGATCATGTTTTACCAATTAATAGTAACAATTATAAGGAGGAACTACCATGTCATGGGGGAGAGAAGGATCAAGGATGGGACTTCCTACATAAGAATATCCAATAATTTAGGTGTTTTGATAAATTTGATTATTAAGAAGACTGGATGGAAAAAATTGATCTATTCATTGACTTCCTAGAGGCATTTACATCTTTTAAGGTGAAGTGTGTGATTTTTAAGCTTCATGGTAAAAGAAAGAGTAATGGGACTTAATGGTTCAGGAGAATCATAACATGGTATTGAAGTAAAAATTAAAAAACACTATATTATTTTTGAAATTATATGTCTAATTATTGATGAAGGAAACGTTTATTTAGTGGAATTCCTATTAGTATCGTATCATTTTATGAAATAGTAAACTAACCATTTAGTTGAGTGAGTTCATTTGTATCCTCATAAATTGATGAATGTCGAGACAACGGCTCAAAATTTTCTACATGTCATTCATCCTGATATCCAAATTCATTTTTTTATTTTGATGTTCATGAACTATAATGAAATTGTAAATAGGTCTATAATTCCCTAAATTCATGTGTAAGGATAGTCATCAATTTTTTCGAAACCCCTTCCACCCACTAGGAGTTCCATTGGAACATATGGGGAAAATAGAAAGTCGAGTTATAATTTCATAAGTAGGAGTAGTAGTCCTCAATAATGAGTGTTTTCTAATCCATCAATAGTGGCTAGTTATGTAACCATGGATTTATACTAGTTTGGAAATACATGGAACACATGTTGATCTTGCACCACCACTCTAAAGATATGAATTTAATGTGGGCCCTACGGTCATATATAGAGACTCAATTAGGATTGTTCTACACCTAAATATGATCAAGAATAATCATCACTAAAGGAAACTATGGATCAATTGGAGGCTTCAATGTCCAATGGGAGCTGCACACATGCGTCCAGAGTATATCAATTTTATATTGATGAGGAGTTTCTAGGGAAATTTGATCTCGATCAAACTATACTGTGAGTTACCCTTTTTTCCATCAACAATTTAAATAAATTTATTTTATATATTTTCTACAGATGATTATATTTCATCCCACATTTTAATGTATTAAATATTTCTATGGAGAACATGTCCTATTTTATTTAGCTGGAGACATATATGGGATTGATGAAATGGAATGGATCTTGTTTCCCCATATGTTCTCCATTAATAGTTATTTTTTAGTAGGTATTGGAATTTATGGTTATTTAATTTAATATATTTTATTATATCATATGGATGGATTGGTTGGATTCACAACGAGATGAGAGTTACAATTACCATTTGGTTGTTTCATTCTTTGTTTCCAATGGATTCTCTTGGGTTATTAGGTATAGTGAGATCTAATGTCAATTTATGTTTGAGCATATCATATTAAACAGTAGAATTTGTTTTCGATTAAGTTTCTTAAAACAAATGACCTATATTATTATAATGTTCTTACCTTGAATTTTTATGATTTTGGGGGGATTCCCTATATGATGTATCACGACTACCTATAGAAATTGATGTAGAGCTATGTCACACCCATTTTTTTAGTCATCTTATTTATTTCATTTTTCTTGGCATCGGGTGATTTTTCATAAGTGCGGGTGAGTCCCGGTTTAAATTTTTAATGTTGGGATGAGTTTATGGTTTGGGATAGTGTGCGAACACCATACGTTTAAGACGTGCAGTCTGCTTGGGCACGTGCTTTCTGCTTGGGTACATGCAGCCCGCTTGCAGTCCGCTTGGGCACCGTACGGTGCACGAATACCGCATGGCCATCCAGTTTAAAGGTTATTAAATTAGTTGGATAAGCGGATAAATAAATATATATATATATTTGTATATATATTTTTATGTTTTAACATTATGTATATATATATATGTTTATATGTGTATATATGTTTATATGTGCAAATATATATGTGTTTATATATGTTTATATATAGGTATAGATGTAAATATATAGGTATATATGTCTATATATATATATATGTGTGTGTGTGTGTGTGTGTTTATATTTTTTTTAAATGGTTTTATTATTATAAATATTACTATTATTATTATTATTATTAAAATTAACTAATTATAATTATAATTATAATTATTATAATTATTATAATTACAAGAAAAAAGAGAATAAGAAAAAGAAACCCTAACCCTAATTTTCCTCCCCCCCCCCTCTTCTGTTTGGCACTCCCCCCCCTTCCTTCTGTTCGCCGTGCAACCCCTCCCCTCCCTCCGCCAGATTCTCCCCATGTTGCACCGTATCCACCGGCTCCCCCTCCGCTCTCGCCAGCCGACCGCGCTGCACCACCCCTCAATGCTACTCCCAGACACAGCGTCCGCCCTTCCTCGGCCGCTCGCCAGATCCCCCATCACCTCTCAGTTCGAACCCGCCTCCCCTAACCCACGCTCCGCCTCCCTTCTCACCCTCTGCCAGCCTCCATCCCCTCCTCTCCGGTCGAGCAGACCCCCCCCCCCCTCCTGTTTTCCCCTTATTTTGTAGCATCGTACCCTTCCTGTGGTTTTTTGGTGAACACAACCTCCCTCCCGACGTGATTTCAGAGAACCCGACCCCCCCTGTCTGGTGGCCAACTTCGACGAAGCTGATAACTTTTGCACAAAACCTTTGAATTGCTCCGATGTGACCGTGAATCCCCTCGTCATGTTCACGAAGGGTGTTTTGGGTCATATCAGATCATGTCCCGCCCTTCACCGCTGAAGGCAAAGCAATTCAAATCGCTTCGGATTGTCTGCTGTTGTTTGCATGGCGTTTTTGTTCTTGCAGCACATTTTGGTTTGCCCCCACCATCCTAGGTAAGAGTTTTGTTATCGTGCACGCATTTATTTTATTATCATTACTGTGTTTTGAATTTCCTCCCATTTTATTAGCAGTGTGGGTGATGTTTTTTTGGATGCAATCTCGTCTTGCCATGTGTTTTCAGGGTTTCCACCACCGTTCGAGGTGATGTTCTTCATCTGTTGTCTTGTTGAACATTTTCTTTAATTAAACATTTATTTATATTTGGGTCATTTTTATGTCTCTGAGTCCCTGTAGTTTTATTGGATGTGAGCGGGTCTTCGCCACACTCATTTTGGGTCTCAGAAGATGTCGCAGGGAGTCGAGATCGTTTCCAAGTGCGTCTGCTTCTGTCGAAGTGCGTGCACATGAGCTGGGTGTGGTTTGAGTTAAAAAGATTGGTGTGACTATTTTTCTAGGCAGGCGTTTTCATCCCTTATCTCTTTCTGATGTTTTCCATTTCCACTTGCAAGGTTTCATTTAATATATGAATGTTATTCTCACCATTATAAATCTGATAGTTTATACATTGCAGTGCTTCTGTGATGGTTAAATGTGTTAAAAACAGCTTTAAAATAGACCCTTGGTTATGTGTAGGCGTTTTTATTCCTTGGCTCTCAATTTTAATCCATTTAATTCTAGTATTTTTCTTAATTAAATCTTGATTATGTTTCGCACCTCCATTTTGTCTTGAGTGGCGTTTTCTTGTAAAAACACATTATTGAACTTATTTTCCCTACATTGGTCCGTTTTATGGAACATAGTGTTTTTGAAGAAATGATTTTTTGTCTCTTTGAATTGGTATTTTTCTCGAATCCTTGGTTTATAAGTAGTTCTCGTTTTCTAAACGATGTGGGCCTCCTTCTGTGGTTCGTTAAATTTGTTTGAAAAGAAATCCATACGTATATGCCCGCTTGGCTTTTGGTGTATATATTTTGTTGAGTGTGTGGTGTAAGACAACGTTTGGTTTGTTTTTTTTCTTCCCAAATTTTAATATAGTATAAAAAAATACTTTTATTTCAATGCTTGAAATTGGATCTTAAGGGCCCTTTTGGATTTTTAAATACAAAAGTGGTGTTTAGAGTTGTTTTAGAAGACCTTGTGCAATGTTTTCATAAAGGCATTTGAGTATGTAAAACTAGAGGCAATATTTAAAACTCCAAGTGTTTAACAAAGTGGTTTTGATAATCAAATGGTGTGATGGCCCAGTTGGCACTTTTTATATTTGACATGTATTCTTATATATTGATATATGGGGCGCTCTTATCTAGGGTAACCCTTTGTGGGCGAACGCATATGAAACGTCCGTGTTTGGGTAAGGCAAGTGTGGTGAGATGAGTCACACGAGAGAGGGACATCCTAATTACATAGTATTATAATAACCACCTTGGGTTCCTGGGCATCTTTTAGATGATCGAGTGATGGTTTCTGACCAAGCCTGATTAGACGGGTTGGTACCCCCTGGATTTTTTGTTAGGCCAGGTGGGCTTTGCCACAGGATTGGTCAGTTAGGGCGGCCAGTTGGTTATAGACATAGGTGCTTCACCATATGCCGATATGTGGTTCCTAAACTGAGTACGTTCAGGGGTATTCTAGGGATGTTTAGGATCATCCATTGTTAAAGAATTGTTTACATTGTTTGTTTACTTTTCATTTCATTGGTTCATCTTCAGTTTCACTTTTACTTGTTTCACTCTAGCCCATCTTAAGTATCTTTTCTATTTTGGATTTCATTTATAAAATGGAAAATGTTTTTTTGGAAATGGTATGTAGCATGTGTGGCATTTTTAGATGAGAATAAAATGTTGCATATTTTAAAATGTGAAAACCCTACTTTCATATCTGTATTTCAATCTTGTGTTAGTGGACTATTTTGGAAAAGAGAATTGTTGGATTCAATGGTTTATTCGTGGCATCCCTACTGAGCATCTCGGTGCTCACGCCTATTATATATTTCCAGTTGCAGGTTTAGTTTCTTTCACATGTTCCTGGTTCAGCTACACAATTTTGGAGCAGCGTGGTCTTGAGTTGGGTGGTGACATAGGAGGTCACAAGGAGGAGTGTACATTTTTTTCTTTCCGCTGCAAGTCTTTTCTCATATCTTCAGTATTTGTTTGATTGGTTATCTTTTGTTCATGGGTTAAATCGATCCCAGCAATCAGAATTGTTTTATGCCCGACACTATTTGTCAGTCCGTGGGGATTGGGAACACCCCTCAGGCCTTATCGCGGGCCATCTCGGGTGATCGGTTCGGGGTAGAACTGGTTTGGTTCGTGACAAAATGGTATCGGAGCAGGACCTTGATATTTGGAAGGTCTGGTAAAAGGATATTAGGATTTTTTGGGACTTAGGTGTTAGGCTACGTGTTGGTGCATGATCACCACTGCCTGTGACGAGACATGAGTTACCAGGGGTAGTCTAGGTTTTGAGTCTTTTTCCTTTTATTATTATGGTTTGAGGGATGATAATGAAGGAGAACTGGTTCATGTTGTGGCCTCACATGGGGTGGTGACCCATGTGAAGTCCAAGTGTCATGTTCAAGGTCCTTTTATTGATATACCGTACATGGGATATGGTTCCCCACTATGCCGCTGAGTTAGGCATATGCACTCGTTCCTCGTTCCGGTGGGTTTTTGTTGATAGTGTTTCATTTTGATCTCAGTCGATGTGAGCATGTGTTAAAAATAGAAGTAGTTTTAAAATGGAAAAGTGTTTCTTTTAAAAAAAATGAAGTTGGTGATTTGGGTTTTTATGTGGGAGTTTTTTGATTTGGAATGTTTTATTGCTTGTTTGGATTTGATGAGGGAATGAAGTGCTCGAACCTTGTTATTACTTATGGAGGATCACATGTGCATCGATATGTGAAGAGAGTTTGTGGGAGCACTTGTCCGTGAGCGATGTTATAACGCCCCGACCCCAGTTACTCAGAGTCGGTGCATTATTTTAATACATTTGCATAAATACAAGGAATCAAGTCTCGAAGGACCGATCAGATTAGAAGTCTTGGAAAAATAGATCACAAACATGAATGTTACATTTTCACTTTAAGACGTAAAAAAAAACATAAATAATCATTATGAACACCATTAATACCTTGGCTTAACCCTGCATATCAATCACATTACACTTCTTGGAATCCTGGGAAAAATAAAACAAAGAATGGGGTGAGATAAAATGCTCAGTAAGGGTAAGCAATATAGAGGAAACTTTCAAAAATAAGCATAAACATTTAAGGCAATGTATAAAACTAAAACAAAATCCTTTTAAACTTGATGTTTAGCATAATATGTCAGAAATAAAATGAAATGATGCCATTTACTTATTCACATGGATATTCTACTAATCGAATAATCACAAGAAATATCACTAACCACTTTCATAATGATGGAATGCATGATGTTGTACTTTAATTTCTGTGTCAAGGCCTCATGCCAAGACCTAAGTGATAACTGTAACCGGATCCCAACCCAGAGAGCCTCTGTAACCAGCCTCCATCTCAGAGTGCCTCTAATAACCGGACACCAACCCGGAGTGCCTCTAATAACCGAACACCAACCCGTAGTGCCTCTAATAACTGGACACCAACTCGGAGGGTCTACTGTAACTGGATCCCATCCCGGAGGGCTTACTATTTCCTATCCCCAACTCAGAATATACTATTCCAACACATTCATCTTAAGAAGAGGATTAAATATAACGTAAACATTCGTATTAAAACTAACATAAAAAATGTCAAAACATTAATCATAAACCATTAATTGCATAAAAATAACTCATCCATAGTCAAAAATATCACAAAACCTTAAAAACAATATGGATGATTTGTATTATAATAAATCAACTTGAAACAAGTGTAAAATTTATCAAAGGATGTTGACATAGATGAAATTAATACTATTTGAGAGAAATATCTCTTTTTTTGAAATCATTTAAAAGTCTCATAATTATAGAGAAAACCTTTATTTTGAAAATATCTTTATAAACTTCTGAAGGAAGATTCAAAGGTGTAATAACGGCGGAGAATAACCGCACCCTCCTTATATGTTAAAAAAACATTTTGACCTTAATTTTGTCAAAAATGTTAAAAAGTAACTTGTTTCGAAAAAGTTAGAAAGATTCCATTAAAAACATATAAAATATAATAAGGGTATAAATGAATTTAACCCATTGTCTATTAAATAGTAAAAAAATTTTGAAAGACATTTTTAAAAATCATGGATGTGGATGATAAATAGGTTCCAGAAGATAATTACGTATAAAAAACCTTGGATAATGAAGAGATTGTGAAATAAACCCTTTCCAACTTGGTAACTTACGAAACATACACCCCATGAAAGAGGTATCATACAATTAATATTTAAATACACATTAATTAAAGTGTATTATACAAAGAATACAATTATAGGCAGTACATACACCACACAAAAGGTAATAGTGGCAATATGGCATGAATCTCACGGGAATAAGGAGTGAGATGAAAACACCTTACCTGGTACATTTCCTTGGTTAGGGTAGGTTAAAATCCTGTATAATGGTCAAATAATTGTGATTAAATTATACAAGAATCATATAAATTAATATGATATCATATATGATCATTTAACATTGATTTGTTAATAATATCTTAGTATTATCGTTGTTTCGGGTGTTAACTTACTCTTTTTCTTTTATATATTTTGTTACATATGATATGTTTGTCATGGATAGGTTGTATCTTAATCATATCCTGAATAATATCAAGTCCTTAGATACTACTATTAATCATCAAATGATAATTATACTTGAATGGATACGATTGAGAATGAATCTTATCGCGTTCGTGGAGACGGTAGTTCGTACGTACGCATGAGCGACAATACCATTCTTTTGAATATAAAATAATATATAATTTGATGGTATATCATATATACAGAATAATTATCATGTTATATTTATTATTTACATGAATTAAAAATCATTATTATACCCATCCAAATAATAATATATTGAATAACAATTACACCACGACGTGGAGACAGTAAGTCGTACGTAGGCACGTACGGTGACAAGTCATTCAAAGGATGGATAGAATACTGAATATGGTTGTAACATATTTATAATAATATTACATTATATATTAGATACTGTATTCATTATTTTATAATGGTAATAAGAAATAATGAAGAAGTGGAAGAAGAAAGGAACTTGAAAAAGGGTGGTGAAATCACTACCTCTTCTTCAGGTTCTTTCTTTTTGATTTGATCCAAAGGGCTAATTAGGATGGATTTCTGACTAAAGTAAGTCCTCTAGGATAAAGTGAGGGAAGTTGAGAGAGTATTTGGGAAGGGTTTGGCAAACCAAAAGGTTTTGAAGGTGTGAAGTAATGAGAAGGTGGGGTTTTCTTTTATAAGAGGGGTGAGGGGAACCTTTGGAAAAGCTAGAAATATTATTTTATAATAAATTCATATTCGGTTTCTAATGTATCCAAAGCAGATTATTTAAAGTATAAGGTGGGTATGGGTATAAAACCACTCAAAAAATATAATTTAGTCAGGTTTGGGTCATTATATTATCATTATCTTTTAGTTTTAACTCTTAGTTAATTAGTTTGACACTTACCATGTCACTTTGTATTTTTATATTATATAGTTAATAAACTTACTATATACATCTAAGAGACCCCCAGGTGGTCCATTAATGATAAAAATATCATGATATAAGTCTCTTTGCCGAACCTTAGATTTATAGGAATTTAATATCAATTAATAATATAATATTTGTTTTAAAAACTCTTTTATGTCAATTTTGACACTATTCAATAATTGACTTTTGTGAAAATCATAACAGAATGATTACTTCAAAAAAAGTTAATTAAATCAATCATAATATGTCATATTATCCTATCAAATTAGTCTAATCCATTAAAATTCACAATTCATATTTATTTGGGTATTTCTAATATCAATTATTTTATTTTTTTTCACAATTATGGTAATTATTGTATCATCGTTGTGTCATAAATAAATTATATTATTTAATTTCTAAAAATTATAAATAAAATATAATTATGTATGAAATAGTTTTATCTTTCTAATGAATATTCATAGTCGAACATCCATCATATATAAACCTATGTAGAAAATGTTTTCTAAAAGATATATTCTTATGTCATTTTTGTATTTATTTTTTCTTAATTAAAATAAAGTGTTCCTATCACCTACAAGTGGCTCCATGGGGTCCCAAAATCAACCCAAAGATGCCCATGGTCGGAAATGTACCACCAATAAGGTTTGGACCCATTTTAGAGTAATTTATTATTATTATAATATTATTTTTTAACCCTTATTTACCATATTTACCCTTTAACCATGGTAAATAAAATATTTACCAAAGTAATTATTCAAAATGTCTAAAAATAAATGTTCCCTATTTACACAATTTGGAAATCCTGATTCCAAATATGTAATCCATTTTTCCAAATTCAAATCACAGAAGTGGAAAATATTACTTTAAAATTCATTCCCGATGTCAAAACAAAAACCGTGTTTTTAAGATATAATAACTATCAAAAGATTGATACTTGTTTATGTTAAGTTTAGTTGTGAAATTATGTCCAATGACCAAAATTGTATTAAATGGTAAAAATATATTCTAAATATACTTTAAAAACACTCAAAATCATAATTTATCACTATTAATTTTTTTGATTAAAAAAGTTGATTTTAATTAAAATTAAGTAATTTTCACTATTCATCAAAATATTAATGTTATGCAAAAAGTACCAAAATTTCACCTTAGGTTTAATTAGATAGTCCGAATCCAAAAATGAAGTGCATTTTGAGAGATAAAATTTCTAAAATTTTAAAAAGTATGTATTACTATTCATAACGGCTACTTTGATTGGTCGTGGTGTGTGTTAGATCTCAAAGTTGCGTACAACACACGCTACTGTATTATTCATAGAGAAGCATACCGTGGAAGCTCGGGGTGTTACATTCTCCCCTCCTTCAATAAATTTCATCCTCGCAATTTTATTTTGTTTTTTGAAAATAAAGGTTGAAAATAGAAAATATCTTTGTGGAAAAACCCACATCGGAAATTTGGTTAAAAAAATTTAGTCTTAAAAAGATGAGATGAGAAATGAAAGGGTCACCACAAAATTATGATCTCGATTAGGAGGACATAGGTGGAAATTTTAGACATATAATTGGATGAAAAACATAAATATTTATAGCTAGTGATTGAGGTTATCAATCAAAAACAAGTTTAAAATTAAGGTCCTTAAATTCATCAATCTATGATGATTTAAAATATCATCAGTTCAACAAAACATATGGTATTAGGATAACACATTTTTGACGTTTCAAAATATCTTAGTCGAAATCCCACAACAAAAAATGAATTAATGAGGCCTCTATTTAAAATAACGAGTGGAAGGTATAAATATTACCTAAAATAACACATACTACGGTTCCATGTAGGAAAATATGGATATGGAAGAGAAATATATCCATCAATTATCTGATGGAGAGTGGTAGAGAGCATGGCTATGAAAAGGCCAACAATCCCAAAGCCATAAATTATTGATGATCTAAGGTACCATCTAGGACAACATTTTTGTTCTATGTGCCATGTTTTAATATTGAGGAATTTATTTATGAGATTGCATAAGATCATAAGGAGATATACTTACATTATAATTAGAGTTTTATCCATTAATAAATTTCTACCACAATCTCATCTTTCACCCAAAAACATAATACAACTTAAAAATACTCCATTTATCCTAATCGTATAGGGTTATAAATATAATGAATTTATAATTCACATATCAGACCCTTTATGTAATGAAAAAACATTATACCATCCAGGAACTTCATGTAGCACAATGGTAGGCGATAAATCCCAATTGCATTATAGTTGTGGGTTCTATTCCCGCAGCTTTGTCCGACACGACGGGTCGTCACATGGTCTACGTGTTTTCCTTTTATAAAAATCCAAAAAAATAACCATTCAAACTTAATCCATTCCAACCATTAGACTTATCCAAAATACTATTATCCAAACTCACAGTCCAAAATTTAAAAGGAAGTTAAACATAATGAGGATACTTTTTTCCAGGTAATAACATGTGAACGCCTTCCACATATATTCTTTTACAACACCGCAACATCCTGAATTACCAAAATCAACCATCTCTTATTCCAAAAATCACTACCTCAATATTAGGACCATATTAAGGTTTATCTTTCCTTCAAACATGTAATTTCCAAAACAAATTAACTCGCTGTAGAGTCACTTTTCATAGTACCATAAAATCTCAAATCCTTAATTAAATAGTACTGTAGTACAATCCTTATTTATTTCCAGAACATCATTGATACAACAATTAAATGAAATAATTCTAAAATAACAACATAAAAACACTAGTCATTCCTCTTCATCTGTGGTAGTATCATAACTTGATTATTATTCAATAGCATCATTTGAGGCATAGTCTGATGACTAGGACATTGGTTCGCGTAGTGTCCAAACTCCTTAAAAATGAAACATTGTACATTTGAAATCATTTTCTTACGCAATCAGTCACGTACTTTGTGCCCCTTTTCCTCTACACTTATAACAAACTCCCATTCCATTTAGGCAAGTTACATGTTGTTTTTTCCCACAGTTATCACATATGGGAAAATTCTTCTTTTTCCTCTTCCATTTATCTATCTTTTTGTCTTCCATCCTTTTCTTCACTTGCTTCCCTTCAAAGCCATAGGACTCTGAGAATTCTTTACTCATCTTATCCATACATGGTACTATTTCTTCATATGATGATAATACGTGGGAAACTATTTCCCTTCTAAATTCTTGCTTAGGACCATGAAAGATATGATCCTTATTACTCTTTGGATCATATGTATTACGGGAGTTAACATTCCTTCTACTGGGCACCATTTCTATACAATAACATAAACTATCTATTTTTATGAATTGCAATGAATAATTACCAAACTTCTAAAATACCTAACATAAATTGAACAGTTTATGGATATAATCCATAATCATAAAAATGTTTTCATTGAGTACGTATATACTCATAATCCCTTCATAATGGTTTGTAACGAAAATGATAATTATCCTAAGAATACCCCCCGGGAGTGTCATAACCAAGAGTGCAGCAAGTCCTGTTGTCGTGCACCAGTTCTCATTCGAGTCTAGCTCAAAGCGGGGTTTTCAGGTTTTTCCCCTAGATACATCTGGGCAAGAGCTGCCTCTACCTGCTCGTATCCAGACAGGGATGTATTGCTCGGAAAACTCACAAAATCTCAACAATACCAAAATTCTTGGAAGTTCTTCTATACTAATCTTAAATGTCTATCTTAGGGCTATGTGCTCTAATCAGAGTTTATCTTAATCTAGTTTCCAAGGTTATTGCTAAACTTACTCTGATACCAACTGTAATGCTCCGAACCCAGTTACCCAGAGTCGATACATTATTTTAATACATTGGAATGAATACAAGGAATCACGTCCTGAATGACCGATTAGTTTAGCAGTCTTGGAAAAATAGATCACATACATGAATGCTACATTTTCACTTTAAGATGTACAAAACAACATAAATAATCTTTATGAACTCCATTAATTTCTTGGCTTAACCCTGCATATCAATCACATTACACTTCTTGGAATCCTGGTAAAAATAAAACATAGAAAGGGGTGAGCTCAAATTCTCAGTAAAGGTAAGGAGTACAGTGAAAACATTCAAAAATAAGCATAAAAATTTAAGGCAATGTATAAAACTAAAACAAAATCCTTTTAAACATGAACTTTAGCATAATATGGCAGAAATAAAATGAAATAATTCCATTTACTTATTCACATGGTTATTCTATTAATAGAATAATCACATGCAATATCACTAACCACATTCATAATGATGGAATGCATGATGCTGAACTTTAATTTCTGTGTCAAGGCCTCGTGCCAATACCTAAGGGATAACTGTAACTGGAACCCAAACTGGGGAGCCTCTATAACCGGACTCCATCCCGGAGTGACTCTAATAAACGAACACCAACCCGGAGTGCCTCTAATTACCGGACACCAACCCGGAGTGCCTCTAATAACCGGACACCAACCCCGAGGGACTGCTGTAACTGGATCCCAACCCTAAGGGATTCCTTTTACCGGTCCCCAACCTAAAACATACTAGTCCAGCACATTCATCTTAAGAATAGGATGAAATATAATATAAACATTCGTATTAAAACTAACATACAAAATGTCAAAACTTTAATCATAAACCATTAATGGCATAAAAATAACTCATCCATAGACAAAAATATCACAAAACCTTAAATAAAATATGGATGATTTGTATCATAATAAATCGACTTGAAACAAGTGTAAAATTTATCAAAGGATGTTGACATAGATGATATCAATACTATTTGAGAGAAATATCTCTTTTTTTTGAAATCATTTAAAAGTCACATAATTATAGAGAAAACCTTTATTTTGAAAATATCTTTATAAGCTTGTGAAGGAAGCTTCAAAGGTGTAATAACGACGGAGAATAACTGCACCCGCCGTATAAGTTAAAAAACATTCTTACCTTAATTTTGTCAAAAAGGTTAAAAAGTAACTTGTTTCGAAAACGTTGGAAAGATTTCTTTAAAAACATATAAAGTCAAATAAGGGTATAAATGACTTTAACCCATAGTCTATTAAATAATAAAAATGTTTTGAAAGACATTTTTATGAAACATGGATGTGGATGATAAAGAGGTCCCAAAAGATAATTACGTATAAACAACCTCAGATAATGAAGAGATTGTTAAATAAACCCTTACCAATTTGGTAACATACGAAACATACATCCCATGAAAGAGGTGTTATACAATGAATATGTAAATAAAGATAAATTAAAGTGTATTACAAAAAGAATACAATTATAGGCAGTACATACACCACACAAAAGGTAATAGTGGCAATATGGCATGAATCTCACGGGAATAAGGAGTGCGATGAAAACCCCTTACCTTGTACTTTTCCTTGGTTTGGGTAGGTTAACCTCTAGTATATTTATGAAATAATTGTTATTAAATTATACAAGAATCCTATACTTTAATATGATATTATATATGATCTTGTAACATTGATTTGTTAATAATATATTAGTATTATCGTTGTTTCGGTTGTTAACTTACTCGTTTTCTTTTATATGTTTTGTTACGTAAGCTGTGTTTTTCATGGATAGGTTGTATATTAATCATATCCAGAATTATATTAAGTCCTTAGATACTATTATTAATCATCAAATGAGAATTATACTTGAATGGATACGATGGAGAACGAATCTCATCGCGTTCGTGAAGACGGTAGTCCGTACTTACGCACAAGCGACAATATCATTCTTTTGATATTAAAATAATATATAATTGGATATTATATCATATATAAAGAATAATTATCATGTTATATTTATTATTTACCTGAATTACAAATCATTACTATACCCATCCAAATAATAATATATTGAATAACAATTACACCACGACGTGGAGACGGTAAGTCGTACGTACGCACGTATGGTGACATGTCATTCAAAGGATGGATAGAATATTGAATATTGTTGTACCATATTTATAATAATATTATTGTATATAGAAGATACTGTATTCATTATTTTAGAATGGTAATAACAATCAAAGAAGAAGTGGAAGAAGAAAGGAACTTGAAAAAGGGTGGTGAAATCATTACCTCTTCCTCGGGTTCTTCCTTTTGATTTGATCAAAAGGGATATATAGGATGACTTTCTGACTAATGTAAGGCCTCTAGGATGAAGTGATAGAAGTAGAGAGAGTATTTGGGAAGGTGTTGGCAGAACCAAAAGTCTTTTATGGTGTGAATTAATGAGAAGGTGGAGTGTCTTTTTATAAGAGGGGTGAGGGGCACCTTTGGAAAAGCTAGAAATATTATTTTATAATAAATTCATATTCGGTTTCTAATTGATCTAAAGTGGATTATTTAAAGGTTAAGGTGGGGATGGATCGAAAAACACTCATCCAATATAATTTAGACAGGTTTGGGTCATTATATTAATCTTATCTTTTAGTTTTAACTCTTAGTTAAATAATTTGACACTTACCATGTCACTTTGTATTTTTATATTATATAGTTAATAAACATAATATATACATCCAAGAGACCTCAAAGTGGTCCATTAATGATAAAAATATCATGATATAAGTCTCTTGGTAGAACCGTAGATTTTTAGTAACTTAATATCAATTAATAATATAATATTTGTTTTAAAAACTCTTTTATGTCAATTTTGATACTATTCAATAATTGACTTTTGTAAAACTCATAACAGAATGATTACTTATAAAAAAGTTAATAAAATCAATCCTAATATGTCATATTATCCTATAAAATATGTTTAATTCATTAAAAGTCTCAAATTATATTTATTTGGGTATTTATAATATCAATTATTTTAATTTGTCACTATTATGGTAATTACTGCATCATCATTGTGTCATAAATAAATTATATTATTTAATGTCTAAAAATTATAAATAAAATATAATTATGTAGGAAATATTTTTATCTTTCTAATTAATATTCATAGTCGAAACTCCAATATATATAACCCTTTTTAAAAATTGTTTTTCTGAAAGATTTATGCTTATGTCATTTTTGTATTTATGTTAACTTAATTAAAGTAAAGTGTCCCTATCACCTACATGTGGATCCATGGGGTCCCAAAATCGACCCAAAGATGACCATGGTCGGACATGTTTCCACCAATAAGGATAGGACACGTTTTAGGGTAATTTATTATTATTATAATATTATTTTTTAACCCTTAATCACTAGATTTACCCTTTAACCATGGTAAATAAAATATTTACTGAAGTAATTATTCAAAATGTCTAAAAATAAAAGTTTTCTGTTTACACAATTTGGACATTCTGATTCCAAATAAGTAATCCATTTTTCCTATTTTAAAACACAGAAGTGGCAGAAATTAATTTAAAATTAATTCTCGCTGTCAAAATTTAGTAATTTTCACTATTCATCAAAATATTATTGTTATCCGAAAAGTACCAAAATTTGACCTTAGGATAAATTCGATACTCCGAATCCAAAAATGATGTTCATTTTGAGAGATAAAATTTCTAAAATTTTAAAAATAATGTATTTCTATTCATAACGGCTACTTTGATTGGTCGTGGTGTGTGTTAGAACTCGAAGTTGCCTACAACACACACTACTGTATTATTCAAAGAGAAGCATACCGTGGAAGCTCGGGGTGTTACAGATGTAGCCGGGATTTGATGAATGCACATGTGATAGTCCATAAAGAGTCCATAGGCGAGTTTTAAAATTTAAAATAAATGACGGTTTTTTGAAAAAATAAATTTTTTCTTATGTTTGTATATGTTTAGATTATGAGTTTGTTGCCCGTGGAACAGGATATTTTTTTGATTGAGTTTTGTCTAGATGATGATTTCAGTTATGTTTTTCTTGTTGTTTTGAGTATGCCACCCAGAAAGGTCTCTATGGTTTCTAATGAGTCATGCCCAGTTTTTAGTTCTTTTTCCATGTTTCCTATCGATCAAAGTAATCAATGTCTCTGAGGGGAAGTTGTGTAGTTGTGGAATTAGAGTGGGTCTTCAGGTTTTTGGGAACTCCCAGTTTTGTTAGGGTTCATACCATCTCAGGTTTATTTGAGGGTCCAGTTTGGGACTAGTAAAGGTGAAATGTCTCTCCATCGTTGAATTTTGGGGTGTGTATGATGGTAATTGTCTCTAGTGAGGGTTCCCCATCTGGCAAGGAGAGCATTCCGGAGGAACCTGTCGCTGAGGTAACATCTTCATCAGTGCTGAATTCTAGGTTGTCTAACTATTCTCTTACGTTACACTAGTGTAGCCTCTTTGGACTTTCTAATACATCAACTTGCATCCCTTTGAAAATGTTCCACCATCGTGGGAGTTTGAATCATTGAGGAGAAGGAGTTGGGGACTGGAGGTTGCAAATTGCTGACTGTGAGGAAGGATATGCTTCAGCCATCAGGGCCACAACCACAGGCCTCGGGGTGAAGCTCGTGCATGGTCAGGAATTGCTGAGAGTGTGTGGAACCTTGGTCCGGTCCACGTTTTCAGCATTCTGAAGGGAGATATCCAAAGTTTTCTTGTTCAATTATTGTGGTCATGGTAAGCTCGTCCTTGTTGTGGTTGTGTGATGAGCTTGTTCTACTGCAATCCAAGTGGCCTCATTTTCTCTTGGTTACGTTTCGAAATCATTCAGATACTTTGAAAGGAATCGGGTCTGTGACTAAACGAACCTGTTTGGATTATGGGGATGGTCTCAGCTGCGTAGGTTAGGGGGATATTTGGTTCTACAAAATTAATGGGTGTCATTTCTAAGTTCTTTATTAGGACAGACACCTCTCCGTGGCTTTCCATTTTATGTGTTTTAGTTTTTTAGGGAATTCATCCTTCCCGATGTCTCAGTGTGCCAGTTTTTCCCAGAATAGTTTTAATCCTAGTGGTGGAGTTTTTCCTTTAGCATTGAGATATTGGGATAAGTTCAGTTTGGGGAGTTCCCGCATTCCCCCCCCCTGGGGTGGTGTGTTTGATTTTCAGGTTCTCCATGTTAGTAAATTTTTGTGGTGGGGAGAACCCTCCCATGTTCTCCCCTCAACCTCGGACAATGAGTGTACTCGAGTTGGTCGGGTGTGACTTGTGTTGGAAATGTTCACCTCGAGCCTCTCAGTTTATTCTGATTTTTCCTTGGCACGGACTTGAGTTATGCTAACTATTGACTTGGTAACATTATGGGTGCAGAAAGTGTTTGTGGTGGGGAGAATTGTCACACCCATTTTTTAGTCATTTTATTTATTTCATTTCTCTTGGCGTCGGTTGATTTTGTGTAAGTGAGTGTGATTCCCGATTTAAATTTTTAATGTTGGGATGAGTTTATGGTTTGGGATAGTGCGTGAACACCATACGTTTAAGACGTGCAGTCGGCATGGGCACGTTCTTTCTACTTAGGTATGTGCATCCCGCTTTCAGTCTGCATGGGCACCGTATGGTGCACGAATACCGCATGGCCATCCAGTTTTAACGTTATTAAATTAGTTGGTTGAGCGGATAAATAAATAAATAAATATGTGTATATATATGTTTATGTTTTAACATTTTGTATATATATATATATATATTTATATGTGTATATATGTTTATATGTGCATATATATATATATATGTTTATATATATTTATATAAAGGTACATATGGATATATATGTATATATATATTTGTGTGTGTGTGTGTTTATATTTTATTTAAATGGTTTTATTATTATAAATGTTTGGATTATAATAATAATTATTAGTATTATTGTTATTATTATTATAAGAAAAAAAAGAAAGCCTAACCCTAATTTGCCCCCCCCCCCCCCTTATGTTCGCCCCCCCCCCTCCTTCTGTTCACCGCACAACCCCTCCCCTCCTCAGTCGGATTCTCCCCCTGTCACGTCGTCCCCGCCAGCTCCCCCTCCACTCTCGCCGGCTGACCGCACCACACTACCCCTCTACGCCGCTCCCAGACCCCGCGTCTGCCCTTCCTCAGCCGCTCTCTAGATCCCCCTTCCCCTCTCAGATCGAACACACCTCCCCTAACCCGCGCTCCGTATCCCTGCTCACCATCCGCCGGAATCCATCCCCTCTTCTCTGGTTCGGCGGACCCCCCCCCCTCCAGTTTTACACTTATTTTTCAGCACAACACCCTTCCGGTGGGTTTCTGGTGAACCCGGCCACCCTCCTGACATGATTTTAGAGAACCCGACCCCCCCCCCATGTTAGGTGGCCAACTTTGATGAACCCGATCCCTTTTGGGCAGCGCCTCCGTGTTGCTCCTATATGGCCAAAAATCCCCTCTCCAGGTTCGCGAAGGGTGTTTCAGGTCATATAGGATCGCGTCCCACCCTTCGCCGTCGAAGGCGAAGCAATTCAATTCGCTTTGGATTGTCCGCTGTTGTTTGCAGGGTGTGTTTGGTCTTGCCACACGTTTTGGTTCGCCGCCACCATCCTAGGTAAGAGTTTTGTTATCACGCGTGCATTTATTTTATTATCGTTGTTGTGTTTTGAATTTCCTTCCATTTTATTAGTAGTGTGGGTGATGTTTATTTTGATGTAATCTCGGCATGCCGTGAGTTTTTAGGGTTTCCACCACCGTTCGAGGTGATGTTCTTCGTCCGTTGTCTTGTTTTACATTTTATTTAATGTTATGAAGTTGATCAAATGCCGATTGAAACAGCGAAGCATTTCGAAACCGGAAATGTAAGATAGATCGTAGGCGAAGCGCATCGTTGAGAAAGAGGATGTCGTATTTGCGCATGATGATGACGACGACAAATGGAAAAACAAATACAAGATAAATACAAGAAGTAGAAAACACAAATGTAGAGCCAACAGTCCATCCACCTTTCATTAATCATATCCATGTATTTATAGTGTACAAAGTATACCAAAGTTTTCACATGAAAGGTTGGGCACATGAAGGGGCTCATTGGGAATGGGAGTTAACATAACTATGACATTCATATTTAATGTTTCATAACACTCCCCCATGAATGTCATAATTTCATAGAATCTTATATAATATTCAAGAGTGTAGATGTTTTTCAAAACACCTTAATAATACAATGATTCATACAAACCATGGGATGATAAAGTCAACTCATATTCTTCCTTAACTTAATATGGATAAATCTTATTCAATTCACCGCATAATTTATCAAATTGGGTGAAACTTCAATAATTTTCAATATGATTCAGGCATTTTAAATCCTTTTGGGATTCATATAAATATCCAAATAAGGAAGAATATAAGATCATTGATATTTAATAGTCTTTATAGTTTGGATAATCAATCCAGAACTTTATATGTTGAACATTTCATAAGTTCCTTCAATAATTTTGGCCAATTATTATGATGTTGACATCTATAAAAATCCATAGTCATCAATGAGTTTTAAAAGCATTCATAGAAAATATATCATCAACAACATTTGATTGAGATCTCATAATTTTTTTTGTACCAGTGTCACTTCAGGGAAAATATCTAAAACGATATAATGTTGTCGATATATTCATTTTCCTCTTCAAGGGAAAATATATTTATTGCTTTCTACTCATGATGACCAATGATTTTATATAATCAGTTCAACCACACTTCAGGTGTGTACAATCAGACTATAGGTTTCCAACACTTTATATTCAAGTGGGTGTTGTGATCATCTTGTCAATGGTTCTGCAGGACCATATAATATATGATACTCAGTATTTAATTTAATCAACATGCATATCATGCAATGTATACTCACCAGCAGCAAATATAACATGTGATCACTTAGTGGATGCATCTTTCATATAGATGGATCACATGGTAGGTGGGTGGGCCCATATATAATTCTTCATAAGTATATGGGAAATTTATTTCCATAATAGCTGTTAATGATATAAATAATTTTCCTCAAAAATGGGTACCTCATGGTAAATTATCATACAGGGGGATTTCATAATGACTTAATGATAATAAATTCATTGATAATTTTTTAGACATGCATCCATAAAAAATTCATCATTCTCCCCCTGATGGATGTCTACTACGTTATCAATAAAGTGATGCTCGTGTATACTTGAATCAATTTCTTTCATTATAATTAATCCAAGATGGCCTAAATCATCATGTCATATAATTGAAGTGCCAGGATCAGTAAACTTCTGGTTTACCATTATTGATTCGATTTTACATAAAAAATTCATTATAATCACTTTTATGCATGCTTGTTACATATCAAGGTACCTCTTTTGTCTCCATATGATATTCATTTTCAAGAATACCATTCATATATCTCATTGAGACTTAACAAAGCATTAAGAATTTGTACTACAAGGTAGAAATATATTCGCTCTTCTGGAGTCGTTTATTAATTTTCACTACCAGTAAATGTACTTATATGAACATATACTAATGCATATATGAGTTCTTTTGAAGCATTTAATCAAAATAATATTTTTCTTCAAGATCGACACATATAATATCTTTATGATACTTCATTTTGAAAACTCATATTTGTCGTTATAAATTCCAGTTATGGTGGTTTATGAATTCATAATATAATCATAACGGGTTAGACCCATCACCATGCAGATTATTGCATAATTTAGAACTTCTAGCCAAAATATTTTTGAACTTCAGGTCCAAAAAATATTTTACAACACATCTACCTGGGATAGGATCCCCCACATCTTTTAAAGCTGGTGAATGTGGTAGTGAGAACCAGTGTGGAAGAATCTTCTGGATTCATGACACACTTTATCACCGTCCAAAATTGTAATTCATAAACAACATTCAATTTATCAAATGAAAGATAAATCATTTGATCAAACCTCATCAACTCTCAAATATTCATGATATCATAAATCATAAAAAAATCATGAATAATTTCATTCGCTTCAAGGAATGAGATAGAGTAGTTAAAAATACATTCACATCGGGGAATGAATTCATTAGTTGGATTTCATGATCCATGAATGATAATTTATTATTTATCAATAATGATCATCTTGCATAAAATATAAATTTTTTGGATTATGATGATTATTGTTCTAACCACTTGAGGTGGTAAAATCATTTTCATAATATATATCGGATTATCAAAACTATGTAATTCAATTATTTCATTTATGAATTTTATGAACAACAATATCCACTTCATGGGATAGATGAATTACATTAGATGATATTGATAAACCATAAGAATATGATAAATAATAATGTTTCCCTTGATATCATTACTGCGGGAAGAATAAATGATAAATAAAGATATTCTTCAATATAATATCAAACGACATTATTTTCATATCATCCTTTAGGGATGAAATATTTTATAAATATCAATAAAATTCATTGTGCTATGTAAATATTTATTATCATCAAACCACTTCTGGTGGTTATATTTTTATTATTTTTTACAAACAAATACAACACAATGATCATTCGCAAAACATCATATTCACCTCGAACTTGATTTATAATAAAATGAGGTATATTTTCATTCACTTCGGGGAATGAAATAAATAAATTTCAATAACTATTCTCATTCACAACAGGGAATAGAATAAAATTGTTTGTTCCAGTTTTATAGTGTCTTCAAGACAATTACATGAATATTCAAATCAATTTCATCCACTATGGGGGATGGGTTTTATAGTGTCTTCAAGACAATAGCATGGATATTCAACTCATCAATTTCATCAATTTCATCCACTTCAGGGGAAGGATATATATAAAATATATTTGCGCTTGTTCATCAAGAATATTTAATTTCTCTAAAACAGTTTATAAGAAATAAAATAAATAGAAGAAATAAAACAAATATTTAAAAATATTCAAAGTAAATATCATCTCCATCATGAAAATTTATATAGAATAATCAAACATGACACCTTCAGGGTGAACAAGATGTAAGAGATACCAAATTTCATGGTTCATGGAATGATTAGCGAAGTTTGGATCGACATACGATAGGTACACGATGATCATCAAACTTCGGCTCAACGTACAACGGGTACGTGATGTTCATCAAACATCATCTCGATGTACGATCGGTACGTGATGTTCATCAAACATCGTCTCGACATACAACAGGTACGTGATGATCATCGAACCTCCTCTCGATGTACAACGGGTACGCGATGTCCATCGTTCAACGGCTCGACGTACAACGGGTACGTGATGTTCATCATTCAACGGTTCGACGTACGACGGGTACACGATGTTCATCATTCAACACCTCGACGTACAATGGGTACGCGATGTTCATCCTTCAACGGCTCGACGTACGACGGGTAAACGATGTTCATCATTCAACGGCTCGATGTACGACGGGTACGCGATGTTCATCATTCAACCACTTCTGGTGGTGTAATTTTTTTATTCATTTGATGAATGATGTTTGTCTCGACCTCGAACACATCGGTTATTAATCAAATACATTCTCTCCGGGGAATGAAGTAAAATTTTTCAAACGTGAGTCATTACAGCTCTACAAGAGCTCATTATTTTTCACTTAACAAAAGATTAAGGAAATCATATATTATTTTTAGATTTATCAAGAGGGGAAAAATAAATTTAAAAATATCTTAAATATAAAATAAGACTTATCCTTTTTATGTATCACTTCGAATGAGTGGATCTGATGCGCATGCGAAAAGAGTATGTCAAAAGAATAATGTCTATAAAAACATGTGACATACCTTTTGTTCGTGAAATTTATCTTACGTTGATGATATGGATGACGACAGCGTCGTCATGATGCGCAATTCGGAGAAGACGATCGTGCTGATAATGTGTTATGAAATTGATCGAATGCCGATTGAAACCGCGAAGCTTTTCGAAACCGGAAATATATGATCGATCGTTAGTGAAGCGCATCGTTGAGAAAGTGGATGTCGTATTTGCGTATGATGATGACGATGACAAATGGAAATACAAATACAAGATTAATACAAGAAGTAGAGAACACAAATGTAGAGCCAACAATCCATCCTCCTATCAATAATCATGTCCATGTATTTATAGTGTACAATGTATACCAATGTTGGCATTTGAAAGGTTGGGCACATGAAGGGGCTCATTGGGAATGGGAGTTAACATAATTATGACATATATATTTAATGTTTCATAACATTTAATTATTTATTTATTTATTTTTGGTTCATGTTTATATCTCTGAGTCCCTGGCATTTTATTGGATGTGAGAGGGTCTTCTCCCCACTCATTTTGGGTGTTGGAAGTTGTCATAGGGAGTGAAGATTGTTTCCAAGTGCGTGCGCTTTTGTCAAAGTGCGTGCATGTGATCAATGTGTGGTTTGAGTTAAAAAGCTTGGTGTGACTATTGTTCAAGGTAGGTGTTTCCATCCCTTCTCTATTTCCAAATTTTTCCATAGGCACTTTCATGGTGTCATTTAATTTATGAATGTTATTCACACCATTATAAATCTGATAGTTTATTCATTGTAGTGTTTCTTTGATGGTTAAATGTGTTAAAAACAGCTTTAAAATAGATCCTTGGTTATGTGTAGGCGTTTTCATGCCTTTTCTCTCAAATTTATTCCATTTAATTCTTGTTTTTTTCTTAATTAAATATTGATTATGTTTCGCACCTCAATTTTGTCCTGAGTGGCGTTTTCTTGTAGAAACATTTAATGGAACTCGTTTTCCCTGCATTGGTTATTTTTATAGAACATAGTGTTTTTGTAAAAATGTTTCTTTGTCTGATTGAATTGTTATTTTTCTCAAATACTTGATTTATAAGCGGTTCTCATTTTCTAAATGATGTGGGTCTCTTTGTGTGGTTCTTTAAATTGGTTTGAAATGAAATCCATATGTATATGCCTGTTTGGCTATTGGTGTATATATTTCGTTGAGTGTGTGGTGTAAGACAACGCATGGTTGTTTTTTTTCTTCCCAAAATTGAATATAGTATCACTAAATACTTTTATTGCAATTCTTGAAATTGGATCTTAAGGGCCCGTTTGTATTTTTAAATACAAAAGTGGTGTTTAGTGTTTTTTTGGAAGACCTTGTGAAATGTTTTCATAAAGGAATTTGAGTATGTAAAACAAGAGGCCCGATTTACAAATCCATGTGTTTAACAAACTGGTTTTGATAATTGAATGGTGTGACAGACCAGTTAGAACTTTGTATATTTGACATGTATTCTTATATATAAATATATGGGGTGCTCCTATATAGGGTAATCCTTTGTGGGAGAACTCATAGGAAACATCAGTGATTGGGGTAGGCAAGTGAAATAAGATGAGTAACGCATGCGAGGGACTTCCTACATAAACATTATTATCATAACCATCATGGGTTCCTAGGTGTCTTTTAAATGATTGAGTGATGGTTGCTGACCAACCCCGATTAGATGGGTTGTTACTCCCTGGATTTTTTGTTAGGCTAGGTGGGCTTTGCCACTAGATTGGTCGGTTAGGGAGGCCAGTTGGTTATAGGCTTAGAAGCTTCACCATATATCGGCAGGTGGTTCCGAAACCAAGTACGTCCAGTGGTCTTCTAGGGATGTTTAGGATCACCCATGGTTACTGAATTATTTACATTTTTTGTTTACTTTTCATTGCATTGGTTCATCTTCAGTTGCACTTTTACTTATTTCACTCTAGCCCATCTTTGGTATCTTTTCTGTGTTGGATTTCATTTATAAAATGGAAAATGTTTTTTTTAAACGGTATTAAGCATGTGTTGCGTTTTTATATGAGAATAACATGTTGCATATTTTAAAATGTAAAAACCCTAATTTAATATCTATATTTCAAACTTGTGTTAGTGGACTGTTTTGGAAAAGATAATTGTTGGATTCAATGGTTTATTCTTGGCATCCCTCCTAAGCATCTTCGTGCTCACGCCTATTATATCTTTCCAGTGGCAGGTTCAGTTTCTCGCACATGTTCCTGGTTCAGATTCTCAATGTTGGAACAGCGTGGTCTTGAGTTGGGTGGGGACCTAGGAAGTCACAAGGAGGTTTGTACTTTTATTTTCATTCCACTACTATCATTTTCTCATATCTTTATTCTTTTTTTGATTAGTTATCTTTTGTTCATGGGTCAAATCATTCACAATGGTAAGATTGTTTTGATGCCCGACACTAGTTTCCTGCCCATGGGGTTTGGGAATGCCCCTCGGGCCATGCCGTGGGCCGGCTCGAGTGACCGGTTCAGGGTCGACCAGGGTTGGTTCGTGACAAGTTATATATAAATCTTTTATTAGATATTTAGATGATTTCTATATGCTCTTATTCCATTACTCTAGTTAAGTGTAAAGAGATCAATATCTAGTAAAAATTATTATCGTTTAATGTTATTCTTCATCCTAGTGTTTATCTTGTAGAAACCCATGTGATCTTTTACTAGAAGAAAAAATATTTTCTTCAACTTATAATATATTACATAATTATTTTTAATGTAACATTTATATATATGAATCATTTTCCATATTTGGGTGAACTATTTTTCTCAATGTTGGATAAAATTTAGTTCACAAAAATTGTTCTTTGGGTTTGTTGTTATGATCTAAAAGTTATGAAATCAGATAATTTGAAGATATCTTTTATGACAGGGTATATCCATTTCGATTTCCTTTTAATGTAATTTATTTCTAACAAACACTACTATTTATTTTATAACATTTATGAAATTGATATAACACCAGTATGTTGATTCCATCGATGTAATATTACTGGATGATATCATTTTCTATTTAAGAATTGAGCACAGGCAATAATAACATTTGAATTAGATTTTGAATATCATGAGTAGTCACATCCATTATGAGATGTTATTGGAAGTAAATTATTAGATATGGGACGTATTATTTGAATGGGATATGATTTTAGAACATGTAAACTCAGTTGATACTGAAAATGTGAAATTTGTCTTATCATGTGAAAAGCCATGTAATTTCTTCAATATATGGATATTTAAGGCCTATGTGGGTATTACCATTTATTCAAAATTTATTTACTAAATCAAATATAATTATTCATTTGTCATTCTAAAACATATGAGAAATTCTCATCGGATTATATATTTAAAGAAAAAAAAATTTAATTTAAATTTGCATCTAGAATATGATCCTATTATTATCTTTGAGAAACATAACAATGTGTATGTGGTTTATTATTATTCTTCTGTGATTCACTGGGATGCAAGATTATACATGATCTTTTTGTGGTGGAATGTAGTTATCGTAAACTTTATATGTATGAAAATAATTATCCAACTCCCTACATGAAACATGTTTTTATTATTAGAACTCTTATTTATTTGAAACATTATCTTTTCAGTGAATGGTTCATAGTCTATTCCGATTATATGAGCATAAAATATATCTTTTCATAGAATGCTCAAAACATTTAGTAGGAGAGCTATTATTACATACTATAGATTTTTCCATAGGATAATTTTTGTACCCACATGAAGAGGAATATTGTTTTTGACAATCTTAGAATGAAATTTATTTCTCATTACTTCTTAGAATAAAAAGAGTAGAGGACACCTATAGATATTTTCTTTGTTTCATATGAATGTATGGGAGGATGATTATGGTATGGTTCTGAAAAAATTTATGCTTTCTTAAACTGTTATAAACCTTATTTTTCAATAACAATAGAAAAGTTATTAGTTTATAGAAATTTGAGAGCCCTGATATGGTTGGGATATCACACTTGTTTGGTCTCTCCCCACTGAAGAAAATATTCACATCATCTACTAGTTTTACATCCCTTAATATTTTGGGAATTTGGTGATGTAAAATTGATATGGTTATTTATGATTCATCAATAATGGAATGAAAATGTTTTATTTTGACATGAGATGGTATTTTTAGTGGCTGGGTATAAATCCAAACATTAGTGATTGTTTTCCATTATATAACACCTTCTAGATGATTATGTCAAATCTCCAAAAGCATTCAAGTTTCCTTTAACATCTTTTTGTGATGTTGTGAAATGAGAATATGTATCCCTAGAAATCATTTTTGGAATACCATATACTCCAAATAGAAATAATTATTTATGATTTTTGGTCAATCAGTTGAACCATTCATCTAATTTTATTCAGATTAGAGACACCATTAAGGTTAAAGATCAGGGTAAGAAGTACATTCAAAAAAATATGAAGTGTCATGGGGTTTCTTCTTCGATATTTCAATAACAAGGATCCCAGGTTAAATTTTTATCTTTAGAATGGTATCCTCAAAGGGACTCAAGCCATGATAAGTAAATGTTATCATCAATAAATCAATGGATATATAGAATTCCCTATTCTGATTTGGTGGGATATTCACGTTGTATGTGTCTTGGGTATTAGGGGATCCTGGTATTTGCAATAAATTATGGTTTAGATTTCTTATCACAATAGTTACTAATCGTCGATCAGAGTGGGTCCTTCTGAGTCAATGAATGGTTTCCCATATAGGATACCACTTTGTTGGTTGGATGGACTGAGGCATCTCTCATGGGGAATGGTTTTTACATGAGACACCAGGAAGGATTCATGATATACATAGCTAATTATTTTTGGAATAAAGTCAATATAAATTTTATTTACATCATCGATATCATCCATTAGAGTTTTCTGTTTATTATTGGGGCCCATTACAAATTTACACTCAGTTGTGTAACTATTTGGTTGTGAGGATTGGGATGTTCTCTTCATGATATATTGGAAAATTTTATATCACTAATAGGATGGGATTTCTAGATTATCAGTCACTATTACGAGTTTAGTTGGTGATTATTGATATTTTCATCTACACATCACTTCTCAATAAGTATCATACAGACCCATCACATGTTCAATATTTTAAGGAAGTAATCATTGAGGCTGATTCATCTATGGATTAGGAACTAGTGTAGTTCGTTGAATCTCTGTTTAATTTTTAATGTGGGATATTGATTCTATTTATTAAATTATTAGGTATATGTTGAATTTATTCTCCTGCGACATTGGGGTAGGAATCATCCATTTGGGAGAAATGACCACATCTCTTTATGGATCTTCCCTATTCTACATGACAATGTTATGATAAAATGTTCAGTAGTGGGGAATTTGTCTCATCCCAAATTGAGGAATGTGAAAAATTTTCTTTGGAATGGTTCCTTCCATGTTTTGTATATTTTTTTGGTTTTATTAATATTAATTTTTTTTTTCTTCTCATAGTTAAAAGTGTCATGGACCCCACTGTGGTAAAATATACTATTTCTCATAGGTATCACAATTTCTCCACTAGTAGATCCAACACTCCAAATTTATGGTGGGGCCTCGATCATGGAATATTATGGGTTCTTGTGTGCTCCACATCAATTCATCCTCCCCCACGTCATGGTTTTTGGTGTGGTTGGTCAAAGTAGGTTGATTTTTTACACTACATAATGGTCGGTGGTCATTTTATGTTTCGTGATATGGTAAAATCGTAACCCCCATGGGTGTAGTAATCATCCACCACATCAAGGTGTTTTACTTTTCCAAATTTAAATGGTTGCATTGGCTGCCTATTTTTTGGAATGATTTATTAATATTGTTGTAAAAATAAAGGATGATTATATGGAGGTTATTAATGAGTATTTAATTCAATTTCCCCATTTATTTATCATTATTTATTAACCCCTAAAATTCTTTTTTAAATTAGATGATTTTGGAAGGGATACCTGGGTGATCCTTATATGATTTGGATTCTTTTATAGTTGATCTTCTTCCACTTGACATAGTTCTTGTTCATCAATGTTGGGATGTCAATGAAAGGTGTAGAGGTTTTCTATTCCGCGTTATTATTTTTGAAACAATTTTATTCGTAAATATCTTTGTTACCATTAAACCAAGGATATTGAATTCTTGTTTAATGATATGAAATAATTATCCAACAAGCCCATACCCAAATGGTAAGGGCTCTTTCTTTGCATCCAAGAGACCCAGGTTCAAAACCGGGTGGAGGAGAATTTCCGGGTTAGTATAGCAAGTACTGTTGCAGGCACTGTTTAGTACTGTAGCAACCAGACTATTCACATGATTTGGGATTTCGGGCCACCGGTTTGGGCCTACGGGTCATAGGGCCTTCGGGTCATCAAACGCCTTCGGGCCACAAGGCCTTTGGGCCATTGAAGACCATGAAGTAGCCCAGATCACACAGAGTAGGCCCCAGATGAAGATGAAATCACCAATAACATTCCCCAGATGTAGAGCTAATCAGATTGGAAGAATTAGAGGGTATGGAAACCGCCATCGGGACCAGGCACCGTGCAGCTTTGTACGGGGCAAAGCTAGCCGATCAGCAATGCATGTGGGAAGATAAAGGCAATCAATGATGCAGAAGCTAAGGAGGGGCAGTTCTAGTGGGCTGGGCCTATGGGTCATGTATTGGGAATGGTATGCCTCTAGGCCTTCGGGCCATGTTGGGCCGTGTTCCTTGGGCCTACGGGTCATGTACGGGTTACCCTTCAACCCTTAAAATGGGGATTGACTATAATAAAATAAAAAGAAGGCCTTCAGGCCATTCGGGTTGATATGAAATAATTTTTTTAGGAACACCTTTTTATGTGGTTTGATAAATCCTTTTTTTATTATGATTTAAATTATATTTTTTTAAAATATCATATATGGGGTATGTGGTTCCATTAAAATCCTTTATTTGGTGCACCGCACATGAACTAGTTTTTCAAATGTATTTTTGAAGGACGATTCTCAAGATCATTGATCTTATTGATATGTGTAAATAAATAAATAATAATAAAATATAATTTTTAACCTTGATTTTTATAAGGAATATGGTTTAATGAATGATGTATTGGTTTATGTAATTTTATTCATAAAGGATAATTTCTATCTTAAAAAATTGTTTGGATTTTTTTAATATAATGGGATGATACAATTGATACATTATGACATGAGAATCACTTGAGAGACATGTCGTCCAAGGGGGTTATAGTATTGGGCCTTGTCCATGTATTCGTAGGGGGATAACCCATGGGTTGTTCTAATATTTTCTAGGTCATTTTGTTCTAGTGACATGATTCCCTAACACTACAAGGGGGTTCACTCAAAGATTATTCCACTTTTCCCTAGGCAATGTTTTTATGGGGACTTGTTTAGTGTAAACTAATTATTTATTCATAATTAAGTTATAGGAAACCTATATATCTCTTACCGATGTTATCGAATTTGTGATATCCATTTATATTTCTATTTCTTCATTATCTTTAATTTGCAAATAATGTTAAAAATGATGCAAGATTTTATAGATACTATATTTGTAAATATTCTTTTATTTGTTTATATGAAAAATATTCTAGAATAATGATAAGGTGACTGGTTTTAAAATTTTCTTAATATTAATGTCAAAAGGGTTTTATGATTATATTTTTTCAATTATTTTTCATTCTTGGATTATTTAAAAAGAATTTATATATAACATGGGTGGGATCATACTAGATTTTATTTTATCATACCAAAAAAATTATATTGGGGGTGTCTAGATGTTGTTTTTTATAGTGTAGGAAAGGTAAAAGAATCACATTGAGGTGTAAATATTCAATGAAATTTCTATAAACATTACATAATCTACTGTCATTAGACTAGATTTCATTCTTACTTCACTCTAAAAAATTTTCTACATTTAAGATTTTAGATAATTAGGTCATAAAACTCACATAAATGTATTATATATTATACATTAGAAAATTATATTTAGTAACAATTTCTTCAACAACATTATACTTTAAAATAAAATTTATTTATTTTCAAAAAAAAAATTCATGATTTGAAACTTGACTTCTTTATTTAACCATACCGATTATTTAACAAGGTATATTTTCTTTTAAAATGAGAAATGGGCTCACCAATTTTCCATGATTCAACCCATCTCTAAGAATCTCTCATTAAAGTCCCCTATAAGTACAAAAAATTCCATTATAATTATTTTAGTCCATTTAAATTCATTTATTTGTAAATTGTTTAAAATATATTGACATGTAATAAAAATATTAGAAAGGTAAAATGGAAAATAGGGTTTTTAAGAGAAAATTCCTTTTATAGAACCATAAAATGATTCCATTTTTTAATAATTGTATTGATAAAGTATATATCAAGTATTAGGTTTATCATCCAATAAATGATAAATACTAATTATATTGAAACATTTATAAGAATTTGGATAAGGGATAGAAAGAATAAGAAACTAACTCATTAAAACATATGAAATGAGGTTTAATGTTTAAGTGTATCTTTCCTTTAGTATGACTTTTCATTTATGATCTATATCATGATGAATAAAAAATGTATGATAATTATTTAATTCCCGAAGAGAATTTCTCATGTTAATTTATTCATTTTTACCATGTTATAATTAATTTAATACTGAATTAATTTCTTGTCATATTTTTAACCATATATGGATCATATTTCCAAAAGGACTTTGGTATGTTAAATATAGTCAGATATGACATAATTCCAGATTATACAAAATAATAATCAATGAATAATTTTTTTAATAATCAATTATACTATTATTACAAATCAAAATATATGTTTATGAGAAATGAGTTATGTTACATTCACATAGATGGTAGGTTTTAGTTACGCATGAGTAGCCTTTCCAATTTTCAATGATCATTATGGAAATATGATAAGTATAATTTTTCATATAATAAATTAACATTATATCATAAATAATATATTATTTTTTAAAATACAATTATATATTTCATTCATGTTATATGGTGATGAAAAATGATTCACATCACTTCATAAAGGTGGAAGTCCCCTAGTAATCCCAAACAACGCTATCATTTTTTAGTGGAAGGAAATGTATGAAATTATATGATATATATTAATTCCATAATGATACATTCATTACGAATATAGTATATAAATATTAATTCCATCATTATAACCATCCTTCAGAGGCGTTGAAGGGAAATGAACTTCAACGATTCATGAGGAAGTAGTCCACTCTACAAATGAACGATGGATTACATTCTAATTTGAAGGAGGATAAATATGTGTATTGGTTATTAAATTCATATAATAAAATATTAGTATATGTGTGATATTTGTTTTTGTATATTTTCATGTTTACATTATAATTGATGGAGGTGTAAAAATAAATAACTCAAAAATATTCTTTTAATAACTATACCTCTTCTATAGACATCCTCTTATGGTTTACCCAAATAACCATCATAGGTTGGTAATGTGTAAAAATAAATACCCATAAGATGTTAGGATGGATTAATATAAGGTTTTTGGGATCTTATTTATTGCATAATTGTTTTTAAAGTGTGAATAAATGAGAACAAGAAGATTCCATTTAAAATGGAGGGGGGCACTCTTAGAATTTCACAAAATATTAAATTATTTTAAATTAATTTTGATCTCTTAATGGAACCAAATTTATAATATTAAAAAATAAGATGAATATGAATCTAAAATATTTCATAGAATAATGTTTTGAAATGTTTTATTTACATTTTTACCCATATTGTTTTTTTAATCCTTCATTAACCATGTTGACAATTATGGTAATATCAATGTTTTTACATGTAATTGTTTAATATATTTAATATAAATGAAAAAATGTCCCATAAATGTTCAATAATTTATGTCCAAAACCCTACACCATTAAAATTTTATAATATTATATAATTTTTTTGTAATTTTAAATCACAAAATAAGATATATTCTTTAATAAAATAAAATCAATGTACATTTTACAACATTTTTAATTGTAACACATCAAACTATATGAAAAAAATTAAATTATAATAAAAAGAACTAAAACAAATACAATGTGTTCATTTTTTAAAAAATTAATTGAATACATATATGAATTTCACAATATTTAATTTTAATGAATTTAAAATCAATTACTTTATTTCTTAAATAATCGAATAATTAATGCCTCAGCATTGTATAAACATTTAAAGTCATTATTTCTACACTAAAAATTTAAAACAATTTACCATTATGAAAATAATATCATTAATATTTCATTTGAAAACATGTGATCAAATATATCATTAATATAACACAATGTCAAAAACTATTACGATTATTTACTATAGGAGATCAATATTTTCACTCTATATTCACTTAAATATTATTAATGTTAAAATAATATCATAATGGTAAATGAAAAAATATATTAAAATTTTATATGATTATATTGGATGTATACTGATCCGATAATTTTAATGAAATGGTTAGGATCATTTTTTCCTCATCATTTAATTTTTATTCATATTACTATATATACTATTTAAAAAAGTATCATTATTTCTAATTCTTCTATTAATAATATCTAAAAATAACGATGATCTATTTTAAAATTTTCTAACTAATTACAAATACTTAACAAAATATTCAAAATCCATTTTTTATATGTAGTATAAATTATTATGGAATTAATCCCAAAAAACCTGACAAAAAATTGTTTATTCAAATAATTTTTTTGGAATAATATTTTTCTATTCTTTTAAATATATGTATAAATTTAATTAAAAATAAATCAAATGGATTATCTTTAGTAAAAATTTAATAAATTTATTTTAGAAATAACTTGAAATAGTGTAGTGAAATTATTACCTCTTCTTCGGGTGTTTCATTTTCAGTTGATCAAAAGTGCTCCATAGGTACACTTTTGGATCAAAGTAAGGACCCTAGGTTGAAGTGGAGGAATTTAGTATAATAATTTTGTTTGGGTTGGCGGATCCAAATGGCTTTGGAGGTGTGATTTTGAGAGAAAGGGAAGTTCCCTTTGTTAGAGGGGTGAGGGTCAGTTTAGGAAACAATTTAAATATTAATTTATTATTAAATCATATAAGGTTTATAATGGCTAAAAAGGAATTTATTTCGAGTCTTAGGTGGTTATAGGTGGATATCCTCTCAAACAATAGATTTTTGAGAACTTTAGGTCACCATTATATCCTTATCTTTTAGATTTAACTCTTAGTCAAATATTTTATCTTTTACGATGTCTTCTTGTATTCTTACACTATATGGTTAATAAACATACTCTAAACATCCAAGAGAACCTAAAGTTTTAAATTAATGATATATATTATTATTTAAGCCCTTTGGACGAAACATATATTTTTAAGAATATTATATAATCCAATAATATACTATTTGTTTTAAATATTAATTAATGCCAATTTTGACATTATTTGGTATTTTGTTTTTTTAGAGTCATCACAACTTGATTACTCCAAAAAAGATACATTTCATCAACCCTAACATGTAATATTATTCAATAAAATTTTTGGATGTCATAAAACCATTTCATGTATATTTATTTTAATATTAATAATACAATTTCTTTGATTCTTTCATTAGTAGGGTAATTACTGCAACATCATTGTGTCATAAATAAATTAAACTATTCAATGTCTAAATTTTTTAAATAAAATACCATTGTGTAGGAAATAGTTTTATGTTTCTCATTAATATTTATAGTCATATTTATATTGTCTGTGACCCTATATTAAAAATTCTTTAATAATTAAACATTGGATTTAACACTTTTAACTCATTTTTAAATAAAATAATAATAAATGTCCTAATCTAATCTATGTGGAAAAAATTGGAACATATTTTATTTCTATGGTTTTTTTCATAGAATTACACTAATCCAATAGAATTCAGATATCTGTTAGGGTAATAATAATTTCAAATTTACCCTTAATTACCTAGTTTACTTTTAATCGTGGTAAATAAAAGTCAAAAGTTACGATTCACCAAAAAATTATTTTCATTTATTGAACCACATTTTACTTACTGATGTTAGTCGTGTCTCTCAGATTTTTGAAATTCAACTCAAAGACGTAGTAAAATTATGTTTTATGCAAATTTGTAAATGCTCCTAAAAGGTGGGTAAAAGACGGTAAAATGTTCAAAAAAAAATTATATATATAAATTTATTAAAAAAATGAATCCAATGAATTACATTGAAAATATATATTTATTATGTATCTATTTTGACAAAAATTAAATTAAAATAAAATAACTAATTATTTAATTAAAAGGTTGGTTTTAAATAATAATGCATTGTTTTTCACTATTCATCAAAAATTGAAGGTTTTCAGAAAAACACCAAAAATTTAACCAAGGCTAATTTTTATATTCCAAATTAAAAAATGATATCTATTTTACCCAATTCAAAACATATAAGTTTCATTTATTAATTTAAAATTAATTCCCATTGTCAAAACCAAATAGCCGGGTTTTAAAAAGTAAAAACTATCAACAGATTGACATGTGTTTATGTCAGATTTATATGTGAAATTACATATAATGAAATAAATTGTGTTAATTGATAAAAATATAATCTAATTATACTACCATTCCATTCAAATTCAATATTTATCAAAAAATTAAATTAATCATAAAATTTCTAAAACAATTTCCATACTAAATTTTTATGTCCCGATTCTAAAGAACAATTTAATTTCATTAAATTGAATATATAAAAGTGACAAATATTGGTTTTAAAAATGGTTCACCATTAAAAGGCAGTAAAATGGAATTTTTTTAAAAATTCTTATTTTAGCCGAAAAAATGAATTTGTTCTTATATTATGTCAATCAAACCCATAATATGGATGATAAAATTATATATTGTATATAAGATTAAAAATACAGTTAATACTATTCATATTAGCTTTTTAAATGGTTAGTTTAGTAAGTTTTGGTGTGCTCGAACTCTGTGTTGTGTGTAGAGAAAGCTATTAAATTACTTTAATGAGATAACGCACTATGAAATCTTGAGGTGTTACATTCTCCCCTCTTTCAATAAATTGAAACCACTCAATTTGAAATTGTTCTTCGAAAAAATTGTTAAAAATAGAACAATACCCTGGTGGAAAACCCACATCGAAAATTGGGTAAATAAAATTTATTCTTAATAAAAGGGAAAGGGAAATGAAAAAAGTCTCCACCAAATTATGATCTCTATTAAGATAACATTGGTGTCAATTAGATACATATAGAAGGATTTAAAATATAAATATTTATAGGGGTAATTGATATCATCAATCAGAAACAGGTGTAAAATTGAGGCCCTCAAACCCATCAATCTAAGATGATGTAAAACATCATCTATTCAAAAAAAATGGTATTAGGATAACAAATTTTTGGTTTTAATATCCATTCCCTAAAGTTTAATAATCAAATTATTCACAGAATAAGTGGAATATATATATATACTTGATAGGTAGAGTTTCTTCCTTCAACTAATTCCTACCATAAACTCTTCTATCACTCTAAAAGATAATATAATTCAAAAATATTCTATTTATCATAATCGTATAGGGTTCTAGAAATAATGAATTTATGATTCTTTTCTCATAATTTTTTAAAAAACTACATTATACAAACTAGGACATCAAATAGCCCAGTTGTAGGTGATGCACCGTTGTTTCTCTTCGGTTGTGGGTTCATGTCTCGTAGCCTAGTCGAACGCGATGGGTTGTCGCCTGACCTCCGATTATTTCTTTTTATGAAAATCCAAAAATAATCTCAATAAAGGATTTAACCTTAACAATTGTATCCAATTTTAATCTTAATCGATTCCAACCTTTATACATATCCAAAATAATTATGTCCAAACTCATAGCCAAAAATTTATAAAAAAGATACACACAATGAAGATCATTTTTTCCACGTAATAACATGTGTATACCTTTTTCTGGTATTCTATTAAAACATGGTAACACCATGAATTTCCATAAAACCTTATTGATTACATTAAGGCTCCCTTTATCATTATATAATAATGGATCTACTCCTTATATCAGAAAAATGTTGTAAATTCCAAAAATGATAGAATATACAAACCATTAATTAGTTCCAAGGTAGTCAAGAAGATCACATATAATTTATCCAAATTAACCATCTCTTATTTCAAAATCACTACCTCTATATCCCGCCCATATTAAGGTTTATCTTTACTTCAACCTTGTATTTTCCAATATGTTTAACTTTATATGGATTCACTTTTCTTACAACCATATAATCTCAAATCCTCAATCAAATAGTACTTTAGTTCAATCTATATTTATTTCCATAATTAATATAACCAGAAAATAGTTGATACAACACTCAAATGAAATAATTCTTCAATAAAAACGTAATAACACTAGTAAATCCTCTTTATCTTTGGTAGTATAATAATTTTATTATTATCCAATAGCATCATTTGGGGAATACTCTGATGATTTGGACATCAATTTGCGTAGTGTCCCAACTCTTTGAAGATAAAGCATAGTACCTTTGAAACCTTTTTATTTCCCTTGCAATATCGTACAAAGTGTCCTTCTTCTTCACACTTATAACAAACTCTCATTCCCTTCAAACAATTACAAAGGTTATTATTTCCAAAATCATCTCATATGAGAAAATTCTTCTTTCCCTTCTTCCCTTTATCCATATTTATATCTACCTCCTTTTCTTCTCTGGCTTCCCTTCAAATCCATAGGACTCACATAATTGTTTACTTATCTTATTAACACATGATAATATCTCTTCATATGATGATAATACATGGGAGACTATTTACTTTCTAAATTTTGGCTTAATACTGTAAGATCCCGACCTTAGTTACCCAGAGTCGGTGCATTATTGTGTAACATTGGCATGATCACAAAAGATCAATTCTCGAAAGACCGATTGGATTAGTAGAATTGGAAACACTAGATACATTCATAAATGTTACATTACATTATAAAGTGAAAAAATACAATAAAAAAGTCTCCATAGTCCACACTCATTTCCTCTTCTAACTATCCCTGCAGGTCATTCATAAAATACTTCTTCACATCTTGGAAAATATTAAAACATTGAAAGGGGTGAGCTTAGATGCTCAGTAAGGATAACAATATTGTGGAAGCTTTCATAAATAAACAGTAACATTTAAGTCAACGTATAACTAAAACAAAAGCCTTTTTAAACTTGATATTCAGCATAATATGGAAAAAATAAAATTAAATAATGCCATTTACATATTCACATAGGTATTCTACTAGTCGAATAATCACATGTAATATCAATAACCACTTTCATAATGGTGGAATGCATAATTCCAGACTATCACAACCATGTATCCAAGGCCTCGTGCCAAGACTACAAATAAGATTTTGTCAATGCCTCATCCCAAGACACTAGTTTGTCTCATGAGACCTACCGATGCATCAAGGAGCTATAGCGGGCTCCACCCGCCACTTATTAAGTCCAATGCATTCCCCATATGAACAGGATTAAAATATCATAAACCATAACATAATCGTATCAAATAAAACATGCATAAAGGAAACATAACATTTCCACATTTCAATCACAAGATATCAATACAACACATTGATATAATAAAAAACACTTTCAAAACCATTTTCAATACCAAAATAAAATAAAATTAAAACTTTTTATTTATTTTTCAATTTAAAAAAACTTATGGCTTGTAGAGGAAGCCGAAACTCAAATAATGGTCACAGCGGTAGAGAAGTCGTTGTCGCCACATACGTACGACGAGAAAAACATTCCGTTTTTTCGTTTAGTAAAACACTTCATATAAAAAGATTCCTTTTGAATAAATGTAAAAGTCCAAGGGGTTTATACACCGTATAAAAGAAATTTGTGTATAAAACCAAATATGCCTCAATGAAAGGAGATTGAGAAGAAGTCGCTTATAAAGAACATTTTTTTAATAAAATACATCTATTATGTGCATTCACTATAAGTACAAATAGAGAAATTACAAATACAAGATAGCACATAATAATATCATGACATAATTTAATAGTAGGAGATTAACCCAAAGAATGGAAATTGGGTTAAGAAGTTCCCTTACCTCGTGTCCGACTTGACTCGACCGCTCTTTAACCTCCAAAATAATAAACTAGAGTTAATCTCTACCTGATTAAGAAACTTTTTCAACTTTATTATTCCTTTTATATCACTTATTACATTATTATGAATATTATGTAATTATTTAAGTTAATAACTGTCGTTTTGTCGATCTTAGGTACTTGAGTCAAAAATAAACTTCTTATAATTAAAATTTGTTCATGTGGTAAAATATCCACTATATCAATTATTATATTCATGATTTAGATATCATATACATCATATATATCCAGTATATATAGTCATTTATAATATTACATAACATTTAGAGGTAAGAAATGAAATGCACCGTTCATGGAGACGGTAAGTCGTACGTACGCAAGAACGCTATTTCAATTCTATTTCTTATTTAATGTCATGAAGTTATAATTATATAAAGTTATAATATAATTCCAATATAATATAATGTATAATACAATTTACTCCATCCTTTATACATCCCACATATGGCATTAACAATTGAAATCACTTTGAGGGGGCGGTAGTCCGCACTTCCTAAAATGAAGAAATCGCGTTTACCCATAATTGAAACCATAAAGTTATGCCATAAATGAAAAATATATAACCTTAGGTAAACAATAAACATATCATATATATATATAGTGACATATTAATGGCCACCTTTGAAGGTGTTATATGAGTGTTGAACAATCATCGTTTCGTGAGGCAGAAATTCGCCATCCACAGAAACAATATGTTCTTTAACCATTAGATGTAAGTGTGTGTAAGTGTAGCTCGAATAATTATTATAAAAACATCCTTGTATATTTAGGATACTGGTTTTGTTACAAAAGGAATGAATAACAAGAGTTTCGGTGGTTGGAGAAGAAAAATAAAACAAAAGAGAAGACATTACCTTAAAATCGGGTAACTCTTTTTTCATTTGAGCCAAAGGCTTCCTTGGGAAGCATTCTTCCCAATTTTAGGCTTATAGGAGTAAGAGAGGGAATTTTAGATAGTATTTGGGAAGAGGTTGGCTGAGCCAAAAGGCTTTGATGGTGTGAGTAAGGTGGTAGTGGTGGGGGCCTTTTATAAGAGGAGAGGAGGGGCACTCTTGGAAAGTCATGAAATGTTACTTTATGATATAATGAGTTTCGGATTTTAAAGGTCCCACACTTATATATTTAAAGGATAAGGTGATAAGGGTTATAAATATACTCATCCAATAGGTTTTTGACTAGTTTATGTCTTATATTTTACATTATGTTTTTATTTTATTTAAGTCATTAATTAAGGTGGTAATCGATGCATCATCATGGTGTCATAAATAATTTAATTTATATAATGTCTAAAAATTATAAAAAAATTATCATGATTTAGGAAATCGTATTAGCTTTCTAATTAATATTTATAGTCTAATATATGACTTGTATAACCCCATTTAAAAATTGTTTTAGTAAAATAACTCATGTTTGTTACATTTTTATTTTAACATTAAATAAAAAGTTTTTAATGTCATTTTCCTACCAAAGTGGCTCCATGGGGTCACCAATTTGACCCATGGATTGTCATGGTCAGCCATGAATCATCCAATAGGGTTAGGATATGTTTAAAGGTATTTTCATATTTTTATAATATCAATTTTACCTTAAATTTCACTAATAACCTTTAATTGCGATTCATTAAACTTTAAACTTACTATTCACAAAAAAATATTTTAATCCCATTGAACTACATTTTACATTCTAAGGACAACCATGTATGTCGTATTTTTGAAAATCAAATCACAGAAGTGGTAATGTTTCATTTAAATGAAAAAATTAGTTTTTTTAACTACCACTTAGTGGTTTCACTATTCATCAAAAATTGAAGTTTTTCAGAACAATTCCAAAATTTCACACTAAGCTATAATTGATATTCCGAATTAAAAAATGATGTCTATATTACAAAATTCCAAACATATAAGTGGAATTAATTAATTTTATAATTAATTCCCGTTGTCACAACAAATAGAGTGTTTTTAAGAAACAATATATATCAAAAGATTGACAATTGTTTATGTTCAATTTCAAAGTGAAAATAATTCTAATGGCCACCATTGGATAAAATGGTAAAAATATATTCTAATTACACTTTAAAACCTCTCAATAGTATAATTTTTCACTATAAATTATTTTGATTAAAAAATTTACATTAAATATCTTTCACTATTCATAAAAAATTGGATGTTCTCTGAAAATTACAAAAAAAATCCACTTAGGATAATTTTGATATTCCGAAAACAAAAAAGAAGTCCATTTGGAAAGAAAAAATTTATAAAATTTCAAAAAATAGGTATTACTATTCATAACGGCTACTTTGATTGGTTGTGGTGTGTGTTATAACTTGATGTTGCGTACAACACACGCTACTGTATTATTCAAAGAGAAGTGTACCGTGGAAGCTTCGGGTGTTACATTCTCCCCTACTTCAAATAATTTTGTCCTCGAAATTTCATATAATATCACTGTATAAAAAGACTCAGGTGATTCTTCAACATATGTTTTCTCAGGTTCCCACGTTTCCTCCTCCATCTTATGGTTTCTCCATAGAAACTTTACCGGATGAGTCGTCCGGTTTCTCAGCACTTGTTCTCTTGTATCAAGAATCCTGACGGGCTCTTCACAATAAGACAGATCGGGTTCCAGTTCTAATTCCTCATAGGTGAGTACATGCGTTGGGTCAGGCATGTATTTTCTCAACAGTGATACGTAGAATACATCATGAACTTTGGAGATACTTGGTGGCATTGCCAAACGGTAAGCTACAGCCCCAATTCGTTCTAGAAGTTCAAAGGGTCCGATGTACCTGGGACTCAATTTACCCTTCTTACCGAAACGTATTACTCCCTTCCATGGAGATACCTTCAAGAAAACATGATCTCCTACCTGAAATTACAAATCCTTCCTTCGGTTGTCGGCATTGCTCTTCTGCCTACTTTTATCTGCTTCGATGTGGTTTTGGATTACTTTCACCTTTTCCATCATTTCCTCCACCAGTTCTGGGCCTAGAAGTTTTCTTTCACCAACTTCATCCCAACAGGTTGGTGTGCGACATCTCTTTCCGTATAACGCTTCATATGGTTCCATCTGAATACTTAAATGGAAGCAATTTGTAACATCCCAAGTAAGTAATGAATAATAGATATTTTTATCTATGTCTATTAATGATTAAGATAGTGTTATAGAGGCTTAAAATGAAAATAAATACAATCATATGCATGGAATACACTAATATTCTTAAAAGATTGTTTTAGTGCCTTTTGATGGAAAACCATTTTTGAATCTATATTTTGACAATTTTATAAACTATGTCTGTCAAAATAAACTTATTCTTTATGATTGGGACATCAAAATTTACCTTGTGTGAATTTTTGGTATTTTTCTGACAATATTCATTTTTTTAATGAATAGTGAAAAATACTGCATTTTACATCGAAACTGCTTTTTAACCTAATTTATTTATATGATTAGATTATGTTTTGAATTGGTTTTGAAGTGAAATTAGAATATATTTTTACCATTTTATCCAATGGTGGTCATTGGAATAAATTTCACTTTGAAATTAGACTTAAACTGGTGTCAATCTTTTGATACTTATTGTTTTGTAAAAACACGCTTTTTGCTCTGGCAGCGGGAATTAATTTTTAAATTAATTAATGTTACTTATATGATTTGAATTTTGTAAAATAGACTTCATTTTTGAATTCAGAATATCAAATATAGCTTAGGGTGAATTTTTGGTAATTTTCTGAAAAACTTCAATTTTTGATGAATAGTGAAACCACTAAGTGGTAATCAAGCAAACTGATTTTTCAGTTAAATGAAAGTTTAACACTAATGTGTATTGAATTTTGAAAATCCGACATACATGGTTGTCATTAAGAAGTAAAATGTGGTTCAATGAGATTAAAATAATTTTTTGGTGAATAGTAACTTATTAAGTTTTTAATCGCGATTAGTGGTAATTAGTGTAGTTTAAGGTATAAATAATGCTTTAATAATATGAAATGACCTAGACACATGTCCCAACCTTGTTGGTTTTGTCATGGCAGACCAAGACAAGCCATGGGTAAACTTGGGGACCCCATGGATACATTTTGGTTGGGAAATGACATAAATAACCTTTTATTTAGTGTAAAAGTAAAAATGACACAAACATAATATGTTTTAAGAAAACAATTTTTACATGGGGTTATAAAGATCGGATTTTTGATTATAAATAGTCATTGGAAAGCTAAAAAAATTTCCTAAATCATAGTATTTTTTTATGATTTTTAGACATTAAATAAATTAAATTATTTATGACATAATAATGATGCAGCGATGACATCATTATTTGACGATTTAAATAAAATGGAAAGATAATGTAAAATATATGAACTAAACATGTCCAAAACCAATTTTATGAGTGGATTTTGAACCCTTATCACCTTAGACACGAATTATATCAATGTGGGACCTTTTGAAACCGAAAAACATTTTCAAATAAAGTAATATTTCTTTACTTTCCAAAAGTGCCCCTCCTCTCCTCTTATAAAAGGCCCCCACCTCTACCTCATTTCACACACTACTCAAGCCTTTGGCTCAGCAAACCCCTGCCCATTTACTCTCTCCACATCCCTCTACTCATCCTAGAGGATTCCCTTTGGTCAGAATCCATTCAAAGGAATCCTTTAGACTCAAATAAAAAGGAGATACACTTTTAATGGTAATTCATTATCTCATGTTCATTTGTTTTATTTTGCTTCTCCAACCCCCTAAACTCTTTTTATTTACTTATTTTGTAACAAAACCAGTATATTAAATATACAAGGATGTTGTTATAATATTTATTTTAGCTACACTCTCACACAACTACATCAAATGGTTAAAGAACATACGGTTTCCGTGGATGGCGAAATTCTTCCTCCCGAAACGATGATTGTTCAACACTCATTTAACACCTTCAAAGGTGGCCATTATGATGTCACTATTTTTATATATGATATATAATATGTTTATGTTTTCCTTAAGCTTCTGTTTTTTTTCATTTTGGGCATACCTTTATGTTTTCCATTATGGGTAAACACGATATCTTCATTTTAAGAAGTGCGGACTACCGCCCCCTCAAAGTGATTTGATTCGTTAAATACCATATGTGGGACATATAAAGGATGGAACTATGATATTATATATGATATTATACTGGAATTATAATATACCTTTATATCATTATGATTCCATTCTATAAAATACGAAATAGAAATGAAAGTAGCGTTCATGTGTACGTACGGCTTACCGTCTCCATGAACGGTGCATTTCATTTCTTACCTATAAATGATTATGTAATATTATAAATGCATGTATTTACTGGATATATATGACATATATGATATCTACATCATGAATACCATTCTGGATATAATGAACCTTTGACCAAATTAACAACATGTAAGTATAAGAAGTCTATTTTTGACTTAAGAACCAAATATCGACAAAATGAACATTATTAACTTAACTAATTTCATGATGTTCATAACATGGTATAAAATGAATAATGAACTTGAAAAAGATTCATAATCAAGTATAGATTAACTCAAGTTTATTATTCAGGAGATTAAAGAACGGTCGGGTCATGTCGGATACGAGGTATGGGACTCCGTCTCAATCTCCTTTCATTGAGGCATAGTTTATTTTATACACAACTTTCTTTTATAAGGTGTATAAACCACTTTGACTTTTACGTTTATTCAAAAGGAATATTTTTTATAAGAAGCGTTTACTAAATGAAAAAAGGGAATGTTTTTGTCGTACGTATTCGGCGACAACGACTTCTCCGCCGTCGTGACCGTTATTTGAGTTTCGGCTTCCTCTACAAGCCATACCTTCTTTTTTTTTTAAACGAAAAATAAATACCATGTTTTACTTTGGTATTGAAAATGGTTTTCATAATGTTTTTATTATATCAATGTGTTGTATTGATATCTCGTGATTGAAATGTGGAAATGTTATGTTTCCTTTATGCATGTTTTATGTGATATGATTATGTTATGGTTCTTGGGCATTATTATGAAGACGGGTGGTTCCGTGATAAACTAAGGGCGGGTGAGCCCGTTATAGCTCTCCAATGCATTGGGTAATGCGAAGGAGTGAAACTTTAAGGTTTCTCCGAAGAGATTTTAGGGAATATACTGTGATGGGTATTCCAAACGTAACCAAGAGGGTTACTCCCTACGTAAGAATGTTATGAATGCCTCAAGTTACCTTTATGTCTTATGATTTCTATGATTTATTCATGATTTTATGAGGTATGTTAAAGTGCCTATGTTTTATGGGTAAAGTATGATTTCATTCTTATGTATATATGAACTCATGTTTCCTTTCCATGTTTTTTTATAACCCATACTCAGTTTTTATGCTCATCCCAAGTTTTTGAAATGTTTTTCACATGTCAAGGGAAAGGTACATGATAAGATGATAGAGTCAAGGATGTGTCAAGAAATAATCCATGTTTTATTTTAAATGTGTTTCCATTGATGGGAATGAAGAATAATATCTTTATGTAACCACTTTGTTTATATGTGGAATGTAATTCAAGTTTTATGATCTAATTCTCTAAAACTCTAAACCCGAAAAGATCCTCAATGTGTAATCTTGTAATAACTCAAGATTAAGTAAGGTTTAAGGCTGGGGCCTTATAGTTGGTATCAAAGGTCGGTTTAGATAACTTTAGGAGTTAGAATTCTATTAAATGATTGTCCAAAAATATTTTTTTTTCGAAATGATATAGCATTTAAAGATTACCATGTTGCTTCATCTAAGACATGTTTGTTCAGAATGGTTTTCCGCAGAGGAAACAGGGAAGCAGTGCTAGGAAGGCATACAGAAGGAAATAACCTTCCGAATCAGCATCCAGAAATGGTCGGAATTGGAACCGAACAGTTTGTTGCAGTGATGGCGCAGTTGACTCAAGCGATAAATGGCGGTGGTATCCATGCACGAGATCAGCCAAATCAACCGCAGAGGAACATGTCAGTGGTGGAACATTTCATGAGGCAACATCCACCATCATTCAGAGGATCATCTGACCCTGTGCTAGCTGAAGGGTGGATTAAAGCACTGGGGAAGATTTTTGATGTCATGGGGTGTTCAGACAATCAAAAGGTTAGTCTTGCTATTTACCGTTTGGAGGGTGAAGCAGATCAGTGGTGGTCTGTGGTTAAAAATATCAGGGACGCCGATGAGATTGATGCTCTTGACTAGGATGAATTCAAAGGTATGTTTCTTGAGAAGAATTTTCCTAAGGCTGTTCGACTTAGGATGGAAAAGCAATTCTTGGAATTGAGGAAAGAGGAAGACTCAGTGGCTGCCTATGAAGAAAGGTTCACTCGTTTGGCAAGATGTGCTCCAAATTATATCTGGGACCTTGATAGTAAAATCAATCGTTTCTACTCCGGATTAAAGCCAAAATACCGAAGGGCATTAGCTTCTCGTGAGTTTAAAAGTTATGAAAAGCTTGTTAGATGTGCTGAGAAGGTGGAAATGGAGTTTTCCGATGACCAAGTGTTCTATAACAACCAGCAGAAGAAGAGACCGAGGTGGCAGGAGAAAGGTACGAATTCTTCAAAAAAGTCTGATGGTAAGAGAACTAAGTTTCCAGTTTGTGATAAATGTGGCAAAAGGCATGCTGGGGAATGTCTTCTGAATTCTGGAATGTGTTACCGATGTGGTAAGATGGGACATAAGGCTCGTGATTGCACTGAAAAGGATCAAGGTGACGGTAAGAACAAATTTGATTTACAGTTAGTGAAATGTTATAAGTGCAATGAGATGGGTCACTATGCAAACGAGTGTCCGACAAAGAGCTTGAGTGATGGGAAGCAGTTAGACTACAACCAGAAAGGGGTGGTGAAATCCTTTGCAACTACTTTAGCAGATGTCGGGACATCAAATGAAGTTGTATCAGGTACTTTGTTTGTTTTTTCAGATTATTCCAGTGTGTTGTTTGATTCGGGGTCTACACATTCTTTCATCTCTGAAACCTTTTCTAGTAAAATGGGAATACCATCTCAAGAAATGACTCCTGAACTTTTGGTAAAAACACCTGGGGGAAGTGTCGAGGCAAAAAGAATTTATAAGAATCTTCCTATCCTTATCTGTGGAAAGAACCTACTTGCAAACCTTATTGTTCTACCTATAGTAGAGTTTGATGTTATCCTGGGTATGGATTGGCTCTCTATTTACCATGCTAAGATTGACTGTAGAGATAGAGAAGTTTCTTTTCAGAAAGACTTTCAGTTTGTTTACAGGAATAAACCCTTACTTTTGATAACATATCAAGAGGCCGAGAAACATGTAAAAGATAAAAATTAATGTTACCTTGCACACGTCATTGAAAATAAAGGAACTGTTCAGATTAATGATGTGCCAGTGGTAAATGAGTATCCTGATGTTTTTCCTGATGAGTTGCCTGGAATAATACCAGATCGGGAAGTTGAGTTTACTGTTGACTTAGTTCCTGATGCTAAGCCAATTTCAAAACCCCCTTATCGAATGGCACAAATTGAACTTTTAGAGTTGAAGGAGCAATTGCAAGATTTATTAGAGAAATGTTTCATTAGACCTAGCACATCACCATGGGGTGCTCCTGTTTTATTTGTTAAAAAGAAAGATGGTTCTATGAGACTTTGCATTGATTATAGAGCCTTGAATAATATCACTGTTAAGAACAAATATCCTTTGCCTCATATCGATGATTTGTTTGATCAGCTCCAGGGAGCTCAGTTTTTTTCAAAGATTGACTTGAGATCGGGGTACCATCAGCTGAAGGTAAAGAAGGCAGATATTCCGAAGAACGCGTTCCGTACGAGATATGGCCATTATGAATTTGTAGTAATGCCTTTTGGGCTAACCAATGCACCTGCTGTATTCATGGACTTAATGAATATAATTTTCCATGAGTTCTTGGATAAGTTTGTGGTGGTTTTCATTGATGATATTTTGGTGTTTTCTAAAAGTAAAGAAGAGCATGAAAGTCATTTAAGGGTTATCTTGCAAACTTTAAAAGAAAAGAAACTGTATGGTAAATTCAGAAAGTGTGAGTTTTGGTTGCAACAAATTTCTTTCCTTGGTCACATTGTTTCTAAAGATAGAATAACTGTTGATCCTGCAAAAACAAAAGTTGTGGAAGAATGGCCAAGACCCACAAATGTAACCGAGATTCGTAGCTTCCTTGGTTTGGTGGGCTATTACCGAAGGTTTGTTAGAAATTTTTCACGGTTATCTAGTCCAATGACTAAGCTAACTCGGAAGGGTGTTAAGTTTATCTGGACAAAAGAATGTGATGATTTTTTTCAGGAATTGAAAAGAAGATTGGTGAATGCTCCAGTTTTGGCACTACCTTCCAGGAATGGTGAGTTTGTTATATACAGTGATGCTTCATTGAAAGGACTTGGTTGCGTCTTAATGCATAATGATCAGGTAATTGCTTATGCTTCACGACAGTTGAAAACTCATGAGGTAAATTACCCTACACTTGATTTGGAATTAGCTGCTGTTGTTTTTGCATTAAAAATTTGGAGGCATCATTTGTATGGAGTAAAGTGTGAAATATATACCGATCACAAAAGTTTAAAGTATATATTCACTCAGAAAGAGTCAAACATGAGACAAAGGAGATGGCTGGAATTAATCAAGGATTATGACTGTACAATTCATTACCATCTGGGAAAAGCAAATAAAGTGGCTGATGCTTTGAGTCGAAAAAGTAATGCTTCATTAACAATGATGCGTTTGGAACGTGATCCTTTGGTTAAGGATTTGATGAACTTTGGAATAGAAGTTTTTGGTGAAGGGAGTCCTTCTGTTTTGTTTTAGGTATCAGTGATATCATCTCTATCAGATAGAATCAAGCAAGCACAGAAGCAATATAGTGAGTTGCAGAAAAAGGTAGAGCTGGTTCAGAAAGGTAAGTTTCCTGAATTCAACATTGATAGTGATTGTGTTTTGAGATTTGGGAAGAGATTGTGTGTGACTTGTGATTCACAGTTGAAGAGAGAGCTGTTATGTGAAGCTCATAGTTCTCCGTTTTCAGTTCATCTGGGCAGTACTAAGATGTATAGAGATCTGCGGGAGTATTACTGGTGGGATGGAATGAAAAGAGATATTGCTGATTTTACTGTGAAGTGTTTGACATGTCAACAGGTTAAAGCAGAGCGGCAGTTACCGAAAGGGATGCTTCAGCCTTTACCAGTGCTAGAGTGGAAATGGGAGAATATATCCATGGACTTTGTTGTTGGATTACTGAAGAAATCTCGAGGTAGTAATGAAATCTGGGTTATTGTTGATCGCTTGACCAAATATGCTCATTTCCTTGCTATACGAGATACTTTCTCTCTTGATCAACTTTCCCGTTTGTATCTTAAAGAGATAGTCAGGTTACATGGAGTTCCTCTCTCCATTGTATCGGATCGTGATCCCAGGTTTACTTATAACTTTTGGAAAGGCCTTCAAAAGTCCTTGGGTACTGAATTAAATTTTAGTACAGCTTTTCATCCTCAATCAGATGGGAAGTCAGAACGAACAATTCAGAAATTGGAGGATATGCTACGAGCTTGTTCTATGGATTATCAGGGAAGTTGGGACCAACATCTTTATTTGGTTGAGTTTTCATATAATAACAGTTTTCATTCCAGTATACAGATGGCGCCATTTCAGGCATTATATGGGAACCGGTGTCGAACTCCAGCTTTCTGGGATGAAGTGTGTGAAAGAAAGTTGATGGGACCAGAATTGGTAGAAGAGATGGCAGAAAAAGTTCAGATGATTCAGAAACACATGAGAACAGCTCAGAGCAGGCAGAAGAGTTATGCGGATAACTGGAGGAAGGATCTATCTTTCGAGGTAGGTGATCATTTTTTTCTCAAGGTTTCTCCTTGGAAAAGTGTGTTGTGATTTGGTAAGAAAGGAAAGTTGAGTCCAAGGTTCATTGGACCATATGAAATTCTAGAGAGAGTTGGATCAGTTGCATACCGAGTGGCTTTACCTCCGAGTTTATTTCAGGTACACAATGTTTTTCACATTTCGATGTTGAGAAAGTATATGCCAGATCCATCTCATGTTTTGAGTCCAGAGGTAGTTCAGCTGGAAGAGAACCTATCTTATGAGGAACAACCGGTCCAGATTCTTGACCACAGGGAGCAAGTGTTACGGAATATGGTGATTCACTAGGTAAAGGTTTTGTGGAAAAACTACATGATTTAAGAGGCAACATGGGAATCTGAAAATGCAATGAGGGATAAGTACCCCCATTTATTCGATAAGTAAATAAATTGCGGGGACGCAATTTTCTAAAGGGGGGAAGGATGTAACATACCATGTAAGTAATGAATAATAGATATTTTTATCTATGTCTATTAATGATTAAGATAGTGTTATAGAGGCTTAAAATGAAAATAAATACAATCTTATGCATGGAATACACTAATATTCTTAAAAGATTGTTTTAGTGCCTTTTGATGGAAAACCATTTTTGAATCTATATTTTGACAATTTTATAAACTATGTTTGTCAAAATAAACTTATTCTTTATGATTGGGACATCAAAATTTACCTTGTGTGAATTTTTGGTATTTTTCTGACAATATTCATTTTTTTAATGAATAGTGAAAAATACTGCATTTTACATCAAAACGGATTTTTAACCTAATTTATTTATATGATTAGATTATGTTTTGAATTGGTTTTTAAGTGAAATTAGAATATATTTTTACTATTTTATCCAATGGTGGTCATTGGAATCAATTTCACTTTGAAATTTGACTTAAACTGGTGTCAATCTTTTGATACTTATTGTTTTGTAAAAACACGCTTTTTGCTCTGGCAGCGGGAATTAATTATTAAATTAATTAATTTTACTTATATGATTTGAATTTTGTAAAATAGACTTCATTTTAGAATTCATAATATCAAATATAGCTTAGGGTGAATTTTTGGTAATTTTCTGAAAACATCAATTTTTGATTAATAGTGTAACCACTAAGTGGTAATCATGCAAACTGATTTTTCAGTTAAATAAAAGTTTACCACTAATGTGTATTGAATTTTGAAAATCCGACATACATGGTTGTCATTAAGAAGTAAAATGTGGTTCAATGAGATTAAAATAATTCTTTGGTGAATAGTAACTTAATAAGTTTTTAATCGCGGTTAGTGGTAATTAGTGTAGTTTATGGTATAAATAATGCTTTAATAATATGAAATTACCTAGACACATGTCCCAACCATATTGGTTGTGTCATGGCCGACCAATACAAGCCATGGGTAAACTTGGGGACCCCATGGAGACATTTTGGTTGGGAAATGACATAAATAACTTTTTATTTAATGTAAAAGTAAAAATGACACAAACATAATATGTTTTACGAAAAAAAAATTTTACATAGGGTTATAAAGATCAGATTTTTGATTATAAATAGTCATAGGAAAGATAAAAAGATTTCCTACATCATAGTATTTTTTTATGATTTTTAGACATTAAATAAACTAAATTATTTATGACATAATAATAATGCAGTGATGACATCATTATTTGACGATTTAAATAAAATGGAAAGATAATGTAAAATCTATGAACTACACATGTCCAAAACCAATTGGATGAGTGGATTTAGAACCCTTATCACCTTATCCACGAATTATATCAATGTGGGACCTTTTGAAACCGAAACATATTTTCAAATAAAGTAATATTTTTTTACTTTCCAAAAGTGCCCCTCCTCTCCTCTTATAAAAGGCCCCCACCTCTACCTCATTTCACACACTACTCAAGCCTTTGGATCGGCTAACCCCTGCCCATTTACTCTCTCCAAATCCCTCTCCTAATCCTAGAGGATTACCTTTGGGCAGAGTCCTTTCAAAGGAAGCCTTTAGACTCAAATCAAAAGGAGATACGCTTTTAAAGGTAATTCATTCTCTCATGTTCATTTGTTTTATTTTGCTTCTCCAACCCCCTAAACTCTTTTTATTTACTTATTTTGTAACTACACCAGTATATTAAATATACAAGGATGTTGTTATAATATTTATTTGAGCTACACTCTCACACAACTACATCAAATGGTTAAAGAACATACGGTTTCCGTGGATGGCGAAATTCTGCCTCCCGAAACGATGATTGTTCAACACTCATTTAACACCTTCAAAGGTGGCCATTATGATGTCACTATTTTTATATATGATATATAATATGTTTATGTTTTCCTTAAGCTTCTGTTTTTTTCATTTTGGGCATACCTTTATGGTTTCCATTGTGGGTAAACACGATATCTTCATTTTAGGAAGTGCGGACTACCGCCCCGTCAAAGTGATTTGATTCGTTAAATACCATATGTGGGACATATAAAGGATGGAACTATGATATTATATATGATATTATACTGGAATTATAATATAGCTTTATATCATTATGATTCCATTCTATAAAATACGAAATAGAAATGAAAGTAGCGTTCATGCGTACGTACGGCTTACCGTCTCCATGAACGGTGCATTTCATTTCTTACCTCTAAATGATTATGTAATATTATAAATGCATGTATGTACAGGATATATATGACATAAATGATATCTAAATCATGAATACCATTCTGGATATAATTAACCTTTTACCAAATTAACAACATGTAAGTATAAGAAGTCTATTTTTGACTTATGAACCAAATACCGACAAAATGAACATTATTAACTTAACTGATTTCACGATGTTCATAACATGGTATAAAAGGAATAATGAACTTGAAAAAGATTCATAATCAAGTAGAGATTAACTCAAGTTTATTATTCAGGAGATTAAAGAACGGTCGGGTCAAGTCGGATACGAGGTATGGGACTCCGTCTCAATCTCCTTTCATTGAGGCATAGTTTATTTTATACACACCTTTCTTTTATAAGGTGTATAAACCACTTTGACTTTTACGTTTATTCAAAAGAAATCTTTTTTATACGAAGCGTTTACTAAATGACAAAAGGGAATGTTTTTGTCGTACGTATGCGGCGACAACGACTTCTCCGCCGTTGTGACCGTTATTTGAGTTTCGGCTTTCTCTACAAGCCATACCTTCTTTTTTTTAAACGAAAAATAAATACCATGTTTTACTTTGGTATTGAAAATGGTTTTCATAATGTTTTTATTATATCAATGTGTTTTATTGATATCTCATGATTGAAATGTGGAAATGTTATGTTTCCTTTATGCATGTTTTATGTGATATGATTATGTTATGGTTCTTGGGAATTATTATGAAGACGGGTGGTTCCGTGATAAACTAAGGGCGGGTGATCCCGTTATAGCTCTCCAATGCATTGGGTAACGCGAAGGAGTGAAACGTTACGGTTTCTCCGAAGAGATTTTAGGGAATATACTGTGATGGGTATTCCAAACGTAACCAAGAGGGTTACTCCCTACGTAAGAATGTTATGAATGCCTCAAGTTACCTTTATGTCTTATGATTTCTATGATTTATTTATGATTTTATGAGGTATGTTAAAGTGCCTATGTTTTATGGGTAAAGTATGATTTCATTCTTATGTATATATGAACTCATGTTTCCTTTCCATGTTTTTTTTATAACCCATACTTAGTTTTTATGCTCATCCCAAGTTTTTGAAATGTTTTTCACAGGTCAAGGGAAAGGTACATGATAAGATGATAGAGTCAAGGATGTGTCAAGAAATAATCCATGTTTTATTTTAAATGTGTTTCCATTGATGGGAATGAATAATACTATCTTTATGTAACCACTTTGTTTATATGTGGAATGTAATGCATGTTTTATGATCTAATTCTCTACAACTCTAAACCTGAAAAGATCCTCAATGTGTAATCTTGTAATAACTCAAGATTAAGTAAGGTTTAAGGCTGGGGCCTTATACAATTGTTATAGGAAAATTCTACCAGAGGTAAATATTGATCCCACATTCCTTGAAAGTCAAGTGAGAATGATCTCAACATGTCTTCTAAGGTTTGAATAGTTCTTTCTAATTTTCCATCTGTTTGAGGGTGAAAAGAAGTGCTCAAATGAAGTTCAGTATCCAAGGCCTTCTGAAGACTTTTCCAGAATCATGATGTAAAACGGGGGTCATGATCCGAGACAATCGACATGGGTACACCCTGAAGTCTCACAACTTCATTAATATATAATGTTGCTAGACGTTCAAGTGGTAGATCTTCCCTTATAGCAAGTAAATGAGCTGACTTTGTGAGACGATCAAAAATGAACCATATTGCGTCATTCCTTCTAGGAGTATTTGGTAGTCCCATGACAAAATCCATCATAATATTATCCCATTTCCACTCAGGTATGGGAAGAGGTTGCAATACTCCACCAAGCAGTTTCCTCCCAGCTTTCACTTGTTGAAAAACAATACATCTTGACACAAAATCAGCAATCTCCCTCTTCATGTTGTCCACCCAAAAATGTCCCTTTAAATTTGTATACATTATGGGGCTCCCAGGGTGCATAGAGAAATTGGAACTATGAGAATCATCCAACAATTCCCTCTTTCAATCAGGTAGATTGGGAACACAATGTCTCATCCCAAATTTCAAAATTCCATCTTCATACACAAAGTCATTCAATCGCCCATCATTCACAGCTTTAATCTTCTTTTTCAACTCTTCGTCATCATCTTGAGAACACTTTATCCTTTCTAGTAAGGATGGTTTGGCAACCATTTGAAAAACATTTGATTTTTCACCCTCTATGGTGATTCCCATATCCATCTTTACTAGATCCATGAAAATAGGATCCCTTTCAACTCTCATCATGTTCAAAACATCATGATCTTTTCTAATCAATGCATCTGCAACCTTATTTTCCTTCCCTGGGTGGTAGTGTATCATGCAATCATAATCCTTGAGTAGTTCAAGTCATCGCCTTTCCCTCATGTTGAGTTCATTTTGTGAGAAAATATATTTCAAACTCTTGTGATAGGTATATATCATACATTTTTCACCATAGAGATAATGCCTCCATATCTTCAAGGCAATGATTACAACATCTAACTCGAGATCATGAGTAGGATAGTTCTGCTCATTAATTTTCAGCTGTCGTGATGCATAGCCAATAACCCTATCATTCTGCATAAGGAAACAACCATGTCCTTTCATTGATGCATCACTATAAATAAGGAACCCGTCATTCCCTGATGGTAGAGTCAATATAGGAGCGTTGGCTAGTCTTCTCTTCAGTTCTTCAAAACATTCTTCACACTCTATTGTCCAGACAAATTTAACCCCATTACGTGTGAGAATCGTTAATGGGTTAGCTATTCTGGAAAAATTCGGGACAAAACGTCAATAATAACCTACCAAACCAATAAAGCAGCGTAACTCATTTATACTTGTCGATGATGGCCATTCTTGGATTGCCTTGGTCATAGAAGGATCAACGGAAATTCCATCCATAGAGACAATATGGCCAGGAAAAGAAATCTCTTGAAACCAGAATTCACACTTGCTAAACTTCCCATATAATTCATTCCTTCTAAGAGTCTTCAAGAGAATTCGTAAGTGATTTTCATGATCATCATAGCTTTTGGAGTATACCGAGATATCATCAATAAATACCACCACAAAATCTCCATGATATTCCTTGAATACACTATTCATTATATCCATGAATACAGAGGGTGCATTAGTCAATCCAGAAGGCATTACTGTAAACTCGTAATGCCTATATCTTGTTCGAAATGTTGTATTCGTAATGTCTTCCTTCTTCACACATAACTGATGGTATCTAGATCGAAGGTCAATATTTAAAAATTATTGAGCTCCATGCAATTAGTCAAATAAATCATCAATGCGAGATAGGGGATACTTGTTCTTTATTGTTATAGCATTGATCTCCCTGTAGTCAACACACAACCTCATAGATCCATCTTTCGTATTAACAAAAAGGACAGGGGCTCCACATAGAGAAAAACTAGGGTGAAAAAATCCCTTATTACTCAATTCCTCTATTTGTTTCTCTAATTCAACTAATTCCATAGTGGCCATTCTATAAGGGGTCTTGGATATAGGCCTTGATCCAGGGATTAAATCAATGGAAAACTCAACTTCTCATTCTGGAGGATGTCCAGGTAAATCTTCCAGAAACACATCTACATATTCATTCACAATATGTTCATCCTCTATTTTTAAATTCCTTTCCTCACCTTTAGTAATTTCATTTTCTTCCTCCCCAATAATTGAATTTAGTTGAGCTATTGGGGGTGGATCTAAAAAAGAATTAGGTGGTGACAATTCTACTCTAAAAATAAGGTGTTCCTTATCATCATCACTAAAAAACATAACCTCTTTCTTCTTATAATAAATCTTTGCATCATAGTCTGAAATCCAATCCATTCCAAGGATTATATCAAACTCAATCCTAGGTATGACAATGAGATCAGTGGATAAAGAACAGTTATGTGCTCTAATGGGGACCGATTCACAAAAATTTGTTGCAATAATACCTCCCTTAAGAGTTTTGACTAACAATTCACTTATTAAATCAAATTGGAAATATCTAATTTTCTTAGCAAACTGGGAAGATAAGAAACAATGCGATGATCCAGAATCAAATAATGCATTTCCTAAACTTGAGGAAACCATTAAATTACCTGCCACCACTTCTTTAAGAGCTTCAACCTCAGTAGTAGTGATAGAATAAGCATGGCCTTGATCCCTTGGACTCTTCTTAGGTAAGTTTCCCTGACGCTTAGGACATTCATTTGAATAATGTCCCATCTCTCTACAATTATAGCATTCCACATTGACATAAACTTTCTTTCCCTTGCAATCATGAGCTTGGTGGACTTTTTCACCACACTTGTAACAGACTTCCATTCCCTTCAAGCAAGTACCGGGGTGTTTCTTCCCACATATACTACAGGACTGATATTCAACTTTTCCCTTCTTCCCCTTATTTCCATTTCCAGATTGATCAGAAGATCTTATCTTTTCTTTCTTTGCATTAAAGTCATAAGACTTAGAGAATTCCTTTTCCGTCTTGATAGCACACGAGACGATATATTTGTACGATAAGAAGGTTTGTGAGACTAATTCTCGATGGAGAAATGGTTTTAACCCATCAAAGAAATGATCAATCTTACTTCTTGGGTTACGTATATATTCTGCAGCATGCCTCGCTAACCTTGTAAAGTTAGCCTCATACTTTGCGACATTCTCATCCTCCTTCTACCTCAGACTCAGAAATTTCATTTCCATATCTGCTCGATGGTCATGTGGAAAGTATTTTTCTAAGAAAATTTCCTTAAACATCCTATATTCCATACTTGATACTTCTTCATCTTCCTTTTTGTTTTGAATCAGCGACCACCATTGATCGACATCTCTAGTGAGGCGGTAGACTGCTATGAAAACCTTCTCCCTTTCACTACTCCCCAAGGCGTGGAATATTTTCTCTAAGGAGTTTATCCATTGCTCAGCTACTAATGGATTTTTACACCCATTAAATGTTGGTGTTTGTTGCCTCATGATGCGGTCTAACATTGATCTTCCACGTTGCGGATCAGGGTGCTCCATACGAGTAAGGTTATTATAAATAACCTGAGTGAGTTGTCCCAGTATGGTAATAAGTTGATCAGCACTAGTTGTATCTCCAGCTCCACAATAATTATCTTGAGTAGGAGGGAAATCCCTACATGGAGTGCGTGCATTGATACGGTTTCCATTCCTCCCACTAGACACCATTTCTAAAAAATGGCATAAACTAGATTAGTTTATGAATTAAAATAAATAATTCCATACTTGTAAAACACTTAACATAAATTGAACTATTTATGGATACAATTCATAATCATAAAAAGAAATTTTTTCTTTGAGTAAGTATATACTCATAAACCCTTCATAATGGTTTGTAAAGAAAATGAGAATTATCCTAAGAATATCCCCCGGGAGTTTCGTAACCAAGAGTGCAGCAAGACCCGTTGTCGTGCACCAGTTCCCGTTCGAGTCTAGATCAAAGCGGTGTTTTCGGGTTTTACCCCTAGGTATATCTGTGGCAGAGCCGCCTCTACCTGCTCGTATCCAGACAGGGATGTATTGCACGGAAAACTCATAAAATCTCTATAATACCAAAATTCTAGGAAGTTCTTCTATACTAATCCTCAAAGTCTATCTTATGGCTCTGTGATCTAATTAGAGTTTATCTAAATCTAGCTTCCAAGTTTAGTACTAAACTACCTCTGAAACCAACTGTAAGACCCCGACCGTTGTTACCTAGAGTCGGTGCATTATTGCGTAACATTGGCATGATCACAAAAGATCAAGTCTCGAAAGGCCGATTAGTTTAGTAGCCTTGGAAACACTAGAGACATTAATAAATGTTACATTTCATCATAAAGTGAAATTCTACAATAACAATGTCTCTATAGTCCACACTCATATCATCTTATGACTATCCATTCAGGTCATTCATAAAATACTTCTTCACATCCTTGAAAATATTAAAACATTGAAAGGGGTGAGCTCAGATGCTCAGTAAAGATAATAATATTTCGGAAGCTTTCATAAATAAACATTAACATTTAAGTCAATGTATAACTAAAACAAAAGCCTTTTTAAACATGAACTTCAGCATAATATGGAAAAAATAAAACTAAACAATGCCATTTACTTATTCACATGGATATTCTACTAGTCGAAAAATCACATGCAATATCAATAACCACTTTCATAATGATGGAATGCATAATGGAAGACTATCATAACCATGTAGCCAAGGACTCATGCCAAGACTACAAATAATATTTTGTCAACGCCTCATCCCATGAAACTAGTTTGTCTCATGAGACCTACCGATGCATCGAGGAGCTATAGCGGAATCCACCAGTCACTTATTATGTCCAATGAATTCCTCATATGAACAGGTTTAAACATATCACAAACCATAACATAATCGTATCACATAAAACATGCATAAAGGAAACATAACCTTTCCATATTTTAATCACATGATATTAATACAACACATTGATATAATAAAAAATCAATTTCAAAACCATTTTCAATACCAAAATAAAAAAAATTAAAACTTTTTATTTATTTTTCATTTTAAAAAATGTTATGGATTGTAGAGGAATCTGAAACTCAAATAATGGTCACGGCGGCGGAGATGTCGTTGTCGCCGCATACGTATGACGAGAAAAACATTCCTTTTTTGTCATTTAGTAAAAAGCTTCGTATAAAAAGATTCCTTTTGAATAAATCTAAAAGTCAAAGGGGTTTATACAATGTATAAAAGAAATTTGTGTATAAAACCAAATATGCCTCAATAAAAAGAGATTGAGATGATGTCCCTTACAAAGAACATTTTTTTATTAAAATAGATCTATTATGTGTATTCACTATAGGTACACATAGGGAAAGTACAAATACAAGATTGGAAATAATAATATCATGACATAATTTGAAAGTAGGAGATTAACCCAAAGAATGGTAATTGGGTTAAGAAGTTCCCTTACCTCGTGTCCGACTTGACTCGACCGCTCTTTAACCTCATGAATAATAAACTAGAGTTAATCTCTACCTGCTTAAGAACCTTTTTAAAGTTTATTATTCCTTTTATATCACTTATTACCATGTTATGAACATTATGTAATTATTTAAGTTAATAACGGTCGTTTTGTCGATCTTAGGTACTTGAGTAAAAAATAAACTTATTATAATTACACTTTGTTCATGTGGTAAAATATGCATTATATCCATAATTATATTCATGATTTAGATATCATATACATCATATATATCCAGTATATACATTCATTTATAATATTACATAACATTTAAAGGTATGAAATGAAATGCACTGTTCATGGAGACGGTAAGCCGTACGTACGCATGAACGCTACATTCATTTCTATTTTTTATTTAATGGAATGAAGTTATAATTATATAATGTTATAATATAATTCAAATATAATATAATGTATAATACCATTTACTTCATCCTTTATATCTCCCATATATGGCATTAACGATTCAAATCACTTTGAGGGGGCGGTAGTCCGCACTTCCTAAAATGAAGATATCACGTTTACCAATAGTGGAAACCATAAAGGTATTCCATAAATGAAAAATACAGAAGCTTAAATAAAACATAAACATATCATATATAAATATAATGACATCTAAATGGACACCTTTGAAGTTGTTATATGAGTGTTGAACAATCATCGTTTCATGAGGGAGAAATTCTCCATCCACAGAAACTGTATGTTCTTTAACCATTAGATGTATGTTTGTGTAAGTGTAGCTCGAATAATTATTATAACAACATCCTTGTATGTTTAGGATACTGGTGTTGTTACAAAAGAAATGAATAACAAGAGTTTATAGGGTTGGAGAAGCAAAATAAAACATAAGAGAAGACATTACCTTAAAATCGGGTAACTCTTTTTTGATTTGAGCCAAAGGCTTCCTTGGGAAGAATTATGCCAAAAGTGTGGTTTCTAGGAGTAAGAGAGGGAATTTTAGAGAGTATTTGGGCAGAGGTTGGCTGAGCCAAAAGGCTTTTAAGGTGTGAGTAAGGTGGTAGTGGTGGGGGCCTTTTATAAGAGGAGAGGAGGCGCACTCTTGGAAGGTTATGAAATGTTACATTATTATATATTGAGTTTCGGATTTTAAAGGTCCCACACATATATATTTCGATTATAAGGTGATAAGGGTTATAAATATACTCATACAATTGGTTTTTGACAATTGTATGTCTTAGATTTTACATTATCTTTTTATTTTATTTAAATCGTTAATTAATGAGATAATTGTTGCCTCCTCATGGTGTCATAAATATTTTAATTTATATAATTTCTAAAAATTATAAAAAAATTATCATGATGTATGAATTATTTTTTGCTTTCTAATTAATATTTATAGTCAAAAATATTACTTCTATAACCCGATTTAAAAATTCTTTTAGTAAAACTACTCATGTTTGCGACATTTTTATTTCAACGTTAAATAAAAAGTTATTAATGTCATTTTCCTACCAAAGTGGCTCCATGGGGTCCCCAAGTTGACCCATGGATTGTATTGGTCGTCCATGACTCATCCAATAGGGGTATGATATGTGTAAAGGTATTTTCTTATTTTTATAATATCATTTTTAACTTAAATTTCACTAATTACCTTTAATCACAATTAATTAAACTTAAAAGTTACTATTCACCAAAAAAATTTAATCCCATTGAACCACATTTTACTTCCTAATTACAACCATGTATGTCGGATATTGGAAATAAAATCATAGAAGTGGTAATGTTTAATTTAAATGAAAAAATCATTTTTTTAACTACCACTTAGTGGTTTCACTATTCAACAAAAATTGAAGTTTTTCACAACAATGCCAAAATTTCACCCTAAGCTATAATTGATATTCCGAATTCAAAAATGATGTATATTTTACAAAATTCCAAACATATAAGTGGAATTAATTTATTTTATAATTAATTTCCGTTGTCGGAACAAATAACGTGTTTTTAAGAAACAATATATATCAAAAGATTGACAATTGTTTGTGTCCAATTTCAAAGTGAAATTAATTCTAATGACCACTACTAGATAAAATGGTAAAAATATATTCTAATTACACTTTAAAAACAATCAATAGTATAATTTATCACTATAAATTATTTTGATTAAAAAAGTTTCTTTTAAGTATTTTTCACTATTCATAAAAAATTCTACGTTCTCTGAAAATTACAAAAAATTCAACTTAGGATAATTTCGATATTCTAAATACAAAAAAGAAGTGCATTTGGAAAGATAAAATTTATAAAATTTCAAAAATTAGGTATTACTATTTATAACGGCTACATTGATTGGTTGTGGTGTGTGTTAGACTCAAAGTTGCGTACAACACACGCTACTGTATTATTCAAAGAGAAGTGTACCGTGGATGCTTGGGGTGTTACAAATACCATGAAATATATGATCCTCCTTACTTTTTGGATAATGCATATTCATGGAGTTGTCATTCAATCTTCTGGGTGCCATTTCTAAACAATGGCATACACTATGCTAGTTTTATGATTGACAATGCATAATTACAAACTTTTAGAACAACCAACATAAATTTAAAATATTATGAATATAATATATAATCATAAAAATCTTTATTTGAGGAATTATTTAATCCTAAATAATCCATAATGAATTGTAATGAAAATTTGAATTATCCTAATCATATCCCCTGGCAGTTTCGTAACCAAGAGTGCAATAAGGCACTTTGTCGTGCACCAGTTCCCATTCGAGTCTATCTCAAAGCTGTGTATTTGGATTTTACCCCTAGGTACATCTATGCTAGAGTCGCCTCTACCAGCTTGTAACTAGATAGGGATGTATTGTTTTGAAAACTCACATAATATCTACAGTAAATTTTTTTAGGAAGTTCTTCTATGCTAATCCTCAATGTTTATCATAGGGTAATGTTCTCTAATCGATTTTTATCTAAATATATTTTCAAAGATGTTGCTAAACTTAATTTGATACAAACTGTAATTACCTGAACCAAGTTATCTAGAGTCGGTGCATTATTTTAATACATTAGCATGATTACAAGGAAGCAAGTCCCGAAAGAAAAATAAGTTTAGCAGTCTTCAAAAATAGATTACATACATGTATGTAACAGTGCACATTAGAAAATAAAATACAACATTATTGATCATTTTATAAGACTATTAATCATCTTTCTTAACCATACTTATCAATCATACTACCCTTCTTGGAATCCTGGATAAATAAAACATAAGAAAGGGGTGAGGTCATATGCTCAGTAAGGATAACAATATTGTGGAAACGTTTATAAATAAGCATAAAAATTTAATGCAATATATAAGAATAAATTATAGGTCATTTAAACATAATATTCAGTATAATATGGCCAATATAAATCAACTAATTCCATAGATATTCTACTGGTTGAATAATCACATGATGTATTAATAACCAATTTCATAATGATGGAATGCATAATCACAGACTTAACAACCACATAGCCAAGGCCATGTGCCATTACTACTAATAAGATTTTTTTCAAGGAATTGTTCCAAAACACTAGTTTGTCTCAGGAGACCTACCAATGCATTGAGGATCTACAGAAATCTCCACATGTCACTTACTATGTCTAATGCATTCTTTATATGAAAAGTTTTATACATAACATAAACATTCGTATTAAAACTAGCATATGAAATGTCAATAATTTATCCATTAAACATTAATGGTATAAAAATAACACATCCACTATCAAACATATCAAAAAACATACAACGCAATATGTAAGAATTTTATAATAATAAATCAACTTCAAACAAGTTTAATATCCATCAAAGGATGTTGACATAGATGAAAATGATTTGTAAAACTCTTTGACAAAAGTATCCCTTTTTCAAGAAAACATTTAAAAGTCACACAATTTATTTAATAATACATTTAATGTAATTTTTTAATCTAAGGGTCCCATTCCACTTTGAAACTTTTAAATGTAATTAACATTTTAAAAATATTAATGTCCATATAAATAAAACCATAAAAACCATTTTGGAAACATGAACATTAAAAAGAATGATTTAGAACAATAAATATTTAAACCATTTTAAATGATGATCTTGAAAAAGAGTAACTTCCATTAAACTGTAAAATATTCCTTTTAAAAATATTTTTATGATACATGGATGTGAATGATAATGAGGTCCCAGTAGATACTCACGTATAAACAACCTCGGATAATAAAGAGATTCTGAAATTACCCCTTACCTTCTAATTTCCTTTTGTCGAGGGTACGTTTAACCTCTTGTATAAAGATGGTAATGTGTTATTAAATTATAATAGAACCATATTAATATTTATTATATCATACATGATTCATTTATTACTTTAAACTATCCATTTAATAACAATTTCCATCTTAAATTAACATTTTGGGTTATAATCACTTTCTTTATCGTACATGTTTTAACTTGTTACTCTTGATTGAATCACTTAAAACAAGATTTAAATACATCCTGAATATAATAAATGATTTATATATCATATATATTTATAATATAAATATTTACTATATATATATATGAAATGGAAAACACCGTTTATGGAGACAGTAAGTCATACATACACATAAATGTTGTTTTTGTTTTCATATCGTATTGAACGGATCTAAGTGAATCAGATAATGTAAGTACATATATATATATATAAATATTTCTAAAATGGAATTATTATTTCATATATTACATACTTATTTATGATATATATTTTTATAATCATCGTTGAATGGTGAATGTGGAAATGAATCCCATCGCGTCGTGGAAACGGTAATCAATACGTACGCACGAGTGACAATATTATTATATTGATGTTGAAATCATATCTAATTGGATGTTATATCATATATACAGAACCATTAACAAGTTATTTTTATTATTTTCCTCAGTTAGACTCGATTTTATACCCATTCAAATAATGATGTGTTTGAATAACAAACTACCCCACGACGTGGAGACGGTAAGCCGTACGTATGCACGTATGGTGACATTGTCATAAATTGGAATAATAGAATAAAGAATATAGTCCTTAAACATTTATATTAACATAACAGAGTGTAGGAGGTACATGAGATATTATTTTGGTATGGATACAACAAATAAAGAGGAAGTGGAAGATAAAAAGAACTTGAAAGATGGTGTTGAAATTATTACCTCTTCTTCGGGTGTTTCCTTTTGAGTTCATAAAAAGGGCTCCATAATATGTTTTTATGATCCATGTAAGGACTATAGGATGATTTTAGGGACGTTTTGAAAATATTATGGCTGGGGATGACGGATCCAAATGGCTTTAGAGATGTGATTTTGAGTGAAGGGGAAGTTCCCTTTTATAAGAGGGGTGATGGTCACTTTAGGAATAGATAAAAATGTTAATTTATTATACAATCATATTAAGTTTATAGTGGCTCCGAATGAATTTATTTCAAGTCTTAGGTAGTTATGGGTCCATTTACTCTAAAAAAAAATAGATTTTAGGCATGTTTAGGTTACCATTTTAACATTATCTTTTAGATTTAACTCTTAGTAAAATAGTTTAACTTTTACCGTGTCTTCTTGTATTCTTACACAATATAGTTAATATAGTTACTCTAAACATACAAGAGAACCAAACATGGTTCATTAATGACATATATATTATTATTTAAGACAGGTTTTCTATCCTTAGATTTTTAGGAATATTTTATCAACCAATAATATAGTATTTGTTTTAAACAATAATTTATGTCAATTATTACATTATTTGGTATTTGGTTTCTGTGGAAGTCATCAGAACATTATTATTTCTAAAAAGATACATTCAATCAACCCTAACATGAAATATTTACCTAGTAAATTCTTTTATTTAATAAAAAGTTTGAAATTATATTTCTTATAATATTTATAATATCATTTATTTTATTTTTTCATTAATAAGGTAATCATTGCATCATCATTGTGTCATTAATAAATTAAATTATTCAATTTGAAGAAATTATAAATAAAATAACATTATTTAGTAAATAATTTTAGAATTATAATTTTTATTTATAGTATAATTTATATTTTATTTAACCTTATATTTAAAATGGTTTAGTTATTAAACATTGAATTTAACACTTTTAACTCTTCTTTAAATAAAATAATAATAAATTTCATAATCTAATCCATGTGAACCAAAGGGGATAATATTTTATTAATAAGGTTATTTTTGGTCTAATTACACTTATTAAATAGAATTAAGACATTTTTAGGGTAATTTTAATATCATTTTTACCCCTAATTACCCTATTTACATTTAACCGTGGTAAATAAAAGTCAAAAGTTATTATTCACGTAAAAAATATTTTCATCTTATTGAAAAAAATATTACATACTAATGTCAAATATGTCACTCAAATTTATAAAATTCAACTCATAGAAGAGGTAAAATTATGTTTTATACAAATTTGTAAATTCTTCTAGAAGTTGGGTAAAAGGCAGTAAAATGTTCGAAAATTTTTTATGTATATAAACATATTATAAAATGACTCCAACGAATTAATTTGAAAATAAATAGGTTTTATGTATATATTTTGACCTAAAATAAATTAAAATAAATAAACTAATTATTTTAAAAAAAGTCTATTTTAAATAATAACACAGTGTTTTTCACTATTCATCAAAATCGAATGTTTTCAGAAAAATACCAAAATATTACCCGATGAAAATTTTGATATACCAAATTCTAATATGAAGTATATTTTACCAAATTCAAAACATAGATGTTTCATTTTGTTAATTTAAAATTAATTCTCGTTTTCAAAACCAATTTGCGGGTTTTGAAAAAGAAAAAACAATCAAAAGATTGACAAGTGTTTATGTCGAATTTAAATTTGAAATTACTTATAATGACCTAAATTGTATTAAATATTAAAAATATAATCTAATTTTACTTCCCTACCATTCAAATGTATAATTTATCACTATAAATTATTTCGATTAAAAATTTTGTGTTCAATTAAAACATAGTAATTTTCACTATCCATCAATATATGAAAGTTATCAGAAAAGTACCAAAAATTTATTCAAACTAAATTTTTATGTCCCACTTCAAAAGAAGAATTTAATTTCATTAAATAGAATATATAAATGTCTAAAATGTTGGTCTTAAAAAGGGATCTCCATTAACAGGAGGTAAAATCACATTTTTTGAAAAATACTTATTTTATCTGAAAAAAATGAATTTGTTCTTATATTATGTCTAAGAAACAAATAATATTGGTGTTAAAATTATTGAGAGTATATAGGATTCAAAATGAAGTTAATATAATTTATAACTTCTTTATGAACGGTTGGTTTAATAAGTTGTGGTGCGCTTGAACTAGGTGTTTTGTGTAGCACAAGCTATTGAATTACTTCAATGAGATAACATACTATGAAATATTGAGGTGATACATAATGCACCTCATTCTTGCCCTGAACCTCGACACAGAGGATCGAGGGTATTGTTATACGGTGAGTCATATTCCACCTTAGAATCTAAGAAGCAGGCTGATTTCATCTTAGTCTGAATCTTCTCGGTATTCTTTTTATGGCAATGAAACCCCACCCTCCTACTTCGGGATGGTTTATTATGATAGGGTAGATATCTAGCACGAGAAGGTACTTCGGCCAAACTGGTGCAGGTACAGAGAGGGCTTCTTCTTAAGTGAGACTTGGTGTGAGGAGCACTAGGATAGATATGAATGGGAATGCAGGGAGGACATCTGTGTCTACTTATTGATGTGTTGAGGGAATATCTACATAAAGTGTTGGAGCAGGTAGGACCTCCATTGGAGCTGGTAGGAGCATGGATAGGACATCCATTCTTGTTTCCCCTGGTAGCGTTAGCGGGAGGAGTGTCCTCGTAATGGTCAAGATGAACCGGGGTAGGGAATCCATGTTGGGTACCCATGAAATGAGGCTGAACATCACTCCTCTAATTTCATAGAAGTGGAGGACCGTTGTCGTCCACTATAACGACATGGGAGAGTCCCCCACACTGGATATTGATAGGATGTGTTACATCACAACACCAACTGTGGAAGGATAAATGACCCCATACCTGATGGTATGGGCGCAGAAGAGGATTTCGTATTGAGTGTCACCGCCATGGGGAGGACCCTCATTTAGATTGATGCTGGAAAGGGGTGGACCTCCACGTTGAGATTTGAAGTTGGGAGGACCCACATTCTCAATGTTGGTGGTATGGGGTGGATCTTCATACTGGGTGTTGTTGCAGCGGGTATGCCCATGACCGGCACTACCTATGCCGACAACTAGGAGAGTTGACCCAGCCTTCTCATGGGGAGGTTGGGGTCTCAATCATTAATAGGTATACGAGTTCCCCTACTCATAATAGATAGGGGGACTATGATATATTCAAGTTGTGGCCCGAGCCATAGTATTTGCTGACATTGACACCCCTTGGTGGGAATCCTCCTCACCATGCACCCGACGCTAGCGTCGGGTTAGCTGGATATGGACTGGTAGTGCAGGCACATAGCTTACCTTCTCCTCAACTCATGGGATCGGGTGGTGGTGCTGGAGCGACCTAGAGGTGGACTTCCATGGGATCCCCTAGAAAGAAATCCTTTCCACGCTGGCCCAGACACCCCCAACCTCATTGTCTTTGGGGAGGGAGTCATTGAAGTGTTCCTGTGAGAGGCTCTTGAAATGGTTCTACGTCGGATTAGGGAGCAGTGGCTCCCTGTGTGTCCCTTGGGGACGGCAGTTGAGATGCGGTGTAGATGACTTTAAATATGGGTGAGCCATATCTCGAGTTGGGATAATCCCCTCCTCCTCGTATTGGCAGACGAGGTCATTTATCATCCTTCACTAAACAAATTAAGATAGGGAGATGGGGAGTGGGTTCCCAACAGCTATGGGTGTGGATGTTATCACAGAAGTAATGAAGCCACGTGGTATTTCCTGGTTGGCACTGCCCCTACCCTAGCATCAGTGGGTGCTGGTAATTGTTTTCCTATCATAGTAGATTGGGTCCTAGAAGGCAGGGAGATTACACAATTAGTGCTGAAAAAAGGAAATCAGTGTTCAATTCCCCGACACCATTCCATCTTCCATGGATGGTAAGTGGGATCCACATGGACTATGTCATAGACAGGGATGTCCAGCATTCAACTTCCCTAACTGATGGTGTGTTTCAAGACCAGACCACTATTTTATTGGTAGGACTTGGCATCATATACATGGATCTGCTGACACTCGAGTCCATTTTTGTGTCTAATTATACTAATCTCCACATTGAGGAGAATAACTTCACCTTAGGTTCCCCATTTCTATTTCTGACGCTTTTTTCAAGGCACACACAACAGTATGTCGAGGATGATGATGTGATGATTGTTTCCCTGTATTATCGATTTCCATAGGTGGGTGGCATCTATCACTTATTCAGGGATTTTTTCTCATTAATCAAAACAATATTATGGGATGTCAGTTCCTCCTTCCGTGGATTCCTCCTCGGAAATCATCTCCTATTCCGGGTCTCACCTATAGATTAAGACATTGTTCAGGATTCTCTTCCTAGTGCCATGTTTTTATGGACGTTGATTAATTACACTTCTTCTATTAGGACATTACAAAGGGTCTAGTCAAGGTAGAATCCTTTTATAGGGGGAGCTGCCATGTTGGACATCACTGGCGTGTCTGGACGTTGGAACACTGGTGACTCTAGGTTTCTTCGCATTATGATAGGACTTCTTGAGGGTACATAATTTTGAGGAATCCCACATATAATGCGGGAAATTATATGCCAAAGGAACTTATCTGAGGATTTCCTCAACTTCCCATGTTTAACACAGTGTATGACCTAAGTTTAACATCTAATGGAGTCGGATCAGAATGATCAGAACACTGACTAACGTTGATGAAATGGGTGAAACCACTGGAGGGAAGACAGATGTTGAGACTAACTCATGGTTAGGAAACCAGTTACTACAAGGAGCAATGGGAAATTTGGTGACGTGATCTCACCAGGATGTGGTGGCCTCGGTAAGAATTGTGATGGATGATGGAGAGTTGAATGGAGTGTAGGGGGAATGAAATGGAACTGGCAAGGGGAAAATGGTGATATCGGGCTTAATCCTCGAAGAGAATTTCTATGTATCCCTGTGGCAGGAAACCAAGTCTGCGTAGTTCGGTGAGGTGATGGGAAACCAAATGAGGAGACCCGTATGAAGGGGACCCAGAGGAAGTGGAACCTCTGGGATAGGCTATGACCTTCTAGAAACACAAAGGCATAGGGAAAAGACAAGGATGAGACATGGGTGATGATCTTGAACCCTAGGGAGTGTTTCTTCTAGATTTGGGGATGACTTTTTTGTTTAAGGTTCAAACATTTACAATCTTTTTCTAACGGGTTAATTCATAGAACTGGAAATATACAATGAATCTATATACATTTGGACCTACATTCCAATGTTAGGTGCTTATTAGTTGTGGACCTATGAGGCTTAAGATTTTGCATTGGTTGAGAGAATGTGATTTTAGGCTCATCATTCCATTTGGAGGGGAATTATTTCCTACTACTGAACTCTCTCATATATTTAAGTTATGTTCACCAATCCTTATTAATTCACCAAGTTTGAAAATAAGTTTTCCTTTAGATTTCGCAATCAAAGACTGATATGTATATGATTATGTGGATATTTTATATGTATTTGAGGTTCTTCATTGATGGATAATCATCTATATGTATTTGAAATTCTTTTTCAATTTTATCCTTCAATACATTATATATAAATATCAGGGTCATTATGATGACCATACTGGTTTTAAATACAATCATTGCGCACTTTATGATTATTACCATTTAGAAGGAGAAGGATTATTTAAGACTTTGGATCATACCTGCATATGGTCTACCTATGTATCATTATTAAAAAGAAAGGAAGCATAACCCACATAGTTCAGGAATTAAGATATAGTTTAACATCCTATGGGAAGGATGAGAATTAACGGGTGATGGTATTGAACCTTATAAAGGCTTCCTATGTTTTCTCCTTTTAAGTAAGAGATCAAAGTCCACATACTTCGATTAAGAAGTGTGGGGCTTACATATGATTAACATCCAAAAGAGATATTTCATGATTTCTTTTACACTCTATGCTCATGTGAGTCATGCTCGGTGTGATAAACATGAGGTATCAGTAAACTTGGCGATTTGTGCTACAAAAGATGCAGTCATAATGAATGATATGGGGATTATGTATGTGTAACTGCCCAAGTAGGTGAATCCTAGGATTTAATTCCGGAAATAATCTTATGAAAAAGGTCTATAAAGATATTGGTGCTTTATGGAGATTTGGATACTCTATCTTGGGGCTTACTCCTGAGGAGGATGCACAAATTCAGGGGGACTTGGGGCTTACCCCTAAGGAGGATTCCCATTAACAGGGTCCATGAAGGTATTTCTACTTTATGGAGATTTAGATTCTTAATTTGGGGATTACTCTTGAGGAGGATTCCCATATTAAGGGGGACATTAACTTATGAGTGAGGCTTACTCTGGAGAAGGAGGGCTAGGTTAAAAGGGATTATGACTGGGGATTACTCTTGAGAAGCAGGACCTGGTTAAAGGGATTATGACTGGGGCATACTCCTAAGAAGGAGGCCCATGTTAGGGAACTTGGGGCTTACTCCTAAGGAGGATTCCCATGAATAGGGAACTCTAAGCTTACTCTTAATGAGGATGCACAGATTAATGATCTTATCATCTTAAAGGACGATGTTTAATGAAGGAAATCTCTAACCTTATTGACATAAAGCAATGTACATTAAGAGATTTTGAGATATGTTCCACATAATTAGTTTCAGATAAAGAATCCAAAAAAAGAACCATGCCATAAATGGATTTGAAGATGGTTTTGAAGGCTAAATATTGATGGGGATAGGTGAATTTGAAGAAATAATGTGAATCGGAAGGGGGCGAGCAAGTATTGGTCTGGCGCGCAAGTCCAGGTCGTGAATGTATACAAGCACGACATGAGTTCACTTGGGCGATGGAGAACCTGTAGGGTAATACATGGGCGAGACTTGGCTCGAGACCTTAGTATTATCCCTAGATTCTTCTAGAAGGTTAGAACACAAGTTTCTATCAGACGAAAAGGCAGCGCCAAATGTATTCATTTCATTGAAGGGATGGACACTTAGGCATGCAAGTATTGATCAGTTATAACACTTAGGCATTATTCTTCCTCTTTATATCTTCCATTCTAGTTAAGACATTACATTAGAATTGTTCGGAAGACATTAAGTAGAGAAAAGGGTGCCCAAAGCATAATTCTGAGTTTTGGAAAATCTATCCTCGAAATAGGGGGCCCACAAGGGCTATTTATTGGCCACATGATGTTTTGGAAAAATTTCATTTCGGGTGGGCATGTGACTTGAACGCCTCATGTATAGCATGCAAGTGACTTGCACACCCAAGGCTGGAACACAGGTATACTTGTGCACCTTAATGCCTTTGCAATATTTGATGAATCTTCCTTCTTTTTTGATTTAAGTACTCACATTAGTCAATATTTAGACTCTATGATAGAAATAAGCATGAAAAAATCCCCCCCTCAGCGTTGGATCCAAGAAAGGAAAGAGAGTTTAACTCTGAGGAAAAGGATAAAACCAAAGATTTTGGGCGCGTAGGTTTTGATTCGCGTAGGATGAGGCACAAAAGTTTCTGGATCACCTATAAATATAGGCGTCACTTCGTGCAAAGCATACAGCTTTCAAACGCTTCTCTCTCTCATCACGCAAAGGAGCTCTCATCACACATGTGTCTTATCTTTTCACTCATCCGCACTTCTGTTCGATGTGTCATGCTTCCTCAATCTGTATCTAACTTGCATGCCAGTACTAGCGTTGTAGAACTTGCATGACAATCTTAGACTAGCGCACCATGATTAGACTTTCGCACCTTAATAACTTAGCCATATTTTTCGATTTCCTCACAAATTTTTTGAAATACCACCATACATAGAAGTTAATTATTCAATATTTTTGCATATTCAATGACTCCCAAAATAATTGGATTGGCTAATGAGTTGGATAGAAAACATATTGATGACATGATGAACATAGTTGGCTAGGATTACTATGATATCTGTGATAGCACTCTCCCATATTTGGCTAAGTAATTGATAAAATATCATTTTAATTTCCCACAAAGTATTTACTTGCCTTTATATGGCCATGGTCATTTGCAAGGAGTCAAAGTTCTAGAGCTAGATAACTATCTCCCGCATTCTTGGTTTCATGCTTACACCAATTTTTCTTCAGCAAATGTCTGAGTTGCTAGATCATTTGTTAATGCTGTAATAGTGGAAAAGGCATACAAAATGCATCATATCCCTTATGCCCCAGATCTGAAACCTCATATGCTCAAGATGTATTTGCACTGTTATCCCACTATTTCAGATATGTTGTGCATTAAGAATAGCAACAATGGTGTGAACTTTCAAATTTTTCCTCCATGCCATTTCCTTGTAGATATGAAAATGGAAAACCATGGGCCGATATGTTTTCCACTACTGGTAGGTGGAGAGAAGACTATCCTTACATTAGTAACAATATCTGAAAAGAGTACTCTCTCCAAATGGCTCTTTACATCCAATGATCCATTCTCAAATCCATGTATCTTTCTTCCATGTATCTTGGACAGAAACAGAGTCACTATTTGATCAGCATAAAATTTTATCAAACCACACTCATGAACATTCTTTTACAATTGATCAAAGAAGAGTCATTATCACTTCGTCTCTTATTGTATCCAGTTGAATAAATGAATTCCAGGTGGCTGCTGATGAAGCTTGGAATTTAGTAAATCAAATGAAGAGTTATGTTGAATGCCTCTTGTAATTATTAAAAAAGAGAAGAGACTCAAATCTTTTCATGCCCTTATAACAATTTTCTATCAATGAAAAACACTTTCATATTCAATCATTTGTGCCTGCATTCTCTTGCTACTTGATTTAAATAATTTTATCAAAGGCAATGGGCCTAGTAAGAATAGTTTGATTTTTTATAGGGTGATACAAACAACCCCACAAACTTTGAATATTTTGTTGCTCAATATTGCCTAAATCATACAATATATATGTCTAGTGAGCTGGGACTCAAATTTTGTTTAGAGTTCCTTTTACAAGTTCCCAATTTAATGATGACCCTATATTTTGATGGCAGTTTAAAGTCATGCATGTTGGACATAAAAATGTTAATGTTTAAGGTCTAATAGCTTTAAACGAATGGATTAAAATTGACTAAATTCCTTGTTAATTTATCTGAAAACATATTACCACATTCAAGTATGGGGGAAAACATTTAAACTATGACATAAAAAAATTTTAATATGAGATATGATATGAAAAACAAAAGGCTAAATGGAATTAGAGGAAGTATTTCCTAAGAGTGAAGTTACCACTATTTAACAAACCCATTAGGGGGTTGATGTATGTAGGTCCACTTAAGGGAATTGATTGCATAGACCAATAATAGCATCCTTTGGCAGTAAGGTCCACTATGTAGACTACTTATGAAAGGCCACCTAGGGGAACATGCATCATAGTCAGATAAAATAACTCCTAGAAATTTTACTTTTCTATTGCTAAAATCCAGTGGATGTTTATGGAGATTCAAATTTTCCAAATCATAGAGTCTGCTGTATAGAGAGAGGTACTTGAATATGAGAGGATATTACCAATCAATATTGTCAAAGAATTGGATAAATGTCACTCCTTCGAAGGTCTTACCCAAACGTAGGGAAGGGAAATATAATTCATAGACTTGAATGCATTTAGATCATAATAATGAGTATGGTAAAAACATGATAAGGATGGATTGTTTTTGCAGATCTATACATATTGTCGTTAAGACCAATAAGGAAAAAAGGGGTTTTCCTCCCAAGAATGAAATTACCAGTATTTTACAAACCGGTTTGGGGGTTGAATTTTGTAGGGCCACTTAAGAGAATTGACTGCATAGTCAAATAATAGCATCATTTGGATGACAAGTTCATTATATAGACTACTTATGCAAGGCTGCCTAAGGGAACGTGCTGTATAGTCAGGCAAAAGAATTCCCGGGTTTCTGACATTTTGTGACCAGAAGTCAAGAAAAGGGTTTTGGAGATTTGGAAGTAGTTAAGGTTAGGAGTATTACATATGAAAATGGGTATTGTATAATAATCAAGGAGATACATAGACCAATGCTGACCATAATCTTGTTGTGTATGGGTCCTGAATTGAAATTCTATACTTCACTACATATCTCATTAGAATGAGAATCAAGCCAAATGTAGTTCTTGAAATACAATTTAACGTCATGTGGGATGAGAATGTAGGAGATCATAGTTTAGGGTCATAGATTTCATACCATAATGAGGGAGACACCTTTTGTGATTGTTATAAACCTGATGTGAATAAAGACCAGGTTTTTCATACCACATTCATGTGCTCACATAGGGACATTCATCCAAGGGACCGAAAGTGAAATTTGCAGTTAGAACCAAAGACATAGGGCTGGGTTTGAGGGGTTTGTGAACATTCCGACGTATCCCATAAGGATGGGAATGAATCCATATGTAGTTCTTGAAATTACCTCTATATAGATTTAGTTTGTACATGTGAAGGGTGAAAGGGGACTTTAGTGCAATGATGGTTGGATCCGAGATTAAATGTTCGAGCATTACCATGTATTCACATAGTCTTTGGAATATAACATGATTGGAAATAAATATCAATAATGATTCTCTCTCAGTTGAGGGTGTGAATGAATGTTATAGTTTATTGTCGTACAAGACAACAATGTGAATAGTTTAAGGTCATATGCACGGACTGATGGTGCACAGTTTAGCGTCATGTAGCTAAGACCTATGGCTATGCAATTTAATGTCATGTAGTGAGGACAATAGGGGAATTTATAGTTTAATGTCATATAGAAAGGACAATAGTGAACCAATGTGAAAATATTGGTTTTGGAGGGGGGGGGGGGCTTCACAGATCAACATCGTATGAGATGGAGGTGAACTGATGTGAAGATATTGGTTTTGGGCTTGAGCCTCTGGAGGTTGCCTACATACCCAGCCTAAAAGGTAAAGATCAAAGTCTGCATAGTTCAATTAATAATGAATTGGTGATCAAGAAGTGATTGAAGAAAACCCAAAGATGATGTTGGGAATTATGCATGGTTTGTGGCCTAGAGACTATATTATGGTTGAACCTTACTATAAGCTCACGTGAGTCATGATCTGTGTGAGAAACAAGAGGTAACAACAACCCTAATGATTCACATTTTAACGTCATGTATGACAAAAGGGTGTTTTACAGTTTAGCGTCATGTAGTTAGGATATATTTTAGTTTAACGTCTTGCAGGACATGTGCACTATTTAATGTCATGTTGGATGACATAGGGGATACAATATAACGTCATGTTGGACGATAGAGGGACCGTGCAGTTTAAATTCTTGAAGTGAGGACTATAGGGACTGTGTAGTTTAATGTCTTGCAGTGAGGAATGTTTGTGCTACATAGTTTAGTGTCATGTAACAAGGAAAATTGGTGCTGCACAGTTTACTGTCATATAGCAGGGACAATTGGTGCTGCACGGTTTAGTGTCATGTAGTAGGGACAATTGGTGATGCACAGTTTATTATCATGTATCAGGGACGATGGGTTTTGCACATTTTAGCATCATGGTGTAGGGATAATTGGTTGTTTTTGTGTTACACAAAATACTTCTTCAAGAATGTTGCATTTGTTGGAGTTTTAATGAGTTCTCCATCCATTGAGATTAAAGAATAAACTCCATTGGAGTAGACCTTTATTATTGAATAAGGTCCATCTCACTTTGGCTCATTCATTGGAGGTTTCTTTCCTGGAATCATTGGAGTTCTGAGGACCAATACCAAATCTCCTTGAATGAATGAACGAAGACGAATTTTTGTTGAAATCTCGTGTTATTCGATTCTGATAGACTTCCAAGTAGTGCAGGGTGCACAATATTTTTTCATCTAATTATTCCAATTCATCAAATAACTTCTGATATTGTTCATGTATGGATGACAGATTACAAATGGATACTCTATGTGAAGGTAATTGAACCTCAATAGCCAAGACTGATTTTGTTCCATATACCAATGAATATAGAGCTGATCGCGTAGTACAACGGGTGGTGGTCCGATAAGAACATAAAGCATGAAAAGGTTTATGAGGCCATGATTTCATATCTTTATCCACAATCTTTTGTAATATGTTTTTAAGATTCTTATTGAAGACCTTTATTTGGCCATTGGCCGCTATATGATATCGAGATGAATGGTTGGATTTGATGTTGTATTCTTGATACAACTTCCTTACCTCAGATGAACAGAAGTTGGTGCCATTGTCGGTCAATATGGTATGAGGGACACCCAATCTTGTAATGATGTTAGACTTGATAAAGCTAAAACTTATTTTAGAACTAACGTCACTGAGAGGTAATTTTTCTTCCCATTTATAAAAGATGTCAGTAGCAGTAAGAATATACTTAAGCTACATGGATGTAGCCGAAGGGTAAGGTCCTAATACATTCATTCCCCATGTGACAAATGGCCATTAGTATTTAGCTGTATGAAGCAACTCTAGGGTTTGATGAATGAAATTGGAATATACTTGGAAAGAATGACACTTCATAGTGAAATAAACATAATCTTGTATCATTGAAGGCCAATAGTATCTAATCCTTTAAATTTGATCAGATAGTCAATGTCATGACTGGTGGGCACCACAATCTCTTTCATGTACTTCATTCATGAAATCCATTGTCTCTTCCCCATCAATACATATGATGATAATTCAATCAAAACCTCGCTTGTAGTGAATATTTTGGTGATCTAGGATATCATAAAGAGTAAAATTGACTGCATGTCACCAGGAATGTTCTTTCCCGTCTCAATTAGGTGTGAGTGTTCCATTTTGAAGGAATTCCCTGATAGGTGTCATCCATCCTATAGTATGACCAAATGGTTTTGAAATGGGGCTGATTTCATTTATTTCCTCTATTCTGATTTGAACAAAAGGTGAAATTATATGATGGTGGGAAGTACTGCTGATTTTTTCATCCCGATTTCGATCTTTTAGGGCTATGGATACATTTTCCAATGCATCATCTTGGTAATTTTGGAATCGCGGGACATAAGAAAATTTTGGTTCTAAAGGAAATTCCACCATTAACACTCTAACGTAATCACAAAAAGGGATTAAATCTTCTCTTCTGATGGCATAATCTCCATTGACTAGTTTGATTACCAAATATGAATCACCTTTGACCTTTAAGTGATTCACCTGTGCCTAAAGCGCCAATTCCAAGCCTGTGAAGAGAGCATAATATTCTACTTCATTTTTTGTACCACCATCCAACAATAAGAAGGACTAGGGTAGTACTGCCTTTTCTGGGGAAATAAGTATGATTCCTAATCCATCTTTATTGAATTTAGGATATTCCATTTTCTTCCTTATTGGACTACTGGAGGTGCCATCAAAGTACATTTCCCATGTTTGTGGATTATCCTAAATAGAGAAGACATCCTCATAATGAAGTTCTGTATTTAAAGATGTATCTTCTATAGATGGGTGTTCAGCATGGAAGTCAGCTAGATCATGGCCCTTTATTTCATTTTGAGACACATACTAGATATCAAACTGCTGCAAAATAACTGCCCACCTTGCCAAACGTCCTGTAAGCATTAGACGACTAAGGATAAATTTAAATGGGTTTTTGCGAGATACCAATTGTACCTCATGATGTTGAAGGTAGTGTCTCAATTTTTTAACTGAAAAGATTAATTCTAGTCAACACTTTTCAATGCATGAATATCGAGTCTCTACCTCAAGCATAGTTCGACTGAGATAGTAAAGGAGGTTTTCTTTCCCAGCTTCATTCTTTTGGGCATGGAAGGCACCCAATGATCACTCTAACTCTGTTACATAGTGGATAAGTGGTATTCCTTAAATGGGTGGAATAAATACCGGTGGAATCAAGAGACATTTCTTGAGGATATCAAATTCTTCTTGAAATTGTTTAGTCCACTTGTAGATGACTCCCTTCTTCATTAATTTGGTGAAGGGTAAACACTTTCCTTTTAAATTGGCAATGAAACACAGAATATAGGCCATGTTTCCTTGATGTCCACTTAATTAATTCAAATTTCGATGAGGTGAGATAACAAGGATTGATTTTCTCTTCTCAGGATCATCTACGATACCACGATGGCATGCATCAAAGCTGAGAAATTTTCCCGAGGATACCCAGATAGCACATTTCAAGGGGTGCATCTTCAAATTGTGTTGTTGAAGTTTATTGAATATGCATTCCATATTGACCAACTGATTAGAAAATTGTCTGGATTTTACCACCAAACCATCGGCATAACATTAAACAAAATTCCCTAAAAAGGGTTTAAATATATTGTGCATGGATGGTTGATACGTTGCACCTGCATTTTTCAGGCCAAAGGTAATTACCCGATAGTAAAAAACACCTTGAGGAGCTCTTAAGGATGTAAACATATCATCCTATGGGGCCATTCATATTTGATTATACCCAGAAAAACCATCCATGAAGGACAAAGGTTCATAGCCAGATGTTGCATCAATTAAGAGTTCTATGATCGGAACTAGAAAATACTCATTGGGAAAATGCCGATTAAGATCTCTGAAGCCAATTAAAACTCTAATTTTTCAATTATTAATTTTCACAAAGACAATAATAGCCATCCATTTGGGATACTGAACTTCTCTGAAAAATATATCTTTGATAATTTGATCAACTTCAGCTTCAATTTTGGAGGCATATGTTGGGTGTGTTCTTCCTGCGGCTTGCCTGAATCCTCAATGTTCTTCTGGAAAACCCAAATGATGAGTGGCAACATCGGGATAAAGACCTAGAATTTTTGAATAATTCCAAGAAAATACATCTCAATTTTTCTTTAAAAATGAATTATACAATTTTAATATTTATGGCCGCACTAATTAAAGTGGGGCGTGGATCTTCTTTTGTACCCATACTTATTTCTCTGAGTTCATCCACAGTGGTAGAGATACCCTCTCCAAATTCTAGAGGAGAATCTCTGAGATCTTCCTCTTATTCATTAATATGTGTTACTTTCTCTGTTTCTACTTGCAAAGCAGAACTTATATGGTCACGAGATAAGTTAAAACGTGAACATATTGGAGAAGAGTTTTCCATTTCTGACCCTATTGATGATGAAAGGACTTTCGAGGGTGATAGAGAGGAGATGGTGGATTGAAAATCGACATCATTATTTTTTATGGTATATTTATAACATCTTATGACCAGGTTGGTGAAGTATAGAATTACTATATTTCAGTGAATGAAATGAAGACATCTCCATTTATGCTTTCATCATTTCTTGGCCAATCAACAATTTCTCTCATGTTGTCTGGCTCAATTGTCGTAATTGACATTATGGAAGTTTCCATAAGAGTGTTTGGATTTGGATCTATCCCATCAATTTGACTGATACGAAACACATAATCTGTACTCACATGTATGAAAGGATTTACTAGAATCTTTTCCAAACCATATGGAGCATTAATTTTCATAACCTTCTTTGTTGTGGATTTTTCCTTTCCCTCTATATGATAATCTTCTACCTCAATGTATTGAGATTCACATGTTTTGAATGGTGTTTTTCACCATACAATGTCCCGATTTGACCATTGAAATAATATTTGAGACATTGATGTTAAGACGAAGGTACGCCGGCATGTTGATGTAGCCAAGGTCTTCCAAGAAAAATTTTGAAGGTTGTGTCCTGATGAACAACCATGAAATATGAATTAGATTCAAGAACTCCAAACTGAATTCTAATTGTAATTTCGCCTAGAGATTCTTGTTCATTCTTATCATATCCTTACAACATCATTGTACAAGGGGATATATCATATTTGGTGAGGCCCAATCGATGAAGTGTACGAATATGAATGAGATTTACTCCTAATACATTATCAGTGAAATATCATCGGATATCTATATAATTAACATTTTCAAATAGATACAAAGGTCTGATATGTCCTTGTACAACATCATCATCATCTTCTTCTGTAAAAGGTATCACTACATGACATTATTCTAGATCATTCTCTATATGGTAAACTTCAGTCGCAATAATTCTAGTTCCGAATTCCCGAGGACTTGACAAAGCCTCAATAAGCACCTCTCGAAGATCTTTTGGTAGATTCAAGGCATCCAGAATTGATAACATGGCTGTTACTTGGGCCAAATGATTCATGAAATCATACTTTTGGTCCAAAGGTCTACTTTTCCAATCAGGAACATATGGTTTCACAGTTGCCTTGGAAGTTGATGCTTTGGCAGTAGATGCATCCCGTATCGGGGTAGGAGTTGGAAATACTCCTTGTTTTGGTAGATTAGACCGACGAGGTCTATCTATTTTCTGAGAGGAAGAAGGGGAGCCCTATAACCGATCTTACAAAATAACTTCATCAGGACTGAATCTACCATGTGTGGAAGAACATTCTTATTACATTTGAGCTCGCTGAAGGTCTTTTCCACAAGTCTATGCCACATATACAGTTCTAGCTGGGGTAGGATTGGAATAGTGGCATCTAAAATATCTACGTCTTCCCATGAATCCAAGAACTCTGGAACATCCTCTAATTCCACTATTAGATACAAGGAACCTAGGATCATTATAATCAAAACTGTCATTGGCATAAGGATATGTTAAAGGAATCATGTTAACAAAACTGACGATCAATTATTCATCTGATGATAATTCTGCCTGATTGGCCAGTTTAGGTTGTGCCGTTTGGTGGGGCGATGCCCGTGCTTTTGAAGCAAATGGCATTAAATCTTCCAGATTCAATGATAATTTAGGCTTTTACATGATCTCTTCTTCTTCTAAATACTCTTATTTCTTCGAATTATGCCGCCTTTTGAAGATTTTCCTTCTAATGAAGGGGGTTTTGCTGAGGCATTCGTATCAGAAGACAAAATTGGTTGATTTAATTGAGTTTTTAAAATGGCATGAGTATGGTTGATCATTTTCCTGACCATCCAATCATCATATTTTTGTGCATTTTTCTGTTGACTTCATTCCACTCGCCTTCTTCCTCTGGATCTGTAGTAGTAACACATGCTACCTAGGCTGAAGAACCTTTCAGTTTTACCTGTCCAAAGTCCGCCATTTTTTATAGGAGATCTTTGAAGACAAAACACTCTGGAATGAGATGCCTGAACATCTAATGAAATGGGAAATAGCTGGGGAGGTCTTCATATCCTTCCATGTTCAGCCTTTTGGGCCTTGGAAACTGAACAAGATTGTTTTCTAGAGGTGAGATGAAGTATCAAGGAACTTGTTCATTCTGGAAAGAATAAACATTATTCTTCAAATCTTCAAATTGTTTCTACCTTTGATCTATTTGATCTTCTTGACAAGGCGGCCATTTTTTTGACTCTCAGGAGGTGGATCCCTTTGATATGATAAATGTTTTGAAGTGGAACAAGGTATATATGCTTGTTTAAGTGTAACTATAACATTATCTGCTTTCCCTATTCTCCTTCCTGAAACTGATGGAATTACACGAGTTTTATCCTTAGTCTTCACAATAGAGTTCTCTATCTACTGAGAAATTGAAGTAAGGTCTCAAAACCCTCCGGTGTATTTCATAGGGATCAACGGTGTGCATAATTCATCATGCAACTTTTCCACACATATTGGAAGAAACTCTACTTCGGGGAGTTCTAAACATAAGGAATATGTTATTACCATCCAGTGAGCAATTAAATCCAAAAAAAATTCATTTTCTCTTTTATTACAATTGTTAGGATAAAAAACTATCATCTTTGGAAAAGTAGAGCTAAATTGATGGAGGAATTTTTGATGGAGATCCTCCCACCATGTAATTGACCATGATTGCAAGTTTGTATACCAGATAAAACTAGGCCCTTTTAATGACTTTATAAAACACCTGAGCTTAGCTACATATTTTTGTTGAGGAGTTCCCATCTTCGGATCAAAACGAGAAACCAAATGTTTTAAGTGTTGTTTTGGATCTCCCAAACCATTAAAAATTGGGAATGTGGTACTTGCAAAATTTGACGATGGAGGAATTGCATCCACCCATTTAGGGTAACCTTTCTTCACCGATTGAACAAGTGGACACTTTCCTTCCATAGCTTCAAACTGATCTGGTAAGGACTCAATGGTAGTCATTAATTTTTGAGAAACATCTAGTTGATCTTGGACCTGTGAAGGTGAAAGAACTGATGTTTGGATGGGTGTAGCGACTGGTACTTTCACTGATGGTAGCATTACCGGTTGTTGTGACGTACAACCCATATGACTAGACCTGTGATGGTGTAATTGTAAAGGAGTATATTCTTGATCCATCACAGTAGCAGCAACAAAATCTCTTGAGTGATTAACTCCAGCATGCTTAGGAGGAAGACTACCGTGAAGTAGTTCTGCATTTAGCCATCTTAACTCCTTCATTTCTTCCTCTAACTATGCGATCTTTTCCTCTAATGAGAGTGATTGACCTTCTCCAGAGGTAGGGTGGAATGTAACATGACTTTTTTAATTTCCCCTTGTTGGACGCCTTTCAGAGAGGGGGGAGTTGGTTATTTGAAGGAATACCTTGATTCTAGGTAATTCTTTGATTTCGTGTATACACACATTCTTCATTTTCCTATCAGTATATAGCCTCTTGAACATGAAATTCTTCATCTGATTCCTCTGAGTGAACCTCAAGTTCTAGGGGATCAGTGACAACAGCATTGATGACATTTATCGATTCATAACGCATTGCATCCCTTTTGTCTGCATTTCTGTGATATTGTCTTCATCTATGTCCTTTATGAGACATTGCCTTTTTTTAGTTGATCCCTCTGTAATTTCATGAAGAACCATAATTTTGAGGGAAGCTTCTGATAATTCGACTCTGCATTCATCTTTGGTATTCTTCCCTAATCAAGAGAAGACTTACATTCACTGAGGAACATATTGAGGATTGAAAAATTCCCCAGTCCGGTGGACTGGGGACGTTCCTCTTTTTCCTGATCAACTTCTTGAATACTGTCTGTTGATCCTGGGGGTTGAGTAAAATGAGTCCCCAATCTGGAAAGCTGAGGTTGCTCTTGATCTGATATATCTGAAACTTTCATAAAATCTATCCTAATTTTACACACATTAGACGAAAATTGTCCGGATTCATCATCATATATCCACTCAAATCACCTGGCTCAGATGACCAATTGGATTATTTCTGACACTTCTGTCACTTGATGATGTGCCTGCTTTAAATGAGAAGCCTATTCGATATTCTCAGTTTCTTGATGAATGAGTAATTTGACATCTTTTTCATTATATGCTTGAATTTTTGAAGAACTAGTTGAGGGTTGTTCTTGAACAAGCATCTGATTACACACAAAACCAGTTGGTTATGGCCATCCATGGGCAATAACATTGCATGAGACCACATTTGGAGGGCTTTGTTGGCTGGAGAGCACAGTAAAATGCAATGCTCATTGAACACCCAATCTCCTGATATTAATACTTGATGGGGAATTGGTAATTAATTGTCACAACCTTTTTAATGTTCCATGGACTGAACACATAAGGGCTCTATATTTCTTTTCAACCTTTGGATGCCGGGAAACTGAGAGCGATGCCAAGTCAATTTGGTGTTGCAACCCTTCTATTATCTTGACATGATTTTGATACTCATCATAAGATAATATATTTCTTTTATATGACAAAGAGTTCTCTATATGTTGATATGAATATCGTGAATACAATCTTCATTCAACATTTCTAGAATATCAGACCGAGTGTCAGCCAAAGGCCAAAACGTGACTGTTATTTCACCTTTTTTCAATTGTTCTCTCTTATTCCACACTTCCTCTTTGTCATTTGATGAAGATTATTCTACCTGATTGGACCAAAGCTGGGGCTTCTTTGTTGATTCATCAGATTCAGCAATATTTGTAGATAATTCATTTATCATGATTGAAGATGAATGACCCAGCGGTGGTTCAGAGAATGACCTAAACCCCGGGTTATCTTCTGGTGGAGAAAGTATTTCACCTGCTAGCGGTAAGGCATCAGACATGACTGGATTCACATTTGAAAGCGACTCAAGATAGGAGGGCTTTCTCGTTACTGTATTGTCCATTGAATAATTTTCCAGGAATTGTGAATTACTAATTTAGAGAGGACCTTAGCAGCTAAATTCATCATCACGGGGAGGATCACCATGGTGGGTTACAGTAAAAGATGAAACCTATTGCTCCTTGGTCTTCTAGCCATGTATAGGGTTCTCATGACTCTCATCTAAAGATGATACATTTATATTGACTGAATTTTCATTAAGCAATCCTTCATGAGGAAGTGTATGATGAAGACCTTTTGAATTATTATTGTTACATCCTGAATTTGGTAATGAGTGAGTAGAATCTTGATATTTAACAAATAATTGTCTGAGAGCTTCAAGAACTCCAGCATTATGCAAGGCCTTATTGTAGATTGGCTCTTGATTTTTCAACTGTTCTAGATGGGTCTTTTTCTTAGACACCTTATTACTCACTTTGGAAACCACTTGTTGGTGAATGTGGTTATTATGATCTGGTGTATGTGCCTGCTTAGGAGAAATGGTCAGGTTAGGATGATTATCTCCATTTAAATCAGGTGTATGTGCCCGACTAGATTGTCTGTATGACATGGTGGAGTATGCCCCATGACCCTCTTGGACTAGAACAGAGGTGTGTGTCTACTCCGGAGTGACATTTGGATGATTCACTCCACTGATAGGGATAGATTTATGTTTCCTTCCCTATGATGTTGTTGAAGTTGTTATAATATTCTAATAGGCATCCAGAATATGGGTATGGATTTTCTTATGCTCTTTCACAATTTTCAGAATGTACTTGGTGACTTCAGCTGCCGGAACAGGAATACAAGGCCATTCCGTGTCTAGAGTAGCTGTATGCGCCTTCTCCTATCCTCCTTTTCCTGTCAACAATTTCTGACAGTACTTATGCATAGGGGCAGAGAGTTGATTCTTCTCCAAATTTTTCATCAGATCTTTCTAATAGACTTATCATGTGTGCTACCAAACGAGACTATTGGTAGACTTTATGAACATTAGATGGTCTATGTGCCTGCTTTGTATTCTTCATCAAGTATGGTAAACGAATTTCCTTCAATACTGGAAGATTAGACTGCTGATAGAATTGGTTATTATAAACAGGTGTATGTTTCTGCTTACCAGTTGCCACCATATTAGATTGGTGAACTTCTTTTGTTGCATTCAAACGAGCCTGGTGACTGGATGATGAACTATAAACAGTTGCATGTTCCTTCCTATAGTACTCTGTCTGAATTTCCTGGTGGGATTGGTGGTTTGCTGCTAGATGATTCTGCTAGATAGTGGGATTAGAACAGATGGGTGTGTGTTCCCACCCATTGCTTGCCATCAAGTTAGGATGATGGAATTCTTCGGAGGGGGCGGAGGTATGAACATGATCCATGTTGGCTGAATTTTTCCTCTGACGGATCTTCTTGCATGCTTAGGTCTGAGAAACCTGAGCCGAACCCATAGTGGTGATACCCTCATCATGTTGAGGGTTCACTACCGCATGAGTTTGGCGGCAATTTTTTATGGGAGTTCTCAAGAAGGACCCCTTTCTTCTTGAACAGAGGCCATGAGAGACCTCTTCATTCACCTCCCAATAAAATGGGATGGACTGTTTGTTTCATTATGGGGATAACGACCAATAACGTTTAGAGTCGGTGTTTGCACTGTATGCTTCTTGATCACTGGTCATCGCTGTCCAGACAACCAGGGTGAGTTGTTAACATGAAGGGCTTGTCGACCTGCCTCCAGAGTCGGGATGGTACCGTGTTGATGGTATTTTGTCACCAACGCATTTGATACCTAGCATTGAAGATGCTGAGTAGGTGATATCGTCATCAGAGCAGATGAAGATCCAGTAAGAGTAGTGGCAGAAGCATTCACAGGTGTGAACTTTAAAGAAGTAATTCTGTATTTTAGAGAGATCATGGAAAAGAGTGCATGTTTTATATAGCATACATATTCAAGATATGTCTGGCCAGACTACATCTTTTGGATGAACACATATGTGATTTATTGCTTTGTTGGGACTCATATTGAATTTAATAGGGGCCTAACATATAAGTAAAACACCATTTTAAATTGGTTAAGGATTCACGTTGGGTTCGCCATTTTTTTGTTTCTTCTATATTTGGGGATGACCATGTTTGTTTAAGGTTAAAACTTTTCCAATCTGTTTCTAATAGTTTAATTAGTAGAATCTGAAACATCCAATTAATCTATATCCATTTGGAAAATACCTTCCAATGGCAGGTGCTCATTAGTTGTGGACTGATGAGGCTTAAGAATTTTCATTGGTCGACAGGATGGGAGGTTAGGTTAATCACACCTTTTTGGGGGGGAATTATTGCATAATTTGGGACTTTATCATAGATTTAAGTTATGTTCACGAATCCTTATTAATTCACCATGTATGAAAATGAGTTTTCCTTTAGATTTGACAATCAATGACTGATATTTATTTAAATTAGAGGATCTTTTATATGTATTTGAGGTTCTTCATCGATGGAGAATCATCTGTATGTATTGAAGATTCTAAGTCAATGGTATCCTTCAATAGATTATATATAATTCTCTTGGTCATTATGATGACCATACTAGTTTTAAAGCCACTCAGTGGGGCACTTGATGTTTATTGTCATTCAGAAGGATAGGGATTATTTCAGAGTTGGGATCAACCCATAGATGGACTACCTGCGTATCCTTGTTAAAAAGAATGGAATCAAAACCCATGTAGTTCAAGAAGTAAGATATACTTTAACATCATATGGGATAGATTTGAATTAATGGGTGATGGGCTTGAACCTTAGAATGGATTCCTACGTACTCTACTTTTAAGTCAGAGATCATAGTATATGTAGTTCAATTAAGAAGTGTGGGGATTCTGTATGATTAACGGCCCAAAGAGATGTGTCATGGTTACTTTTACACACTAAGCTCACATGAGTCATGCTCGGTGTGACAAACAAAGGGTATCAGTAAACCTAACGATTTGTGCTACGAAAGATGCAGTCACAAGGAATGATATGGGGAATATGTATGTGTAACTGCCCAAGTAGGTGAATTAAAGGAATTAATTCCAAAAAGAAGCCTAGGATCAAGGTCCATAATGATATTTGTCCTTTATGGAGATTTGGATACTCTAACTTGGGGCTTACATCTGTGGAGGATTCCCAAATTAGGGGGACTTGGGGCATACTCTTAAGGAGGATGCCCATTAACAGGATCCATAAAGGTATTTGTGCTTTATGGAGATTTAGATTCTTAATTTGGGGCTTACTCCTAAGGAGTATTCCAAGATTAAGGGGGACATTAACTTATTATTAGGGCTTACTCCTGAGAAGGAGGCTCAGGTTAAAATGGATTTTGACTGGGGATTACTCCTGAGAAGGAGGCCCAGGATAAAGGGATTATGACTGGGGCTTACTCTTGAGAAGGAGGCCCAGGTTGGGGAACATGGGGCTTAATCCTAACGAGGATGCCCATGAAAAGAGAACTTTGGGCTTTCTCCTAAGGAGGTTGCCTAGATTAAAGATATTCTCATCCTAATGGATGGGGTCAAATGAAAGAAATCTCTAACCTTAGTGACATTAAGTTATGTAAATCACGAGGTTTTAAGAGATGTTCCCCATAATTTCGTTCAAATAAGGAATCCAACAAATGAGTCATGCCATAAATGGATTTGAATTGGGTTTTGAAGGCTAAATCTTGAATAGGGGAGGTGAATTTGAAGAAAGCAAGGGAATTGGAAGGGGCGCGCAAGTATTGGCCCGGTACGCACGTCATGGTCAAGCAAGTATACATGTGCGACATGAGTTCACATGGGAAACAGAGATCCTGTAGGGTAATACTTGGGCGAGACATGGCTCAATCCCTTTGTATTATCCATAGATGCTTCTAGAAGGGCGGCACACAAGTTTCTATGAGAGGACATGGTAGCACACAAGTGTATTCATGTCCCTTAAGGGATGGACACTTAGGTTTGAAAGTATTTATTATTTATAAAACTTAGGAATTATTCTTCATCTTTAGATCATTCATTATAGGTAATAAATTACCGTAGAAGTGTTCGGAAGACTTTAAGTAGATACTGGGTTGCCCAAAGCTTACTTCTGAGTTTTGAAAAATTATTCCTCGAAATGGGGGGCCCAAAGGGGGTATTTATAGGCCATCTAAGGTTTCGGTGAAATTTTATTTTGGGCGGGCATGTGAATTTCGCGCCCAAGGCTGGCACCCAGGTATACTTGCGCGCCTTAATTCATTTGCAATATTTGATCAATCTTTCTTCTTCTTTACCTGAGGTACACTCCTTCGTCAATCATTGGACGCTGTGATGGAACAGAGCATCAATAGGGAGGCTTCTAACGTACCTTGCCTTGGTAAGGATCAAATCCCATGTAGTCCAGGATGGGGGCATAGAATCATGGTGTAGGTAGATTATAGCGACCAGATGATATACTGAGGCTTACATGTGGTTAGAATCCCGATGATGGTCTGACCCTCAAGGGATGACCATTGATATGGGTCTCAATGAAATGGACGTCAACGGCTTACCGCTGGATGAGGATCGCAATGGATTACCATGCAACGGTGGGTAATACCCAAATGGCGAGGAACACTCCAATGGTTGGTAAAAATTAAATAGTTGCAAAAAATACAATGATGTGTAATGAAGCAATAGTGGATCCTTGAAAATTAGAATTATACAAAAATGATCATGCCAAATTCTTGTTTTATGTAGACCATTGTCTTATAATTCAATGGATTACTGAAAATATAAATAATGTGATGTATATTTCCAATGTATTGAAGAGTTATATCCTCCGTTTAGTAATTATCTCTCTGAAAGTGATGCTTTACATCAATATGTTTTATTCTATAGTGATATACTATTTTATTAGAATTTTTTTAGAAATTGTATTTCCACAATATATAGGGACATGTCAGCATTGATATCCATACTCTAGAAATGTTTTTTTCACTCGAAAGATCATCACACAACATCCTTCTACAGCTATATATTTAGCTTCTAGGGTAGATAGTGCGATAGAATTATGATTTTTACTACCCAAATAATCTATAGAATTTCCCAAATGATGGAATGTTCTATAAGTTGTTTTTTGATCTAACTTAAAACCACAAAATACATAATATAAATAACTAACTATGTCAAACTACATTCCACATGGATAGAGAAATTATAATTTTTTTAATATACTTGAGGTATTTGAAAATAAATTTTACAGTATTTATGTATGAACCTTTTGGGGTTTATTGAATTTGATAACACATACACAAAATAAAAACAATTATTGGTTTTCTAGAAGTTATATATTGCAGAATTAAAATAATAACACTGTAATGGTTTTCATCCAGTGATTTCTTATCTTCAACAAGAACCAATTTGTAGGTGTTTCTAATATATGTTTCACTAAACTTATTTATATCCAAATTAAAATATTTCAAATGTTCTATGGTATATTTACATTGATTTAAAATAATTTCTTCATTATTTTGAAAAATATGAAAACCAAGAAATAATTTCATTTCACCCATTTAAAAAATTCCTCATTAATTTTGAATAATTTTTGAAAAATCATTACATAAAGAATTTTTCGAACATCCAAGAATAATAATATCTATAAAAATTTTACCTATGAAAACAACTTTGGAAATTATTTTTATAAATTGGTTAAGATCAGCGCTGCCTTTGGAAAATCATTTTGATATAATTAAAGGGTTGATCTTTTCATACCAATCTCGTAGATATTTTTTCATACCATATGAATCTTCTATTAACATGAAAAGTCAATTTTGAAAAATATGATATTAAAATATCGTATATGTTCAATAAAAAAATCTTCAACTATAAACTCATTCGAAATTCCATTATTGACATCTATTTGAAATACATTGAAGCATAGATGTTCTGCATAGACTATAAATATTAATATGGATTTATGTCTAGATAAAAGTATAAATGATTCTTTAATGTCTATACCCTATTTTAGATTTATCTATTTTACAAAAAGTCTAGCCTTATTCTTTAATATGGTCACATATTCATCATCCTTGTTTCAAAACAGAAATTTAATTCTTACAGTCATGGTATCTCTATGTCTCTCATGAAGATCCCAAACATTATTCATTTCAAATTTATTATGTTCTTCATTCATAGCCATTACCTAGAATTCATAATTAATTTAATCATTTATATTCAAAGGATCATGCAATGACTAGAATTCTTGATGTTCAACCTGGCTTCTTATAGAAGCTCATGTTTCTATAGCTCGATCAAAGTATACGACAGTAATATATAAAGAGTGATATTTAAGAGTCTTAGTAGATCTATAAGTATAATATCGGGTCACCATAGAGTTTTTAATGGATTCAAGTTTATGTTCTAAAAGTTACTCGAAACTAGATGATTTTTTTATATGTATTACAATAGAATCCAAAGGTTTATTATTTATGATAAAATTGGATAAATCATCCTTAATATTTTTTAAATGGATATTATGATCATGGTGATCTATTTAATTAATTTTAACATTGAAATAGTCTCACACATTTTTGGTTATTTTGATAAAAACTATATAGGATTTACTAGAGATTGAATAACCTAGGAAAATCCCATTACCACTCTTAGAGGAAAATTGGTCAAGATTATCCTTATTATTAAGAATAACGAATTTTCAATGAAAACCCTAAAGTAATTCACATTAGGTTTTCAGCTATTTCAATGTTCATAAGGGTTTTTGGTCATAATATGTCTAATTAAAACACTATTTATTATATATAAGGTTCTATTAACCAATTCTTGGAAAAATTATATTGGTAATTCATAATAATTAACCATCATCTCCGTAATCTCTGGAAGTGTTCTGTTTATTCTTTCTGTTAATCTATTATACTGAGTGGTTCAAGGATAATAAAAGTTATGGTTACATAAATTTTTTGAGAAAAAGGATTTATTTTATTGATTTTCAAACTCACAACTATAGTCACATGTTAAGGTCTTAATTCTGAGTCCATAAGGATGTTCTATTGATTTAGTATACATGGTAAAAAAAGAAAAAGATTCACATTTGTGATCTAAAAATAATAAATTAGTATACCTATAAAAATAATATTCAACTACATAAACATAGTTCTTACCATTAAAACTATAAACTTCATATAGTAAAAACCATTCCAGCAGAACCTACTCAAGTGGTTGAGAAGTTGTAACTTATTTCACGAATTTAAATGAAATATTGTGATCATTCTATTTTTTATTGTGGTTATAGACATTATCATTTTAGAATTAAAGTTTGGGTAGATCCCTGACTAAACCATTTCTTTTATGATTTCGATGTGATGGAATATTAGAACATTATATTCTCCTATTCCAAATCCAATATTCCTTATGAAAGGAATCTAACCAAGAAAATTTTTGTGAAATCATGGAATCATGATAAAAAAAATAATCATTCTCATTCCTCAATGAAGTAAATACTAAATAATTTTAATAGTTAAAAAATAATTGTTTCCAAATTTTAAATTAAAACCATCATCACATACTTGTGAAATTTTATTATGCTTTTATTTAAAACCATCCAAATAGTAATATATAAGTTAACACATAGTAGGAAATACTAATATTGAAACGTTCAGTGATCTTTCCAAAATAATTGTAACCTAAGGTTTCATGTCCATCATTAAACATTATAAGGTTCTTCAATATCATGATATCACATGTCATATGAATGGTACATCCACAATCCATGTACCACATATTTTTATAGGATCTCTTCAGGTATTTTTTCTTAAATTTTTTTTTACCAAGAATGATTTTTGTTCCTATATTCTCTTTGGTCCAGATATTGTAATAATTAGGGATATAGGAACCCATATATTCCCAATTTGTTTCTTATAAGAAAATAATATACTCTTCGAAATCAAAACCTTATTTTTTCAAATATAATAAAAAACAAGTTTTAAGATATCAATAATTATAAAATGAATATAATTTTACATAAAAAATCATCTCTTTATTGGTTGGTATTCTAATCCAATAATGTAATTTTAAGAAAAAGAATTCCAGAACTGTAGTGAGAGTTTCTCTTCCATTTGTGAATCTCTCTACATCTTTTTTTACCATTTGAAAATTTCAGTTCAGTATTTTCTTTTAAAAACTGATCATTTTCTATAATAATATTGATTTTCTAACTTGTAAATAAACAAATTGGATTCATTAGAACATTTTATTTTTGTTTAAGTTCATTATAAAGAACCTAAATAGTATTTTTCTGCTTCATCATTTCCCTTTTTTGACATTTCATCATCATTTTGTTCATTTTCATAATTATCAAAATTATGTATAGCAGATGCAGTAGGTACTTAATATTTATATTTCATGAAAGAGATGTTTTCTCCATCTATATTTTCATCTTGAGTTGAGTATTAGTCAGTGTATCTATCCTCAACTGCACTCCATGTGGCTTCCATAGAATTATTATATGTTTTATCCTTAACTGCATATTTCTTCATTATATTCCTCTTCGGCTATTCTACATTAACTAGCCATTTTATCTTACATTCTTGATAAGTGAAATAATTTGTGTTATCATCTATTTTCCAGTATTATTCCATATCCTGCAACTATCATACATTCCCTTATTGGGTTTCTTTATGAATAATTACATCGTCTTTAAAAATTTATTAAACATTCTTTCCAAATTATCCATTTAATCATCATTATCGGCTGGTGATACATCATTAATAGATATTTAATCTTGTACATTTTCATTTTCATTCCATTTTAATACATTACACATCATGACAACAGATTATTTATTAGGTTTATCATCCTCTTCACAATTGACATTAACATGTTCCCAATAGATTATAAATTTCTCAATCAATTAATTGAATATTAGTGTACAAATGTAACATGATTCCATTATTGAAATTGATTTCCCTATCTCTCTTTGTAAAAATTATTAGTATTCACATTACTTAATCTTTGTTGGAAATTAGATTCCCTAAGGATCTCGTTATGTTGACTGTTTCAATGAAATTGAGATGCATATCAAAAATTAACCCAACATTTTTCAATTTAAATTCACCTCATTTAATTGTGTACGTTTTCAATCTCATTTATTTTACATTATTATTTTCTTCTATGAGAAAAATCTAATGCACCAAAATTTAAAAATAAATTTTAATATGATATACCTATTAAATTATTTATTTCCCAATTCATAGTAAAGATAATTCAATGCTTTTATACTATTATTGTAATCATGGTTAGTGGTATCAACCGATGTATTCCTAGTAGTATTAGTTAGCACATATTTATCCTATATATAAGACTGTGTTTTAAAACCAATGCATTCAATATTCATTTTTTCATTAATTTTTATTAGTCATTGTTATTTCATTGAATAAAAGAGTATTGTTTGTATAAGAATCATCTTACCTTTTATAAGTTTAAGGAGATGAATATAAAAATGATATAAATTTATGATCATTAAAACCAAACAAAAATCGTAGTGGAGAATATTTCAAGAATAAAAACTCTCATACCAAATGATGGTCATAGAGTGTATCTCAAGAGGGGATGAATTTATCGTCTAATAAAAATTTCTATTCAATAAAAATTTAAATATAATCTCTTAAATAATTAAATCTTCTCTTTTTAAAAACCACTTATCTATTATAGTTCATAACATTTAAATTATTTATCAATTATTGATAAATTAGAAGTTAGAAAATTTATAAAATCTTATTTAACTATTGAAATCAATTTACATAACCAAAATCTTATATGAAAATTGAATATGACTAACTATCAAAATATTTAATTTATTTTAGTTAAAAAAATTATTTATTATAAATCATAAAAACAAAACACAACAAATAAACATAATATTTAAAATGAGAGTTTCAGTATCAAGGTGATACATAATCATATCAACATGAAAATAACATGCTTCAAAGAATATTTTATAAAATTCTCTATTATCCAAAAAAATAGATCTTGTAAATAATAGAAAACCAGTTTTCAATGCCTCAAATGTCCACTTCCAAAAAAATGGGAAAAATAATCTCAGGACACATTGGGTCCTCTTATACAACACATAAGTAACCATGAGTAAAGAGTTTGTAAAGAAGTTATCATGTTTATTATAGCTAAATTATCTGTGACAGTGCACATATATACAATACATAGTAAGCACATGCTGCTATTAATGTAATGATATTAAACATTCCTATAAAATAAAATGTGTAAGGTGATGTTTCTTCTTAGTTTGATGTCCACTAAATCTTATGACACCATGGATATAAATTGAAGAAATGATCATGTTGAGATTCTAAAAATGGCAGCAAAACATAGTGTCATGAACACTTTTTTTAAGACTGTGGGAATGAACTAGATGTTCACGATGCTAAATTTATTACTATAGTCTGTATACAAGATACAATGTGTAAAATAATCACATGTGGAACTCATTAGGTTATTTCAATATGGTTTCATATCACATTTTGATTATGTGTATATCTCTATGTGTGTTTCTATATACTTATCTCAATATATGAATAAGGGATTATGTTTCTTCATTAAATAGAAAAATTCAAGAAGAATCATTTGAATCATTTTCTCCTCGTACTATTGGACTAACAAAGATATTAATACATATCTGAAATTGGTTAAAATATCATTCAAATAATTTATGGAATTTAATTTTATAATATATGTATTTGAAATAGTAAACTCAAAATAAATAGAAATACTAATGGGAACTCATCTGAATGGTGAGACAACTGTAGCTATGAATTAGGATGGCAAGGAATCATTGTAATGGAACAAAATTTTTGAGTGTTCCTTCACCTAAAAATGTGTGTTATATTATATTTCACCCAATAAAACAATATATCTTTGTTAATCAAGTGATAATTAATGTAAATGTGACCATCGAGACTCAATGGTTATATGATTATTATTCAAATATGATCATTGTTCAGTATGACCATTGGAAACTATACTCTTGATAATAATATTAACATTATAAATAAATTTTATATGTAAAATGAAAATGTATAGTTAGTGTAGAAATGTGAGCAGAAATATCCTACAAAATCTTGTAGTATGAATCCCACTTTCCAGAACTCGGGTGGGAGATACAATCAGTGTGGCCCTTCCTTGACCAAGTCCAGTCGACGCTTTAACACTTAATAATTTAATGAAATTTCATATATGATAAGTTCAATTTAATGTAAATTACCACTTTTTAGATTTTATCTGATTCACCCCATGAATCTATCTCCATGACACATATTACTCATAGGTCCTATGAAAGAAATATAAAGGGAATGTGCCTTAGAATTATTTCCTCAAAATCCCTTTTTTATGAATTTTATGAAAGCCACATTATGGTAGTAGAAACCGTACATTCAATAAGCATCCCAACATCCCACATGCAGATGATTTCAAAATTCAAAACTCAAAATTCAAACAAAACCATCCAAAATTTGGTGCCCTCGAGCCCAGTACCTTCTCGTGCCCGCTACGAGGCGAGACCACCATGGGAAACAGATCCAAAAGAATCCTCCTTGAGCCACGCACCTGACTCCACCATCACCATTGTAGCCCTTGGAAACTATTTCCGTAGATTCCCATCGCTGAATCTAATGATCGGAACCAACTGAGGAAGAACATTCAACATCCGTAAACTACATTCGTCGCCGTAGTCAAAACCAACCCACGGAACAGTAAACAGGTTAAACGTCATCATTTCACTGCCTGAACCACCCTGAAACACATCGAGTCAGCTGCGCCATCCATGTAGTCACCGCCATTATCATATCATCGTCATCTTCTCCCTGTCACTGCCATTCACTCCAAGAATCAGCTTCAATGCCATTTTCAGCATCCACTCGAAACCACGTTCATAACATCAACGAAAATCCATGCTTGTCGACACCACCAAACATCCGAGAACGTCACAGTCGTCACTGGGAACCAAACCAGCAGACATCACAAAATCACTAAAAAAAATAAAAACCACAAAATATGGAATGGAAACCATTGTCCACTCCAATTTTACACTTTTTAAAAACCACGTTTTATACACATTATGCTACAAAATTTACTTCTCAAAATTTCCCTACTCTCCTCAAGATGTTATCTTTTATTTTATTTTTCTAAATAGCCAAGAATATTTATTTTCCATTTATATTAACCTATATGTAAAAATTATTCATTTGATTCTATTATTAACACATATGAAACCCACTATCCCATTCAGTGGGTTGAAAAATGAGATAAGGATTTTTTTTCATTGAACTTTTGAAATTCCATGATTTTGATATGGAACCTTATTTATGCTACATGGGTTATTTAGAAATGGTTTAATTAAGATCTATTTATATAATATTGAATAATCCATATGAATGGAACACCCAGATGGTTCTCTCATGCATTGGGTAAATAATTTAATCCCTAAAGAGTCCATGTTTTACAATACCTTGGTGAATAACCTTAGTAAATTTCAATTCTTACACCTTGGTTATTAAACATGGTGATATTATTATGAATGTTTTAATTAAATGTTTTGTCCACATTTCCATTTTATTACACAAGTTAAATTATTTTTTATATGCCTATTTCTTCATTTCTCATTCCAAAATGATATTTTTCATGTCTTTCTTGACATTATCCCTCAAATATATGTTTACTATTTTCATTATTTGGCCTTATGCTCACCCCTTTCGTTTTATGTATGTTCCCAGGATAAAATAAGTCTTAAATTAACATAGAATGAACCCATGAATATGTCATTCAAGTGTATTATGATAATTATTTACGTTCTCACGTATTATTTTAATGTTCTCCAAAAAAACTAATCATTAAAAGTTCCTCCATTTTTACAATGTAAATTAAATGTATATGTAATATAAAGGTAGGATTCAATAGTTTGTATAAAATGAATTTTTATTTACTTATGGAAATTAGGAGTCGAAAACATTATGAAGAACCCAAGTGGAATGTTTAAATATAGGAAAACATCCTGGAATTTTGTTAAAGTGTTAATTAATTGGTTTTTAGAATTAAAATATATATCTTGATAAAGAAAATAGGATGGGTTTATTTTATATATTTATCTGGATATAACACCAAAAAACACTACATTGAGCTAGAATCAAACCAGAACAGGTGCATGAAAAAAGGATTTTACACTCCTGGGGGATATTCTTGGTTAATCCAAATATTTTCTTGAGGAATTGTGAAGGATATATAAAAAATGTATTTTTTATTAAATAATAAAATATTTATAATTATGTTTTAAGACATAAAATTATATTATTATTAATATAATATTATTACAAGAAAAACATTTCCCACTACAATTTTCTTATTTTAATAAGTGGTAGGAAATAAGAGTAATTGTGTAAATGATGATCGCAACAAACCTTACATAGAGGGACACTTGATGGAAGATTGAATCGAATAGATCATGATATTGATGAATCAACTAACTCATTATATGAATAATAACAAGAATTAAATGAATAGAACAGATTTTTCTTTAAGGGATCATGTTTCTATTGAGTTCATCATAATACAATAACCTTTTTCTTTCAGTGAATCTACCGAACTATTGATTTTTGAGCAACAAATAAGATCTATAGAAAATACCTCTTCTATAATTCTCTATTAATATTATGAGAAATTCACCATTTCTATTTCCTTCTTATAGGGATAAGCTGATCTACGGAGGATATTGATTAAAAATATAAATCTACAAATCGATATTGATGAAAAATTGAGGGACTATTTTAGGGGAATATTTTTAAATAAAATTTCCCCCATTTTATTCACACAAAAATAGAGAAAAGATTACTAGAATTGAAGTAGAAGGAAAATGAATATATGGGATGATATGTGATTAACTTCATAGGACACTCTCATTACATCTATTTCTTTGTTATTGATCCAAATGAAAACATTGAAATATTTTTCGTTGGAATAAAACCTCATATATGAATAAATATAGACAATCTATACAATGATAAATATTATGATATAGTATGGGGTTCTATGAAAGTTGAATTGGATTTTGGGGTGAGACAGAGTTCAGTTAAATCAAATGAAGATAAGTGATCAAGGAGGAAACTATAGGGAGGAACATTGATCTTGGAAGAGGAAGAAATAAATTGAATCATTCCACATTGAACCAATGTGGGATGAGGAATTCAGGAAAAAAAAATCCCATGAGTAGAAAATGGTGTATGTGTCGAAGAGATCTCCATAAAACTCAGAACTGTCATAGTGTGGGGAATCTACAACTTCTCAACTCTAACAGCAAAGAGAATATGGTTCATTATCTACAAGAAGACCAATGCAATAAGTGTGTATAGCTTGGGAATTTTTCAAATCAGTGTTATAATAATAATGTATGGAGTGGATTCACCATCAGCCTCTTCATCGGTTGAGGAAGAATAGTAGAGAATATTCTATCACAATGGATGATTTATGGGAACCAAATTATGTGGTGGGAGGTATCACATTGTTCTATAAAAGTTAGCAAGTACATGTTCTGATTTTGGTTCTAAACATTACATTAATTCCAACATGTTTTAACAGAATATAGAATCAAAACATGAATTTTTATATGTATAGTTATCATTCCAAACTCTATGAGGGATTACTATAGCATCTACTATGTATCGAAACTCTATTATTAATATTTTGAGAGTAAAATATCATCTAAAATATAGTATTCATTCCCATACTAGAATCCAAAATTATATAAAGGATGGAATGGATCTCAATGTATAACTCTAAGATAAATGGTAGATGAAAGGAAATCATAGTAGTATTAAATTTAAAAGCTAGAGTTCTTTTCAATGAAGACATTTCTTGAATCATGTTTTTCTAGAAGAACCCGCATAGATTTCATAATTTAGATATTATGTTAGGAGAAAAAGGAAATGAATATATAAGAATATAAAATATCTGAATCCTTCTAGAATACATTAATGAATTTTTGGAGAAGTTTCTTGAACCTTCACTAAAAGAGAGAGGTAGAGTTATCTATTAAACTCATTAATGTATAAATGATGATATCAATGACCCCATGTATAATAGAAAATGTGGAGATATATGAATTAAAGAAATTACTTCAAGATACTCTTAGTAAGTGGTTATTTCAACCAAGTGTGTATCTCTTGGGAGAACCAATTTTTATTGTGAAAAATATGGATGTAGGAGTGCAGATATGCATTGTTTATAGGGAGCATAATGAGATCAAAAAAATAGTAATTACCCTCACTAAGGTATTTACGATTTATTTAACAAGCTTTGTGGGGCTCAATTATCCTCCATGACTGATCTTCTATCTATTTATCATTATTTAAGGTTGATGAAAGAGGATATTACATAGACCGATTTCCCATCAATATATTGGTATTATGTAATTGTTTTTTATAACCATTGGATTGACTAATTCTCATCCTATATTCTTTTTTTATGAATATAGTCTTCATGGACTACCTTGATATATTTGGTATAGTTTTTATATATGAAATTATGAAATAATACAAATGTCTTGAGGATCGTGTGGATCAGATAAAGTTTATATTTTAAAATATAAGCAAGGAGATTCTATTTGGAAAATTAATAAAATGTGAATTTTGGATACAATATTATTTTTCATTGGGAACATTTTAACAATGAAGGAATCACATTTGACCCTTCCAAGAAAATGGTATTGGGGGAGTGGCCTCATCCAATAATGGTAACTAAAATTCATAGTTTCTTTTGTTTAGAAGTATATTATAGGAGGTTTGTTAAATTATTTTCATGACATTATAATGCACTAACCATGTCAACATTAAAAGGGTATAAGGTCATCTAGACGAAGGTGTGTGAAGATAGTTTCCATGAACTAAAGAAGATATTGGTTAATACCCATCTATTAACTCTACCCTCTATTAGAGAAGAATTTGTTATTTTTTACAATTAATATCTTTATTTTCAGGGGTGAATCCTCATGAAAAATTCCAATATTATTGGTTATGAATCTTGATAGTGATATCCACATTTGATGAATAATACAATGCATGACCTAGAAGTTGTTTCTTTTATTTTTTCCCTATAGATGTTCAGAAATTATCATTATACATAGAAATGTGATATATAAAAAGACCATCAAACATTAAAGTATATATTTTCAAAAATTTAATTGAACAAGAGACAATGGAGATGGTTGGATATTCTTAAAGACTATGAATATTCAATTCATTATCCCCCCAGAAGTGGTGACAATATCACTGATTTATTTAGTAAGAAATACCCTATTATTCATTGAATGATGAGGATTCAAGGATATAAATTGTTCAAGGAACTTTTAGAGTTACCCATTCATTTTATACATATCATTAAATTATTTTGAGCATAATTTAATATCAAATTAAAATCCATGGATTATGAAGTCCAGTGTCAAGGGAGACTATGTACATAAAACTGAAAACATAGGACTAAAACAATCCATTATGAGATCAAATCATCCTTTGAGCCCTTAAATATATATAGCATTACCTAGGGATAATAAAAACAAAGGGATTATATAAAATCACAATATGAAAATAGACATTAAAATAATGCTTAGCCCATCAGTTTGAAGGCATGACATAGTGATATTAAAATAAATTGAACATGATTAATCATAATTAATCACACCATGGGATCATATAATCAAGGATTAATTGTAATTTTTTAGCAACATAAAACCTGAAATTAGCACAATTCAAGGCTCATTTCACATAGAGGAGTATGAGTCAAGGCTAACCATTTAGACTGTTTCTTAAGGAACATGATTCAAGGTTAACCATTAAACCGCAGCACATAACGTCTCATGAGATTAAACAATACCCAATGAATTTGAGTACAATATTAGAAAACATATCAAAACATTTTCATGAATATGTTTTCAATATAAGGAATCATATATATTCTATCAAACTTAACCATAATTGTTATCCATGGTTAGAATTGGGTAGCATAATCTTGTCATAAATCATAATAAATGGGGGTATCATAAAAGTGTCTTTTAAAGAAAGGAATTAAATTATAAATGAATAATAATAAAGGAATATAGGAATAAATCATGATTAGTGGTGTCAAAATGAAGTGATAACATGTAAAAATAGAATTTAATAATATTTATAATTAAAATATTTTTGTGCAGTCTAAGGAAAATATAAATGAGCAATTAAAGCAGAAAATGGAATAATATGTTATATAAAACTTGAAGTGGAAAATAATTTTTTCATTAATAAAATTATTTAATTTATAAAAATAATGTTTCCTTAAAAAATATTATAGAGTTCACCTGAAATTGGGAAACAATTTGGGTTGTTCCCTTACATTGGGATTTCATGTCGGGAAGAATTGAGTAGGGAAACTATTGGAAATAAGAATACCACCCTAAAAAATAAGATCAATGGTACTTGATACATGGGTATTTACCACATAGAAATATTTTAGAATATTTAAATAAAAATAAAAGTTAAATAAATTTTGGTAAAAATAGAGAAAGAGTATCATGATGGAATAATAGTGGTTCTGGTAGAATCCCTTACCTAATGTCTGAAACAATTCTTCACTAGCTCTTAATTCCAGAAATAAACAAATTAGATTAACTATTTAACAATTATAGAACCATTTATACATGTATGTGATTTATTATAACATTATTATGTTTATTTATTGTATTTTGTGATGGGGTAATAGATTCAATTTCATTATTTAGTAGCGTTGATTTCTTTTGTTTTCCTGATCGATTTACTTCTATAATTGTGTGGAATAACATGTAGAATGATGATAGTTTTCCATAACTGAACTTATATGTTATTAATTAACATATAAAATATTAAAATAAATTTTTTTTCTGTAGGTTAGTATGATTAATTAGATAAATAATTAATGATAATCGATTCGAATAATTTTTCATTTTTTTATTACAAAGAAATAATTTTGTTTTATAAATTAATATCATGAGTAAAAAAATGATTCTAGAACACTAGATAAGACATAACACATATATTATAATCTGTTTCAACCATTAAAATGGTATCATGTCCATCGTTGAAGATTAAATTGAATGATGAAATCACGTTATCCACAGAGGTGTTAATTCTATACCTCACAGACGATGTTTTCATTCTTAAATTAATAGAGGGTGGGGAAGAGAATTGATGAAGAATTATTCCTTCAATATGATAACATTATAGTATATGTATGATAACATAGTTTTCATTCCATTTTGATGATGGTATTTGAGGTAATAAAAATAAAAGAGAGGGACATGAAAAAAAATTGAAAGAAAATTGTAGAGGGTTTTTGTAACGACCCAATCTTTTTGAGTAGTATATTAACTTACTATTAATGATTTAATAAGATGTTAATGGTTAATGCAGAAAGAGGAGTCGATGGCTTCATCCAGTAGACTCGACCCTTATGAAGCCCACTTATCAGAGCTTGGGAAGGAGGTAGCATCTGTGGGCTTCGCTTTGGACCAAGCCCAAGCCGAACTCCAGCGTGTCAAGCTTGAACAGAAACGCCTAGGGGAGAAGTTCAAGTTAGTAGAGATTACTACTAGGAAAATGTTATCTGATACTCCCTCAGATTCTCTCACAATAGCACACCTTACACTTAGGTCTTATGCCGGTGTTATAAGGGGCTATGTGACGAGACCCTAGCTTCCTTGTGTAATCCTTTCAGGTGAATAAATTGAGATTTCTTCCTTTAGTGATGTTTGTGAAATTTCAAATGTCTAGATAATTTTAGAATGTATTTTATTGATGAATTTTGAAAAAGAGATATTTTAAAATATTTATGTAAACCCTAAATAACTAATGATGTGTAATGATTTTCAAAAAATGGTCTTCTACAAAAGTGTTCAGTAAGGAATTTGGAGTCTAATAAGATCAACTTAATTTTTGATGAATATTAAGTTATGAATAGTGATTTTACGCTTAGAATTAGTAATGTGACCAAATGGATTTGTAATTTCACTCAAAAAAAGTTTTAATATAATTCAGACACCAAGATTAAGTAATGTGATTCAATAAAATGGGTAAATAACGGTTTCATAAATTATTAGTCAAGTATTAGTTTTTTCGGATGAATATTGTTTTTTAATTAAAAATTTAATTAAAAATAATTAGAAAATTATTTTTATAAAAATGACTTTATTTTTGAACTCAGAGCATCGACATTATGTTATGGTAATTTTTGGGGATTTTTCTGAAAAAAACGAATTTTCGATGAATAGTGTTATTATTTAAAAATTAAATTAAAATTATTTAGAAAATTATTTTTATAAAATTGAGTTCATAAATGTATTTAGAGCATCGATATTTGGTGAAGGTGAAATTTTGGGATTATTCTGAGAAAGTTGAATTTTCGATGAATAGTGAAAATATAGTTTTTAAGTTACGGGTGTTTAATGACATCATTAAATGATGTATTAAGTATATATTCAATATGGTCGAACTATGAATAGTAAGATAAGGTGTGAGGTGTCCCAAGTGGCCAATACCATGGGAAAATACCATGGGAAAGCCCATGGTTTTGCCAAAACCACTAGTGAGGTGTCCCTTGGCCATTAATGCCTTGTCCCCTCACTTTCCCTATAAATACCCACCCTTTCCTCCTATAGTTTCCACTCCCAACTCTCCCCCAACGAAGTTCTGGTCTCCTTACCTCCCAAGGAGTCCTCCCAAGGTGCCCCCAAGCCCTCAAGGTCCAAAACATTGAGTTTCAAGAGTCACGTTTTAAGGTAAGGGATCCGACCCCTCTCTTTCTTTTCATGTAATCTCTTTTATGTCATTCCTTTTATGCTCTATGTTATTATGTGAGAGGATGTTCTTTTATATTCATCTTACTGCCCCTTTCATGTTTATATGATGAGATATCCCCTCTTACTCTCATCATTTCGTCTTATGAAAGTTTAAGTGACGCCGTTAGGCTGCCGAATGTTTAAGTGATTCTTTCACCCTTCTCATTTTTCAAGTTCGATTTTCATGTCAAATCTTTCAAGTTCCTTTTTATTATGTTGGGGTATGATATCTAAATCTATCATACTTATCTCTTATGATCATATGATTAGAGACCCTATTTGATCTGTTCAATTCATTTTTGTTGAAGTTTAAGTGACGCCGTTAGGCTGCCGAATTTTCATATGAGAAATCAAATTTGTGTCTTCCTTCCATTTTTTCTTTTCAAATGGTATGTCCTTAAATTTTCATCACCATGTCCATATATCCTTCTTATTCTGTCCCTCTACTGTTTTATGGGTCAATTATGATTGTTCGACCCATGTTCCCTCTCTTTTCAAAGTTTTCTAAAACCATGTAACATAGACGTTATGCTGCAGAATTTTCGTCTCAAAATGCCTCTCTTTTCTCAAAATTATTTTATGTTATAAAGTGAATACTCAAAGCTCCTATTTCTATAGGGTTATTCACATATATATAAAAATTTTCTATTTTAAATTCTTGGATTTACATACATGATACCCGCTTTCCCTTTCCGTGGGTTTAAAGTAACGTAAAGATCATGTCTTTAAAGCAGTTTTTAAAACGTTATGAGTATGAAATGAAACCCATTTATTTTATGCTATATGGGTTATTTATGAAATGTTTGATGACGATATATGTGGCTCACATGATAATAAAGTAAAATTTAAGGGTGCACCCTGATAGCGCTCCAATGCATTGGGTAAAGACTTAATCCCTAGAGATGACCATTTTAACGACGCCTTGGTGAATAACATTGGTAATTTTTAACGACACCTTGGGGATGGACCTTGGTGAAACGAAACGATTCCCAATATTAAATGTTGCAGCCACATCTTCCAGTTATGAAAAATTTTATTTTTATTATGATGTATCTCATGATTTCTTTCTCATGCTTTAATGTTCTTTTCATGTCCTTATTGAAGTATCTCAAGTTCACTTGTAAAATGTTTCTCGTGTTTCCCTTACTGGGCCTTCTGCTCACCCTTTCTTTTGATGTATGTCCCCAGGTTATGAGATACATAATGAACATAGGATTAACTAAAGGAGAATCCTTTCAAGTTTTTAAGAAGAATGTTTTATGTTTTTTATGTATTATGACCCTTGTTTCCAAGACACTAAACCTTAACGATCCTCAGTTCCGTGTAATGAAATGAAAGTTATGTTATAAAAAGACGGGATGATATAGTCTTACATCTTGATTCCCACTTTTTTTAACCATCATATGATATTTTTTTGGTATTTTGATAAGAAAAAAATATCATGCACGTGGGTAGAGGTTTGGTAATAGTATTGGAAATAATATTAGGCAGGATAAATATTTGTGGGGTGTGAGGAGAAGAGGTGGTGAGGGTGGTATTTATAATGGAGGAGAGATGTGTTCTCCCATTATTTTAGTCAAAATTTTATTATATTTTCCAAGAAGATAAATAGTGTTTATTATTGAGAGAAAATATAGTAACATGGGAATTTGATTTTGTGATAAATGTCTTACATCATCACTACATCACCTATGAATCCATAATTCATGTCTTTAGCATTTATCATATATTATGGTATTTTAATATTCACCAAAAATTTATTTATTTCAGAAAAATACCAAAAAATCAACCCATCCATTTGTTAATGTGTAGAATTAAAATATTTACACCATTTTATGAAGATAATATTTTATATGATAAATTTAATATTTAATTTAAATCATAATTTACTCAAAAAATAATGATTTGTAAATTATTTCTCATTTTAAATCACTTTAACAAATAAAAAATGTCTTATAAAATTATCTAATAAAAATAAGGCATCAAAATATTAATTTATTAATATATTTTATAAAGGTAAATATTCTTTTAAAATTTTAAATTAGTCATGAAGTTTTAATTAATTATTCATGACTTACAAAAATACCAACATATAATTAATAATTTTTAAAATATTAATTTACTTATACAATAATAATTATATTATTTTTTCACTAATAAGATATCTAAATTTTATACATGCATTCATTGGTGATGTTACTATTCAATTGGCCGGATTACTATTCAATAGGGTCACATTACTATTCCAAATTTCATGTTAGTATTTCATCGATATAGGTTCCTTAACTACTAAAAAAATTATTAGAACATTAATTAATCATTTATAAATCTTGAATTGTGTTATCTTATCTATTGTTTCATATTAAATAATTATAAGAGGTAAATTTCTATAGATAAATGTTTGGGTTGTTACATTCTTCCCCCTTATGAAATTTCTCCCCTGAAATTTTCTTTAACATTCTTTGTTGAAAATAGTTGTGGGTAATTTTCATTCATCACTTCAACTCACTCACATGTTGCCTCTTTAGACTTATGTTTCCTCGATAATATTTTGATCAGGAAAGTAGCCATGTTGTGTAGATCATTATCTCTATGATCCAAGTTCTCCGTTGGATGCTCCTGGTAAGAAAGATCATTCCCCAACTGTAGTACCTATGAAGTTAGTACATGTGAAGGATCTAGTATATAATTCCATAAGAGGGGTATTTGGAATACATCATGTACATAAGACATGGTAGGTAGAAGTTATAGTAGATAGACCACATTTCCAAAATGATCATGAATATTTAAGTGGGTAATTTACCTAGTACATAGCTTTCCATTCTTCCCAAATCTCATTATCCTCTTGCACTAATATATGTGGAGGAATACAATGTATCTATCGTTAATCCCTAGGTCTCATCGAAAATTGTCTGAATATCTAATTTATTGACTACAGGATTCCTTGACATGTTATTGAATGGTTTTCACCTTGTTCATCGTTTCTTGAACCATTTTAGGTCCAAGAATACTACCATCATCAAATTCATCATATTATTCCACTGTTATGCAACATTTCCTTATAGGGAATCATATAGATCCATTTTTATGCTCCAGTGGAAACTATTATTAAAGGTGAATTTGACCAAAAAATGTTGTTAGTACCATCCTCATTTGAAGTCCATAGAACATGCTCTAAAAATTTATTCCAATTTCATAATATTCCACTCAAATTAGTCATCAGCTTAATGATGATTGGTTGTACTAAAGATCAGCTTTGTTCTTGTAGAAAATTGGATACACTTCTAGAGCATGGAGGTGAATCTCGTATCTCAGTCAGAAATAATAGATAGTGTTACACTATAAATCTTTACCACTTCTTTGATTCATATCCGTATGAGTTGATCTAGTGATATATCCAATCGAATTGTGATAAATCGGGTTGTCTTTCTAAGACGTTCCACAATATCCCATATTGCATTGTTTCATATGGATGACTTTGAATGCATAGTGGAAAAGTCCATGGTGATGTTTTCCTATTTCCATGTTGGTATAGGTAATGTTTACATCATCCCTTTAGACATATTCTTTTCAATATTCATTTATGGACATACCAAGAACATTAATGTATTTTCATCAATATAATTTTTCCTATTTTCCCGCCAAAAATTCTCTTGCTGATCTCATCCAATATTTGTTCACCCTGGATTAATAGAGAATGTTGAGATATGTACATCATTCAGAAGCTCTTTCTTTATTTCCAGATTGGATGGTAGACATAAACATGACACAGATTTTTTGTCTCCATCCTCACTGACCTTTAACTCATATGATTTCTTATATTGGATAGGTTCCACCCTTTTTGGATTTTCCACATCATTTCCTTGATCATCCTTTGTTTTATCTATAACTAATGGTTAAGTAATCATTTGATAATAGATTGTTGATTTCCCTTCCTTAATGATTCCCATGTCTATACTTTTCAAATCATAGAATATTTGATCCTTTCCAATTATCATCATTGATTAATAATCATGATCGTTTCTACATAGATCCTCTTCCACCATATTTTTCATTCCATAATTGTAGTGGAGTGAGAAGTTTAAATCCTTGATGAAATCTGACCATCTTCACTAGAACATTTTAAGCACCTTCTGTGTGAATATATATTTGAGACTCTTATTATCTGTATACATCTCACACTTCTCCTATACAAATATTTCCACCACTTTTTTAATGCAATGATAACAAAATCCATCTCCAGATCTTGTGTACGATAGCTTTTCTCCCTAATATTTATCTTCTTTTAGGTATAGGGTATCACATTATTATTTTGTTTAATAAAAACTTTAACATAATTATAATTTCTTAAATTTTTTTAATAATACCTAGCTAAACCACAAATGTCATGGATCCCCATTACATATTTTGTCCTTGGAGACTCTTCAATTGCCTATGTCGTTGTAGGGTCTATAGATATTAATTTAATAGTGATAAATGCTGGAATAATGATAATTTTTCAATATAGAACTCACATTTACTCTAAATATCATATATTTTCTCCCTTCATAATGTTTTTAGCACAATATTCAAATAATCATCATGTTCCTCCTTTCTCATAAAGTATATTAATATATCATTGATAAATACTACCACAAATTTTTTATTGAAATATATAAAGAATATATTTATTAAATATATTAAAATGGATAGAGAATTACTGATTCAAAAGGGAATCACTATGAACTCATAGTTTCTACACCTCATATGAATGTCAGTCTTAGAAATCTCTTCCTTCCTCACCTTTAATTGGTGGTATCCCAACTAAAGGTCCACGTTAGAGAAATAATTAACCCCATATAGTTGATAAAACAAGTCACCAATATGTTTTAGGGGATTATTTTTTTAATGAGATTTTAATGAGATTAATATAATTGATGTAGAGTCCCATTTATCCATCCTATTTATTTAGGAATATGATATGTGCACCCCATGGTGAAGAACCCGGGCATATAAAACCCTTATCCATATTCTCATGTAACTGATTCTCTAGTTCTTCTAGATCAATATTCTACATTCAATAAGGTGTATCTGATATAGATTTAGATCCATGAATATGTTCAATTGATAACTCAACCTCTCAATCAGGAGTAAGACCATGGAATTCTTCAGGAAATATAGTAGTGTAATCCCTCACGATGGGTATGTCTTCGAGCATGATCATATACATTGTCTCAATCATTTGAGGGATATATTCTTTCTAATAAGGTAGTAATATCCACACATGAAATGGAAATTATAAAAGAGATTAATCTTCTAACTCACACATTTAATAATTTGGATGATACTTCGTGATGTGAAGAGTTATCTCCCTCTTCCATTACTTATTGTTGGATTTGTATAAAGATAACCAATCCATGCCCAAAAAAGCATCAAAATACAAATTAAGAAGTAAGACATGATTTTCTAGGATGTTTAGTCCACAATCTATAAGCATGGAGGAGTTATGTAATTTGGATACATTAATTTCTTTATTACTTTTTCTCCCAGACAACTTAACCTCCAAATTTTCAGGTGGTGTTTCTACAGTTATTAAAAACATGAAAGATATAAAAGAATTACTATAACCAAAATAAAATTGTAAGTTCATTATTCTTTAATGAATAATCTGTGTACCTCTTAACACATCATTTTACAAATGGACATCATATGTAGTGATAGAATAATCTCATCCTTGTTGAATTAGAGGTTGTAGTTTATTGCCTCCGAAAACCCACTACTTAGGGAATTGGTTATGAAAATTAACATTTTTCTTATATTTTAATCATAGAACTACATGTAGAGTGTTGATATGAACATTACATTATTCATCCACATTAGTGGTATTCATTATTACCCTTCTGCATTTCTGATCCAGATGCCCCATTCTTCCTCATTTGAAGCATTTCTTGGTTCCCTTTACACAGTTCAAATGATGATTATTCTCAAAATTTTGACATGTGTGATATTAGCTGTTACTTATATTAGAGGTATTATTTATAGATCCACCCATATTAGAATCCTTTTTTTTCATTGTTTCACGAGGCCCTAGATACGATTGATATTCTCTGATCTTCTTCTCAACTTTGAGGGCATAATGTAAAATATCTTCATAACTGTTGAAGTCCTGAATAGCCACCGCCCTTCATAGACTCATATTTAGTCATATAAAAAATAGATCCAACTTTATTTTTCTGTTCATGACATATACATAGGCGTATCTGAAAATCCTTGAATTTTTTGCATCATACGGCCTAGTAGACTCATCTTTCTACTTCTTAATTATGATGAACTCTCTTTCCCTCTTGAGATTGAGGGTTTGGGGGAAATATTTATTGAAAAACATTTTCTTGAATTGCTCTAAATCCATGGAATCTATTTTATCCTTAGTATTCATATTTTTAATTATTTTCCACTACTAATTAACTACTCCAGCAAAATGATAGAACACCAGTACAACTTTCTATTCTGATGATCACTATAGGAAAAAGAATATCTTTTCAATAGAGTTACTCAATTTTTTTGTGAGGAGGGCATTATAATATCTTCTAAACATGGGAGGTCATTTATGCATGAAGTGTTAAATGGAAACATTCTATTTCCATGGAGAAGTTGTGCATTCCACATGATTCAGTTTATTATTTATAACATTATCCATTTGAGCTAGTACTATAATGATATTTTGAGAACATTTTTGTATCAAATTTGGATTATCACAGGAAAAAATTTCACATTTACAATCACATTGATTGTTGTAATATGTTATTTATTTACCACCATTAACTAATAATAAATCTAAGTTTAAGGGGCATGAACTCATACTTAATTATAATGAAGATGAAACTTTTAACATATAAGGATAAACTCTAAATGGAAAAGTATTTACTAACTTTCGATTCCCTAGGTTTCAATCTTGTTTATCCATGATATGTTTATTGACATATATACTTGTTTTAATTTTATTTGTTCCCTTAATAATTATTATTAATGAGCTTATGAATTTACCCAAGTATATCCCCCGAGAGTGTCAAACTAGGTGCATAGTAAGGCATGTTATTGTGTACTAGGCTTTCCTGAGTCACAACCGGAAAAACTTGTCTATGTTTTTACTCTAAGGTATAATTTTTCTAGTACCACATCAACTTTTAGTATTAAGATAGGAATGTATTTTATTTATATACCACTTACTCTATACTAACCAAAATTTATGTTTTTTTTTCATACTTAGTCTTATCGATAGGGTTCTTACTAAAGTTCTCTATTCTTATTCACCAAGAATAACTAATCATTTCTTCTAATAACAATTATAGTGACCTAATATTTTTACATGTATCAGTACATGATTTTAAGAATAATTTAACTTGAAATTATAATCCTAGGATCATTGTTTCTAGTTTGTAGTAAGACAATGTATATGAAATTGAAAACATTAGACTAAAAACATTTATTTATTTATCATCCATTATGATCTACAAACATAATTTGAGATCTTAAATATATATAGCATATACTGGGTATAACATAAAAAAATGGATGAGTTAAAAATCATAGTAAGGGAATAAGCATTAAAATAATGCTTAGACCATGGGTTTTATGGAACAACATAATGATATAAAAAGGCACGGAATATGATTAAACATAATGAATCACAACATGGTATCATATAATAATAGATTCATAGTAATGTGATAGAAATATAAAACTTGAATTTATTAGGAGTGAAGACTCATTGAACATAAAAGATCACGATTCAAGGAAAACAACCATGACTGTTTCACAAAGAGAATGAGTCAAGGCTAACCCCCAAGACCATTGCACAAAACATATAATGAGACTAAAAATACCCAATTAACTAGACCTCAATCTAGGTAAACCCAATTTTACATGTTCATGAATATATTTTCCACATAAATAATCATTCATATGAAATCGATCATAAACATTAGGATTACCCATGGAATAAATTTGTTATCATAATCATTACATAGATCATAATTAATGGGCATATCATAAAAGTGTCCATGATAGAAAGGAATTAAATAATACAGGGACATTAATATTGGAAAATGGGAATAGAACATTATTAATGGTGTCAAACTGAAGTGATAACATGTAAAAATATTATATAAGAAACAATAGAATTAAAACATTTCAGTGGGGTTTAAGGAAAATATTAATGAGAATTTAAAGAAGAAAAGGGAATAATATTTAATATATAACTATAGGTGAAAAAAATGTTTTAATAATATAATTAGTTATTTAAGAAAAATAATTGTGGCTTAAAATAGATTATATAGTGAAATTGAAATTCAGTAAGAATTTGGGAAGCTCCCTTAAATCGTGTTTGCTTATCGAGAATAATTGAGCATATAAACTTTTAAATATATGCATATCCCTAAACTATAAGGATGAAAGGATATGGATACATGATTTTGAAACACATAAATATAATTTATAATATTTAATTAAAATAAAATATAATTATATTTGGTTGAAAATAGAAAAAAGAGTAACTCGAACGAATAATGGAGGTTCAGGTAGAATCCCTAACCATATGTTTGAAACGATTATACACATGATCTTAATTTCCTGAATAATAAAATTATATTCATAAATTAATAATTCAGTAATAATTTATTCATTTATTTGATTTATTATTTCCCCATTAAGTTTATTTATTACCATTTTTTATGGGTTAAGAGATTTAATTTAATCATTAGGGATAGTTAATTTCCTTGGATTTCATTATATTTTTAATTATAAAGGTGTGTGGAATATCATATAGAATTAGAATTTTTGCCTAAAAATGAACTTATATTTCTTTAATTACAATATAGAATATTTAAATACCAATTTTTTCTACAATTGAGGATGATTCCTTAGATAAATCATTAATGATAATCGTGTACATTAACTTAGAATTTATTGATGATAATGAAATCATTTTTTATAAATTAATTTCATGTGTAGTAAATGATTCTAGATAATTGAATAAGATATAATAAATATATTATAATATATTTGAACTATAAAAATATATTCATGGCTATCCTTGTTGACATAATTGAAATATGAATGCACCTTGTCCTCGAAGGTGGTAAATCTACACCTGACAGATGATGTTTTCATTCATAATGTTAATAGGAAAGTAGAGAGATTTGAAGAAGAATAATTCCATAAACATGATAAAATTATAGAATATTTATGATAATGTAGTTTTAATTACATTTGGATATGAGTAATTTAGGATAGAAAAATAAAATAATGGAACATGAAAATAAAATTGAATGAAAATGGTAGTGGGTTTTAGGTCATGATTCCATCTTCTCGAGAACCTCTATTGGGGATAAGATTTGTTCATTATTTAAGATCACAATCTCCCAAACACGGGGGAGGTTTGGGAAGATTATTAAGAAATATTTTTACAAGGATCAAGTCTTCGGAGGTGTGAGGGTAAGGGGTGGTGAGGGGTGGTATTTACAGTGGAGGAAAGGGGTGTTTTCTCGTTATTTTACTCAATATTTTATTATTTTCCTCAAGATAAAAAATAGTGTAGATTATTTAGAATAAATAAAGTAAAAATAGAATGTGTGTTTGAGATAGTGGGAATATATCCACACTACATCACCAATGAAACCACAATTCATTTATTTAGCATTTATCAGAATTATCATATTTTACTATCACAAAAAATCGTCTTTTTCAAAAAACACTTAAAAAATTACCCATTTTATTTTTCAATCTATAGAAATAAAAAATGAACTCCATTTTATGAAAATAATTGTCTAATTATGAGAAATTTTATTTTTAATTAAAATAAAAATTTACTCAAAAATATGAATATTAAAATTATAACTGATTTTATATAAAACTAAATAATGTCATAGGTATCATAAAATTATATTTTAATCATAAGACATCAAAATATTAACTTTGGAATACATTTTTGGAAAATTACTTTTTTTCATTTATTATATTATTTATAAAAGTGTAATTAAATATTTTTTACTTTCAAAAATACCAACACATAATTAATAATATCTAAATTTTTTATTTACTTATACTATGATATATTTATATAATATTTTGAATAATAATATTGATAAATTTTATTCATCCTTTCATTGATGATGTCTCTATTCAATTGGTCGGTTTACTATTCATAAGGGTTACAATAGTAATCCAAAGTTCCAGTTACTATTTCATCGATATAGGTTTTTTAACACCTATAAATGACTCCTCCTTAATTCATTAATCATATATAAATCATTAAATATATTCTATTTTGTTTTTATATTATATGGAATATTAATAATATGGGGACTTCTAAAGATCAGACTTTGGGTCATTACACCTTGTATGGATGGACATGGGAATTATGTTGTTTGCAACATAATTGTTCCTATACAATATTATTTCTCAACCATCATTAATTAAGTATATCAAGAAATATCAAATTAAAGATCATTTGTTACAAAATAATGAAGATAATTTCAATAATTTAATGTTTCAAGAGTTCAATATTTTTCAAGAATGTGAACTAAAATTTGGTAAAAGGATATCTGTTCAATATTTTTTTTAGACAAAGAAAGAATGAAATTATTATGATCATATTTCTTTATTCTCAAAATAACATATAATTGATAAAATTTATAGGTACAATCATGATAATTATTTGAGGGATAATTTGAAAAGGGATATTTCTAAATACACTATAAGTTTCTTAGTGTGTCAACAAGTGAAGGAAGTGAAAAAAATTGAAAAAGGGGTATTTCATCCACTACCCACACCAATATTGAATTGGAACAATATCATTATGAACATTTTCACCATTCTCATAATAAAATCCATAGGAAAAAAATGTGATATGGTTTATAGTGGACCGACTCACAAGGACACCCCCTTTCATTGTTATTTGGGTGGATTTATCTCTGGACCAATATTCCAAAATTTACATAATGGAAGTGGAGAGGTATCATGGAGTGCTAGTTTAAATCATTTCTAATCATGATCCACGATGCAATTTAGATTTATATATAATTCATAAACATGATCTAAGTAATGGAGTGAATTTTTTTACTTCCACTCACCCCAAAACTAGTAGCCAATATTAAAGAATTTTTAAAACACATTATGAAATGCTGAGAACATTCTTAATTGAATTTAAAGTTGGATGCGATCCACATCTCACATTAAATCATTCTCATACAATAGAATCATCCATTTGTGTATTGAAATGTCACCCTAAGAAGATATATATGAGAACCAATGTAGAACTCCTACTTTCTATGGTGAAAATATTGAGAGAATGTTTCTTAAGGATGATCTTTTGTAAGAGATGATAGAGAATTTTCATTCTATCCAACAACATATAACGATTGTTTAGAGTATAATGAATAGTTATGCTAACAACCATCTAAAGGACTTATATTATGATGTTGGATACAATGTTTCCCTTTTAATGTCACCCGGAAAGAGAGTCATATATTTTTGGAATAAAGGGAATCTTATTTCCAGGTACATTGGCCCCTATGAAATTCGTTAATGTATAAGATTAGTGTCCTATCAGCTTTAACATAATCAAAATATATCACTAGTTCTTGATGTATTCCATATATTTCTCTTGAGGAAGTATATGCTGGATCCCTCACAATTACAATATAAGGACATAGAACAACTAGAACACGACCTATCCAATGAGAAGCCTCAGGTAGAGATCTTTGATCATAGAGGCATGGTTCTGCCCAACAATACTACCCACCTCATCAAAGTGTTTTTGATTAACCATAAATATGAATAATAAATATGGTAATAAATGGAGAAAATGATATATAAGTACCCACATATTTGTTCATCTGAGAGAATGATTTGAAATATTGGGGATGAAATTTATTAAATGGGGAAGAATGTTATTACCCAGACATTTTGAGTGAGTTTTGTTTCTAGAAAATGTTTTTTATATTATATTTTACACAAAAAAACCATATATCGTTATTAATGAACCATGTATAAATCAAAATTTGACCTTTTGGAATTGACTATTATATGATCATTTCTCAAAATAACCCATTGGTCAATATGATTGTTGGAAAATGTACTCTTGATAACAATATTTATATTATAATCAAGGTTTCTAAGAAAAAATGGAAAAGAAAAATAAATTCATAATGGGGAAGTGATGGCCTCAACCAGCAGATTTATTCAATATGATTCCTATTTTTTAGACTTTTTTGGGAGGTAGTGTCATTGGGGTTCTACCTTTATCAATCCCATGTATTGTTTCAACAACAAATGCTTGAATGAAATCACCTAAGAGAGAAGTTCATGTTAGTGTAAACTACAACTCGTTCAATGTTATCTGAGACATCCCATGAATTTATCGCCATCACACACCCTTCCCTTAGTTCATATGTGTGTGTTAAAAGGGGTTACATGTCACAAACTCAGTTAATTAATGCACGATTCATTTTAATAACATAATTATTCAATCAATACCATTATAATTATACTTTTCTTAATAAAATAAATGTTTATTTGAGATGGAGTTTTACAAATTGATTTTTTAGACACATTCTACTTTTCAGAAAAATTTTAAATTATATTATAATAAACTATATTGTTACGAATAATATTTATTTTAATCAAATATTATTTTTGATAAAAATATTATTTAAATATAAATGATAATATAATATTATTATTTCCTTGAAAATATTTACATGTTGGAAATTTTACTATGTTTTTCAACATCATATGTTCTTAAATAAATATTGATTTTTAAAGACATAATTTAAAATAATATTATTTAGATGATTATTATGATAAATTAAATATATTTTTTTAAATAATCTTGTCTAATTTTTGATAGGGTTAATTTATGATAATTTGTTAAAATACTTTATTTTTTCTATGAATAATAAAAATACATTTGATGTTTTCCATATGTTTAATCACCTCATAATTATGTCATAAAGATGAAATAATTATATAACCACAATCCATGACATGAAAATATGTTATTTTATTAATATCAAGTATTTTAATATATTTTAATCAATATCTATTCATATGATTAACTTTCCAAAGTCTAAAATAGTAACTTTGTCAATAAAAGTATTTTATTTTGTGAAAACATTAATTTTAAATGTAAAATGAAGTGATATAATATTTTTTTAGGATATTGTCAGTTAAAATAATATTATATATTTCCAAAATTTCTAAAACTATGGGAAAAACCCTTGTAAAGTCTCTGGTTTTTCATTTTCCACATATAGATTTCCCCGGGTATTTTTGGAAAATGATAAAAAATATCAAATTTTCCTATAAATATCCACCCATTTATAAATTTATATTCATTAAAAATCTATAATACAATAATATATGGATGTTTCTACACTAAATTATTATTCACATGGTGTCCTCAATCCTCTAAGGTTCCATTCCACATAATTTTTTTGTTACTCTTAGAGGTACATGATGTGTCTTACTTTTCTTTTTTATTCAAGAACTTATTTTCCAATATCTACTCTAAATATTATAGGTATTATCTTATATTTATCTTTTATCATACCCATACTTATATATTATGTTTTATAAATATTTCAATCTTTCACCATCTCATTTTACCCTCTTTCAAAACCACTTTTCATACCTATTATGTTGCAAAATTTACTTATCAAATCCCCCCCCTCTCCTAGTGAAATTATCATTCAGTTTTTTAATACCCAAGACTCATTATTATACAATTTTATTCACCTAGATGTAAAAATTATTTATTTAATTCTTATATTAACATGAATTAAACCCTCATACCATTTCCATGGGCTTAAAATTACATAAATATCATGTTTTTAAGAACTTTTGAAAATTCATTATTTTGATATGAAAATAATTTTTTATTATCCACAGATTTTTATAAAATGATTTATGTTGATCTATTTAGATAAAATTAAAAATGAAATATGACTCGTTCACATATATAGTTATTGAATGAATTAAATAAATAATTTAATCTGCAGAGATTTCATGTTTTGTGATTCCTTGGCGATGAATCATGGTAATTTGAAATTATGATACCTTGGGGATTCACATTAGTGATATGCTTTTGAATGTATATATTAAATCATATATCCACATTACCATGTTATGAGTAATGATATTTTATTTATCTTATGCCTATTTTTTCAATTATCATTCCATAATGATATTCTATGTTTTTTTATTGATATTCCAGTTGAACATATGTAAATCATTTCTCTTATTAGGCCTTATACTCACCCCTCACCTTTTATATATGTCCCCAGGATTTTAGAGGATGTAAATTTACAAAGTATGAACACATGAGTAAGACATTGAAGTATATAAGAATTATTTTTTTCATTTTCTTGTATTATAGACCTATTTTCCATGAAATTAAACCTCAAAAGATTGCTTGTTTGTACAATGTAAATGAAAATTTTATATATATAAAAGGTGAGATGCTAAAGTCATTCCAAAGGTAACATATCTCATTAGTGACTTGTATCAATGATGATTTATCTCAACACTTTTCCAAATTCCTTGGATGTATTAAATTTGTGAAGGTATTTCATCTTCAATGGTCACCTCCACTCTTGAGGTATTTTTTTGACACTTATACAAATTTTATTTTGAGCGGTGAATCGTCTCAATCGGTAGGTGTTTTCAAAACATATCCAAATTACTTGGTACAATGAAAAGTAATATCTAAGGGAGGGTCCTTCCCTTACTCAATCAATTATTCATTCTAACAGTGACTTGTTTGAAATGGTGGTTCCTTCACAAACTTATCCAAAATTTTAATTTTTGTATTGTCCTCAATGATTTTTCATCCATAATGGTTGGTAGTGTATGACATCAGGTCATTCAAACAATTGGCTATATTTTCAATAATCTATCTCATATGTTAAAATGATATCATAATGCATAAAAATAATTAATAAAACACTAAACATGATTTTTTATCATTAATATAAGGGTTCCAACATTGACTATAGATATTAGTCTAAAAACACATAAACCGGAGATCATGTATTCATCAAGAAAATTTTCTGGATCCTTAGCTACAAAAGTGACCAAAACATGTTGAAAAGTAACCTCACCCACCTAATACTATCATATTTGGGTGATAAATGTTATAGATTTCGAATACCACTGATATGGTCTGATCCAGACCCCTGAAAGTACTCCAAGTGGTCCCAAGATGCTAATGCTGATACGTTTGTCTTGTTTAAGAGATGATTCACTAAAATCAATGGCACCTATCAAAACGAAAAACCACTTCATAATATTATACTTTTTGTATAGATATAAGAACCTTCCATATATTAGGAAGGAGGATCAAGTATTATATTACATCTCTAACATAGAAGAACAGTTTCTTAGATGATTCATATCAACCAATGTCCCCAATTTAATCCCACATATTCCATCATTCTCCTATTAAGAGAAGCATCCACTAAATTCAACCCTGGACCATGACAGTTGTTTACCAAGAAGGATTAACTATGAAAAAAATATGTGGAAAAATGGGAGTGTGGTTATATCACTAATTATACTAAAGAAGCCCATAGACATATTATTATAGTATAAAGAAGACATAATCATATCCATAATCTCTTAGAACAAGTCTGAACACATATTCCAACATCAATCATAGGGAGGCAGATATCACTTATCCTATACATGAATCTCATTGGAATATTTTGATAGAATAAGAATGAAATTAGTGGTATTGTATCCCCAATTAAAAAAAATAGATTCTAATATATCTTGGAGCTTGAGAATGTGTGGTACTAAATTCTTTCACACACATTTCTAAAGTATCACTACATTTAGCTATTGTTTATGAACTCTTATATCATATTCATGCATAAGTACAAACATAGGGAGATGCATGTATTTTATCCTAAAATACAGATCATCAAATCATCATGAACTATATTAATAGGTTTCTAATACAATTTAAGAAAACATTCTTTCTCCTATTTAGGATGATTATCACCATATTTCATTAAAGGAAGAGGTGTCAGAATTAGATTAAATTTGTGTTTTGATCGGGGTTCAATAGCTTAGTCTAACACATTCCTCAAGAGATTCCTGAATTTTTATCAACAAATACCAATAAAATAAAATAATGGCATATGTCTTGGATCATATCTCCATTCCAATGGAGGATCAGTAGCTTAGTTTGGCACGTGACTTGAGATATGTGCACATTCCTATAAAAATAGACTAGCATCATACTCCAAAGCCATAGGGTTGCACACATATCCCTACTCAATCAAATTTTTGTCCCTAAAATATTGAAATCACCTTAGAGTATTCTAATATATCTATCATTTAATATAATTTTCATAGTACAACATCCCATTGAACTAGGGTTCATATACCTACTTCTTCCAATGAATGTCTACACCAGAATCCTTCATAGGCTAGATAGGAAAAGTCACATATAACTTCATCCATTTTGGATGTCCTTATATATATTTTAATGGGAAAGTAATATTTTAACTAGTCTCACACACTTGATACATAAAAATTTGAGCAACATATTCTGCATACCACCCAAATGTAGGATCATATTCATCCAATAATACAGAACCTCATAGGCATACTTCACTAGATTCTCAATTGCTATATCATATCCCCACAACACATAATGGTAATCCAAAAAATCTAGAAAATATCATCCAGAGAGCTCAAATCCATTCTCAACTACCAAATGTTGGTCATTATATTTTAGACAGGATGCAGAATTAGGCCTATATCCATGATCTACTCAATCTTAGTGTCCTTGAGGCTATATTATTCATATCTGCAAAAACCTCAATGGACTGTTGAATAATAAACTGAATAAGAACATGTTAACAATATTATTTTCCTCCTCATAGTAGTATAGAGATGGATCAAATTGGATTTAAACCTGACACCCATATTTGTAAAACTACATATTGCAAAATATATCCCGAATAAATAAATACTCCCCTTATCTAGACACAATCTTATAGAGAGTTGCTAAAAACTCATACATTATCATATAGATAGGTTATCCTCACACTGGTTTCAACAGTATTTATTTCCCCATTAACAATAAATATCCCTTAACAATGGTTAGTAGACAGCCTTTAGAAAATATATCTATGGTCTGAATATGTGGAGACATATTCATTTTATAAAGAAAATTCCAACATGGATATTTGTAGAATGTTATCCATAATAACACTCTAAAAATAGTTATGTACCATCACTACATTCGACTATGATATCTCAAATGAGATAATGAATGATTCCATGACATATATATGAAATGAAAAATGTTTGGAACATGTCATTGGTTAATGTATATACAACCCTTTCCAATATATGAGGGTCACCTTTATACCAAATGCAGACATTAATGTAAAATGGAGATGGTTGTTATCTTTGTGTCCCTAGACCCAAAACTCTGAAATCATCGAGAAAATCTATAATTTTATTTTTTTTCAACTCAATAATGCTTCAAAAACTGATCGAAGAAGACACATCATATATATATATCTTAGGATGTGGAAATTAGGGAGCATTGTACTTCCTCGCATCCTCAAAATAGCATAACTCCCCAAAATGGAATCTTATAATGTTATAGAAACATGATAAATAAGGTGGGTTGGTAATAAATAGGCTAATTTTAAAATATAGTGTTACTCCCCCACTTTGAATAAGCAATGAAATCATAAAAAAAGGTACATGGCCACCAATAAATTCATATGTTGGGACACTAGATAAAATGGGAAATAATTTCAGATATAGAAGGCGAAGTTATGGACAACCCTATAATTTTCCATAGTAACTGGATCTCTTCATTAGTATCCCATACACCCATCTTATACATGAGCACAATTTCATAAAAATCAAAGGGATCGCAATAGTATATTCCAGTAAATCTATTCAAGAGAAAATCTATCCAATAGGGATGGTGTCATTTTATTTCTCAATTTCCACCACTAGGTTCCTCAAACACTAATAGGGTCATGTTTAAATCAGATGAAATTCCAAATTAACCCCATAGAATTGGTATTGGTCAATTTTTATCTCATTTTCTGTCTATAGAGCCATTATATCCTTTGATTAAATCATAAAATAGATAACAAAATGGTCATAAAGTGAAAATAACAACCTCGAACCATATCCAACTCATAAAGGATGTATTTTTATCATTATCAACACTCCCAAAATAATCAATCAACTCCATTTTGGGATTTAAATATTGGATTCTAACATCCCATCTATTCCTCATGATGTAAGACATACCATTTATATTTGGGACCCGTTAGAAATGAATGACTGAAAATCCCATTATGGTAACTATTCAAAGATGAAGACAAGAGGAATGTATAGAAAAATAAACAAAAACCTATAAGGTCAATAATACAAAATGTTCAAATATAGCTTAATTTCATACAAAGTTCTTCCTGATTCAAACCTCGAAGGAGGAGAAAGTAGTCAAAGTTCATCGTACCACATGGAGAGTAATTGGATCACTACCATTTCATGAAACACCTCAGTTATTGTCATCAATATCAACATTAAAATGAAATATTATATGGTGTAAATTCATATGGATGCAATGTAAAAATCATATCTCAATAGGTAGAAAATCGGGATGCACTAACTAAGGTTTCACATGTGGAGAATCAAACTCGGAGTTAGAACTAGGACCATCAAATGATGAATTTATACCTCTATGGATGAACACTTCCAATGATATAATGAACGGTTTGGCTACATCCCACTCACCAATAAGAGGATACCAAATTCCCTTTGTTTATGTATGTTTGGTACAATATCTGAATGAGATAAAAAATCTCATATAGATCACTGAGGAACTACTTTGGGAAACATTTGGAATGGGTGTCCTCTTCAAACATTATGAAATGCTCTTCTTATTAAACATCAGAACAAAGATAATATTTCTATGTGAGAGGAATTTTAGAACCATGAAGGCTCTAGATCCATGAAACTAATCTAAATAAATGAGTATTCCAAGGATGATCATCACATTCTTCTATTATAGGTAATCCATCTCCCCAGTCAGTGTAATCAATTAGTCCTATCACATATCAAGATTTAGAGGGATATGAAAATGAGGCCACCTCATCATGTCTACACTTGTACATGTAGATGAGGTGTGGTCTAGAAAGTGGTACCATCCTAACTCATCAACACCATTGAATAGCTGATATTTTAAGTTAAAATCATGGATGGGAGGCACACATCCATGAATCCGGAAAAGAATCAGTATGTTTATTGGGTGGATGAATCTTTTCCTTGAATCAATTTTATAAATCTCATCTTCTTAAACATTGATGGTGTGAGATATATAGAACAATATCTCATTTAATTTGTGTCTTGATTTTGTAAAATTATGTTCCCTCATAATCAGTAGAAGGAAAAAAATGAAATGGTTTGTAAAAACTTTTATAGGGATAAACATTATTTCATAATATATCTGTCCAATAGGATCCATTTTGGGAAACACCTACCTTCAACAAAAAGTCATTTATCAGTTCATCCCGATTCTATTAGAAAATGTAATTTATTATCTCATAGATTGAAAATAATGTGATAATGAGTGGGTATCTAACATAGTCACCATATGGGAATGATTAAACTATTTACTCAGTATCCCTATCTAGGAAGAGAAATTTTAGGAACACTTTGAAGAAAATATACAAGAATATTTGTAAAAACATTTGATCTTCAGAATGTATAAATGTGGATTTTCTATGTCTGTAGAATCGAAAAAATCATAGAAGATGTCTCTTAATGGACCCTAAAAAATCTTATCCCCTTCCCTAAACATAAGGGAAAATTATTAATAAATTAGAGACTATTATTATTTCCCCCAAACCATTAGTAATACTATTCAAGAATATAGTAAGTCTCAGAATCATCTACCGCTTCCAGTCTAGTGGTTGTAGAAACAAAATCACTCTCAACCCGAAACAAGGAAAGGATTTGGTTTTCTCATGATTTGAGGAATGTATGAATAACGTGAATTCAATAATAAATGACAACGTCCATAGATATTTCATTACATTAACGGAAAACAACCCCTCAATAATATGGATCACATGAAACCCAATGAGGTCATCCTCATTGATTGTCCTAACTACTATCCTTTTTATAGGAGGTTGGGTCACTCCATTTAAGACTATTTTCTCTTCAAAAATATCCTCTAATGAATTTTCAATTTTTTATATGTTATAATTGTGAATTCCCCATCACATGTGACTTGTGTAGCCGTCACCCTAAATGAAGAATAGGTTTACCAGAAATTAGTTTCTTCTAGGAAAGGGTAAATTTATGATAAGTGGATGGCTCAAAAGATAGTTGATAGAGATCGTGACACCGAGATAGTACTGCTTTACAAAATAATAATGATCATAATACCTTGGGATAAATCATTGAATACACCTCCCATAGGTAGAATTAATCCTTGGACAATCGAAATGACACAAGTGAAATAGTTATATCCTATTCATGTAGAAGCTCTAACTCTCATAGACTTATTTCCAGCAAAATCAGAATAAGGGGTACCACCCTACAAATAGAATAGATATTTGATGAAGATATCATTTCTTGATTTATTAATGTAGCTCACCTAAAATACCAATTTTCCAATTATGAATACACCTTTTACTAAAAGATACCCATATTCGATGAGAGAGACAGATACCCATGATATGGAAGCCAATGGAACTGGAGATGGTACAACTATGGATTAACCATAGTAAAAATGAAAATGTAAATTGGCTAGAATAAAAGTCCAAATGTGATGGAAAAGTACCAGATCCAAGGTCTCACCCAAAGAAAACCCTACCTGAATTTTAAGTAAAATATGTTGCCTAAAGTCACTAAAGTGTACCACATCTATTCGGTCACCCTAAAGCACCTCCAGTCTCTAGGCCACCGTGGACTCCATCAAATATGTCGATCATCTGAATAAGACATGACGCATATGGGTGAAGCCCGTTCAGGCGTCAATAAAACAATACTCAATAGTGACCTCAAACCACAAACTACACTATGTAAACAACAAGGAATCACATAAAGTATACCACAAATGAGAGAAGAAATAAATGCACCAAATAGACTACCAAAGAGGCACACGAAGTGTTTCCTCTAAGAGGTACATTCAAAAGAGTCCCTAGAGTCATCTCAAACCATGTATTGGACTATGTCACATAAACAGGATTGTTTTAATAATACACAGTTCCCTCAATTAGTAACACACATAGAATTAGTAACACACTGATTCTACGTAACATAGAGAGTGTTGGTAACACAAGGAGTTTATGTTACACATTGAGTGTATCTAACACATAGATTGTTGGTAACACACGAAGTGTAGGTGACAAACCGAGTGTTGTCAAATACTAGAGGACCTGGACCCTTGTGGGATAGGGTAGTACCGACTCAGTCTTTTGAGACAAAAAGTGTTGATAATACACATAGTCTAGGTAAGACCTGAAATCTATGTAATCACATAGCTTCTAGGTAACATCCAACAACAATATTACATCCATATCATGCTTGTTTCGAGAGAACCATGTCCCCCATCAAATAGGTCGTACTCTAGCATCCAAGGAAACTCAAATAGAGTATCTTATATCGACCGCTTCATTGCAATGGCCCCAAATCCAAAAAAGACTTGTCAATTAGACACACGGTTTGAGAGTCATGATCATTTAAATAAAAAGGGGCCAGTTTGGGTCCCACATGACCTGACCTACAGGGTCTGATGTTCTGGGTCAACCTAGACTGCTGGGCCAAGCCAGCTGTCATCCTAGCCTACTAGCTTTATCCTAGGCCACTCGAGCAGGACGGTTCATTCCACACAGATGCAGCGAGTGTTGGGTCCCATCCAAATTCACACGGCTGTGATACCATCCCCCTAGGGGACATATATGTAGATGTGACCCATGGTAGAACACTCTAAAAATCCATAGAAAAGCATGCAGATTCTGTAAATCCCTCTTGAATTCATTCAATCCTAGTCATTTGACATGACCAATTGGATGGGGGGTGACTTTAAGATCATCCTAGATAAAGGGGAAGGATGGAAAAAACAATGATATTTGTAGAGGATGCTCCACAAACTTCTAATCAAGATCCAATACTATCTACCACAAGAACCATAATAACTTAGCCATAGAATAAGGAGAACCCATAGATTTTCATTCTTACTCCCATTTCTCTAGAACATGCCATTATGAAGTATTTGGTGGTTTTCTAGTAAAACATTCAATACTAGATTTCCTCCATCATTCAAAAAAAATCAAAGGGTTTCTTAAAGAATCCCTCTAGATCCCCCTAAGAGTTCGAGATAGATATCTATTTAGCCATGTTTTTAAAAGAGGAGTCTATTCCATCAGAATTTCATATATACATCTCATTCATAGAACTTGATATTGAATGAGATATACATTGAAATGTCAATCTGTTTTATGTATCAAGAAAACATGGTAATGTAAAAATAAAAAAGAAACTAGTTAACAATGGATCTGGGATCAAACTCATCCCTATTTGATCTATCTAAAATTTCAGATATAGATAGGTGGTTTATTCCCAAAAATATAACCATTAATGTGTATTATAAGATAAAGCAAAGTCCTATCAGGAATATCATACTCATGTATCAATTTCAAGATCTCACATATAATACAATGGTTATGGTTTTCTGGATAAACACGGTATATAACATCATGATTTGAAAACTTCATCCTCATTTCCAATTATATGTACCTTCAACATTCCAACAATTATGGAACTACCTCATTTATGGGAATTTTTTCACACAACATGTGGACAATTCCCCCATCCTGTGTTGTTAATCCATATATGTTGAGTTGGGTTTCTTTAAAAAGAGGGAAAATAACCATTGGTGGGTGGGGATATGAAGGTTGTATCCCCCAATGGATTGGGGAACACCGTAAATAATCTCTACATAGTTATTTATAGTTATTATGTTCTACCCTTAAAGCTAATTGAGAAAAGAAGTTTAATCTCAGTAATATATTGTGAGAAAAAAATTCATTCACTCATGTTTATGTTATATAAATCATGATAATTTAATTGTACTCATAAAGTGGGTATCAATATAATTCTCTATGAGGATAAAATAAATCAAAATATGCTTTATAAAATATAGATAATTACCTAATAAGTTCTCCATTACATTGAATTTCTAGGATCCTACAACCCTTGATGGAATCATAAAAGAGAACAAGAAACATTAGAATATCATTATGATTATTCAAAAATTTAGTATGAAAATATCTTTTCTCAGGGCCTCTATTACTCAAAAAGTGATATATATTCAAAAATGTTACCCTCCAGGTATGAAAATACCTCTGTAGACTTAAAGGTTGAAGAAGAAGAAGATGTCCTTTAGAACTCCATCTTGCATTCAAGGACGGTGTATCGACAACCTTCAATGAAATCTTGTAGATGAAAATGGGAATATAATAATATCATACTCCCCCATTGATGAGATTTTTTATGAATATTAAGGAGAAGGATATTTATATTTCATTTTTAAAGAAGCAACAATATGTGTTCTTGGCGAATTTTACAGAATTATTCTGGTTGAATCCCAATGCCAATACACATCACCTAGTATTAACTGATGATCATTGATGAAATGAAATTTTTTTGGAAACTAAACTACCAAAAATTGCTTTCCGACATCATTCCCATCAAGAAATATATCATGTTGATCAAAGACTAAATCTTTTTCATGGACCATCATCGATGCTACTCAATGGTTTATTTCCCATTTTCAATCATAGAGATTTCAATTGATGTAACTATTATATTCTAATCGATTTCCTTCATATATGGTTAAACATGGAACAATAAATTATATATGGTTTTAGATGATTATAAAGACATAATATTTAGTGAACTTCCAGGGATATTTGGCTACCACGTCATTCCCATTAGAATAAAATTCACTAGAGACAATTACCTATATGCTATGAATGATATATTTAATTCCTTTTGGGATGAATAATATAATGATATGTTGATAACCTGGTATTAAAAACACAATATCAATGTGGTAACCTCATATATCCTCAAATAATAATCAGTAAGCTGGGGTTTCACAGTTTAATGATAAATCATCTAGATTTTACCATTGGGGTTACATCATGGAAATTAATTCTCAGGTACACCCTTTTATTCTCTATGTTGAATTGGTATTTGGTATAATGAGTAATTATTCTATAAATTTAAAACACCAAATTCATGTCACTATAGGTAGTTAATGGTTAGTCCCAATCTGAATTCCTTTTGGCACATCCCGCCCTAAAAATTACACCGATGGATGAAAAACTTCTAGAAGAATAGGTTTCAATTACCATGGCTCTCCCTGAACATTGGAGATTTATTTTTATGGTACCTACAAAATTATTATTGGAAATAGGATTGAAAACCCAAATATCAACTTGGACTGTCTAGGTTTTGTGTTTTTTTTTCCCTAGAAAAATTAATTTTACGAAAACATTCTTGCTGTTGGAAGGTTGTACTAATAATGGGTTAGAGTAACAATACCTAATTTTCATCTTATAACTAACACTAAATCAATAGATATACTTGAATAATTTAAAAGGGGATTCAAATATAGTGACTATAAAACCAATGGTTGGTATTCAATTTAAAAGGAATAATTATCCAGTCTCATTGGTAAAGATAGAGGACTTGTGGCATAATTACACTTCTAACTAAGATTGCATCACAGTCTATAATTACAAAATGCTTATCCAAACACATTAGATAAAAAACCATAGTATTGGATGACCTCGATCAATAAAATTTTGTTTTCTACATAACACAATGAACACTGGTCTAATCGGTTATCATTTTAGACAAGGAGGATATCAATCAGGTCAATAATACCCCAGGGCATGATTAACTGGTATTCACTACTTGATAGATGTATCACATAGTAAATTACCTCAAAAATGGGTCCCTCTAATTATATTTATATGAAAGGGAATGGTCTTAACATTTAATAGTGACCTTTAGCCTTTAGGATGTTCCAAATGATAAAAACAAAGTGATAAATGATTTTTTGATAGAATCCTCCTCATATTCATAATAGAATGAGATATTCTTGGTGTCATAGAAGAAATATATGCGGGATCATATAGCTCAAATTGTTCTGGTAAAAGGATTTCCCATCAAATTAGGAGGCTTGATTAGCAATGCAATACAATGATACTCAACTTTGTGGAATTTACAAGAAACATTCTTTCATGTCAAACATATGAAAACATCATCTATATACCCCATAGTTCCTACTTATAGTGGAATATTCATGGGTATTTTCCATATGGGGAATGGACGTTTGGGTTTCACATTCCCCATCCATAAAAAAGTTATTTAATTATATCCAAACTGACACTGACATCCTTTCCAAATCAGATAATGAAATACCCTTCAAGGATGATGGGATAAAGAATATCACTTACCTAATGAAATCCTATATCATCACTTGATTCAATGCCCCTCACATGACATTTTCATAAAATGTCACTAACTTATGTTTTACAAAGTTGAAATACTTGTACATGGATTAAATCATTGAATCCAACCATTCATTATCATGTATAATGTGGAAAATTGAAAATTAGAGGCCCTTAATAAGATTTAATAAAATATCATCCATATAATATTTTTCAATGATGTGATATTTTTTATAAAATATCGTTCATACATTACTGGCCTACCATATCACTGCATGCACTACCATGTGCAGTACAAACCTAGACCCCATTTGGGAAGGGCCTTACATTATATATACAGTTTATTCTAGAAGAGGATACACATTAGAAATAATTAACTAGTAGCACATTACGCCCCCAGAAATATAAGGATTATTATGAAGTACATTCCCTAGATTCCATTATCACCCCATTTCATGATTGTTAGACTTTAACCTGAATAGCTTCATTCTCCTATAACACATTACACTAACCTGTATAGACAAAAATATTATCTCATGATGTCAAAATATATAGAGAACAATTAACCATTGATAACTCACTTCACATGATATAGATATATGAGAAATCCAAATGAATTACTCTCAAAAAATTTCATGAGTCATATCCATATAGGGAATATATTTGTTTAAGAACTCAATGTGTATTATTTCCATCTATCATAGAAAATGTAGTGATTCAAAAGTTTCAAATCCAAGGTATAACCAAAATAAAAATCACAAAATTTCCCCCTCTACATATGAGTGAAGCATGCGTTGAATGTTTACCATTCAATAACAACATGTGGCATGATTTCATCCATTATAGGATATATAGTGTTCTCCCTGTCTCAAATCCCTGATACAGGAATAGTATAAAGAGAAAAATTTCCCCCTATATATATGTATCAGAACTAAATGGATTTTTTTCCATTGATGAACTATTTATTTATTTCTATATACAACCCCAAGATATATAGTTACCCCTAGATCTCAAATCCTAGGAACATATAAAATATAATTGAAGATATTCCTCTTATATATCTAGATCATTTCAGTTTGTAGTGTTTTTCATCCAATAACATTGTGTGGCTTGATTTCATCCATCACATGATACAATGTGATTCTCGAATCTCAAAACCTCGGTCCATTAAAAATAGAAATGAATAAAATGTCCCCCTCTATATAAGGGCCATACCTGCATAAAGAGATTTCCATTCAAGAACTATGTTCGTATTTATTCATACAATCATAGGATACATAGTGATTAATAGATCTCACATCCATGGTGTAACTGAAATATGTTTAGAAAAATTCACTCCACCCAACATATGGTCCATACCAATATAGGGAATCCACTTGAGAATAACGTTTGCATGAATTTCTGAAATCACAAGACACGTTGTGAAATTTGGATCCTCAATTATGGGCCCAACAATGATTTATCATAACTCCCAATATTGTCCCTACATGAAAGTGAGATCCATATACTGTTCATGTTTCAGAATAAATTTTGAATACCCCTACATATATCCTATTATGTAGTCTCACACTAATTTATAAATAGAATAATTATCCCATGTTTCTCATGATAATCATGGCATATGTGATCTTCAGAAATCTACCAAGACACTATGTATGGTATGACTGATAAATGTCTTGGATAGTGAATCATGTCCTAGTCACATGATATTATACTACCTGATCACATCCTAGTAACATAATTCTTCAATTCATGACAATTTCATAGTCTCATTATTTTAAACAACATGAAAAAGGTCCTCAGGATAAATAGATCACTGACTTGATGAATTTATAATGAATAATTGCATGTATTATCACATTACATCAATAATTTGTTCAATATAATCTGGAACAGCCTATGGGATGCTTTAAATATCCTTTAATTTTACATTCTCCATGAAAAAAATTTATATCATTGATATCTTAGTTGATACAAACCAATTCCTTGAGTTGATATTCTTTTACTGGTACCCCATGGGATATGAGATCTCTTTCTCCTTGTTCTTCCCTATCAAAAATGGTAACAAGAATTTGTTAATACAATGTTACCCCTTTATGAATCAATATTTGGTGGTACAATAACAAATAAAATTATTATAACGGTTTTTTGACCCTATATTAGAGGTCCCCCTTAAATCTACAAGTAATTGTCATGAGTACATGGAATATGGGATTCTACCATTATCAACGGTTGACCTGTACCCTCCAGTTTCCACTTATAGTTAAATCATAAATTCTTGAGTTATAATTTACACTACCCATAACCCAACTATTTATTTGTACATAGATACCCTTTATGTCAATCACATGTGAATCACACCCATTGTTAATGTTGGATTATGACAGTTTATTCTTATACCCTTTCATTTTATTGTGTGTATCCCCAATAAAATCCTATCACCCTTAAGAATTTATGTCCCTTAGGAAGAAACCTTTTAAAACCTCATACTCCATATGAATATCATCCATTTTTCAATATCCAAGAGGAATAAAGTAAGTATTAATGGCTTATACCATTATATTCCTAGTCCTAATGGTAAGACATTAAACTACATTAAATTTATATTTCAGCTACATTTTTCTTGATTCGGGTTACCCGATGATACATTATGACATCTATAACTCATATCATACATCCACCCATAATTAAAATAATAAAATTATCCTTCACTTTTATATGTGTTAAAAATGTGCAAATGATTCTCTAAAAAGAGTTCAATTTCTGGATTCGTTATCATACTATGGAATATGTAGTGATGCATTGATCCTCTATTTCTTAAACTATTTTGATGTATCCTATTAACATGGCTTTAAAATGTATGATAATTTCATAGTACAATGATTAAAAACTACATAACAATATTTCTTTATGAGGAACAGATCATCTGCACCGATGATTTTGTAATCAAGAATCATATAATTTTTCCCATCACCTTTAAATGTTTTCAATAAACAAATTCGTGGAATTTATGGTGCTTGATCCTTTCTTAAATATTAATTTCTCTATGGACAACCTTTTTTCATTGATATTTGATATGATAGAAATTAACTACAAGTGTTGATATCCTTCTCTTGGAACCTCATAGACCCTGGGATCTGCTTATCTTGGTTCTCCCCTACAAAAAATAGTAATAGGGACATGTTGATCTAAATGGACACCACTATGAATCAATCCTGGATAACTCAATATCCTAGAGCATGATCTGAGTAATTTTTCTAAACCCAGAGGAGTGGTCACCATAAACCATGGAGGTATTTTCGTAACTATATGAATTAAGGTATTCTTGCATTATTAATGGTGGACACATACCCAATGGGCTCCACAACCTGTTTTCATAGATAATCATCATTAATGATTTACACATAAAATAACCAAACTATTTAAATGGATTTAGATAACCCCGATTTTACACACATGTACACCATAAATATTGTCAAACAAAGTTTATGCCATCATATTCTTCTACCCTTTCATTTTGATTATTCATCTCCCATGGATAGATAAATTCACTAGGTTGATTACTCTGTAGTGATATTTCTTAGAAAAATGGTGTTTAACTACATGAAAAGGTCAAACTCCTATTACATTTAACATGAAGACAATGTATTAGTCCCTAAAAAATAAACTACATGGCATATTTTCTGTCCTTCATGACATAAAATTACATATATTTGGTCATCCTATCCAAGAATACACACTGAGGATGAATTTTTTACATATATAATAGAATGAAATATGGAATTTTTCTATCCTTATATATGAGCCTCTTCTATATAAAGGACCCCTTAGTCGACATGATGTATAGAATCACTATGGGAAGAATATAAAATGTCTCATTTCCCTATATAAAATTTAGATCATTGAAGAGGTATCCCCTTAAATGAGCTTAGTATAATATGATTCCAACCCTTATAGAATGCATAAGTAAACACAAGGATTTCCAATAATAAGTATTTCATATAACTCTATAAAAATGTTTAAGTCATATAAACTCTCATATCATATGTATGAGTTTTATCGACATATATTTTTTTTACACAAGTGTTAAATTCATGAAATATGGGATCCCACATATATCTTCCCATCAATAATCTTGTGAATTTATAAATGGATTCTCACACATCTATATTTACATGTATAGTTAAAATATTCCCTGATGATATAATTAAAAATTTCACATCAATTATTACATCATTACTCCTGACATTAAACTAAAAGGAAAAATCCTAATTGTAGGATGTTAAACTGGAAAACAAACAAATCCACATTACATGAAGTTGTTATTCATAGACCATAATCCATCATCACTACTTATAAAATGACCATTATAGCTTAACCCTAGTCAATGAAAGTTCATTGTGATTCAATCATCATTTTAAGAAACTCAATCTGTAGACAATAATTCATGTCTTGATAGTCATGAATTTCAAGGAACATTCCATGTACCTATGAATATGACACCCATCATCAAGGGACACTTTTATTCTATGAATTTCTACCCCTAGTTACTTTACATGATCTCTCATCGGTCATCCAAATGTTTTGTTTCCTTGAAAATTTGTATTATGATCCTTTTTATCCTTGATATAAACATAATGGATCTCATCACTGAAAATTGAATAACAATAATCCTTAGTATTATTTTCCATTAAATTACTCAATATTTGAGAACCTTGAGGCATGATTTACAATATTCTCATCCTCCAATTGGGATGCTTTTGGGGTACTTTTGGCATAATTCTTCCTAATTAGGATATTGAGTAACACTCCCCTCATTCAAGGTCCATGCATATCATGACCTTAAAATATATTCACTTTTTTCAATTTTTTATTCACTTAAAATTTATGCTATAGTGGTCCAACTCATAGGAATGTAAACTACTAGTGAAGGAGATATAAAACATTTCAGGATGAATCCCAAAAAATTAATTTCTAATGTAAATTCTTGTCTCCACTTACTAATCTATTCATTTGTAGATTTTTTTCTAAAAATAAAAAGTAAATAAAAATGAGAAAACACTCAATGGGTCTATTTGGTTGACCATATAAAATCCAATCCATTCTCATTGGACACCCCTAGAACAAGATAAAATTTTACCAATAAATTTTCACACCTCCTCATCATGATAATGTTTTCACTAGTAAATGAAATGACTTTTAGGGTGCTCTAACCATTCTTGAATATTAAAATAGTTACATATATCCTTCACAACATTGATACCCGAGTTGATTAAAACCAATTCTTTAGTTTACAGTGTTCTCTTTGTTCTTAATGGATCTTTGTATGGATTGAACCTACTTCATACAAGTAAAAATTTGGTAATAGTGATTAGATAACCTTAATGAATCCTGTTAGTATTCCCATGAGAATTGACACAATTCCAAGGAGTATTTTTATAGAGGTTTTTTGGTCACAAATGAGATACCCACCTAAAAAAATGAGTTATTTTCTTATTTTCATGCAAAATGGGATTCCTCCTTTAGTAAGGGATCACGCATACCCACTGGTTTCCAACTCTAGTTAGCTAAAATATTCCTAGATCGTGATTTAAAATCCCCATAACCACAATATTATAGAAGATTTAAAATCTTTGACATTATGTCAGTAGGTATTGTACACTTTCTCAAAAAAAGAAATGTGATATTACATTCATAGACCTTTTGATGAAGCACACCATGTTACTCAAAAGAAAATCGCATAAGGCTAAATCATCCCAATTAGATATTAATCTTTCCTTGTGTGGTAAAACCCTTCTTTGATAGCTCTTTTCTCTGTATCCCAATTCATCATCAAAACTATTGGATCATTATAAATCTTTTGTATCCCATGGAAGTAAGTGGTGATACCCTTTTAATGATAATTCAGGTAACATCAATTTTATCATGAAAATGGGACTCTAAGCTATCAACTAGATGAATATCCACCTAATAATAAAATATCTCCAATCATTGTGATCCCTAAAAACATTACACTAGAACTCAACACCTTCAGTTTTTTTCTGTTATTCTCATCATGTATTTCCCATTCCATATTCATCAGTTAAAACATTTGTATTATGACTCAAAAAACCAACATTTCAACTATCTAGGTTGACTTGGAATCCCTAATATTTCACTATATATCAAAAAAATCGAATGGAGTTTGTAAGGTGTCACAACCCATCATGAATATTCATATTTCATGTTTTTTATAATGGCACTAGTTTCTTGAACCCTTCATGATAATTCATTGTTCCAAATATCAATTACAAACTCTAGGTAAAGGAACCATTTGTATTCACTCATTCTTCTTAATCCCGTCAACAATTCAGGGTTCTCAAACACTTCATGAATACCCATACTTCACTACTAGTAATAAATAGTCCACGCTAGAAGACCATAAACTAAAAATCTAAATAACCCAAGCTGGCAGTCCATAATGTACAATACAATAAGGTCTAGTCTAAAATCTATAAACTCTAGCAATAGAAGGTCCAATCTAAATGACTATAATCTACTGCATTACATATACTAAGATAAAATACTAGAAATTATAGAAATTAGCATCTTTAGTTATGAACCATAAATTAAATCCATAGAAGCTCTAATCTAAAAGAACCTAAATCCCAAAATTTAAGGTTTGATTTAAAATACAAAAATATAGTGTAATATATGGACGAAGATAACGGACATTAAATATAGAAATTTAATTTACATTCTAAATGGCCCTATACTAAAACAAAAAAATTGGCTTAGCTCAAACAACCTAAATTACATCAGAGATCCAATTTTGATGTCCTTAAGCAGCCAAAGGTATGAGACTCCATTCTCAGTAGGTTGAAAACCAGTAATTGTAATACAAGGAAAATGTTTTCACTCTATTCACTATAAATAAACATTGTTTGATCCATGAAATACTAAGAACATATAAAAAGTAAAAGAAATAAAACATGTTAGGTTGAAAACCTCTAAAAGGGAATCTAGAGAAAAATCCATGTCTATGGACATTATTATTTCCCAAATGAAACATAGGATTTTGGGAGGGATATAAAAAATCATATAAAAATAATATTGGTATCATTATTTTTACTGATAAAAAATCACGTTATGGTAAATAATTCCACTCAATTTGGCAGAGATCAGAGAACCTTACATAAAAAAGATATATGTATCCAAATTTTCCTTTCAATCCAAGTGACCTCTGATAACCAGAGCACATAAATCAATGAGAAAAATCGTGCTACTATCCAGTCATAATTAATTATCAATAAAAATTGTTATTATTCAAGAATTTGATTCCAGGTGTTTGGGATTACTTGGAATTATATAATGTATACATCTCTCTAATGATCCATATGATATCATGTCAATGAATTGTTATGGTGTTTATGTATTAAATAAGTCCTAACAGTGATGTGAAATGATTGAAAATGTATTTTCATTGATAATGTATAAAATGTTTGAGTAACCTCTACATCCGAAAATATCTCCCATGAATCCAAAAAAAATTGCTTCATGAATCTATATTCCCATTGTATAATTATCTCAAAAGTATCCATGAGATCTCCCAAATTCTACACCTAGGAGGCCATGTATTGGCCTAATTGGTCAATTGATTTGGTTTTCACATCTACAATCCACTGTAATGATTCATCCATGGAAACAACATCACATATGTCATTCTATTCCAGGTAAATAACCACAGCTTCCCCATCACAATTTTCTCTGATGTTTGTAGTACAGCTTACGACTAATATATTTCCTCCTAATAATGACTGATTATAGACCACAACTATCCTATCTCAAACATCCCAATATTGATCATGTTTTGTTTAGTCGTTTCCTCCAAGGTACATTGGGAAGACTTGTTCATGGCCTCATCCCCACATCCTTTGATCGAAATGGAATATTATACATCTATTTCCCTCAATTTATGGTCCCTCATCTACTCTATTTGGGAAATAAATTACTTTACCCTTTCAAGGAGATCCATATAATCAAATCAATCATATCCAAGGAAGGTAGCTAAATACCTTAGATGACTCAACTAGTTATTCATATCCTTTAAAGGGCCTTCAGATATAGAGGACCTATATCCACCCATATGTTCCACATCACTAGTTTATTATGCTTCGAGGACCCCATGTCTTAACTCAATCCCAATCCCAGAACATGAATGTTTTTTTGGGGATAATTTACTGAGTGGGGGACTCGTAGTCATGACCTTTGATGAGTTGGGTAGAATGATGGCCTTCACATATGTTGACACACTCATGTGTCATCGTGAAGAATAAGAGACAAGAACTTATGAGATATGAGGTAAAGCTACTTTAATATTGGTAATTATGAATTATCATTTAGTAGATGAATAATGAAATAAAATCATATATTCAATAACATTTATCAAATCATGAGAAATAACTTTCATTGTTTCATCACTATAAACTTATGTCACCCCAGAACCATGTTTATAGTAATCTGAGACACCCAATTAAAATGAATTACATAGTGGATCCACTGATGTTTACTCTATAAAAAAGAATTTGACACTTCTTTTATGTGATTTAAGGGAGAATCAAATTATAGGTGAAATAATAAATAGTAGAAAATCTGTTTGGGGTTTGAATAACATCTCACCTTCACCCAAAAATGCCTCCATCAAGGATAAATAAGTTGATTAATATATACTAATATTAGAAACCTCTAGAAGATCATTTTCATGTGTCAGGATAAATAGAAAGACCATTGGAACGTCTATAGAAGGTTATAGGTTTGACCCTTCAGGAGGTGTAATTGTTTAGACCTCTTAGCGGACCATGTCCAATATTGAATATTTTATTTTATGGATTTAATGCCCACCCATATCATCAAGAATATATTTATGTTCCTCCAATAACTCTTGGTGGGGACCATCATGTTTTTATAGACCATCATGATCTTCTAAATGGTTCTATAATAGGAGAAGAAGAAAATTTGAATACTTACATAATGATTTTTTTTGAGATGGATTCAATTCATTGGATCACTTCCTTTCTCTTATCCTCTCTATGTAAGAGAATCTAAAAGTTTACAATACTGAAGGCATTGAATAACGTTTTAGTTAATCCATAAATGGATGTACAAATTGTTACACCTCTATGATAGAAAAATCCCTCCTCATTAGCAACATCTGACCTTGGGAGACCTCATCTTCGGCTTCGTAGACATAACATAATTCATCTCTTGAAGCTCCAACATTGAGGAAATATACAAAAAATGGTGGGAGAATCAAATCCACTTTCTCTAACTATTATGTTCAAGGAAACAAAACACATTTCATAACATAAATTTTAAGATAGTATATGTATTTTAATATATTCATGGAGTCAATATTATTTATTATTCAGGGATAAGTTGGATTCCCTCATCAATGATAACTATAATTATTCATGGAACCATCAACTATTACACCTTTGGAAAATATTATACATAACCTTTAACACTTTGTAATGTCATGTATAAGATCTTCGAGGAATTCCTTGACATATATAAGTTTTTCATTAAAGGAAATTCACATGGGAGAATTGATTTGTTCAAATACCATTATGTCAATTACAACTTGAAAAAGAAAAAAGTAAATTTCAGTAGATTATTTACCGTCCCTCCACATTTACCATTGGTGAAAAGTTGCGAGGAAACGTCAGTCTTGTCTAGTCATTTCATAATGGTTATTCACTTATTGTAGTTTGGTCAGTTAGTGACCTTCCAAGAAGATAAAATGATTATAGATGACACACTTATTTATTAGGCATATCTGATGTTTTTATCTTACTCGATGAAAGATGTTTTCATGTCTCTAGTTTAGTTCAACAGTTGAGGGGATCATTATACCATTAGGTATAGGTAAATATAGTATCTGATTACATTTTTAGTGGATCCAATCCTGGAAATAGCATCTAGAGTGGCTAATTTCAAAACTAGGTTGAGGGATGTATACCTGATCTTGAATCTCCTCACTGGTGAATATCAACCAAAAAATGTGATCCACTATCACATTTCTATTAGATCGTAAATAAATATAATCATGAATCATCTTATAAACACATTGGTATTTATTCTTAAACTGAAGAGGAACCTTCCAATCAAATACAAGTCTATTGGAAATCAGAGTAGAGAGGAAACCCTCAAAAATTTAAATCATACCGGCTCGATATTCATCGATTCCTTCAGCAATATCAATTATACATCCATTAGGTACTATGTATGGAATTAATGAATAGTTTCCACACTGATTCATTTTATCCATGATGTCCAAACACATCAAAATGGTGGGTTTCACCCAACCTACACAATTAAAAAATTATTTAAAATTAACATTGGGGATGTTCAAGGGACTTAGATATTTTTTTCTTTCCAACTGAGTCCCCATCAAACTATACATTTTTTGGAAGGGGACAAAGGAACTATATGCGTAACATCACTTATAGATAGAGAATAGTAGGATATATTGTCTAGCCAATATAGGAAATACCAAATTAATGACCCTTCCTCCTTCCATATACACCACCATCATAAATTTACAAACCCTAAATCAGCCCTCTTCATAGGTTCGGAATGGGTACATGATTCTGTATATTGAATGAAATCCATCCCACTAAATGTGTTGGTTGATGTGGGGAATTCTCACCCGTACCATGTTGTTAAAAAAGCCTTCATCAATAATGGGATAATTGGTACCTTAGAACCCATGAGATTATTGATAGGGGAAATCCTTTATATTTTGGGATATATGTTCGGAATGATCCTTCTTAATAATGTATTCCATCCAATACATGAATGGGATCTCTATTCAAGAAAATGGAGCCTTCCCAAGGGCTTTCTCATCCATCTAGATTCGCTCCAAAACTATGAGAGGGGTCTTCTAAGCATAATCCAACACATATGATGGGGAGAAGAAATCATCATCCAAATAATGAATATATATAAGATTACTTAATTATCAATTAGTACATACATCAGTATTAGATTCATGATGGCCATTTCAAATTCTGTTATAAAAAATAATAATGTGAAACCATTAGTGTATTTTTTTCTTCGATGTTTAATATCCTATATGAAAAATATTTTTTCTAAATTCATTATTAGTTTTTATTATCCAAGGTGATGGAATTATCTTTGACTAAGTTGATGGAATATGATCATGAGTTTTTGTTAAAATCCCATATAGAGGTAATGATTGTGAATAAGTATATTTATGCAGGATATTCCCAATAAATTGTTTTAGCTACACTTTAAGGTGATTGGATGATCATACATTGGTCAACATCAACATTAGAATCCATGGAATTTTGAGGAGCCATTTTCATTGTAGAATTCATTATTAAAGACATCTATACCAAGTAGATGACATATGAAATATGGAGGAGGAAAATTATCAAATGTGGTAAAATGATTACATATATTTGGAAGCATTATGCGAATCACATGACTCATATAAGGGTTCACCATCACATGACCTATTATAGATCTTTTGAATCGCATGAACCTTATAACATTTTGTAATCCCCTGATCCATTTCAAAGAATATGATTTCATGTACATAAGAAGTTCACATGAAATTAATAAAGATTGATAGTCACATGATGGTCATTGATATCATGTCAAGCATTCTAAGTGACCCTATATCCAGGAAATATGAAACAGTTCAACCAAATTTACATCAATTAGTTTCCATGTTTTTCTAACTAGTCATCGAGACAAAGATATTCTACGAAGTGGTTACATGGTGAGATCAAGTTACTGCTTCTAGGGATTGGTACATTTGTTGATGTCTTGTGAATATTTCATGTTGGATAAGTTATCAAAAGAGAACATTTGGTTTAATTTTCCTATAGAATTAGAGGCCCTCTCACACCGCAATTTATTGGACATTCATTGGAATACTAAATGTCCCCTCGAAGAAAAAAAGACTTTTGGAACATAAACCAGTTCAAACCAATGGACATAGGTGGGAATTAACATTCCTTGAAACTAATTGATTATCCATAAAAACATTGTTCAAGGGGACTATTTTTTGATGCCCAAAAAATTATAATATAATATTTTTGAATCAAATAAATAACAATAGAGTATGTATTATTTTCTATAAAAAGGATGGATGGGGAATCATGAATATATAGAGATCTTACAGCTAGGATGTGTAGATTTTTTGACCCCTAAAAAGACACGCAATCCCATTGGCCCTGAAGTTTCATCTTAACAGCTCACATGGATAATGTCATATATTCACGATCATGGGAATCCCCTCTAAAATCCCTCATGATAATGTGAATCTTACAAGGCATGTTTCTCAGATCATGAAACATGTAAATCGATAAATTCTTGAAAATAACCTAAATCCACTTATTGAATAAAATATAAAAAAATTGATATATTCATGTTGTATAAGTTACATTGAATTTCATGTGAGGACTCATACAAATCATGTGACATATTCACTGATCGTGCGTGATCCATATTGGAATGATAGTCATACCTCATGAAATTCTTTGGTAATTTCAACATCATCATTGTAAGGCCCTTGTAAATTTATATATAATTATAAAACAACACTCTGGATCCACAGACATGTAGAGATATTATCCATGAAAATTCTTGTAAATTGTTCAAGGATCAAGTATTGATGTCATCATGCACTATAGAGAGGAAGAGTGAAAATCCCTAACAATTCTAACACAAAATTGTGAGATCCATTATTGATCATGTGACACCCTGATGAACAGCTATTGGGAAAAAGTATATGGTCTTATAAAAAAAATATAAAAAAATTTAAAGGAATAATCATCATGATAATTTTGGTTATGTTGTTTTTAATGTCATTTGTTGAAGTGATATTAATCATCAAACCATTAATCATGAAAAATACCTTCAAAAATGTAATCATCATCAAGCGAAGGCCACAAGGGCATGTTGCTTCCATCATATAAACTATCCTTGAAATTTCAATTTGACCACACGATTCCCTGATAGAAAATTTATGGGAGATAGAAGTAGGCCTTATAAAATAAATTCAGAAAAATAATGTACCATTATGATATGTGGAGTAAATTTTAAATGTGAAGGCCTTACAATAAGCCAACAAGATCTCATGAAGGGAACTACGAATATTCCCTTGATCAAGTAAAAGTCTCTTCATCCAGATTCCTAATCTGAAGCCCCAGGGATATGTCTTCATCAATTATGTAATGGATCCTCATACACGTTAGATGAATCCTGTGGAAACCCTCATCCATGTCATATTCAAAATTGTGAGGTACCTTGGACATGAATACCTTTTCATGTGGTGGGCCCAAGAAAACTTAGTTGAATCATGTAGCATCCCTACGACATTTACTATTATATCATGAGAATTTTCATAGACATTTCAATTGTGTCATGCAGCAGCCCCCAGACAAGTCAAGTGGATCTTATGGTAGACTCCTTATACATTTCCTCAATACATTTTTAGACATGTTATGTTGATGACCAGGAAAAATATAGATATCCTTATTCATGTCATGAAGACATCTAGGATATGGCCTATAGACATCCTGGACATTCCAACCATGATAGTAATTGAACCACCAACATGTTAAGCATGTCAGGAAGGCACCTCGAGACACCCTAACATCATTTATTACACAAACAAGGACATACACTATTTTATATATGATTACCCACATTACTATATAAAAAGAATAGATTAAATTCCCTCCAAAGGCCCAATCTCCAATTACGCATCCTCTGCGGTGTGATTTTCCTTATATATCATTCTTTATAGAACATGGTATAAAAAAACTCAAGTGGGGTTATCATTCTTCCTCAACCATTAGTGGAATGAGAGGATAATTGAACATTGGGAAATATTATTCCTAAAATAATAAAAGATTAATTGGATTCCATCTAATGGTGTGATATCTATATAAGACACCTCATTAATGATTCCCCATTGCATAAGTCATGTATGTATGTGTATTGAGTCTAACCACTTATTATCCCTTAGTTATGACATTGATTATGACTCACTTAGTCATAGGGATTTACAATGATCATAAAAAGAGAATAATAAATTCCACCATCCACCCAAACACGGGAAACATCAGTGTGTAAGACTCATTCACTTGAATGATATGAATTACCCTAAACAAGGTAATCCTACTTTGTGTTAGTCCCAAAGTAATTTCTATATTGGTAAACCCAGAAGAAATAACCCTCATCGTAATTTATTATTATTTTACCTCCCACCAAAAAGTTGAGGGATGATCAAACTATATTAAATCTAGTAATTTTTATAATAAGGATATGTTGGCTGTCTTCATAATGATAAATCTATATACATCGTGCCTAAGTTCCATCATATATTCTCATTCCAAATTTCATTAAAATGGTCATCTTTGACTCAAATGAACTATGTGGGTTGGGATTCTTGTTACAAAAAATGATATATAGGACACCTCATGAATGTTCAATCCCATCCTAGAAACACCAATGTCCTCCTTGGGATGAATTAGACTCCATAGTTACTAGTTATATGGCTTCAAAATATAAACACATACCCATTAAAAAACAATAATGGAAAAAATGGGCAATATTGGATACATATAGAGGGTCTCATTAATAGACACCCCTTTACACATATAAGGATTCAAACCCTAATTATTTTATTAGTGTAAATAGTCCTACATCGTTATTCTGAAAAATATGTATGAACATATCATAAATTTATTAGAGATCCTCGGTATAAAAAACAAGTCACTTAAAAAGGTGGTTTGATGGGACCAAACTCCCATCCTCTAAAGTAATGTATGTTCTTAAGGGCTTTGGGTATAAAATAACAAATGACATATTTCCTTTGGAATGAGGGTCTATACCTTGATATGGGTTTGGGATTCATTTAGAGTTTACAAAATATATCAAAATACTTATCCTCGAGTGAATGATTATGCCATCTTACTTGACCCACCACCCTGAATAAATAACCAGGCCTAGTCTTCCAACATGAAACAAGAAAAATTATTACCCATGTAAAGTAAAATATTGAGAGAATAATTGAATCATTATCGACATGAAGCATCTTTTCTCCCAAATTAGGACCACCATACCATCCCTAAAGGAAACATGGGAACTCTTGGAATTTATGATGATATTAACTTATTTTAAATTATTATAGGTGGTCAGATGTGTCAAAATTTATAATATTAAAAGATAAGATGAGGAAGAGTCTAAATACTCTTATATAATAAAATTTTTCATGTGCGGATCACATTTTTACACATATTGTTTTATCTTAACCTTCCAGATCACTTTTGACAATTATGGTAATATTAATGTTTTTTACTCTTAAGGTGTTAATATAGTTACTATAAATGGAAAAATGCCTCATGAATGTACCATGGCGTATGCAATAAACCATATTCCATTTACTGAAATGAACATTATATTTTTTAACATTAAATAATTTAATAAAATATAATTTACTATGAAATAACATTAAAATAAATTATGGAACTATTCATTTAATTTGACATTGATAACTACGTAATCAATATTGAATTAAAAAAGAATACATAAAAACATCAAAATATTTCATATATATATTAATATCATAAAATATGAATTAAATCAAATTATATAAATTTTATTATTATTAATCTAATTTATTTTATTTTTCTATTAGTTGAACAATTATTGTGGCAGCGTTGTGTAATATTTAAGTGATTACTTCATCAATGAAAATTAAAATTAAAATTAATTTAAAATGATACAAAATAATTTAGATTTAAAATTAATATAAATACACAAATATATCCTCTATTTATCATTGTTTTAAAAATATTATTCTTATTAAAAGTAAGACTATGGAATTTTTAACCTTATATTCATTAAAATATTTTAAAGGTACAAATCATGTCCAAATGGATAAAAATACCATATATTCTAAATTTGGATTATTTTGGATGATTCATAACCATAAAATAAAATTAAAGTAATTTTTCAGGTGACTTTCTAGTCTTTAACATTATATATTTATCATTAATTACTGGATTTACCCTTTATAGTGGTAAAAAATTGCTATGGTTACAATGCATAATTTATAATACTCAAAAAGCAATATTTAACAAATTTAGATCCCCTAATCCCAAATAAGGATTCTATAAATAAATATCCAATTTACATATATAAGATAACTTCATTTCAAATTGTTCCTATGAAGGCTATAAAAATCCATTTTTTCATAGAAAACCTTTTACATAAAAAATTTATAAAAATTTATATTATAAAATTCATTATAAAGACCATAATTAGAGTAATGAAAATAAACATAAACTATTTATATTTTAAAACTATTGGATTTGGTGTACTAGTAACAATTTTCTGTACATTCTTAGTGTATATTCAATGTACTGAATATTAATAAAATATCTTATTACATATTGTTTGTTGTTCTCCATGTCTCCAATGAAATAATGTCCTAGAGTATATGTCAAATTGATAAGGTCATAGTAGTTCCCCACTACAATGAAAACCATGATGTTATGTGGAGATTTTATCAATTAATTTTAATCTATTGAATAAATAAATATGATGAGACACATAGTAAATTTATTGTTTAGTGCGATTAAACATAAGCCGATGAGGATTCTTATCATGATGTTTTCACTTGGTAATATACAATATAATAGATTATGATGAAATATCTTGTGGTAGGATTTCCTCATGTTTTGGTGTAATTGGATAATCTTGTCTACAAGTCTGTGTGATTTTACTTAGAATATAATATGATTGTTAATACATTTTACAACTTTCATATGTAGATGTATTTCGTAAACCGTGACGATAACAGTTCATGGTGAAGAAGGATTTTTTGGTGAATCGTGAGTAAAATGTCAATATTGAATAATTCAATGATTGGTTTTTTCCTTCGATAATTATGTAATATGATATCACATTCCTTTTATTAGAATATAATCATCACATTAAATCTTATTTTTAGGGTGCAATGACATGTTTATTTTAGATGGTCAAAAAATACATATAGATCATATAGGTTGGTTACACAGATTTGAAACCCGCTTGATGAGAAATTGTAAGAATGGAATTAAATTACATAGTGAGTGTTCTTAAATAGTTTCCTATGTTGTGAAATTAAGTTCTTTCTCTTAGGTTCTGTGAATTATTTTGGGACAGTAATATTTTACTTTAGGCAACCCCACAAAATTCCAATGAGAATGGATCTTAGAGGGTGACAGACTAACTATTTCAGTTTATCTCAGTTAAATTCTACCTAACATTAATTAATTTACATAATATTATTCTCAAGTAAATGAAATAATTTTATCCATCCTATATTGATGGAATAAATTAAATTAATATGTATTCTTCTGCTTGTGAATAAAATATTTATTTTATTTATTGAATATTTTTTAAATGTTTATTCTATAGATTTTCAATAAAATGTTTATTTCTGAATAAAATATTTATTAAATTGTTTAATAAATTTTATGAGAGTTCAAATAGGCCAAGATAGAGTCCGGTGAAAATTATTAATTAACAATACCATTATATAAAATTTATCATGGTGAAATTTTTAGCATTCCAAAAAAAGATAATTATATAGTTATTATTATGTGTCAAGGGATTTTCTATGTGGATGCATTTAAATTTTTAATTATTTATCTAATTATTGACCATTTCAAAAGTGTGGTAAGATTTTTATATAAAGTTATATGTTCTTTAATTTAATTTGATTTATCATGTTGTTGGTATATTAATAATGTTCATTGGTTATTCCATTTTCTTAATGTTTTAAGGAAAATGATTTACAACTGGAGACTTCATCTTGAAGTGTCAAATTTTTTGCTGATAAAACTAGGTTACACAGCATGAAACCATAGGACACACTGAATACCTATGTGCATTTTATCTAGATTTGTTGAGTAAATAATTACATACAATGATTTTAGTTCACACCACATGTTGACCGGGAAAAACTTGCACATAGAAAATGGATACAAGGTGTGTAGTTGGAATGTACACACCATGTAATCAAGTTGAGTTAACACACTGAAGCCCTAGGAGTGTGACATGGATATACAGAAACTGAGGTACAAGGTGTGTAGCTACATTTACATGTCATGTATTCTTTAATTAATTAAAATAATTAAAATAACATTTAATTTTAAAATTTCTGCATTAAATACTTATGTTATTTATTGGATCAAAATTATATATTTAAAAATTTAGTATTAGATTTAAATTATTATAAATGATCAAATAATTTATTGTAATTAATATGTCATTACTATGTATTCCATTTATTTTCCATGAATACCATTAATAAGGATATTATCTCCAAATAATATCATATGATCATTAAATATGAAAGGTAATTAATAAATTAGTTCATTAATAAAGTAATTAATGTTTTTTTCTTTATTAAAAATGTAAAAAATAGAAAGAAACTAATTCTATAAATTTAATTTTGTATATTAATTTCATTTGTGACTGTTCATGTTATTGACCAAGACATGTGTATATGTTGGATGTTTTCATTTAATTTATTGCACGAGTTATCAATTATTTAATATTAATTAAATGATGCTCTGTGATTATCTCTCGCTAAATTATTATATAGGACCAAGGTGTTCAATTATATTTATATAATCCCCCTTAACCAATCCTTGGGTTCCCCATACCTATGTGTGAATAATAATTATTTGTAATTAATAGAGCATCCCATAGTGTTTGGAGGTGGTTCACGATGCAACCATAATAATTCCAACCCATGTGATACATATGTGGATAGATAGAATGAAATAACTAATACCATGATAAAAAATGAGAGTTATTAACCATAGTTCAAAGGTTTATGTAATGTCATCACTTTAAATCATCAGTTAGATAAATCTCATAAACGGGTCATTCAATTAAATAATTATTTCAATAAATGAAATTATTTATTTTATGGATTCATGGTTGCAATCACATAAATAAATGATTTAATGTGAAAAAATGGAAATTAAATAAATTAATTATGCATAATTTTTTATCCAACATCATTAATTAATTTAGTAATATCCACGTAATATTAACATGATGTGTAAAGGATAAAATAAGATAAAATTTGTGCATAAAAAATTAAAATACCTTAAATAATTAAAAAATTATACTACGCCTTCCAATACATCATTATGAATGAAGATATATAACTATATGTAGTATAGGACCAATGTTTGGAAACCTACATTTATAAGGGTGTTCTCATGGGCGTTTTTCATTGAATTGTGTTGAGATTAATTGAAAATGTTTTTCCAAAAAAACATTGTAGGAAACTGTTGAGAAAATCCAACTTGAGATTTCAAGATAGTGGAATCCTCTCAATGGATCAAGGAGCTATATTTAGACATTTTTCAACACCAACTACATAATTATATTATTAGAGATCTTGTGAAAAAAATTAAAGATCATTATTAAAATTAATGGGGTTCTTTGACACTATATTATTAATTTAACTCGACATTCCTAGTTAAATGGCGAGGGCTATTGAGACAAGATAAAATTGTAGTGTATTTTTTATAAAAATAAATAAATCTTTTAATTTATTATATCTTACTTATTTTGAAATAAATAAAAATACTAATAATATTCACTTTTAAATTGTATAGTTGAATTAAAATGTCACCATATACAGTATCCCTATAATTGATATTATTGAAATATAACATCCTAATGAGTAGTAACTTCTAGGATTGGATTAGATTCCTTTATGTTGTGATACACTAGGAAAGGATATCTTACATGATAGAATATTCAATGCTTGGTCCAACTACTGATGGGGTGAGTGGTGATGAGTTCCTTCTCTATGAAAAACAATTATACTAAATGGTTGATGTTCATATTTTAATGCTTTTCTCAATTTCAAGTGAACTAATTAAGTCTCACGAAAACAAGGATGTGTATAGTATTATTGACCACCTTTATGTTTATTACAAGTAGATATCTATATAATAATGGTTTAATATTTCCAAGGCACTATTTTAGACTAATCTTGGAGAGTATTCTCGAATAAGGCCTCATGTAGCCAAGTATGTTATCTTTATTGAGTGCTTAGAGGCTACGATGTTTAAACTCCCCGAAGAACTTGTCACTAACCATATTCATTCATGACTCCCTTAAATATTATCTATAATTTTTGTGAATTTTAATATGAACATAATTGAGGAGTATAATTAAGATATTATCACTCTTATTATCCATGTAGATAAGGATATACTGCATGAAAACCCTTTTTCTACCTATGGTGAACAAATGGAAAGGAAAAAAAATAACTTTAATCCTAATGCTTCTTCAATCCCTTCCAATCATAATAAGATCATGGTTGAAGTAGAGGAACAAGATGATTTTTGTTTCACATGTGGAATAAAGGTCCATAAGAAGAAAAACTAAACCCGCCAAAGAAGAAAGGGGAAGCTTCTGGTTTGTCTGCTATCGTGTGAAATTTATCTATTTATAAAAATTGGGTATTAAATACAACTTTTGATGCTCATATATATCTGATATCGAGCGAAATTTATCAATTTATAAAAATTTGGTATTCAATAAAACATTTGGTGCTCACATATATATATATATATATTAAAATACAGTAACCAAGTATATTATGAAAGATTGACCCTGGAGGGTTAAGGTGAATTTAAATAATACTATTTATGGGTTAGATTATATGAGAAAAATAATTTCAATTGATAATGAATTAACTTTACATGACACACACCACACCCAACATTGGAATTTCCAATTATGTCATATTAATGAAAATATATTCTCTAAATTACATCAAGATGGATATTTAAATTTTTTTTTAAACCATAACCACTTTTTGTATGTCAAGCATGTTTACATGGAAAAAGGAAAAAACCCAAATTTTTTCGTAAAGGTGAATGGACTACATAGATTCATGAATTAGTTTATACTGATGTTTTTGGACCATTTATTATTAATTAAAGAGGTGTGTAATAATACTTCATAAATTTTACATATGGTATTAGTAGATACATATATGTCTACTTCATGAGGTATAAGTGAAAATATTTTTATTAATTCTTGGAATAAGGGAATGATTTTGAGAACCATATTGGTAATACGATTATAAGAAATTCATAAGGCCAAGGTGTTGAATATCTTAACAAATACATCATTTTCTATTTAAGGGAGTTTAGGAATTTATCTCCAATCACTCCTCCATGTATTCCATAATGGAATTGCGTAAGAGAAATAAGGAACTTCACCTTTATGGACATAGTGAGATCAGTGCTGAGTCATGTTAGCCTTCCATTATTCTTTTGGGGATACTCATAATATACAGCTCTATATGTAATGAACTGAGTGCAAAATAATGAAATAGATGGTATATCTTACCAATTAAGGAATGGAATGAAACCTATATTGTCTTTCATACATACATGGGGTTGTGGAGCATTTTTGTTAGCTTTTTAGGTAACATGCTTTCACACCAAGGAATAATGTGAACGTTTATAGGAAACCCAATGAAATAATGGCATACTACCTATATAATACTTCATAAAAAGGGTTTTGGTTGATAGAAGTCCAATATTTCTCAAGGAGGATATAATATCTTAAAGTGATAGTTGGAGAGATATAGAAATCGATGAATTTCATGATCATGTTACACAAGAGTTTGAACATGAATAAATTCCATTAATCCTAATGTAATAAGAAATTGTTCCAAAGAAATAATTAATGTGTAGGAGTACTAGAGAGGTTAGATAAATAGACTAGGATGGAGTAATAGACACTGAGGATAGTTACTTATTATTAGTTGATAATAATGATCATATAACCTACAAGGAGAGAGGAAGTGAAAATTGTGTTTCCAAGGGGAAAGAAGCCATGAATTATGAAATGGTTTCAATGTACCAAAGCCAAATATTCATTTAATAAGGACCTCTATGGATGTAAATCTTGTTAGTTGAAAATGGGTATTCTATATTAAAATGGATGTGGAAGGACAATTTATTACCTATATATAATGAGTGGTTTAAAAGAGTTTAAAACTATCCAGGAATTGACTACGATGAAACCTTTTCACCTGTTTCAATATTGAAATCCGTCAAAATTAAACTTTCTATTAAAAATTTACATGATTATGAGATTTTTAAAATGGATTTCAAAATATCCTTCTATATTGAGGGCCCTATGGAAGATGTCAATATTACATAGCCCGAAGTTTTTGTGACTCTAATGAATGAAAACAAGGTATGGAAGATATAAATATCCATTTATGGATTAAATAAAGCATATATTTCATGGATAATTCATTTTGATGAGGCTATAATTGATTTTGTTTTCATAAATAATGAATTAATTTCATGTTTCCATAAATGTTTTAGTGGGATGTAAAGTCATTTTAAATAGTATTTTTTGATTATATATTACTCATTAGAAAAAAATCACCAATATTATGTTCTCTTAAAGAATGGGTGAATAAATTAATCTCTATGAAGATGTTGGGTAATGAAAAATATATTATTATGATCAATATCCATCATGATAGATTTATGTTTTTTCTCAGACTAAGTAAAATTACATTTAGTAATAATATACGGAAGATATTCTATGTGTAAAAATTCAAAAAGGGACAGTTGCCAACAATATATGTAATTTAAAATTCTTGGAAAATATTCCCTTATAAAAATTAATAATGAAGTAGAATAGAATCTATTTCATATACTTCATTGATTGGGTTATACTTGTATGTTATGTTATGTACTTGGCTAGATGTTTCATACACATTATGTGTGGTAAGAAGATATTAAGATGATCTTGGCGGCTTCCTTTGGATAGAATTCAAGAATATCCTTAAATATTTGAGGTGTAATAAAGATATGTTCCTAGTTAATGGAGGAGAAGAGGAAATAATAATTTGGGGATATACAGATAATAGTTCCAAAACCATCAAAATTAAATGAACCAAAAAATGGGATAAATATTCATAGTGAATGGAGTTTTTGTGAGATGGATGACCATAAATAAGGTTGTGGTTGTAAATATTTCAGTTGATTATAATTATATTATCGCTTATATGGAATCCAACAAATTATTATAGATACACAGATTCATCAAAGATATTGATTTGGTTTCCAACAGTAATGATCCAATCGCACTCTGTTGTGATAATACTATAGTGTGGGATCTTGAAAATGATCCAAGGTCACATCAATTGAAGAATAACATACTTTAGATGTATTATACATTGATGGATTTTTTAACAGAGAATTTAATTTTTATGGATTATTATTTACAAAGAATACAACATGGAGGACACCTTGACAAAAGTCTTGACTGATCAAAAACATAAATATCATGTGAGGTCTATAGGACTAAATGATGTATGTATTTTTCTCTAGAAAAAGTGGAATTTTGTTGTATTTTTTGTCTTATGAACAATTTTTTTTAATTTTATTACATGTATGTCATATTTAGTTTTTATTAAAAATATTATTATTATATTTTTTTTGCACGAATATAACATAATAATGTCCCAAAGTATACATCTCACTGATAAAGAAATAGAATTTCCCTTCTATGATGAGAAACTTGATGTTCCATGTTGATATTCTAAAATATTCTTATGTGTTTTAATAACATATTTTGATTGGAAAAAAAGTAGATATACATTCAGTTGTGAGGACTCGTAAGATGGTTAGAATTCTTCTGATGAAGTTCACACTTAGTAATATCTATTACGAGAGATTATATTAATATACCCTTCTGTAGGAATTAAAAATGTTTTGGTGCAATTGAATATTTCTATCTATGAGCATGTGTGATAGTCCTTACAATATACAATTATTATTAATTCATTTTAAAACTCTAATATATATTTCTTTCAAAAACCATTATGATAACAGTTCAGGGAAAATTTTGATATTTTGGGTACATCATGAGTGTCATGTCATTATTTTATATATTGAGGAATGATTTTTCCATTCCATAATTATGGAAACTGATATCTCATCCCTTGGATTAGAATATAACTGTTGCATTAAATTTAATGGCCATGCTGCAAAAATGTACTTATTATCTATAGTCAAATGAGGTCATATTGAATATATATATAAGTGACATGAATATGGAAATAATGATATTATATTACATAGTGATTATTTGTAGGTGGTTGTCCACATTGTGACATTAAGTGATTTCGCTTAGGTGACTTTACCTATTTCTAGATGGTAATATTTGAAATTATGTAATCCTACCTAATTTCAACGATAATGAATTCTACTAGGTCACACAATAAGTCTTTTTTATCTCAATTAAATTTTATTAGTGTTTATTAATGAAATAAATATTATAATAATGTATAATGAATAATTTTAATCAATTTATATCATTCACATAAATTAAATAAGTATTTATTATTCATCTTATGAATATAATATTTATTTCATTTGTTTAATATTTGTAATATATATTTATTCTCTACATTGTGAATAAAATGATAACTTATTAATAAGATATTTATTCGGTTTTTTCATATGTTCTAGATGAGTTAAAATGGACAATGACCGACTCCTGTGACAAATATTAATTAACAATACCATTATATAATATTTTTTATTGCAAAAATGTGTGTCTCCCACAAAATTATAATTATATACTTATTATTATGCGGCTTGGAATATATTAATGGTGATAAATGTTATTTAGGGGCTGGTATAAAATTAAATAATATTTTAACTTAAATACAAAATCCTTATAGAAGAATATATTAACATTTTTTAGAGAATCCAAACCTAATAATAGAAAATTATTGTCCATGATGAGTTCTTTATCAATTCCTTCTCTCTCCCTCTCAAGAATGAGAATTCCAAGATAGATTTCTTCAATAATGAATAATGAGTGATCAACAACTAACAACCCAAGAAATTCAAATAGCCTACTAGCACCCATTGATCGAGTTGTGTTTCTTAGTTATGATAGGATCACATGTGGATCATCACTATAGAGATTCTATACATGGATCTTCAGAGTGAAATAATAATAATCCAAGAAGGTCTTTATGAAGAATCAAAAATCACCAATGAAGTAATTTCGTAATCATAGATATTTATTTCATCAAATATTAAATAAATTAATTATAAATTTTAGGTTCAATATCCTCTCTATTATATTTTTGAAATGATTATTAAAACAAATTTTAATATATCTCCGACTTTCACCCGTGCATATTGTTCCAAAAAACACCATGTGTTATCAAAGGCGCCACATTTAAATTTATAATTATTTATTTGATTGTTGATATTTTTAGAAGGATGGTTATATTTTCATTTCATGTTATTCATTATTTAATTTGATTTGAATTTACATGTAATATTCATATTAATCATATTCATTCAGTGTTTCATCTTCATAAAGTATTAAGAAAAAATGAATTACGGCCATAGATGTCATCAGGAATTGAAAAATCATTGTTTGGTAAATATGGGTTGCACAATATACATCCAAAATCATATGTCATAAACTCATGTTCAATGTATCCAACTGGACAATGTAAATAATTACATGTTGTTCTTTTATTTCAATCAACATTTGTACCTGGTCATCATGGAACATGATAAATGGATAAAGGGTTTATAGATGACATGTACACTCTATTTAGTCAGACCATGTTAACAAAGTGAGGCCCCAATATTTTGACTTGGATATATGCTCACCATTATACATGGCATGTATCTACATGTACATTCAATATAGTCCCCCATTAATGGAAAAAATTAAAATTTCATTGATTTTGAAAATTGTATAATTAAAACTGTTTTTTATGGTAACAACAATATATGTCTAAGAATTTAATAGTTGTTTTAAAAAAATATTAAATGATCAATTAATTTATTTTATTTAATATTTTATTATTGGTTTTGAATTATATTTTTCTTGAATACCATTAATTATGATTATATGTAAACAATATCTGATAATCATTAAAGATTATAGGGAATTTATTTATTTATTAATTAATTAATGCAAGTGTTTTTATATTAAATAATAAAATAAATGAATTATATTCATTTAATTTTTTCATATTTATTGGATGTATAACCATTCATGAGATTTAATGGGGCCAATTTAAGGGTTTTATGTTTTAATTTAATTAATCACTTGAGTTTTGAATTTTTTAATATTAAATAAAATTATGGCTTGAGATTCTTCCCTCCCTCAATTATTATGTATCACCTTTGGGTCCATAGATATTTATATAATATAATTTCACCAATCCTTAGGTTCCTCTCACCAACATGAGTGTTATAAAAAATTTTAATTAATGGAGTATCTCAAGACAAGTGGATGTGGGTCAATATAGAACCATAATGATGCCAAACCGAGAAAAACTATGGCGGATTTCCGGAATGTTGTAACTCATGCCAATACCATCAATAAGAGTTATTTCCCCTATATCTACTATTGATTTAATTTATTTTCATTAAATCAACTGTTAGATAAATCTAATGAATTGGTCATTAAATTAACTATTTTTTTCTATCTAAAAAATTGTATATTTTATGTATACATGGTCATGATCACATAAATAGGTGAATTAATGTGAAAAAACAGAAATTAAAAAAAATAAATTATGTAGAAATGTTTTATCCAACATGGTTTTTATGTAGGTAATATTCACTTAATATTAACCGGATGTGTAAAGTATAAAATAAGAAAATATTTATCCATAAAAAATCAAAATCCCTCAATTAAATATAATGTTAGACTAATACTTCTAGTAATTGATTGGGAATGAATCCATAGAACTATGTGCAGTACATGTCTAGATTCTGGACTCTTAATTTCATTTGGGAGTTCTTAATATATTTTTGGGTTGAATTAGCTGAAATTTTATTGAATTTAACATCCAAATTATTTTCAATATATATTTAGAGGCCTGTGTTGATTAAATCCAAGTCAGGATCTCGGCATAGTAGAATCCCCTCATTGGATAAAGGATCTACATGTCCATCTTGGGAAAGACTGCCTACCTAATTATTATATCATGGTTTTCATGTAAAATTACTAGATCATTAAAAATAATGGAGATCATTTCCACAAGAATGTTAATGTGACTATACATTCCAAGTTCAATGGTGAGGACTATTGAGACCTAATAAAATAGTGGGGTATTTAATAAATAAATAAATAATCATTTCATTTATTATAAATCACTTATTTTTTAATATAAAAAATTACTAAAAAACGATTACTTTTAATTATAGAATATAATGACAAGTTCATCATCCACACAATCCCTACGATCATTATTGGAGTGAAATAACCTGCTAACTAGTGATAACATGAAGGAGTAGTTTATATTCCTTTGGAATATTAAATGCAATAAAAATAAGTCTTACGAGATATAATCCTAAATTCCTAATCTTCTTACTAAAGAGGCAACCAATTAAGCGCTTCTTACTTATGAAAAACATCTTAGGGACAAGGGCGATGTTCCATGTTTGATGATTTCATCAATTTCTAGTGAACTAATGAAGTATCATAAAAACATGTATGTGTAATTAATTATTGAGAACCTCTGTATTGTTTACTAGGAGTGAGCTAGAAAGGAATAGATTGATATTTTTCGGGACCTATTTCAATAAAATCATAGAGATGGTACCCTAGTTGGGCCTCATGTAGCCAAGATCCTTAGCTACATTGATCGCTTAGAGGTTCTAGGGTTTGAATTCTATGAATAATTGATAACTGAACTAATTTGGGAATTACTCCCATATATAATTTCTCTTTTTTTTATGAATTTTAATATGAACAACATAGATAAGTATATTCAAGATCTTCTTACTCTTCTTCTCTAGGTAGATAAGGATAAAAACCATGAAAATCATTAGTCCTTAATAAAATCAAATAAAAAGGGAAACCAACGAGATTTAAGCTAGAAGATTCATCATACCCTTTTATTAAGAGGAAGATCATGGGAAAAGAAAGGTAATAGGATACTATATAGTTTTCATGTGTAAAGAATGTAAATTTAAAGAAAAACTACACAAATCCAAAGAAATAAGGGGAAGATTCAGGTGTGTTTGATATTGAGTGAAATTAATCACTTTCTACACACTAGGTATTAGATACATCTTTTCAATAAATCATATGTATTCAAATATAATAAGAAAGTATATTTGGTATGATTAAATGGGTATATGTAGATTATCAAGCATACAATAGAGCGAAACATGTTTTTGAAACTATTGGGGATGACCTCCTAATGTTGATGATTTAAATGATCTTGGTTTTAAAGATATTTTTTATGTTCCTTAAATTACCCGAAACATTTTCTCTATATCAGTAAATCATATTGATGGATGTATTTTAATGTATGGGAATGAAATATTCTTATTTAATAAAGATATCATTTTTAGGGTTTGTAACATTTAAATAAGAATATTTATATGTTCGATTACATGAACCTTGTAATGGTAATCGATAATGATGTTACTTCACAAGATTCACACAACATCCATCTTTGGAATATGTGTCTCATTATTGTAAATGAAAACCTCATGACTAAATTATATAAAGATGGATATTTAGATTCTTCTGATCTAAATCAAACTTGTGAGTTTCATTCATTCTTACAAGGAAAAATGGTCAAACCCCCATTTAGTAGGAAAGGTGAAAGGGCTATAGAGCTTCTTGAATTAGTTCATACCAATATTTGGGGACCATTTCTTATAAAAAAAGGTAATGGTACTCATACTTCATTACTATCACAAATGATTTTAGTATATATGGATATTACTTCTTAATGAGGTACAGGTCAGAATCTCATGACAAATTCATCGAATACAAGAATGATGTTGAGAACCATCATGGTAATAAGGTTATCAAATTTCATTCAGGATGTGGTGGATAATTTCATAATCAAGAAATAATTTATTTTTTACAAGAGTTTTTTATTAGATCTTAACTAACTCCACCTTATTCCATATAATCAAATTGTTTATATTAAAGGATTAACCACACCATATTAGATATGTTGATATCAATGATGAGTCATGTTAGTATTTTATTTACCTTTTTATGATACAAAGTTCAAACTGCACTATAAATAATTAACCGAGAGACAATAAATGGAACATATGGTTTAACATACCAATTATGTAATGGAAGGAAACCCATGTTTTATTCCTTACATGTGTGGAGTTGTGAATAATTTTTTAATTTTTATTCAGTTAACAAGATTTCACCCTGAGGCACAATGTATATATTTATAATATATCCTAAAGAATCAAAAGGATACTTCAAAAAAATCTTTTAAAAAAAGGTTGTGGTTGAAAAATGTCCCACATTTCTTAAGTATCATATATCTAAAAGAGATAGTGGGAGTGAGATATATTTACATGAATTACATGCCCAAGATACACAATAGTTGTCAGAGGAACAAATTCCACAAATCCCGGTTAAAAAATAATTGTTCCAGAGACTTAATAACTACATAGTAGTACTAGAGAGGATAGAAAGCATGAATTGTAGGGTTTTATAGTCACTAAGTATGGTGACTCATTAATAGAATACAATAATGATCCTATAACGTAATAGAATGTATTAATGGCATACATGTTTATACATATTAAGAAGATAAGATTTCTGATATGGATTCTATGTACCAAAACTATATCTGGATTTTGGTAGACCCTCCAGAAGATGTATATAAAATTGGATGAAAATGGGTATTCAAGATGAAATTGGTCATGGAATGAAAATTCAGTACATATATGGAATGATTGGATGAAAATGGGTTTAAACAGAGTCAATTAATTTATTACGATGAAGCCTTTTCACTAGTTTCAATGATGAAGTCCTAATAATTATACATGTCATTATGGATTTACATGATTATGATATTTTGTAATATCGATCTCCAAACATCATTCCATAATGGGATCCTTATTGAAAATTTAAATATGACATATCCCGAAGGGTTTGTTATGTCACATGATTTTAATAAGGTATGAATGTTGTAATGATCCATTTATGCATTATAGAATGAAACTAGGTCATTGAAAATTCATTTTTATTTGGAAAAATTGAATTTTTGTTTCCTAAAGTATTATTGTGATATATGGGTCTATATATTTTTTAATGGGTCTGCAGAATTTTTTTAGTTGTATATTCTAATGGTATATAACTCATTGGATAGGAAATACTAGTCATACTGTCTGTTAAGGAATGGTTGTGTAAATGCTTCTCTATGAAAGACGTAGGTGAGGAAAAAAATATTCTTGGGATCATGAACCATCGTGATATATCGAGGAGGTTTCTCGGCCTACATTAAATTACATACATGTTAAATACACTAAAGATATTAAGTATGGAACACTCCAAGAGGGTATTTTTGTAAAAATTACATTGAATTTTCATTCTAGGAAAATGTATCCTTAGACACCTGAGGAGGAAACATAATGAAATCAATTCTATAAACATCAGGGATTTTTTCATTCATGTGTGAAATGTTATATACTATGATATATGTCACCTAAACATTATGTGCCATAAGAAGATATCAATATGAACTTTGTGACAAGAATGGGATGGAAATCAAAGTTATCCATAATTTTTTTAGGTGTATTAAAGAAATATTCATGGTTTATGGAAGATATAAGGAACTAATCATCGGGGGATATGTAGATTCCATCTTCCATACTAATCAAGATGATATGAATTATAATACTAGTTGCTCTTTCACTTTGAATGGGGGTGATTTGAGTTATAATATCTCAGAGTAGGTTGTGGTTATAGAATTTACAATAGAATTTGAGTATGTTGTGGATACTGAGGTAACTAAAGAAGCATTATGAAAGTGAAACATCATAAAATATCTTACTGTAGAATCCATAAGTAAAGATACTATCACGTTCTATTATGATATTATTGTAGTGTTGGATCTTTCCAAAGATCCACTTTCACATCAATGGATGAAGAACTAAATTCAAAAGTTTTATCTATGGAGGGATTTTTCTCAGAGTGGTGAAATTTTATTGAGAATAGTTTTCCCATGAATGTAATGTGGTCGGCCTCATGACTATATCATTAACTCAGATGAAATGTCACTATCATGTGATTTATAACAGACTGAAATTCATAAGTTGTTGTCTCTAGAAAAAGTGGGGGTTTTTTGTAGTTGGAGTCCTATAACCATGTATTTGTACATTGATTATATGTATATTAAATGTATTGAATATTAATAAAACAACTTATTATAAAAAAATCTGTCTATATGACTATAATGTAATAATTTCATAGAGTATGCATCACAATGATAAGGTCATAGAAGTTCCCACTTTGATGAAAACATTGACGTGGGATGATGATTTTCTCAAATAATGTTTTCTGGTTTGATAAAAAACTATAATGGTAAAACATTTAAAGATAAATTCATATGTGAGTTCTAGTAATAAGAGGAGGATTCTTCACATGAAGAATTCAAATGGTAATATCTATGATGGGAGATTGTGAGAACATACCCATCAATAAGAATTCTGCATGTTTTGGTGTCATTAGATATAAGTGTCTATGAGCATGTGTGATTTTCATTAAACATTAAGATTATTATTAATTTTTTTACATCTCACATACATAGATTTATTTTTTAAACCATTATGATAATAGTTCATGGTGATGTTGGATACATTTGGGGCATCACAAGTGACATGTCTCTAATTAAGAAGTCGAGGAAGGATTTTTTAGCCCTTATATATTTAGAGAGGCTGATATCATCTCCCTTGGATTAGAATATATATTTTACATTAATATCATTTGGCATGGTGTATTGACGTTTTTATAATATATATAACTATAAATATATATCAAACATATAGATTGGTGACATCGGTGTGAAACCTTCTTGATGATATATTGTGACCAAGGGTTTATATTTCACTCTGAGCATTCGTATGTGGTTGTCGACATTGCAACATTAATTTCATTCTCTTTAGTTAAATAACTTGTTTGTAGACTAAAATCTTGGAATTTATCTAACACCTTATTAATAATATTGATGTTATTAATAAAATATTTATTTATGAATAAAATACTTATTATTTTGTTCAATAAATTCAAGAGGAGTTCGAACATACCATGTCAGAGTCTAGTGACAAATATTAATTAATAGAACCACTAAACATTATTTTTTATTGTTCATGTCAGCATGCAGCACAAAATAATCATTATATAATAGTTATTATTATTGGGTGGAATTATATATATTAAAGTTAAAAAACATATTTTCATGGTTGGTATTAAATTAAATAATATTTTAACTTAAATCATAACTCTCTATATAGGTGAAATATCTATTTTCTAGGGCATCCAAAATAGAGAATAAAGAATGGTTGTGCACAATGAATTCTTTCAAATCCTCCTTCTCTCTCTATAGAATGATATGTGAACGTGATATTTCTTCAAGACTAATGAATGAGTGATCATGAATGAACAATTAATGGCATTAAACTCTCCGTACTAGCACCGGATGATTGAATCATGTTGTTAAAAGATCATAGAAGTATGTGTGGATCACCTCTAGAGGGACTATATCCTTTGATCCACATAGCACAATGAAGGTAATATGATATGAGCTTTTCTTATTATCAACATTCACTAATGATGAAATTTTACACGCCCACATATTTAATTCCTAAAATATTAAATAAATAAATTATAAATTTTACATGCAAGATCCATGCTCTTCGATTTAGAAAATGATTATTAAATGAAATTTTAATATATCATCCACTGACACAAGCTTCCATTGTGCATAGAACAATTAAAACTAATCAATAATATAATTTTAATTGATAAGAAATTTACAAAATATAGTTTTAATAGAATTCAATATTTTTTCTATATTCGCTGAAATTTAATCCTTTTAAGAAAAATATAATAATTTTACCATAAACAATTTTTGATTTGATGATTTGAAAAATGAATATAGTTTTCTCATATAAATTTTCTAAATTTTACCAAAATTAATTATATTTTTTTCTCAACATTAGTAATACAATCGTTTTTTAGAAAAATAAACTTATTTAAGATTTATAAAATAACTATATTAAAAAATGAGTTCGTAATTTCAAACTATTTATTTTTTTTGTTAATTAGGAACGTTATATTATTTTTTTAAATTAGTTAAAACTGTTCATAAACACCATGATAATGATTTTATTATAATATTTAGAATTAAATAACACATTTCAAGGTTCATTTAGGCCAGGTGTTGTGTGTCATACATTCTATTGAACAAAGTTCTATTCTTAAAATATTGGTGTATTACATTCTTCACCCCCCACCAATAAATTATTCCCTTTTAATTTAAACATTACCTTTTTAATCAATGTTTTGAAATTTGAAAATATGTTTCTTACACATCATGAAATGTCTTAACAAAACATCCCCTTCATAATAGAGAAATTTATGTACAATGGCCATCTATAATAACACATAACTCATATTCCATGTAAGAAGTATTTGGGGGAAGGTAAAAATATATATACATAAAAAAACCATTTACATTGCATATAATGATAATAAGTGAAAAAGATCACTGGTCACAATTTAAAAAAGATATAGAGAATGATGATGACCACAAAACCATAAACCAATGAGGTCTAAAAAGTACAATTATTTCATCATAAATTAAGTTAATATGGTAACATTTGTATTTCAAGATCACTTTTCTATATTTGGGGAATTTTTATATTATCTAGTCTAACAAAATAATGAAAATATAATTTTCTGAAATGTAGAATTTAATCATTCAATCTATTTCAACCACAATCCCATATCTTGCTCTAAATGATGTGTTTTTAAGAAGAATTTAATTATGATTAAAGAAATAAAATTAACTTATAATAGAAATCGTAATACAAAAAATTATAAAAATATAATCCATCAATATTTAGAATTTAACCAACAACAAATTTGGTTTTCAAAAGAAAACATAATTCCTCAAAATTAATAATCCTTAAAAAACCATTAATTTCCAAAGCCTCAATAATAATTTCCAATATGTGAATTTGATCATTTGATAAGTAAATACACCTAAAATTTTCTAATATATTATTTCCCATGTTCTAAATAAAAAATCAGAAGTATTTGATCATAAAATATTATGATAATAATTTAACATTTTTCTTAAATTAACCTAAATCGATTTTAATGACTTATAGAAATAATATATATACCTTAACAATATAATCTATTAGATCGAGTAATAATTTCTATGAGTAACATGAATCTCCATAAATCCACATGAATATCATATATTCTTAAAAAGGAAAATTCATGCTTTATTATTCACATAAAAGATAAAAAAATTTAACTTAATAAAATAAGGTTCTTAAAATTGTGAACTTATTCTGAAATGACAATACTCAGTTAATCACCGAATAACTTTTCAATCACATGGAAATATACATGATAAAAAGAATTCTTCCAAAATATACATAATTATTAACTACAAATTATTTTAACTAAACAAAATGACATACTAAAAAGTTCATCACATAGGCTAGTGGTAGGTGCTAAAACCCTGTCTCTCTTTGGAGGCACGTTCAAGCCCTTCTACCATGCCAAATATGACATGTTGTTGCATGACCTTTATTTTACCCTTTTCCTAAAACTATATTTTTTATAAAATTCCCAAAAATATAAAAATAATATTTAAATATCATATAAACCCTTATGGTTATAAATATATTTAATCAAATTACCATGAAAAGATTTAATCATTCATCCTCAATTGATTTTTTCACATTATAAACATAATGTCAACCTATAACTCAAACATCTTCCAATACATAATTAATGTTTCCAAATGTATTCCATTATCATAAATCCTAAAAAATATGTTTCTAATAAATTTAACATATTATAAACCTTAAATATGCTAATACTTCATATCCATTGAATCTATATAGAGACATTGTTAATATTCAACGTTATTTATAATCCATTAACCATACTTTTTTAACTTATTCATTAATACATCCTTCAAAAAAATAAGAATCATGTATAAATATTGAATAATAATAATAATATCAAATGATATTATCCAGACCATTTATAATTCTTTTTATGCTTCCCTTATTTAACAACAATGGAATTAGGCATTTCTAAACATTCATATGTACAATATTTATGATCTCATTCTTGAAATCCCCACTACGAAATAAGTTTTTATATTTCCCATACTCTCTAAATTTAAACATTAAATAAATTACACAGTAATAACATTATTCAACATCATAAAATTAACAGAATTGTCACTTTTTTATTGGAATATTTCTTCTTTGTGACCTCCATTACCATATACAAAACATCATCACGTAATTTTTAGACATTTTCCCCAATAATTATTCCCACATCATTGACACATATTTCATTAAATATTGTTACCATTATGTAATTTATCACATGTAATTCAGTAGTATTCATTTCTCATTGATTTTATGAGATGGGAATCCTCAACAAGTTAATGTTTTTAATAATAACTTATTTTGATTACAAATAACCAAAAGAGTCTTCAATAGGGCATCCAATTCATCAGGTTTCACATTCAGACAACCACTACATTTTCCTTTATAACTATTAGATTATTGTTCCTTACTAGATCCATCCATTTACTAAAATCAATAAATATATTTTGATCATATTAATAATATAATAATAAACCATATAATGAGGTGAATACACACTATGGTATATCTAACCATGTTATCATAAAATATTTCCACTAATCAAAAATAATAATAATCCTACCTAATATACTATCATTTGTGGTTATAAATGAATTTTACCTTATTCTAAAATAATAGAATTACATATAATGTAATCAAACCCATTTCAATAATACCAACATCAATTACCTAGTCTTAAATATTATATAATCTGATATCTTTAAACTAGAATTTATTTTTATTTATTTCTAAAATTTCATATCGTTTTAGAATCATCGAAAATTAGTTCATAACTCTCTCTTAGAAATCCCATAAATTTAAAAGTGGAAAATTCTACTTTCTATCCACTAATACTATAATATGAAACTTTTCATATTAAAATAATTTCATTTCATGAAAAATATTATTGAATTTCTACTTACTTTTTTCTTTTAAATTACATATCCTTAAACACAATGAAATTAATTTTCGAAAAGTGGGACTATAAAAAATATTTTTAAGGGACATAAATAAAATATATTAATCCAACAAAAAAATTGAAAATCTAAAACATTCTTAAATTTATCAAATTATTAATAGATAATATCAAATAAATTATTTTCACATGAAAACACACACACATATTTCACAATAAAAACCATTAATAAACATAGAATGTAATTGAAACACTTTTTTACGAAGATTAATGTGTCATATTCATAACTAATTTCAAAAACATGTCAAAAATACCAAGTTCCTAGCTTGATCTATAAAATAAAACACATTTTTTAACTCTCTAATTATTTTCATTAATGGAATTGAGAATTACCTAATGCATTTGAGAACAATAATGGGGTTCAACCTTCTTATAAGATGTATCAGGCTCACTCATTTTTTAGGGGCTATAAGGGGTATCCGCCTAAAAAATAAGCTATATTGGGATAACCTATTCCTCTTAATTCTCATGTACCAAATCATGAATAATTTTTTTGTTTTACTTTTTCATTAAAAAACTTTTGAAAATCACTTTTTATCTCATATGTAATAAATAGCCAATATTAAAATATTATTTATTTTAAAAAACTAATTCATATCTAAAATACCTAAAATGAATGGAATATGGGTTTTCTATTAAATAAAACATGAAATATGGTATAATAATCTAGAAATAGAAAAACAATTATTTTGGCAGGAAAATTCATTATTATCGTATCTGTTAAAAAAAACATTACATTCTTATTTTGTAATGAAATTCAAAACATTCTTAAAAAATATTAATTTTGAAAACATTTTAATTGAAGTAAAAAAAGAAACAAAACATTTGTTTTATAATTCTTTTTTGGTCATATTATTTCATAAACAATATATTTTTATATAATTTGTACTTGGAATAAAAATAGTTGGAAGAAAAACAAAAATATATGATTTTTCAAAGATTATCCCTAAATTAAAACCATAAAAATATTAATTTTATTACACATTATAAAAAAAATTAAAAGTTTGGAAAAAATTTATTTTTCATACATTTAATCATAAAAAATAATTTTTTGATCATTTAGAAGAACATGGACATATAAGGAAAGGATTTACCATTTAAATAATTAAATCTTCGAAAATGAGGTTTTTTGTAAAAGTGTCCCTTTCCTTGAGGATAACTCGTCACACAAGTTCTTTGTATTCCATATTAATAAAATTATTTTAATTAAATACTTTCATAATAAATATTTTCATGATTATTATTTCTTTTACCTTTTTATATTCAATTACTTAATCAGTTATGTTCATGTGACATGTTTTGACGATATTCAGATCATATGCCTAAAATGGATTCGGTATGTGGAATATGTTAAAAGGGGTCATTATTTCTTATTAATTATATTATTATCATGATATAATTATCCTGTTTCTATATAAATTATACTCCTAAAATAATTTAATATTGTTATTCAAAATTAATTACGTTACATTCATAGATATAAGGTCATACACAAGCATGAGTAATTTTCCATTTTTCAATGATAATTTTAGAAAGAAGGTAATTAATATTTAATATTTCTATAATTATAATTGTATAATAAATACCATATTATTCATTTAAATATACTTATATATTTAATCCATGTGACATGGTGGTGAAAAATGAAACACATCACATGGTGGAAGTAGTATTCCACACGTACATGTGAACAACATTATCATTTTTTAGTCAATATAAATTTATAAAATTTAATTATATATTTTAATTGAAGAATTACATTTCATTAATTAATAATATTAATAAATATTAATTCAATCCATATAACTAGATGTGAGAGGATGTGATGGAAAATGATTTTCATCGGTTTGGGAGGAGGTAGTCTTCTACATACATGAACGGTTAATTATTCTCCCATTTTCTAGAGGTTGGACATATATTTTGGTTATTACATGAATATGATATCATATAAAAATATTTTAGAGAATAGTTTTATTTTATCATCATGGTTGTGTATTATATGAATGATGTGGGAAAAAATAAATCAATTATGCATGGTTAAAATCTATACCTCTAATTTAGACAACCCCATAAGGATTACACCAAAATAATTCATAGGAAGTTTTCAAATTCAAACCAAGGACTCTTAAAAGTGTGTTTGGGTTTAATTAATAGTTTTGAGTCAGAATTATTCAAACCAAAAGGCTATTAATGTGTGAATAAATAATATAAAAATGTTTCCTTTTATAATAGATTGGAGGGGAACTCTTGTAATTTTTTAAAATATTAAATTAATTAAAATTATTTTGGTGTCCTAATTGATACAAATAGAATTTAATATAATATAATATTTTTATGACTCTAAATTCTTCCATAAAATAAAATTTAGAGAATTACGGAAATCATTTTTACCCTTATCCTTTTGTTTTATCCATATTTAACTCATTGAAAAATTATAGTGATATCAATGTTGTTTACACTTAAGGGGATAATATTTTTACAATAATAAGAAAAAGGTCCCTAAAATTACCATTTATGGTTTAATCATCTATATCTGATTAACCTTTATAAACATAATATTTTGATGAATTTTAAATCATTTAATAAAATATTATTTATTATAAAATAACAATAAGGTCAATTCAAAAACTATTAATTTAGTTTGAATTTTAAATGTACAAGAAAAAAATAAAATTAGAATAAAATATATTAATAACATGATAATTTTTCATTTTATCTACCAAAATCATGGAATACAATAATTCATTAAAATTATATTATTTTTAAATTTTTTAGAATAATTTATTTTAATTTTCATTTAGTTGAATATTTATTAATGTAGTTTTGTGAAATGATTTAATGTTATTCAAAAAAAGAACTAAAAATATATTAAATGATACAAAATCACTTATATTTATTTATAAACCTTCATATCATATGTTTTTTCCATGTAAAATATTATTGTTTTTAAAAGAAAGAGTGTGACATTTTTGGATATATAATCACTTACATATTATAATGGTAAAATAATGTCCAAATAGAAACAAAATGACATATATTTTATATATTTATGATTATGAATAGGTTATATTCATAAAATATAATATTTTTTGTGTTGGGGCCATTTCATTGTCATTGCCAATTTATTTTTGACCAAAATTTCCATATTTCCCTTTAATGTGGTAACTAATTACTAGAGTTACTAATCATAATATCAAAAATAAAAATATTATACTTAACAAATTAGGAACAATTGATTAAAAATATTTCATCTATTTTTCCACATCCAATTTAATTATTTGGAAAATTTTAAATTTCAATTAATCATGAAAAAAATGGCATAATTATTTTTTAATGCTTTTTTATAAAAAATGTTTTTACCAAATTGAAGTATAATATTAATTTAATAAAAAATATTGGAGTAAATTAAATCAAAAAATTAATGATGTTTTCGAACAAATACAAAACATAATTTTACATTTTAAATACCTTAAAAATATTTTTTTAAATAAAAATATGTTTTTTAAATATTCATTGAAATATCTTCATTTTCATAAAAAAAATTAACTATAATATAATTTTACTATGTTGATTCAAAAAAAATTATTTTATCAAATAAATTTTCAATAATTTATAGAAAATTATTATCATATTTTCTCATAAGAATAAAAAACAAATCATTTTTTGAAGAAAATGTATTTTTTGAAGCATGAAATGACTTTAATAAAATTTGACTACTTATTCCCTCAGAATTAATATATTTTTATTTATTTTTTCCATTCTATATATCTTCTAAATTATTTAATCCAATTTATACACACCACTTTAACTAAAATATAAAAAAATTCATATTTAAATAATAATATTTCATGATTCATTAAGGGTTACTGTTGTGTCTTATACAGGTTGTTGAAAATAGTTTTCCTTTTAAAATATCCTGGTATTGTTGAAGAATTCATGTTTTTTGGTCATGGGTATATGGTTTTTATGTGGTGTTATTTTTTCCAGGTTTCATATGGAGTATCTGTTAGTTGTTTGAGTTATCCTTTCGGTTTGTTTCTTTGACATTTTCCTTGGCTTTGGCATGTTTTAAATGTTTTATTTTTGCAGATATTGGGTTTTAAATATGGAATATTTCATTATATATTACATTTCTCCTCATTTATACAATTTTAGTTTTTAAATATGGTCATATTGTTCCCTTTAGTTGTCGTTTTATAGTTGTGTGGTAGTCGTACCATCATGGGGATTGGGAACACCATCCATGACTTGTCACGATCTAATTTGAAGCACTATTTTATTGGTTTTCTAGGATATATCATTAAATATAACAATTTAACCTTAATAATATCATGATAATCAGATTTATTCATTAAATTATTTCTTATGAACATCTATGAGAATCAGTAATGAAATGTGTAATACATCGATTGATGGAGGTGGTAGTCTGTTCATATGCATGGATGATGATATCATTTTTATAGAATATGAGAAATAAGTAATATGGGTTATAATTTAATTATCATAAATATGTTATAATTATCATAACTATATACTAAATTATTTTTTGTAAAAGTAATGATATGTGTTGAAGGAAAGTGGACACATTGCTTTATAGAGGTGGTAGTCCGCACATACGCATGAATCATGTTTTCATTTTATTAATGGAATATAGGGAATGTAGTTAATAGATATTCAATTATAAAAATAAATTTAATTATATAACCAATAAAAATTTAATTACATTTACAATTGAAAATTTTATTTCTAATGGTATGATATAAATGAAATGAATTAAGGAAAGACGATTACTCATGTTGAGTACATTGAGTTTTATTTGGGGAATTCTTTACCAATGATGTAAAAAGAAATATCTTGTGACCAGAAGATAAAGAAGATGTTAAATTATTATATTTGAAGAAAAAAATTGTAGCTTTTATATATGAATATATATTTTATGAGTTTTACTGATGGTTTTGTGAGAGACTAAATTTATTTGTGAAAAGGGGTGCTATTTTTGTAATAACCCATAACCATTTAATAATTTAAAGTCACTCTGAAATAATGTTGATCCCAAATTGATAAAGAATGGAATTATGATTATACATAGTTTATAATTTACACAACCACACATTATAATAGATATTTTATCATTTCAGACTATGTTAAACCATTGTAACACTAAATAACACTTATTACGGTAACTAGTTTTTAAATAAGTAAATTATATTTTGTGAATAAAAATAAAATTCTCATTATTACATTATTGTAACTAATTATTAAAAATTTTACATCTATTTTTTTAAATTTTTAAAAGTGGTAAAAAATTATTTTTTATATTAATAATTTCTTAAAAACAATTCTTTAGAAAAATATTACCAGTGTTCAAGGTTATCATATATTTGTTTCTAAACTAGAATAAATATTTTTATATTTATAGAATCTATTATAAAATAAATATTTTTATTTATAAAATATTTTCCAAAATATCTAATATATATACATACTATTTCTATCCTTAAATCAGGGTATTTGTAAAGATGATATCGTTCACTATTCCCCTTAATATCAACATTTTTTATCAAACTCTGTGAAGTTAATCCCAATTAAATATTACATTGATGAATAAAAAATATTTTCCATTTTCTAATATTAAAATTATAAAATTTTCATATCTAAATTTAAATATAAATTATCAAATTTAAAATAACATCTTTTAATTAAATCTATTCAAAATAATAAAAAAATTATTTGGAAAACAAATCTTTAGAACAAAAATTATTCTTATTAATTTTTTATTTCATTTATTCATTACTATTTAAAAATTATTTATATGAATATATATTTCAATCAACTATTCATATTTTTCTTATGAAAAAAATCACAATGAATAAAAGTCAGTTTATTTATAAAATACAATCCACCAATTAAAATGATCTTATTTTTCGTTTTTGTTTCTCCCATGGAATATCAATCATACAAAAAATATATTTTATTTTATTTCTAATTATATTTCATAAATATTTCTCAATAAACCACCCAAATACCCTAATACTTTGATACCTAAACCAACACTAACAAGGCCCGAACAGAATACCCCGGCCCCAAAGGTTGGTGAGTAACACCTATCATCATATCTAAAACACAAGGGAATTAATTTCCTTTAAAATAATTTAAGATAAAAGAAAAAAATTAGTATAATCAACCCTCCCAAGGTAGAAAGTACATGAATCACATAGGTAAAATAATACATGAAGAGATAGGTAAACAATGCAACATAAATTGAAACATCAACTAGAAAAAATTCTCTTAATCTATAGTGTAACATGTGGTAAATATCTCCACCGATCACCATCAACCCCCCATAGTCCCAATGATCAATAACATCCCATAACACCAAGTGGTGATTTACCTTTTTTGAAACATATAATTAGAAAATATAAAATTCCCAAAAATATAAGGTAATGTTTGAGCTATAAATCCCAATAGGGTCTCATCACGTGTTCCCTAATCAATAAAAATATAATTCATTCAATTAGTATTTTTTTAAAAAATTTAACATGGATTTATATGACAATAAAGTACTTTATAACCAAACATTTTTTTCATATAAAATTATATTCCATATATATCAAACAGTCTTAAAATATAATTTTATATTAAAAAACAATATAATAATATTTTCTTTAATAAAACAGTTCAATAATCAATGTCATGTATACTCATATCAAAAAAAGTAGAACCATATACAAAAGCCTTCTGTTATGTTAGGTTATGAGATATTATCCTCACTAATATCATTAAGGATCTCAACTTATGATAGGTGTTCACGGAAAAATCAAACTACACCCCAAAAGGGGAACCCTCAGGGGAAATCAACAACCCAAAGGGGAACCCCCTATGGGTGTTCATTCCACAATAATTCAGCATGATTAATTATCATCAATTGATTTTTAGTGAATCAAGTTTCTAGAATTATTATCCCAATTACCACAACCCACATTGTATTACCTATGTTTTAAAAAATTAATCAATTAGTTGTCATTTAATCTATCATTTCATATAAATTCAAATTATAATTTCCTAGTTTTAGTTTTCAAATTCCAATTTTCATTTAAAAAACAAAACCTCGGTTTCCCTAAATCCAGTCCATTTTAAAGATGATTTCACATTAATCCTTATTCTCAAAGTTTAACAGAAAATTAATTAATCAAATAAACTTAACAAATAACCCTTTATTATTCCAAAATTTTACAAGATTTCAATTCCATTAAAATTGGGTTATAAGTTTTATAGTATCATAGAAATATCAATTCACACTTTAAATCCAACCAAATCATAGTTTATAAATCATTTTGAAAATTATTTTAATTTAATTAATCAGTATAATTTTTCAATCATTAGGAAAAGAAATATGCACCACCTAACATTAAATCAAGAGATCAAAATACACAACTACTATAATGGGGGATGCCAATAGAGAATAAATAAAAAATATAGGAATATAACTTATAATTAGGTTATTTCTAAAGAGACTTAAATAGATAAATTACATGATGATACACCACTCTATAAACAGTATAGAAATATATATTAGAATAAAATGCATAGGAGAAGATCAACTTAACCATATGAGATCAAACACAGTCACCAAGGGTTCTATCTACAAGAAAAGGTTTAATAGAACCAAAACTTTCCTCTTAGGATCCCTCAAGGACCTAGGATTCATGTTAGGGTAACAATAGGGTGATTAGAGGTTAGAAATAGGATTATTAGATAATAATAAAATTTTCATGGGAATTAAATCTCAAGAGCATGGTTTCTTAGGTGGCTCTAAATTGTTAGAAAAATAGTTAAGCTTAACTATGTTCCCCTAATGTATGGGGTTCATTGTTGCATATATGGGTTAATGGTTTTCTCAAACCATTTTCCAATCATGAAAACACTCACTGTATGATGGATCATGGTTTTTATGGGAGATATGTTCATTTTGTTGAGACCATGTGTTCCCTTTAAAATTTTCAACCTAGGGAACCTAGCTTCCTGGACCAAACATGATGATTTCCCCTAATTGTGAACTGAACATGCATATCCTCTTGGGCTTACAAAAATTTAAAAAACATCATGGAATGACCCAAATATAGGTCCTTCCTTAATTGATATTAATAAAATGGTCAAGGAATACAATAAATAAGTTGTCATGCTGTTAAAACCTCCAGACATAAATATTATATATTCACATAATGCCTGTAAAGAAGGTTCCTTGTCAAAATATGAATAACCTACTCTCTCGTCAATACCTCATTCTCCCAAGTCTCATTAAAATTAGAATTATACTTTCTTAGAACACATACGTAATGAATCAATCTCACATGAAGAACCATTCTCTTATAATTGATGGTCTTGATAAGATTCTCAATAATGGATAAATAAGGGTCAACATCATGTTGTTCTCGGCTTAATATGTGAAATGAATTAGAAAGGTTCTTTTGAAAATGAGATTCATGGAATACATTATGTATCAATATTAACAATGGTGGATTTTATAAATGTTAATATAATTTACCCACCTTCTCAACAACCAAAAAAGGTCCCACAAACCATGGTGTAGGCTTCCCCTATTTCCCAGGACAATGATGACCCAAATTAAGTGAAACTATCAAAAACACCTAATTACCACCTTTAAATTTTCAATACCATCTACAATAGTAAACAAGTTATTTTAAATATCTATTTTCTCAAATTACATGAAGTATTAGTTAAATATTCAACATATTCTCTTAGATAATACTCATTCCAAATAAAAACCATTCACCAATCTCTGAAAAATACAATAGTTATAAAAATGTCTGACATTATAGGGCCTCAAATAGAGACATTATGATAAAGGATATATAAATTTTCTTGTAGGAGAACATAGCTAGTCTCTAATGGACATCCTATGATCCACCAAAGTAATTAATTAAAATGATATGGATTTACTCAATAATTTTTATAGTTTCCTCTATATTTTCATCAGTATATGGATGATATAATAATATCAAGATCATCTAAGATCACATTCCATACTAGAGGCCTCTCCAAAATTGAGATGTGATATGAGGAGTTCTAATTGTAACTAAAATAGATATAATAAAATGAAATATGAAAATATTCAACAAATAAAGATATCTCAATTCCTAAAGGTTGGTTTTATTTGGAATAGGTATGAAGTGATCGAATTTCTTTATCTAGTTGATCATAGCCCATATTTCATTCTATCCCATTGGGGTATGTGGAAACCCAACCATAACTTCCACAGAGATGTCGTACCACTTCCAAGTCAGCAATAGAAGTTGATTAATTAGACCTAAAGGTCTCTAAGGATCTCCTTTGAAGTTCTTGAATATATAAAAAAAAGAAACAACATTAATGATATCTAATCCCATACATGTCCCCCAGAATAATCATTGTATATCATTAAAAATATCTGGTTCTAAGGTGCATCGACCACATTGAATAATAGAAATACCTCATTAAATAATTACTTATGAGAAAAGTTAAATCAAACTAAATCTTAAAACCTAGGATTCCCTTATAATAGACCTTCAACTCACCGAAGGTCTCCCTAACACAAACATAGTCTCTAATTCCAAAAAACTAATCATCAAGATGTCATAGCTCAAGAACCATCTCAAGAAGAGAATATATCAACTACTCTCATTTCATGATAACCTCAGCCTCTTACTACAAGAAATCTAAATGAATCTAACTAAGAATGTAAATCAAGTTCTACTCTGTTGATGATTATTTTATGGCCTACTTCAAAAGTTTCCCACTCAAAAAATCAACAATTAAATTATCTTTCCTTGAGTATTGTAAATTTAAAAATCAAAATATTACTTGTCCTCCACCAAATTCCTCTATCAAAGGATGAAATATTTTTGGGAGAATATAAAACTCTATATTTTCTGAATGGAAAAATATTAAACATTTTTCAGTGAATTAATTTTTATAACACATTAGATCATGCGTCACAACTTGGAATTTGGGTTCCGGGGTTAGATAATTTTTCTCATGTGGCCTAATATATTTTGATCCATAGTCTAACATTTAACCACTCTGCATATGAGCACTACCCCAACCAAAACATATTGAATCATAGAAGATATCATAGGCCTTCTCATCCACTATAATAATAAACCATTGTGAAGATGTAATAATATTTTTCTACTCATCAAACTATCTTTTAATTTATCATTTTATAATAAATTAGCTCCATTTTGAGTTTTGGTGGTCATCAGAGAATCCATCATTAAGAAATATTTGATAAAACAATAGTAATACCCACCAAACACAAGAAGTTCTATAACTCCCCGTCCCCAGTTACCTAGAGTCGGTGCATTATTACATAACATTGGAATGATCACAAGAAAGATCAAATCGTGAAAGACCGATTGGTTTAGTAGACTTGGAAACATTAGATATATTCATAATGTTTTACATTACATCATAAAGTGAAAAACTACTAAAATAACATAGTCTGCATATTCCACACTCATATCCCCACATACTATCCCTGCAGGTCATTCTTAACTTACTTCTTCACATCCTAGGAAAAAAACAAAACATAGAAAAGGGGTGAGCTCAAATTCCCAGTAAGGATAACAATATAGCGGAAACTTTCAAAAAGAATCATGAACATTTAAGGCAATGTATAACTAAAACAAAATCCTTTTAAACTTGAACTCCAACATAGTATGGAAAAAGTAAAATGAAATAATTCCATTTACTTATTCACAAGGATATTCTACTAATCAAATAATCACATGCAATATCGATAACCACTTTCATAATGATGGAATGCATAATGCCAGACTATCATAACCACATAGCCAAGGCCTCTTGCCAAAACTACAAATAAGATTTTGCCAAGGCCTTGTGCCAAGACACTAGTTTTCCTCATGAGACATACCGATGCATCGAGGAGCTATAGCGGGCTCCACCCGTCACATATTAATTCTAATGCATTCCCATATGAAAAAGTTTAAACATAACATAAACATTCGTATTAAAACTACCATACTAAATTTCCATACTTTCTCCATAAACCATGAATGGTATAAAAATAACACATCCACAGAAAAACATATCACAAAACCTTCAATACAATAAAAAAGTTTTGTATCATAATAAATCAACTTCGTATAAGCTTAAAATCCATCAAAGGATGTTGACATAGATGCAAATCAAAACTATTTGAGAGAAATATCTCTTTTCTCGAAATCATTGAAAAGTCACACATTTATAAAGGAAGTAATTTAAAAGATATTTTTGAATCAAAGTGTCCCATACCACTTTGAAACTTTTGAAAATAAATATCATTTCAAAACAGTCATGTCCATATAAATAAATCCTTAACATCATTTTGAAAACATGGACATTAATTAAAAAGATTTATAAAGTTAAATCTTTAAAACAATTAAAATTATGATCTTGATTAAGAGTAGCTTTCACAAATTTTTAAAATATTCATTTTGAAATCATTTGAAAGTCACATAATTATAAAATAAAACATTTACTTTGAAAATATTCTTATAAGATTCTAAGGGAAGATTTGATGATTTTATAACGGCAGTAAATAGCCGTACCCACCGTACAAGTAAAAAAAGACATTCTTACCTTAAATTTGTTGAAAAGGATAAAAGTGCCTTGTCTGGAAAACGACGGAGAGATTCCTTTCAAAACACATAAGGCTATAAATTACTTTAACACATTATCTAGTAAATAGTAAAAATGTTTTTAAATATATTTTTAAGGAACATGGATGTGGATGATAAAGAGATCCCAGTAGATAATTGCGTATAAACAACCTCGGATAATGAAGAGATTGTGAAATAAACCCTTACCTAGTACTTTTCCTTGGTTGAAGGTAGGTTAACCTCCTGTATAATGGTGAAATAATTGTAATTAAATTATACAATAATCATATACATTAATATGATATCATATATGATCTTTTAACATTTCTTTGTTAATAAAATCATAGTATTATCGTCGTTTCGGGTGTTAACTTACTCGTTTTCTTTTATATGTTTTGTTACATAAGCCATGTTTTTCATGGATAGGTTGTATATTATTCATATCTAGAATAATATCAAGTCCTTAAACATTATTTTTAAATCATCAAATGATAATTATACTTTAATGGATACGATGGAGAATGAATCTCATCGCGTTCGTGGAGACGGTAGTCCGTACGTACGCACGAGCGACAATATCATTCTTTTGATATTAAAATAATATATAATTGGATAGTATATCATATATACAGAATCATTATCATGTTATATTTATTATTTAAATGAGTTACACATCAATATTATACCCATCCAAATAATAATATATTGAATAACAATTACACCACGACGTGGAGACGGTAAGCCGTACGTACGCACGTATGGTGACATGTTATTAAAAGGGTGGATAGAATAATGAATATGGTTGTACCATATTTATAATAACATCAAATTATATATAAGATACTAGAGTTATTATTTTATAATGGTAATAACAATGAATGAAGAAGTGGAAGAAGAAAGGAACTTGAAAAGGGGTGGTGAAAACATTACCACTTCTTCGGGTTCTTCCTTTTGATTTGATCAAAAGGGATCTTTAGGTTGGCATTCGGATCAAAATAAGTCCTCTAGGTTGTAGTTATGGAAGTTGAGAGAGTACTTGGGCAGATTTTGGACGAACCAAAAGTCTTTGAAGGTGTGAAGAAATGAGAAGGGGGGGGGGGTTCCCTTTTATAAGAGGGGTGAGGGGCACCTTTGGAAAAGCTAGAAATATTAATTTATAATAAATACATATTCGGTTACTAATGGCTCAAAAGTTTATTATTCAAAGGTTAAGGTTGGGATAGGTCCAAAAACATTAACCAATAGAATATAGACAGGTTTGGGTCATTATATTAACCTTATCTTTTTGTTTTAACTCTTAGTTTATTAGTTTGACATTTACCATGTCACTTTGTATTTTTATATTATATAGTTAATAAATTTACTATATACATCCAATAGACCCCATAGTGGTCCATTAATGATACAAATATCATGATATTTGTCTCTTGGACGAACCATATATTTTTAAGAATTTAATATCAATTAATTATATAATATTTGTTTTAAAAACTCTTTTATGTCAATTTTGACACTATTCAATAGTTGATTTTTGTGAAACTCATAACAGAATAATTACTTCGAACAAAGTCAATTAAATAAATTCTAATATGTCATATTATCCTATTAATTTATTTTAATTCATTAAAAGTCTCAAATTATATTTATTTGGGTATTTATAATATCAATTATTTTAAATTTTCACTATTATGGTAATTACTGCATCATCATTGTGTTATAAATAAATTAAATTATTTAATGTATAAAAATTATAAATAAAATATCATTATGTAGGAAATCATATTATATTTCTAATTTATATTTACAATCGAATTTATCTTATGTATAATTCTATATTAAAAATGTTTTAATAAATAAACATTAATTTTAACTTTTTTAACTCTTCTTTGAATTAAATAATAATAAATGTCCTAATCTTATCCAAGTGGACCTAAATGATAATAGTTTATTCCTAAGGTTGTTTTTGGTTGAGATAAACTTGTCCAATAGAATTAGGACATGTGTTAGGGTAATATTAATACCATTTTTACCCTTAATTACCCTATTTACTTTTAACCATGGTAAATAAAAGTAAACTGTTACTATTCCCCAAAAAAATATTTTTATCTCATTGAACCAAATTTTACTTATTGATATTAACCATGCCTCTCGGATTTTTGAAATTCCAATCACAGAAGCGGTAAAATTATGTTTTATAAAAAATTCAGTTTTTAACTACCACTTAGCAGTTTCACTATTCATCAAAAATTGATGTTTTTCAGAACAATGCCAAAATTTCACCCTATGCTATAATTGATATTCCGAATTCAAAAATGATGTCTATTTTATAAAATTACAAACATATAATTTGCATTAAATAATTTTATTATTAATTCCCTCTGTCACAACAAATAGCGTGTTTTTAAGAAACAATATATATCAAAAGATTCAAAATTGTTTAGGTCCAATTTCAAAGTGAAATTATTTCTAATGAACACCATTGGATAAAATAGTAAAAATGTATTATAATTATACTTTCAAACAACTCAATAATATAATTTATCACTTTAAATTATTTTGATTCAAAAAGTTGTTAATAAGTATTTTTCACAATTCATAAAAATTGGAAGTTGTAAGAAAAATACCAAAAATTCAACTTATGATAATTTCGATATTCTGTATCCAAAAATGAAGTCCATTTTGAAATATAATATATATAATTTCAAAATGTAGGTATTACTATTCAAAACGGCTAGTTTGATTGGTTGTGGTGTGTGTTAGAACTCGATGTTGCGTACATCACACAATACTATATTATTCAAAGGAAAGCGTACCGTGGAAGCTTGGGATGTTTCATTGTAAATTTTTGATTTCGCCTTTCTAAAAAGTAAATTTATTAGTCAAATTGAATATATAAATGTTTAAAATATTGGATTTAAAAAGGGTTCACAATTAAAAGTTGGTAAAAGTGTAATACTGAAAATAAATTTGTTTTTACATTATGTCTAAGAAACTAATAATATGGATTCTAAAATTATAAGGATTATATAAAGTTTAAAATTTAGTTAATACTATTCATAACCTCTTTTGAACGGCTTGTTTGGTATGTCATGGTGTTCTTGAACTCGGTGTGGTGTGTATTGCAAGTTATTGAATTATTTTGAAGAAATAACACACTATGAAATCTTGAGGTGTTACATTCTCCCCTCCTTCAATAAATTGCTTCCTCGCAATTTTAAATTTTTCTTCGAAAATAAGAGGTTGAATATAGAAAATATCTTTGTGGGAAAACCCACATTGGAAATTGGGTTGATAAAGTTTAGTCTTAATATGAGGGAAAGAGAAATGAAAGGGTCACCACCAAATTATGATCTCTATTCGTAGAACATTGGTGGTAATTAGAGACATATAATTGGAGGATAAACGTAAATATTTATAGGTAGTGATTGAGGTTATCAATCACAAACAAGGGTAAAATTTAGGGCCTTAAATTCATCAATCTATGGGGATTTAAAATACCATCGGTTCAGCAAAACATATGGTATTAAGATAACACATTTTTTTAAGATCCCTTCACTAAAGTATATGAATTAATTTCTTCATTGAATCAGATAAGAAGAAAAATATATACTTGACAAGTAGAGTCTCAACCTTTAACAAAGTTTTACCACAAAATCATCTTTTACTCTAAAAGATAATAAAACTTAAAAATAATATTCTATTTATCCTATTCATATAGGGTTAAAGAAATGAATTTATAATTAATCTAGAAGAACCATTAAAAAAACTACATTATTCAAACCATGACATCACGTGGGTCAGTGGTAGGTGATACACCCTCGTCACCCTTCGGTTGTGGGTTCAAGTCTCGCGGCCTTGCCGGACGCGACGGGTTGCCACCCGACCTCCGGGTTGTCCTTTTATGGAAATCCAAAATAATCCAAACTAGAAATATCCAAAATACTTCAGTCCAAAATTTATAAGGAAGGTAAAAACAATGAATATCCTTTTTTTTCTACGTAATAACATTTGATCACCTTCATCATTTATTTTTTTAAAACACTGCAACATCCTGAATTATCATAAAACCTTATTGATTACATTCATGATCCCTTATTCCTTATAGAATAATAGATATACTCCTTCAATCCAACAATTTTGTAAACCTCAACAATGATGGAATATACAAATCATTAATCAGTTTCAAGGTAGTCAAGAATATCCAATATAATTTATCCAAAACAATCATGTATTATTCTAAAATCACTACCTCGGTATCAGAACCATATTATTGTTTATCTTTCTCTCAACCATATTTTTTCCAAAACTTTAACCTGCTATTGAGTCACTTTTCTTTGTTCCACACAATCTCAAGTCCATAATGAAATACTACTGCAGTACAATCCTTATATACTCCATAATTATTATTACAAGTACATTGTTGATACAACACTCAAATGAAATAATCAATATAAGAACTCTAATCATTCCTCTTCATCTGTGGTAGTATCATAAATTGGTTATTATCCAATACCATCATTTGCGTCATAGTCTGATGATTGATACATAGGTTTGAGTAGTGTCCAAACTCCTTGAAAATGAAGCATTGTACATTTCAAACCATTTTCTTACCCTTGCAGTCACCTACTTTGTGCCCTTTTCCTCCACACTTATAACAAACTCCCATTCCTTTCAGTCAAGTTCCAGGGTGTTTCTTTCCGCAGTTATCACTTATGGGAAAATTCTTCTTTTCCCTCTTGCCCTTATCCATCATTCTCTATTCCATCCTTTTCTTCTCTTGCTTCCCTTTAAAGACATAGGACTTAGTAAACTCTTTACTTATCTTATCAACACAGGATATTATTTCTTCATATGATGATAATATATGCGAGACTATTTCTCTTATAAATTCTGGCTTAAGACCATGAAATATATGATCCTTCTTTCTCTTTGTATCATGTTCGTTGTTGGAGTTCTCGCTCCTTCAACTGGGCGCCATTTCTAAACAATGGCATACACTAGATTAATTTATGAATAACAATACCTAATCCCAAACTTGTAAAACACATAACATAAATTAAATAGTTTATGGATATAATCCAAAATCATAAAAATGTCTCCTTTGAGGATGTATATACTCATAAACCCTTCATAATGGTTTGTAAAGAAAATGAGAATTATCCAAAGCATATCCCCTGGGAGTGTTGTAACCAAGAGTGCAGCAAGGCCCGTTGTCGTGCACCAGTTCATGTTCGAGTCTAGCTCAAAGCAGTGTTTTTGAGTTTTACCCCTAGGTACATCTGTGCCAGAGCCGCCTCTACCTGCTAGTATCCAGACAGGGATGTATTGCTCGGAAAACACACAAAATCTCTACAATACCAAAATTATAGGAAGTTATTCTATACTAATCCTCAAAGTTCATCTTAAATCTATGTGCTCTAATCAGAGTTTATCTAAATCTAGCTTCCAAGGTTTGTACTAAACTTCCTATGATACCAACTGTAACGCCCTGACCCCAGTTACCCAGAGTCGGTGCATTATTACATAACATTGGCATGATCACAAGAAATATCAAATCTCGAAAGACATATTGGTTTAGTAGGCTTGGAAACACAAGATATATTCATTACGTTTTACATTACATCATAAAGTGAAAAACTACAACAACAACATAGTCTCTATATTCCACACTCATATCCCCACATACTATCTCTGCAAGTCATTCATAACTTACTTCATCACATCCTCGAAAAAAAACATAGAAAAGGGGTGATCTCAAATGCCTAGTAAGGATAACAATATAGCAGAAACCTTTAAAAATAAGCATAAACATTTAAGGCAATGTATAACTAAAACAATATCCTTTTAAACTTGAACATCAACATAGTATAGCAAAAGTAAAATGAAATAATGCCATTTACATATTCACATGGATATTCTAATAATCGAATAATCACATGCAATATCAATAACCACTTTCTTAATGATGAAATGCATAATTCCAGACTATCATAACCACATAGCCAAGGCCTCATGCCAAGACTACAAATATGATTTTTCCAAGGCCTTGTGCCAAGACACTAGTTTGACTCATGAGACCTACCAATGCATCAAGGAGCTATAGCGGGCTCCACCCATCACATATTAAGTCCAATTAATTCCCATATGAAAAGGTTTAAACATAACATAAACATTCGTATTAAAACTAGCATATGAAATGTCAATACTTTCTCCATAAACCATGAATGGTATAAAAATACCACATCCATAGTAAAACATATCACAAAACCTTCAATAAAATAAAAAAGTTTTGTATCATAATAAATCAACTTTATATAAGCTTAAAATCCATCAAAGAATGTTGACATAGATGCAAATCAGAACTATTTGAGAGAAATATCTCTTTTCTCGAAATCATTGAAAAGTCACACATTTATAAAGGATGTAATTTAAAAGATATTTTTGAATCAAAGTGTCCCATAACACTTTGAAACTTTTGAAAAGAAATATAATTTCAAAACATTCATGTCCATATAAATTAATCCTTAAAATCATTTTGAAAACATGGAAATTAATTAAAATGATTTAGAAAGATAAATCTTTATAACATTTAAAATTATGATCTTGATAAAGAGTACCTTTCAAAAATTCTTTAAATATTCATTTTGAAATCATTTAAAAGTCACATAATTATAAAATAAAACATTTACTTTGAAAATGATCTTATAAGATTCTAAGGGAATCTTTGTCGATTTTATAACGGCGGTAAATAGTCGTACCCTCCGTATAAGTTAAAAAAAGACATTCTAACCTTAAATTTGTCGAAAAGGTTAAAAGTGCCTTGTTTGGAAAACAAAGGAAATATTCCTTTCAAAACACATAAGGGTATAAATGACATTAACCCATTGTCTAGTAAATAGTAAAATTGTTTTTAAATACATTTTTAAGTAACATGGATGTGGATGATAAAGATATCCCCATAGATAATTGCGTATAAACAACCTCGGATAATGAAGAGATTGTGAAATAAACCCTTAACTTGTACATTTCCTTGGTTGAGGGTAGGTTAAACTCCTTTAGAATGGTGAAATAATTGTTATTAAATTATACAATAATCATATACATTAATATGATATCATATATGATCTTTTAACATTGCTTTGTTAATAATATCATAGTATTATCGTCATTTCGGGTGTTAACTTACTCATTTTCTTTTATATGTTTTGTTATGTAAGAAACGTTTTTAATGGATAGGTTGTATCTTATTCATATCCAGAATGATATGAAGTCCTTAAACATTATTTTTAAATCATAAAATGATAATTATACTTGAATGGATACGATGGAGAATGAATCTCATCGCGTTCGTGGAGACGGTAGTCCGTACATACGCACGAGCAACAATATCATTCTTTTGATATTAAAATAAAATATAATTGGATATTATATCATATATAAAGAATCATTATCATGTTATATTTATTATTTAAATGAGTTACACATCAATATTTTACCCATCCAAATAATAATATATTGAATAACAATTACACCACGACGTAGAGACGGTAAGCCATACGTACGCACGTATGGTGACATGTTATTAAAAGGGTGGATAGAATAATGAATATGGTTGTACCATATTTATAATAACATCACAGTATATATAATATACTTGAGTTATTATTTTATAATGTTAATAAAAATGAATGAAGAAGTTGAAGAAGAAAGGAACTTGAAAAGGGGTGGTGAAAACATTACCACTTCTTCGGGTTCTTCCTTTTGATTTGATCAAAAGGGATCCTAAGGGTGGCTTTATGATCAAAATAAGGCCTCTAGGTTGTAGTGAGAGAAGTTGAGAGAGTACTTGGGCAGATTTTGGATGAAGAAAATGGCTTTGAAGGTGTGACGAAATGAGAAGGAGGAGTGCCCTTTTATAAGAGGGGTGTGGGGCACCTTTGGAAAAGCTAAAAATATTAATTTATAATAAATTAATATTCGGTTTATAATGGATCAAAAGTTGATTATTCAAAGTTTAAGGTGGGGATAGGTAGAAAACCATTCATCCAATATAATTTAGACAGGTTTGGGTCATTATATTAACCTTATCTTTTTGTTTTAACTCTTAGTTAATTAGTTTGACATTTACCATGTCACTTTGTATTTTTATATTATATAGTTAATAAACATACTATATAAATCCAAGAGACCCCCAAGTAGAAAATTAATGATACAATTATAATGATATATGTCTCTTCTTAGAACCTTAGATTTTGAAGAAATTAATATCAATTAATAATATAATATTTGTTCTAAAAACTCTTTTATGTCAATTTTGACACTATTCAATAGTTGATTTTTGTGAAACTCATAATAGAATTATTACTTTGAAAAAAGTCAATTAAATCAATACTAATATGTCATATTATGCTATAAAATTATTGTAATTCATTAAAAGTCTCAAATTATTTTTATTTGGGTATTTATAATATCAATTATTTTTATTTTTCACTACTATGGTAATTACTGCAACATCATTGTGTCATAAATAAATTAAATTATTTAATGTCTAAAAATTATAAATCAAATATCATTATGTATGAAATATTATTATCTTTCTAATGAATATTTGCAACCGAATTTATCTTATGTATAACCCTATATTAAAAATGTTTTAGTAAATAAACATTGATTTTAACTCTTTTAACTCTTCTTTGAATTAAATAATAATAAATGTCCCAATCTAATTCAAGTGGATCTAAATGATAATATTTTATTCCTAAGGTTGTTTTTGGTCGATATAAACTTGTCCAATAGAATTAGTACATGTGTTATGGTAATATTAATACCATTTTTACCCTTAATTACCCTACTTACTTTTAACCGTGGTAAATAAAAGTAAAAAGCTACTATTCACCAAAAAATATTTTCATCTCATTAAACCAAATTTTACTTCATGATATTAACCGTGTCTCTTGGACTTTCAAAATTCCAATCACAGAAGTGGTAAAATTAATTTTTATGAAAAATTCAGTTTTTTAACTACCACTTAAGAGTTTCACTATTCATCAAAAATTGATGTTTTTCAGAACAATGCCAAAATTTCACCCTAAGCTATAATTGATATTCCGAATTCAAAAATGATGTCTATTTTACAAAATTCCAAACATATAAGTTGAATTAATTATTTTTATAATTAATTCCCACTGTCATAACAAATAGTGTGTTTTTAAGAAACAATTTATATCAAAAGATTGACAATTGTTTAGGTCCAATTTCAAAGTGAAATTAATTATAATGAACACCATTGGATAAAATAGTAAAAATATATTCTAATTATACTTTAAAACCATTCAATAATATAAATTATCACTATAAATTATTTTGATTAAAAAAGTTTTTTTTAAGTATTTTTCACTATTCATAAAAATTGGAAGTTGTCAGAAAAATACCAAAAATTCACCTTCTGATAATTTCGATATTCTGTATCCAAAATTGAAATCCATTTTGAAATATAATATATATATAATTTCAATAAGTAGGTATTACTATTCGTAACGGCTAGTTTGATTGGTTGTGGTGTGTGTTAGAACTCGAAGTTGCGTACAACACACGCTACTATATTATTCAAAGGAAAGCGTACCGTTGAAGCTTGGGATGTTTCATTGTAAATTTTTGATTTCCCCATTCTAAAAAGTAAAATTTTTAGTCAAATTGAATATATAAAAGTATAAAATATTGGATTTACAAAGGGTTCACTATTAAAAGTTGGTAAAAGTGCAATACTGAAAATGAATTTGTTTTTACATTATGTCTAAGAAACTCATAATATGGATTCTAAAATTATAAGGATTATATAAAGTTTAAAATTTAGTTAATACTATTCATAACCGCTTTTGAAAGGCTTCTTTGGTATGTCATGGTGTGCTTGAACTCGGTGTGGTGTGTAGTGCTATTTATTGAATTATTTTGAAAAAAATAACACACTATGAAATCTTGGGGTGTTACAAGTTCCATATCTAAAAAACATTATGTTGTTTCTGTTAATACATAAAATCTTTCACCATCGTAGGATCAATTGAGAAAACATGTTTTGAAAACACATTTCCTAATAATTTCCCTTCTGGATTACATAAATTACATTTTGGAAGCTTCATATAATATTTGTGACTTCTAAATATTTCAAGAATATCTCTCAAATGGCACACATTGTCCTCCAAAATTTTGGTTTAAACCAGGATATCATTCACAAATAAGAACTTGAACTAATAGATGTACTCATTGAATATTATGTTCATCAAATAAACAAATACATTCGGATTATTGGTCAAAACAAATGGAAAAAAAGTTACTCAATGTGACCATACATACTTTGGAAGGAAGTTGTTGGAATGTTAGATTATTTTATTCACATACGTATATAACTAGAATAATGATCAATAACGTAAAACCAGATTTTCACTTAAATTTAAAAAATTAAACATCAATCAATGGAAACTGATACTATTTATTTGATGTAAATTGATTATGTTTCGAGTAATCAACGAAAAGGAGAAGAGTTCCATATTATTTATTCACAAAGTGAATAGGTCCCACCCCTAGTGACACACTCAAGAATATGAATCCTTTTCCTCACATATCTTCTAACTTTTTATATAACTCTATAATATCATCTAATTGCATATGATTATAAGGAATAAACACCAACCAAGTACCAGTTACTAAATCTATAGAGAACCCTACCTCTATTACTAGTGGTAGACTAGGGAAATAAGAAGAAATTGTTTTTGGAAACTCGATGGAAACTGGATAGATATCATTACTCAAGGATTTTCAACACAAGTAAAATGAAATCACTGATATTACCCTTGACATATCTTGAAAGGATAGCATGGAATTACTCAACATTGATTCCAATTCTCCCTAAAATACATAACAAAACCCACTTTGTGTAGTAATGGAGACCAATTGAAGGTAATATTCAATTCAGGGATTTTAATAGAGCATTCAATTCATCTTGAAAATAATATGAATAAGATTACTATTGAGAAACCAAAAATTATAATTATTATTAATCTCTTCGAATAAGAAAAAACATGAAGGAAAATGGATGCCCTTCTCTCACTTCATTCAGAGGGGTGTAACAATATCCATCACATAAGAAAAGTGCATTATTAAATGATTTAGTAGGTTCAAAATATAATTCAATATAAAAAGTGAGATTCACTAATATCAAATAATGTAGTCACTAAAGATAAATATATAAATATAGAACATATTATATTCTATGAGCCTATATAATATTCCTACAGATATTGTTAAAATATGTTATGAAGCTTCATTCATGTTTCCTTTGGATGGAAACCCTTATATCATGAATTATCTTTGTGCACTGTAGAAAATTTTTGAGATGATGATCATGTATAAAAAAATAGGGTATAAAATAGGTTGTATAATCTCTATAGATATCATGAATGATAATAATTTTCTTTGATCTTTTTCACCTCAGTACAAACATGTCTCAAATTCACATCCCCACTGAACAAAATGTAGTTCAATGGGTCTCTTCCATGAACTACATGAGTTATAGAAGATACATTTTTTCTACAAAAACAATGAGACTCATCAAGATTCTTCATTACATTAAAGGAACTCATAGATTTAGCACTAGTAGAAAACAAAATCCCATAATTCTTGAATTACTTACCCGTTAATGCTCATCCATTAAATTATTTTCTTGTAGTTCATCATAATAATCGATATTCTAAAATAAATCATATGATTAGGGGTTAGATCGAAGTCTCTTATCAAGTCTTTATGACTTCAGCTTCTCATTATTCACCTACTCAGTATAAAATTAAAAAATATTATTAAATTGTTTTTTGTATTGAGTCATGATCATCTCACCCTACAAGAATTTAGAAAACTCTATGGATTTTCCAAAGACAAAAGATTCTAAAAAGAATGAATTTTTGAATATACTCTATATTAATTTCATTACAAAACCTCATACTTATTCTCCATCATCAATAAATCTCAACATATCCTTCTAGGGACATCCTATATAATGGAATGAAATTTCACATTAATATCTTTGGGAATTTATAAGAACTAAAAAAGGTGTTCTATTGCTTTTAACCAGTCCTAAACCTCCTGATTATCTATAGATACATTGATATCATGTGGCATTTGTCAAGGATACTCTTTATAATGAAAATGATATACATATATTTAAGGTATCACTATATAATCATTAATAGAAACAAGTGAAGGTACTTTTCCTAGATCATTGAAAACTCAAACAACTATCATAGAAATATTCAAGTCCACTATATGATTTTCTAACAATGGTTCACAAGTAGCTCCCTCTTGGGGACTATTCACACATCATCTTGTAGGCATGATGATACAAAATATCAATAGACAAAATTTATAAAATTATTAAGTGTACACATATCAATGATATAGGAATATCAATTTAATTGAATTGAAATTTAAGATTTGGATTTCAATATACTTAGATCAAATGTCAGGAAATGTAAATAATCAGTTAAACATTTTCTAAAACAAACATTTCCCAAACACCCATGGTGACTTAAGCCCAATTAGAGTCATATCATTGAGTTCACTAACTCATAACTACCTCTTATGTTTCAACAAGTCATATTAAACCATGTATCAACAAAAAATGGTACATAACATCTACCATTGTACCACATTATCACGAGTCAGCACAGATACCCTCGTACTATGATTTATGAGCCAACTCTAACATGTGTTGATGCGTGTTCCTGGTCCCCATGGATTAGTGATGCGATCTAGGAATCAAATCATGAATAAGAAGGAATTAATTTTCCCCAAAACATCTGATGATAAAAGAAACAAGTCAGTTTCTTAAACACTTCAAAGGGATATACTACCATAAAAATTGGTAATATAATACACAAATAGTTAGATAAACATCCCAAAGAAAAAAATAACATCAACCAAATAAAATTATAAAATAATCATGTGTAACAAGTAGACAACAGCTCTACCAGCCACCATCAATTATTCATGGTCCCAATTATTTGGAACATCCACTACCTCCTAGTGGTGCATTGACTTTTCTAAATCATGTAATAATAAAATCTACAATGACCCAAGTGAAATGGTATTGTTTGAAATATACAGACTGGTATTGTCTCACCATGTGTACCATAATCGAATATATGACACTTGAATCAATTATGCTTTCATTTAAAAATTAAAAAATTAATGGTATAAAATTCGCATATAATAAACCAATACATGATCTCAAATTGCAATTGATGGAATATATACAAAACTGGCCAAATATAAAATTTTATATAATCAAATTACATTATGTTGTTAGCATGAATAAAACAAATCAATAATTAATGGAATGTATATATAAGTCCACAAAGAATAGCATAGTTTACTAAATCCTTTTGGTATATTATTTTAGGTAGTAGAATCCTCATTCATTTCAGTAATGATGTTGAATCAATATAGGTGTATAAAATAATTCCCAAATGGGGAACTCTCATGAGTCATCTACACCTCAAAAAGGGAACCCTCTATGAGAGTTTATTGTGTAGTTGTTTTATTAGATTATTCATCTTCAATACATTTCAATGCAGGTAAAGAGTTGTTGTAGTTATCAGATTTACAACTAACAAACGAGGATAAAATGTTCTTCAAACAAACAATCAATGAAACATGGGTATATAAAAAATATCAAATCATAATAGTGGTTTTCATCAATTCATGCAATTTCATATCATATTTCACATTGACCTATTTTTCAAGGTTCAATATAAAATAAAATTTTCATGTTAATTTCAAAATGAATCCATCATTTTTTTTATAATCCTCTATATATTTAAATTCTATTAAAATTGGTGTGTAATTTCCACAGTTTCCCTGTCATTTTAATTCACACATGAAATCCTTTCAAATCAAGGTTCTTAAATAAAAAACGAATTTTTATACAATAAATAAATATAAGGTTTAACTTATAAGGCGATTTTTTATTGAAGCACCAAACTGCAAGTAAAGATATTATAACAAATAATTCCTACAACCAAAAATTTCAATTGAGAATTAATTCAAAATATATTCATAAATAAAACCTATAATTATGTTCGATAAAAGTGAGATTAGATTTATCAATAACATGATGATACATCATACTATAATGAGGATATAAATATAACTCATGATAAAACATGAAATGAGATCCAATTAATTGTAGGGTATCGAATACAATCAATATGTCTTCAATATTTGAAGAAAAGGGTTTGGAGGAGTCAAAATCACCTACTGGGAGCCTATAAGGACCAAAGACATTATTTATGGTCGAAATTGGGTGATTAGGTGTTAAAAAAGTGGGTTTAAAAATTTAAATAAATTTTTGTGGGGAATTAAAACCTTTGTTCATGGTTTTCTGGGTAGATTTGGATGGTTTGACCAATTATATACCCTAACTACGTTCCCATACCCAATGGGGTGCACATTCCCTCCTATGTGGGAGAATATATTTTCAAACAATGTTCTAACCATACAAACCATCATTTTAATAGGTGTCACAGTTCAAAGGGACTAGCCATAGGGTTTGGACACCGTACGTTTTCCCTTCCATAGGCTAAACCAAGGGCTCATTGTTTCATGTTCTAAATTAAAAGATTTTCCCTAATCATGCACCAGTGGTGAACACCCCAATTCGGTTATCAGACGTTTGAAAAAACTCCCAAAATAAACATGAAAAAAGTCCTAGAAAAATATAGATCTAAAAAGAGACAAGGATTTCCTTATAGAATGTTACAGTACATTATAATAATTTACTCTTATTCATTCCCACTAATTTAATTCCTTGGTTTTAATGATCATATTTAAATATTTTTATTTTTGTAAATCTATCCGAGTTTTATTTTTGATCAAATTTTGATGAGGGGAATCATATCGAACACATTGTCTTATCTAAATTTAACTATATTAGTAAATCTAAATTTTTTACAGGTATTGTCATCAATGATATTCTAAAAATTTCAGGTATATTTCCTCTAAAAAATTTCAACTCATTAATGTGTCTCTTAGTCAGTTATCTTTTTTACAATGCAATTTAGAACATCTATTGTTGTTTAATTAATAACAATGGGCCATAGAACACAAAAACCCTTATATATATATATATTGGTCCACTTGATATTTTAACTAAAAAACACCATTATGGTAGTTAGATATATTACTATAAATCAAATAAAATCGTTCCAAATAAATAGAAAAATTAAAAAGTATAAAATTTATAAATATATAATGAACTAATAGATTAATTAAGAAATTATTTTTCTCAAAAATTAAATATTTTCATTTTAAATTTTTTATTCACTTCCAAGAGATATATATCATATTATTATCACGGTTAAAATTTAATTTTTCATCCAAACTATAAAAACTATTTTACGGTACTTATATTAATTTTCAAAAGTTATATAACCAATTTTTATTTAAAAAACATCATACTAAGATTCACACAAAATAATTTATATTTATTATTCCCATCAAATAAATAATACAAAACTCGTGTATATATTTTCTTCCCATTAATATTAACCATGATATTGGAATCCAACAGAGTTTCCATGGGAGTGAAATTTCAAAAACATTTTTAATATTTTTTATTTTTTACTGTCAAAAAAATTGATAATAAAATTATAAATATTTTTATTATTAGTAAATAATATTTCTTCTCTTGGGGAAATGTGTGAGTTTTATTGATAAAATTTATTTAGTTTTCATTAATAAAATTTCAAATAATAAGATTCATAAATTTTAATAATTTAAAAAATTTATTCGTTTCATTGTTGGAATATCTAGTAACCAAATATTATTTAAATGAATAACAACTTTACCTTGATATTACAGTTTATAACTAAAAAAATTGATGAATATGAGTACATAAGTATTCCATTGGTTCATTTGAAATCAAATTTCATAAATTTCAGTAACATTGTATTGCCTTTTAAAAAAATGTTGGAACCACTTCCTACACCAATGTAACATTCCATTTTCCCCTCATTACCTTCAAACCAAATTTAAAAAATATTTTAAAAAACAACACATCAATGAGTCATAAAGAGTGACCTGAAACATAAAAACAACTTCTTTATTCATGTCATCAATATTGATTTTTGTGGTAGTTTAGTTATGTTTAAGAACCCAAGTGTTATTAAATTAATAATATAAAATAATGTAAATATTATAATATATTTTTATAATTCCAATTATGAATCAAATTAAGATAATTTTTTAAGTAAAAAATAATAATTCTTATAGAAAAAAAATAATAGAAACTTATATCTTTATTTTGAATCTATGTAGATAAGGGAGATGTTTGGATACATCATCTTGAAAAAATATGCATGTTACAAAATTTTAAATAAAATTCATGGTGTTTGAGTGTAAGATGGGAGGTAAACCAATTTAACCAAAAATATAAAATAGTTTATATGTCTAGAATAAATATAACATGAGACCTTTTTCCCTAATCTAAATACACGAAATGGATGATTCAATCATAGTTTCAAATTTATGCACCCATTTTCAAATTTTAATTTAATTTCTTTGGATAATAATGACATTAGGGTAAAGATATTTATAAAAATAATTATAATCTAATTGAAATAAAATATGAAAAACATTATGAAAACAAAATTCAACCCCAATAAAACATAAATTTTCAAAATTTCATCGGATAAGGTTTATAATTAGATAATGTTCTAGAAACATACCAACAAAAAATACAAATGAGAAGACAACAAATGTACATAATTATTCAAAATTATAATAAAACACCATTATTATATAACAATTTAGTGCAGTATAGTTATTAAATTCATTTTAAAACATTATATTTTTTTAATGACATTATTTTCATTTAATTATCTATTATAAATTCATTAGTTTTCTTAAAACCAAAAATAGTTTAGAAGAGAAATATTTTTCCACTATGTGTTATATTAACTATGATATCATATCTCCTATGTATTATTTTAATATAAATTTCATCATTATTTTTGTAATGAATTGAGAGCAGTTGGTGATTTATACTTTTTAAAATCTAAACATATGGGGGGAGTGTTGAGTATCTCACCACATATTAACTTCTATAATCAACCACTATAGCTAAATACTTACACCTAATCAATGATTATCCCCTTACATCTAAATCAATTGATTTATATGGGTTCATGTACATATATTTTAATGATGATGGTAATTTTTTTAAAAAATTATAAAAACTAACTTATTGTGATGAATATTAGGATATTTCATTAGTATACTCATAAATTTTTATAAAACTAAAATATGTCTCAAAAAAATTAATATTGTTGAAGAAATAATGCCTTCAAATTATTAGCGAATTATATTTAAGTCATTGTTATTAAGTATCAAAACATTCACTATACATGTTTTAATACATTTTCTTCACTAAACATACATTAATTTTTTCATAAAACAACTAGAAAAAAATAAACTAGTCATGACTTACATTTTTATTATACTATAACAATCCATGTAAATTTATATATATATATATATATATTAATCACATATGTACTATAGACATTCAAAAATAATATATGTTATAAAAAACATGCTTCAATTCTAATTTCAATATACTAGTTAGTTCCATTATTGGTAGAAAATATAAAAGTTACAAAAAAATCCCCAAAAAATTAATTTCATATTTTTTATATTTTAAATTCCATATTTTTTTAATAATTTAATATAGTTTCCAAAAGGAACGTATTAAAAAAAAATTCCTATATGCATAAATTAATTCTGATTACATCAAAATAAATTTTGTCGAAGGAAAGTTCTATTGTCCATAAAAAGTGATAATAACCCTTAATCTTGTACTAAATTTTGATAGTGTAATTGATTTTCAAAAAACACTTATAATATAATGTATATAAGATTTTTTAAATAGCTGATCATTACATACTATGAGATTGATTTAATCTTAATATAATTATTGTCCAAGAACAATTATTTTCTTATCATAAAAGTTTTTAATTATTTATCCTTATATATATATATATCATAAACCCACCATTAGCGATCTAAAGAGATAAACACATAAACCAATATAGTTTTGTGGGAATATGGTTTATAAATACTAATTCGATAGACTAAATGGTAAAATATTAATATTAAAAAATAATATTACAATGAATCAAACTATAATATTTTTTTCTCCAACTAAATATTTTTTAATTTAATGTTTTGGTGTTTTTTAATTTCAAGTTACAATTTGCCAATTTCTCACCAAAGGAGAGTAGATATTAACATTGTAAAAAATCCGAAAAAATGGTAATGGTTTTATTTAGACTAGAATATTATGATTAATGTATGGATAATATTTTGTTTGAATAATTGAGGTTTTATCTATTAAAAGTTAATTTAGATATCTTATTTAATTATTTAATGGAAATAATTACCATATAATTTTATTTTTATGAAAAAAAATATGTATCCTGGAATATGAAACCAAAAATAATCTTAGCTACATAATTGATCCTAAAATGAAATTTTCACCTCCATGAGATTTCTTGGTGGGATTTGTTAAACATTCAATGTCCATTCATTTTAAATTTTAATTAATTGATAGATTAATTAATTATTTCAGATCAAATGTGTTTATTCAATTTTTATCTATTCCACGGTTTGGATTAAAAATCCATCATTTTAATTATTTTTGAGACACAATGTTTTATTAATGGATAATATATTTTTTTGGCTTCAGGATAGATGTGGGCCCATCTCGGGTCCTCTTTTAATTATAAAATCAATAATAAACCCTCTCATTACATATTTTAATGAAAATATAAGATAAGAGTTTGGAATTATCTTTTAAAAAATAAAGTGATAGTGGTCGCCTAGTGAAATGGTTCTCCAAAATTACTTATTATTTTCAAAAAGTCTCAGGAAAAATTTGCCCAAATAACATCGTGTTAGTGTGTTCTACAAGAGCTCAGTTGCACCACACCTTATTCTAGAAGCCCTGGTCAGTAAACAAGGATATGATAAAGAATTTGATAATACTATGCCATCTACTGTCATCACTATAAATAACAAACAAAAATAGGGATATCTATAATAATAATCACATAATTGGGTATAATATGGATTTATAATGAAATGTAACCATAACAATAGCACACTCATTTTAGTTAAATGAGAATATAAATTTTATATTAATTTATATCCATATGATTACCTAATGGTAAAATTATAAAAATTACTAAATAATTAAAAAATAAAATTCATCAAGACCCAACCAATTTCCTTAGCCTCGCTATAGACTTGTCTGTAAACCCATATGAGTTTAGATAGCTCCTCTAACTGTAGTTGGTACATTTCCTATGACTGCATTCCAACCATAAGATCTACCCACACACCAATGTGATCATGTTGGGTGTGAGAAAAAAATAAGTAGGGAATCACCAATGGTGATGATAATTAAAATCATTACATAGGTACATGAATTTCATAGTTCAAACAATTGTATACTAAAAATTCCCTATAATGTCTAAATTATGCATTCATCATCAAATACTTGTAATTTTCTATCATGTATCTAACCCCATTGTGTAATGTTTTTTCTCTATGTAAGACATCTCAACAGTTGGGTAGAAATACATCCAAACCATATATCACAACCACACGCAGGGGTCAGTACATTTAACCTAGGATGCTCAATAAACATAAGAGGCATCATGAAAACCTAGTATAATAGTCAATGTTAGAGGAATAACATCTCTGGAACATAATTATACTCTTGGAAGAAATCTCTTATTACCCACATCACAATAACTTTTGGAGGCATCACATCCAACTCATATCCCATCAATATTTCCAGGCATCACCTCCACCCTTCATCATGACCATCTAAGGAGTTATCATGTCCCACCTATATCAAAACATTATCAATATGCATCATGTCAAAACCAAATCACAACCATATCTAAGGGCTTCATGTCCAAAAAAATAAAAATGTTGAGTGGAATCACATTAATCCCATAAAACTATCATATTGGGAGACATTAAATCCAACCCAGACCGCAAATAGTTTTGGAGGAAACACATAAAACCCACATAATATACATATTGGGAGGAATAATGTCCAAACTGTACCATAACCATCTTGACCATAGGTGTAGTATGTGTGACTAAGATAATCTAATTAAATGGGGTAATATCTTTTACATAAAATAAATATTTATAGGGGAAATACATCCCAATAAGATATCTTATGAAATCATATAATATATTAAGAACTATTGGATGGATAATTATCTATCCAAGGATTTCTATAATTCGAGTAATCACAAAAAATGGAAAATGGATATCACCGGAACCCATAACTATTTCCAGGGTAAAGAGCACATCAATCATATTGTTAGTTCTTCTAAACCCAACCCACTCACAAAGATTCCCATTTCCATGGTGTTATTCAATTATCCCTAAAATATCAATCTCTACATCTATGCTTGTTGTTTTAAATATATATACAACTACTCATACCATAATGGTAATGCTATTTTGGGAACTCATCTACTATATTTCCATTATAAAGGATTTCTTATCACATAAACTAACCAATATATGAGTTAATGTCATCCAGGAACCCAAAAATATGACAGACTATGCTACTGACATGTGATTTGGATATGAAATATCCTCACTGATAAATTTCCAAAGAATATTGAAACAATCAAAAAAGTTAAATGAACATCGATGGTCATGTGTTCAATGAAAAAAATATAAAGGACCCATCATACTCTGGATTGTCGATAATCATATAATTTGAAAAAAAAAGGATTCCAGATATGTTTTTATTTCGATCCATCCTCACAATCCTCTTTATGGAATAACCTCAATGCTAAATTTACATTGAATATTGAAACATTCAAAAAAGTTAAATGAACATTGATGGTCATGTGTTCAATGAAAAAAATATAAAGGACCATCATACTCTGGATTGTCGATAATCATATAATTTTAAAAAAAGGATTCCACATATGTTTTTATTTAAATCCATCCTCACATTCCTCTCTATGTTTATACAATTAACTACAAACTCCATATAAATCCATAATCTCATCCATGGATAAAACTATATGTGAATTTTTCTCAGAAAAAACACACACAATAAATCAATATAGCTACATCTCAATGATGGACACCCTTCTAAATTCAAATTTCACTTTTTTTATGTAGCCCTATAAGAAAGACAGCTATAGTTGTGTATTAAATAAATTCATAATGCTAAAGGAATTTTTTGAGTCTAACTATAAATCCATGCCTCTCATAATATAAGGAATCCACTTGGGGATCCATATTGGGATTTTCACACCCACTTAAAATTTCATATACTATATAGAATATATGAACTACTAGAAAAATAGATAATATTATGAACTACCTACCTCATACATTATATTGTCCCCTTCAAAAGTGATGCCCACATTTCGTTATCCAAATAGAGCTGAGCCAACATGGATCATACTCAACTAAATGGAATCTTAACTCGTCTAATTGGTTCCATAATTAATTATATTACAATTACAATTATATTCCACAATTTATTAATAACTATTAATGTTTTAATAAATGAGTAAAATTTATCCAAATAGTGTTATGATGAAAAAACCATGGGAAATGTGGTGTGCATTATTCATAGCATCCAATAAAACATCTATCTTGAAAAATAATAAATTTAACATCTTGGTTCATTCAATAATTTTATCAAAAATCATCCAAATATGAAGGAAAAATCAAAACATATATTTATCATTAATAAAACAACTCACAAACTTGTGCATTCATCATACAAAATCCTCCTCTAAACTCCACGAGATAAAACTATTTCATATACTATATTCCACAATACTATAGAGAATTATATCCAAATATGTAATTCCATACAACTGAAATCCAACATGATAATAAATAAATAAAATAGGTGGAGTTAGTGAAAAGGAATTAACCCGGATTACCACATAAAAAAATATCAATCCACCATGATGTAAATAAGAATAGGGGATAGGGGTCGAGGAGAGAGATGTGATTTATTTAGATTAATGGAAAACAGATTCAAGGATTTATAAATATTTAAAAATTAATTTTAATTAATTAATAATTTTAAAATATCTAAAATGGGATGCATTCTGATCTAACTATATATGCCACATCATAATTCCCTATTACATGGTAACCCTGTTAAAAACCCAACTAGCACATGCAGTGTCATCATACACCTCATGGCACAATATTCCCCTTTAAATTTTTCAGATATTTTCTTAGATAATATTTGTGGTGTAACCATTAATCTTAATGTACAATTATCTATTTTAGAGCACTAAAAAATAATATTCACTCAATAATACAATGTTATTTGGGGCGTCATGATACAACCACCCTCTTGTTTTGGTGGACCACATCATCTATAAATAAATATTTTTTGTTATTTCACATGTCAAAGTGAAATACCACATGTTAGGGTGTGATTATCTCCATGAATCAATGCATACTATCACAATTCAACACTCCACTTTATGGTGTGACACTCCCTATAGTGATGTGATTTTTCCGCCTATACCAAAAACAACTTGAATATTTTTATGGGCTTCTCTAACCGAATCATACAGAATAAAAAATATAATTTATAATTCATATTATAATTACTCTTTAAAATAAAGATAACAAATTGGAATATATCAGGGCTTTACTAATCATATTCCATCTCTTCGTTGAACCCACTAAGGTATACAAGTGTGGCTTATCATTACCTCCCAACCATAAAACTACTCATCCCTGAGAAATCATCTCACTAATATATCATGAACAATACTAGTCCCCATGATCCTAATTGCACTCTGATTCATAACCATACACTATTAATGGTCCTTCTCATAATACATTCAGACTATGGTACTGGTCAATTGTAAAACACTCAATAATTTACCCATCACATATAATTCCCATTCATCAAATATAGAAATCTAACTTATATTAAAGTCTTTAAACATGATTTCAACAAATATGAACTAAATAGTACCCCACTACATAAAAAATACAAAATATATTAGGGACCATACTCTATGACAACACTGAATACAAAAAATCCCATATGACTGCCCATTGTAAATGGAATTAACGAAATCTATCATGGATATCATTATACTCCCATGGTGGAATTTCATCATCCTATACTATACCATGTATCTCTTGGTGATACACATGAGAATCTCAAAATTTTAACCATATAATAGATAACTACACTACCATGTAAAAATCAATGTACTCTAATATGAGTAGAGATTCTCGACTGACTTGACGAGTCAATTGGTATGGTTTGTGAATTTTCCACCATTTATTTATCTAATGTACTAACAAAATATACTCACTGAAAATGATAAACCAAATCTAGTTCCTCTAGGTTGAATGTATATAACTAATCATCTCATATATGAGAGACCATGAAAAATCATATTCAACACTAATTAAGTAACATGAACATGATTCCCGTGATGTTAACTATAATTTTTTTAAAATGAGTTTCACACAGTCAAACAATTTATTGGGAATATCCAACACATGATAGTCCTTATTTATCATTCATGGTCAGAATGAAACCTAGAATATATTATTTTTTTACATATTTACTTAAAATATACACTTCTACCATCCTTATAACCACATCCCACAAGCCCAACATTAGGTTTTATGTCATCACAGTGCTACACACAACTGATACATATCTGTAAAAATGATCTACCAACTTGGAACCCTATTATGATAGATAAACCCTATTTTAGTAACCTAAATCATGTTCACTTTTCTATCTAAATCCATTATACTAAATACATCACATTAACCAGATATCATCATTACAGTTTGCTGATTCCCAACACTGTACAGGCACGACATTCTATCCATTACCCAATAATTACACCACGACACTTTTATTTCCTGCATATCAAAAACAAATAGATCATAAAACAAATGTATCATATATTCACTAATAACCCATTGATTATTTCCCACATTATTAGACTTCTCCATCTAAAACAAAATCTTTATGACCAATCGAAAATAAAACTACACTATGGATAAATTTTCAGTCACATCATCAAATCAATTATACACCATTAATAACTAGTTAATTCATGCAAGAATATTCTAAAAATAAAAATTTCCATCACTCACACATGAAAACATAATGTAGTGTTTGACTCACATACCCATTTATCAATAAATATTGTGTGTTATACAAATATAAAGGTCATCTCATACCTGATCACATCCAAAGAGTGATTGGTCATTATAAAATTATTGGCACCCCATAACCTAAATCTATGTTCAAAGGGAGAAATAAATAGTTATAAACCCCATAAAAATACACATACACTAATCAAGTCCCACTCCTCATATGGGTCTCAATGGAACAAAACACATATCTTAGTATATCTAACCATGAACTATGGTAAGAAACTAAAGAAATCATTATATATCAATAATCTCACTATGACAACTCAATAAAGTCACTTGTATCACTTTTCAATATCTCTCATCTATACTAATTTTATCTCTTTCAACATTTACATTTTATTATAGAAAATCCAAAAACTCAAGAAAGTTAATCATATAGATCTGATGTAATGAAAACCTTGATAATCATTATAGAAAAAATTATTATTTAAATTTTTTAAAGGATAAAATAATTGTAACTATCATGACCCACTTGTTATAAAATGTTGATCATTCATAAACAATCACTAAACCTCCCATCAAAGGTCGTGATTACATCAATTTATCCTATTATTCATGTTGATAGTATTGAACATGACTCTCTAATTTCTTAATAAATGGATACATCATTTTATTACACTCACAGTGGTACATGTCTTACATTATTATCCATCAAAATCTCATCCATGATTTGGAAACCAACCCTGGTAAAACCAATTAATAAAACATTGCATAAGTCATTATGATTCATATCCCATTATTTATTGTCTCATGACCCTACTCCACTAAACACATATCCCAATCATTTCAATATCATCATTTTATAAATTATACCTTGTTCATCCATAACCATAAATCTATAGTTTTTATTCATGAATAAATTACTATATGATCACACATAACATATTTTTCATTTCCATTATTTGAATCGTCCAATCATGTTTCTATATCAAAACGAATTCATGTCTTCAGGTTATCCACTCTATCAACTACCATCATGACATTACAATCATCTAATGTAATGACTTTAAAAGCATCATTTTATTCTAGTAATAAACTCATCAAGATAATATCTTAATATGAACTCATAATAACTAGTCCCATTAAACATATCTATAGAAAATTTCTCATATATGTTACATACCCTGAAGTATCTTCCATAGTCCTATCTCAAATATCTCATGGAAATTCATGTCTCATATCTATATACCATGGTTCTTGTAAATACCTATTATACATATTCCCATATCCAAGAACTCATTCTATGGGTGTCAATACTCACCGGGTTCCCATATACCAAACATCCTCTATGAGTATTGATGTCAAATCAATTTATATATCATTACCAAAAAATCCAGGAGCCGGTGTAAGCCGTTCCTAATTAAATTAAATAAACAAAATGAAAAGAGTCAAGCATACAAGGGAATATTACATAAACGAGTGTGGACCACCCCACACCTATCTGCCTACACCAGTGAGGTACAATAATCTGGGGTCGTGAAACACCAAATGTCTCCAGTATCATTGAGCACCCGCTTTGCCAAAGAGTGTGCCCCACCCCACTCTATATTGATACATATCATGAAAATAGAAACAAAATAGGTTTGTATTATTAGAAAACCACCAATAATCTATTTGGGTAATCATTCAATAATCATTTTTTAATTATTTAAATGAACAAAGGCTCCTCTATTTTTTAATCCAATATCACAACCACAAGTAATAATACACCTATTATGTGTACCCACATGTTGAAGATGATGAAATAACACATTCTTCCTTACACCCCATGTAAATACTAAGACTAATAAATCAGTTCCCCAAAATTGTTTCCTCAAAAAAATTCATATGTAACAAAAAAAGAAATAACATAAATCACAATTCCAAAAAAATATGGACTTTGACTCAGGTAAGTGTCAGTCATCACATGGATAGCTTCAATTCCAAGATTCATCTAGTCATATTTCTATCTACCGTATCCCATATTGTAAGAAGATGAAAAATAAAATATGATACCATGTTATAACATCCATGGCAAGATTATCTATAAAAAATTAATCCATAGGGAAGCATAGGTCCTTAGTAATTTCTCCCCATACACCAAAGTCTTGTAAATTGAAATGAGATTATAATAATTCATATGGGGTGAATATAACCTTTAGTATCATTACATGTAATAACAACTAATAATAGGTACATTCATATCATGATCTTCATCAGAGTAAGCAATTTTGAATTGAAATGAAAAGGAACAATAATAACAACATATCTACTCCGTTTAAAATTACTCCTTAAGTCCATAAAATCATATAACATAGTATGATCACATAAAAGATTAATAATAAAATGTGAAGGATAATCTAAAAATAAATGATATAAAAATGGAAAAACTATCCTAAATCTCACCTATAACCTATCTCCAATCACTTTTAAGAACCAACTGATCATATCTATATACTATGTATGACACCAAGCTTGTATATTAACTATAAGATATATAATTTCACCATAGTGACCTTGCATGGTCAAAGTATAAAACATATTATGCCAAATAAATTGTGTCCCTAAAAAATACATTATATTTTTTCATAAATATACTAAATGCAATTTAATCCACAAACATCACCTGAATTACACTTTTCAAACTATTGTGTACTCAAGAGGATTCCCTAACAGGTGACTCATACTAGATTTATATAGTGTTGGTTATGGTATGGCTATGTTATTACCTCAATCATGGAATGTTTTTACTCTATGTAATTCATCTACTATACTAGGTGGAAATAAATCTAACCTATAAAGTCTATCCATAGATAGGGGGAATTAAAACCCACTAAGAAAAGTAAATCGTCCCAATAGACATCACGTCATACCCATATAACAATAATATTATGAGATATCTCATCTAAAAAATATTACAATAATATCTAGGGACATCATTTCCAACCCAAATTTTAATCTTTGAAGACAAATCATGTCCAACCCATATAATTATTTTCTCAAGAGGAATCACATCCAACCAGTATCACATTCATCTTTAGAGTGATCATGTCTGAAATTTATTACGAACAATTTAGTCATAGGTGGTGTTGGTCCCACTTGGATGAAATCATCAAATAGGGAAGTATAACCCTTATAAAAGGCAAAATTATGTGTTAAAATACATGCCATTTTGATAGATCATCAAATATCATACCACATCAAGAACCATTGGCTATAATAGAATTCTTATGAGGGTGTAATCTATAACAATTGACACACAAAGGGTGAAAAATAAATAATATACACTTATAACATCACAAAACGTAAGAATATCTATGATTTTTTTCTCATGAATCCCATATTTGATTCAAGTATACATAACTCACTCACTAATATATGCACTCCCATGAACCTATACACATTAAACTAAAATATCAGGATCATAGTCCATTGAAATTCTTCTAAATAATAACAGTTATACATCTCACATGGGTTGTTCTATAATGGGAAGTCATCATACTAGGTTAACTAAAAAAGTATGGATGACTGAATAGAATAACTAATAGATGAGTTACCATTATCAAAGAATACTCAAATATATCATTCCAAGATCCAAACACAATCTAGGGAAAATTAAGCCCTCGCCATTCCAATCTAAAATTAGTTTTCCCCCTTTGAAAGGAGGCCTGACCATTAGTGGTGTTGTGTTCAACTCGAATTGATTGTTAGACCCAAAATAGTCTACCTAATACAAAATCATTGAATAAGATAATTAAAACCAATCTTCATTTCCCTTCATTTTCATCACATATTCTTTTCCAAAATCGTACATCATATGACCTGCATCATATCATTCCATATGGTAAGACATGAACATTACACTTTGTGAGTGTCACTTACCAAATATGTTTGTATTCATTCAATAGATCGTTATATCAATGATGCAATTCCATCATGCCAATAATTTCAATTTTATGAAGTCTCTAATATTTTTGATATATCCATCAGTGACTAGGATATAAATATATAGTACCAGATGGCACAGTATGAGTCTAACTGGACTCATTAACCTCATCTCACATAATTGAAGCACTGAAAATTTAGTATTAGGTCAGTCACACCATGATACCCATGCTACGAATCAATAATATATTTGTATAATTATATTAACAGTAAATATTAAGGACCATATTCCTTTAACACTATGTTATACCCTTTAAAATTTTATCAACCTCACTTTATCCCAATATGGACAACCCTTCAATATTAATACACACATCAACTGAATCCAATATGATCCAAGAGGCTCGAAAATTATTTATTTTCAAAAACTATTTTTTTCTTATTGTTAAAATATTATATTTAAATCGACTATAAGTGATGAAATTCCCAAAAGATTGGGTAACTATTCTTAAAACTCAAGTAATTGGGTGTGCATTACTCTTGAAATCAACCCAAATATTAATCATGTAAAATAAATAATATATTATCCCGATTTATTAAATAACTTCTACCATAACATAAGAAATATCAGATATAAAAAAATATTAGTTCAACATAGACGATACAATAAAAAACTACTACTTTCCAACAATTAAACCCTCCACTAGACACCATGGTCAAAAGATCTAACACTCTCACTCTATTCCAAAATAATATTATAGAATTAGAAAAAAAATTCCTAATTCCAAATCATAAAAATAAAATGGAAGGAGAGAGAAATAAAAGATGGGGAAGAATAATGAACCAACCACAACAGTTATATAGGGGTATAAAAAATTTAAATATTTCAAACATATCAATTTACATATAAATAAATATATATATATTTTTAGGGGCATTAAATTTCATTCAAGGGTTTTTTGGAAATTAAAAAATGTTAACTGCAAGAATGGATGGTAACCTAGTGTAAAAAACATTTATTGGTAATATTCAGGCCATTTTCACAAGTAGAGTGATATAAACCCCACCATTTAGAAATTTCAAACATTGATGTTAATCAAAATTTAATATTAATATTTTGAACGTGAATCTATGTATGGGTGATCTGATGATAAATTCGATAATTCAACACATGAGTACCACTTATTTTGACCCAATAGTAGAGACATAATAATAATAACTACTTTAGGTCTAGGTTGGTGACACTGCTCCAGTTTTTTTGAGGTTTCATGATTAAATAACTTTGATTACTCTTTATTCCACATTATAAAATAATATTTAAATAAAGATTAATTTAATGATGATTTTGTATCATACTCTATGGACTGATATGTGATAGTGTTGAAATGGCCTATATTAGGATATATTGAAATTATTTTCAAGGATCATATAATGATCCTACGATAATTACATAACTTACTCAATAATATCAAACTCTGTACTTGATGAAAGATATGAAGTAGATGGGCCTTTAAATATAATGATGAGTAAATGATGATGATGACAATGTTTCATCAATGTTGGTAACAATCATGATGATGATGTTAATGATTATGTGGATGAATATAAGGACATGGTTGGTATAGGGATTATTGACATCTTCAACACCATTTTACAATGTCTTGTAGCCATATTTAACTATTCATCATAATATTGATGCCTGACATATAACTGATAGATAATGTCTCCTTTAAAGATATTCCTATGTGTAGGGTAGTATATTTAATTGATAGTCCTTATGAAAAAATTGATGGGTTAATTTTTATACACATAATCTTATGTTCAAGGAATGAGTATTTATTTAATGATGTGGGAGTATTACACATAATACCAATGGGAGTAGCACTGAGATTCATATAATAGTATTGAATTGTGAATTACTACATTATGTGATGTGTAAACACCAAATGAGATGTGAGTGACATGTCCATTGAAGCTTTAATCATTCAATGATTGAAATATTCCATTTATATTCGATTACATGGGAGTACCATACATGATGAAATAGAAAGTAACACTAAAATGAAATAATGAATATGGGTGTTGATTTTTTGTGTTTCTACATATTAAATTTATTATTTTTTCATGCTCTGTGAGTACCAATAATTAATAAAATGCTACTTGGGTGGTTATATTGAGTAATATTTAATACACCGAGGGATTATGCTAGTGTGATGAACTACTAATAGACATAGTCCCGCATGCTATGATGTGGAATTATCATACTCAATGAGATGATATAGAATTACCACAGGAAATTCCTTTAGGATTAATAATCATATGGTAACAGAGTTAGTGAGAGTGGTCTCTAGGAGACCATATTATCATTTTAATGTCATTATGATTTTTTCTTATATTTATTACATTAATCACTTTGGATAGTTTTTTGTCTAGTAATATGTGAATATTTAAAATTGTTTAATAAGTAAAGTTACAAACATACCATTGGGGTCACTTAGTTGATCTCTTCAATTAAAATATATTCTGTTGAGAACAAAATAAACAATTTAAATTTTCCACTCTTTAATTATTATGCATATAAAATGATATTCCTTGTAGTCCTTCAAAACCCACATGATAGAGACGTGAATACACTTTGTAATGATTTTACCCAAAACTAATTTTACTTTTATAATTTTGACCCCCTACAATTTTTTATCCTTTCTCACATAATCAAAGGTGGATGGAAATATTTTTATTTTTACCCAACCAAACACCTATATTAAAATCAGATAATGTATGAAAAAATACTATAGTTATTTTTACAAGGTATTCCCTTTATATGGATGACCAACTCAATTTATTTTTAACTACCATTGTGTCATGGGTTTTCCAATATAATTGAAGCACAACGTAAATGTGATCTTGGGATCATCATAAACACTCTTTCACAATACTATACTATTTCTATCACTATATTTTTAAGGTCATAGTACCATACAATCTTACATAATTATATTTTTATTTATATTGAATTCCATACTATTATGATCTCACTGATTCTTTACCTCCATCATCCTTATAAAGTGTATCATTATATGTCTAGGTATTCCTCTACATAGACACAATATGTAGTGAACATATTTGTATAGAGAGACATCAAATACTTTAATATATTCATACTAATCTCATCCAACATAACATCAAATGCATTCCACACCTCCAAGTCATTTAAATAAACTCTCATTGAAAACTGAACTAAAATCATTCTTTTTTTTCTGACCTATCAATTTCATATGTTTCTGAACACTATATTATTCTCATTATTTACTACTAGTTAGATTGGGATATTCTTATTATTCATTGATAGTTCAAGTTTCATCTTGGTACTCTACATACATGTATAGATATTATGAAGAAAAAATTCTTTTTTAATTGATTAAATGTTTTTCAGTACATGCGATACTTGATATCCACACTTCTCATGTAAAATATTGGATATATTAAATCAATTTATATTTTTTATATACCATAAATTCTATGTATAAGGGAAAAACTATAATCACAAATAGCTTTAATATAATTCATAAATAATGTTCTCTAGTAATCTCATGTGATTCATTTTTCAACATATAAATTATTCCAATAATACCTCATTTAATGATTCTTATTTGTAAATCATTATAAATAAAATAATGATCACACCATTGTTGTACTTCCTAGGTGTTACCCTTTTATTTTTGGCCTTCTCATTTCATGTGGTTATTTTGGGATTATTTGGGGGGGAAATGGTAGTTTTTAGACTAGATAGTGGGTGGCCCACTATTGATTCATGGTTACATCAAACTTTATCCTTGCCCTCTGTAAACTATATGACCTAGAAATTGGAACTTTCTTGTTAAAAAGTACTTTTAAATGGTTTTAAATCTTCACACATCATCTCATGTAGCCTCCCCATCACTTTGGATAAAGTACCACAAGATATTCACTTGGTGTGGCTAATAGTGTGGCCAAAACATGTGGTGTGCCCAGATCCATTAAAAATTATGATATTCACTTTTTTCCCTCACCTTTTAAACAAAACTTACACATATTTCCACTAATTGGACCCAAATATCCATAGTAAAATCTCCCCTTGTTCTCATTTTCCTTGTGAATTCAATACTATGTAGATATAGTGCTTGGATCGTCAAATAATCCTAAAATAAGTACTTCATATATTCCTTTATTGGCCTTTTCTACCCTTCTTCAGGGGTTTAATTCCCTCCCCTGGTTGTGTTGACCAATTTTGGGTAGAATAAGAAATTTTTTGATTGCATCCTGCTGTTATTGGTGTTTTATTTCTTCGGTATGATCTAATTATGGCTTGTCTTATGGTATTTTACCGAACTATAGTGGTTTCAATGTTAATGGTAGGTGGTCCAATGTTTTTTTATTTTCAGAGATATGTATTCTATAATTTATTTAAAAAAATAAATAAATGGTAGTGTGTTAAAATTGGTTGTTTTCAATGGTTTTGGTGTGTGGAAATATCTTGAAATATTTTACACTTTAGGTGATTTGATGGAATTAGTGTATTTTAGAATGTGATGTGCTGGCATGGAGAAAGGGTATTATATTGGTTTTTAATGGTTTTGTAAATATAATTAAGCCCTTGGGAACCATGGTAATCTAGTGAGGAGGGATAAGTACTAATATAGAATCAGATACAGTAGGGTGTAGCCTGGTCATCATAGTAGGGTTATACTACAATACTAACTATTCATAATGACGTTATTGATGGTTCCACTAGAATTTTTTGATGGCCTATCAAGTGGCTCATGTGTGAAGAGAGCTATGCTTGTAATTAGTCATCAAGTGTTCATGGATCCTGGAACCTTTGTGACTTAGTATATTAGGTTTTACCCTTGGATTCTTATGATATGCTTACCTTCTATCAGTTTTTTTTTCACAGTTATTATTTATATAAAAAAACACGTTTTCAAAACAAAAATATTTACTTTAATTTAAAACCATTAATTTTATTAATCTTATAGTGTGAATTCATTGAAAATATAGTCAGATTTTGTATGGAATGTGAACTCACATCCTTCATACACCCATTTGGGTATATGTAGACTTCCTTTTTTCTAATTCTGGTAAAATAGAGTCATATTATGGTTGTGGTAGTGGACACTATTGATAGTGGGGTCTTCATCTAGCAGTTGTTGATGGTTGTGGTGTGGTTGGAATTATCTATCATGGCTTAATAAGGATGGATTTTTTTGGTTGTTTCTCTCTTTTTGGTCCTTATATTTTTGAATAGACATTGAAAGGAACCTTTTTATGTCTACTTGTATCATTTGTATAACTTTCTATTGATGTTGGTTGTAATGTTTATTTACATGTGGTATTGTTTAATTGATCCATGGTTGTTTTGATGTGTGTTATGCATGATATTTATTTTTTTATGGTAATATCTTTACCAAAGAGTTATTTAATACCCATGAATAAGTGTCTAGGAAGAGGGGATTAGAAATGCCAAATAGGTTACACCATGGGCCGAGTTGGGTGTCATGTTGGATAGAAACATGGCGTGGTTCATGAAAAAGTGGTTCCAGAGTTTTTCTACATTCCTTTGGGTCATTTTATATGGAACATTATATATAGAAATGATATATACTTGTTAGTGGTCAAGGTTTTGGTTTTTAGTGTCGTGTCTGGCCAACACCCTAGTGAAATTCCTTTGGTTACCTAGGGATTATTGGAATTTGATTTGACTCCTCACTCATGTGTAATTCATAGTCTTTAGGATGCGCACAGAATCCAAGGATGTGTGGAGTAGTTCGAGTTGGGTATTGGTTCATTCTAGATTTATGTTGACTGTTGTGGGTCTTATATTAAGTATTTAACTGGACCCCCTTTTAGGGGAGGAATTATGGTTCCTTTCCCAAGTTTGTTGGTGTGTCTAGTACCGTGCCTCTCTGAACACCACATGTAAAACTAAAATAAAATTCCGTATAGGGTTACCATCACCGGAAAATCAAAGTTTGTTAAATCAATGGTTTTTTCTATCAGCTATGTGGATCAAAGAGTTGGATCAAGTCTTTCTTTGGATTAAAAGATGAACAATGATCAAGAAGGGATCAAGCTCAAGATTTTCTTAAGAAAAATCACCCTTACCTTCATAGAATCGTGGACTCCATGGATGCATATGATTATGTGTGGATGGTTGAAAGGAACTTTTACATCCTAGAGAATCCAAAGGTTTTTAATGTTTACTATGTAGTGTTTTTGTTGGAATCCCCTAGTCACCAGTGGTGGGAGTCAATGGTTCAAGAAGTAAATAATGATAAGTTGGTATGGAAATAAGTCAAGGTTATATTCAATGAACAATACATCCTGGAGAAACTGAATATTTCCAAGACATGTGTATTTTTTATCTTCATTTGTGGGTGTTTCTGGTAGTATAGTATATCAACCACTTTATGGATCTCGTTATCTTTTCTCCCTAGTTAGTTTCTAATGAAATTTTGAAATATTATTATTTTTAAATTGTAATATTTTCATATATTAAACAATACATATTTTTTTTTAATTAGAAGACCAATGATGGGGTGGATGACCTTGATTTTATTGTGGTGATCAACCTTGGTAATATATTATGTTTTTTGGGATGCTTCGAGACCAAAGACATGGAAGTTTTTTCTTATCTAATATGATTATAAGGTTTTAGGGATAGATAATGAAACTTTGTAGTAGTTATAGATATCTACTATGAACATATCCAATAGCTATAACCGTATGTGGAGCTATAATGTGATATCAGGGTGGGAAATCAGGAAATATGAAGTCTTCGTGTTTTTTACCACCCAATACATTCAATATTCAAATTCATGGACCACTTTAAGTGGTTCTATATTATTTTTTCCCACATTAGAGTAGTGTAGGCTTGATTGTCACCAGTGGATTAGTTTATCCAAATGATGCACTAGTGGATCTAGGTTCATGTTTTGTTTTGTGCGGTGGAGTGGATGAGTCCTATTTTTTCCAGATTTAGTTTAAGGTAGAACCTCATATTTTTAGTAAACATATTACATAGATAGATATGAAGTACATTCAAGCTATGTATTGTGCATATTAGGGTCATATATACATTATATGATAGTTTGGGGAACTATTATTTTTGCAACATCTATAGAAATTTATTTTTCTATTTCGGTTCTTCAAAATCATTAATATACACTCACCCTATGGATTAGGTATGACTCGCAATTGAGTTTAGGTCATATACCTTTGAGTTAGTACACATATATGTAGCTCAAAAACTACAAGTTTTGAAATTCCCAACTAGTTTTAACTATTTTCAAAAGTTGATCTATATTGGGATTTCCTTATTCTAATGATTTTAATATTTTACATGATCTTGGTGATTGATTGCATGACTTATTCCATGGCTCACATTTATTTATATCATCATCATCTGACTTTTATAGACCCTGATGGATGAAAATGTTTTTTCAAGGAGAATGTGATATGTGGTTAGGTCATTTTGGACCTCCACATCCTATGATATGTAGGATTTATTGTAATATTTCTTTTCTAATGTGGGATGATTATAGGAATTTATTATATTTTTTTTGACATTTGTTGTGGATGATTTCCATTAGGTATTCATAAAGGATTATTAGGTTTAGATCTTGTGTAGAATTTGGAGTTCCCCAAGGATTTATCATAAGGGATACTAATTCAATCTCCTCCCATGTATTTTATTACCCCCACAAAGATGAATGAGTTAAATATAAATCTATATTATTTTGATTGAAAGGGGTTCATTTTCCTAAGAATCTGTCTATATGTTTCTCTAGTTATTTTTTCAAAAAAAAGGTGAGTAGTCTCTCTAGATGTTTATTTATTATCCAAGAATGAAGAATGTCATCATCACATATAAATACCCCTTGCACCATATTGATAATTTATTTGACTAGACTGAAGGGTAAAGCGGTTCTCAAAAATCAACTCTATTCTTGGTATCACCATGTTAAGGAGGGAGAGAATGAAATTCCAAACAACGCCTTTCAATGTTGGTATATCTATTTCAAGTATTTGGTAATTATATTTGGTTTAAAAAATTCCCTTATAGTATTCATGGATTTAATTAACTAAGTGTACCATTTATATCTTTACTCTTCTGTTCTATTGTTTGAGGATGAAATTTCGGTCTCATTGAGGTTTTTAAAATAGTAGAAGGATTATATGGGAGTTTTTCTGGGCACATTGTGAGGTCACTATCTTTATTTTTGGTTATCGAAATGTTGTTTACAACTTTATTATTTGGCCTTTTATTTTCAAAAGTGGGGTTTTGGTAAATCTAGAAAATGATAGAGAATTGATTTCATGAGATTATCCAAGGAATTATGTCATGTTCAAGAGTTTTCTAGTCCTAGAGGGATATTATAGGTGGATTTTCATGGAATTATCTTAGCTTTCTTCACTGATGGTATCCGTAGTCAGAAAGGGGTGACGTTATTGTGGATCCTAGAGTTTCAAGTGCCTTTTGATGTGCTCAAATAATGAATTACCATTTCCATAATTTTTATTTTACAAAAGGCGGGTAGGGTAATATGGTCTATTATGATTCATTGGGTAATTGTTTGGGTTGTGTTCGTACGAAAGGGATAAATTGGTGGTGTATGGAACTTACCAACTATAAACCCATGATAACAATTACACAACCAAGGAAGTTGACATTTTAAATATAATGGATTCCCATAAATTATAGAACCATTACCTTCTATAGGCAATGTTTATGGAATTTTTGGACAACATAATTATATGGTATATCATCTTCAATAAATACATGATTATAAGATTGAAGATGGATTTAATGCCTCCATGGGTTTAAATTTGATATCATCTACTCCCTAGTTAACGGAAATGTGAATGTAGATGATTTTTTATTGAATATTTAAACCTAGGATCAATATGAGTTAAGTGATGAGTGGGATCTAACGCATATTTTAACTCAGATTTACATTGAATATTAATAAAAAAGTATTTATATTTTTTTGGATATTGTGAATTTTTGGAAATCCAATATAGATATAATTCTAAATGAGAATTCGTACAATTTTGGTTAGGGATCCACCCAGTTCATAAATGGTTGAAAATATTCTAGTGTATTTTCAACTTCATAGGGAATTATTTACATCAAGGGTTATTCATTTATCACATCATCATTAAGAATAGTCAATATATATGACTACCATCAATCCTAGTGTGTTTTCAATATTGGAGACTCAGATATTTTTATTCATGTGTGATGTTGGTTCTAGTGGCTAGGTATGATATGAGATAAAGATGAATTTGTATCTCTATGTTATACTTGTTATTTGTTAAAATCTAAAAACCAAAGATCCTCAGGCTTGATTCAGATAATTCCCATTCTTATATAGTGTTGTGATTAAGAATATATGGATTTAATTTATTTTACCATATACCTATCATGGGATGAATGTGAATTGAGTTGTTATTGATTATCTGACCAAGTCTTCCCAATTAATCCTGGTTAACGACTCAAAAAAGTTGGAGGATTTGGGTAGGTGGTGTAATCAGAAGATTACGACATTTAATGATGTGTTTTAGACTATTTATTTATAACATGACCCCTCATTTTACCTCACATTTTTGGGAGGCCTTTATATGGAAATGATGTCCTTGTTCACTCACATCACGATGTAACATCCTAAACTAAGCGTCAAATGGAACAGGCTAACCATATTTTGGATGAAATATCACATGAGTACATCATTGAAAATATATGATGTTCATACAGCCATATTTTATTTCTATAATTTTCATAAATTAATTATTCCAATTTCTTTAATAATTATGGAATCTTTGGAATCCCTGTATGGTCGGTCAGGTTAGTCACCCCTATAATGGATAGATGTTGGTGAGGCTTCTTTATTGGGAACAAGCATTATGAAGAAGACTGTTGGAACCATGGATGTTCTATGAATGAATTGGACTATGTTTTGTGTTTGTTTTCAATCCTCAGTGAAAGTTCAGAATGTGTGCTAGTAAAGTGATCATACAGTTCAAGTAGATAACAATATTGAAGGTGGTGTTGTTCTCTAGTGTTTTCCAAATTTCTGGACCACAAAATCGAAAAATGAAGACATAGGTTGTTGGAAAGATGAGGTGTGTGAAAAAAGGAAGTGTTGCACAAAATAAGGGAGTGTGCGTGAACAATAGCGGCATGTGAGAAAAATAGCGGCGTGCATGAAAAAACCAGCGATGTGCGTGAAAAAACTGCAGCGTGAGTGAAAAACAGCGACGTGTGTGAAAAACAGTGGTGTGCACAAAAAATATTATTGTGCATGAAATAGTGGAATGAGGTTTTCGAACAAGTAGTGTTTCATAATCAGAACGTTGAAAAATGGAAAAGGCATTAGCTACCCAAAAAACATGGATATGTGCACAAAAAACGGTACCTGCGTGAAATATTACGCGCGGAATGAGAGGTTTTTCGAAACATAGTGGGTTTTGCGCGCGGGGGTGAACAACGCGAATAAATAATAGGTGAAACCCCTCATTCCGTCTAGTTGAATACTTATAGAATATCTGAGTGATGATGCATGGAAAATGTTCGTGCAAAGGGAGTTTCTTGAGAAAGGCCAAGTTGCGCAAAAATTTCTAGTTCCGAAAAAAATGGTGTGTTCTGAAAAAAGGCCAAGGTGAGCGAATAAGGTGTTTCTCATAAAGCTGAACATAAAGAAGGTTTTTGTGCGAAATATTTTCTGTGTGAAAATCAAGTATTTCATGCAAAAGTGATATATTTTGTCCAAAGGGTAGGAGGTGCACAAAATATTTAGTATAACCTGTTTGTGTGTTTCTGATTATCCAGATCAGTGGTTCAGTGTGTTCAAGAGCATAAATTCAGGAATTCGATGCAATCATAGACTGGTGATGAGTATAGACAAAGACTTCAATGAAAATCTATTTAAGAGACCCTCACGTCTATAAACTGGTTGAGACTTCACTAAAGGCAGTGAGTCTGGGGGAGTCAACCGGAGTGACTCGAGGGACGCAGTAGGCTATCCCTGAACATTTGTAAAGGCAGTGAGCCTAGGACAGAGTGACTATTTCCGAACCATTGTAATCCACAACTAGTGAATAATAGTGGAATTAGGTACGACTGACAACCTATTTGCATATTCTCCTTGGACGTAGACCTTAGTGGTAAACCAAGTAAAAAGTGTTGTGTCGTCTCTATGCATGTGAATGTTTCATTGCTGATCATTTCCATCATACAGGTTTCACTTGTTCATACCAACATGGGATCAAAACCCTTGTTTTAAAAGAAAAATTTGACACCTTGATTCTCCCCTTCCCTCTCAAAGTGTCCCGGGGTCTTACAAAGATGACTAATATGAACAAGATGGTAGACAATATTTTTTAATATCTCATAGACCTTATAAATAAATATACTAATAAAAAATGTTGATACTGGATCTTTTTTCAATGGGTGACTTGGTGTTTTTTTATTTGGAACATTTTTTGGATCATAACCATCTTGGTAAGTTGGGGAATATTATACAAAGGTATATTATAAATTTTTGATCATTGAGAGGATCGGTAAGGTGTAATATCACCTAAAATTTTCTTCTCACTTAAAATATATTCCCAAATGTTTTCATAGCTCATAGTTGAAAAAGTACAATCAGTTTTCATCTCATGTGCTAATTTGCAAAGAGATTATTCTAGGATGGGAACTGTTAGTGACCTAGTAGCCGACGTTGAATTTGGATTCCGAGGTGAAGGGGTGTTTGTGGATGTCGGTTTTGTTACATCATGTCGAATGGTAATTTTGGAATGATGATAACAATACGAGGGATAATAATTCTTGGGGTGAGGATAAATACTCTCACTTGTTCTCTAATCAGACAACATTTTGAATTTCTAGGTGTGTAATGTTTTTAGAGTGGCTAGAATTATCACACTTGTAGTTTCTATTCTTGGTATTTCTATTTTATATATTTTTATTATCTCCTATTATAGTTTTTTGGGTTTTTTTAGGAAAAATACTAGTTCTGTACAAGATAGTGGGTAGATCACGGTTGGTGTGTGGTTTGAAGAAACTATTTACCAACCCTCTAAAGACTATTTGGATCATATGGTGGGTCTATCAAGGTCACAATTCCATGTTTAAGATCATGTGTTTTCACCTAGTTTCCCATATAGCCTCCTACCTCAAATAGATAATTGTTTTTCATGGTTAGCACATGGTATCCAAACAATGTGTCCAACCAAGATTTATGAAAATTATTGAAATTGCATTTCACCTCAATTTTTTATCTAACTCACCCTCATATCCTACCATATGAATCACCAAAATATTGGAAATTATTCACCTTTTATCCTCTTCTCTTTTCTTCAATATTGGGTTTCTTGGGGTTGTGATCATTAAGGAAATTTCATGTATGTTTGTCCTCTCTTCCTTCCATGGCCTTGTCTTTCTTTCCACAAGTATTTCTGTCCCTCTACCTATTTTGTTGAAATATTATGGGATGATTGTGAAATTCATGTCTTGAATATTGATGTTATAGGTTATTTCATATTTTTTTAGGTTTTATTTTTGTAATTATGTATTTTTATATCCCATATGGTGGTGGTTTCAAATTAAATGTTAGGTGGTTCTGTATGATGCTATTATTTGATAATTTAAATATGCTTCCCTTTTTCATAATTTTATCTAAAGTGGTAGTTTTTTAAATAATAAATTAAGTGTTTCAAAGTGTTCAAAACTCTTGAAATGATTTTCACTTTGGGTTATTGATTGAATCATTTTATTAAGGCATGTGATGCATGGAAATGATTAAAGGGGGTCAAAATGGTTTATAACGGTTTTAGAAATTGAATGAATCACATAGGAGGCCTAGGTATCATGGAAGGTGTCCTATGTACTGTTATACTAGGAGATAAGGTAGGGTGTGACTTTTTCTTTGTAGAAATATTATGATACAATAGTCACTAAACATGATGAAAAATTTATTGGTACAACAATATCTTTGGTGATGTTCACTCTAACGGCTCATGCATGAAGAGAGATATAATTTCGATTGATCTTTAAGAGTATAAGGATTATGGGACTAGTCTGTCCTAGTATCATAGTGGGTGTTCCAAGGTTTTTATGTTGTGTTAACCTTCAATAAATTATTTTTGTACTGTATATATTACTTTCAAAACTAAAATATTTATCAAAATTAATATATTTACTATCTTTTAATGATAGAATTATTATTTATCTTTCAAAGTATATTCATGGAAAATCCATTCGGATCCTATTGGAGAAGTGGAATTGCTAACATTATATAACTGTTAGGAATATAAAAATGTCATTTTGTTTAATTAATGTAATGGAATGTACTATATGTGTCTGTTATTGGATTCTCTTAATAGTTGTGTCTCTTTATTAAATGTGATTATAGTGGTGATGTGGTGGTCACTTTCCCTCATACCATAAAGATGTTTTTGTACCATTTGTTGGTTGTTTCCCCCTTTTGGATCTTCTATTTTTTTATAAATATTTAATGAACCATTTTTTAATGTATATTTATCTTTTATATTGCCTTGTATAAACGTCCTCTATGATGTTTATGTACATGTGGTGTTATAGAAATTCATCCTTGGGTGTTTTATTATGTGGTATTGTTGTTAATTATTAATCATGTTCAAGTCATCGACAATGAGTTTTTAAATTCTTAGGGACTAGTTTCCATCTAGTGGGGATTCGGAACACACATCAATCCATTCCATGAGCTGTATTTGGATTTGGGTTTGATGGAAGGTTGGACTAGTTCGAAACAGTTATCCTTTTATTATTATTCTTCTTGATTATTTCATTATCAAAAAAGGACTATTGTAATATTAAAATTTCAAATATGTATAGCTATACGAAATTAACACACAAATAATTCTAAATTTGTTTTGGAAATAAATTTTCATTGATAGATTTATTAAAACCATAAGATAAGTTCTTTTTTACCCTTGTTAAATTTCTTATATTTCCATCACAGTTACTCTCTAACGCTTGAACAAATCTTGGTCTAGATGTTTTATGCACGGTTAAATGGATTGAGAAATGATAGTTTTTCTAGCTTTATGTAAATATCACCAATCAACCACATGATCTCTAAAAAAATAAAATTGATGGAACATTAACAATATTATTCTTAAAAACCCTATAAATTCATTTTCAGCATAAAAAATTTCATGTAGTGTAACTTCTCCTTAAATATTAGTCATAATATACTTTTACCAAGGAATTAATAAAATTAGTAATGATATAATATTGAAATAATTGTATCATCATCATTAGATTTCAATATTGTCTACATTAACAAATTATATAAAATAATTATAATAAGATTCAAATGACCCATATATAGTACCTATTTTAAATTTTCTATGATATTCCCTTTTTAGGGATGGAGACCAGCTTCTTTTAACATTATTTTTTGAATCACATACTATCCAATTATTATTTTTATGTTTTAATCATTGTATCTGATCTCTAGAATCATCTGAAATTGATTTCTTCATAATTATAATATTATACAAACTAAAATTTTCAATCTGTATAAATATTTTTATTTCAACAAGTATTTTATCTTATGAGAAAACAATTTACTTCCATGTAAATGGGTTATCTTACATGGGTCACAATATCCTTGAATGAACTCAAATCCCTCTTCAATATTTACAGTGTATAGAATAATTAACTTATGCATAGGCTTGTGTTTCAAAATTATGGTATGATCAGATATTTTTTTTAAATATTCAAACTAGGATATCTCTTTTTAATTACAATATTTTTCAAAAATTATATGAATAACTCTATTTACTTTTATAGTTTCTAGATTCTATAAATCCAAATGGAAATATTATCTTATAAAGATCAATTAACATTGGAGAAGATCACATAACATAACTTATTTTCTCTTCTTAGGAATTCTTCATTGAGTATAGTAAATCAGAATCACCATAAAATAAACTCTATGTTTCTTCAAATAATATAGAGACCTTTTTAAACATCAATATTCTCTTCAAAACCTCTCTTAAATTAGTTAGTTAATTATGGGAAAAATTTATTGCTCTTTATATCATGTTCTAAAGATCTTCTGATGTGTTAAATCTTTCATGGTATAGTATTTTCGTGGCTTCTTATTCATGCTCTAGTAAAACCCTTATTGAATAAATCATGATAAATATATATTCAAATCAACCATCATCACATAGTTATAGAGAATACATGTATATTTGAATCATGGTTTTTACTCCGTTGGTGATTTCTCAAAATTAATTTCTATTGACCACTTAATTGAAACCTATTGACCAAATTTTGAATATATATTCTTAAAAATGTTTGGTATTGGTGAAATGTTTAGTTCCTCACCAATATACGTTAAATGTTAAACATAAATTTAAGTGATGTAGATAGTGATTCAAAAATAATTTTTTTTCATCAATATAAGTATTATCTCAATAATCACCTATTATAATATCCACTACATAGAAACTATCTCGAATAATTTATATAAGTAGTAGTAGCTTTAACTTCCTACATGTGAATTTTTTATACATCACCCAATGTATCATATTTTAATTAACTCATGTCATTATCTGGTTCTTCTGGAAAATAATACATCAAATCCAAAAATAAACATTATTCTTCCATAAAAAAGATTTATTTCCTATTTTTTTGGTTTCTTAGGGACGGTACACTAAAATAGAGATATACCCACCCATACTTTTACATGAATGTTTATGAGATCTGTAGATAGATTTGTTAAGTGGAATTAATAAGATGACCAGAGTTTAAATACAGATCATGGGGATTTGGAATGTTTTATTTACCACTAAGGTATAAATATTTTTTTGGTAGTTTATACATGTTAAGAACTAATCGTAATTTTATTATTATCATAGTTTCTATAAATTGTACTTATAATGTATTAAATTAATTTATTGTACATTTTTACGATATTTTATGATTTCAAATTCTTCATTTTTCATGGATCATTTATTTTTAAAAAAAATTTCAATTTTTCATTGAGTTTTTTAGAGGGTAATGTTTTGTATTTTTTGATATATTAACCCTTAATGCTGGTAACCAACTCATGACCTGTTTGAATAATTATTTTTTAATTATGCATGATTTACTCACAAACCTAGGTACTATCTAAATTGAATCAGGTCATAACCATGGTAACAAGTCCATGTTGAATGACAAATTAGAGTTTGATGTAGGTATATCAGAGGATTATTTATGTTTAAATAAGATAATTTATATATGAACATGGGATAATCACTGGCATATGGATATTGGATATAGATGAATTTGACCATTTTATTCCTATTTATATACCATAGTCATCCTTTTAAAAGGGATAAAGGAATACCATGTGGCACTTAATTTTCTATACATGGTATAGTATCATCCTCATACAATTATATCTTATCCTTAATGATAATATATAATTAATAAGGAATGAAATTGGATTGATACTTGGTAGGGTTCATGCTAAACTTTCTTCTCCCAATTAAATATTTGATATCACTCAGATATTAGTTGTAGTATAATGGAAGGTTCTTATTTATTTATCTTTTTCTTTTATGAATTCCATCTGGGATGGGATGATTTTAATACCTAAATATCCCCATTTTTGAAATCATGGATTAATGAGGGGTTTTTATCAATAAATTTTCTGAATTCAAGAATCTCATATCCACTTCTTGTACTTCATCTACTATAGAGATAAGGGTGCAATTTTTTTATACAAATTTTTGTTAACAATTCCATTTATACTAATAGATAACAAATAATTTCACCTTATATACCCTTTATGATATTTAAAATTTCCCCATTAATTTCATGAGATGAGGAATTCAGAAATAACAACTTCCCAATAATTATAAGGTATTCTAGTAACAATAAAACAATAAATATTTTCATGATGTAGCATTGAAACACATTTCTATTAGAAATATTATAAAAATATATAAGCATATGTGGGATAACCCTTTGGAGAAATTTGAATGAAATTTTTAGAAAAAAATGTTTTCCATAATTTTAAATTTTTTTATACAAGTTACTATCTTTTTCATTTTCTATTATCACATATATGATTTTTGGAAACATTATGAGCATACACACACTTGAAAACATGAATCAAAATAATTTTAGTGTGAGGTATTTCTACTCTATTAGTTAATCACTCCACCTTGATTAAAAGTATATATATATGTCAAAACAAGTGACTAGAGAATTAAATCACATCTGATCCGTCGGCCATTATAATATCCATCTAGATTTCAATTTTCAATATAATTTTATAATTTTTCTATAATTATATGGTTTCGAATGTTCTCTATCAATGCGTACTTTCCAAAATTATTCACAAAAAATTCGTATCATTTGAGAACCAAAAGATATATATGGTAATTGGGAGGTCCTGAAATAGATCTTATATTTGACAAATAGGGTTGAAACTAATTTATCAACTTTGAAACTGGTTTTATTGTAGATAAAAAATGTCTAAACTTCATTATTTTTTAACCATCCTTTACTTTTTTTAATATTAATTGAATTTGGATGCCTTGAATTATTCTTGGATTCACCTTTCTTTATAGATTTAATGAGATTATACTCTTTGTTATGTATAGTGGATTGATTTTTTCAAACTAACCCTAACATCCTTACCTCTTAAAACTACTATGAATATATAATCTATATATTTTAATCAACATGAACAACATCATCTTTGGGTGATAATTTTATTCTACTAGTAAAACCATTAGGAAAATAAGAAACTAGTTTTTCTCATTATTACTTTCCTATATTGGAAAAATATTCATTCATATGATACACGCATATCTTTAATGGCTTCAAAAACCATGTAAAATATCATCATATTTTCATTTACTGGGAACCTTATCATATTATTGACAAGGTGTCTCAGTAATCATACAAGTCATGATATCTATCTCTTTAGTTGATTATATTTTTTCTTAAAAATTCCTCCATTTTCTTATATATTAATGGTAATGATGAAGTAGTCAATGCATTGGAATCTCTTTCCATAGAAGGATAATATTCTCATTTGTTTTTTCATGACATTCATCTTTTCTGTATACGTTTACTTATTAGGAGTTACTTGTTTTACTACATTCATACTATTGAATAATTATATTATTTCTTCACCTACTTCTTAGCCTCTTCACATTCTCTCTTCTCATTAATAAGTTGATTATATGAGAAAGGATTATAATAGATTCATCATTATAATGAAATAAAATATTTGAATAAGTAACAAACATTCTCAAAGACATAATAAATATTCATTGTGGATGGACTCTTATTCAACTATGTATTCTACTTTATTCTATCATGTTGAATTATTTCATATGAAATTATCACCCATGATTAAGTACATCTCTAATTATCACCTATTGATATATTATTCCAATAATTATTAGTCTTATGTTCAAACATCATGCAACATGGATAACTACCGTGTTATCTTATTGTTAACCTATACGTATAGTCTATCCTGGTCAATATCCTTGTTGACTAGGGACTATAACTAGAAACTTTTGGTTTATTTTATGGAAATAATATCATTCTAATTATCATATTTTTCCTTGAAATATTTAAGAATGTATAAGAATTTATACACTTCCACATGTTTACATATTGTTTTCAAATACTTATAGAATAAAATGATTTGAACATGAAACATTATATGCCTAGTGGGTTACCTTTTTCATGAAGCGATATGTTAATTCTTCTCCAAATAAAATCAAATTTTGTTGAATCTATATTTCTAAATTTTACATTCAAATCAAAACACATAAAAAAAATATTGTTATTTTTATACATGTATAAGTTAATTTTTTATTACCATTCCTTCTTCATATTTTGATTTTTATCCACATGAATTTTTCTTATCTCAACAATATATTTGTTCAACTCTTTAAAAATAATTATATTAACTCTTATCTAGGTTGATAAAACCTCCATAGATGCTATATGATGTTTCTCTAATGCATCAAATACCCCATTCAAAAAACCGTAAAAAATATTTCTTAAAAAAACACTTTTTAAAATTTTTATCAATTAAATAAACCCTTTCATTATAAAGGCTTCTATATTATTCCTTGGATTTAACAAGATTTGTGAGAATGTTTAGGGGCTTTATTTATTATCTAATTATTCTTCTATCACATCATGATATTATTAAAATTATAAAATTTCATAAATAAGTCCCCTACTAAATGAGAACATATATACAATAACTTCTTCAGATACATTTGTCAATTAGTCCTTAACATCAGACCAAAATTCATTATGTGACCCACTAAAATCATCTTATTCCTTGAAATAACAAGATTCACTAGAGGTAAAATATTCAATGGAATTATCAAAATTATTACCACTATGATTACACATGGATATTGTTTTTTCCTCTTAATTAATTTAATACTTTATTTACTTTTTAGAATCTCCCTTATGTGTTAATTTTTTAACCTTATTGAGTCCTCAAAATCAAAAATTGTGGAAATAGAAAGATAATTATCTATATAAAGAATTTATTCAAGAATATAAAATATGAACTTTATATATATATATATATATCATATAATTCCAAATTTTAATAACTTTTACCATCACTCATACTAATTATGACAACACCAAATATTGAAAAAGAGGGAAACTTTTGTCTCATACCACTAAATATGTTTAGTGAACCATTTATGCACACTTGATATTGGGGGTGAATCATGTGTAGATATATTTCAACAAAAAATTCATATTTTAAATATAAACCTCATATATTTTTTAAATATTTTTACCTCTTTGGATGTAGATGGATCTCACTGTATTTTTATCCTTCAAAACATCAATAATCAATGTAGATGTTGAAAGTAAAAAAATATAATATATAATTTTACTCTGTATTTTCATGCTATTAGTAAAAGAATCATATTCAGGTCACCTCTAGTTGACTCATGGATTTTCCACAATAACCAAATCACTTATTATAGTGGGTTTCCATGAAACAACAGAAAACCTCCACCACAATATTACATAGGTGTATGACTATATTATGGAGTTGACAATCTTCCATAATTATATTACGAAAGTGAATATATATTTATACTATCTTCTATAGTCTCCAAATTCAACTAGTTGTGTTCTTCCTTCATCTTGAATTATATCATTATAAATTCATGTATTTCATTGAACCACACAATAACTAACCCACTTCCTCAATAATAAAAACTTATACTACCACAATCTATTGAAAATCATCTCATAAAAGATAGACTTTGAAACTACAAAAAAATTCATTTCATATCATAATATATCACTAACAACTTAAATAAATTCATTATTCTTATTTAAGACCTAATATGTTTCATAGGTTTGGAATACTAACTTATTCCTCTTCATCATAATAGGTTGTAGTATATTTTTTGAGATATAGAGACCATTTTTATTCATAGTTCTTTAAAAAACTATATATCTTGGATTAATTTTTTTATTTTATAGATTAATGGGAATTTTTCTGTATGTTTCATTACATTCAAACTTCTCACAAGTATGGGTGGATAAATTAAATTATTTATTTATTTTTATAGAAAATATAAATTGATTTTAAAATGTAAAAATGATCATTTTTACAAAATCACTTTAATAGAATATAAATTTTAGGTTTTCTTAAATTATCATGCAGTGTATTTCAACTCATAGGGATATCCAATAATAGCCTTATTTATTGTCTCTCATTTCAAAAATATGTTCAAGTATAATATTATTTTTATTCATATTCATGCATGAATTATTCATCCATAAAAACATCAATAGTAATATCCACATTTCAAATATTCACAATTAAATGAAATGATCAAAAAAACTTGTTACATATGAAATGTGAGAGTCAACATTCATTTCTAGAAACATGAAATCTTAATGATATCTCATTTTTTAGTCTTTCGATTAATCCAATACATCCATCTCAGTTTCACTAGAATTATCATCCAACATAATATATAGAATATGTATGCTTTGGTGAACTGATCAAGATTTAATTATTCTTATCCCATAATTTATAAATGACTAGTCTCAAACATGATCTATTATTACCATGAAATCATAAATTTAATTTCATATTCGTTATTTTATTATATCAAATATATTCATGTTCAGCATAATGAAATACATCGATTGAAACTCCTCCTTCAAGTTAATTCATAATAATCTCATATCATGTATTTAATAAGTGTCATAATGTTTTGAAATTTAAATAACTAAATTTAGATCATCATATTTCAAATAATCATAACTAAAAAATTATGGAAACATTTATTCCCCCTTACATTGGACTAGATTACGATTAATTGTGGCTTATTTATTCTCAATTTTTTCTTCCCCTTTCATGGATTAATTTCCATTATATTAAAATTATTTCCTAAGTAACATACTATTATTGTTTTTTTTAATTTTTAAATTATTATAGCAAAATTATTAATTTATTCAAAATATATCTCTTCATAATTTCAAAATTCTTGAAACTAAAAATATCATTCAAATGGAATCTATTATTTTCATCTAGGCCTTTATATTATGATTAAAAGAATCTCTTCAACATAATTTATTTTATCTTAAATGGTTCTCATTCTTCTTAAAATATTTGGAATCCCTATTCATTATTTTTAATGTTTAGAATAGTTCATCTAAATACTGGATTGCATAAATATATTATCAAATTTCATGGTAATATTGATTTTCCATTTCTCAAACTCTTATATCTGATTTTACCTAGGAACTGGCCAACAATTATATGAGTAGATCGATTTCATTACATAGTTGATTTATACTAGATATCCCATTGAATGTTTAATCATGAAATTTTAAGTTAATTTTTATGAATATCACATAATATAACGTTATTTTCCCTTTATTATAAGTCTAACTCGAGTATGACGAATCTAGATTCTCGTCAAATTAACTCTGACATTCATCAAATCATATCTAGAACATTCCAACCATCTATAATATCTTCATAAATCATCTGAAATAATTTAAGGAATTATTTGAGAAATTACATACTCCTTGTTGAAGGCTCTAAAGATCTGCAGTAGTATTTAAAAACATCAATTAGTCTATTTTAGTGGATTCGTATACTAGGTTATATGAACCTATTTTTGAATAAATATTGATCTATATATATTCAACTCAACCATTTTCCATGAGTTTTATATTAAATATTTTAGTATTCAACATACTATTTACTCCTTAATATGAGTTCTCCAACATCATATAGCTACTCCACAAACATAAAACCAATTACACATTTATTGAATATAGCTTCATCAAGATGATATGAAAATGATTTTGGTTAGTCCCTCCTCAACCTCTCATTATTATTCATCATGAATGTGATTGATGTTTATAGTGATTCTCTAATAATTGTATCTAATATTTGACATGATTATTATATGAAAAATTATCTGATTTAATAGTCACTACCTAAATGAGATCAATCTATATAATTGTAGCTAATTACATCATGCACTTTCTTAGGGAGAATTATTTATCCATCACTTATGTTATCACCTCTATATTAACCCATATCATTGACTTGATATTTTAACATAAAATGAAAAAAATATTATACACCCTTTTTCCAACAAACCATATTTCATGATTTTTAACTATTTTGGGGATGGTCTAGTATGTATTGTAATATTACCACCCCTATATTTATATAAAGGCCTATAGAGTTTATTTATCAAGTATTTGGGTTGAATTAACTCAATGGAAAATTTTGATTTTATAAAAATGAGGATTGGGGAGTATTTAATGTACTACTGATGTATACAGGTTTTTTACGTTTTATGTACATGTGGTGTGATAAAAATTTTATTATTTATACAGTTTTCATAAATTTTGGTTATGTTTTATGAAATTAATGGATTATAATTGATTTATGATGTTAGAAATTTTTTGATTCATTATTTTTCATAGTTTAGTGTTTCTTATTTTAGTTTTTAATTTTATGATTAGTTTTATAAAGGGTAATGTTTTTTATTTTATGGTATTTGAACATTTGATGCTAGTTATATCTGCTAGACTATTTAAATTGATATTTGGGGAGTTACATAGGGTTTCCTCAGTGAATCGGGTGGAGTGCCAAATAAATCTGGTCATGAAAATGGAATCAAATCCACGTTGAGAGATATATTGGAGTTTGTAGTGGGAAGATGATGGAATTTTTTTAATTTATAAAGGATAAGGTATATATAAATGTAGGAAAATTATTGGTAAATAGATACTATATATTGATAAAAGTGTTCAAAGTATTCCAATAGAAAGGCCCTAATCATCCACTAATAATTCCTAAAAAAAGTTTATTCTTCACTTAGGGTACATTAATTAGTATTGAGTAATTCATCACAAACATCTATGTCATGTTGATTTTATATATTGATTAAGGAATGCGAGATCATCTCAGGCATCTTGAAGTAGTAGTTAATGTTTTCTGATAACTATCTACATATCCTAAATCATACAGTGATTGGTGTTCTAAATATTTTCCTTATATTCTTATCATTAAAGATTACCTATAAGAAATGTTGAGGGGCTTGAAACACCAATTATATGATTTTGGGTATTGAGAGACATACATTCTATAGATAGTATATACATTATTGTATCATAAAATTTTCAAGGATAGGGAATCCCTAAATATAACTATTCAATATCATATTTTGAAAATGAATTTTAGATTGATAAAGTATTGATCATGCTCAAACATGTTTGAAAACCATTATCATGTAATGTTTTTAATTCCATTTTAAATTCAATATCGTAATATATATAAGACTTATATATGAAATCATGAGCTACCACTGACTGGGTTATTACCTATTGGAGTGGCGCCACTTTTTTATCAAACAATTAACGAGTACATTTTATATAGACCTATTTGTTAGCGTGTCATGACCCCCTTCCTCGAAGATTCCCCTCCACAATTGGCAATGAATAAAGGGAGATAATGACCCCTATATCCCGCCTTTAGTAGGACCTGGGGTGGGGACCAGCACCAAGGGTAAATATATTTCAAAAATCGGAGGCATTTCCCATTTTAATGAAATAATATGAGGAGATGGTATGTTCCATCCCAAAAAAAATCCAAGATATATATATATATATAATAAATAAAAATTCATCACACATGCATGTTTAAAATAAAATGATTACAAATACAATGAAACTCCAATGTGAATTCCAAAAGAAAAGCTAAGTTGTGATATAAAAATCACCCCGACGTCTGAGCTATTAAGGTCAAACATGGTCTGTGTAATCCAACCTGAATCTTGAAAGTACGTATTATATAAATTGGGTGATAATATAGGTATACACAGTATGAAAATCCAAGTCTTTCTTGTCCATATGATAGAAGCATACTAATACTCCCATGTGAAAATAACAGAACCCAACATCACCTAACAAGGTATACATTCCATCCCAACCTCACCATGGAACACTAAATATTTAATTAATGTTAGGTAAAGTAATAATTTTAGATCATTGATGAATTGGGTACGTCGCACCACATCCCACTGGTTTAGCAGCTCTTGACTAATGGTAAACATCCTAAGGCTCCCACCTCTTCCATAAGTAACGCGTCACAACTCACCCACACACACCAATACCTTATAACTAGTCCCATGAATAGGGAAAATGATTCACATCACATCCCGCCCATACACTCTTGGGCCTCGAAGCCAGTCCCATCACATGAAAAAAAAGTACATAATATCCCACACACACACACCTAGGCCACATAGCTAGTCTTATCACCTTGGAAAACAAATAATATATCATCACTCATGCACACACCAGAGCCTCACACCACAAAATACCAAAAAAATCTTGGCCTCACACCACCTAGAAGTATCCAAAAATAATGGGTCACCATCTTTCCATCCATCCACCAGGATGTTTCGAAAAACACCATCCCCCAGGATGATGGGGGTGTTCAGAAAATAGTTCTCAACTAGGGTAGGGGGAATATATAAATCAAAATTGTAAATAAATTTATGTATAGATATGAAACCAAAACACATTCCCAACCTATGTGTTCTAAAAAAATAACTATCTCACAATGTTATGATCTGGTGAAGTCCAATACATTACATCATATACCTCTCAAACTATTCTCACCCCTAAGAATTTAAAACCAATCCCAAGAAGAAAAGAGGTGTCTTAACAACAACCTCTTGAAATACCTCTCAAGGATATCAATATTCTAAAAACACATATACCAAAAACAAAGATCAATGATAAACCACCTTGTGTTTTTTGAAAGCTAGAGAAAAACCTCAGAACATAAGAGCACCCCCTATGACATCTGGTAACCCTACCAACCAGAGGACACACCACACAGGCACCACAACCACATAGCCCGAACACGTAAACTATGGAATTCCATCCTTTATATCATGATACTATATACTATGGGTTGTAATGAATCACCCACATGTGTTTAATCACATCACAATTAATTTTTCTTGATTATGAATCAACCCCCCCCCCCTCTTTATGCATTATGAATTTATAACACATTGCAGAACAATGAAACAAAAAATCTCATAGAAAACAAGGATCAAACATGAAATCACAAGGTAAAACCAGGGGAAAATTCAAAATAACTCTTGGTACTGGGCACGCATATGCATTTCATGGTCCCATGTAAACTCCTCCAGGACACTAGACTTGCACAAAACAAAATCTAATGAAATGGTATACCCACCCAACACCTTCTCTTGATGATCCTTGATCTCAAATTTCCACTCCATTTATGCCAAATCATCTTCGATATCCAACTCCCCCCAATCTTTGAAATGGTAGTCATCATTTAGATACCTATGGAGTTGAGAGATGTGAAATACATCATAGATCCTCTGCAACTACAGTATCAGAACCAACTAGTATGCCACTTCTCCACCTCATCACAACACCTCGAAAGGCCCAAAAAACCACATAGAAAGCTTACACCCCTACCAAACCTTATCTACCCACATCGAGGGTTAACCTTCAAGAAAATGTAGTTCCCAACCTCAAACTCCAAGTTCCTCCTCCTGCAATCAGCATACAACTTTTTCATATCATGTGTTACTATCATCCTTTCAAGAATAAGATGAACCTTCTTTATCATGATCTACACTACCTTGGGGAAAAGATTAGTTTTCTCCACAACCTATATACTGTATAAAGGTGGGTGAAAGGAAATTACTTACAACGCCTCAAATAGAGATCTATGTAATTGAATCAAATGACAAGGAACATGGTTCTTAGTATTTACATGTGGGTAAACTAAGAACTTAACCAAAAATTCTACCACTTCTCATTTTATCCTAATCCATGAAAATTCCATCCTCAACCCATGGAAAATCTTGGAAAATCCTATGTTTACCGCTATGTGTGAGTTATAAAACTCACATAGGACCCCCTCTCACATCTCCACTAGAAAAAACAGCCTTCCATGGAATGAAAATTTATTCTAACCATCCTCTGACCATCCCTTCAAAGAATCACCATTACTAAAACAATTGTGAATCACCTATACCTCGAAGACTCCCCACTGAGACTGATCCACCGATTATATCATTAAATATTGAAATTTCTACTAGATCAAATGGCCTCTACCACCATCTATTACTAAATATATTATAAGGGCCTCCAACTCCTCCATATCTTTCCATGCATCCACATATTCCTAACCTACCTCCTTATGGGACCTCCTTCTCAAGGAATCATCCATGATGTTCCCCTTTCTTGATGTATAAGAGATATAAAAATCGTATTCCTATTGAAACAACATCCTTCTCTATTGTCTCATGTTTATATCTCAAAGGGGAAAAGTTATACATCAATTTTATGTGATATTTAAAGACCAAAAAATCACTTCCATATGAGGTAATTCCTCCACAAATTCAGTGAAAACATGACTGTAGCTAGCTATATATCATGGGTGGAATAGTTAGATTCATGGAGATATAACTTCCCAGTTCTATAAGAGAATTTCCCATTGCTACATTAAGATACATCCCATCCCCATACAAGAAGCAATGTAAAAAACATGATCATTACCCCTTCCTTTGGAAATTGGGGCACTGGAGCACAAACCAAATTCCCCTAAAGATAACCGAATGATGCCTGGAACTACTCACTCCATACAAAATATTGGACATTTATTGTCAGATCTATTGAAAAAGATACAGCACATGAAAAATTGTGTACAAGACTTTAGTAATAGCCTGCCAAATAGAGAAAAATGCGAACCTCTTCCACATTATTGGTTTCTTCCCCCGAAACAACAGGTTCATCCTTTGATGGGTTTACAACCACACCTAGTTGAGACACTAATTTTGTAAGTAAATATAGCTCTCGTGTCTTGTAAATTTACTTGGACAAATTTCATTATAGATGGTGGCGTCTAAGAACCTGTGTGACGATGGGGATTGACGACGCCTTGGATTATGGTGGCTCTGGCGGCATCTGATAGTCTTATGTGTTATTTGTGTTTTTGTTTCGATGTGGTGAGCTTTATCAATAACGGTGGTTTACGGTGGTGGAAGATGATAGTGGTCTGAGATTTGGTGTTTATTGTGGTGATGCTCTCCGGTGACCGGTGTGGTGTTAGGGACGATGGTAGAAAGAGGACGGATGACAATGACGGACTAGTGAAGATGATGGCAGGGGACATAACGTGACTTTTGTAGTTGTGGGTACACTTGGCTCGATGTCTCCATGGATAATGTGATGCTTTTTAATTTTTTACTTCCTTTGATTCTTGAGATATATATCCTATGTTTTGTGTTTTGGTTACCTCTCACCCACAAAGCGTCTTATTTGAAAATAGAAAAAAAAAAGAGATTTGAGGACTTTGTAGATCAAGATTTCATCCATGAAAAGGAAGATGAACTAGTGCAAGAACTCATGAAAAATATTTTTCATAATCTTCATGAACGGATCTAGTTTTCTTGTAACACCATTAAGTCTGACAACAAACTCAATGTTTCCATACCTACCCATAAATTATTATTCAGGATATCACCCTTTTTTACCCTCTACTGGTGATATCCCTACTTCAAATTGACCATATAAATCCAACATTCCCCTCTCAGCTGGTCTAAAAGATTGTATATCCTAAGAATAGGGTAATGGTTCTTCATCTTCACCTAATTAAACCTCCATTAGCCTATGCACAACATCAATCTAACATCTTCCATCTTTGTGAACAACACTGGATCACCCCACAAGGACACTTTGAGATGGATAAATACCTTTTTCATCAGATAATTTATATGAATCCATAAATCCCACAACTCAAATGGTTCCATTCGATATAGTGCCATCAAAATTATCGAATCACATGGTAGAAAGTCTACCCCGAACTCAACGTCACATTGATTTGGTAGACTTACAACCTCCTCGTGGAAAACATCAAGGAACTTCCCAAAAACTCTGGGAACATCCACTATCCCAAAATCTATTTATTCCTTTAACAACACATCCCATAACAAAATAAGATTCTATATACACTAAATGACCACCAGATAGCTCCACTCACCAATGAAAACCAGACACCAGTTATCAACATTTGAGAACATGACTCTTCTCCAGATTTTGGTGATAAAAGTGTGCATTAAATACATCCATTTTCTATGGATAATGGAATTTAATGGTTTCATATATAGTATGAATAGATCCTCATTGGACTGATGCTCCCCTATCATCAGTTTACATCCCTAGAACACATCAAACAAGTTGTTTTAGCCTTTAACAAGCATACTAAACAACAGGGGCTTGGGATGCCTCTATACATCTATTCCAAGAGAATGAGATATATTGTGAGCAATAAAGGAGTTAGAAGATCCCAAATAATTTAAAGAGCAAGAAAGGGTACTAAAAAAGCGGATTTTACCTCTAACAATCTCTAGCCCTACTAGAACTGCTAATTCTACAGTGTGCATCTGACCACACCCCACTCCTCATACCTTCTACTGATGACCTCCTCCATGACTGTGTCCTGGTTGAAGTCCTTAAGAAACGCCCTAAGGTGGGACTCTACCGTATCCATCTCCCATTGGTGGATCATATTCTTGATGATTCCACTGCTGAGATAGTCAATAAAAAAACTGCTACTGAGGTTAGCACTGAACCTGTCCACCTCTACCATACTGATCTCGAACGACTACCAGAAACTGATTTTGATGATTCCCATATACATCATCAATGAAAGACATTTGTCCCAGGATTATGGGAAATTCATGAGGATGAGATAGTGGAAACAGAAACCGTTGAGGACGACTCCTCTCTGATTGAAAACATTAAATCCCTAGCACATGATACATACTCCTGGTATCCGTTCCCTTTGAAGAACTCTGGTGATTTTTCTCTCTTGGTTGACCTCCACACAAGTTCATCTGATCAATATCCTTTATCTTCTTTTAAACCTCTTTATATTTTAGAAACAGAAATAGAGTAACTACATACTGAAGAGTGGGATGATGTTCCTCCTATAATAATCTCGTATGAGACTCCTCATCTAGAAATAGATCTAAGAAAAAACAAAGGTGATCCTTGAACTTGATCCCATGTGTCTTCAATAACGTACTACTTTGCTAAAGGGAGAGTAGCTAATAATTCTTCCCATCCTGCATAGTCGATGAATGCCATTAAACTCAAAACCCCATCTTTAAATCATCCCACATAACGTTATCCTTCTTCTTCTCCACTTGGTCTAGAGTCTTCTACAGACACACAAAATCCCCACATCTGGATCACCATCAGTGGAACCTAGTACTCTATCAGAGATTGGATTAAACTAAAGGTTATCTAAAGCTCTTCAAAACATATCTCAGTCTCCATATATGAAACAATTCCATCATACTTTCCCAAGTCCAACCACTGGAAGGTATGTAACATCCTCTACCACTAGTAATCCTCCTCAACTAGATAAACCCTCTGTTGATCAACATGATCGGCCAGCTGAGACTCAACTTCCAAAGCCGTATACAGACGACGATTGAGTTCCATAGCTAGAAAAGGTAAACTAGGAACTCATAATCCTGAGTAGTATGGAATTTCATTTAATATTAATTATAAATTCACCAAAACAACCTAGTTCCGGCAAGATTACATGTAATTTTGATTCATGTACCATTCGTATAGTCTTTATCCCGAAAATTGTGTAGTCTCAGTTAGTCATTCGGTAGATCAATAGTCCTTGCATTGGATCACGGGGCTCTAAAATCTTGTGTCCTAGCTAGTCTTCACTGGCCCATGTCATGCATAAAGGACACTTGACATTGTTTCCGTACCATCCCATGCATTCCATAGTGTTCTTAACTCCAAAATCTAGACAATATCTCAACAATATTCTCTTATTCCATTCTATCATGACCTCCTCTTCCTAAAGATTCCCCACCTATGATAGAAATAAAGATATGCAGATAAATATCCCCCGAGTCCCGCCTCTAGTAGGACCTGGGGTGGTGACCAGCTCCATGGGTACACAAATCTAACAAATGGGAGGTATTTCCCTTTTAAAATAAACAATATCGGGAGATAAGATGTTTCATTGAAAAAAAAATCCAATATATATATATATGAATGAAAATTCTCTACCACATGCATGTTTAAATGAAAACAATTAAAAAGATTATGAAAATCCAAAATAAATACCAAAAGAAAATCCAGGTAGTGACATAACAAATCTCCTAAAATTTGTTCTTTTAAGGTCCAGCATAGTCCACGTAATCCTTTTGGTAACCTGAATATAATTTTATATATGTAGGGTGAGCATAAATGTATATGCAGTATTAAAACCAAAGTCTCTCATTCTAAATTGAGAGAAGCATACTAATGGTTCTGTGAGAAAACAACAGAACCCAACAGAATGTAAAAAGGTATAAAATCTATCCAAACCTCACCAAGGCATACTCACCATGTGACACAAGTAATGTAAATTAATATTGTAATAACATAGATTATTTGGGTACCCCACACCACTTCCCACAAGTTTTTTTAATCTTTCCTAATAAAAAATTTCCTCACACTCCCACCTCTTCCAAATTCAACACATCACAACCTACAAACACACACTTGGACCTTACAGCTAGTCCCGTCACCTAGGAAAATGGTGCACATCACATCCTGCCCAGACACAACCCCGCATCATTGTGTGTCTAATCAGTTGGTCAAACAATGCACATCACATAATTCCCACACCACCTTGGGTCTCATAGCTATTCTCATCTCCTAGGTAAATGAAACACATCACATCCTACATGAACACAAATGGGACTCACACCACAACCTTCCTGAAGAATCTTGGGTTATCACCACCTCGACGATGGAGCAGGGAAGAACAGTTCACCATTCATCCATCCTCCCATACAGAAGTTTTGGGAAAACACCATCCCCCATGATGATGGGGATGTTCAGAACATATTTCTCAACTAGGGTGGTGTGTGTATATAAATAAAAAATAATATTACATTTTTATATAGATATAATACCAAAAACTATTTCCCAACCTACGGGTTCTCTAAAACACTACCATCTCACAATTAATCCTTTACTATGACCTCTAAATGAGCAACCACATAGCTAGCCACAATTTCAATTCATAGTCCCATCCAATACATTTAACCAATTCTCATTCTTTATTAAATATTGAATTTATTAATTTCATCTCCACATAGGAAAATATAAACCACAACATGTAACAATCCACATAGAAAAGTCATAATAAGGAATAAAAACCATGGTAAATTAACCCACTTCACATTCACCACTATTTAACAGTCATTCATTACATTACATACATACCCCAAGATATGGTAAAGATTTATACAGTTTATTAATTTGGCGAACCACCCATGCCATCCACTACCATCATCATTCTTCATAGTCATTTTGACGAATCCCTCCTCTCACCAAAGAATCCTCCAACTCAAAGTCAAACCCAACAACACATCTCATCACAACCATTCTCGACGACCCTATTTTATAACCATACCATAGCCATCCATTCCCCAGTCAATAAATATCTCAACCTGATATTCTGTTAAACCTTCAGAACAACCCCCCAACAGATAACAGTTCTCACAACTGTAGCACCACATAGACCAAACAAAACATATTCTTATTTAACATTTCATTTTATCATTAATTCCACTAGTTAACATAATGTGTTGTCATAGAAGGTAATATTCTAGGTAATCCATTTATTAGTCAGTTATATGTTGTTAGGAAATTTCATATATAATTGGTCAATGAAAAACAAACAAACAACATTCATTCCATAGACAATACAATGCATATAAAAAGACCCCCAATGACCATGATTTTTAGTGGGGCATTTAGCCCGAATAATTCATAAAAAAAACCTGAATATCACATGTCACTTTTCCCTAGCCCCTGCATTTTGATCATTAACAATTTCAATTATCTCTTTTTAACTACGATCCAACTATCTTTAAATGGTAAAAATTCATACACCCATCCAATGTGAGACACAATTAAAAGGGATTAAGGAAACCTACATGGATGAAGAGATGATTGGAACTTCCTGGTTGTACCAAACCTGGGGTACACATGTAGTAAGAATGTACTCCAGAAAAAAATGATCTAAAAGGTATATCACAATTCAAGATCCCTATGAGATGAATGTTTTGGGGCATCTTGAACTAAGAGAAATGGAAACACATAAGGAAGAGAATATATCACCTTTAAAAAGGCCATATCCTAAATCAATTGGAGAAATGGGTTTCAAAATCCATTAAAGGTGGATCTGGACAAAGACAATAAGGTTTGGAATTCAACGCAATATTTAGGTTTTTAGAAGATATATATGAGGAAAAATGTTTCTCAAACCATTAAATATGGTGTTAAACTCATTTTACCTAATAGAAAATGTAAAAATGGAAAATTTGTAGGAAGCTGTAAAAACTATTCGCGACTCACTATTGGAATGACATACTTTTGGATGATTCGTTGTTGGAAGATCTACCATTGGATGACTCACCACAAGATGAGCTAACATTGGATGACTCGCCACTAGATGAGCTATAGATGGGTGATCTAATATCACAAGTCACCATCATGACACACTATTGTGACTCACCATCGTGACTCACCATTTCAATTCACTGATGTGATCTACCTTCGCAATTCACAATTGTGACTCGTCGTCGTGACTCACCATTGCAACTCAGCCTCTTGTGTCACCATCAAAAATCACCATTAAAACCCTCTGTTGCAAATCACTATCCTGAGTCCCCATGGAGATGCACCATTACAACTCAATATCACTCTTCATCATCATGACTTTCTACCATGACCCACGGTTGCGAGTCAGAATCATGACCTACCATTAGAGAACCTAAAAACTGGAAATTTTTCAATGTGTTGAAATCAGTCACTATGACCACCTAAAACACATCAACCATAGTATTTTCAAAATGTACTAGACTAAAGTATTCTGGGAAATTACATAGGGGTATTAATCAATTCGTATACAATCAATTAATATTACTATGAAGGTAATCATGGATATTGATATTCCTCATGTTAATGAGGCATGGTATGCAATTATTTTCTTAAAAGTACCCTCATGGGATGATACTGAAATTGTTTATGATATTAAATTTGTGATGCATTAATTGATATTTGTTTATAATTCATTTTAAGGTTTTAATTTTAAATATCTATTAGGATCCATGTAACATCGTTTTTAGGAGTCATCAATATGAACAATAGTTATTTAATGGCGTAAGATGATAACCTCATTTCATGACTTTCATTATGTAAGACCTATGATTATAATTTTTTAAATAAAAACATCCTTTTAAATATCGTAGTAAAATAATAATTTTTTTATAATAATAGTAATATAGAAAACTAGACACTGAATTAACTATAATGGCTACAACTACTAATACAGATCAAATAACAATGTAGGCAGGCAACATAATCATAAAATATGTTGGATCTTAGTATTTGAAGAATAGTTAAAAAAATATATAAAATTGTTATTATGAAATTAATAAACTTTGAAATATAAATTTTAGAATCTAAGAGAATGAGGTTCATGGTTTTAGAGGTAGGATTGTAGAAAATATTTTGAAGAGAAATATGACTATTGGAATCTGGCGATTAGAGCTCAAATCATTGGAATAGTATGATGACCATCATAATAATTAAATTAATGTTATGGTTTTAAAATAAGTTTATAATTAAATAAAAAATATTATATTTTAAAATTATAGTCAATAATTTAAAATATATATATTTTTTAATAAATTATAATGAAACTAAATATGTATATCTTAAAATAAATATTATTTTTTTCAAAAAGTGTTATAATATTTTTAGTGAATAATGCATGATTTAAAAATAAAATATGACTTTATGTTAATAATTTAATTGATAACATAAATAAATTTAAATTCATAAAAATTTAATTTAAATTTAGAATCAAAATTGAGAAATTAGAAAAGATAGAATTTATATATAATATTCTGTGATGGTTGAATTTTCATATAAATAGTGAAATAAAATATACATATATTGTAAAATTTATTAATTCATTAAGATGTAAAAATGGTTCCATAATAATATGTATATATTCATAACATAAATTTTTTTGATTTATAAAAATAATGTATTTTAATATATTTAAATAAAATTTCAAATCTATAACCTACATTATAAAGCCTAAAATTGGAATTAAGGTTTTATAAACAATTATTTATATTAAATGAAATTTTCATGGTGAAAGTAATATTAAAAAAATTATGTTTATTTGTCTAAAGAATAAATATCAAAAATGATGTTGGAAATTTAAAATTCCTGGAATTCAAACCATGGTAAAGCCTTTGATTTATAGTTTTCGACAACCTAGATTTAAAATTCGTGAGTCCCAAAATTAATAGACAATTACCACACCATTTCTATAAATACCCTCACATCCTCTCATTTATATTCAGGTAAAAATAATTGAGCATGGTTCTCTTATAAATATCCCATTCAAGTTTCCACACAATATGATTTCAAATAACTAAGTATTTCTTACTCAATCATTAGGATTCTCTTTGTAATGTAAGGTATATCCATCTTCTATTTGTTAAATCCTTTTGAATTCCTTATATTTATTTATTAAATTTTTTATATTATATTATTATTCATATCTTATTTTAATATTAATAATATATTGATTTTCATTATAATTTCTATAAAAAAAATTTGTCCTTGAAATGATAAAATATTTTCATATCCATCAACTATATTATCCATATACCAATGTATTCCATGTATTTTTTGTATTATAGATATATTATTTAAAATAGGGATAGTTTTTCAAAAGAATATTGAGAGTGGTAAAGCTAGTGGAACCACTATAGGGTCATAAGTGAGTAAAACTTGATTCTAGAATAAGTTCACATTTCCCATGAAAGCATACCAAAATGAAACCTTCTCTTTAAAAAAAATATGACCCAAATGAAAATCATATATATTTATTATAAATAATTATTTTTAGAGAGGATTTTTTAATCAGTTTTTTGGTCCTTGGGTCCTGCAAGGCCTTCGAGACACCCAAGGCCTTCCGGCCAGTTGTCTCTCAACAACATCGGGCCACCTCAAGGCCATTAGTCCACCCCAGGGGATTTAGACCACATTAAAAATTTAGATGAAACCAGTTAGAATTTAAGGGACAACAATTAATATGAGTATGTTGACCAGGCGTATTAACTAGATTAGTGTTAATTGGATTTAGTAGATTGTGAGGGTATGGTAGTGCCATTGGTACCAGGACTGTGAAAATTTGTACATGATATCTTGTTGGACAACCTTGTGAAGGAGGAGTTTTGATATCACTACATTTGTAGGGGTGGGACAGTTCCAAGATGTCTTGTCTGAATGACTTCATTTAAGACCTACAGATCATGTGATTTTCACAAAATCCTTTGGACCACATAAGGGTTCCACCTCACCCTTAAGAGGGGGATTATAAATAATAAATATAAATTGAATTCCTTCAGTCTATTCAGGTAGGAGATGACTATTTCTTATTAATATTATTATATAATGAACGTATCTAACCCTAAAACAGCATTAGCATTACTTTGATGAGGATACATTAAATTTCATTATGAATACCTTCTAGTTTCAAATTTAATGGATTTATATTTACCTAGAAATCCATATTATTCCATTGACTATGAAAATATTTAAAATCCATATATAAATTACACTGATATGGATAGTTACTAATTTCAATGCTCTAGATATGAATGAAGTTTAATAAAGATCTTTATGATATGTATTTTGGGAAATTCAATTGATTCATTTGACTTATTATGATATGAGTAGGTACTAAAATTATATAGCACAAAAATTAAATTTTATGTATCATAATACAAACATGTTTGGGAATTTTCTATACATATTTCCATTATTGAATTATTTATTAGTATGCCACCTTGATAGAATTGTTATACTATCCAGAATTTATCATTTCACCACTATGAGATTTTTTATAATATATGTGATTATATATTTCGAATATTAATTCATCCATATATTTATTATTTTCATGTTGATAGTTATATGGGGTTATTTTAATATTTATTTTGTCTATAATATTTATTTCAAAGAGATATTATGATAGAGTTTATTATATGCTACACCTTGAAAGGTGTCTGGGGACAACCCTTTATATTATTTATTAACTCTCAAGAAAACCCTTGAGATTATTATATGTTATATAAATATAATTAAAGGAGGAATAATAAATTTTAATATTTTTTATTACTTTTTCCCATGTAATGTATTAATGATGTGTGTAAATTGTCTCCCAATACTATCAATTTGTCGATTATGTGTAATATGATCAATGTACAATATGATATTGTAAAAAATAACTACCGTATATGGATTACAAGAGTCTTAGTAGTTATTCTTTGAGAAATTATAATGTATTATCCCGAATGGTAACATTTATTAGGGCATGGTTTTACATTTCTATTTCATATGTTTGAAGACAATGATGAATGATCCCATGAGAGATAAAATTATAGTGAGGATATTATATCAAAATTTGTTGTGAGAATTTTTTTTAAAATATTAAATTATTTTTCAGTAGTTGTGTTGGGAATTTAAACATATCTTTTTGAATCATAGTTTACTTTAGGATTACATTTTTTGGATGAAAAGTAGTTGTATATCATTATGAGTTATGAAAATGATTAAAATTTTTAAACCTAATGCTATTTATTTATATGTTTTATTGTTTTTCATCATTATAACCCTATAGTTCTGGGATGTTTATTCATCATAAAAACCTATTTTTGATTCCATTTTATAAGCACCTTTACCCAATGAATTGTTCTAGTATTGATTATAGTTTATTTCTCAATCATTTTTCTTTATTAGTGTATAATTGGAACCATTTGAGGTCATTGGTTATACCAAATTTTTTTATTTTAATTATAGTAGTATATGTTCATTGTGATTTATATAAGGATTGAGGAAAATATATGTGGTCGGATTATAAAATTTTTCCCCTTCATTAATTTAGATATTATTTTCCATATCCATTTCTATAAGAGAAACAATGATGATTAGACCATGATTCCTATGAGGGTTATATTGTATCAGAAGATGTTTAATTTCGTGATGATATTACATGTTTCATATAGTATGAGTGTTAGCTATAAATATTTAGAAAAATGATGATGTTATTATGAAAAATTAATCATTGGTTATGGAATGATTGGTGGATTAGTAAGGCTGGTGTGATAGATATTATATTTCATTAAAATTAAGTGATTTCCCAGCATCGCGTATCATGTGTTGGTCAAACAAATATATATATATATATAATATATGTAGGATACAATACATTTTACACAATTTTTTAGACCATGATCGTGAATCTCCCACATTGCGGGATGAGTGCATTCACCTACAATATATCTATTACTTTAGGATCTAGTACCTTCCCACATTGTTTAATCAGAAATAAATCATTAAAAATATATTAAAATAGTTTATTTAATGATGTAATTCCATGAATATGTCTATGGAAGATTAATTTCTATTTATATGTTGAATATGGATAAATTTTTTAATTAAATGGAATGTGTTGACTATGTCTATATAAAGGGTGGAAATCCCTCACGTGGTGTATGATTGAATGTATGAAAACATCTTATATTAATATATTACTAAGATTATGGTTGTCACTTGGAGAAGGTATTATCACCCCTTTTGCATTTAGGGATCCTCATTAAACATTCAGGGATCCTTTTGTCAATATAATTCCCTATGAGGAAAGATGACTTCATCTAATATTAAGTAAGTTTTATCAAGTTGAAAATGAATAGAAAATTATGGATTACACAACACTTTTGGAATGTATTATTATTGTTCAAAATTTCAATTATATATTCATTATATTAATGAAAGAGTGGGAACATATGTGGTTTCTCTTCCTCTACCATTATCATATTATACACCCATAAAACCCAAAAATGGTATTATATACTTCTTCATAATCAAATTAATTATTGTTTCTCAAAGTTAACTGAATTGAACATTTTATGTTATCATATGTTTTATTCCCTCATTCTTATATTATATGATAACGTAATGTCGAGTTCACCACTAGAGGTTATGTTAAATACATAACATAATGTGGATTCGAAGGCACACATTACATGAAGAAGTTAATTAATTTTTTATTTATACTACTGAAAATTTGAGAACAATAATTTGATTTCATTAATAATTTATTATAAATAATGGTTTTAAATATTTTGGAATTTTTATAGACATTATTAAAGTGTTTTATAAATTAATAAATTACAATGAAATTATGGTTAATTTACTAATTATTTTTGAAAAAAATATTATAAATATTTAATTGATATTATAGAGTTAATATTAAAAATATATTTTTCAAATATATTTTGTTCAAAGAGTGATTATAAATTGTAGTAAAAATTATTTTACCATTTAAGAAATTATATGGAATTTCTTATGATATCAAAATAATTTTTTTATGAATATTGAGGGTAATTTATAAAATGTTTACATATTTCATAAATAAGGCCCAAATATAGAAAAATCTATATTTAAAATTAAGAATTTCTTGTAATAATTTACTTTTTATTATTGAAAGGGTTCTAATTTGTATAATTCCTTTGAAAACATCTAAATATTTTTTAGGATATATTTTTATAGGATCTTAATATTGATTAAATTTATTATATTTAGATTATTTAAATAATTTTAAAGTTAGAAATTAGATTATAGAATACTTTGAATACAAAATAATTTCATGTAATTAATATGAAATAATAAAAAATTAATTATATTAAAGAGTTCATTTAGAATGATGATATTATTTTTTTTTATCCAAGATAATAAAAGTATCATAATATGTGATGGGTTTAACGAAAACATGATTAATGTTAAAATATATTGAATATTAAATGAAAAAATATACTGTTTATATGTTATAAATGATATTTTTTTAGATTTATGATAAATTATTTTATAATACACTATTAATATTGATGTTTTTATATTTCTATCTTATAATTTATAATGAAATTGTAAATGATAATTTTAGCATCCCCACCTTACACATTCGATTTAGTGGGGTCATAGGTGCTAAAAACCATTGTTTATAATCCCTAAAAACTAATAGATAGAGATAATTTGTAAGGGTTTAAACACAAATATGCAAATTTGGCATTATTTTTTGTGTTTAACTCTAAAAAAACTGTCACATGATAAATATGAAATAAATTAAACAAAAAAATATCTATAAATTATAATTGTAACAAATCACAATAATAATAAATCTCACAAAAATTGATAATTGTCAATGAAATAAATAACAACATTATATTCACATGGGATACCGTTTATTAAAAAAATAAAATAAATTATTAAATGAATCTGGAACTAAGGTCACAACACCTTGGACAAAGAAGCAAACCACTCCAAATATATATCTCCACGAACTATGATACTAAACTCAAGGAAAATCACTATATACGTATGAAATCATCTTCTTTTCAATATCATGGAAAACAAAATCCTCAAATGGATCTAGGACCATATAAAGGGGGTGAGTAATTATCCCCCAAGGGAAATCCCCATGAGAATTTTCCAACATTACACTAATACTAGAAATAAGATATCACATGAAATTATATAATTTTTATGAATAATATCCAAATAATGTACAATAGTTGTGTAAATATTAGACAAATAAGATGAACATATTTTCCATAAGTAGTGTAACCATAAATTATTTTTACTTTCATGTTATGGAAGAAAATAATTTATCTCAATTTTTCATAAGCCACCGATGTTTCCACTCTCACACACACATGTACATGTGAGGCCAAGACAACAAAATTCTTATGATTTCGGAGTCCTAATTTTACCAAGCCTTTTCCTGTTTACCCATTGTAATAACTAATGTATTTATAATATAATTTGTCTTATATTTATTAGTATTTAAATGGTAAATCTTGAAATAAATATTTTATTATAAGGTTATTTATTTTAAAATAGTAGTTTTCAATTTTAAAATTTCTTATTAAGAAATAATCATTTTTTAATTAATCTATTTTAAATTATCTTAATGAGAATTTTTTGAGAATTGTATTAAATTTTTTTATTTTTTGTGAATAGTAAAAATTACAATTTTTTCATAAAATAATTTGTTTTTTAGAAATCGTAAGACGTAATTATGAAATAAAATTTTTTAAATTATTTGAAAAATTAAATTGTTATTTTATAATAGTAATAAGGTATATAAATAATTCATAATATGTATGGTATAATTTATTTCCAGATAGGTTTAAAAGTTGTTATCAGTGCCGACGTACTGCCTGTAGAGCATTGGCAATGTCAAATTTGGTTCCTTATAAATAATAATTGAGTGAGAAAATTATTTTCAAGATTCATTTATTAATTAATATTTATTATTGTTTTTTTATATCAATTTCATGTTTTATAGTTATGTATCATACATATTATCTACATGCATGTGTCCTACTTTCTTAGGAAATGAAAATACAAAATTAAAAAATTTAAGATGTTGTTTTGACATGTATATGAGGGAATACCAATAATGATTGAATATAGAAATTTATTTTGATCTTAATTAACTTTTTATGATGTTAATTAATTTATAATTTTTATGTATTAAATAGTTTACATTAATTCTTAGGCAATACAGATGAAATGCAGGTCTAATTATTTGAAAAAATGTAAAAAAAATTAAAAAAATATCAAAATTATTAAATGACAATTATTGTGGATAAATATTTATATATGTAAAATTTTAGACCACTTTCTTTTCTATATTCTAATTTGGGTTATTTTAGACCCACAAGAATCACTTTAATACCTTTATAATGTTTTATTCAAAAGAAAGACAACTTGATCACACTATATTCTTTAGTTTGTAAAATATTTTTAATATAAGTTTTTAAATTTGTTTTATTAGAAAAAAATTAGAATATAGAAACCTAATGGAATTATGTTTCTCTTAAGATTTTATTTTTTATTTTTAGATAATAATTAATTACCTTAGTGTATTGAAATTTTATAATGTAGTAATTATTTAATTATGAATAAATAAATTTGATGGTATTAAAAGTAATAAAATAAATATAATTTTCAATTTTTATGCCAATTAACGACTTCCATTGATTAATATGACATGTAAATGATGTAATAAAAAAATAAATCGAATTAAAATATGTTATTTTGATGTGTTTAAGACCATAATTATAAATATTTTTTATTTTGACAATAAATATTTTTCATGGATAAAATATTTTATTAAATTATTTTAAAATAAAAAAATTATTGAAAGCTCTAAAAATTATTACAATACTTATAAAATTAAATCCCATTTGGTTTTAGATGATTTTGGAAGTCTTAATCCCTATAATAATTTTATTATATTTTTATAGTTTACATGATTCTTATGTTACCTTTCATTTCAATTATAAAAGGGGAATGCTTATGTCACCAATTTCATATCCTTAAGAGTTATTATTTAGATACACTCTCCCAAATTCTATCCCCCTCATCCCTTTACCCAATATTGAGCTTTTGGCCTCACAAAAAGTCCACTTCCAATAGCCTTAATGTGGTTCTCAAGGATGAATTTCAAGAAGTATTCTTCCCTTTTATTCTATTTTAATTTCATTTTCACTTATAGCTTATCCCCACCTCTTATCCAATGTGTTATGAAAACATTAGTATCACCTATATATAAGATTTTTTTGGATTTATGGTATAATGATCGTAGAATATCAGAACACCTACTTTTATTCTTCCATAAATAAATCATGGTCTGTGGTGTATCAATTCACTGTCTTCGTGGATGATGGGTTTTTTCCATTTACTAGAATCATGGAATGTTTAAATTAAAATTTAATATTTTATAAATACTAAAATCTATATATGTCATCACTTATGGAGTTTTTCTTCCATTCGAAAAGAAAATCCATTTGGAACCGACCAAAGAAACAATGTAAAACACGCACCCAAAACAGTGGAAATAAAAAGATATTATTAATAAATAGGTAGAATGGCGTTATAAAATGGTCATATAAGTTATTATGAAACAGAATAAGTTTTTTTTAAAATATTAATAATTCTTTTTTAACCCTTATATATGAGGTTTAAACACATATAATGTAAATTGAACCGGAGGTAATGGAATTCTTAACCCAATTTCAATTCTTTGTGTTAACCTTCTATTTCATTAATTATGTGGTTCTAAGGTTATTTTGTAGTGAATTTTGATTATATTATGTTTTATTATGTTTATATATTGTTTATACACATATTACTTTCATTATATTAATTCTCATGTCAACTTTACAATATTATTAATGTGATTTTATTTTTAAATACTATTTTAAACATCAATTCTTATAAAATGAAAAAGGAATGTTTTTTTGAAAGTATTATTATTTCATTATTATGTTATGGTTAATGGAAATTATTTATGATGAAGTTTAGGACCTCTATCTCTCTATAATTCATTGGGTATTTGTATTTTTGAGGTCAGATGTATGGTTACTCCATGTGTAACTACAACGGTTACACTATAAGGTAGTCGTAAGGGTTCTGTTATAAGGTAGTCATGAAGGTTAAACATCATAAAGTAGCCACAATGGTTTTAATATTAATTAAATAATTCCCTAAGATACGTTTTTTGTTTTATTTATGTTTTCTATGTTTTATAGAAATATCATGTTTCATAAAGTAAGTATATATTGGTGAGAAGTATGTCTTTGTGAAAATGATTTAATATGTTTATAAGTATTCATGGACTAACAATTTTGATCCTTCATTTTACATAACTTATTGACCATTTTGTTTTCATCCCATGTTTTAAAATGCTTTTCCCAGGGTGTAAAGATGGGTAAGCGAAAAGTAGAAGCCAAAATGAATGTTTTGAATACTTTTAATGAAAATATTTTCATGATATCAATTTAAAATATTTGTATTATGGAAGAAATGAATATTTTTTTACTAGTAACCACTATATATTCATGTGGGTTTATATTTATGAATTATTTATAAAACATATAAAACACTAAACCGAAAAGATCATTAAGAATGTAAAATTTTAATTCAAAATTAATTTACTAGATTATGTAATGTTTAAGGTCGGGTCCTTGTAGTTGGTATCAGAGCATGACTTAGACAAATTTCGGGCTTTGGATGTTGTTAATATACTACTATAAGTGATTTTTACATTATTTTTATGTTAAAATTATATATCATTTTAATATTACCATGTTTCTTCATCTTAGATAAGTATGTTCATAATAGGTTTCCACAAAAGAAATAGGGAAGCTTAAGTAGGAAGGCACTGAGAGTATGATATCCTTCTAAATCATAAGCCTAGAATAGTGGTAATTGGAACTATCATGTTTGTTAAAATAATTGATCATATTAAAAAAACTATAAATGTCATTAGAATCAATGAATGGGAACAACAAGAGCTACCACAAAAGAAAATGACGGTACTAGAACATTTTATGAGGAAAAATTCTCCTGCTTTCAGTGGATATTCTATCCCAGTGGTGGATGAAAGGTGGAATAAGGCCCTTGAAATGAAATTTGATGTCATGGGGTGTTGAGATAATCAAAAGGTTATTCTTTCTGTTTACCATTTTAAGGTGAAGCTAAACTGTGGTTGTCAATTTTCATTAATATCAAAGATATAGAACAAATTTATGCCTTGCAATAGGATGAATTTTATAATAATTTCCTTGAATAATATTCTAATAAGGTGGTTCGACTTAGGATAGGAAATAAATACATTGAATTAATGAAAAATGAGAAATATATGGTGTTCATGTATGAAGAAAACATCACCTGACTAAAAAGGTACACTTAAAATATTATTATAGATCTTAACAGAAAAATCAATTATTTTTTACTTGGTATTAATGACCAGATACTTAAGGTAATTGACCTCCTGAGAATTCAAAAGTTATGAGAATATTTTTTTGTTTTTCTGAGGGGATAAAAATAGATTTTTACAATGATAATGTACACTTTGAAAGCATGGAGAAGAAGGGATCTATATAGAAAGTTTTGGGTAATAATCAATTAATGAAATACTAAGGTATGAAGGTCCATTTTCATGTTTCTGAAAAGTGTGGTAGAAATCACCCTGGGGATTGCCTTAATAATATTGGGAAGTGTTTTGATGTGGTAAGATTGGACATATGGCCTGAGATTGTAATTACAATTATCCTAATATTAATCCTAATAAGAAAACTATAAAGTGTTTTAAATACTGTGAGATGGGTCATTATGTAAATGATTTTTCAAAGTATGATCTTAATGAGGGAAATAAAAAAGATAATAAGTAGAAATTAATATTGAGATCCTTTTGAATAACATTAGTAGAAGTTGGGCCATCCAATAATGTGGTATCTAGTACTTTTTTTGATTACATAAATTTTTCTAATGTCTTACCTGATACAGGGTATACACATTACTTTATTTTTGATAAATTTTCTTGAAAATTTAAATTTCACCTCATGAAATTAGGCTGGGGATTTTTGTTAAAACACTCGGGTAAAATATTATAGGAAAATGGAATTATTAGAATATTCCTATTGTTATATGTAAGAAAAAATTAACAAAAACCCTATTTTTTTACCTTAGAAGATTTTGATTTTATTCTAGGTATGGATTGCCTTTCTATTTTCCCTAAATATAGATTATAATGATAAAGAAGTTGGTTTTCAGAAATATTATCAGTTTGTGTAAAATAATGAATCCATAAAATTAATAACACATCTTGAAGATGAAAACACTTAAAATATGAAAATGGATTCTATCTTGATCTTATTGTTGAAAATAAGGGAATTTTTTTATTAATGACGCACCATTGGTAAATGAATACATAGATTTTTTACCTATAGTGTTACCTAGATTTATAACTGATCAAGATGTTGAATCTAATACTAACTTGGTTCTAAATTCTGAGACAATTTTAAAAAACCCTTATCAAATGGATAATGTTGATCTTCATGAATTATAAATTTAGATGAAGGAGTTTCTTGATAAAGGATTCATTTATCCAATCACATCACCATGGGGTGCTCCAATTTTCTATTAAAAAGATAGATGGTTCCATGATACATTTCATTGATTATAAAGATTTTAATAACATTAATGTTAGGAATAAGTACTCATTGAATCATATCTACGAGTTTTTTAATCATCTCGAGGGAGGTTAGTGTTTTTTATTGATATACATGATATTATAGTACCATTAGGTCAACATGAAATAGGATGACATAACAAAAACAGCTTTTCATACTAGATAAGAGAAGTATGATTTTTTTGTTATTACCTTTTGTTTGAAAAATTCTCCTACGGTATTTGAGGATCTAATGAATAGAATATTCTATGAATATTTGGATTTTTTTATTTATGATATTTTTTTCTTTCAATAAATTTATGAGGACCATGAAAAATATTTAAGTAATGTCTTGCAAACTCGCAATAAAATGAAGTTATGCAAGAAAAATTAGTAAATGTGATTTTTGGTTGCACAAAATTTATCTCCATAGGCACATTTTAAATAAGGATGGAATAATAGTTGATCCTCCCAAAATAAAATTGGTTGATCAATGTCCAAGATCTAAAAATGATGTATTGTTTTGTAGTTGTCTTAGAGTATAATTTTATTACCAATGGGTTTTTTAAAAACATTGTATTGTTATATATCCCGCTAACTATGTTAACAAGAAAAGGGTTAAATTAATACAGATAGAAAAATTTAATGTATGTTTTCATGAACTAATGAATAGAATGGTTAATGATCTAGTTTATGACATACATACCTGAAATTGTGAATTTTTCATCTATAGTGATACTTCATTGAAGGGATTTGGTTTTGTTACGATGCAAAATGATTAGTTAATTGATTAATATTCATGAAAAATGAATCCCCATATGTTAAATTACCCCACAAATGATTTGGAATTAGAGGTTGTGGTTTTCTCTTTGGGTATTTGGAGGAATCATTCATATAGATCCAAAAGTGAAATATATATTGTCCAAAAATATTGAAATTTATATTCACTAAAAATAAATTGAACATGAGGTGGAGAATATGTCTTGAGCAGATAAAGGATTATGATTGCATGATCAATTACCAGCCTAGAAAAGAATGTAATGTGGGTGATTACTTGAGCTGAAAACATAATGGATCATTAACCATGTTAAATTTGGAATAATACCCATTAATTGCTAATTTCATGAATTTTTTATTCGATATTTTGGCGTAGGTTATCCTTCCAAATTTTTAGGTTTTAGAGAAGTCATCTCTATCAGACAAAATTAAGAAAGTTTAAAACGAATACTGTGATCTTCTGAATAAGGTATAATTGGTTAAAATGGGTATTTTGTTATAATTTATCGTTGATTAATATTATTCTTATGATTATGAATGAGATTATGTATGGATTATTACTCCAATATGAACAATGAATTATTGTCTCTAGTTCATAGTTCCCTATTTTTAGTTCATCCTGGTATTACTAAGATGTTAATAGACCTTCAGAAGTATTACTATTGGGATGGAATGAAAAGAGATATTTCATATTTTACGTGGAATTGTAATATATGTCAATAGGTAAAGTAGATTGACAACAACCAAAGAGTATGATTCATCATTTTATAGTTCCAAAGTTAAAATGGTAAAATATGTCCATCAACATCATGGTTAGACTACTAAAGACTTCTTGAGGTGACAATGTGATTTGGGTTATTTTTGTCCAGTTGAACAAATCTTCACATTTCCTTCCAATTTGAGATGGTATTTCATTGGATCAGCTTTCATGACTATTCCACAAATATATTTTTAGGTCTCATGGAGTTCCTATTTCCATTATATATGATTTGATCTAAGGTTCACTTTATCGTTTGGAAATCCATTCCAATGTTTGTTTGGATCATAATTAAATTTCATAACTACTTTTTAACCTCACTTTTATGGTATGACCAGGGGAACAATTCATTGATTGAAAGATATGCTTCGAGCATGTTCAAGGGACTACCAAAGCTATTTGGATAAACATCTTTCATTAGTATATTTCACTTATAATAATAGTTTTCATTCTAGTATATAGATGGAATCATTTGAGAATTATATGGGAAGAGGCATTGAACTCCAACTTATTGGGTAAATGTGAGGGAAAGTAAGTTGATGGGATAATAATTATTAGAGAAAATGGCCAATAATGTGAAGATGATCCAGTAACACATGTGGACAGATCAGAGTAGGCTGAAAATTTAAAAATATAATGGGATAAAATAAATTTTTTTCTAGGTAGGTGACTATGTTTTTCTTAGAATCTGACCATGGAAAAGTGATTTAAATATTTCTAAAAAAGGAAATATCAATCCACTGTTCATTGGACCTTATTAAATCATGGAAAAATTAGGACCAGTCACATATCAATTAGTCGTACCATCGAGTTTATCTCAGGTGCACATTGTTTTTCATATTTCAATATTGAGAATATATGTTCAATATTCATCTCGTATTTTGAGCCCAAAATTAGTTCAGATAGAAGAGAAACTTTCAAATTAATATAAAACAATTCATATTCTTGATCTCATAAAGCACGTTTTGAGGAATAAGGTAATCCACCGTGTTAAGGTTCTATGGATAAACCACATGGTTGAAGGAGAAACATGGGAATATAAAAATGGTATAAGGGAAAACTAACCCCATTTTATTAATAAATGAATAAAATTTTAATGATTAAATTTCAAAATTAGGGAGAATGTAATTACCTGGTTATTTATAAAATAATTTGTTTTCTTATTTATTAGTATTTAAATTATAAATCATATAATAAATAAATTTTTTATGGTTATTTATATTAAATAATTAATTTTTAAATAATATAATTTTAATTTTAGAAAAAATTAATTTTATTTTTCAATTCATCATATTGAAATTATCTTAGTATGAATTATAGATGATTTTATGAAAACTATTATTTTTCGATGGATAGTAAAAAATTATATTTTTTTATAAAATATGATATTTTTTGAAATATTGATAATATAATTATAACATAAAATTTATTACATTTACCGAATAACTGACTTATGATTTTATCAGAGTAATACAATATTGAAATAAATCATAAAATGTTTCTTATAATATATTCCAAGATAGATATAGAAATTATTATCAGTGCTCATGCAGTGCCTGTGCAGCATTGGTAATGTGAAACGTTGTTCTTTATAAATAATTATTGAGTGGAAAAATTATTTTAAAGACTCATTTATTGATTATTACGTAATATTTATGTTTTTGTATGTCAATTTTTAATATTATATCTATATAACATCGATATTAAGTAAATGTAAGTGAAATGCTTCGGCAGGGCAGGAAAAGAAAAAATGAAAAATTTATGATTTTATTTTGACTTTTATATAAGTGAATATAAATAATGAATGAATATAGAATTTTAATTTGAAACTGATTACCTTATTTTTAGGCTAGTAAATTATTTTTAATTTTTCTACCAGAAATAATTTTCATTAATTCTTATGCAACGCTAATGCAGTGCTTGTTCAAGAATATGAAAAATAAAAAAATTTAAAAAATAAATAATATATATTAAATTACAAATATTTTGGTCAAATATTTTTCTATCTGAACTTTTTGAACATTTCCTTGTTTAGATTCTAATTTGGGACATTATAGATCTACAATAATCACTTAAAGTCCTTTATGATATTTTACTCTACAGTAAGTCAAGGTGTTCACACAATTTTTATTAGTTTTTAGGAAATTTATAATATTAGTTTTTACAAATTTGTTATTTCAAAAAATAGTTGTATATAGAATCCTTGTAAAACTATATTTCTCTTAAAAGTTTATTTCTAATTTTTAGGTGATAAATAATTACCTTAACGGGTTGAACATTTATTATGTAGCAATTATTTAATTATTGAATAAATAAATTTAAGGGTATTAAATTAATAAAATAATTGTAGTTTTACATTTTTATGTTAATTATAAAATTGCCTGGATCAATTTTACATTTCAATTATATAATTAAAAAATTATTCAAATTTCAAATTCTCATTTTATATGTTTAATGTCAGAATTATAAATAGTGTTTATTTTGAAAATAAATAGTATTCATGAATAAAATATATTATTAAATTATTTAAAAATAAAAAATCATTGAAAGGGTCAAAAAATTATTATATTCCTTTTAAAATTTAATACACATTTGTGTAAGGCATTTTTTATGTCTTAAACCCTATAATAAATTTATTATATTTTATTAATTTATGTAATTTCTATGTTACACCTTGTTTCAATTTTAAAAGGAGCTCCCTCCTTCAAAAATTTAAAAAAAAATAATCCTTCTTGTTCTACTAAACTCTGCCAAATGAAATCTTCTTCAGCCCTTTCCCCATTCTTTAGCTCCTAGTCTCTGAAAAATACCACTTATAAGAGCCTTAAAGAGGTTCTCAAGGAGGAATTTTCAATAAGTACTGTTTCTTTTTCTTCTCTTTTAATTTCTGTTTCACTTATAACTTTTCTAAAACGGTAATCCTATGTTTCATGAAAACTCTTGTATCACATATATACATTAGTGTTTTTATGGTATATTTATCATGAAATCTCCCATCTTATCCTTTTATTCTTAAATAATTAAATGGTCTTCTATTGTGCATCAACTCACCACATTCATGGATGATTATTTTTAGATTCCATTTTAAAAAAAATCAATGAATGTTTACATTAACATGTAATTTTTAAAAATGAATTAAATATATTTATTTTATCACTTTTTTAGTATTGGTTCCATTATTTAAGAAAATCCTTTATGAACCGACCATTGAAACAATGTAAATAATGCACACGAAACAATGTAAACAACAAAATATTATTAATAAATATGTGGAATGATGTTGTAAATGATCATGTAAGGTTCAATGAAAATGAATATTTATTTTTAAAATATTAATAACAATCTTTTAACCATCATATAGGAGCTTTATGCACATTTTATTTAAGATGATCCCGTGTTAAGGGAATTCATTACCCAATTTCCATTCTTTTGGTTATCCTTAATTTTCATTTGTTTTGAGGTAAAAAGATTATTTGGGTATTTATTTTTGTTTATATTATGTTTTATAATGTGGAAATATAATTTATACACAAATTTAATTCATTATATTAGTTATCATATCAATTATTTGGTATTTTTAAGGAAATTGTCCTTTAAAATATTGTTTTTAATGTCAATTTTTATAAAATTTGCAAGTGATGTTTGTACGAAAGAATTATAATTTTATCATTATTTTTTGGTTCTTGGTTATTATTTATAATGAATGGTGAGACCTATATATCCCCTTAATGCGTTGGGTATCAATAAGTTGGAGGTCTGATGTATGGTTACTTCTAGTGTAACTTCGACGGTTACACCATAAGGTAGCTATGAGAGTTACATTTTAATGTATCTGTGAGGGTTATAATATTTTTGAAATTAATGCCCCAATATACATGTATTTTTTCTGTTGTGGTTTCTATATTTTATAGAAATATTCTCTTTCAAAAATTATGTATATATGGGTGAGAACTGTGTCTTTATGGAAATGATTTCAAATTTTTATATGTACACATAGACTAATGGTTTCTCTCTTTTTTATCCCATAATAAGATTTTTGTGCCCATCAAAAGTTTTATAATGTTTGTCAGTAAAAGTGAGGATTGTTAAGAGAAAAAGAGAATCCAAGATTAATTTTGTGAACACTTTTCCTGAAAATATTTTCCTATTTTTCGTTTATAACTTTTGTAGTTTGGAGGAAATGGATAATGTTTTACTGGTACTCATATTGTATTCATATAGGTTGGTTTTTATGAATTTTTTCTTAAACTTATAAAAATATAAATTAATATATCATTGGCAATGAAAAATACTAAATTATATAGGAATTTAATAGATTATGTAATGTTTAAGGCCATGAACTTATACGAAATTTAACTATGCTATATCTGATCATGATCCATTCCATTTTCCCTTAATTTATCATGGTTTATTAAATGGTGACTTTTCCAAGATGCACATGAACACATGAAACCCATCAATTCGAGGAACACAATTAAAAAAACTAATTTCTGAAAAATCCCATTTAATCAAATTTTCAAACATGTTATGGGTGATACCCACATCCAAGATTTAAAGATCCAACTAGTAAGAGAAAGTCCAATAGATCATTAGTTGGGTAAAATCATTTTAAAGAATAAGATATTCCTATTAAACACATAATAGGATTTTCATTCACATATAAGTGTAATGATCGAACCCCCATGTTCCTATGTATAATTGAATGCAACAATTCCCACTTGAATTTTCATATATTGGCCCATTCATCAGTTTCTATGAATAATAAACAGAATATCACATTAAAACGAGTTTGATCTAAATGCTCGAGCCATGGAATCCCCATACTAGTGTTCATTTTAATAATAAATGAGTTGATTAATCACATAATGGAATAATACTGTTCATTTGATTGATTCCTATGGTTTGACACTCAAATAATTGTTGAAATTGATTTTTTTAAGTAAATGGTTGTATAAAATATCATAGAAGCTCACATAGAGTTGAGATTATAAGTGTCTGGAATGGATTTGATGGATTTTAGGGAATTTTATTGTAAAAAATACATTGTGTAACATATTACCCATTTCAGTATTAGGAAACATCGTTTCATAGATTTTTATCTAACAATGAAAATCTGATCTTTCTGAAAGCCCAACAAGTCATGTGGTTTTTTGAAAAGTTTATCTAAACCATGAACCTATCTAGTGACCCCAAAAAAACATATATGGTTTCCCAAAGACTTGATCATGATTTAATGTATGTTTTCTCAAAACATGAACATCAAAAAAAATCTCAAAACTTCCAAAAACTGTCCAAGAAATTCACATGTGTTAACCTGTATATTCCATAATATTAAATAATTTATTATAATAGATAAATATATTAAAATCAGAGTGCTACATCCCCCCCTATATTATTATTTAAACTAGGGATTTCAGGAATATGTAAAAACACTACATCCACATGAACTACTCTTTTTCCAATGATTCCTCTTAAATTTTACCAACTTACCATAATATCCATACTAAATATTTACCTTTTCACCATAGAATATTTTATTTCCTATCTGCAATATGAACTGTTATAAAGATATTTAGGTTATCTCTTATTAGAGTAACATGGTCACATATGATCACTTTATAAGAATTGTAGTCATAATTCATCAATTGAGGGATTTGTAAAACATTAAGAATTGAACTGAATCTCAGTGGTAAGGCTAACTGAAACAAAAAATATCAAATACATTCATTAAAATTATATAATCATTCATATCATGGAGAAATATTTATTTTCCTTCCCAATAATTGATTCCAAATTATCAATAAAAAATACTAGAATATATTGTCACTAACATTTAATGATAAAGGTAAAAGTTTATGATATCCATTATATTTTTTTGTCATTGATTCATGTCTATATTCTTCCAGATCCTTTGGATATTTTTTGTCTCATGAATAATACAATATTCAAACTACGAGGTTTCTCATATTTCCAGTCAACATATAATATAATTATAAGGAAAAACATATAATTCATTGAATAGGGAAAAATGTATCATTTCTATGTAAATATTATTAGAATATATTTACACCAAATACATATGATCTTAAAATGAGCCACCAGATTCCATGACACGGGCTCTCAGTATATATTATAATATCTGAATTTTGTGCTCTAACACTCCATCCATATGAGGAACATATTTCATCCTCATGGTCAATTGTGTTCTGAAATCCTATTACAATGATTTCAATAATATAAATGTGAATTGAGGATCATTTTTAAATATGATCGAAAATAAAAAACCATATAACTTATACACGTAACGAATATTTTTTTCCAAATCATATTAGATGTTAAAATATATGATTATGATGATGTGTGATAAAATGGTTACTTGATCCACAATCCACAATATTCCATCATTCTTCTAAAGAATCCTCTGTAAAATTTTGAAAATGTTAATGGTATTTTATCATTACAATTATATAGGTACAACATAGATTTTACTATAGTAGTCAATCACTTATTCTCAACACATTCTATAAAGAGTATAAACTTTATATCAAAATATTTAATATTTTATTTCATATACTACCACTAGAAATGATCTTCCATCACCATTAACATTTTCTAAAAACATAGTTGAATAAAACATTTTTAATGGTGGTACGTCAAAATCTATTTTTCTAGATAGAGAGTGGGGCCATTATGAAGTTCTGAAAGAGTAAAAATGTATTTGAATCTTTTCCCAACCATAAAAAATGTCCACATTATTATTGTTTGACTAAAGTGTGGTGTAAAAATTATTGGATATTTGATACTCTTCAAAAAATTGTATAAAATAATGAAAAAAACCATTTAGTAAGAAATTTGCATTGTCCTTTCCATCATCATGGTATATATATATTATATAAATGGAATTATTCATATAACATTGCTCGTAATCCAACATGAAAACATCATTATATGATTTTGACACAAAAAAATAAATCATATAATTTCCATTCCCCCATGTGTACACCAAATAAATTTAAAATTTTTTTGGATACTAAATCCATTATATTTTTTTCAAGTTCAAGTATCATTTTAGGATTATATATTTCAAACTATTATGATCAGTGGAGACTATGAAGTTTTCTCCAAAGGTATAATAACTCCATGTTTTTAATTTCTCAATTCCCCCATGTGTACACAAAACCAATTTCTATTTTTTTGGATACTAAATCCAGTATCTTTTCCTCAAGTTCAAGTATCAATTACGGATGAAATATTTCAAACTATTATAGTAAGTGGAGACTATGATGTTTTATCCAAAGCTTTAATAACCCTATGTTTTTAATTGCTAGAAAATAAAGGTAATTCTACTTCACGCATCAGATATTTATTCTCATGTGTTTTCAAATATTCGGAACTGTAGTCTAAAATATGATATCCCTTCATGACAAGATATCCTAGAACAGTTCTGGGCACATCTCAATATATCACGTTAACCTCGATTAGTTATTGAAGGTTTAGGATGTTTGCTGATATGAGATGATCATTAATGTCATGATATAATTTCTAACAGTCTTCATTCCATGTGAAAGGAACACCTTTTATCATTAAAATATTTATAGGATATGTAAGCCTTCAGAAATCCTGAATGGAGTAATGTTAATAGCCTATTAATCATATATGGATTTATATATTGAAATAATACTGTTTATCATACAAATATAATAATACATTCATATTCTTGTGTTCAACTCATATGCCTTATTCATTGTTTACATTCCCATGGAAATGGAATTCTTGTACCAATAAGAAACACATAAAAATTAGGAATATAATTGGTGATCACACAAAGTACTTAGTGAAATTTACAAGATCTCTTAGTGGTCCTTCATACTTAGACAAAAGAAAAAAAATATCATCAAAATATACAATGATAAAAGAATTTATGTACCTTTGAGAGATATGATTCATCATGTACATGAAGAATACAGGTGAATTAATTCGGATGTAGGTCATTAAGAGATATTATTAATGGAAAATAATCTATACAATACTCTCTTCGAAATATTCTCTTTTATTACTCTTAGATGATGATATAATAATAATAAACTATTCACAAAAAACCAATTACCTCCTTTTAATAGATCAATTTGATCATTAATTCAGGAATAGGGATCCTATTTTTTATTGTACCCTAATTCAGTTTATGATAGTTAACCCATAATCAGATAAAACCATTTCCATTGATTAAAAAAATGGTGTATCCTAAGGGGATATGTTATGTTTTATAAATCATTTAATCATCATATCTACTAGATAGAGTTAAAATTCACAATAATATTTCGAGCCATATTATATTATGGGAGGAAATTAGGGATTATTCCTTGGAGTATATCAATAGATAAATCAATTTCCCACTCATGTGGTAACTAAAATAAATATTTCAAAAATGCATCTATGTATCAACCCACTATGGATGATAGAGTTTCATTTCAGATTCCATCTAGAATTACTATGGTTCTTATTGTTAAAAAAGTGAAATGGTTTCATCCACTAAGATGAGGTGTTCCTCTCTACCATAATTTCTTTCTTAATAACCCTTGAATACATGAAATATTACAACATGGTATGTGAATAAAAATCAATGATCCAAGATGTCAATAAGAACATTAAATTCCAATATCCAATCATTTATAATTATTAAATCAAAATTATCCATCTCTATGACTATAACTTCATAGGGAAATTATTTTTATTTAATGTTAATATAATATACTTAGAACTTGAATCCATTAAAAGCACATTGTTTATGGGGTTTCATTGTACTCATGGTGTGAGGAATCATTTACACAAGAAATATCAATTGTTTGAAAACACATGAATAAACAAAATAGTATGATTCACAACTATAAAACAAGAAAGTCATAATATTTGATTTTAGAAAGATGGTAATTCACTCCAAGGAGGGACCTGGTTATTCAGTTGTGATAGATTTATATTCTCTATATGGAAGTCAATATTCTTCCATGGTATAATTGTTTCATCTATATTTAGGTGTCGTATGGACAATCAATGTGTTCCTCAGCATATCATTATTCACCTAGTTCTATGGATAAGATATATTCTAATGGAATTTTTTCATCTAAAAATATAATGATTGGGGCATATTGGATCCAACTCTACTGGTTTATTTTCAGATGTATTGAAAAAAATCATGACATACCCAATAATTCCAGAATAGTGGAAATTCCTCGATTGTGATACACATTCCTTATTTCTATGAATAAGTGTGATGCACTAGAGACATCCAATTTCATTGATGTGATGTGGTGGGTAAGACATTGATCTAATCAATTTATTATATAATTCCATATTATCCTAGGAGTAATCCAACCTGTTTTGTTTATTCTAGGTGTTGAAATTATCACTAGAAATCAGATAAGAAAAAGATCCCCCTCCACTCAGCTTTCATGAAAGATATATCTCCCCAAAAAAAATTTATTCACTATTTCTGTATGTTAATTGGTTCCCCTCCACTCATATTTCCTACTAGATATATCTCTCCAACTACTTCCTTATTAAATATTTTTTTTCAATAATACTGAGTACTACCACCTTTGAGATAACCTCGGGTCAAATTCCGGCCTTAATGATTGGTGATTTTATCACCTAACTAGCAGCGACATTCAGTGCATATACTCAATCAATAACATAATTACTTATTATAAATAAAATAATACTATCATATTTTCTATTTTTAAGGTTTTTGTTAAAAATTTATTATTGAAACTATCCATAAATCCATTCCAACCAAGACCTTGATCCCACTGACATTGATCATCTGAGTTTCACCCTGAAATTATTGGGTCCTCTTGAATAATCATTTCTTTTCTAAACAACATTTTTTTGGAGTCCCCAAGATGTAAAGGATTCTTGTAAAAATGATCATCCATATATTTACTTTCATATGTTCAAAATCACTATGAAATGTTGGGTGTTCTTGTTTGTATATTTTTCTGAATGATTCTCTTCATGAGGTTCCTCAACCATATTACCCTTCTCAAGAACCTAAATTGTGTATACTATACTCTAAACCAAATTCTAGTTCACCTATGGTTCGGTTGAAACCTTATTTCTGACCCATACATCCCACTAGTTTCATGATCTCCTTACTAGTGGAATTATTATTCTAAAAACTAACAAAATGTTATCAATTAATCACTTTTTACAATCCATATTTTCATTGTCATATTATATATATAAATAAAACAATCACAATATTATGGTACCAAAATAAAGTGATCATATAGATAATACAATACCTTTGCAAATTCTCTCTAATAATGAATTGTATTTAATAATCACCAGCTGAACCCATGAGGATGAGTTGATGGAACCCCTATAAGTGGTTAAAAACACATTTTATATGGGTAATGGACCAATAACAAGAATTTCAGTATAAAAATATTAGCTACATCTTTTGATTCTATAAATATCATGTCTTGATTTTTCATACTATTATCTACCATAAAAACATAATATGAGTCCTACCTGATACCATATGTAACATCACATACTTACGTGTAAGCTTGGTCTAGGTTAGATGTTATACTAACCATAGGTGGAATTACCCAAATACAAGATTCTTGAAATAAATACAGATGGTTTAAAAACAAAGGTTTAGGGGAATTCATTCAGCCAATTTAATTCACAGACAAAACCTTTATATGATAAATATGAAATAAATAAATAAATTAAATATATATAAATGATGAATGCTAGAAATCCCAGAAATAATAAAAGAGAAAAACCTATGAAATAAATGAATCAAACACCAATATCAGAGTAATAGTGGAAATATATCAAATATGGAAAATGATGGATCCTTATTATTAAATGACACTATCCTCTAGGTGGAACCATTCCAAACAAATAAACAACCAACTCCAAATTTTCATGTTCACAAACTATGATAGAAACCTCAAGGAGTTACTCTTTATAACTAAGAAACCTCCTCTTTTCCTATATCACATAAAAATATTTTCCAATATAACGAGTTCATATTTTCATTCATAAATATTACAAATATTTAAATTAATAATAAATACTTACAAAATATGTTTCATGCCAGAAATATAATGTTTTAGAGTCTTTAAAGATTATATAGAAAATGTTACTATTTTATTAATGATCTTAAACATATCCCATAATGATCTTCCGTATTCTTCATAAGTATACTCTACTAAAAATTTTCTTCATAACATAGGGAATGTAGATATAATAAAAAGTGTGTGCTTTGATGATCAATAATGATAAAAATGGGAGATATCAATTGATGATCATATGAAAATATATGTTAATTATAATGTTTTGAGATCAAGAAAATAACCAATTTTTTTTTTACAAAATATTAAAAAGATCATAATCAAGAGTTATGGTATAAAATATTAGCATTTCAAAAGCCATAAATCATAAGATTCAAAACTCAACATAATGAAATCATAAACCATATGTTCATGTTATAAATGTGTGTGGAACTAACCTATGTATTGGAACTATATTTGATATAAAGATTAATTACCAAGACCATTATATCATAAATCAGTGACTTTTTTTCCAAATTTTATCTATCACGTCAACTTGTTTCTCACAATGGATCACACAGATAAAATGGTTTCCAATATTTCTTCAAGCACATAGATATGTTTCATATAACTATATGTTGAGATATAACACTTAAACCAACAAATTGTGGGGATATATAGGTCAAAAATATCACATAAATAAAATAAATAATTTGTGTTTTATAATAAAAAACATTCATTAGATCATCATGTAAAAACCCATATGAAGGAAATTGGTCTCATAAATATTTCATCAATTTATAACCCATTGAAAATAAATTTGTACAACTTAAATTTTTACCATTAAAATTAAGAGTAAGAATTATTTCATTAGATCATATCACTAATAAAGAATCATTAAAATAAAAGGATATCTTCAATTACGTAAAATTATTTTCAAAAAAATCACATGGAAGACTTCAAGGAAATTAACCTTTCATTTTTAAAATCACGTATTTTAAAAAAAATATGCACCTATAAAAGAAAACATTTTCCTTGAAAGGAAAATTTTTAAAATTTTCATGAATTAAAAAAAGAAAATATTATTCGTGATGGTGGGAAATTTTATTCATATTATATTATTTAAAAACCATTATTTTGACACTTTTGAACAATTTCCAAAAAGTAATTATCTTGGAAAATGATAAGAAGATTCATTTCCAACCACATTGTAAAAAACTCAAACATGTGTAAAAATATCACTAATTGACCATTAAAGAGTATTATATGTGTTATTTTAAATAATCCATAGGAAAATATGGATATTGAAAAAAACATTCCTCCAGTGGAGACATAAATATAAATAATTCAAAATATCGATGAGATTGTAAAGTAAAACCATTACCTTAATGTTTTTATTCCTCATTCACATTCAAACATAATTTTTTATAAATATGTATTTAATAAACATGTATTCAATAAAAATATTCATATACAAATAAAAACATTTATTATTTATTTATGAAATCTTATTTCATGTTTATTATTAAATTTTTATTAGAATCACTATCTTGGGTGATAACAACATCATTTTCTAAGCCTATTTTAGTTCGGAATACGTGAACCTTATACTTTTATTGTGGATAAATCTTTTATTTAATTTTAATAATGGTATAAAAATTATATATATACATTATATAAACATTTTTAATCATTCATAAACTTCGATATATAAAAAAATTACTCCATTCATGGAGAAATTATGTTCTATGTATGCGTAAACGGTGTTTCCATTTTTTGATTGATGGAAAAAAGGAAATAAAAAATAATAATTTATATTTAAATAATAATTATTATATCATATATATCATATATATTTTCAAAATAATCCTTATTACCATCCACATAAAATATTTTTGATAAATGAATCACATCACATTTTGGAGGTGGTATTCCACATGTATGCACGAATGAAGTTATCATTAACCAAAGAATTGAATGGCAAGAAGGTAGACCTAAAAAAATTATTACAGAAGAATAATCAATTCATTAATATAATAAAAAAATAATCCCATTATAAAAGGAATCAATACGTGGAGACGATAAACCATATGTACGCATGAGAAATACTTTCCCTTATTGTTTAATGGGGAAGAGGGTTTATAAGTATGTTTTAATAATTATAAAAACATTTTTCAGTTCTTATTATAATTATTTTATTATTTCATAAAAAATTCCATATATTTATGGGTAGTAACAAAGACTAGAAAAATAATATGATCGGTTATGGAGAATACCTCATCATCAAAATGAATCCTTTAGATATCCTCTGAAGATATCTAGGGTTGGTCTTTTGGGGATATAAGCAACTGTAGAATTTTTATAAGTAATTTTATAATATAGATAAATAAATTTTAGTCAAAATATTAGGATCAATGTTTTGTAATAAAATGATTATTCAGGCTACCTTTAATAATTTAGGCTAGGGTGACATTTATAATTTATCAAATGATTAAATTATAATATATTCATTATCAAACAAAATAACTCCAAAATGTAATGGATTAGAATATAAGGTGTTATATCATTTTTATTCCATAAATAAAAAAATTAAAATTTTTTGGTGTTCTTTTAATCCTTATCATTTTGATTAACCATTAGTTGGCCAATTTTAATTATAACATTGGTGAAAAAAATTCATAATTCATAATTTTTAATTTTCACATATAACAAAAAAATTGGAACATAAATGGAAATTTTATTAAAATATAGATAATATCATAACAAAGATATATTATTTAAATATTTTTATGTTTTTTCGATAATTTAATGGCATATTTTATGGATAAAATATAATTACTAACATATTTGACACTATTCTTTTAATTTAAATTTCAATAAAAAATTAAAAATGTGACAATTTGAATATAATTCTTTAAAAACACCCTTAAAATTAATATAGATCTATAAATATAGTCTGAAAGTTTTATTTTTTAATATTATATAATGTTAAATATTTTTAAAATCAATTATTAGATTTTGATTATTAATTAGAAAAATACCGCATTAGTGTTGTATAAATAATTTAGGTCATTATATAATTAATAAAAATTACAATAAGTACATATCAAGTAAATAATTTTGTTAATTTCTTTATAAATACTTATATTCATTCATTGCTTACTTTTTCCCCTATGTATATACATATGAGATATTAAATACAACGATAGTGACATTCTCTAACATTCATTCATTTTAATAATACAAAAGTAATTTTTATGGAAAGGGGACCTTTAAAAACACCATTTGGGGAATATGTTGTTAATGGTCTAATTATATTCATCCAATAATAATTAAAATGTATATTTATGGCCTTACCACTTATTTCCTATCTAGATTATTTTGATTTAACCCTTACATAGGTGATAAATTTAACCAAGATTACTATTTATAATGCTTAAAATAAAAGTGACCTATATACCAAATTTAAATTCACTTTTTCTAAATTTTTAATCAATTTTAAAAATTAAAATATATATATATGTGGTTAAAAATAATTTTTAATTGAGTGCACATAATGCGATAATAAAACTACTTTTTAGATAAAATACATTTTTTATACATAAATTGGATTAATTCTTATCTTATTCATTAAAAATATGTTTTAAATGTCAAAAAATTAATAAAGTAAATAAAATATAAATTTCATTAAAATAATTCATCAAATAGAGTTCAGTTTATTCTATTGATATAAAATATAACTCTTACATAAAAACAATTTTTTTCAAAATAACATAACTTTTATTTTTCTATAAATTTTGGTTTTAATGTTAATAATTTGATATAAATTAGTTAACCTTATAAATGTGTCGATGTTATATTTATCATAATATAGTTACTACTATTCACTCCCACCAATCCAATAACTTGTTGATAATAGATACATTATATTTTAATAATCTTAGGTGGTTTATTCAAACTCATTATTGCGTGTAATACAAGTTATCAAAGAAATAAAATTATTTGAAGATAAATATTTCATTAAAATATATAGTGTTTGATTATAACACACATAAAAATATTTTTCCATCAAAATTTTTCATTATGAAACAAACTAATTATGATAATTATGCATCATCACATCTTTATGATCCCATATAGCTTTCAATTATTTTTGGTTTCATCGTAAAATATTTACTAGGTGAGTAGTCTTTTTTTAGAATATTATATCTGTGATTCATAATAAAAACATGTTTTTATTCATAAGAATATTCTTTATAAAGTGTTATTTACTCTTACTTTGGTACATATGAAGGATGTGGTATGCACTTCCTTAAGGGAGATACGTGGACCACATCATGAATTTGAGGGGGATTCGATCAAAGCCCCATTTGACAGGCTAATGTATCTATAAATAAATAATTTCAACGGGGTTAATATAACTAGGGATTAACATTCCCTTATTTCTAATTCAAATCCCCCTCTTCCATAAATATATTCAATGGATGACCTTTTTTTAAAAATCAAACTCTATATCATTCTTATCAATGAAAACATACCTTTTTTTGTTGAATCTGAGAATCTCTTATATGATTTTGAGTGGATCTAGCCTTCTCTTCCATTCCCTTAACTAGATCCAGTACTAATATATTTATATCCCAAACGTCATTCCATCATGTTAGAGTTCTAAAAATCCGACCATATAGTGCATCATAATGATCCATCTGAATGCGGGATTGAATAATTTTATTATAAGAAAATTCCACAAAATGAGGGTGGTGATACCAACCACCATTTTATTATATATATAAATTTCCCAACATTCCTTCTATATTTTTTAATGGTTCTCTTATATTTACCATCAGTTTGAGGATGATAAGAATTATGGAAACATAACTATTTATAAGGATCCTGCGAAAGACTTATCTAAAACATTGTGGTAATACTCATATCCCAATTAGACACAATTGATATTTGTAATACATGAAGTAGGAATAATTAATTAATATATATTTTTAATATATGATATTGGGTGAAATATTCTCAAATTGAAATGATGTGTGTCGACATCGTAAGGTGATATACTATAACCCTTATAGTATTATTTTCATCAGTTGTTTTGGTTGGTAAAGTTGCAAAATCTAGGATGTTGTCTTACTATTTCCATTTTTATGTGTAATAGTTATAAGATATCCATAGTTTTCAGTCTCTTATCCTCTACATGATGACATACCATGCACTGAGAAATATAATATACAATATATCTCCTTCTTCTATCCCATAGGAAATAAACTTTCAAATCATTATACATCTTAATTCATCGAGGAGGAATATAGAATGATGAACTATGATCTTTAACAATTTACTCCTTATTCAAATCTAGTATAAAATGGGAGCACACATGATTCCTAAACCATATTATTTATTCATAATAATGGTTGAACATAGAAACATTTTTCACCTTCTTTTACATCTCAACATCATCCTTATGTGCCACTTTAATAATCACATTGATAGATGGTAGAGAATTCATTCGAGCTATATTATATTTCTCCCCATGAATTAATAATTCTGATATATTAATTTTAAATCCAAAAATATTGGATCTTTTGTATCCTAATAAAATAAATACTTCCGTTATCTGTGAATCTCAAGATATCTTTCACCTTCTTCTCTTTTTCTCGGTGCTAATGTATTAATAATTCATTAAAATGAATCAACTCCAACCATCACCTTTGGTTAATATTCGGATATTTATTAATTAAAATATAATTTAAAATTTTTGTATCAGTATATATGTCAAAATTTTCTCTTAATAGATAATTCCACCAAATCTTTAGTGTAAAAAAATAAATGAAGCAAACTCCAAATAATTCGATGGGATTTTTTTATCATAGAAATTAAACTATCGTGAGGAATTATGAATCACCGTATCATTTATCCCAATAATATATCTTAGTGTAATATATTATGAATAATTATATATCAAAATATTTTCACCACTATAGGGTAGTGTGAGAACTACTGCACTGACCAACCTTCTTTTCACCTCCCTAGAAATATCTTCTCATTCCTACATATATATAAACATAGCTCCCTATCAAGTCCACATTGTGGGTTCATTAGATAATCAGGAGAAATATTTATCAAAAAACTAATAATATCATGCCAACCGAAGAAAACTATAAATTTTAGTTATTATGGTTGGTCTACTCCATTTCATATTAACTTTTCTCTTTGAAGGATCTGCTGATACACCCTCACGTGGGATTATATTCCCTCAAAATGAAACATTATGATGAAAAAATTAATACTATGTAAATTTTAAATAAATATTTTCCTTCCTCAAGGTATTCATCAAAATCCTCCAGTTATCTTCATTCTCAAACTTTCTCTTGAAATGTATAAGAATATATTCTATAAATACAACCATAAACTAATCATAATAGTTTCTAAACAGTTTATTGATTAAATCAACGATCATTATGTGTGAAAAAGTGAGAAAAATGCATAAATATGTATTCTTTTTTTTTACAACTTTTATAGAATATCATCTTTGGAATATCTACTTTTGTAACACATAATTGACGATATACATAATAAAGGTCAATATTTGAAATGTATTAAGCTCTACATTGTTGATCAAACATGCCATCAATATGGTGGAGAGGATACTTATTCTTGATTTTAATTTTGTTAATTCATAACAATAAATGATAATATACATTGACCCATATTTATTTCTAAAAATAGAATAGGTGTGCCCCAGAGTAATGTACTAGGGTGTATGAATCACTTATCAAGATTGTCATTGATTTTATTTTTTATATTATATTTCTCAATTTTTTATATTCAATATAGAGTCTTTCAAACAGTTAAAACACTATGAATGAGTTCTATTTAATACTCCACTTTGTGATTTGGTGGAAGACATAACTATTCATCTATAGATACATCCACAATCCCACATACAGTAGGTGTATTTTTATATTGAATTTTATCCAAAACAATATAAGATAGGTAACCTTTATGTATATAAATTAAGACCCAAAATATGGATGTAATTTATATTAAAATCTAATAATCTTACTTGCATTGATAAATGATCATAGGTTCATTCATAATATGGAATGATACTTCTTTCCCCAAAAATCGATATGTGGTCTAAAAAAAGAAAGTCAATATATTCCAAGAATCACTTCAAATTATAATAAATCGTGAATCATGACATCTATATGAATCACCTCCAAACAAACATTAATTAGAGAAGAACTATAGACCTCACACGCAACTGTTTTTACATTGTGAGTTTTCACATCATAATCTTTATCGAAAAATAAAACTGATATGGTGATTCCATTATAAAATTAGTTTAGAAATTAAATATTGGATGAATCCATAATCAATTAAGAAATTAGTTTTCTAGAGTGGATGATAATTTTATCATTCACTAAGCTATTATCATAACCCACTATGTCATAAATGATCACATGAGAGTTAAATTATTCATTGGGTTTAAGTGGTTGTGAAAATAGATCATCAAAAACCATAGATTCATATACTGTTTGGAATAATTCGTGTACTCATTTCATTTTAAGCATTTAATATTTAGTGGTATAGATGTTGGAATTTTCTTTTACCCTATTGCATGAAGTAGACTATTCATCAGCTTTTAATATTAATTATGTTTGTTATATGCCTTTCAAAATTTACTGTACCTACAAATTCTATTAAAAAACATACATCAATGTTTCATCCAATATTAATAGAAAGTATATAGATTAAATTTCTTCCCACTATATTATTTATACATGTTTTAATGTATCTTTATCTTTATATTCTTATCAAAACCATAGGAGTGGTGGGAATTTATGATTTTCATTTCTACATTGAGTTTGCATCAAAGGATTTATCAGTAGCTAATGAGGTCAATTTTATATAATTAGAATTGAATACTTGGTTTTAAGACACTAAATAATTGATAAATTTTACATTAAATTTGATAAATAAAAGTGAATTATACATTGAAATCCTTGTAAAAGATTCTTTTTATGTATTAACTGATTCACCATCCCATTGCATTAGCTCTAGAAATTCCTTCTACAAATTTGTACAGAGAATATAAAGAATTTAATTACTGAATAATTTCCCCTTAAACTAATTTAATTCCATTGATTCAATTACTTTATCCTTGCTCATATTATTGATAATATTAGACCGTTTTTCCTCTTCACATTCTAGAAAATAAATAGTTAGGAAAACATTTACATGTCCCAAGAATTAATAATATAGAATATTTTCTTAGTGGCTTTGATCCAACACTAAACCATTTTTGGATCCTAATATCCAATAATAGAAGGTTTATTTTTCCTCGTGAATGATTTAATAATACATTGGTTCCACTATTTATCATTTTTAAACTTGTCCTGATTCATATCTTGAGAATTTTTCTTGAGAATAGCTGCATGATTCTGTAGTCTAGCTTCCTTAAAAATTGGTTCCATAGGCGTAAAATCATTTCAGTTTGAATCATAAATAATGTTAAAATTATTACATTAAGTTCCATACATTGAATAAAACCAAAAATCATATTGTGATACAAAAATAATCATTTGTTAAAACCACATATTTATAAATATTATTTACATAATATCTAAATCTTGAAACCTTTATAACAACCATGATCTTTATTACACTTTTATACATGATTAATTTCATAAAATTACACTTAATAAAACCCAGAAGACATATAATTCTTGTGTATTTTGGAATTTGGAACATATAATAAAATTTGGAACACATTATATAGTAATATTGTCGAAAACCTCATTTACATGCTTCTATAATTTTTAGGTATTTTAATACTGTTTGGGATAACATGGGGAAAAACATAAGAAAAGTTTGAGCTATAAAGAACATTTAGGGAATAAAGAAGGAATAACATGAATAATATGATACATGTTAGAAAGTAGGAATATCATTGGAGGATAAAAGGAACATGAATAATAAGGAATGATATCGCATTATAATCATAACATGGAAAATGTGATAACAACTTAAATCACATAATCATACAACATAGGTTAAGGATAAAACTGCCAAGACATCATGGTGGAATAAGTCCCATAAAGAAATATGGTTCAATTCTATCCCCACATGAAATATCATGATACAAATAATTACGCAATTCATTGAAATTATATCTACGTGAACCCATCATAATCTGTCCATTCTCATGCTTAAGTGTGCCACATAGATCATACAACATGGGTTCATTCACCAAATAATTTATTCCATCATAAAAGTACATCCCAAATCAAATTAATATTCACATAAATGTGAAGAACCTTTAAAAGAAATGTGTATGGTATTTCTCTACAAAGTTGTTTTGGAATAAAAGATAGTGGTGAAATTTCATATGCATAACAATTTCACATAAAGATTACAAAAAACGTATTAAATATAGAAAAATTGGAATATAATCACATAAAAATAAAATGGGAAGTAATAGTGAAATTGAAAATAATATCCCAACATTAGAATTTTGGAAATTGAAGGAATAATTTAATGAATAAACATGAATAGATAAAATAATCCTTAAAAAATTTCGACATGGTAACGAGAGTATATACAGAATCATGTGTGGATTAATGATAAAGAAAGTCTGATCTCATTATTTACACATAAATTCGATAGTAAGGGTAATATGTAATTACCTATCCAATCAAAATCAAAATGAAATTTATAAACATAACAAAAAGAAGTACTTGATAAATAGTAGAGAGTGGATGATTCCATTACAAAATTTTTGCATAGTCACAAAATATATAAAAGAGAAAATGAAAGAGGACAAATAATATATCTTTAAAGAAACATCAATTGTAAAATAATTGGTTATTTAGAAATAAATTATATTAAAAAATTTATATTAATTAGACAAGTTCCAATGAAGGTTCTTGAATTGATATGAGGATAGGAATGTGAGGATCTCTTACATGAGTGTGTGACACCAAAAGCTTCAGAGGGGATTCTTAAGGGATCGGGGTGACCACTGGTGGGCTCTACAGGTGTATGGAAAAGTATCAATTTTCTTCATGGAGTTTGAGTGATGATAAATGGGATCTTGGATGGGTTTATATATGAAATGAAGGTAATTTCTTTACAGTTTTGGTTTTTGACTCTACATAATAAAATATCCAACACAAAAATCATCCCATGGTTTTTGAAAACTATTTCTTCAAAATTGGGGTGTTTAATATTTATTTATATGTTTAGTTGATGAACTTAATAAAATAATTCCCTTTCTTATGTGGGGTGTATTCATACTCTTATTGAAATGATTTAAAAAACATAAAAAATATTATATGTTTTATAGGATTCATTATAGAATTATAATAATTAAAATAAACATTAAATAGCATTATTTAAAATGAAAAAAAATTATTTAGAGGGATTCAATTTTTAGTAATTATTACATCACTTTTGGATCATTATGATGTCATAAAACATAATGTATATTTATATGATATTTAATTTTTACCCGAAAATTTGACTGTTTCAGAAAATTAATGAAAAATTACCATTGGATTATTTAGAAATTATGATTCAAAAATTAACATTAATTTTATCTGAATAATTTTATAAATATTCTAATCATTACTTTTAAAATAATAACTCACATTTACTAAAAATGACAAGGATTTTGACAATAATAGTATTCTAACCCTTATAAAAATTACATTTGACTTCACAAAAATTATATGTTCTTTTTTATTTAACATTCATTATTTTGTAATAATATTTTATTAAAATTCAATTTATTTTAAAATTAAATTAATTCATCAAACTAAATATATTAATTGCAATTTAAAATTACATGAAAATACATTTTATATTTTAACATATAAATTTATTTATCAAGCTTGTTAGATTATAATTTATAATGTATAAACAATATAGACATAATGTAATAGTAACTTTAATGAAATGAAAATATAAATATTCATAATATTAGATTTAATTTTATTCTATTTATTGTAAAATTATTTTTACCCTTAATTTTCTTATTTTTCCTTTTACCATGGTAATTAATATTTAATACAATTAGTACTCATATTGATAAAAAATTAAGTTGAACCTATTTACTAAAATTTGTTAAGATTATTACAAAAATTGAATACATTAAATAAATATATACTCATAGTGGTGGAATATTTTAATTTAAAATAAATCCTTTAATAATAATACAAAATATTTTTCCAAAAAAATATTTTTTTCAAGGAAAAGTTGATTTCATGTTAACTAAAAAACAAATAATGTTAATTATATGGATTTAAATTCATAAATATAGATATTTAATCAAAAATTTTAATTTAAAACATTTATCATCATGGGTTATTATTATTGAGAACTTTTTTTCATTTTAATATGTATTTCCAAACATATATATTTTAAGATTTAAAAATTAACATATACTAAAATCAGGTATAAAGATGATTTAAAATTTAATTAGTCGAATATAGTTAAATAATACTTATTTTATCATAAAATAAAATTGAAATGATTAATACACATTGAAATAAATTAATATATCAATATAAAAAATTATATAAAAAACTGTACATTTCACTATTCACAGATAAAACTATATTTTCTAAAAAAATAAAAAAAATTACCATATGTTAATTAAGATATGATGATATCAAAAATGGATTTTATTTATCATATCAATTTTCTCAATGTTATTAAAATTAATTTTAATTTTTTTTTCTTTAAAAGAAACAAATAACATTTTTGAGGAAAACATAGTAAAAGATATTACATAAACCTGATTGATTATTTTCTAATGATTTATTATTATATTTAGTATATATATATATCATAAATTATATAATAGTACTAATATCCATATGTTTAATACAATGGGTATAACATTCATATTTAAATAATAATGGTTTTTTTGGGTTTGGTGTTGTGTATTGCATAGGAAATCGAACAGAGTTTTCTCTTTTGAAAACATTGAGTGTTACATCCTTTCGCCCTTTAAAAAATTTCTTCCTTGAAATTTAATCATGAAATCGATAGGTAATGTTTTCAAACATGTATATATCATTTTTTTACTATCCACATTATAAAAGGTTTTAGTAAAACATCCTCTTGAATAACAAGAAATTGAAGTATGAATGTCATCACATAACTAAGTTTCTAAGACAGATAACTTTTGTGGGAAGTGAAAAAAAACATGTGAGAGAAAGTTAGATCTAAATAAGTAATTGAGGGTGATCGAGATCATTGTTAAGATAATATTAATCAACACAAAACCATAAATATATGATGGAAAAAATTACCATCAATTCATCAAAATATGAAAGCATTTTGAGTAATGATTATTTCTCTAGAGTTAAGGAATTCCCTTACTATACAAACTAAGAATATAAGGAAGTATTTTCTCTTGAAATGAATAATTAATTTACACTATAATATAATATTTTTCTCTAAATGATGAGAACTCAGGATGATTTTTTCTTACATGTTTAACTAGAATATACTTGTAACTAATCCCATCACACACCAAATAATTACAAGATATCCCTTATTTATTTACTGTATCCAAAATTGTAACCATAAAGTACGAAATTACTAAAAAAGTATAATACATAAGACACTAATCACCAACATTTCACAAACATCCTAATGTTTTAAAAAATATATTCCATTAATGTAATACCCTTATATCTAAGATAACACAAATACCTCAATATTAAATAATATATTATCCTAAAAAATCATATTCTTTTATTTTTAAGCACCCAAAAAACATAATCTCATTCTAATAAAATTATCCTTACTATTAACCCTAATGGTTATAAATACCTCAAACCAAATGAAACATCTCCTGAAATTTGGTTAATCACCTCAATATAAGAAAATTTGATATGATATTCTATTTCACCCAATATCCATAGTAATGATAAACCTTTATATATGAATTATATATTATTGTATCAATTCTTTTAAGAATAATATTATCCTTAGACATACCTTTACCAAACATCGTTTTTTTCGAAGAAAAAAAAAATAAAACGCATTTATCTCGTAATCAAGTGTTTTTCAAAACAATGTATTATCACTAAATCAATTTTCTAATATTTTCAATATAGTTAGACACATATTTAAAATAATAAAAAGAAAAACTATTCTGAATTATTTTTCATGATTCTATAATTTTATCTATGTACTACCCATACATAAAAACATTAATACACACCCAAAAATGATTTCCATATCATTTTTCCTTGCATAGTCCGGTGTTTTACCCTTAGATAGGGTAATTTACTAGGTTCCTCTTAATTCCATCCATTATCGTGAATAATGGAAGAAATAAGTCACGATTAATTTTAAACAATTAATCACATAAAGTGGAATCCAATGACACTAAAGATATAACTTATAAATTAAATTTATTTCTAAACTAATGAAATCTTAGGATCCAATCTATGTTATCCATGATCTATTCCCTAACATATATTCTTATGGTCTTTTTTTATTCCCATAATAATCGTTGGTAATGACATTATGAAATTATAGAAGCGTATCCTCAAAGTGTTTCAAACCATGTTTGTAGTAAGGCCCATTCTTTATACCAGGTTACCCATAGTTAATCCTCGAACACCTTATTAGAGTTGTTACACCAAGGTACATATATTCTAGAACCACATACACTTTTAGAATCTAGATCGGGATGAATTTTTTTGGATAAACCACTTCCACTATACAAACCAAAATTTATGGATTTATCCCTTATGGGTAGTCTTATCCCTATGGATTTTTTCATATATTTTTCTAATCCTAGTACCATAAATTACATAACTTTTACTCTGATTCCATCTATAACAGCCCTCATATTTATTACACATTAATAAAATATTATTTAAAAAAATTACACTTAATACAACCCAAAAGATATAAAAATATAGTTTATTTTAAAAATAGTTACATAATATAACATTTGGAAGGTGGGATAAAATAATATTACTGAAAAAATCCTTGACATGTTTTGAAAATTTCCAAGGATTTTATAATCACATGGAATATCCTGTGGAGAAGCATGGGAAATTAGTGAGCTATAAGACCCAATAAGGGAATAATCATGGTTTAATATGAATAATATGATACATGTTAGTCAATAGGAACATCCATGGTGAAAAAAAGAAACATGAATAATGAGACAAGACATAACCTGATAATCATAACATTGAAAATATAGAAAAAACATAAAATAATGAATCATAATAAATAGGTCAAGGATAAACCCACCATGAAATCATATTTTAAAGAGTCTTATAATGTAATAGGTGTCATTAATGTCCCAATATGAAGTATCATGATACTAAATATTAACCAATTCATTTAAGCGCTATCTAGGTACACACATTGTAATCATTTCATTCCCATCCCTATTTGTGCCACATAGATCATACAACATTGGTTTATTCATCATAATAATTTATTCCAAGATTTGAGAGTGTAGAATACATATAACTAAGTACCCAATAAAAATTTTTTGTTCATAAATATAAATTACCATCATAGTAAATGGTTATGGTATTTTACTATGTAATAGTTTTTGCATGGAAGATATCATTTAAATTTCCACAGCATAACAATGTCACTTAAAGATTCCTAAAAATTGGTTGAATAGAGATAATTGGGTCTCTAATAAAATATTAATGAAATGGAAATAAATAGGGATATTGAAATTAATATCCAAATTTTATAAATTTGGAAATAGAAGGCATAATGTAATGAATAAACATGACTAGAGAAAAGAATCTGTATGAAATTTAAACATGGAAACAAGTGTACATAATGGTTAATGAGATGATTAATAAAAGTGAAAGGAAGATATAATTATTTATACATAAAATTTAATGTAACAATATTATTTAATACCATATCCAAACATAAGAAAAAGGAAATATTGTGACAAAACAAAAACTAAGTTCTTGATAAAAAAATGATTGTGGAATATTACCTTACAAATGTTTGGCATAGTAAGAGCATAGATAAAGTAAATAATGAAAGGCGATAAATGTTATACCTTTAAAATACCATCAATTATAAATTAATTTGATTTTAAAAAATAAAATATGTTATTAAATATTACAATTAATAAGAGAAATTATAAAGAAGGTGCTTGAATTTAAAGTAAGAAAGGAAGTGTGAATCATGTACTTGAGTGTGTGACTCGAAATTATTGGGTTGGGATTCCTAAAATCTTGTGGGAGTCTTTTAAGGACACCATAGAGGTATTTTAAGAGTATTTTCATTCCTTAAAGAATTTTAGTGAACATAAATGGGATCTTGGGTGGTATTATTTTAGAAATGAGTGGGATTTCATTATTATTTTGGTTTGGCACTATACATAATAAAATATCAAATAATACAATTCATCCCATGGTTTCTAACTAATATGAAAGTCTTACATTATTTTATAATGGAAAGTGCCTAACAAAATAAAATAATTCCCTTTCATTGGTGGATGTGACTTATACTCCAGTATAAATGATTTTTAAAAAATAAAATATATTCCATGTTTCAAAGGATTAATAATGGATTTATAATATAAATGAAAAAAAATTAAATTACTAAATTAAAAAAATTTATTTAGTCATTAATCCCATTTATAGTAATAATTAAATCGTGTTTGGTTCATTACGATGCCATAAAATATAAGGTATATTAATATGATATTTTATTTTTAACCAAAAAAATAAACTATCTCATACTATTATGATAAAATTAGAATTTGATAGTTTTACTGTTATAATTAAAAAAATAATATTAATTGTATATAAATAATATTATAAAAAATTAATTTTACTTTAAAAATATAATATAGGAATTTATTGAAAATGACGGGTTTTTGAATACAATAGTTTTCAAACCCTTATAAAAAATATAATTGACTTTATAAAATTTTATGATCATTTATAATTTTATAAAAATTATTTTTTAATAATTTTTTATTAATATATCATTTATTTTAAAATTTAATTAATTCATCCAAATTAATATCAAAATTGACATTTCATATTACTTAAAAATACAATTTGTGTTTTATCGTATATCTATTTAGTAAATCTCATTAGAAAATCCTTTATAAAGTTAAAAAATAATGAATGAATACAATCATAATTTTAGTAAAATTTAAATATTAATATTCATAATATTATATTTTCTTTTATTCTAGTGTTTGTAAAATCATTTTTACCAATAATTGACCAATTTACCTTTTAATGTGGTAATTAATATTTACTAGAATTACTTTTCATACTGTTCAAAAATTTAGTTGGCCTTATTTCATAATTTAAATTAATATTATTCCAAAAATGGAATCCATTTTATGAAAATAAATTTTCAATGGTGTAAGAATTTAATTTAAAATAAAACATACAAGCATGATGGTGAACATTTTTCTAAAAAATCCATTTTTCAATGATGATATGATTTCTCTATATATTAAGTAATATTAATTATATAGATTAAAATTAATAAATACAGATATTTCATCTAAAAAATTAAATCATTTCTCATCAGGTGTTATTATAATTGAGAGACATTGTTCATTTTTAACTGATTTCAGAATAGATGTATTTTAAGCATAAAAATAAACTTATGCAAAAATCTCAGATAATGATGATTTAAAATGTAACCTATTGAATAACATTAAAGACTACTTTTTTCCCTTAAAATAATATTAAGACAATAATTATACTTTTAAATTAACTAATTTATCGATATAAAAGAAAAATTTACATAAAAACGTTATTTTTCACTGTTCATTGAAAAATCTATATTTTCAGGAAATATTCCATATTTTCTCCCTATGTTTACTATGATGTGATGATATCAAAATGGTGTTAATTTTATCAAATAAATATTATCAGTGATATAGAAAATAATTATAATATATTTATCATAAAAAAAAATTTATTTTGTAATAAAACATAAAAAAAATTATTATAGAAATTTGATTGATTATTTTCTAATCATTCATAAATTTACATAGGACATATATATATCATAAATTATCTAATCCTACTAATATAAATATTTTTAATAGAAATGTTAAAATTTTCATATTTAAATAATAATTTCTTGTTTGGGTTTGTTTTTGTGTATAGCATAGGCTATCGAACGATGTTTTCTATTTTGAAAATTCGGGGAGTTATATTATTCTACGACACACTAGGTTTAAACTAGGTCATTCATGAAAATAATCCTTAATTTAGGATTTTATCTTCTACTTATATCTATCCCTATGGTTTTTATATAATTTTGATAACCTTATTCTCTAAATATTTAATAATCATTTCTCTAATACCTACTATAAGAACCCAAAGTTTTCATAAATAAATATTACATATATTTAGATTAATATACATTACATTGAAATATGATCCGCACTAGAACCTTAATGGTTTAGAGTATTTTTGAAATAGATATAAAATATCCCTATTGTTTTAATGATCTTAAACATATTCCAAAAATATATTATCTTATATTATACATTATAAGCATACCCTACTAATTGTTTTTCATAACCTATGGAATAGAAACATTAAAATAGGGTGAGATTCGATTTTCTATATGGGTAAACATGGAAGGTATCAATTGATGAACTTATGAAATAATAACATAATCATAATAGTATGAGGTCATAACCATAACAAATAAATCTCCTACCTAATATGAATAATATCATAAAAATGAATTTTTCCATAAAACATTGCCATTTCAAAATACCTAAATCTTAATAATGAGAACTTATCATAAATCAATCATGAAGAACGGGTTTATATCATAAATGTCTGTGCAACCCACATAACGATAAAACATATTTTATATTTCAAGGTTGCCTCCCAAGATCATTTAATTCTGAAACAATGAATATTTATAATACTAGATCAATCTTATTGAATTTTTTCCAATATGATATCAAGCACAAAGACTTATTTCCCCTAATGAATCATGATCTTAGACTTGTTTCCCATATCTCATGATATATAATACCAAACCCAATACATTAAATGTATATATATCTTCCACTAATATAATAATGATAATTATACATATGTTGTCGAAAATATAAAACATTTATCATTTAATCATATTATAACATTTATTAATAAAATGGGTCTCATCAATATTTCATCAATTATAACCAATGAAAAATAAATGCATTCAAAATAAATATTAACTGTATAGATAATGTGTAATAAATGTTTAATTTAGACATATAATTATTAAATAATTAGTAACATCAGAGTATTGCAATATAGATAGAAAATAATTTTTAGAAAATATACTTAGAAAACTTATTTATGAAAATAACCATTTAACATAGAAATCACTTAGTCTTTTAAAAAATCATGAAAATATGAAGGAAAATAATCTTTGAAAAAATTCATGTAAATATGTAAATGAATATTAATTGAAAATTTTATTCATTAATTAGGGAAAATATATTCATTCCATATATGTTCAAAAACATTCCATTCACGCTTTTTTCTAATTTTTTAAAAGTTCCTCATTCGAAAAATGAAAAGAATAATCACTTCAAACCACATTGTAAAAATATAAATCATTGGTAAAAATGTTCTGAATATATCATTGGATAATTATAGAAATATTTTCATAAAAAACAGTTAAGAAATATATTGATATAGAATAAAAATATTTCCCTAGTGGAGACTTAAACATAAACAATCCCGAATATTGATGAGATTGTGAAGTAAACCCATTTCCTCAAGACTCATATTTCCTCATTAATGATCGAAACTCTAGTATAATAAATAATTATTTATTAAAAATATATTACCTAATAATATTAAAATATATTATAAGTTTTATTATTTAGATATGACATATTATCATCGGTTTAATAATAATTAGTTATTAAAATCACGGTTATGGGTAATAATTGCTTCCTTTTCCATGATTATTTTTGTTCGGTAGGCCTGGTGCCTTAACATTTATCTTGGGTCCATAAAAACCATAATTTTAATCATATTAATATATATATATATTAATTATACCCATATTTATAATCATTCATAAAAATTAGATATAGAAAAAATAATTACACTATCTATGGAAATGGTAGTTTGTATCTGCGCATTAATGTGGTTTCCATTTTTCAAATGATTGAATTATATAAAGGTAAAAATAATTAAATATTAATTAATCATTACTATATAATATATATGACATATATTCATAAAATTAATCCTTATTAATATCCTAGTTAAATATAAATGGAAAAAAAATTGCATCGCATCGTGGATGTGGTAGTTCACACTTACTCACAAGTGATGTTGTCCTTTCACGAAGGATAATGTGGTAATAAGGTAGGATTTATATTTTGATTATCTAATTATACATGTTTAAATTATTTCACATAAAAACATTAAACCCATCATTGTTCCAATCCATTAACGATGGTAATGAAAAATGAATTGTATATGTATGGGAAGACAGTAAGACATACATAAGCATGAGTGATACTCTCACTTCTTATATGATGGGAATGAGGGTGTACAATACTGTTTTAATAATCATAATAAAGTTTAATTATTTTTAGTAAAATTAAATTATTATTTTTTTGAAAAATACAATCATTTTGTAGGATATTGTTAATAATTGAAAAAGAAAGTTATCGGTTTGGGAAAGTACCTCTTCTTCGAAACGGATCCTTTAGATCTCCTCTAAAGTGATATAGGGTTGGTATTTTTTGAATATAAACACCTCTATAATGATTATAGGTAAGTGTAGAAGGTAAATCATCACATTTTTTTTCTATAAGTCTCAAACTTGTGTAATAATGTAAGGGGGAGGTTCCCTTTTATAATTGAGGTGAGGGGTACTTTTGGAATTTATCAAAAGGTTAAATTATAATAAATTATGTCTCAATAAAAATATGTAAAAATTGAAATTTATTCAAATATAAGATTCTAAATCTTCATTGTCCCATTATAAAATAGAAATTATACATTATATGCTTTGATTTTAAACATTACCATTTTGATTTACCCTTAGTTATTTAATATTAATTTTATCTATGGAAATAAGTTATTCAATATTAAAAGGATAGAATATTTACTTATATGATGAAACATGGAAGATAAATGAAAAATTTATGATATTTTAGATTGTATAATAAATGCATTGAATTATTTAAATATTTATATTATTTATAAATAATTTAATAAAATATTATTTTGATATAATATCACAATTGTCAATTTTGGCACAATTCATTTAACCTAACATTAAATACATAAATATAAAAAAATAGAAAATTTCTCATTAAATCCCCTCTTATTTGTCTTATAGATCTATAAAATTAATTCTAACTATTTAATCATTAAAATTATATCACTTTACATATTTTTATAATGATTTATTAAATTGTTTATTAATTAAGGAAATACTTCTTGGGTGTTGCGTAAGAAATTTTGGTCATTATGTAATTACAAACAATTAAAATAAATTTTTAAAATGAAAAAATAAAACTTAATATTCAAATATAAACAAATATTATTTCATAGGTTACATTTTTCTCTATGTTCAAATATATGTGATATTGAAACCAAATATAATTACGTTTTGTAATTATCTATTATTTAAATAATATATAAGTCATTTTCATGGATTTGTACACATTAAAAACTAAATTTAATGCCTATGGTAGTAAATTCATACTTATATTCATCCAATAATAATTATAATTAATTTTTATAGCCATATCACATGTTTTTAAAATAGAATAACCAAATTAACCCTTTACAAAGGTGATAACTTTTACCATCGCTTCAATTCAAAAAAATTAAATAAAAGGGAACTATTTTCCATTTTATGATCTCATGATTAAAAATAATGAATATGTATTACCAAATTAAATTTCCATAAGTTGTATAAATTAATTTTAATTTAGGTGAGTAAAATGTGGCAAAAATTAGTTTTTGAAAAAATTTAATTTTTAGACATAAAATGTTATTGTTTCATATCATATTCTCAGAAATAAAATCAATGTTTAAATAAATTAAAAAGTAAATAATATAGAAATATCATTAAAATAATTCATAAACATGTTTTATTTAATTTTTCGAATTCAAATATATTACACAAGTAAAATAATTCTGAACAAATATCACATTTGTTCAGATAAGTTTGGTTTTTAATTAAAACAATCTGATAAGTAATGTATTAATTTTAAAATTGTTTAGTTCAAATATTTTTCATAAATTAGTTATTATTATCCATACCATAAAATACAATGTATATGTTTTAATAAACACATAATATTTTAATAAAGTTATTTTTTCATCTAAACTTTTTATTGTGTGTAATGCGAGCTACCAAATAAATCTAATTATTTAAAGAGAAATAATTCAAAAAAATATGGTTTTTACAGAATAAAAAAATGTTATTTTTCAAGGGTTGAGTAATAATACCTAGTAGGATATTCAAAATATACATTTCTCACATGGCACTATGACTAAAAAAAGGTTATCTCACAGTATTATAAAACATATAGTAAGAATATCAAAAATTTGTCGAGCATCTTTCGCAGCATTAAATAAATAAGATGTAAAAATTTTCCAAAAATAGTATTATAATAAAAAATTATATTTCCATTCCAATATCATAGTTAAATATTTTATTTTAATTTATAATGACACACCTATTTTTTCACTCTCACACACACATGTAAAAGCATGCCATATACCTTCATATACTTGAAAGTGGTGACTCATCCCTTCCCAAGCCATCACATTGTTAATAAATTTTATTGTGGTGTATCCAAACATAGTACATCACATTTTCACTTATTTTAATGTGATAATTAGGTCCACTATATGTCCCACATTCATAAGAAAACATTCATCCTAGTTAGGCTAAGTTCACAAGTCAAAAATCATCTTTCTTTGAAGAACCTATTTAATGATTTTATTAAAAACATTATGGATGATGCCCATAAGATATATTTTAGGATCCAAACTGTATGAAACAATTCCTTAATGTGTTAAAAATGAAAAATCATTTCAATGTAAATTGTTGTTATATAAATAAAACTAATATCCGTAGAGTATAAATAAACATTGAAAGTAGAAAAAACCCACATGCCTCAGGTTTTTTTAAAGTAAAAAAGTATCATGTCAATCCACATATCAAGGATTGTTATTCTATTACACGAATTAATTGAAATTACATCACATATAAACATCTATGATGTCATATATATTTTCATGTAACCACCGATCTTGTGTTCCATTCAATAGAAAAAAGTATATCTCACAGAAATAGAAAGAATACAATTCCAAGAATTGATTTCAAAGGTCCAAATCCATAATAAGTGATGAAATCAGAAACCAAAGGTCAATGATAAATAATAATTTTCTTCAAGCTATATATGTTTTGATATCTTAATATAAATTAATTTATATGAGGGTTTTCATGTATGTTTTGGGTTAAACATGATTTCTATAAAAACATATTTCTCATCACATGGTATGAAAAACAATTCACTAACCAATATAATCATATCTTCTCCAATGAACTACAATTAATATAGTTATACGCATAGTTTATTTATATTTTATTCCAATGGTGTGCCTACCCAATAACCCACAAACTTCTCACTTAGTTTTCTAGAGATGTCAGCATGGTTTCTACAAACAATGCTCAAACTATAAATCTCCAAAAAAATGCTTCCAAAACCTTATGAAACCTTACAAAAACATCACATGTATTAAAATCATTAGACCCTAACACTAGATAAGATATAAAAATAATGAAATATCTCAAATCCTAGTTGTTACAATAAGTATAGGGATAATTAAAAATGTGTTTGTGAGGCATAAAATTATATATAGAAATTCATATCTATAACTAAAGATTGCATAGAATTTATATTTTTTAATTTATTATTATATGTTATTAATTTTTGGGAATAATTTATAAAACATGAAAACATGAATGATAATAAGTATTAGGCTTCAAAAAAATTAGAAGCTAAAATTAAATATGAAAATTTATATTTTTTTCTCAAGGTAAATATTTTTTTATTATAATAAGTCTAATTTATAAATTCTGTTGATAAAGATAATGTTTATATTTTATACTTATATTTATGAATTTTTATATTAAAATTCATTAGAGTTGATAAAATTAAAATATTAATTATTAAAGATATTATTTATATCACATCTAATGTGCTTTGATGATATGTTAAAATATGGTTTAAGTATTGTTAAATTTTATGATATTTGATTTTTTTTAAATAGTTTACATATTATAAATTGCAATATAAAATGTTTCTAATTCATAATAATATCACATATTATAAAAAGTTTCAAATTATAAAAGGTGTATAAATTATTTATATCCAAAATTATGTAATATATGTAATATTAAATATTATTAAAAATTATTATATTATGCATCTATTTATGATTCATTCATATATTTTTTCTCATGTCTGAATTTGTAAAAAATCATTTATTTAGAACTTATTATTTTTAGAATTCATGTTTATATACTTTTTACATAATTTGAATTGTTTTTTTCTTTATCTATATGATAAATTAATTTAGGTGATAATTCCTTACATTGCCTGTGAGGAATGACGCCATAAAATTTAGTTTCTCGTCTACCTTGAAATCAATTAGATTTTAAGAAGTGACCTTGAGAGTACATATTGAATATACTTTATGCATGTTAAGTATTAGTTACATCATTAATTGATTTTCCTCTTGAGAAAATTATTCCATGGAGGTGACATTGGGTAAAACTACCCACAATCATAGAGGCTTGTTTCATATTCTTAGCAGGTGATGTGTTATCCAACCATCACTCCAGGCTTAATCATGTGAAAATTTTCAATCTCATATATTTCTACTAAATTACATGAAAATATCATGTAGAATGTTCATTAAATATACTTGAGTATTCCTAAATATAATTGAATTATTTTTTGGGTTTATAATACAAAATATTGGGTTGTGTAAAGACATTAAAATTTACGTTACATGAGTACATTAATTTTGCGGATAGAGTAGGTATTCAAAACTAAATAGTTTGAATAATTAATAAAAAAACTAATAAAACATGAGAATATAATGATTTCAATGTATGTGATATATAGGAATTTAAAATTTCATTTGACGTGTATTAAATTGGTAAAACTTTTAAAAAAGACTCCATAATACTAACTATGGAAATTTTTACAAAGAAGAACTGGCTAAGAACAAAATCATTCATATATGTAGGTTTTTCCATATTAAGGTTCCCATAGATTATATTTTCTATGGAAAGTAAAGAATGGGTGACATTGGATTATCATTAGGTAGGTTCATCAATATTAGGTTTCCCATTAGTTGTCTTTTTAATCCTTTTATTGTTTTTTTCATTAAGATTCACTTTAGTGGGAACCTATTATAAAGGAAACTAGTGGAATGTAGTTGGTTTTATCCATATGATTTATTTAGTGAAGTGTTTTTGAATCAACTATATATGAATCATAACTGTAAGGGTTGGGATGTGTCATTTATTGTGTCAGTAAATGATGAGAAAAATTCTTTATTGGATTCATTCAACAGTAAAATAAGGATCTTTTCTTAATAAATAGATTTTATATTTGTGTTAATAAATTTTATAGGGTGTATATTCATTAAAAATATTTGATGAAAATATGAAAAACCTCAAACTCATCTGATAAAAAAATTTATTATCAATAAATATAAACACCCACATCTTCAATATTAATATGTATCCTTGATAAGGTCTAGATTAATATAATAAACTCTAGATATGGTAACTTAATAAAAGTTCATAATTTTGTAATATTCAATTTCCTAGAAAACTAACTTTCTGACTTAATAGTTTGTTCATGTTATTTAATTATTTAATCAAATATGTTTGTTTGATAAATAAAATTGTTATCCGAAGGAATATATTTGGATTATTCAGGTTGAGAAATTTATCTGATTTTTATTTTTTTTTCAAGTTTCCCTTTAATGTGGATGATCTAAAGAAACATTTATCCACTTCTATCAAGTGTTGGGAATAGATGAATTATTCCTGTAATATCTAGGTTCTAGTTCTGTATAGTAAGTTCAAAGGGGTGAATGTTTAAACTATAATTAAAATAATAATTTGGTGAGTAAAATAATGTTTCTTATAATATTCAAGATCATTGAAACATTTTGTTATCGGGAAATTGGAGTAATGATTCGTTGATATGGAATTGTTAAATATACCTCAAGAGGTTTATGAAACACAATGGAATGTCCCTATTAAGAATCAGTGTTATAGAAATAAAATCTTTTGTTTTGGTGGGTATAAATACCAAATACATGTTTATAATTGATGTAAATGTTAAAGAGTTTGAAATCATGGAAATAATAGATATAGATTATAATTATCATCCAATCGATAAATATAATGGTTAATACATCAATTTTTTAAATATAAAAGAGTTTAATAAGTTTATATTATTCTTTTTAAAGGATGTGTTTCGTCATATTTTTTGAATTACATTATAAGATATCATGTTTTTTAGGAAATAGTTTCTATAAAAAAATTGATGATTTATTCCATACACATGGATTAAGATTCATCAAGATCTATAGTGTTTTTTAATAGAGATAATATAAAACTCTTTTACCAGGACATTTATTCGAATAAAAGGGACTCATTTTCAACCACCCTCTAGTGGTATATTCTAATAATTATACTATATTCAAGAATATAATCTAAACACATAGATAACAATATATTTTATGGAAACAGTAATTTATTTATTAAATATCCCACCTAAAAATATGTAAAATCAATTAAAGGGAATAATTTTATTATGTTTGGATTCATAGAAATTTAAAGTAGTCAAATAAAATATTATTCCACTAAAAAGTTATGGTGATATCAATGAATATTATAAATAGTATAAGGATACACCTGATAATAGAAAAATGTGAAAGGTAACCTTTAGTTAACATGAGAAATTTAGTTTCAAAATTTTTAGAGAATTATGACTGTTAAAAATAATTTCCCAATATATTAAAAATATTAGAATGTGTTAGTAAATAATAATATAAATATATAAATCTATTAAAGAAATTTTTTTATAAAATAGGTTTCCAATGATGAGAATGTTGTGAATATAATGGTTTCTATATAGATAATAAGACTAACATTATAGCCTTGTATGTTATATTGTTTAAGTGCTTCAATATGATGAATAATTTTACATTAGCAATATGATTTCTATATATCACCATCATTAAAATTTTAAACATTAAATGTTTTTTATCATTAAGGGTTTTATTAGGAGTATTATATCTGGTTGTCTCATTGTGATATGATAGGAATTACCTATATTTGTACTGAGTTAACAAATCCATTACAATAGAAACAACTGGAGGGTCATGATTGGTATCTAGATATTTAATACATAATATACCAATTTTATTGTTGTATTAGGTATAAATTCATTATAATAATGTAAATATATATTTATCATTCATTCGTATGCGCTAATATTTACATTACATTAATAGTAAAATGTTGATTTCCACAGAATTTTGGACATTATGTTGTCCTAAACTAATTATCATCATGTTGAATTGTATAGTGCCGTAATTTAAAATATCAAAATTAAAAGAATCATATACTTATTATAAATTGTTTTATATGAGATACAAAATGTGTAATAATTAGATAATAAGTATAGAGTTAATATTTTGATTAAACAGTAAAATTATATCTCATGGAATGTTATATAGTAATCAATGTACTTAGGGGTGTGTTATTGTTCTCAGTACATATTACCTGAGGTTAAATAGATACCAAAAATGAGAGCCTTAATAATTTGATACCATATATATGAAATTTAAATGTGAATTATCTAATCAAGGTGTGTTTTAGTATGTTATTGATCATTTTATCAGACCAAATACAACCAGGATTTTATTTTGACACTTGTATGATGAGTTAAAACAACATGAACATGATTATAATAGACTATGGAAATATATGTATTTATTTATTGATATTACGTGTGGTGTGATTAGGAGATTATATTAGATATGTGTAATGTTCTCATCATTTAGATGAATGACATGTGATGTATTCAATAACTAGATCAGTACGTTTTAGTGAATCTGGAAAAGATGAGATGGCATATACAATATTGATAGTAAGCCATGTTTAATGTTCCATAAATGTAATAGAAATGGATTATATTGTTATAAATATAATTTATAATATATATATATATATATATTACATTTCTATATAGACAGATGTTTTCATTTTATAGAGATCACAACCGACTCCTTTGTAGCTTGTGTTGCACTGATTCATCACCAGATGTTTCTATTCTATTAAATATATAAAATAGAGATTTCATATTTCTTTTCAATGATGATAATAAATGTAGGGTCTCATAATTATTCCATTTAAATGGTTTATTTTTTCGATAAATTGTTTGATTTGAAATAAAAATAGTTTAATGAAACTACAACCAAAAGGATTTTTTGTTGGGTCTACAATGAGTTGTAGAGTTTTTCATAAATTCCTTATGAGATTTATTACACATGGTGGACTTTTTCATATAAACTAATATATATATATATATCATAAAAACGAAATATCTTAAACTAATTTTTTTTAGAAAAGTGCATGCTCCTTCCCCCTCATAGGCCGAGTGAATAAACATACCATTAATGCCTGACTTTATATGCATACATCATTCCACACAGTTTAACCAATTATAATTAAAGGTAAATATATTTAATGGATTTAATTATTTTATATAATTTAGTATATAAGATCAATGGAAATTAATTTATACTGATATGTTGAATATGAACTTTTTATTATATTAAAGAAGCACATTTATAATAGGTTTATAAAAAAATGAGATACCTCATGTTGGGAACGACTGATTATATGAAAGCTTATTAATTTCCACTTCTCCCAAATATGCATTTTATCACTATGTGGAGGTGTTATCACCCCTTCTACATTTACTGATCCTCAAGGAAAATTTTAGGATTCTTTTGTTGATGTAATCCCCATGGAGGCAGACTAGTGAAAAATATTTTTAAAACAAAAAAATAGAAATGGTTATTACTAATAAAAAAATTACATCCATTTTAATATAATCGACATTGAAAATAACACCCTAAATTTTCAATTTTTTTAAAAAAACTAATGTTGAAAGTTAATTTGTTACAAACATTATAATATAAAAGACATAAAAATGTTTTCTTCAACAATTTTCTACATTATTTATAAAATAACCAACACATTAAAACTTTAAGAAATTTAATTATCCATCTATGAAAAGTATTTTTAGTCATCCTAACATGATTTATCCATTAACACAAAACCTAATATCTCTAAATAAAACCCCAAGCCTCCGATCCCTATTCCTTTTAAATTTTCTCATTATTCCCATCACCACCCTTGCACTTTTTCATCATCACCATCAATATCTCTTTATCTATTTCATCATTATTCTTCTCTATAAATAGTGTCTTTCATTATTCCCTCTATAAATTTTTTATATTCCATGGGATTTTATTATTTCTTTAGTTTTTATTTCATTGATTGTTAATTTACTTATTAATTTCTCAGGTTTTAATTCTTTTGTATGATGTGACAAACATTATATGGTAGAATTTATTTCTATGAAAAATGATAACGTAAGGAAAATATTATGCATCGAACTGTCACTATGAAACATTTCTATATGAAAACGTTAAAATTATTTGTCAGATATTTTTTATATGTGTATAATATATTATGTATGATACTCTCATTAACCACTTATTGATTAAATGGTTGAAGGTTTTATTATGACACATTGTAAATCTATTTCATTTAGTGAATGAATTAATCACAATATTACTTTTTAGTTTCTTATATTTTATTATATTCATTGGAATATGTATAAAATTATTTATTAATTGTTATATTTTTATTCCAAAAAATGTGTGTACATTCATATTGAATATGATAAAAATACAAATACACTATTGACAATTTTACATTTGTATTATGACATATAAATATATATTATAAAAAATAGATAAAAATTTACTAAATTACATTATAAAATTATTGATGTTTTTTTATTATTGTAAAGCATCTTAATATACATGATTATATTTTTTATTTTTTAGTCCTATATTTTTAATTACATTAATTATGAAATTTTATGTTATTCATTTATTTTTGAAATAATTTATATTTATTTCCTTATATTATAATTTTTTTAAGTAAATTTGAATTTCAATTCCGGTACCTAAAAACCCATATTTAAAACTTGAAATTTTTAATGATTAATAATGATTCATAGTTGGATTAATTCAAGGGAAAAACATATGAAAGTGACGAAGGATTTGATTCTTTTTTATAACATACCAAAAAACATCCAAAAAATGAAAAGTATTTCTTCTAATAACTAATATTTTTTAATTTAAAAAAGTCACAGAACATAGAAATCGATGGTCATTTAATTTTTCAAGGTTTTATTTAGATTTATAGTCCTTATATTTATTAAGGTGAAATATATCATAATTCTAAATCTATGGATGTTGAACATTTTAAAGTTTGAGTGTCTAATCAAATTGAAGAAATTATACCTGATATTGAAGTATAGATAGTTGAGAATTCTTTAATGATTGATCACCAATTTATTGATTAAAAAACAATTTTTTCTAGGTTGTGTGAAATTTATAGTTTTAATAGTAGTGTTATGATTGATCAACATAAATGATGAAAATGGATATAGTGAGAAGAGTTTTATAGAGTTTATACATATGTTTAAAGACATAATTCAAAAACATTATGATCATCATATTCACATTATAATGAAAAAAAATATAATGAATGGATTTGTGTTATGATAATGTAGCCTCCTTGTCGACTGATTTCGGGCAATATTGGATAAAATATAAAAGTCTGTCATAGTGTCCAAAATACGGGTCATCGTGATATAAGTTAAAAAAATTCAAATTATTATATAGTACTTACCAAAACTCCTCTTATGTTACATTGGTATCATCTTATAATTTATCCATTAAAAACATTTTTTCCTAATTCAAATTATTGAAAAAATATCCCCTAGATGTGAAAATATCTGATGGAAAATTATGTTGTCCATATTTTTATCTATACAAGAAGAAAAATGATCAATAATATCAGATCATCAGAAATGAATTTATAAATACCAAACTTATACTCTCCATAGATGGAATGAATGATTATCAGATCCTTAGTATAAAAAATAGTGCATAGAAAATTTTATGGTATATCTTTAACATATCTCATAAATTTTGTGCAAAGAAGAAATATATCTTGTTGAGTTTAATGATTTCATAACAAATCATTGAAATTGTATTTATGAATTTTTTTCACCATTTGTTCATGATATGAAACTATTGAGGATGTAAGATATTAGATTTTATGATTTTTATAAAATGTAATATTTTTAATTGCATCCAATGATTATGTTCACTATAAATGACTTCCCATAATGTGGAAATTGGTCTTGATATAGTGTTAGGAGGCATAAATCATGTCTAATTTATGAATAAATCTCCTTAAATTATCAACTAAAAGAGGGGAGAAAAATAATATACATGGGTTACCAAAGGTTTATATCTATGAATCACTCACATAAATGATTAAAAAATATTATTCAATGGATTATAAAAAATTTCTAATAATCTAGACCATTATTCAAATGATCAAAATTTTTAGAATATGAAATTTATTTCTGTTACATTGGGAAAGACAATAAAATATGGTAATGATATAAATTCATGGAATAATTTATCAGTGTTTCATGAGCTTCTATATTGGATATATCATAAAGTTAAAAATAAAATTTATATCCTAAATTTGAAAAAATATTTCTATGAATGTTTTTTTCAATGGAGATATCTATTAATTGCTATATTAAGTATGCCTTTAATGAAATATTGGACTTACTGTAAATTAGAATTCGTTTGGAATATGGTCCAACTCCTAAAGAAAGAAAAACATACCTTAATTTGGTATATCATACATTACTGAAGGGGTACCGGTTATTTTTTTTGTATCCTACTTAGTATTAAAGTGTTTAAGGTTTATTCCATAAAAGTAAAAACAAATTGTTCTAAAAAGATAATGATTTCCATATCATGATGTAATAGCTCTTAATAATTACATTTCATGGAATATTACTCATCAATGTTATGATTAATATAATGATTTAGTTCAATTTATTTTTTTACACATGTCAAATATTAATGGGGATGAATTAATTGAACAATTTGGTGAATGATACGGTTTCTCCACTATTTTAATTATAACTATACTTTTCACCATAATTTTATTTGATTTTGTGGTGAATTTATTGGTTCATTTTTTATGATAAATAATTTTTTTGTTCATATATATCAACATCAGATATATCATTTTCTAAGGTATATGATGATGTTGAAGTGGTAATTTAAAAATCCATATCAACTAGAAGACTTGATTTTTAATATGTATATTAATGATGAGATTTTATAGTTTTGTATGAGCTGCTTTTTGGTAGCGGTGCACATTGGTTTACCTATATATCACTATGAATGTGTCAATTTTTGGTGGGAAATGGGGTCTACAAATTGAATGTTTATTTATTGATAGGTGTACAATTAAGGTATGCGAATTTATATGTCATGAATAACATAAATCTTGATCATAATTATATTAATGTATCAACCGATTAAAGGGCAAGACAGTATAATGTTTCATGAGTGTATGAGTATCACTACACAATCCTCATGATAGAACCAAAAATCCTATCATGGATGTTTTCCAACGTCGTTTTTTCTTGGAACCAGAATTACTCATGTCCCAACCTAACCCGGCAATGGTGGTGGTGGAGAAACCCCCCAAGCCTTCCTCCAATAGGTCTAGGTATTGAGTCTCAAATTGTGTAAGCATATCACATTTATGGGAGGCCTTTACTTAAGGAACATGTATGCATAAACCCATGAAATCCTCGATGAAACAGTGACGATATTTAAAAGGCTGGAAAATAATATTCATGCATACATCTTTCCCAAACTAGAGTATAGAAGATGTACTAAAATATGAACAAGGGAAAAATAAATGGCCTTCAAAAACTATAGAAGCATCCATCATAATCAGATGGAGGAGGATTGCAATAAAATGAAACTACTGGAAAGCTCATCTTCCAAGTTCCATTAAACACCTTGTTCGGTCTAACTCACCATGATCTACTTGTATCGTGTACTCTGAGGACTCTATCAAACGTCCTATAGTTGGAACAAGACTCAACACGTTTTGGAGAAGCCCCATTCATGGGTGACTATAACAATACTCAATCGGGTCCCCAAAACCCCAAAAGAAAAGGTAGAAATAGAAAGGAAATAGTCCAATAGACTTAGCCATAGGGAACCCTAATTGAGAGAGAAACCACATCTCAAACCATCCTTGGCTATACATAACTGGTAAACTGTTTTCATATGGGTTTTTAACCCATACATGTGAAAACACTACAAGGACTCCCATAAATATCTATATATACTCGTCTCATGCTCCATGTCTCAAGAGGTTTTGACCACATATCTAGCAACATGATTCTACTTTGAGACTCTAATAGTTACATGAAGACCATGTGAACACACTCTATGGGATCAATAGTCTCATATTGAACCCCTCCATGAGAAATTCCCCATTAAGAAAAACATAGTGGATCCAGCCTCAGTTCCTAGTACCATAAGTCCTTCCATCGCTAACATGAAAATTGAGAAGCTTCATAAGAATAAAAGTGCCGAGTCCTTCCCCTAACCACTTCATATAGTTGAGGGATCATTACTCCAAACTATGCAACACATGAATTATCTTGGAGGAGAGATAATGTAATGACCTACAAATAACCAATTCCCTACAATCGAGTGAGTACTATAACCTAACTATCATTTGAAACCCCTTTTACTTCTTTGTGGAGTGGAATGCACCTCAATCCATCAATAGAACACTAAATCCTCACCATTTATCACATTTACCTAGGTGAGGGTACCACTCTTCAATACTATAATCAACATATGAGGGAGTTCCGACTCCGTTAGAGGATCCACACCCTGGCATGGTAGAAGAGTGATACTCTGTATATGGGGACTTGTTCCCTTTTACGATATGGGAGTACGACTCTGATGAATGAGTTCCCTTGACCTTTTATGAATGGGGAGAACCACTATACTATCTCTATTACTATATGGGACTCACACAGTAACAAAATTGATGGGTACCTGTCCTAGGATAGAGGCCCTGCTGACTAGTATGGAAGGGGAGTGCCGAATCTTCTAGAATAACATGTTTGGAGGACCCACACCCTAGTATGATATGGGAGTTCTGATTCCAAGGATAGAGGACCTAGACCCAAACATGATAGGGGAATACTTACTCTATTTGTACATCATGTTTGGAGAACTTTCACCCTAACACGGAAGGGGAGTAACAACTCTATATATAAAGGACCCACACCTTGGTCCAATAAGGGAAAAGATACTCTATATGAACAATGATAATATATGGTCTCTCCCTTCCATTGATTGGTAGAATTGTCTCTAACAATACGAATGATATGGAGAACCCATGCTCTAGTCCAACAGGGGAGTTCCTAGCTTGGATGAACTGTCCCAAAGGTATATAAATCAAACCCAAATTGTGGGGTTTCTGGTCTCTACCAAATTAGAGAGGTGAGGGAAGCTCGCGCCCTGATTCCATAAGGGATTACCAGTCCTAGCATCTCTCTTTACGGACCTCATTGATTTAAAACATTATTCAAGCACCACTAAAAAGGAGCATCACACTTATGATACCTCACATCACAATACTACCACATGTAGAGGACATACACTCGGATATAGTAGGAATTCACTTTTCTACAAGTCTAAATAGTCCATAGGGCCCACATTAGAAGGTGAAATGGAAGGGTATTGACCCCGAATTCATCTTAGTTATCTTCCCTGATCACTACCAATGTTTATAGAGGCTAAACAAGAATAATTCTCGAGAAATGACACATCTTTTCTCACAAGACAAAACTAATTCCACCACCGAACTCTATGTGAAAAGATGCTTGGGATGAATTCTCAAAAGCTTAAATCCATTTTCTAGGGATGGATATACAAAAGGATAAAGATTTAAAAAATATTTCCAAGAAAGTACATTGTGTGTACTAGACCCTACATGTAGTGTGGTATCACCTAATCACCAGGCCAGGTCTCTCGTTCACATGGTCTTGCTAGTCCATATAGGGTTACATAGTTTGAATAACCCATACGCTCTTTGTTCCACATCATTTGTCCCATTGTAATGTTCTTATTATTCATAGACCAGCTAGTGGTGTCCCTCACATGTCGTGCATCCCTTTCCATGCAACATGTGTAAGTGATACATCCACTTGGCGGTGTGGTTTAAATTTCTCATGTCAGTCACCCTGGTTCTGTGTACTTTGGTCATGTAGTTGTACCAATCCAAGTAATATCACAAGGCTTCCTAGTCCATGTCCTATGTCCATATGACATGGGGTCACTACACAGCATATAACCCCAATACACAAGATGTAATCCCAAGAATTCATCTTCCCAATATCGAAAGAGATAATACATGTATCCCTAGACTACACACCATGTAAATGGTAATTCCTGTTAATAATTACCCTGATATTTTTATGATTCTCCACATTTTACACCAAAACCAAAAGATAAACCTAGAATGGATCACTAAAAATTACAATATGTCTCGACTACCTTAAAAAAACATAAAATAAATGGTATAGATACAAATAATCAAACCTACCGACCATGATGACAAAACTGAGGCTTCGGGTGTAGTAAGATTAATGGGTCATGCTTCTCCTCAATCTAATTATGATCTACACCAGAAATGGAGATTTTCAGTGCCTCATTACTTCGATTATGGGTCATTTTTTCCATATTCCAAAGGTGGAGAGGTATTTTTCACTCCGATTGGTTCGTTCATGATCCGAAGTGGGGTGGGGCATGAAACATTTATTCTATTCAACTAAAATTAATTAACCTTTCTTTTAATAGCAATAAACCCTTGTATGGAAAACTTTTTGTCAAGTATAGGGTAAACAAAAGGTTTTAAACTCAACCACAACCTCATATTTCTTATATCATGCCTCAATCAAGATTTATTAATGTTTCAATAGAAATTAAATATGTGTGAAAAAATGTATTTATTGTTTTTTAAATCACTGTTTCAAGGATCTATGGGCCCTAGACTCTAACGTTGGCTCAGCGGATGGCATTGAATTTTTTTAGAAATATTCCAATGTCTTAATGGTCCAAATCCTATTCATTACATTCTCTCCACCATAAAGATATTTATACCTTAATGTAAAAAATACTTTGTACAAGGGAATGAAATTTTTTTCTAAACTGGAACTCCCACACCAGTGAGCACACCAGGGGTCCAAAGATGATTCCATGGATGCACTTACAAGAATCACAGAGGCCAAACCACCTTGAGGTATAACTCCATCAAGTTCAGTATCATGTAATAAAAAGAATATTTCTCCTCATATAAAATAGGTTGAAATGAACCAAGAATAATGTTCCATCTGAATTCATTGGTTCTAGTGGTACACCACCTCGCTAACATGATGTAGATAGTGATGTAACCCAGTAGTTCACATATACCCCTGAATAAACTGAACCATGAACATGTTAAGATTATTATGTTCCAAGATTATTACATTAACACAAGGGTAAAAATGAAAAAAGAAATTGTGTTTTATATTATTAAATATTGTTTCTTGCCAGGAACTTCATCAACGAACCTCGAACTACAACATAGCTCGCCAAAATAGAAACCCTGCCACACCCACTACTGGACTCCCAGTTGAGTATAAATGGTAGGAAACCAATCCAAATTTTATAAATATCATATTGTATAATTATTGTTCTATGAAATTGTTATAAGAAAATCTCTCCCACCACCAGGGATTCCATGAAAAAAAGTTCAAGTGGAAAAACTCCATTTGGAATGTTTTGACCAACTTTGACACTCCATAGAACAACCCCACCTTGAAAACACTAGAAAAATGAAGTCATCCAAAACACCTCAACACAATTATATTTGGGAAAATTTACTCACCCACATGGTTTTGATCACGTAGTAAAAATGTGTCTCAATGGGGAAAGTGTCCCTCTTCCTTATGAGTCCAAAGTTATACCAAAACCTGACACTCCCCCCCTCAAGCATCTCAAATACAAATCTTACACAAAGCATACGAAGGTACTAATGATCAAAAAAGAGATTCCCAAATACTCACATTGGGGTTTATTGGGACCTCTATCGGCATCCACCAACATGTCATTAGGACTCAAAAAAACAAGTCATGGAGACTCATCCACCATTGTTCTATATTATCCATTTTGGGTGGCGCTGACTCACCTCTATGACTTTACTCGAATGAAAAAAAGAGGTCTTGGGGTGAAAGTACTATCTTACTCAAGCATTAGGATATACATTAAAACCAAAACAAGGTTCTACTGATGTCACGCATCACCCCAGTTTAAACCATAAAAAAGAAGTGGAAATAAAATAGTAACTTGAATAGTGTTTAACAATTATAACTATAGAAAGTAGAAAGGACGCATAGCATACCTCTACTCATCCTCAATGTTTTTGGGTCAAAGGCCCATATGACCAACAATTTTCATCACACGCATCATCCAAATCCTTTATCCAGGTCTGGAAAACTTGGTGGTGTGGTGGAAACTCCTTGAACCTCCTTCCACCAACTGTAGCTCACCCAGCTCCTTTACAATGCCTACCATCTTGCAGAACTCCTTCCCCAAAACATTGCATCTACAAGGAATCTTGTCGATTGGATCCCACTCAGAAACACTATGGGGCTTGAAAATCGCTTCCCAGATGTCCTTGTCTATCACTAGCACAACACTGCCTCTCATATTTCTGTCCTGATCCTCATCACTTCATTAGCTCTATTGGCCCACAAGATTGAGTCTGGGCATGATTATGCCTCCTGAACCATGATCCATTCATCATCCACCAGCTAACAACTACAGAAACCTCATACTCATGACCACAACTATAGGACACGTCAACATTTCCCTCAACGGTGAAGCTCTCTACCACCAAAGGTAAATCTAATACCCATGAAAAAAAAGGGAAGGCATAAGAAGGCCAAACCTATTCGAACGTCTCGATTTAGACCCTTCTCAATGTTATGATCTCTAAAAAATGGGCCTCACACTATATCCAAAAAGTAATAAGATAGGTCTATGAACTATACTGAGTAATCTTCCACAATCATGCTACCTTGTATCCCGCATTATTTAAAACACCTCTCATACCACTTTTCTCAGGACCTAACCTAATGGGGCCCAGGCCACAACCCCCCCATTCCCATCTCCAATTGGCTAGGGACTGTAAAATAGTGTCGAGTAGCTATATCAAACATATGGGAGGCCTTTACCTAAGCTACGTGTATTCTTAAATCTATAAAAACCTAGATGAAATAGTGAATATAAATAAAAGGCCACAATCTATAATGCGTGAAAACATATATCAAAAAAATAAAAAAAACTAATCAAAGTGTAAAAATAGAAAAACACAGTACCACAAAAAATGAAAAAAACCACCAAATTGATTAGAATGAGGGGATCGCTATCAAATACAACATCTTTAAAAATCCCCAACCCATATCTAGTAAACACCTCGGTCGATCTAGCTAATAATGATCATCCTTCCTTAGGTCCTCCAGGAACTTCATAAAAAGGAATGTGGTATGCAAAGGACACACCACGTATGAGCAATGCCTATGTAGGGGAGAATACTACAATTCATATTAAGCTCCCCAAAACCCCAAAATAAAATGGTAAAACTAAAAGGAATCATTCAACTTAACATAGCCACATGGGACCCAATTAAAGATAGGAAATCCATATCAATTCATCCTCTACTACACATAAATAGTAAGCTCCATCCACAAGTAGTGGCAACCAAGCCATATGTAAAAACTACAAGGACACCCAAAAATAACTCAATATACTCATATTAGACTCAATGTCTCATGAGGTTCTGACCTTATAGCTAGTAAGAGGATTCTACGCAAGGCTCTAGCAATAACACAAAAACATGTATAACACACTCCATGAGACCATCTGTCTTATATGGCACCCATCCAAGAGATATTATCCATCTGGTTCAACTCACAAGATCCATATCCAATTCCAATTACTAGAGGACCTTCCATTAATAACTTATACACTATAAAAGGTCGTAATAACCCATGTGGAGAGGCCCACCCCTCACCACTTCTCATAGCTGAGGGAGTACTACTCCAGAGTATGCACTCCATGAATCCACTATAACGAGAGAGATCGGAGGGACCCACACCTCACCACTTCCCTACATTCAATGGATTACTAACTCCTGTCTATCCTTTGAAGCCTCTATTACTTGTATATGGTGTGTCCCTCACCACAACAAAATGAGGGAGAAATGTCTACAAACTAGGTATCACACGTAAATAGTGAAGGGTTCTTCTCCTCATAATTATACATAGGTGAAAAGGGAACACTAGCTCACATGGCAGACCTACATCTTCAGAAGGTAGTGTTGTGTAATTCTTCATATGAGGACCTAAGACCTGGTGAGATTGTGGTGTACCACTCTAGGGATAGAGGACATACACCCAGGTATGACAAGGGAGTACCACTCTACTAGATCAATTACTATGGGGGGGACCCACACACTGGAATGATTAGGGATTATTGACCCTAGGCTAGAGGATCGACTCCCTCATACGATAGGGGGTACCAACTATACCAGATTAATACATATGGATTACCAACACCCTGGTAAAATATGAGAGTTCTGACTTGAACGATAGAGGAACCACACAATAACATGATAGTAGAGTACCCACTCTGTCTATACATCATATGTAATGGGCTTGTTCCCTCATAGGGAAGGGGAGTACCAACTCCACGGATAGAGGACCTGCACAATGGTCCAATAATGCATTAAATACTCTATCTATATATCATGTATAGAGGCACCACACCCTATTAGGGTAGGTGAGAATTGTCTCCAACTAATTGAATGATATGGGTAACATGCACCTTTGTCCTATAGGAGAGTACCAACCCTCGAAGAACTAACCCAATGGTATAAATCTTACTCCCACAATGTAGGGAGACCCATAAAAAATAATTTAGGGAGGTAAGGAAAACTCTCCCCTATTCCATAGGGGATTAACAATCCCTGCATCTATCTTTATAGATCATGTCAATCAATAACATACATCAATCACTACGAAAATTATCATCACGCTTATCATACCTCACATCGTAACACTATTTGAGGTTGGGGAACTACACCCTAATTCAAGATGGGATCACCAATCTACTTGTCTAAAGAGTCCAAGGGACGCACATCCTAAGGAGAATTGGAAGGGTATAGACCCCGATGTCAACCCATTGATCAACCCTGCTCACATACAAGGATAAGAACCACTACTCAAGAATTGTACTTGAAACATGACACATAATATCTCCTAGTAAAAAATGATGGTCACCATCATGTTATACTTGGAAAACTGCACAAGATATTATCCTAAAAATCCTCAATACAATTTCAGTAGAAGGAGATTCACAATGAGAATGATATAAAAATGATATCCATGAAAGTACACGGTGTACACTAGATCCCACATGGCAAGTGGAATCACCCAAGAACATGTAATTGTCTCTCATAGACATTTCATAGCTTCTCCATGAAGTGGTACATGGAATTTTCATCTCATGCATAGCATATTCCACCCCCGCACAGCTTGTCCATCCATGTCCCTCACACGTTGTGCATCCCATACTAAAATATGTGTGCATGCTTTAAACCCACATAGCCATGTATTTTTATAATTCTCAATTATGGAACCCCATGTTTGTGTACTTTTTCTTTGTGTTTATACACATCTATGTATGATCACATAGCTTCCTAGGCCATCTCTTCTAGCCACATGACACATGGTCACTAAATAGCATGTGACCATAGTGTACGGAATGTTGTCCCCAAAACTAATCTTCCTAAATTGGAAGAGATAAACAGAATGTCTAACTAGACTACACTCCATGTAAATGGTAATTCAAACCGGTGATTACCTTGATATATTCCCAATTTTCTCTCATTAATCCAAAAAACAAACAGTTCTATGTTGAATGCATCACTCATAACAGAAATAAAGATCTAAAACATTAAAATAATGAAAAAATGGTATCATGACCAAAAAAATATGATGCCATCAATGGAGGAACACCAAATCATGTGGTGTACAATGATGCCTAGATCATATTGCTCCTTGATCTGATGGTGATATGTTCCAAGAACAGATATCGGAAGTGCCTCATTTCCTGTATTTTGTCTCATTCTCATCTTTCAACCAAATGGGTGGATGTGGGGTTCACTCCTCTTAGTAGTGTCATTTTCCCAAGGAGCTTCGGGGAGGAAAAGTTGAATTTATTCAATTAAAATCAATTAAAATCCCTTTAACTCTTTCTCATTAATAAACATGTGACCAAAACTTCTATAACAAAGAACATTATGTCCCATATAAGGTAAAAATGAAGTTATGAACTCAAAAATGGGCACAGATTTCTGATCTGAGACTCTGATCGGGAGTATATCATGTTTCAATATTAACAACGCATATATTAAAAAATATTTTTAATATTGTTAAAATCACCAAGATGATGATCTCCCTACCTTGAAATCCCACGCCGACTCAGCGCCTATCTTTATAAATATTTATAGAAATATTAAAAATCCCTATAGGTCCAAAAAAATTCATTATAAACAAATATTTCCTACATCTATTGAGTAGCATATAATTTTATCCAAGGGTAATAAGTCATCGGGGTTCCTCAACAATGACACTGAGGAAGCCATATTGATCGAGAATATGGGAGGTCAGATTCATCAAACCCTATTAATGGGATGTATTTCGTAATCTAGGACTCTCTTATATATTTCAATAGTGTTCATGAATATTTATTAGATCCTAATGCATGACTGGTTACCATAACATTTGTATTCAGTTTTGAACCATAAATGTAAATATCTATAAATATCCAAGGTGTCGCATTAGAGTAAACATCTATATGTATCACAATTTTTCTATTGATGAAATCATATATATTAACAATAATTCTTACATCTTGTTACCTGCTATTAAATAGTGGTATGATTTTATAAATTACTCTACATTAAATCCATATAGATGGTAACTCTAGAATTTATCATCTTCTAGGAAGGAGTGGATGACTTGTTGGAAGATACCTAGAAATGGTTGGTGTGGGACTTATACCTGAATAGACCTATCTTTTGAACATAAAGGGAAAATATCCCAACAATGATAGATTGATGTCACATAAGGTTTTTCCATGTAAAAAATAATTCCATAAGAATAATAACCCAATGGGAAGGATGTAATGATACATAGAAAGAATATATCTCTCCAAGTGGATCAATATTGTATAAGATAATATTTCCTATTGGAAAATAGATTGTAGGGAGTATGGATCCAAGGGATAGGATGTCTAGAATCATAGGAGCATAACGAGAGGTGTAAAGGGAATAAATGATGTCACAAGGTATATAGAAAGATGATACTAATGATAAATGGTTAAGGTTGTTGTGTTTGAACTCATAGAGTTAAACTGCATATCTCATAATGAATAGAACAAATACCAAAATATTTTTTGTGACATTGGTTAAGGATGGGTAGTATTTTCATACCACACAATTTATTGTCATTTTTTAAGGATTTATTTTCAAGACCCCCTACCTCCAAGGAAACTAAAAAAAGGGGAGATATATACTGACCCCTTGAATCTTTCCTTCAGTAGGTCATGGGTTGGTGACTAGCACTGAGTGTATGAAAATATCATGTATGGGAAAAATTTCCCTCAACAATATAAAAATGTTTGGCACATAATATGAATAGGACAAAATAAAATCAGAGATATGTATATAAGAAATATGAAAGCAATCTCCTAATTCTTGTGTGAATAAAATCAATGCTGATAAATTTATCCAATATAAATATCCAAAATAAAAACTCAAGGAACAAACCAAAAACTGTCCAATATTCCATGATTGTAATGTCAAGGATAGTAAAAAAAGTTATACAATAAACCTAAAAATCATTTTGTATCTATTGGGTGAAAATGTACTACACTCGGTATGAAAATAAAATTCTCTCAAGCATGTTGAATAAAGCATACTAATTCACCAAGAGAAAGCCTTATAACCAAAATAACACTTATACTGGTATACATTAGAGACCCATTTTTCTCTCTATAAGACATTGGAATAATTTTACATATATTTCTAGAGCTAGTCACTGAGACGGGGTGAAATTTTGAGGCCTAGTGTGCATGGAATAAATTATACAAAAATTATTAAGTGCTTTTGTACTATTCACACAATGGAATTGGGATATCTCTTAAATGGTTGATAAGATCAGAAATCTGATACTATGATTGGGTCCCAAATGTGGTGTTTACCCTAGGCGTGACATTAAATATGTTTTCAATGGATGTTAGGACCCCTTTCTAATTAGTGGTAAATTAAATGGACTAATTAATTTATTAATTCATTCTATTAATAGATCAAACAAAAATTTCTCTTAAATGTCAACTCAATTCATAAATACAAGGCCATAATTGTTTTTGGAGTGTGTCGTTTACCCTAGGAGGGGTATAAGAATTTTTGGCATAGGCCATCTGTAGAAAAAGACCCAGAGGGAAAAAATAAATTAAATAATTAAATAAAATTGTTTTATTTGAAATGCTACATTGAATAATGCCTAAATGGGGACACATATTAAAATCTGAGATGGTCATTGAGTTCGTAGCATGGTGTTTTCCATAGGGGTAAACTCAGTTTTCAGGGTGTGGTAGGGTCGTATTTCACGTCCACTGATAGTATCCTATAAATAGTAGGTTAGTGGAATGATCCAGGGATTTCTCATTTCTATCTATGATGGAGAAGCTCTTTTTGATGGTGATTCGATGTCCGAACATTGTCATATCCCGATGAAACATCAGACCCTGATAGATTAAAGGGAAGTGAACACAAAGGAGGATTCAGATTCGAGGTAGGATTTATATTTCAGATTTTGAAGCCCCCCAGTGGAATCGTTTGTCATTATTTTTTACATCTGTTCATTTTCCCTAATCTGGAATCCTTTTATGATGTCCAAACAAAAAACAACCATCATATGTTTAATTTTTTAATCACATATTCTACATTGTTCTTGGTGTTCTTTGTCGATTAACTTTTTTTTATTCACAAATGACCTTTGATCATGGAGCTAGACCCATATTTGTGAAGCCCTCGACCTACAGAGTCATGATCAGAGATTAGGTTCAAGTTTCGGGTGTCAGAGGAAGTGTAAGGGTGAGAAAAAACATCAATTACTTTTCACCATAACAAAATGATTATGGATATTCTATAGGAGACTGATGCTTTGATGGTCTCATCCCGAGGATCGCAGATCTGGTTCTATATTGCTTTTTCGACCATTGAGGTGGTCCAGGTGGTCCATGAATGGTTTTCTGGTAGATTTCCTGTGGCTTCGGCAGCAGTGGCGGTTTCTGGCATGGTAGTGGTAGTCCAAAAAGGCACTCCGGTGATGGTCTATCTACACTGGGCCTAGGGAATTTAAAGCCTTGTATCATTCAAATCGGATGTCCTAAGTTCAGGTCATCAATATACATGAGTCCCTTGTATGAGGATAAAACATTTGAGGCTACTTTGAGGACATTTTATAGGGCTCTATGGTTAGGGGACAAAATGTTTGTTTTTAAGATTAAAAAAATTATTACTATTTGGGAAACTTGTATCAGACCGTACATTTGCATATAGTGTCTTATTGATGCACCATCAGAGGCATTGTGATCCTAGAGTTGAGGCAGACATTTGAATCCCAATTTTTGGAAGTTAAACTAAAATAGTGGTGTGGCCCCAAGAGGCCTGTTTTGGGAATTTATAGTGGAAGGTTACTTCTTCATCAGGTATCCATTTTGGATGATCGAGTATACGATTTTGGGTGTCTTTCCATGAAGATTGAAATGGCATTATTGGCCCAATTAAATTCGGGGTTGATGCATTGTCCCAACAGGAATCCATATGAGTGTAATGGAGCATTCTAGGACATATGCATTGGATGTTTATCTGTGGAAATTAAATATTCAACCTTTTTTCCTTTCTATAAGGATCACAATGTTGTGATCCATTTGGATGTGCAGATCCTTTTTGTGATTGGCAGTGATCGAGCACTGATTGGGCATTTGCGGTGAAAAACACCATTTTCACTCGTTATCCATTTTAGAAAAATTATTAGCTGATCTCTTGTGTTTTTTCCAGGGGATCAAACCTAGATCATTTTTGTTATGTGTTATGAGATCGAGGTGTGGGACCCATGGGGCATTATGTGTGCATAACACGGTAGAATGCAACCTCTTCATCGGGAGTCTGTTTTGAGAAAAGTAATTGTTGATCTTATGTGCTTTTATGAAAGGATTCCAATCTTTTAATCCAATTGGTTATTTGATGACACCTTCAAGAGTAATGTCGGTAGAATTACATTTTCTCCTATTGAATTAGTAACGATTAGTGTGCCCTCGTCATCCTTTTGGCTAGAGGTTTCATGTACTCTGACAGTACACTGACATGGCTTGTGGGTACTTGATCTGAGTATTGTACCTTAGTATGGCTAGGCACACTGAAAGATTATGAGGTGGGGCCACACATCATGTGGGACCCACATGTGTCATGTACCACTTTATGAATCATCTACCTTTAATTTATCTTTCTTATGAACTCAGATTTTGGCTTACGAGTAACCTACCCTGGTTGTTCATTTCACATAGAATGTGATAGTTCCCTCCATAGCGGCTATTGAGGTATGATGTGAGATATTCTGAGTGTGATGCATATCAGAGGTGATACTCAATTTTTTGGGTGTGATGCCTATCTTGGGTGATGCTCGATGATGAATGTGATGGAAATGATATTTTCATAATCACCAGAGCAATATTATATTGCCCTCTAGTGAGGCTGATAAGTGGCAATATTCATTCTTTTTTGAACATACCTTCCAGAAGTCTAGGCAGTGGCATTCTCTGTTCTCTTCTGGGCATACCCTCTAGTGAGGCTGGGAAATGGAGTTCATTGTTTTATTTTGAGCTTATCCTCCAGCATGGCTGGGTAGTGGTATTTGTTTTTCTCTTTCATGCTTACCCTCTAGTGAGGCAGGGGCAGTGGCCTTCTCCATTCTATTTCGGGCTTACACTCCATTGAGGCTCAGAACTAGTGTTTATCATTTACTCTTTCAAGTCTTACCCTCTAGCGTCGTTGGGTAGTGAGGTTCCCAGGTCACTCGTTCAGGACATACCCTCTTGCATGGATGGGAAGTGAGGTTCATCGCTTACTCTTTCGTTCATAACCTCCAGTTGGGCTGGCCAATGGGTTTTTCAATGACACTTCTGAGCATACCCTTCAATTGGGTTGGACAATGGGTTTGTCAATGACTATTCTAAGAATATCCTTCTGCGGGACATGGTAGTGGGTTCACGGATTTATCACATGATATCTCAATAATTAAGCACAATGACTACATGTGGATCACATGACATTGAACAGTAAATAAAGAGGGGATCTTTTCCTACCAAGACGTGTCCGTGTGACTTGAAAAAAACCCTGCGAGAAAGACAAACCTACCCAAAGTGGATAGTATCAAGGTGAGGTGATTGAGCCTCTTTGACTTTTAGTTCAAGGAAGACGTGTGGGATGATGGTCATAGATGGTGGTTATAGTGGGGGTTATTGGATACACTTTTCCTAGGTTGAGCGACTGGTATGGAGATCCTCTTAATCTCTTGTTTGTTTTCCTTTGGTTGAGAATATATATATATATATCATATTTGTAGTACCCAGTACATGGGATTTGGTTACTCTTTTTCCAGGAGAGACGAAGATGTGTGTGGTATGCCACGTTCTTTCCTTCTCTAGCTTCACATGGATAGATAAATCTACTCTCCTACTGTATGTAGTAAATACACGACGAGATGTTCATCTTCTCACCATATCTAGCTCCTCATGTTTGGATGATCTTATTTTACTCATTTTTTGGGTTGAGCTATACTCTTCTATTGTACCTTATTCTATCTACTATTTACTGCTTCAGTACCTCACTTTATAATTTCATGAGACTTCGTGGTATCCTACTTAGTATATTTATACTCACTCCTAATTGGAATTTTCCTGCACTCAGTGTGCCCATGCAGATGATGTACATGTTGATCGTGACGTCATAGAATCATAGGGATACGGGGTGTCTGGACTGCATGTGGTGGTCGTTTCGTGGGATCCAGGAGTGGGTGACTCTTAGGTGTTTTTCTTTTCCACCTGTGTTCGGGTTATTGAACTTTTATAGTTGGTTGTGTCTTTTTCCCCTTTCCCTATCACTTTACTATACTATACGTGTACTTTTTGGAGGTCGATTAATATTTTTTGTTTATGTATATAGTAGTTTTGTATCTTGTTTTCCTTTCCTTCTGCACTTTTTCATTGAGTTGGATATGTGTCTGTGTACTGGTACTTAGTTAAAGGCCTCCTTGAGATTTTTATGTCTCCGGTACTGGTTGCTAGCCCCTTACATGTGGAGGTGGGCCTGGGAAAGTTGTTGCTCGACCCCCATTACATTTTGGGTCATGAAAATGTGGTATCAGAGGTGGTTCATTCCTTGGGGAATTATTTTCAAGATCCATATAAAGGAATAGGTTGGGTTTTAGGGAAACAATGATAATGTGTCTTTATAGTGGATCTCAATCTAGGGAGTCCAGTGGTGGTGTGGCGGCCAATTTAACCATTCACCAGGACCCTGATTAGCCACATGATTGCTCAACATATTGTGACACTAGTGGCAAGAAACTTTAGTACATGCGTCATATAGGATTGAGTCTTTGATTTTCCTTCTTGAGACAGCTCCCCATCATGGTTGATATATATATATATATATATATATATATATTCTCATTTGACTATGGTACTCCTTGATCAGATTTAGGATCCCTCTGTGATGATTACAATCTAGGATACTAGCTCTGGTTCATGGTGACAATTCCTTGAGTGACAAGGCCTCATTTCAGGATCCATCACATGATTCACCTTTCTCCTGGTGTGTAGGTAGAATCACCTCCACCTGTGGATCAGTAGTTAGTACAAAAAACATAGGCTGATGACGAGCGAAGGATGACCATGCTCTGTGAGTTCCTATATCATAGACCTCTAAGATTCCATGGTAATCAAGTCTCTCGTGTAGTGGATGTTTTGCTAGATTCAGTGGTTTCCCTCTTCAGGATTTCTTAGACACCGATAGTTTACATGGTGTATTTGATAGTCAGTCTCTTTCCTTAGATTATATTGATGTTGGTATAGTCGAGAGACTTAGATGAATGATGAGTCAAGACTCTAGTGTGATGACTTCGAGTAGCTATTTTTTGGAGTACTACACCTCCTTCATACGCTCCATATAGTTTCAGGAGAAACTAGATGTTCAATGAGGAGGGATGACAGAAACTAAGTACATGACTAGGTTCATAAACATTACTTAGTACTCTTTGGACTTAGTACATGATGAAAACATTCGGGCATGGAAGTTTGAGAAGGGTCTCCGTAGAGGAGACTCACGTCAGCGTAGTTTCCTTGTGCATCCTCGCATATCTCGGGGTGTAGGAGTTGGCACTAGTGATAGAGATAATTTTGACAGAGGGTTAACAGTTGGTCAGTTTTGGAAGTGATTGAAACATAGTTGGGACATCTTCCGCATCTAGAAGATTCCATTTGGTAGGCCCCTAACATAGGATGCCTCCCCTTTATAAGACTCAGCCACATGGGTTGGGACTGCGTAGGGCCCTGGGACTATACCATCCATGGACATTATTACACAATTAAACATGATTTATTAAATATATATATTCCCTTAATACAACTCCAAGGATTGAGAGGTCTAGTGTATTTGGGGCTTAGTAACATTAAATAACGACATAAGACACAAAATACAACATACTTATTGAAAACTTATTTTACATGACCACAACATTCTATCATACATTGCATTTCATGGGACAACCTGAGGACCTAAATAAGAAAATGTGGAGCTACAGAACTCAGTAAGGGAATAAAAAAGGCATAACATGAAGAATAAAATACATGTTTGTAAATAGACATATCAATGGAGTACAAGAGAAACATGAACATAAAGGCATGATATAGCCTAATTATCATAACGTGCACATGTGGAAACGACATAAGACATTATATTATCATGATCCAAGGTTAATTGAACATGTATTAGTATTAGTAAACCCTTATTTGAAATTAATTAGCATTAGTAAACAATAATTGAACCTAAATTAGCATGATTAAACACTCACTGTACGTGGCGTGTCATGATACTATACATTTCTCAATGCATTGGAGCACTATCATAGAGCACCCTTTATAAATATTTCATTTCATGCATAAGTGTACAACATGGATCATATAACATGGAATCATTCAACATAATAAGTTATTTCACGATTATGGAATGTGGAATACCTATATATAAGTACCATTAAATATTTATATGTTCATAAAGATGAATACCCATGACAGATATATGGGTATGGTATTCACTGCATGATGATTTTGGCTTGGAAAATCATGGTGCAATTTCGGCAGCACAACGTCATCATATGGAAATTCATAAGTTGGGTTCATGAGAGAGAAAGGGGTCTCTCATCGTTTATATATGAAATATAATGTAAATGGATCATGTAACCCAATATCCCAATAGATGGAATAGAATTTAAATGCATAATATGAGAGAAATACTTGAATGGATATAATAACAAAGAAATTGTAATGCCCTGACCCCAGTTACCCAGAGACGGTACATTATTTTAATACATTGGCTGGATTACAAGGAATCACGTTTCGATGGACCGATCAATTTATCAGTCTAGGAAAATAGATTACATACATTAACTTTACATTACAATTTCAAACATAAAACACAACATAGATAGTTCTTTGAGAATGTGATTATTCCCATTAGCTTAACCCTGTATATCAATCATAATACCCTTCTTGGAATCCTAGGAAAATAAAACATAAGAAAGGGGTGAGCTCAGATGCCCAGTAAGGGTAAATAATTTAGTGGAAGCTATAAACTTTTTATGGAAGAATTTGTGATAAAAACAACAACCTTTTTAAAAATAAACTTGATCATAATATGGAAAATATAAATCCAACATTACCATATAAACATGCACATGGATATTCTACTAGACGAATAATCACATGAAATAACAAATTTCATAATGAGGGAATGCCTAACGCCGGACATCATTACCACATCGTCAATGCCTTGTGCCAAGACTATAAATAATATTTTTGTCAAGGACTTGTTTCAAGACACTAGTTTGACTCATGAAACCTACTGATGCATTGAGGAGCTATAGAGGGCTCCACCAGTCACTTACTAAGTCCACTGCGTTCCTCATATGAAAATTTTAAACATAACATAAACATTTGTATTAAAACTAGCATACATAATGTCAAAACATTAACCATAAACCATGAATGGTATAAAAATAGAACATCCATAGTCAAACATGTCATAACTCATTCAATTCGATATGGAAGATTTTATTATAATAAATAAACTTCAAACAAGTTTAAAATCCACTAAAGGATGTTGACATAGATGAAAATGATGAGTAAAATTTTTTGAGAGTAATATCATTTTTTTAAATTACATTAAAAGTCACATTTATAAAGGAAGTAATTTAAAATCAATTTTTGAATCAAAGTGTCCCATACCACTTTGAAACTTTTGAAAAGAATTATCATTTCAAAACATTAATGTCCATATAAATAAATCCTTAAAATCATTTTGAAAACATGGACATTAATTAAAAAGATTTAGAAAGATAAATCTCTAAAACATTTAAAATTCTGATCATGATAAAGGGATCCCTTAAAAATTCCTTAAAATATTCATTTTGAAATCATTTTTATGAAACATGTACATGCATTATAAAAATTTCCTTGTAAATACTTACACATAAACAATCTCAGACGATAATGAGATTGAGGAATTAACATTTACCTTGCACTTTCCTTTAGTTGAGGGTATTTTTAACCTCCTGTATGAAGATCGTAGTAAATTATTAAATTATACCAGAACCATATTAAAATTTATTATATCATTTGTGATTCATTTATGTCTTTATATTACCCATTTAATAAAAATTTCTATGGTAAATTAACATTTCGTTTAATAATCGCTTTCTTTATCGTATGTGTTTTGACTTGTTTCTCTTGATTATATCACATAGATCAAGATTTAAATACTTCGAGAATATAAAACATGATTTATATATTATATATATTTTGAATATAAATATGTATAATATAAATATATATGAAATGAAAAACACCATTTATGGAGACTGTAGTCCGTACATATGCATAAACGTTGTTTCCGTTTTCATTTCATATTGAACAGAACAAAGTGAATAAGAAATATGTATGTAAATATATATATATACAATATCATTATTATTTCATATATTACATACTTATTGGTAATATATATATTTTTATAATCTTCTATGAACGGTGAACGTGGAAATGAATCTCATCACGTCATGGAGACGGTAATCCGTACGTACGCACGAGCGAAAATATAATTTCCTTAAAGGTATAGAATTGGATGGTATATTAATTTCACAAAGACATTATCAAGAAATTTTAATTATTTATATACATATTACTCATCATTATATCCATCCAAATAACATAGTGTTGAATAATAAACTACACCACGGCGTGGAGACGGTAAGCCGTACGTACGCACGCATGGTTGCATTATCATTCATAAGATTGATAGAATAATGAATATAGTTGCACCATATTTATAATAAAATCAAATTATATATAAGATATTGGAGTTATTATTTTATAATTGAAACAACAAAGAAAGAGTAAGTGGAAGAATAAGAGTACTTGAAAGAGGGTGGTGAAATCATTATCTCTTCTTCGGGTAATTCCGTTTGATTTGATCAAAAGGGATCCATAAGATGGATTTATGACTAAATTAAGTCCTCTAGGATGAATTTAGGATAGTTTATAGGGTATTTAGGTAGAGTTTAGATGATCCAAAATGCTCTTAAGTTTTGAATTTGAGTGAAGGGGGAGTGCCCCTTTATAAGAGGGTTGAGGGGCCCCATAGAAAAAGCTAGAAATATTATTTTATAATAAAATAATTTTCGATTTATAATGGCTCCAAAGTGGATTAATTAGTGTATAAGGTAGGTATGGGTCTAAAAAACCCAACCAGTAGGTTATAGACAGGTTTCGGTCACAATATTAGCTTTAACTTTTATATTTAACTCTTAGTTAAATAGTTTGACATTTACCATGTCTCTTTGTATTTCTATATTATATGGTTAATAAACATACTATATAATTTCAAGAGAACCCCAAGTGGTTCATTAATGATACAAATATAATTATATAAGTACTTTTTCTGAACCATATATTTTTAGGAATATAATATCAATTAATAATATAACATTTGTTTTAAAAACTCTATTATGTCAATTTTGACACTATTTGGTATTTTTCTTTTTCTAAATCATAACAGCATTATTATTTCAAATAAAAATTCATATAACCAACCTTAACATGTCATATTAACCTAAAAAATTATTTGAATTCATAAAAAGTCACAAATTACATTTATTTGGATATTTATAATATCAATTATTTTAATGTTTCATAAATTAGGTAATTACTGTGTCATCATTGTGTCATTAATAAATTAAATTAATTAATGTCTAAAAAATATAAATAAAATAATATTATTTATGAAATAGTTTTATATTTCTAATTAATATTTATAGTCAAATTCATGTCAAGTATAACCCTATATTAAAAATGTTTTAGTTTTTAAAATTTGATTTTAACTCTTTTAACTCTTCTTTAAATAAAATAATAATAACTATCCTAATCTAATCCAAGTGGATATTAATGATCATATTTTAATCAGAAGGTTTTTTTTGTTCGAATTAAACTTATTTAATAGAATTAGGACACGTTTTATGGTAAGACTAAAATCATTTTTACCCATAATTACCTTTTTTACTTTTAACCGTGGTAAATAAAAGTAAAAAGATATTATTCACCAAAAATTATTTTTATCTTATTTAACCAAATTTTTCTTGCCGATATCAACCATGTCTCTTTTATTTTGTAAATTCCACTCACAAAAGTGGTAAAATTATGTTTTATGTGAATTTTTCAAATTCTACTAAGAGGTGGGTAAAAGACGGTGAAAAGTTCAACAAATTTCTATATATATAATATTATTACAAAATGACTCCAATTAATTAAATTGAACATATATAAGTATTATGTATCTATTTTGACCTAAAATAAATTTAAATAAAATAAATAATTATTTTAATAAAAATTCTGTTTTAAATAATAACTCAGTGTTTTTTACTATTCATCAAAAATTGAATGTTTTCAGAAAATTACCAAAACTTCACCCTAAGATAATTTTGATATTATGAATTCAAAAATGAATTATATTTTAAAAAATTCATAACATATAAGTTGGATTTATTAATTTAAAATTAATTCCTGTTGTCAAAACCAAAAGCCGCATTTTTAAGAAATAATAACTATCAAAAGATTGAGACTAGTTTATGTCCAATTTCAAAGTGAAATTAATTTAAATGACCACCATTGTAGTTAATGGTAAAAATATGATCTATTTATACTTCTAAAAAATTAAAATGTATAATTTAACACTATAAATTATTTGGATTAAAAAAAATTCAGTTAAAATATAGTATTTTCACTGTTCACCCAAATATAAATGTTATCATAAAATCACCAAAAATTTATTGAAACTAAATTATTATGTCCCAATTCTAAAGAAGAGGTTTAATTTGTCAAATTTAATATATAAAAGTTTCAAACATTGGATTTTAAAAGTGTTCACCATTAAAAGGTGGTAAAAGTGCTTTTTTTGAAAAAAAAACCTCTTATATCTAAAAAAATGAATTTGTTCTTACATTATGTATAAGAAACTCATAATATGGATTATAAAATTATAAGTATTATGTAAAGTTCAATATTCCTTTAATACTATTCATAACCACTTTTGAATGGATTGTTTGGTAAGTCATGGTGCGCTTGAACTCAGGGTTGTGTGTAGTGAAAGTTATTGAATTACATTGAATAAATAACGTAATATGAAATATTGGGATGTTACATTCATACCTCCTTCAATAAATTGTGTCCTCACAATTTGAAATTGTTCTTCAAAAATAAAATGTTGAAAATAGAAAATACCATTGTGGGAAAACCCACATAGGAAATTGGGTTAATAAAATTTATTCTTAATAAGAGGAAAAGGGAAATGAAAAAGTCACCACCAAATTATGATCTCGATTAGGAAAACATTGGTAAAAATTAGACACACATAATAGGAGGAAAATTTTAAATATTAATTGGGAGTGATTGAGGTCATCAATCACAATCAATTGTAGAATTGAGAGATTCAAAGACATCAATCTATGACGATTTAAAATATCATCGGTTCAACTAAACATATTGTATTAGGATAACACATTTTTAGTTTTAAGATTCCTTACCTAATGATTAAGAAATAATTTCTTCATAGAATAAGAGAAGAATAAAATATATACTTAACATGTAGAGTTTCATCCTCCAACTAATTCCTACCACAAACTCATCTTTCACTGCAAAAGATTTCCAAAAAAATATTCTATTTATCCTAATTGTATAGGGTTCCAAAAGTAATGAATTTATAATTCACCTATCATACCCTTTAAAAACTATATTATAAAATCTAGGGACATCACATAGTCCAGTTGTAGGTGGTAAATCACAATCGCACTATGGTTGTGGGTTTGATTCCAGTAGCTTATTCCAACATGACAGATTGTCACACGGTCTGTGTGTTTTCCTTTTTATAACAATCCAAAAATAATCTTAACAAAAATATACAATTTTAAACATAATATATTCTAACCTTTAAAATTATCCAAATTACTTCTATCCAATCTCACAGTCTAAAATTTATAAGGAAGTTAAACATAATGAAGATCCTTTTTCCACATAATAACATGTGAACACCTTAATCATGTATTATTTTTAAACATGCTAACACCCTGAATTACCATAAAACATTATTGATTACATTCATGCTACCTTATAGTTTATATAATACATGATATATTACTTATATCAAAAATATTGAATATTCCAACAAGGATGAAATAAACGAACCATTAATCAGTTCGAATATAGTAAAAAATATCAAATATAAATTATCCAAATCAACCATCTCTTATTCCAAAATTACTACCTTAATATTAGGACCATATAATCTCAATTTCCCAATGAAATAGTACTACAATACAATCCTTATTTATTTCCATAATTCATATAACTAGTAAATCGTTGATACAACACTCAAATGACACATTACTTTAATAACAACATAATAACTCTTCATCATTCCTATTTATCTTAGGTATTATCATAACTTGACTCTTATCCAATAGCAGTATTTGGGGTATACTCTGATGATATGGACATTGATTCGCATAGTATCTAAACTCCTTTTAGATGAATCATTGTACATTTGAATTTTTTTCTTACCCATGCAATCACGTACATGGTGTCCTTTTTCTCCACACTTATAACAAACTCCAATTCCCTTCATGAATTTACCAAGGTGATTCTTTCCACAGTTATCACATATGGGAAAATCCTTCTTTTCCCTCTTCCATTTATCCATCTTTCTCTCTTACAGCCTTTTCTTCACTTACATCCCATCAAATCCATAGAACTCAGATAATTATTTACTTATCTTATTAACACATGATAATATTTCTATATATGTTGAGAATACATGGGAGACTATTTCCCATCTAAATATTGGAATAATACCATCAATGATATGATACTTCTTACTCTTTGGGTCATACGTATTGTTGGAGTTCACATTCCTTCTACTAGGCACCATTTCTATACAGTGCCATACACGGGGTCTGTTTTTGAATTGCAATGAATAATTCCAAACTTGTAAAATACCTAACAAAAATTGAACATTTTATAGATATAATCCCTAAAAATATTTTCTTTTAGGAGGTATATACCCTTAAATTGTTTATAATAATTTGTAAAGACAATGAGAATTTTCCTAAGAATATCCATCCGAAGTGTCGTAACCATGAGTGAAGAAAGGATCATTATCATGCACCAGTTCCCATTCAAGTCTAGCTCAAAGTGGTGTTTTCGGGTTTTACACCTAGTTATATATGTACAAGAGCTGCCTCAACCTTCTCGTATCCAGATAGGGATGTATTTTTTTGTAAAACTCACAAAATCTCTACATTACCAAAATTTTAAGAGGTTCTTCTAGATTAATCCTCATATTCTATCTTAGGGTAATGTGATCTAATCGGAGTTTATCTAAATCTAGTTTCCAAGGTTACTACTAAACTTCATCTGATACCAACCGTAACGCCCTGACCCTAGTTACCCAGATCCAGGGCATTATTTTAATACATTGGCATGATTACAAGGAATCAAGTCCCGAAGGGCCAATCAGTTTAGCAGTCATTGAAAATAGATTACATACATTAACATTACCTTAAAATTTAGAACATAAAACAAAATATAGACAGTACATTGAGAATTCCATTATTCCCATTAGATTAACCATGATTATCAATCATAATACACTTTTTCGAATCTGGGTAAAATTAAACATAAGAAAAAGGTGAGCTTAGATGCGCCGTAAGGGTACATAATTTAGCGGAAGCAATAAAATTTTTAAGGAAATATGTGTGATAAAAACAACAGCCTTTTTAAACATAAAATTGAACATAATATGGAAAAAATAAATCTGACAATACCATATAAACATTCACATGAATATTCTACTCGTCCAATAATCATATGCAATAACTAATTTCATAATGAGGGAATCCCTAACGCCGGACATCATTACCACATAGTCAAGGCCTTGTGCCAAGACTAAAAATAATTTTTTTTCATGGCCTTGGTCCAAGAAACTAATTAGTTTCATGAGACATACCGATGCATTGAGGAGATATAGTAGGCTCCACCCATCACTTACTAAGTCCATTGGATTCCTCATATGAAAAGTTGAAACATAACACAAACATTCGTATTAAAACTAGCATACGAAATGTCAAAACATTAACCATAAACCTTGAATTGTATAAGAATATAAAATCCACTGTCAAACATATCATAACTCATTCAATACAATATCGAAGATTTTATTATAATAAATGAACATAAAAGAAGTTTAAAATTGATTAAAGGATGTTGTCATAGATGAAAATGATGAGTAAAAGTTTTTGAGAGAAATATCCTTTTTGTAAATTCATTTAAAAGTCACATTTATAAAGGAAGTAATTTAAAAGTTATTTTTGAATAAAAGTGTCCCATTTTACTTTGAAACTATTGAAAATAATTTTCATTTCATAACATTCATGTCCATATAAATAAATCCTTAAAATAATTTTTGAAAACATGGACATTAATTAAAAATATTTTGAAAGATAAATCATTAAAACATTTGAAATTATGATCTTGATAAAGAGTTACTTTCACAAATACTTAAAATATACATTTTTAAATAATTTTTATGAAAAATGGACATGTATGATAAAAATGTCCAAGTAAATACTTACACATAAACAATCTCAGATAATAATGAGATTGAGGAATTAACCCTTACCTTGAAGTCTTATTTAGTCAAAGGTATGTTTATCCTCCTTTATGAAGAATGTAGTATGTTATTAAATTATAACAGAACCATATTAATAATTATTATATCATTCATGATTCATTTATGTCTTTATACTACCCATTTAATAATAATTTCCATGTTAAATTAACATTTCAGGCAATAATCGCTTTCTTTATCGTACGTGTTTAAAATTTTTACTCTTAATTGTATCACATAGATCTATATTTAAATACTTCTATTATATGGAACATGATTTATGTATCGTATATATTTTGAATATAAATATGTGTAATAGAAATATATATGAAATGAAAAACACAGTTTTTTGAGACGGTAGTCCGTACGTATGCATAAACATTGTTTCCATTTTCATATAGTATTGAATAGAACTAACTGAATAAGATATATATAAGTACATATATATATCTAGTAGATTTTCTGTTTTATATATTATATACTTATTACTAATATATATATATTTACAATCGTAGATGAATGGTGAACGTGGAAACGAATCTCATCGCATCATGGAGACGGTAATCCGTATGTACGCATGAGTGACAATATCATTTCCTTAATGGGGTGGAATTTGATGGTATATTAACCTTATAGAGACATTATCATGTCATTTGTGTTATTTATATACATATTACTCATCATTATATCCATCAAAATAAAATAGTGTTGAATAACGAATTACACCACGACGTGGAGATGGTAAGTCGTACGTACGCACCCATGGTGAAATTATCATTCATAAAAGGGATAGAAAAATTAATATAGTTGTGCCAAATTTATAATAACATCATAGTATATAGAAGATAATGGGGTTATTATTTTTTAATTTAAATAACATAGAATGAGTAAGTGGAAGAATTAGTGAAATTGAAATAGGTTGGTGAAATCATTACCTCTTTTTTGGGTTCTTCCTTTTGATTTGATCAAAATGGATCGTTAGGTTAGCATTATGACTAAATAAGTCCAGTAGGATGAAGGTAGGATATCTGAGAGGGTATTTGGGCAGAGTTTGGCCAAGCCAAAAGGCTTTTAAGGTTTGAATTTTAGGGAAGGGTGAGTTCCCTTTTATAAGAGGGGTGAGGGGCACCTTAGGAAAGGCAATATATATTATTTTATAATAAACTAATTTTCAGTTTATAAGGGATAAAAAGTGGATTATTTAAAGTATAATGTGGGGATGGGTCGAAAACCACTCAACCAATATGTTTTAGAGAGGTTTGTATCACTATGTTAGCTTTAGCTTTTAGATTTAACTCTTATTTAAATTGTTTGACATTTACCATGTCTCTTTGTATTTTTATATTATATGGTTAATAAACATACTATATACTTCCAAGAGAACCCCATGTGGTTTATTAATGATACACCTATCATTATGTAACTTCTTTGTCAAAATTTTTGATTTATAGGAATAGGATATCAATTAATAATATAATATTTGTTTTAAAAACTCTTTTATGTCAATTTTGAAACTATTTGGTATTTTGTTTTTGCTAAATTCATAATAACATTATTACTTCGAAAAAAAATTCTGACCAACCCCAACATGTCATATTAACCTAGAAAATTATTTTAATTCATAAAAAGTCTAAAATTAAATTTATTTTGATATTTATAATATCAATTATTTTAATATTTCATTAATTAGGTAATTACTGCATCATCATTGTTTCATAAATAAATTTCATTATTTAATGTCTAAAAAATAAAAAATAAAATACCATAATGTAGTAAATCTTTTTATCGTTCTAATGTATATGTATTGTCAAATTTATATTATGTATAGCCCTATACTAAAAATGATTTAGTTATTAAACATTGATTTTAACTCTTTTAACTCTTCTTTAAATAAAATAATAGTAAGGGTCCTAATCTAATCCAAGTGGACCTAAAGGATCATATTTTAATCCTAAGGTTCTTTTTTGTAGAATTAAACTTATCCAATAGAATTATGACATGTGTTAGGGTAAGGATAATATCATTTTTACACTTAGTTTCCTTTTTTACTTTTAACCATTGTAATAAAAGTAAAAAGTAACTATTCACCAAAAATTATTTTTATCGTTTTGAACAAAATTTTTCTTATCGATATCAACCGTGTCGCTCGGATTTACGAAATTCCACTCACAAAAGCTGTAAATTTAAGCTTAATGTGAATTTTGCAAATTCTCTTAGGAGGTGGCAATGAGCCCGTACCCGAGTGGTAAGGGCTCCATCTTGGCATCCAAGAGACCGAGGTTCAAAACCAGGTGGAGGAAAGTTTCTTGTTTACTGTAGCAGTACTGTAGCAGTTAATGTTCGGTAATGTAGTAGTCAGAACTATTCACCCGATTTGGGCCTTCAGGTCACCAGTTTTGGCCTACGGGTCTCCAGGGCCTTCAGGTCATAATAGGCCTTCAAGCCACAGGGCCTTCAGGCCATGTAGACCATGGAGTATCCCAATTCACAGAGAACAGGACCCATAAGAGGATTAGAGAAACAAGAGTTGCATCCACCAGATACAGAGCTAACAAGATTGGAAGAAAGAGTGGGTATGGAAGCAGCCAACGAGACCAAGCACCGTGAAGACTTGTATGGGGAAATGTTATCTGATCAGCAATTCTAGGTGGGAGTTAGGTGATCAATGATGCAGACACTGGGGAGGGGTAGTTCAAGTGGGCTAGGCCTATGGCTCATGAATTGGGCATGGTATGCCTCTATGCCTTAGGTACATGTATTATGAGTCAGTCAGGCCTTGTTCCTTGGGCCTAAGTGTCATGTATGGGTTCCCCTTCAACCCATAAAGAGGGTATTATCCATAATAAAACAAAAAATAAGTCCTTCGAGTCATTCGGGCCTAGGAGATGGGTAAAAGACGTTGAAAAGTTCAATAGAATTTTATATATCTAATATTATTAAAAAAATGACTCTAATGAATTACATTGAACATATATAGGTCTTATGTATCTATTTTTTCCTAAAATAAATTTACATAAAATAATTAATAATTTAAATAAAAACTCGGTTTTAAATAATAACATATTGTTTTTCACTATTCATCAAAAATTGAAAGGTTTCCAAAAATACCAAAAATTCACCCTAAGATAATTTTGGTATTAAAAATTAAAAAATGAAGTCTCTTTTAGTAAATTTAAAAAATAAAAGTTTCATTTATTAATTTAAAATTAATTCCCGTTGTCAAAACCAAAAGTCATATTTTTTAAAATAATATCTATCAAAATATTGACACTTGTTTATGTCCAATTTCAAACTGAAATTACTTAAAATGACCACCATTGTATTTAATGGTAAAAATATAATCTATTTATACTTCCAAACCTTTAAAATTTATAATTTAACACTATAAATTATTTGGATTTAAAAAATTTCTTTCAGTAAAAATTTAGTATTTCTCACCATTCACCCAAATATGAAAGTTATCAGAAACACAACAAAAATTTATTGAAACTAAATTATTATGTCTCTATTCTAAATAAGAATTTTAATTTGTCAAATTGAATATATAAATGATTCAAACCTTGGATTTTAAAATGGTTCACCATTAAAAGGCGGTAAAAGTGATTTTTTTAAAAAATACTTCTTATATCTGAAAAAATTAATTTGTTCTTACATTATTTCTAAGAAACTCATAATATGGATTCTAAAATTAAAGGATTATATATAGTTCAAATTTCAGTTAATATTATTCATAACCTCTTTTGAATGGATATTTGGGTAAGTCGAGGTGTGCTTGAAGTCGGTTTTGCATGTAGTGCATGTTATTGAATTACATTGAAGAAATAACATACTATGAAATTTTGGGGTATTACATAAATCCCTTAAGAAATATTGGTTGGGTAATAGGTGTACACATAATGCATTAATTAGAGATAAAGTTGTCTCTCATCATTCAATCATAAGGATGGGAGTATGAAGTGGTTCAAAATCATACCCCAACATTTGTAATTGAATTTAAAAGGGTATTATATCATAAAGAAACCTGGATATAAAATGATAAAGAAAGTAATCTCTTTCAAAAATTCAGCATTTTAACAGGTGCACATAAAGGTTCATAAGAAGAATAAATTACAGTGAAAGGGGCTCTCATATTTTATAAATCAAATGGTTATTTTGTAGGATATTTAATAACATATCCCAAAAATAGTAATAAAATAGATTCAAAGACAAAACATGAAAAGAATTCATGAAAAAAAGGAAGGTAGAAGAACTCGTACTTGGATGTGTGATCCCAAAGGCTTGGGATAGACAAAAGAGAGGCTTATAAATAGCTTGGGGAACTTTGGGAGGATTTTAGGGAGAGGATGGTATATTTTGGACGTTATCCAAGGATTTTGAGTGAAGAGAAGTGGGACATTGGGGGGTTATATTTTAAATGATAGGGAAATTCCAGAATATTTCACAAAAATAGGTTTTGGAATCTATATAATTTAATAATTTTTATTATACCATGAAGTCAAATTAATATAAAAATTCATTCATTCATTTAAAGAAATGACAAATTTATATAAAAACTATATTTTCACTATTCACAAAAAAAATATATATTTAGTGAAAAACACCAAATTACTGTCGTATGTTAATTTTGTTATGATGAGACCAAATATTGAGTTTATTTTTCAAATTATTTTTTTATATGTTCTAGAATATAAATATAAAAAATAAATATAAATCATTTTTAGTGAAAAAAAAATTTAAAAACAAAAAGACACTACCAAAATTAGATTTAATAGTTATTAATCATTTGTTAACATATTTATGACTTATATTTTTCGAACAGCATTTAATACTAATGATATCTTAAAATTTAATGTGGTTTAAATAGTTATATATAAAAAAACTTTGTTTTTTATGTTTACATTTTTGTATTGCATAGGATATCAAATGACATTAATGGGATAAATTATAATGGGGAAACATGAGGAATGGTATTTTCATAATATTGAAAACAGAAATGAGTATCTAATGAAAATAATATGATAAATTATAAATTATATTCATTCCCTTAACTTATGAATTTATAGGCGTCAATCTATGTTATCCATGATCTATTTCCTAATGTATATTCTTATGGTATTTATTTCTCCCTTAATAATGGTTTATACTAAGCTATTGAATTTACCAAAAACATATCCTTCGAGAGGGTCAAACCATGAGTGTATCATGTCTTGTTTTCATGAACCGGTTCCTCTTCGAGTCTAGCTCAATTTGGGTTATTCAGGTTTTACCCCTAGATACATCTGTGTCAGAGCTTCCTCTATGAGTTCATTTTCAAATAGGGATATATTTTCTCGATAAATCACATACTCTATACTCACCAAAATTTAGGGATTATTTTCTTATACTTAGTCATATCCACAAGGCATCCACTAGAGTTTTATAACCCTATTCCCCAAAATAAATAAACATATCCTTTGATACCAACTATAACAGTCATGCTCTATATTACACACTTAAACATGATTTATTACAAAAACTTGTAGTTAATAAAACACTGAGGATTGAGAGGCCTAGTGTCTAAGTTGATTTGGAAGATTACAAAATAACTTATGATATAAAATATAACATCTTTATTGAAAAAACCTTTTACATGACCACGACATTCCTTCATACTTAGAAATTCATGTGAAAACCTAAGGACATACATAAGAATAGGGTGGTCAATATATCCCATTAAAAGAGTAAACAATTCCTTACATGAATAATACAATACATGTTAGAAAATAGGCACATCAATGTATCACAATTAAAAAATGAACATAATGGATTGATATAACATGATTATCATAACATTGACATGTGGAAACAACATAAAACATGATATTAGCACGAGCCAGGACTCATTTCACATGGATTAGAATTAGTAAAACCTCATTCAACAAGAATTAACATGAGTAAAACATCATTTCACATGAATTATAATTAGTGAAACCTCATTGCGCATGGAATATCATGATACTAAACATTTCCCAATACATTGGACACTATTAGGGCGCACCCTTTATAAAAATTACATTTCATACATAAGTGTGCCACATGGATAATAAAACCTCCAATCATTCAACATTATAAGTTATTCCACGATTAAAAAATTTGGAATACCTACATTTATGTACCATTCAATATGTATATGTTCATAAAGGTGAATAACATTTATAGAAAAATGGGTATGGTATTCACAACATAATAGTTTTGGCATGGAAAATATTGGGTTAATTTCGGCAGTACAATGTCATCATATGGAAATTCATAAGTTTGGATGATGAGAGAGAAATGGTTTTCTACCCATTTATATATGAAATAAACATTAAGGGGATCATGGAACATAATATCTCAACATATGAAGTGGAATTTAGATACAAAATATGGGATAATTCTTGAATGGAAATATGAATATAGAAATCTATTACGGAATTTTGGCATGGTAATGGATGTACACATAAGGAATTAATGAGAGAAAGGGGTATCTCATCATTCAAACATAAGGAGAGAAGTATTAAGGAGGTGTGAAATCATACCCCAAAATTTTTAATGGAATGTAAAAGGGTATTAAAAAGTATGAAAACATGGATAAAAATGGGAAAAGAAAGAATCACTTACAAAAATTCAGCATGGTAACTGGATCAGATAATGGTTTATAAGAGGAATAAATGAGAGTTAAAGGTGACATCATCACTTATACATCAAATAATAAGTAATAAGGATATTAAATAACATATCCCAAAATAGTAATAAAATAGATTTAAGGAAATAACATGAAAAGAATTCTTCATAAAAGAGGAGTGTTGAAGATCCCTTAAATGCATGTGTGGTCTCAAAGGATAGGGTAAGGCTCGAGATAGGATTCTTAGGAGCATGGGGAAACTTGGGAGTATTATAGAGATAGTAGGGAAGAGTAGGGGTGAACTCCACGGATTTTTAGTGAAGAGAAGTGGGAGCTGGGGAGATTTATAAATGAAATGAGAGGGTAATTCTTTAATATTTCACAAACATTGGTTTTAGAATTTATATAATTAAATAATAATAATGATACAATGAAATCAAATTTATAGAATAATTAATTCATTTATCAGAAGAAATTAAAATTTTACTTATAAACTACTTTTCCACTATTCACAAAAAATCTATATTTTCTGAAAAACGCCAAATTATTACCTTAAGTTAATTTTGATATTATGAGAACAAATATTGATATTATTTTCAAAGAGATTTTAGATATTTTCTATAATATTAATAATAATAAATAAATAAAAATCCTTTTTAATGAAAACATATTTTGAAAAAAAAAATTGCAAAACTTTTATCGAATAATTAATAATCATTCATTAATATATTTTTGATAGAAATATTTCATATAGTATATAATACTAATGATATCTCATAATTAAATGTAAAGATTATAAAGGTCGTATTTCAATAATAATTTTTTTAGGTTTAGTTTTGTGCATTTCATATGCTATCAAACATAATTTTCTATTTTAAAAACATGGATCATTACAAGGACTGCCTATGGAGGGCTAGTGATATGATTTTGATAGGAGATGTCACATTGCACAAGACTCCCCGACTAGATGTGCTGAGCTTCCTAGGAATTTGATAGATGCACCTCCACAGTAGAGGCAGGTTCATGATCGGGGATCTCCAAGGTTAGGATTGGTTGATCCCCTGGAGGTGGTGCTAGTATAAGAACAAGAAGAACTTTGGTTGGTGAAAGATATTGCAAGGTTCTTCCACGACAACTAGGTTTTCCATATCAGGCTTAGGGAGCTATCGACCAGTGTCGCGGGCAGCTGTATGCTTTGGACATCTGCAATCCTACAGTGCATGAGATGATAATAGTTACTCTCTATGTATTTTATACCTTTTATAGTTGAACTTGTTAGACACTGCGTGGTATACTCTTTTCTTCTAACTCCATGGTCGAGGAGTTACTATGGGTGACTTGGATCATCAGTGTATCCCATTTTTGGTTTAGTTCGATGTAGCTTTGAATGCCTGAAAAAGTGGGGTTCATCCCCCACTGTAATGTGTTTTTGTGACATAAAAAATCATGAGGGAGAGTCAGTGCCACCCAAAGAGGATAGTATCGAGGTGAGGTGGTTGAATCCCTCTGAATTGTGTGTCTTGAGCGGGGTTGTGTGGTAGAGTGTTAGAGAAGGTCTAAGCTTTTCCAATGGAGTCTTACAGCTTGACCTCCCAATTCTTGAGGTTCCACTACTGGGATTGGTATAGTTCTTTTTTGGGGACTACACTCCTTCCAAGATGGCCGATGACTCGTGGGGTATGACACATGCTTTCTATGTATAGCCTCTTTTGGTTGGATGATTTTTTTCACATGCCTTGTTTGTTGGTACCTTGTGTGCTCAACATAAATATTGATATTGTTTTCAAGAACAATTTGAGTTAATGGAAACCCCATAAATAGAAATATGTGAATCACTATGTGGTGTTGGAATCAATAATCATATCTATGAGAATTTTTTGGAGCTACCATATGAGAGAGCATTGTGTGGTTTACATAGAGCACCAGTGTCTCAAGTGTGTATTCACCCACGTAGACTTGAACTAGAGATGGTAGTGATAGTTGAAATTTATGTAGGACTATGAATTAGAGGTAGCCTATTCTCCAAAATGTGGCAGCATTGTAGCAGATGCGATTAGTGGGAAATCCTAGGATCACCAGGTTTGGGACGTTTTGTAGCAGTTAACTTCACTATAGCTTACCCTACTAGAGTAGTAATGGTACAAATTTTCTTCAGTCAATTGTGTTGACTCCTTTACTTCTTGATCTTGTTTTAGTGTCTCCATTGTGATGAATCGATTGTGAAATCTTGTGTGACCAGATATCATTAGGTGTTTGACTGGATGGATATCCTAAATGACGGAATCATGAGACCTTGTTCCAGGGAAAAACTGTGATTCCAATTGTGATGTGGAATATAAAGGTTTTGTTTTGGGAAATAAACTATCCCTAGAGTTTCTTTGGGTCATTCGGAATCATGCTATAGATTTCAAGGTTTCCTACTACCTTTCCCTACCCCCAATAGCTGGAGTGGTCGCATAACATCTTCCACACGCACAGATGATGAGATATGTGTGTCTTCAAATGCAATTATCGAAAAAAGAGAATCTTATGAGAATAGATCATCAATTTGGTTTGCATGTTTTGGAAGCATGGTATTGTGTAGTTTTTCCTGGGAGCTGGAGATCCTGGTGTGAGCTTAGTAACCCAGGTGTATTTTTCTAGTGTTGCTTTTCGGGGACGAAGAGTTTGAAGGAGGGAATGTTATACAGACCTTGTTTTCATCTTATAAGACTTTGGAATATTTTTTCAAATATTTCCAAACCTAGAAACTTAGATGGCGTGCAATTATGAGCCCTAGTGTCCTCGGAATAAATTATAATAAAAAATATTAAGTACTTTTTTACTATTCACGCAACATAAATGGGTTATATCTTAATCGGTTGATCAAATCAGAAATCAGACACCTCTATTAGATCAATAACACAGTGTTTACCATAGGCATGACATAAAATATGTTTTCGTGGTAAGTTCTGACCCCTCTCTCATTTGAGGTACCTAATATGGATGAATAACTTTATTAATTTTCTCATTTAATAGCTCCAACCCAAATAACTCTCAAACGGTAAATTCTATCCGAAATCTGATATCATGATTGAGTTCGGAGAATGTCATTAAATATAGGAGGGGTATAAGCACTATTGGCATAACCCTTCTATACTAAAAGTCATAGAGGAAAAAATTGTAAAGAAAATAGTTTTATTTTAAATGACACTTTTAATAACTTCCATACTGGGACATGGATTTGAAATCCTAAACCATCATTGAGTTCATGGTGTGGGGTTTACCCTATGGGTTCCCTCATTTGTGAGGGTGTGGGAGGTTCATATTTCACATTCTCTAGCAGTTTCCAATTAATAGGATATTATAGGAATGATCTAGGGTTTTCTCATTTCTCTCTATGATAGTGGAGCTCTGGTCGACGATGATTTGATGTCCAAACATCGTCGGATCGTGATGAAACATTAGATGCTGATATATCAGAGTGTAGTGAACACCGCGGTGGATCCAGATTCGAGGTAAGATTTCTATTTTGGATTTTTCTTCGCTAGTTTGAATATTTTCTCATAATTATTTACTTAGGTTCGTTTTTTATTCTATGGAATCCTTTCATAATGAAAAAACAAACAACGACCATCATTTGATTAAATTATTGATCACCTATTCTTCCAAATTTTTCATGTTCTTTATCACTACATTTCTTCTTGCACAAACATCCTCTGATCATGGAGTTAGACCCAAATCTATGAAGCCCTCGACTTGAGGAGTCTCGATCTGTGCTCGTGTTCAAGTTTTAGGATCTGGAGGAAGTGTAATGGGGAGCAGAAGAATTGGATACTTTTTAGTACACTGAACCGATGATGGATCATTCGAGGAGAGAATGGCGCTATGAAGGTCTCATCCCAAGGATCCTAGATCTCGTCCCATATCACTTTTTTGACCACTGGGGTTCTTTCAGTGGTTCGCATAAGGGTTTCTGGTATATTTTTAGTGGTGGACCAGTGATCTAGGGGTGGTGGTTTCTAGTGAGGTGGCACTGGTCTGATAGGCACTCTGGCGATGGTTCGTCCAAACTGGTTTAGGTCCCTTTAAACCCCTATATCTTCCAAACCGGACGTCCGATTTGTGTGTTGTGTGTGGCCACATGAACCTTGATTTAAGGAAGACCTTTTATGGATTAATTTTTGAAATTTTTTTTAGTATCAATTCTTAGGGGTAGAAGTCATCCATTTTCAATAATAATAATATAATTTTTATTATTTGGGAAATTTGTATCGGATCGTATGATTGTATACAACGGCTAATTGAGGTGACCCTTGATTTGAGGTGGAAATTTCAAGGCTAATTTTGAGCACATAAATAGAAATAGTGGTGTGGGACCTATGAGGCCCATTTCAGGCATTTGTAGTGTAGTGTGACCATTTCATTGGTTATCTTTTTTGGATGATGTTGTAGTCGATCTTGTGTATTTTTTCATGATAATTGAAATGGCATGATCTGCCCGACTAAATTTGGGGCCGAGGTGTGGGCCCCATGGTGACAATATACGAGCATAATACTGTGTTTTAGGACTCCAACCAATGTTTGTTTAGGGAATTTTAATGGCCTACCTTGTGTGTTTTAGGAAAGTATCACAATTGTGCGATCCATTTGGATGTGTGGAGTCTTTTCATGATCTGTTGTGATTGAGCACTGATCAGGTAATTGCAGTAAAAGTCATCATTTTCTGTGGTTTTCTATTTTCGAGAAATGAATAGATAATCCCTTGTCTTTTTTCAATAAGATAAAAATGGAAAGATATGTGTGATATGTTTCGAGATAATGGCATGGGCCCCATAGGGCACTACGGGTGCACCGCATAGTGGAAGGTTGCCTTTTCATTGGGAGTGCTTCAGGAAAATGAACATTCAATCCTATTATATTTTCCCTAAGGAACAATAAGGTGTGATCTGTTTGGTTATCTAGGACTATTTTTACTGTTAATGATGGTAGAATTATGTTTTCACCCTTTAGAATAGTAATGACAAGTGCAAACTCATCAACCATTTGGATAGAGGTGTCGTGTACTCTGAGAGTTCGATGTCACGGATTGTGGGTACTTGATCACAGTTTATTACTTGAGTATGGATAGTTACTCGGATAGATGATGAGGAGGGCACACACGTCATGTAGTCCCCAAATGTGTTGTGTACCACTTTACGAATCTTTTAACTCTCATATAGCTTTCTTCATAACATGGATTTTCTCCTGAGAGTATCCTTTCCTAAGTGTTTTTTTCATGTAGAATGCCATGGGTCCCACCATGGTTTCTTTTGAGGTATGATGGAAGATTTTCTGAGTGTGATTCCTATCTGTGGTGACTCCCAATGTTCTGAGTGTGATTCCTATCTAAGGTGATTCTCAAAGATGAAAATGATGGAAGTGATGTTTTTAGAATCACCAGATCATTCCTGGCATACCCTCTCGTGAGGCAGGGAAGGAGAATTCCAATTCTCTTTATAGATTACCTGCCAGCAAGGCTGGATAGTGGAATTTCCCATTCTCTTTCGGGATTACACTCCAGTGAGGATGGGAAGTGGCATTCGTCATTATTTTCTGAGGTTACCATCATGCAAGGTTGGAAAGTGGCATTCTCCATTTTCTTTTGGTCTTACCCTCCAGTGAGGTTGGGTAGTGCCATTCTCAATTCTCTTTTAGGTTAACTCTTGAGTGAGGTTGGGCAGTGGATTTCACCGGTTAATCATTCAGGTATTACCCTCTAGCATGGTTGTGTAGTTAGGTTCACTGGTTACTCCTTCAAGACTTACCCTCCAATGTGGATGGGCAGTGAGGTTCATCGCTTACTCTTTCGGGATTCCCCTCCAGATGGTCATGTATGTGGGTTTTACGAAGAATCTTCTACGTATACTCTCATGTTGGGCTAGAAATTCGGTCTTCCGATGACTCTTCTGAGTATACTCTCTAGAGGGACTGTGTAGTGGGTTCATGACTTTGTGACACAATATCTCGATTGTGTGGCATAGTGAAGAAACATTCTTGATGAGACATTATACTCTCAAAAAGAGGGGATTTTTTACCACCATGATGTGTCCTTGTGATGCGGAAAAAACTATGTGGGAATGATAGACCCGCCCAAAGGAGATAGTATCAAGGTGCAGTGATTGAGCCCTTTTGACATGCAGTTCAGGGAAAATGTATGGGATGCTGGGCATCGATGGTGGTTACTTCTAGGACTGTGGGTGGCTCTTTTCTTGGGATGATATTGTGATATAGAGGTCTCTTTAATCTCTCATTTGGGTTCCTTTGTTTTAGAATATATATATATATATCATATTTGCAGTACCCACTCACTGGGCTTTGGTCAGTCTCCTTCTAGGAGAGGTGAAGACGCGTGGGGTTTGCCATGTTCTTTTTGTGTTTGGATTCTTGTGTTTTGATGAGTCTACTATCCTACTATATGTAGAGAATAATCAACGAGAAGTTCATATTCTCACCATCTCTATCTCCTCATCTTTGTATGAGCTTACTTCAATCCTTTTTTGGGTGGAGTTGTACTCTTTTATTATACCTTGTTTTATCGGTCGCTTCCTTCTTTGGTACCTCACTTGCTGCTCTATTGAGCCTTTAGGTTATCCTACTAAATATTTTTATAGTCACCCCTTTCATGGTATTTTCCCGAAGTTGGTGTTCCCTTGCAGACAACGAACATGTTGATTCTGACGTCAGAGGAGCATAAGGATACTGGTTGTTTGGACATCATGTGGTTGTCGTTTCTTGTGATGTAGGAGTGGGGATCTCTCAACTTTTTTACTATTACACCAGTTTCCGGGTTGTGGAACATTTCTGGTTGGCTGTTTATTTTTCCCTTTCCCTTTCAGATTAGATTTCTATATTTGTACTGTAACACCCCAAGCTTCCACGGTACGCTTTCTTTGAATAATACAGTAGCGTGTGTTGTACGAAACCTTGAGTTTTAACACACACCACAACCAATCAAACTAGCCGTTATGAATAGTAATACCTACTTTTCGAAATTATATATATTTTATATTTTAAAAAGGACTTCATTTATGGATTCGGAATATCAAATTTAGCCTAAGGTGAAATTTTGGTACTTTTTGGATAACTTTCATATTTTGATGAATAGTGAAAATTACTAAATTTTAATTAAAAACAACTTTTTTAATCAAAATAATTAATAGTGATATATTATGAATTTGAGTGGTTTTAAAGTATATTTAGAATATATTTTTACCATTTAATATAATGTTGGTCATTGGACATAATTTTACAATTAAACCGAATATAAACAAGTGTCAATATTTTGATAGTTATTAACTCTTAAAAACACGCTTTTTGTTTGGACAGCGAGAATTAATTTTAAATTAATTTCTGCCACTTCTGTGTTTTGAATTTAGATAAATGGATTCCATATTTGGAATCAGGATGTTCAAATTGTTTAAATAGGTAACTTTTATTTTTAGACATTTTGAATAATTACTGCGGTAAATATTTTATTTACCATGGCTAAGGGTAAATCCGGTAAATAAGGGTTAAAAAATAATATTATAATAATACAAAATTACCCTAAAACGTGTCCTAGCCTTATTGGTTGATACATGTTCGACCATAGGCATCTTTGGGTTGATTTGGGGACCCCATGGTGCCACTTGTAGGTGATAGGGACACTTTATTTTAATTAAGTTAAAATGAATACAAAAATGACACAAGCATATATCTTTTAGAAAAACAATTATTACATAGGGTTATATATGTTGGATTTTAGATTATAAATATTCATTAGAAAGATAAAAATATTTCCTACATAATTATATTTTATTTATAATTTTTAGACATTAAATAATTTAATTTATTTATGACACAATGATGATGAATTAATTACTATAATAGTGAAAAATTAAAATAATTGATATTATAAATACCCAAATAACTATAATATGAAACTTTTAATGAATTAAAATAATTTTATAAGATAATATGATATATTAGGATTGATTTAATTTATCTTGTTTGAAGTAATCAATCTGTTATGAGTTTCACAAAAATCAACTATTGAATAGTGTCAAAATTGACATAAAAGAGTTCTTAAAACCAATATTATATTATTAATTGATATTAAATTTCTAAAAAACTAAGGTTCGGCCAAGAGACTTATATCATGATAGGTTCATCATTAATGGACCACTTGGGGGTCACTTGGATGTATATATTATGTTTATTAACCATATTTTATAAAAATACAAAGAGACATTGTAAAAGTTAAACTAATTATCTTAGAGTTAATACTTAAAGATAAGGTTAATATATGTACCCAAACCTGTCTAAATTCTATTGGTTGAATTTTTTTCGACCCATCCCCACCTTAAAATTTAAATAATAAACTTTGGAGCCATTAGAAACCGAATATGAATTTATTATAAATTAATATTTCTATCTTTTCCAAAGGTGCCCCTCACCCCTCTTATAAAAGGGCACTCCTCCTTCTCATTTCATCACACCTTCAAAACCTTTTGGTTCGGCCAAACTCTACCCAAATACTCTCCCAACATCCCTCACTACAACCTATATGCCTTAGTTTTATCAGAAAAACAACCTATGGAGCCCTTTTGATCAAATCAAAAAGTAGAACCCGAAGAAGAGGTAATGATTTCACCACCCTTTTCCAAGTTAATTTCTTCTTCCACTTCTTCTTCCTTTGTTGTTACCATTATAAAATAATGACTCCAGTATCATATATATACTGTGATGTTATTATAAATATGGTACAACCATATTCAGTATTCTATCCACCCTTTGAATAACATGTCACCATACGTGCGTACGGACGGCTTACCGTCTCCACGTCTTGGTGTAATTTTTATTCAATATATTATTATTTGGATGGGTATAATAATGATATGTAACTCATGTAAATAATAAATATAACATGTTAATGATTCTGTATATATGATATACCATCCATTTATTTATTATTTTAAAAAAATGACATTGTCGCTCGTGCGTACGTACGGACTACCGTCTCCACGAACGTGATGAGATTCATTCTCCATCGTATCCATTCAAGTATAATTATCATTTGATGATTTAAAAAATAATGTTTAAGGACTTGATATCATTCTGTATATGAATAATATACAACCTATCCTTTATAAACATGTCTTACGTAACAAAACTTATAAAAGAAAACAAGTAAGTTAACACCCGAAACAACGATAATACAAGGAAATTATTTTCAAATCAATATTAAAAGATCATATATGATATCATATTAATGTATATGATTCTAGTATTATTAAATAACAATTATTTCACCATTATACAGGAGGTTAACCTACCCCAACCAAGGAAAAGTACAAGGTAAGTGTTATTTCACAATCTCTTCATTATCCGAGGTTGTTTATACGTAATAATCTACTGGGATCTCTTTATCATCCACATCCATGTTTTCTTAAAAATGTATTTCAAAACCATTTTATTATTTACAAGAATATGGTTTAAAGTCATTTATACCCTTGTTTGACTTTTATAGGTTTATAAAGTAATCTTTCCGTCGTTTTCAAAACAAGGTCCTTTTTAACCTTTTCGACAGAATTAAGGTAAGAATGTTTTTTTTAACTTATACGGCGGGTGCGGTTATTTTACACCATTATAAAATATTCAAAGCTTTCCTTACAATCTTATAAGAATATTTTCATGAAAATGTTTTATTTTATATGGATCTTAAATGATTTCAAAAATTGAAAGAGATATTTCTCTAAAAAGTGTTCTGATTTCATCTATGTCAACATCCTTTGATGGATTTTACGCTTATTTGAAGTTGATTTATTATGATACAAAACTTATATATTGTATTGAAGGTTTTGTGATATGTTTGACTATGGATGTGCAATTTTTATACCATTCATAGTTTATAACATTTCGTATGCTATTTTTAATACGAATGATTATGTTATGTTTAAACCTTTTCATATGGGAATGCATTGGACTTAATATGTGACGGGTGGAGCCCTCTATAGCTCCTCGATGCATCGGTAGGTCTCATGAGACAAACTAGTGTCATGGAACAAGGCCTTGACAAAATATTATTTGTAGTCCTGGCACGAGGCCTTGGCTATGTGGTTATGATAGTCTGGCATTATGCATACCAACATTATGATAGTGGTTAGTGATTTTGCATGTGATTATTCGATTAGTAGAATATCCATGTGAATGAGTAAATGGAATTATTTCATTTTATTTATTCCATACAATGTTGAAAGTTCAAGTTTGAAAGGTTGTTGTTTTAGTTATACATTGCCTTAAATTTTTATTCTCATTTATGAAAGTTTCCGCTATATTGTTATCCTTACTGGGCATTTGAGCTCACCCCTTTTCTATGTTTTATTTTTCCCAGGAAGTGAAGAAGTAAATTATGAATGACCTGCAGTGATATTATGTGGGGATATGAGTGTGGATTATGGATACATTATGTTGTTGTAGTAGTTTTTCATTTTATGATGTAATGTAAAACTTATGAATATATCTAGTTTTTCCAAGGCTACTAAACCAATCGGTCTTTCAAGATTTGATCTTTCTTGTGGTAATGCCAATGTTATGTAATAAGGCACCGACTCTGGGTAACTAGGGTCGGGGCGTTACAGTTGGTATCAGAGGAAGTTTCCTATAAACCTTGGAAGCTAGATTTAGATAAACTCTGATTAGAGAACGTAGACCTAAGATGAACATTGAGGATTAGTATAGAAGAACTTCCTAGAATTTTGGTATTGTAGAGATTTTGTGAGTTTTCTTAGAAATACATCCCTGTCTGGATACGAGCAGGTAGAGGCGGCTCTGGCACAAATGTACCTAGGGATAAAACCCGAAAACACCGCTTTGAGCTAGACTCGAACAGGAACTGGTGCACGACAACGGGCCTTGCTGCACTCATGGTTACGACACACCCGGGGGATATTCTTAGGATAACTCTAATTTTCTTTACAAATCATTAAGAAGGGTTTATGAGTATATACATCCTCAAAGAAAACATTTTTATGATTATGGATTATATCCATAAATAGTTCAATTTATGTTAAGTGTTTTATAAGTATGGGATTATGTATTTTGATTCATAAAATGATCTTGTTTATGCCATTGTTTAGAAATGGCGCCTAGTGGAAGAAATGGAAACAGTATCAATACACGCACTCCATGTTGGGATTTCCCTCCTGCTTAAGATAATTATAGTGGAGCTGTTGATGAAACTGGTGCCGATCAGCTAATCACCATACTGGGACAACTTACTCAGGTTATGAATAATAACCTTACCCGTATGGAGCACCCTGATCCACAGTGTGGAGGATCAATGTTAGATAGATTCATGAGGCAACAAACACCAACGTTCAATGGGAGTAGAAATCCATTAGTAGCTAAGCAATGGATAAATTCCCTAGAGAAAATATTTCAGGCTTTGGGGTGCAGTGAAAGGGAAAAAGTTATCATGGCAGTTTACCGCCTCACTGGAGATGGTGATCAATGGTGGTAGTTGATTCAAAACATGAAGGAAGATGATGAAGTATCAAATATGGAATGGAGGGAGTTCAAAGATCTGTTTTTAGAAAAAATACTTTCCTCGCGACCATCAAGCAGATATGGAAAGACAATTTCTAAGTCTAAGACAGAAGAAGGATGAGAATGTCACAAAGTATGAGGCTAACTTTACAAGGTTAGAAAAGTATGATGGTGATTATATACGTAACCCAAGAAGTAAGATTGATCGTTTCTTTGATGGGTTAATACCATTTCTCCGTCGAGAATTAGTCTCACAATCCTTTTCGTCGTACGAAGACATTGTCTCATGTGCTATCAAGACCGAAAAGGAATTCTCTAAGTCTTATGACTTTAAATCAAAGCAAGAGAAGAAGAGACCTTCTGATCAATCTGGGAATGGAAATAAGGGGAAGAAGGGAAAGGTTGAATATCCATCTTGTGGTAAATGCGGGAAGAAACATCCTGGTACATTCTTGAAGGAAATGGGAGTCTGTTACAAGTGTGGTGAAAAAGGCCACCAAGCTCGTGATTTCAAGGGGAAGAAGGAAGCTACCAACGTTCAGTGCTACAGTTGCAGGGAGATGGTGCATTATGCAAATGCATGTCCTAAGCGTCATGAGAACTTACCTCAGAAAAGGCCAAGGGATCAAGGCCAGGCTTATGCTATCACTACTGCTGAGGTAGAAGCTCCGAAAGACGTGGTGGCAGGTAATTTAATGGTTTCCTCAAGTTTAGCAAATGCATTATTTGACTCTGTATCATCGCATTGTTTCATATCTTCCCAGTTTTCTATGAAAATTAGATATTTCCAATTTGATTTAATAAGGGAATTGTCAGTTAAAACTCTTAAGGGATGTATCATTGCAACAAAGTTTTGTGAATCAGTCCCCATTAGAGCACATAAATGTTCTTTATCTGCTGATCTCGTCGTCATACCTATGATTGAGTTTGATATAATCCTCGGTATGGATTGGATTTCGGACTATGATGCGAAGATTTATTGTAAGAAGAAAGATGTTACGATTCTTGATGATAATGATAAGGAACGCCTTATCTTTAGAGCAGAATCGTCACCACCTAATTCTTATTTAGATCCAACCCCAGTAGCTCAACTTAATTCAATTATTGGGGAGGAAGAGAATGAAATAACTGTCGGTGAGGAAATGAATTTTCAAATAGAGGATGTACCTGTTGTGAAAGAATTTGTAGATGTATTTCCGGAAGATTTACCTGGACATCCTCCAGAACCAGAAGTTGAGTTTTCCATTGATTTGATTCCTGGATCAAGGCCTATATCGAAGACCCCTTATAGAATGGCCACTGTAGAATTAGTTGAACTAAAGAAACAACTAGAGGAATTGAGTAATAAGGGATTTATTCCCCCTAGTGTTTCTCCATGGAGAGCCCCTGTTCTTTTTGTTAAAAAGAAAGATGGGTCTATGAGGTTATATATCGACTACAGGGAGATCAATGCTATAACGATAAAGAAAAAGTATCCCCTACCTCATATTGATGATTTATTTGACCAACTGCATGGATCTCAATACTTTTCAAAGATTGACCTTCGATCTGGATACCATCAGTTGTGTGTGAAGAAGGAAGACATTCCGAAAACAGCATTTCGAACCAGGTACGGGCATTACGAGTTTACTGTAATGTCGTTTGGATTGACTAATGCACCATCTGTATTCATGGATCTGATGAATAGAGTTTTCAAGGAGTATCTTGATGAATTTGTGGTGGTATTTATTGATGGTATCTTGGTATACTCCAAAACCTACGAAGATCATGAAAATCACTTGCGCATTATCTTGAAGACTCTGAGGAGGCATGAATTATATGGGAAGTTTAGCAAGTGTGAATTCTGGCTTCAGGAGATTTCTTTTCTTGGCCATATTGTCTCTAAAGATGGAATCTCTGTTGATCCTTCTAAGACCAAGGCAATCCAAGAATGGCCAGAACCTACGAGTATAACTGAGGTACGTAGTTTTATTGGTTTGGCAGGTTATTATTGACGTTTCGTCCAGAATTTTGCCCGATTGGCTAACCCATTAACGAAGCTCACACGTAAAGGGGTTAAATTTTTTTGGACAAAAGAGTGTGAAGAATGTTTTGAAGAACTGAAGAGAATATTAGTCAATGCTCTTATATTGACTCTACCATCGGGGAATGATGGGTTCGTTATTTATAGTGATGCATCAAAGAATGGACTTGGTTGTGTATTTATGCAGAATGATAGAGTTATTGCCTATGCATCACGACAGTTGAAAATTCATGAACAAAACTATCCTACTCATGATCTCAAGTTAGCAGTTGTGATCTTTGCTTTGAAGATATGGAGGCACTACCTCTATGGTGAAAAATGTGAGATTTATACTGATCACAAGAGATTGAAGTATATTTTCTCACAAAAAATAACTCAACATGAGGCAAAGGAGAAGGCTTGAATTACTCAAGGATTATGATTGCACGATACACTACCACCCGGGGAAAGCAAACAAGGTGGCAGATGCTTTGAGCAGAAAATACCATGGAGTTTTGAACATGATGAGAATTGAAAGGGATCCAATTTTCATGGATCTAGTAATGATGGACATGGGAATAACCAGGGAAGGTGAAACATCAATGATTTTTCAAATGGTTGCCAAACCATCTTTACAAGAAAGGATTAAGAGTTTTCAGACCGATGATGAAGAATTTCAAAAGAAGATTAAAGCTATGAATGATGGGAGATTGAGAGACTTTGTGTATGAAGATGGAATTTTGAAATTCGGGAAGAGACTTTGTGTTCCCGATTTACCTGATCTAAAAAGGGAATTGCTGGATGATGCTCATAATTCCAATTTCACTATACACCCTGGGAGAACCAAATTGTATAGAGATTTGAAGGAACATTTTTGGTGGGACAACATGAAGAGGGAGATTGCTGATTTTGTGTCAAGATGTATAGTTTGTCAACAAGTGAAAGCTGGAAGGCAACAGCCTGGAGGAGTCATGCAACCTCTTCCCATACCGGAGTGGAAATGGGACAATATTACGATGGACTTTGTCATGGGGCTACAAAAGACTCCTAGAAGGAACGATACAATATGGGTTATTGTTGATCATCTTACCAAGTCAGCACATTTTCTTGCTATAAGAGAAGATCTACCCCTGGAACGTCTAGCAAGACTATATATTAATGAAGTTGTGAGACTTCATGGAGTACCCCTATCGATTTTTTCTGATCGTGATCCCCGTTTTACTTCGAGATTTTGGAAAAGTCTTCAATAATCCCTGGATACTGAACTTCATTTGAGCACAGCTTACCACCCTCAGACAGATGGACAATCAGAGCGGACTATTCAGACCTTAGAAGACATGTTGAGATCTTGCTCACTTGACTTTCATGGTATGTGGGATCAATATTTACCACTGGTAGAATTTTTTTATTACAATAGCTTCCATTCGAGTATTCAGATGGCACCATATGAAGCGTTATACGGAAAGAGATGTCGTACACCAACCTGTTGGGATGACGTTGGTCAAAGAACACTTGTAGGCCCAGAACTGGTGGAAGAAACGGTGGAAAAGGTGAAGGTAATCCAAAATCACATCAAAGCAGCTCAAAGTAGGCAGAAGAGATACGCCGATAATCGAAGGAAGGATTTGGAATTTCAAGTCGGTGATCATGTTTTCCTGAAGGTATCTCCATGGAAGGGAGTCATACGTTTTGGTAAGAAAGGTAAATTGAGTCCCAGGTACATCGGACCCTTTGAAGTTCTAGAATGAATTGGGGTTGTAGCTTACCGATTGGAAATGCCGCCAAGTCTCTCCAAAGTTCACGATGTGTTCCACGTATCTCTGTTGAGGAAATACATGCCTGACCCAACGCATGTACTCACCTATGAAAAATTAGAACTAGAACCCGATCATTCCTATTGTGAAGAGCTCGTCAGGATTCTTGATACGAGAGAACAAGTACTGAGAAACCGGACTACGCGTCTGGTAAAAGTTTTGTGGAGAAACCATAAGATGGAAGAGGCAACGTGGGAACCCGAGGAACTTATGATGAAGAACCACCCGAGTCTTTTCATGCGGTAGTATTCTAGAAATTTTGAGGAAAAAATTATTTGAAGGAAGGGAGAATGTAACACCCCAAGCTTCCACGGTACGCTTTCTTTGAATAATACAGTAGCGTGTGTTGTACGCAACCTTGAATTTTAACACACACCACAACCAATCAAACTAGCCGTTATGAATAGTAATACCTACTTTTCGAAATTATATATATTTTATATTTTAAAATGGACTTCATTTATAGATTCGGAATATCGAATTTACCCTAAGGTGAAATTTTGGTACTTTTCGGATAACTTTCATATTTTGATGAATAGTGAAAATTACTAAATTTTAATTAAAAGCATCTTTTTTAATCAAAATAATTAATATTGATAAATAATGAATTTGAGTGGTTTTAAAGTATATTTAGAATATATTTTTACCATTTAATATAATTTTGGTCATTGGACATAATTTTACAATTAAACCGAACATAAACAAGTGTCAATCTTTTGATAGTTATTATCTCTTAAAAACACGCTTTTTGTTTTGACAGCGGGAATTAATTTTAAATTAATTTCTGCCACTTCTGTGTTTTGAATTTAGAAAAATTTATTACATATTTGGAATCAGGATGTTCAAATTGTGTAAATAGGTAACTTTAATTTTTAGACATTTTGAATAATTACTGCGGTAAATATTTTATTTACCATGGTTAAGGGTAAATCCGGTAAATAAGGGATAAAAAAAATATTATAATAATACTAAATTACCCTAAAACGTGTCCTAGACTTATTGGTTGATACATTTTCGACCATAGGCATCTTTGGGTCGATTTGGGGACCCCATGGTGCCACTTGTAGGTGATAGGGACACTTTATTTTAATTAAGTGAAAATGAATACAAAAATGACACAAGCATATATCTTTTAGAAAAATAATTATTACATAGGGTTATATATGTTGGATTTTAGATTATAAATATTAATTAGAAAGATAAAAAGATTTCCTACATAATTATATTTTATTTATAATTTTTAGACATTAAATAATTTAATTTATTTATGACACAATGATGATGAATTAATTACTATAATAGTGAACAATAAAAATAATTGATATTATAAATACCCAAATAAATATAATATAAAACTTTTAATGAATTAAAATAATTTTATAGGATAATATGATATATTAGGATTTATTTAATTTACTTTTTTCGAAGTAATCAATCTGTTATGAGTTTCACAAAAATCAACTATTGAATAGTGTCAAAATTGACATAAAAGAGTTCTTAAAGCCAATATTATATTATTAATTGATATTAAATTCCTAAAAAACTAAGGTTCGGCCAAGAGACTTATATGATGATAGGTTCATCATTAATGGACCACTTGAGGGTCACTTGGATGTATATAGTATGTTTATTAACCATATTATATAAAAATACAAAGAGACATTGTAAAAGTTAAACTAATTAACTTAGAGTTAATACTTAACGATAAGGTTAATATAAGTACCCAAACCTGTATAAATTCTATTGGTTGAGTTGTTTTCGACCCATCCCCACATTAACATTTAAATAATCAACTTTTTAGCCATTAGAAACCGAATATGAATTTATTATAAATTAATATTTCTAGCTTTTCCAAAGGTGCCCCTCACCCCTCTTATAAAAGGGCACTCCTCCTTCTCATTTCTTCACACCTTCAAAGCCTTTTGGTTCGGCCAAACTCTGCCCAAATACTCTCCCAACATCCCTCACTACAACCTATAGGCCTTAGTTTGATCATAAAGACAACCTAAGGAGCCCTTTTGATCAAATCAAAAGAAAGAACCCGAAGAAGAGGTAATGATTTCACCACCCTTTTCCAAGTTCATTTCTTCTTCCACTTCTTCTTCCTTTGTTGTTACCATTCTAAAATAATGACTCCAGTATCATATATATACTGTGATGTTATTATAAATATGGTACAACCATATTCATTATTCTATCCACCCTTTGAATAACATGTCACCATACGTGCGTACGTACGGCTTACCGTCTCCACGTCGTGGTGTAATTGTTATTCAATATATTATTATTTGGATGGGTATAATAATGATGTGTAACTCATGTAAATAATAAATATAACATGTTAATGATTCTGTATACATGATATACCATCCATTTATATATTATTTTAATAGAATGATATTGACGCTCGTGCGTACGTACGGACTACCGTCTCCACGAACGCGATGAGATTCATTCTCCATCGTATCCATTCAAGTATAATTATCATTTGATGATTTTAAAAATAATGTTTAAGGACTTGATATCATTCTGGATATGAATAATATACAACCTATCCTTTATAAACATGTCTTACGTAATAAAACATATAAAATAAAACAAGTAAGTTAACACCCGAAACAACGATAATACTAAGATATTATTATTAAATCAATATTAAAAGATCATATATGATATCATATTAATGTATATGATTCCTGTATAATTTAATAACAATTATTTCACCATTATACAAGTGGTTAACCTACCCCAACCAAGGAAAAGTACAAGGTAAGGGTTATTTCACAATCTCTTCATTATCCGAGGTTGTTTATACGTAATAATCTACTGGGATCTCTTTATCATCCACACCCATGTTTTCTGAAAAATGTATTTCAAAACAATTTTATTATTTACAAGAATATGGGTTAAAGTCATTTATACCCTTGTTTGAATTTTAGAGGTTTATAAAATAATCTTTCCGTCGTTTTCAAAACAAGGTCCTTTTTAACCTTTTCGACAGAATTAAGGTAAGAATGTTTTTTTTAACTTATACGGCGGGTGCGGTTATTTTCCGCCGTTATAAAATATTCAAAGCTTTCCTTACAAGCTTATAAGAATATTTTCAAGAAAATGTTTTATTTTATATGGCTCTTAAATGATTTCAAAAATAGAAAGAGATATTTCTCTAAAAAGTATTTTGATTTCATCTATGTCAACATCCTTTGATGGATTTTACGCTTATTTGAAGTTGATTTATTATGATACAAAACTTCTATAATGTATTGAAGGTTTTGTGATATGTTTGATTGTGGATGTGCTATTTTTATACCATTCATAGTTTATAATATTCCGTATACTAGTTTTAATACGAATGTTTATGTTATGTTTTAACCTTTTCATATGGGAATGCATTGGACTTAATATGTGACGGGTGGAGCCCGCTATAGCTCCTCGATGCATCGGTAGGTCTCATGAGACAAACTACTGTCTTGGCACAAGGCCTTGACAAAATCTTATTTGTAGTCTTGGCACGAGGCCTTGGCTATGTGGTTATGATAGTCTGACATTATGCATTCCAACATTATGAAAGTGGTTAGTGATTTTGCATGTGATTATTCGATTAGTAGAATATCCATGTGAATGAGTAAATGGCATTATTTCATTTTATTTATGCCATAAAATGTTGAATGTTCAAGTTTGAAAGGCTTTTGTTGTAGTTATACATTGCCTTAAATGTTTATTCTCATTTATGAAAGTTTCCGCTATATTGTTATCCTTACTGGGAATTTGAGCTCACCCCTTTTCTATGTTTTATTTTTTCTAGGAAGTGAAGAAGTAAATTATGAATGACCTGCAGGGATATTATGTGGGGATATGAGTGTGGATTATAGAGACATTATGTTGTTGTAGTAGTTTTTCATTTTATGATGTAATGTAAAACTTATGAATATATCTAGTGTTTCCAAGGCTAATAAACCAATCGGTCTTTTGAGATTTGATCTTTCTTGTGGTCATGCCCATGTTATGTAATAATGCACCGACTCTGGGTAACTAGGGTCGGGGCGTTACATGTACTATTTAGAGATCTGTGAATATTTGTTTTATATATATATATATAGCAGTGTTGTACCATTTTTTTCATTCCCTCTACACTTTTTTATTCAGTTGGTTGCATTTTTGTGTACAGGTACTTAGGAAAATGCCTCATCGAGTATGTTATTCTGTCGGTGCTAGTCACCATCCCTTGGCCTGTGGTGGCGGGCTTGGGGTAGTTGTGGATCGAGCCTCGATACAGGTCAGTTTATGACATATATTAACCATAACCCCAACCTCACAAAGTCTCACTCACTGAATAATGCATGTATGTATAATAATATTATAGTAAGCATATCAATGAATGGTACCCAACACCACTTTCCCAATGATTGTTTTCTCTCACACCTCAATGATGAACATCTTGACTCTCCCACTTCTTCTAAATAGAATCACATCACATAACATATTGCATGTAGACACATGGGCCATCACATCCCATCAAATCTCATAACCAGTGTAGATGGGTATAATTAACATGAAGTACATCAACCTCATTCCATCATCCTACATTGCACGACCCCCTCCTCCCGCAAGACATCTCATTATATCCCAAAAGAAGACACCTGGGCCATTACATCTCATCACATCACAAGTAGATAGTAGCACTATTTACTTCTAGATATCACAACCCATGCATATCACCAACAGATAGAAGATGGGGAAGGTAAGACTTGGTATCTAGCAATCCATCCTGACAATGGAATGTCAGGAAAAACACCCCGGTAAATATATATATGGGTGTTGACACATAGTGCTCAAAATGGGTGGGTTGTCTAAAAACAACATAAGGAAATAAATGTTATATATAATATCTACACAAAATACCATCTTATTGGTTCACTACAAAATTTTAAACTAACTCAAAACATTCCCTCACTTTCTTCTTCCTCTAAGTGCATAAAGCCCCAAAATATACCATAATCCACAAACCATCTAGAATTAATTCCAATTTTTTCATATTATCTATAATAAAAAAACTCAATTAAAATTGATTGTTTATTAATCACTTTTCACCCCATTAATTAATATTAAAAATACCACCATTTAAACCACATATCTTGTTGAAATTTATTTTTCCATTATAAAATCCATGTTAATTCCAAAACAACATGAAAAAATATTGAAACACAGTACACAAAATGAATAAAAAAACAACACAACAACCACATACAATTTTCACCATCCATAACATCACAACTACATTTTTATCCCCACTACACAGCCACACCACAACAACTATCATAACCCCATTGCAGAACAACATCTCATCCACTACCCCCACATGCATCACATCAACATAACCAAGAAACAGAAAACAAGCATTTCCACAATCATTAGAGCACACACATATCCATTTATATATTAGCCATAGGGGATTTTATTTAATTCAGTTTCTTTATTTAAGGGTTTAATCACACAATCCAAATCTCATAGTTCCACCAATTAGTTTTCTGAGTATAAGTGTTTAACCATTTATTTATAGTGGTGTCACAAAAATCACACATCATGGGAAACACATCAAATATAAATACAACAAAAATAGGGCAACCAATTATCCTTTATTACTGGTTATAAAACAACATTGATAGATCCAATATCGAAATATTAATTATCTGTAAATTCATGGAAAAAATTCACCTTTCCCTAAAAAAATAAATTTAACTAATTCATTTTTCATTATAATTTTCATAAAACCATTTCCACATATATAGTCATAAGAACCACTCCCTACATTATGCACATAACATAGAAACAATGGAATTCTGATATATAAGAAGAGATCATCATAGAAACTTGATCTTCCAAAAAAGGGGCATGCATATATGAGTTAACCACCCAGAGGGTGAACTAAATCCAACAGTAGAAACAAAGCTCCAAAACTCCAATGGAAAAGTCTCTAGAACGTCTCATCTTATAAGATATGAAAGATGAGAGAATCAAGAAAACGTATTCCCTTTTAATAGATTATATCATGAAATATTGAGATTAGATTTTTTTTTAAATTGGTCCTTAATATCAAATATAATTAAATAAATTTATATTAATAATTTAAAAGGTCTTTGAAATTTTTAGAAGTTATATATTTTATTAATCCATTTGAAACTGATATAAAATTCAATAATTATGATATTAAAATAATTTACCATAAAAATCTCAAAAGTTTAGAATATGACATTTTAGAAAACTAGATTCACTATTAAAAAAGATCCATATTTTTTTATCCACTGTTAGCACAATTGATCCACCATTAGTCTAAATTATATTTATTTAGTGATCCGCTATTAGTTAAAAATGATCCAACATTCGTGAAAAATGATCCACCATTAGTGATCTACCATTAGTTCAAAATGATCCACTATTGATGATCCACCAATAGTTCAAAATTATCCATTGTTGAGGGTCCACCATTGGTTTCCCGCTATTAGTTAAAAATACACCACCATTTGTTATCCACCATTAATTCAAAATTAACCACAATTAGGGGGTCCACCTTTATTTCAAAATGATCCACTGTTAGTGATCCACCATTACTTCAAAATGATCCACCATTAAAGATCCACTATTTGTGATTAACCATTAGTTCAAAATGATCCACTATTGGTAATCCAGCATTAATTCAAAACGAGTTCCATTCATGATCCATCATTAGGTCAAAATGAGCCTCTTATGTTTATCCACCATCACCCTCTAAAATACATGAAAACTCCTCAATTCATCCGCTAAATACCCCTTGACATTCCTAGGACACCAAAAACTAGATTTCATGAAAAGTAACAAACTAATCTGAAAAATAACATCTGATACCTATCAATATTTTCATTCTATATAGAATTTAAAACATCCCAAAGGACAGAGAGAAAATGTAAAAAACCCATTGTGGACACATCAAAGGATAATTCACCATCATCTAAAAAATAAACCACCTCCATTAACCACCCTCTCATATAAGTGCAGGGCTGCCAAATCCTCTATCAATCAGAAATCATCCCCACTATCCTAAAAACATCATTTTGTGACTTTTTTCCTAATTAATTGAACATAATATTACCTATTCTTGAGGTTTAGGAGATCTAACAAATATAGTCTTGATAAAAAATCATTAAACCTCTACTACAATAGATTATGATCATACTGAAAAAGGTATACATCAAATTCTTATGATTCATAAAGACCAAGAATTACTCCCCAATGATGTAGTGCTAGAAAAAATTCAATGAAAACAAATATTTTACTAGTTATAGATCGATGGTTGAATAGTTATGATTGTGATGGTGTAACATCCATTTACCAAGAGAGATCACTTATTTATTTTTCATCAAGACACATCTAAAGACCATATAAGAAGTGTTGTAGAAAACCTCAAAAAATACACCCTCCCCCGATAGTTGAAGCACTAGATCATTGAAAAAATTCCCTTTATATAGTTTAATTTTGTATGGTACTAATAAATCCATATAAAATATTTGTTCTTCCTAGTAAATGTTGTCAATGGGGCTGCAACTCATAAGAAATCGAGAAAAAACCCCACAACAATAGCATGTGAGACCATGGATTCTATAATACACTTCCACATTATTAGGTGATACCTAATAAGAAATACCTGAAACATCAATGGTTACACTAACACAGCCTGATGAGACGCCATACACCCAAGGAAATAAATATATTGTTTCCAAAACATACACTTGGACAAATTTCCAAAATTATGGTGGAAATGCAAAACCTATAATACAGCTATGTGGTGTCCATCATGCTTCACCTCCTAATTTGAGTATATCTGCATGTCATCAATGAAAAATACTATGAACTAATCTAGGAATTCATGGAATATGATTTTCATGATCCCCATAACCTTGCAGGTACATTAGTTACACTGAAAGGCATAACCGCAATCTCAAATTTCCCTTACCTGAATCTGAAGCTAGTCTTATGTTTATCTTCATCCTTCAGCATCAACTGATGATATCCAAACCATATATCATTCTTATAGAACCAACATTCTCTATTAAACTATTAAAAAATCATTGACCATTACAAGATGATAGCGATTCCTGGTCATCACCTGGTTCAACCTTTGGTAGTCTATGCACAACCACACACTACCATCTTCCCTCTTAGTGAAAAACACCAGAGGACCCCATGGTGACACACTTGGTTGGATAAACCCCACTAAATCAGATCATATATTTGAATCCTAAAATCCTGCAACTCAAAATGTTAATTCTGATAATGAGCCATCAAAATCATATAAGCACCAGGAAGAAAGGATTCCCATAACTCAATGTCACATCGAGAGGGTAGTAGCAAAAATTCCATAGAGAAAACATCTTGGAATTTCCTGAAAACCATTGGAGACTCTTATATCCATATTTTTTCTGATTCTACAAATAACTCATCCCCCAAGTAAATATGGGTCTCTAACTTCTAACTTCCCTCCTGGAAACCTCGTTCACTAATGAAAATCAAATATTGGCCTTCTATATCTTGGAACATAACTCTTCTAGGGAACGAGTAGATAATAGAACACATGTAATACAACCAAACGATGTTTATGATGATATTGTATGGTTCTATATGATGTATGAAAATATCCAAACACAACTAATGGTAAACTTTCATCGGTGCACATACACGGAACACACCTACGAAGCTCATTTGGACACTAACTAGTATAGTCAACACTATGGGAAGGAGAATCATCTCGATTATTATTCCCAAAGAATGCACTATATATGGTGGAACAAAGGAGTGAAAATATATTGAATCATAAAAGTCACATACAATGGTACTAGATAAAATGAGAGTAACTAGAATTATCATAGGTCACTTTGGTGTTTTTCCCTCCAATTCATGCAATTGTCTACGCCCATATCTTCTACCTATATACTAAAGTGAACCATTATGACCATGATTAGTTTGAGTTATATGAATGTGAGGAACATCTGTAGGTAGACCTCCACCTACCACATGAGTTCTTGGTGTAGAATATTCTTGTTCTTCTACAGCTATAAATACCTCAATTTCCTCTCCCACTAATCATCATCCGCAAATGGATGAACCCTATGTCGATCAACTGGGTGATCTAGTTTAACCTCTACTGTCTGACCATCATGTGGATGGAGACCATCATCCATATATAAAAAGGGAATCAAATATGTCCAAATCATAGTATTGTGGAATTTTATTATGTTTTATTTAATTCTTTCTAACATACTTCAAATATATCATTTCCAAAAACCACCCAATTCAAATAAGAAATAAATTCATCATGATGCATGTAACTATCTTCAGTACACATCTTTCACATGGTTCCACCTCACTTACTCATTCAATAAGATAAATTTCTATAAAAAAGATCCTAGGGGGGCTAAAATCCCATTTCCTAACTTGTCTTTCTAGCCTATTTCATGCACTATGATCAATGAGAACAGTTTCCATACCAACCCTTGCAGTCCTCACTGTGCCAAAATCCAAACATCATCCTATATCTGATCCATTAGGCTTTGACACAATTATATCAAGACCACCTCCCACTAAAGATACCTCAATGTGGGGAGAATGATAATGACCCCCAATTCCCTCCTCCAGTAGGCCCTGTGTTGGAAACTAGTACTAAGGGTAAAAAATCTCATGTATGGGATGTATTACCCTTAATAACATAAATAGGATCCGGAGATAAGATAGATAAATCACAACCAACTATATGTCATATATATAAGAAATCAAAAAACCATCCCACAATCCAAGTGTATGTAAAACTGGTACAGACAAATGTCTCCAATGTAAATACCCAAAATAAAAACTAAATTTGTGACATAGAAACTATCTAATGTTCTAAGATTGTAATGTATTAAATGGTTAGAAAAATTCTTCAATAAACATGAATTTTTTTTATATATGAATAGTGAGTATACTGGTATATTCAGTAAGAAAATAAAAGTATCTCATGAACACATAAAATAATAATGCACACATCAGAAATTAGAAAAACCAAATAGCGCCTATACAGGTATACTAACTAAAACCCCATCCTCCCTAAGGCTTTCCCACAAAATAACAAATTCATGTATAATAATATAATACGAAGCACATTGATGAATGGTACTCTACATAGCTTTCCCACTAATTTTTTTCTTATACACTCCAATAACGTAAATCTTGTCACTCCCACCTCTTCAGAATAACATCACATCACATCCCATATGCAAACACCTAGTCCATCACATCACATAAAATATCATAACTAGGGTAGTAGGGTATTATGATCATAAAGTAAATCACCCTCATTCCAATTACCGACCATACAAAATCCCCACCATATTTTATCTCATCATATCCCTCCTAAAGACACCCAGACAGTCACATCACATCCCATCACATATAGAAAGCCACGATTATGGATTTTTTCCATAAAATCCCATGTATATCACCAAAACATGGAAGAGGGAGCAAAAAAGAGAAGGTATCCAACAATCAATCCAGCCACAAGATTTATGGGAAGGACACCCCCCCCCCCAACATATATATGTGTGTGTGTGTGTTTGTGTGTTAGCACATAGTGTTTGACATGGGTGGGGACATATAGATTTCACAAGGAAACAAAAATTATGTGTAATATCTACACACAACCCATCCTAGGTGGTAAAAAATAGGAACATACAAACTCACAATGTTCCCTAACTTATTGGTTCCACTAAATGCTTAAAACCCCACAATAGGCCATAAACAAAAAACTATCGTCTATTGATGCCAATCAAGAGATTAGATACATTTTAAAAATTCCTATTAAAATATTCAGTTCATTAAAAACATTATAGAACATTAATTTGTATTTAAAAGGCCAAAATTTAAACCACACTTCCTATTACAGTTTATTCAACTATTATAACATCCATTTTTATTCATATAATACCCAATTAATTTTCACATTATAGCCCAAAACCTAAATCAAAACATATCATCCCAACAACCACATCCAATTTCCACCTTCCATCAGATCACACAAATATTCACAACCTCACTTCAAAACCACACCATACCCACCATCGTAGCCTCACTAAAAACAAGCATCACATCCACTACCCACATAAAAAATTACATCATCACAACCAAGCCACAATAAAAAAATGAATCACAAAAATTTTTATAGTACACAAATACCATTATGTAGATTGGTAATAATGTATTTCTTTAATTACCACTTCATTATTTAAGTGTTTTATTAGATAAGGAATATATCCTGCTGCACCCAATTCGTTTGCTGAGTATAGTTTGTTAACCATTTATTAATGGTGGTGTCACAATAATCACAAAATATGGGTATCACATCTCCAGTAAAAAATTAAAAAGGGATACTAATAAAACAAGATTTTCAGTGACTCCATAACATAGATATATCCAATATTAAAATATCGAAATGTAATAAAATCAAGATAAACACTCCTAATAACCTTACCAAATTCATCAAACCAATTTATATTTTTTTTTTAAATTTATACTACCATTACAACAAAGATAAAACTAATAAACCATCCTCGCATGATACACAAAAAGAATAAATGAATGAAATCAAATCAGGAAGAATAAATCTTTACAAAAAATAGTTAGACCCAAAATAGGGAGAGGACCTGCTCAGAAAAAACCACTTGTATGGAGAACTCAAACAAAAAAGAAGTAATATGTCTCCATTACTACAATTCAATAGTATATGGAACCTATCATGTTAATGGAAATCAAGATTGAAAAAACTAAGAAAAAATATTCCATTTTTAAATAATATAATTTGAACTGGTAGTGTTGTATAGAATTTTAAATTGATAATTAAGGTCAGATATTATTAAATCTATGATGTATCAGAATTAAAAAGGTCTCTATAATTTTTAGAAGATTAATATATGATAAATCTCCTTTGAAAAAACTTTTAAATTTTTTAATTATGGCATTAAAATAATTTTTTGTCAAACCCCATTTGGAAAGGGAGAAACAAGATATTTTAGAAAACTATATTCACTATTAAAAATGATCCACCATTGATGATCTAACATTAGTTCAAAATGATCCACCACTGGTGATCCAACATTAGTTCAAATTTCCCACCATTTTTTATCCACTATAAGTTAAATATGATCCACCATTGGTTATAAAATTTTAGTTTAAAATGATCCACCATTGGTGATCCACCATCACTTTAAAATGAACTATTGCTGGTGATCCACCGTTAGACCAAAACAATCATCCATTGGTGATCCACCGATGGTGATACCCTATTTTTTCAAATTGATCCACCATTTTTATCCACTTTTAGTTCAAAATTATCCACCATTGGTGATCCATAATTTGGTAAAATGAACCACCATTGGTGATCCACTATCAGTTCAAACTGATCCATTATTGGTCATCCACTATTAGTTCATTATGATCCATCATTGTTGATCCACAATTAGTTCATTCTGAGGCAGCATTGTTGTTCCACTGTTTTTTTAAAATGATCCACTGATACAGATCCACCTTTTTAAAAAAGGATCCACCATTAGTGATCCATAGTTATTCTAAAATGATTCACTATTAGTGAACCACCATTGGTAATCCATCTCTATCCTCTAAAACATCACCAAATCCTCTATTACTCCACTAAAAAGGCCTAGTATTTCCTAAAACACCTCAAACACCATATTTCCAGAAAATTAATAAGAATAAAATTATGGATTGTTATGTGTTTCTATTTCTGTTTAGTGGTGTGTGACTATTGAATTTATGGGGGAATTGTTATATGATATATGGGGCTCTAACCTTGGAGAGGAATCATACATATGCTGATGAATACATGAATTGTAGTCCATTTATTTTTTATTTTCATTGCTAGTATGTCCTTTTGAAGTAAAGAAATATATAGGTGGGAATTACACCTAAGGAATATGATTATTTAGAGGAATTCGTATCATTCTAATGGAACGATCATTATAGATCTTTGAGATTGAATGATTCATTCTTGGGTTAATAATATATATATATATATATATATATATTAATAAATCATAACCATTACATGAAATCCATATATTTAGTATGTTTGGGAATTACACACTGATACATCCCTGATATGCTCTATTCGGAGTATGACCCATTGAGAGAAAAGAAAATATTGATGGGATATACACATAACGAGGAAACCCAAAATTGTGTTATATTTATTACACTAATGGAATCATAATTTTATTCCTCTAAACCCATGTTTTTCATTCTCGGTGTTAGTGACAAGAGAAAAAATGTGATAAAAAAATTATATGTTACAAACCAGAACCTAGTATCCTAGAGTTGGTGGTTAATTTTTTACATTGGAATATTTTACAAGGAATCTCATCGCAAAATACAAATCATTTTATTAGTTTTGGAAAACATGAATCATACTTGAATCATATATTACAATTTAAATGCCACATAAGGATTTATTTTAGAAAAAAATTATTCTCTAATCATATATATTCATGTCAATCATAATATACTTCTTGGAATCCTATGAAAAATAAAACATAAGAAAGGGATGATCTTACATTCTCATTACGTGTATGTGTACAGTGGAAGCTAAAATAAGAAAAAATATTAAGGTAGGGTGAATAACATAGAATGAAACAAATGAAACCTAATCTTGAGAACAATAGTTAAATAATAAATTATAATAAGATATTTCCATATAAATAATCACATAAATTTTTTTTTAATAAAATAATCACATGGAAAATAAATAACTAATCATATAATTAGGGAATGAATAATGATGGAGATCATAAATATATAATTAAGGATTCATCCAAGACAATATACATAAATGGGTAGGGCCTTATCCAATACCCAAACTAGTTTTTCTCATTATACATATCTATGCATCGAGGGGAAATAATGAGTCCCTTCCGTCACATACTAATTCAAATGCATTCCTTATATGAAAAGTGTGAATCATAAACAACGAAAACACTTATATTTAAAAAAACTATCATACAAGATTTTCAAACTTTCACCATAAAAAATGAATGGTACCAAAATGTCACTTCCATAGTCAAGCACATTATAAACCCTGCATTAAATCTTGGAAAATGATAACATAAGATATGAGCCTCAATCAAGAATAAGATGAAACTAAGTATATTGAACTTGAATAAAATACTCTAATAAAATACTTAAAAATTTATTAAGAGAAATAACCCATTTTACATTGACATCATTTAATTAAAACTTTGATAAATTTTAAAATAATAATTTTTTATTAAAAAATCAAGTAATATTGTAAAGTAAAATTCAAAACATTATGTTTTTATGATGGTGGAAAAATATGCTCATTTTGAATGCGTTAAAAACAACCCTTTTATATTTTGATTAAAAAGTCATAAAGTACCTCATTTAGAAAATGATAAAAGTTATTCCTTTCAATCTATTTTAAGGAAAGTGTAAAATGGGTAAAATGAATTTAAATTTTTTTAGTGTAATATTATAATCCTTATTTAATTTTTTTTTATACCTGGAATGTAAGAAAAATTATCTGTAGTTGATACTTAATCTTAAGCAATCCCAAATAAGAATGGGATTTTGGAATAACAGTTTCCATTTACATTACATTAGTGAATATTCTATAACCTCCTTTAAAATGGTTAAAAAAATTTATTCATTTATACTATAATAATATTCATATTTATGATATCACATGTGAGCTTTTAATATTATTTTTTAATAGTATTTCATTATTACCCTTGTTTCGGGTGTTAAATGCATCATTTTCCTATGCATGTTTTATCATGTAAGTCTTATTTATTTTAAATAGGATATGTTTATTTTATACCTACAATGAAATTAAGTTAATTTATATTATATTTACTCATTTTATATATTTTTATAGTTACTCTTGAGTGCTTATCATGGGAAGTGAATCACATCTCATCGTGGAGGTGGTAGATAGTATGTACACATGAGCGGCGGTATCATTACTTTAATGGTGAAAGGGTATGGAATTATATGTTATATTATTTAAAGAAAAAAATACCATTTCATATGTATTACTTATATCCCTTAAATAAATCATTATACCCATTTAAATTAAGTGGTGATTAAAATTAAATTACACCATGGTGTAGAGATGGTATGTCATAAGTATACATGTGCGGTGCTTTTATATTTTTCAGGATTGATAAAAGGTTGAACATGGTTGTCCCTTAATTATAATATCATCTCAAAATATAAATTATACTGGATTTATTACATTATTATAGATAAAACACATTAATAAGATGTTTAATAAGAAATGAACTTCAATGAGTTGGTAAAACAGTTACCTCTTCTTCGATGGCCTTCTCTTATATCTCTTCTAGAGGTATATAGATTTTCTTTTTTTGAAAGACATGTGTAACATCCCAAGTAAGTAATGAATAATAGATATTCTTATATATGTCTATTTATGAATTAGATAGTGTTTTAGCGGCTTCAAATGAGATTAAATCCAATCTTAAGCATGGAATACACTAATATTCTTAAAAGATTGTTTTACTGCCTTTTGATGGAAAAACATTTTTAAATCAAACTTTTGACAATTTTATAATCCTTATTTTTCAAAATAAACTTATTATTTATTATTGGGACATTGAAATTTACATTGGATAATTTTTTGGTATTTTTCTGACAATGTTCATTTTTTTAATGAATAGTGGAAAATACAGCATTTTACATCAAAACTGCTTTTTCATCTAATTTAATTATATGGTTAGATTATCTTTTTAATTTGTTTTAAAGTTTAAATAGAATATATTTTTACCATGTAATCCAATGGTGGTCATTGGGATTAATTTCACCTTGAAATTGGACTTAAACTAGTGTCAATCTCTTGATACTTTTTGTTTCATAAAAACACGTTATTTGCTCTGACATCGAGAATTAATTATTAAATTAATTAATGTAACACATATGTTTTGAATTTTGTAAAATAGACATCATTTTTTAATTCTGAATATCAAATATATCTTAGGGTGAATTTTTGGTATTTTTCTGAAAAACTTCAATTTTTGTTGAATAGTGAAACCACTAAGTGGTACTTATAAAAACTGATTTTCCATTTAAATGAAATTTTACCACCTCTTTGTTTTGAATTTAAAAAATCCAACATACATGGTTTTCATTAAGAAGTAAAATTTGTTTCAATGGGATTAAAATAATTTTTTGGTGAATAGTAACTTTTAAGTTTTTAATCGCGATTAGAGGTAATTAGTGTAGTTGAAGGTAAAAATAATGTTTTAATAATATAGACACATGTCCTACCCTCATTGTATGTGTCATGGCCGACCAGGACAATCCATGGGTCACCTTGGGGACCCCATGGAGCCACATTGGTAGGAAAATGTCATTAATACCTTTTTATTTAAAGTTAAAATTAAAATGTCACAAACATGAGTTGTTTTACTAAAACAATTTTTAAATGGGGTTATACATGTCATATTTTTTACTATAAATATTAATTAGAAAGATAAAAAGATTTACTACATCATGATATTTTTTTATAATTTTTAGACATTAAAAAAATTAAATTATTTATGACACAATGATGATGCAGCGATTACCACATTATTTAACGATTTAAATAAAATGAAAATATAATGTAAAATACAAGACCTAAACTTGTCAAAAACCTATTTAATGTATGTATTTATAACCCTTATCACCTTTTCCTAGAAATATATAATTTTGGGACCTTTTTTATCTGAAAATAATTTTATAACAAAGTATCTTTTCTTAACTTTCCAAGAGTGCCCCTCCTCTCCTTTTATAAAAGGCCCCCACCTCTACCACCTTACCCACACCTCTCAAGCCTTTGGCTCGGCCAACCACTGTCCATTTTTCCTCTCCAAATCCCTATATTACTCCTTGAATCATCACTTTGGGAAAAAGTCTTCCCAAGGAAGCCTTTGATCTCAAATCAAAAAGAGTTACCCGTTTTAAAGGTAGTGTTTTCTCTTGTGTTCTTATGTTTTATTTTGCTTCTCCAACCCTCTAAGCTCATTTTATTCCATTATTTTGTAACAAAAACAGTATCTTTAATATACTATAATGTTGTTATAATAAGTATTCGATCTACACTTACACAAACCTATATCTAATGGTTAAAGAACATATTGTTTCTGTGGATGGCGAATTTCTGCCTCACGAAACAAAGATTGTTCAACACTCATATAACAAAATCAAATGTGGCCATTAAGATATCAATATATTTATATATGATATATAATATGTTTATGTTTTACTTAAGATTCTGTATTTTTCATTTATGGAATTCCTTTATGGTTTCCATTATGGGTAAATGCGATATCTTCATTTTAGGAAGTGCGGACTACCGCCCCCTCAAAGTGATTTGATTCGTTAATACCGTATGTGGTACGTATAAAGATAAATTTAATGATATTATATATGATATTATAATGGAATTATTATATACCTTTATATCATTATGATTCACTCCATTAAGTAAGAAATAGAAATGAAAGTAGCGTTCATGCGTACGTATGGCTTACCGTCTCCATGAACGATGCATTTCATTTCATAACTCTAAATGATTATGTAATATTAAAAAGGAATGTATATACTAGATATATATGATATATATGAAATATACATCATGAGTATAACACTGGATATAATAGATACATGAAAAAATTGTAATTATAAAGAGCATATTTTTGACTCAAGTACCAATGATCGTTAAAACGACCATTATTAACTTAACTAATTACATAGTGTTCATGACCTGGTAATAAGTGGTATAAAAAGAATAATGAACTTGAAAATGGTTCTTAAGAAAGTATAAATTAACTCAAGTTTATTATTCAGGATATAAAATGACAATCGAGTCATGTCGGACCCGAGGTATGGGACTTCGTCTCAATCTCCTTTCATTGAGGCATATTTTTATTTTATACACATCCTTCTTTTATACGGTGTATAAACCCCTTTTACTTTTATGTTTATCCAAAAGGAATCATTTTATATGAAGCATTTTACTAAATGACAAAAGGGAATGTTTTTGCCGTACGTATGCGGCGACAATGACTTCTCCACCGCCGTGACCATTATTTGAGTTTCGGCTTCCTCTACAAGCCATACCTTTTTTTAAAGGAAAATAAATACCATGTTTTACTTTTCTTTTATTTTGGTATTAAAAATGTTTTTCATAATGTTTTTATATCAATGTGTTGTATTGATATATTTTGATTGAAGAGTGGAAATGTTATGTTTCCTTTATGCATGTTTTATGTGATACGAATTATGTTTATGGTTCTTGGGCATTATTATGAAGAGGGGTGGTTCCGTGATAAAAAAGGGAGGGTGAGCCTGATATAGCTCTCTAATGCATTTGGTAACGCAAAGGGGTTAAATGTTGAGGTTTCTTTGAAGATATTTAGGGAATATACTGTGATGGGTATTCAAAACATAACCAAGAGGGTTACTCCCTACGTAAGAATGTTATGAATACCTCAAGTTTCCTTTATGTCTTATGATTTCTATGATTTATTCATGATTTGATGAGGTATGTTAATGTGCTTATGTTTTATGGGTAAAGTATGATTTCACTCTTATGTATATATGTACTCATGTTTCCTTTCCATATTTTTATATCCCTTACTAATCTTTTAATGCTCATCCCAAGTTTTTGAAATGTATTTCACAGGTCGAGGGAAGGGTACATGATATGATGATAGTGTCAAGGAAGCGTTAAGAAGGAATCCATGTTTAATTTTAAATATGTTTCTATTGATGGGAAAAATGAATACTATATTTTATGTGACCACTTTCTATAAATTTGGAATGTAATGCATGTTTTATGATCTAATTCTCTAAAACTCTAAACCTGAAAATATCCACAATGTGTATTCTTGAAGTAACTTAAGAATAAGTAATTTTTATTGTTGGGGCCTTATATTTGGTATCAGAAGTTGGTTTAGATAACTTTAGGAGTTAGATTTATATTAAATGATTATCCAAAAATATTTTGTTTATGGTCAAATTGAAATGATATAGAATTTAAAGATTACCATATTTCTTCATCTAAAACATGTTTTTTCAGAATGGTTTTCCACAGAGGAAACAGGGAAGCAGTTCTAGAACGGCATACAGAAGGAAATAACCTTCCGAATCAGCATCCTGAGAATCTCAGAATTGGAACTGAATAGTTTGTTGCATTAATGGCGCAGTTGACTCAAGCGACATATGGTGGTGGTATCCATGCACGGGATCAGCCAGATCAACCATAGAGGAAAATGTCAGTGGTGGAACATTTTGTGACGAAACACCCCCCATCATTTAGAGGATCATCTGACCCTGTGCTAGCTGAAGGGTGGATTAAATCACTGGAGGATATTTTCAATGTCATGGGGTGTTCCGACAATAAAAATGTTAGTCTTGTTATTTACAATTTAGAGGGTGAAGTAGATTAGTGGAGGTCGATGGTTAAAAATATTAGGGACGCTGATGAGATTGATGCTCTCGACTGGGATGAATTCAAAGGTATGTTTCTTTAGAAGTATTTTCCTAAGGATGTTCTACATAGGATGGAAAAACAATTCTTGGAATTGAGGCAAGAGGAAGACTCAGTGGCTGCATATGAAGAGAGGTTATCTCGATTTTCAAGGTATGCTCCAAATTTTATCCAAGACCTTGATAGTAAAATCAATCATTTTTTCTTAGGATTAAAGCCATAATATCAAAGGGCATTGTCCTCTCGTCAGTTCACATGTTATGAAAATATTTTTCGATGTGCTGAGAAGGTGGAAATGCTGTTTTCCGATGATCAATTATACTATAACAACCAGTAGAAGAAGATACTGAGGTGGCAGGAGAAAGGAAAGAATTCATCAAAAAGGTTTGATGGTAAGAAAACTAAGTTTCCAGTTTGTGATAAATGTGGTAAAAGGCATGCTGGGGAATGTCTTCTGAATTCTGGGAAGTAATACTGATGTGGTAATATGGGACATAAGGCTCTTGATTGCACTGAAAAAGATCAGGGTGATAGTAAGACCAAATTTTATTTACAGTTAGTGAAATGTTTTAAGTGCAATGAGATAGGTCACTATGTGAATTAGTGTCCAACAAAGAGATCGAGTGATGGGAGGTAGTTAGACTACAAGCAGAAAAGAGTGGTGAAATCCTTTGTAGCTACTTCAGAAGATGTCGAGCCATCAAATGAAGTTGTATCAGGTACCTTGTTTGTTTTTTCAGATTATGCAAGTGTGTTGTTTGATTCGGGGTCTACACATTCTTTCATCTCTGAAGACATTTCTAGTAAAATTGGAATACCATCTCAATAAATGACTCCTGAAATTTTGGTAGAAACACCTGGGGGAAATTTTGAGGCAAAAAGAATTTATAAGAATCTTCATATCCTTATCTGTGGAATGAACCTACTTTCAAACCTTATTGCTTTGCCTCTAGTAGAGTTTGATGTTATCATGGGTATGGATTGGCTCTCTATTTACCATGCTAAGATTAACTGTAGAGCTAAAGAAGTTTCTTTTCAGAAAGACTTTTAGTTTGTGTACAAGAATGAACCCTTACTGTGGATAACATATCAAGAGGCCGAGAAACTTGTAAAAGATGGAAATGAATGTTACCTTGCACATATTGTTGAAAACAAGGGAACTGTTCAGATTAATGATGTTCCAGTGGTAAATGAGTATCCTGATGTTTTTCCAGATGAGTTTCCTAGAATAATGCCAGATCGGGAAGTTGAGTTTACTATAGACTTAGTTCTTGATAATAATCCAATTTCAAAACCCCCTTATCGAATGGCTCAAATTGAACTTTTAGAGTTGAAGGAGCAATTTCAAGATTTAATAGAGAAAGGTTTCATTCGATCTAGCACATCACCATGGGGTGATCCTGTTTTATTTGTTAAAAAGAAAGATGGTTCTACGAGACTTTGCATTGATTATAGAGCCTTCAATAACATCACTGTTAAGAACAAATATCCTTTCCCTCATACCGATGATTTGTTTGATCAGCTCCAGGGAGCTTAGTATTTTTCAAAGATTGACCTGAGATCGAGGTACCATCAGTTGAAGGTAAAGGAATCAGATATTCCGAAGACCGCGTTTCGTACAAGATATTGCCATTATGAATTTGTAGTAATGCCTTTTGCGCTAACCAATGCACCTTCTGTATTCATGGACTTAATGAATAGAATTTTCCATGAGTTCTTAGATAAGTTTGTGGTTGTTTTAATTGATGATATTTTGGTGTTTTGTAAATGTAAAGAGGAACATGAAAGACATTTAAGGTTTATTTTGAAAACCTTAAAAGAAAATAAATTTTATGGGAAATTCAGAAAGTGTGAGTTTTTGTTGGAACAAATTTCATTCCTTGGTCATATTGTTTCTAATGATTGAATAACTGTTGATCCTGCAAAAACAAAGGTTGTTAAAGAATGGCCAACACCCACAAATGTAATCGAGATTCGTAGTTTTCATGGTTTGGAAGGCTATTACCGAAGGTTTTTTATAAATTTTTCACGGTTATCTAGTCCAATGACAAAGCTAACTTGGAAGGGTGTTATGTTTATCTGGACAAAAGAATGTGATGATTATTTTCTAGAACTGAAAAGAAGATTGGTGAATGCTCTAGTTTTGGCAATACCTTCCAGGAATAGGGAGTTTGTTATCTACAATGATGCTTCATTGAAAGGACTTGGTTGCGTCTTAATGCAGAATGATCAGGTAACTGCTTATGCTTCACGACAGCTGAAAACTCATGAGGTAAATTACCATACACAGGATTTGGAATTAGCTGCTGTTGTTTTTGATTTGAAAATTTGGAGGCATCATTTTTATGGAGTTAAGTGTGAAATATATAACGATCACAAAAATTTAATGTATATATTCACTCAAAATAAATTGAACATGAGATAGAGGAGATGTCTAGAATTAATCAAAGATTATGATTGTACAATTCATTACCATCCGGGAAAAGCAAATAAAGTGGCAGATGCTTTGAGTCGAAAAAGTAATGCTTCAATAGCAATGGTGTGTTTGGAATGTGATACTTTGGTTAAGGATTTGATGAAATTTGGCATAGAAGTTGTTGGTATAGGAAGTTCTTCTGTTTTGTTTCAGGTATCAGTGAAATCTTCTCTATCAGACAGAATTAAACAAGCACAAAAGTAAGACAGTGAGTTGCAGAAAAGGTTAGAGATGGTTCTGATGGGTAAGTTTCCTGAATTCAATATTGATAATGATTTTGTTTTGAGATTTGGGAAGAGATTGTGTGTGTCGTGTGATTCACAGTTGAAGAGATATTTGTTATGTGAAGCTCAAAGTTCTCCGTTTTCTTTCCATCCTGGAAGTACTAAGATGTATAGAGATATTCGGGAGTATTACTGGTGGGACGGAATGAAAAGAGATATTGCTGATTTTACTTTGAAGTGTTTGACATGTCAATAGGTTAAAGTAGAGCGGCAGTTACCGAAAGGGATGATTCAGCCTTTACCCATACCAGAGTGGAAATGGGAGAATATATCCATGGACTTCGTTGTGGGATTACCGAAGACACATCGAAGTAATAATGAAATCTGGGTTATTATTGATCGCTTGACTAAATCTGCTCATTTCCTTGCTATACGAGATACTTTTTCCCTAGATCAACTTTTCCATTTCTATCTTAAAGATATTTTTAGGTTACATGGAGTTCCTCTCTCCATTGTATCTGACCGTGATCCCAGTTTTACTTCTAACTTTTGGAAAGGCCTTCAGAAGTCATTGGGTACTGAATTAAATTTTAGTACAGCTTTTCATCCTCAATCAGATGGGCAGTTAGAACGAACAATTCAGACATGGGAGGATATGCTACGTGCTTGTTCGATGGATTATCAGGGAAGTTGGGACCAACATCTTTCTTTGGTTGAGTTTTCTTATAATAACAGTATTCATTCCAGTATACAGATGGAACCATTTGAGGCATTATTTGGGAAGTGGTGTCGAACTCCAGATTTCTAGGATGAAGTGGGTGAAAGGAAGTTGATGGGACCAGAATTGGTAGAGTAGATGGAAGAAACAGTTCAGTTGATTAAGAGACACATGAGAACAGCTCAGATTAGGCAGAAGAGTTATGCGGATAACTGGAGGAAGGATCTATCTTTCGAGGTAGGTGATCATGTTTTTCTCAAAGTTTCACCATGGAAAAGTGTGATGTGATTTGGTAAGAAAGGAAAGCTGAGTCCAAGGTTCTTTGGACCATATGAAATTCTGGAGAAAGTCGGATCAGTTGCATACCGAGTGGCTTTACCTCCAAGTTTATCTCAGGTACACAACGTTTTTCATGTTTCGATGTTGAGAAAGTATATGCCAGATCCATCTCATGTTTTGAGTCTAGAGGTAGTTCAGCTGGAAGAAAACCTATCTTATGAGGAACAACCATTCCAGATTCATGACCACAGGGAGCAAGTGTTTCGAAAAAAGGTGATTCATCATGTAAAGGTTTTGTGGAAAAACCACATGATTGATGGGGAACATGGGAATCTGAAAATGCAATGAGGGCTAAATACCCCTACTTATTCGATAAGTAAATAAATTGCTGGGATGAAATTTTCTAAAGTGTGGAAGGATGTGACATCCCAAGTAAGTAATGAATAATAGATATTCTTATCTATGTCTATTTATGAATTAGATAGTGTTTTAGAGGCTTAAAATGTGAATAAATCCAATCTTAAGCATGGAATACACTAATATTCTTAAAAGATTGTTTTACTGCCTTTTGATGGCAAAACATTTTTCAATCAAACTTTTGACAATTTTTTAAGACTTACTTTTCAAAATAACCTTATTATTTATGATTGGGACATTGAAATTTACATTGGATAATTTTTTTGTATTTTTCTAACAATGTTCATTTTTTTAATGAATAGTGAAAAATGCTGCATTTTACATCAAAACTGCTTTTTCATCTAATTTAATTATATGGTTATATTATCTTTTTTATTGTTTTTAAATTCTAAATAGAATATATCTTTACCATGTAATCTAATGGTGGTCATTGGGATTAATTTCACCTTGAAATTGGTCTTAAACTAGTGTCAATCTTTTGATACTTACTATTTCATAAAAACACGTTATTTGCTTTGATAGCGGGAATTAATTATTAAATTAATTAACGTAACTCATATGTTTTTAATTTTTTAAAATAGACATCATTTTTGAATTTGGAATATCAAATATATCTTAGGGTTAATTTTCAGTATTTTTCTCAAAAACTTCAATTTTTGATGAATAGTGAAACCACTAAGTGGTACTTATAAAAACTGATTTTCCATTTAAATGAAAATTTACCACCAATTTTTTTTGAATTTCAAAAATCTTACATAAATTGTTTTCATTAAAAATTAAAATTTGGTTCAATGGGATTAAAATAATTTTTTGGTGATTAGTAACTTTTAATTTTTAATCGCGATTAGAGGTAATTAGTGTAGTTTAAGGTAAAAATAATGTTTTAATAATATAGACACATGTCCTACCCTCATTTTATGTGTCATGGCCGACCAAGACAATCCATGGGTCAACTTGGGGACCCCATAGAGGAACTTTGGTAGGAAAATGACATTAATACCTTTCTATTTAAAGTTAAAATTAAAATATCACAAACATGAGTTGTTTTACTAAAACAATTTTTAAATGGGGTTATATAAGTTATATTTTTGACTATAAATATTAATTAGAAATATAAATAGATTTAATACATCATGATATTTTTTTATAATTTTTAGACATTAAATAAATTAAATTATTTATGACACCATGATGATGTAGCGATTACCACATTATTTAACGATTTAAATAAAATGAAAATATAATATAAAATATAATCCCTAAATGGTCAAAAACCTATTGTATGGATGGATTTATAACCCTAATCACCTTATCATATAAATTTATAGTTTTGGGACCTTTTTTATTCGAAAATCATTTTATAACAAAGTATCTTTTCTTAACTTTCAAAGCGTGCCCCTCCTCTCCTATTATAAAAGGCCCCCACCTCTACCACCTTACCCGCACCTCTCAAGCCTTTGGATCATCCAACCCCTGTCCATTTTGTCTCTCCACATCCCTCTCTTACTCCTTGAAGCCTCAATGTGGGCAGAAGTCTTCCCAAGGAAGCCTTTGAGCTCAAATCAAAAAGAGTAACCCGTTTTAAAGGTAGTGTTTTCTCTTGTGTTCTTATGTTTTATTTTTCTTCTCCAACCCTCTAAGCTCTTTTTATTACATTCTTTTGTAACAAAACCAATATCCATAATATACTAGGATGTTGTTATAATAAGTATTCGAGCTACACTTACACACACCTACATCTAATGGTTAAAGAACATACTGTTTCTGTGGATGGTGAATTTCTACCTCACGAAACTATGATTGTTCAACACTCATATAACACCTTAAATGGAGGCCATTGATATGTCACTATATTTTTATATGATATATAATATGTTTTTGTTTTACTTATGCATCTGTATTTTTCATTTATGGCATACATTTATGGTTTCCATTATGGGTAAACGTGATATCTTCATTTTAGGAAGTGCGGACTACCGCCCCCTCAAAGTGATTTGATTTTGTTAATACCATATGTGGAACGTATAAAGGATAAATTTAATGATATTATATATGATATTATACTGGAATTATTATATACTTTTATATCATTATTATTTCACTCCATTAAGTAAGAAATAGAAATGAAAGTAGAGTTCATGCGTACGTACGGCTTACCGTCTCCATGAACAGTGCATTTCATTTCTTACCTCTAAATGATTAAGTAATATTATAAATGCATGTATATACTGGATATATATGGTATATATTATATATAAATGATGAGTATATATCTGGATATAATGGATACATGAACAACTTGTAATTATAAAGAGAATATTTTTGACTTAAGTACCAATGATCGTTAAAACGACTGTTATTATCTTGAATAATTACATAGTGTTCAAGACATGGTAATAAGTGATATAAAAGGAATAATGAACTTTAAAAAGGTTCTTAAGAAAGTATAAATTAACTCATGTTTATTATTCAGGGCATTAATGAACGATCGAGTCAAGTCGGACCTGAGGTATGGGACTTCGTCTCAATCTCCTTTCATTGAGGCATATTTTTGTTTTATACACAACCTTATTTTATACGGTGTATAAACCCCTTTGACTTTTACATTTATCCAAAATGAATCATTTTATATGAATCCTTTTACTAAAAGAAAAAAGGGAATGTTTTTGTCATACATATGCGGAGACAACGACTTCTCTGCCACCGTGACCATTATTTGAGTTTCGGCTTCCTCTACAATCCATACCTTTTTTAAAAGAAAAATAAATACCAAGTTTTACTTTTCTATTATTTTGGTATTGAAAATGATTTTCATAATGTTTTTATATCAATGTGTTGTATTGATATCTTGTGATTGAAAAGTGGAAATGTTATGTTTCCTTTATGCATGTTTTATGTGATACGAATTATGTTTATGGTTCTTGGTTATTATTATGACGACGGGTGGTTCTGTGATAAACTAAGGGCGGGTGAGCCTAATATAGCTCTCCAATGCATTGGGTAATGAAAAGGGGTTAAATGTTGAGGTTTCTCTGAAGATATTTAAGGAATATACTGTGATGGGTATTCCAAACGTAACCAAGAGGGTTACTCCCTACGTAAGAATGTTATAAATGCCTCAAGTTACCTTTATGTCTTATGAATTCTATGATTTATTCATGCTTTGATGAGGTATGTTAATGTGCTTATGTATTATGGTTAATGTATGATTTTAATCTTATGTATATATGTACTCATGTTTCATTTCCATATATTTATATCCCTTACTGAGCTTTTTATGCTCATCCCAAGTTTTTCAAATGTTTTTCACAGGTCAAGGGAAAGGTAAATGATATGATGATAGTGTCAAGGATGTGTCAAGAAGGAATCCATGTTTTATTTTAAATTTGTTTCTGTTGATTGGAAAAATTAATACTATATTTTATGTAACCACTTTGTTTAAATGTGGAATGTAATGCATGTTTTATGATCTAATTCTCTAAAACTCTATACCTGAAAAGATCCTCAGCGTGTATTCTTGAAGTAACTCAAGAATATGTAATTTTTAAGGATGGGGACTTATAACATGGACCTCAAAAACGTGTATAATTTTGATGGGAGGATAAATGTCCATTTTTTGGTCACTCTAGATGGCACAATGTGTTGTTAGTAAGTGAGGGTGGATGTTTCCTTTTATAATTGAGGTGAGGGGCACATTCAGAAACTAAAATAATATTAAATTAATATAAATAAATTATAAATTATAAATTGATCCATAGTGAGTTATTTAGAATACGGTATGAGTATAGGTATAAATCCTCTCAACCAATCATTTTTAGAAAAGTATATTTTTCATTATTACACGTATATTTTTTGATTTAAAACTTATTTAAACTCTTTAACTTGTACTATAAAAACATATGGATTTACCTCTATCTAATTCTTGTGTTGGTCTCATAAAATCATACCATGTTGTCTGAGTACATTCATACTGAAATTATCAATTAGATACATTGGTTCTTAAGGCCACATAGTTTCCAATTGTGGCCAAGGGTGAGGCTTCAAAGGCTGTAGTTGCATTGGAAAATTATAGGACATGTAATAATTAATATTCTTGTAGATATATGGATATATAGATTATTGATAATAAAATGAAGAATTTGGTTTCATCTATGTCATTGGGAAAAATGATCATATTTTTAGAGATAGTAGTTGTATTTCATGTTATTGAGTTCTATTTGGATGGGTACCTACTCTATCTGTGCCTCAATATCAAATTTTCTTACAAAAATTTGATGACAAGATAATGGAGACATTAGTTTCCATGGAATGTAGGTTGATTTTTCAAATGGAGTTAGAGTTAGAAGGTTTTCAAAAAATTATCACTCCTAAGTTCATTTCATAATAACAACTGCCCTATTTTTTTGATTAATTCCTCTATAAGCTTAATGTGGTGATTCGGAGAACGAAGGATTAAGATAAACACTTGAAAATAGTGCTAATGATAATAATTCCTAGAATAATTATGGCTTGATAGGATGGGGAAATATATCATGAATCGAGTAGAGATGTAATCTTTTTTCTTTATTACCCTCATATTCCTTTATTATTATCAACAATCTAATTGTATTTTATGTGATTACTATATTAGTTTATTAAGATCTATTCATCTATCACATCAAAATATTATTCTCCCTAGGGAATAGTGGTTGATGCTAATTTGGATGGTGATAGAGAGGCCAATAAAAATGTCCTTATAGGATTGATGTAAATGATAGAGGTCACGGGTGTGATCAAGATTAAATATTTCCCAAACCTCTCCATGTTCCCCATATTAATTTCTAATATTTTTCCCCTTAGAAGGTATTTACCAATTTAATACTAGTAAGTGAAATTGGGGGAGGTTATATATGAATATTCTCTCCCTAAATAATTTATTTTTGTTACTTTGCAGACATACTTTTCTGGTTGAATTAATTTAGATTCATACTATAATATATTTGTTTATATGAGATCACATCTGGTTCACTCAAGGACAATGGCTTCTATAGTTGATATAAAATGTTCCTTAATCCCTCTAGAGGTACCTCAAACATTAAAAAGGGTATGTGAAGAGGTGGAGGTGGTTAGGGCCTATATAATTTCTCACCTATTGTCCATGGATGATGCATTATCTCTTGTTCCCTTTGACCTGTCATGGTCGAGTCACTCTTAGAAGACCAAAATGATTGATTTTGTTCTTCTTCTAAAATAGAAATGATGGAAGAATCAATTGTTGAGGTTAAGAACATCTTAGAAATTGGATATTATGTCAAATATGTATCTTTTTTCCCCTCATTGTTTTTGTATCACTTCACGGTGATGAGTATACAACTTCAGTAGAATAAATTTCATCAGTTCCATAGGCTCAGCTTCAATATAAAGATTCAACTGTCTCCCCCGATGTTTAGACTGAGGCAAAAGATGTGGCCACCAACATGGCTGAGAAAAGTATATTCTTAGTGATTTTATGATTATAAATTATCTATCAACATTATTTATCTACTAACCAATTATATTTTATTTTTCAGTATCATGGTAGATCCACCTCATGTCTTAGAGGTCTTAAGACAATAGACATCAAGATTCTTCATCACTAGAATATGTAAAATAGAAGTTTTATTTTCTCTAATCCCACCAAGGGATGAAAGTATGAGTTTGGGAATTTGATAATTGGTTCGAAAATACATATATGATTTTATAATATGCCTAGTTTGAGGATTTGAACATAGAACATTTAATCAATAGATGTGGTGATAAGTGGTGGGAATATGGGATTTGATCTTGGAGGGGCCCTTGAAAGATATTAAATGCCAATTGATCCACCTCCAAAACATATTCACAACCCTTGGTTATTTAATGATCACATTTATATCTCTCTATGTTTGGGTGAATGAGGTGGTCATCATGAGGGAAAAGAAGGGGTCCCTCGGACATAGGGTGTATGTTTGGGAGGATTCATTTTTAGCTAGGTGATGTCAAAAATGAGGCTCTGAGTATTGTATCATAGGTTTCTACTAAAATATAATCTCAAAAATATTTATTTAATTTTTATATGTCTCATATTAATGGACTTTAAAATGATCTATTCCATATCTACTATTTACTGACTACTATGGAGAAGATGGTGGAAAAATAACATGGACTCACAAACACTGCCGAGAAGGCCATGATTGATGTTTTTTAATAGATGTTTGTATTGTAATTGATTATAGAGATGGTTAAAATTTCAATAAATCAGTTATTTCATTCTATACCAGTTATGGAGTAGATGATGGGATTTCAAAAGTGGTCTTCTAATTATTTATTTTCATAATTTTTTGTTCTTTTCAAAAGTATCGCTCTATTTTTGTGATTGTGGGAGAGACTCTAGGATGTTGATATTACTCCTTTTCTGGAATTAGAAATAAATAAATCATTAAAATTATATTTTTTTCAAAAAATAATGAGTATCAACCCGTAACTGATCATCATATTTGGCCGATGAAATCATTGAGATGTGTTTCCAATCGGCCCCAATGGTGACAATAACCAACGGAATAAATGTTAAACAATGGGAAAATTTTATCACAATATAAATAAAACATAGAAAATAGATAAATGAATATAACAAAATAAAAAACCAAATAAAAAACTAAACAAAAACTAAAAATAAAAAAAGATGAACCTAATGATCAAATAGACCACTGTGTGACCCCATTAGTCACTCACCAAATCTAAAACCCAAAATCACTACAAGGTGAATTAAAAAAGTTGGACCTTCACTTGATGCTAAAAACATGAATGAAAGTATATGAGTGTCTATTAAATATTTTTTGGGGTTCCCAAATAAACTATTCATAATTAATTTCCATTAAATAAAAGATTCAATTATTTCTATTTTGAAATACAATATACAAATATATATTTCTTACACATTCAATTATAAGAAAAAATAGTTATCAATTTCCCTCCTCAATTTATGTCAAATTATCTTCAAAAAGGGGAGGCATTGGGATTTTAGATATAGTGAGATAAGAAGATAATTTTTAAAAGAAATTAAAATAACTGAAACATTTTTAAGAAACATTTATCATAAAACATTTCAAAATAAAAAAACTACCAAACAAACACATTAAAAAAATCAAGCAGAATCAGAGACAATATAATGGGAGAAATTGAATGAACTACACAAGAGACAAACTATATTAGGAACCTAGATTATCTACCACATATAAATAATTTTCAAAATACATGGGATTACCTAGTATCATAGGGGAATATCTAGAACATACTGTAACCGGATCCATCTGATCATCATGCCTCACATAATGAAACAGCCCTCATTCTCGGTCCTACCTTACCTAGATTAACAGATGTGTACCATCCCCAAAGTAGAGTGCGACCATAATAAATATATAATATCTATTGACTAATCCTATACTAGTGACGAAATTGTTCTTATATAATATTCTAGATATGTCTGGTTCTCATGTCATGTCTAAAACGGAAGTTATCCAAGATGTATCTGACAATGAATACATTAATACCACGATTACACAAAATATGACACTAGCCTCATATAACCAGGAAAATCCCCTGAATCACCCAAAGTAACAATTCCAATTACCATAAAACCTTTAATTTATAATGTAATTTCCATTCCAAGGACCTCCCTTTCTATTTAGTAATCACCAATACAAGTCATAATTCCCAAGGGGAGTTTTCCAAAGAAAACTGTTTTCTAAAAGTTCCAACTAGGCCTCAAGTTTTCCATAGGTGTCAATGAATTTACAAAAATAGGTCCTCTACCACAAATTATAAATCCAAAATCCTTTTTGAAACCCATTTTACAAAATTTTATATCCATTTTGAAAAAATAAATTTTATAATGGCCAACCTATATTTTTAACAAACACTTTGTGTGAAAATCCGAATTAAAAGGTTCCACATAATTGATTTCAAGATGGTAAAACATGATTTCATTTTGAAAAGTCATTCTAATTAATACATATCTATAATTAACATAAAAATTATGTGATATATTTTGGAAATTTGTGTTTCTTAAATTTAAAGGTCAAGTGTTAAGGGAGACCTGCATCAAAAGGGAGAGAACCAAGACGAAACTCCTCATCACTTGATGCATTTGATGAAGAACACTTAACACATGAAATTATATAAACTCCTATATATATACACCCATTAATCAAACGTAGATATTCCCCTAACCATGGGAGATATGTAAAATGAGGATATATATATATACCTAGTTATATCTGTGAAATATTTCAAGGAGCCACATGACATTCTAAATAAATTTGTGGGAACAAAAAATAACCAATAAACCCGAATTAAAATTGGAAAAAAGTATATTTAAAAGTAAATCAACCATTAATGGGGGTGGGTGAATCATAATGGAAAAAAACACATCTCCTTTAGTAGAAGATTCCAAAACATATAAGAAAAAGTTTCAAGAGACCCATCACATTCCCTAACAATGGATCAAAGAAACAAAAAATGGTTCAACCCTCAACCTAGGGATATGCTAAATGAAACATGTCACAAGGGTTAAGAAAACCCCCTATAATGGGATGAGGAGGGAGATAAAGGCCTTGCATCAATGGATCCATCATTAATTTCTATGAAATCTGGGGTAAATTACCAGAGGAGAGGATCTACGGAGAGGGTGTGGAACTCGTGGTGGAGTGGAGAGGGTGATTGTCATCACATGAGGCACAAAGTGGAAAGGTAATAACATTAATAAGGTTGGGGGATATAGGTTTATATTATGTTTTTATTTTATTCTTCTTTTTAAAATATTAATTTTAATTTTAATTTTAATTAATTTAGTTTTTAGCAAAACAATTACACATAACACGGGTTAGTTCATATATTTTAGACATCCATGCATCAACCACATTCCATCTACTAGGATCTTGGAGAACCCAAACATGAATAGTCACACATTTTTGAAACCATTCACCAACCGCATGGTTGGTGTTTTAAAAAATTATAGCGGATGTCACACATTTACCACAGGGTTTGGAAAACTATGCACTTTAACCATATAACATGCTCTGCATACCACAAAATATGAATTTCACGGAAAAGAATTAGAAATAAATAAATAAATAAATACAAACAAAAATATAATTAAAACCATAAAATAGTTTTGGATCATGATGTGATACTATTCCCCACAATGACACTTTCAAACAATAGGAAGTCCCAAGAGATTTAGTTGATCAAGACAAAATCAAGGAAAAACTACCACCCAAGGAAAGACTTGAAAATTCAAAGAATGAAGAACCAACACTCACTTATGTTCAAAACTATGAACTATGAAATATAAAAGAAACTTTGAGGAAAACCTAAAATGAATCCAACCATCCAATAAAGACATCTCAAAAGAGAAAAATAACTCAAACAAACAATGAAGGGATTACAAAGAGGAGACTCGCTATTTTCCAAACATAAACCAATAAGAAACACCACAACCACTAACATATAAAACATAAAAGAAACCTTTTATTTTCTGTTCAAGAGCTCCACATGCATCCACCATATGACCCAATATCCAATCCAACCAACTTCTGTGATCAGGGTCAACTGAGGAAATAACAAGATACATCCCCATCAAGAACACCTAGAGGTTGGGTTCATAACAATACCAAAATTTTGTGTCCTCTACACCATATCAATACTCTATAAAATCATTTATTTTACATTCCATAATAACTAAAAAAATTTAATGATAACCAAAACCAAATAGAATCAATTCATGTAATGATGAATGTCACCATCCAATAACTACATGATTGAAACTTTGACCAAAAATGAACGTACATTGAAATCATAATTCTAAGAGAGGGTACCCAACCTCATTATCCATTACCAAAAAAATAAAACATCACATAACACCACATCCAAAATAGAAAATAGTTACAAAAAAAATAAACTTTGAATTGAACCTTGATCAACACCCTAGCCATATAAACTAGATGTGTGTCATTTGAAGGGGTTGACCAAGCTCCAAATCACTCTCGAGAAAAACCTCAGAAAAAACCGTTGAAATTGACCCATGTTTCCATAGATACGGAATTTCATTGGTTCTTCTTGAAAATATATCTTCTTTATTACCTACATAACAATTTTATGACACACCATGGTTTTTTACTCGGAAGAAGATGAAAATATATTATATGGACTCTTAATTTCACCACTAACACAATTATCTAGAGACTGCATTTCCAATATTATTATATGGACTCCCTTCACTAATTATAGGGACTAATATAGGATTGGATTAATTGAGAATCCATTTTAACATAGCTTCAACCCATTTTTTTCCTTGTCACATTGAAAAAAGATGTCAAATTTAATTCGGACACCTTTGACTACATATTAGGATGAATCCCATTCTCAAATTTTCAAGACATCATATAATCTTCCTTCTCTAGCTCAGAAATATAAAAAAATGGATCCATGAAATGGCATAAAAATTCTAACAGTGAACTATCACCTTATAGAAGAAATAAAATTTACATAACCTTCACAACCATCACAACATCATATAAGTATCATTGAATGGCAAAATCAATAAAGAATTCTCTAGAGAGGCCTTCCAGAAGATTGGTCCGAATGAAAAACTTCCATAAATTTGAAAATATAAATTTTATCATAAAGGTAGTATAAAAATCCAATAGAAACTAGTAAAAAATAAAATAAAATATAATACCTTAAAATATTACACATCCACTCTTCTAATCCGAAATGATTTTTTGAACATAAAAGAGAGGAGGTATCAACTTTCAAAACTGAATGAGGAAGTTTTTATGTTGATCAAATGCATGGTCCACTAATGGTGAACCACCCGTTATTTCACCTTGAATATCCATTGAGTCTTTGGTAGTGGTTTAATATAAATAAAATCAAATAAAACAAAATCAAAACAAAAATCGTCGTAAAAAACTCTCTATAATTAAGAACCACAAATAGAAATAAACAAAAACAGGAATGATTGAAAATAATTTTCAAAAATAATATTAACTTCCAAATTGAATAAAAATTCCAACTCCACACACCAAACTATTTTAATCGACAAAAATCCCTTGAATTCAATCAAATAATCCAAACCTTTCAATTTAAACAAGTATTAATAATTTTAGAAAAACCTCATTTAAAAAATTAATTTAATTAAAAAACATTTTATAAAAAGATACATTATATGGACTACTTAATCCAAGACCTTATTTTATTAAATATTTTAAATCACTAATCATTTTCATAAACCAAAACATAATCATCTGAAATACAGTTTTTTCTAATTTAAAATTAGGATTCAAAATCAATATTAAAATTAAGAAATATGAAAAACAAATTCCTAGAGGATTATAGATATAATGGGTGACTTGTCAATATGGTTTGTTGCTAGATTTCAATCGCACAACCACCATGGACAGTTATTTAGGACCACATTCACAGGCTCCACATTGATTTTTTGGCCCTACGAGCTCAAAAAAATCCATTGTCCTGAATTTTGTTCTATTACCCATGTAAAAAAGAACCCATAAACAGTCTGAAAAATCCAAATAAATCGAACATCATAAACCAAAGGCAAGAAATTCCTAGAAAAAGAATAATAATAAAAATAAAAGGGAAAAACTCAAAACCCCACATCCCATAGAAACACATTATTCAACATCAAAGGTGTTGGCCACACATCCCCATAACTACACCGCATGATCCAACAGTCCAACCCATTCATAATTGAAAAAGGCCACTTTGGAAGCTAGGTACTATAATGAATATAGGATATGATTCCATTTTTTCATGAAAGAACATAAGTAGACCCCGAACCAGTCACCCAAGCCGACCACTAACATCCCCAAAGAATGTTTCCTATCATAGGTAGGAAACCAAGTTATGTGGAATGGAATCCATGTATACTAGCACAAGGATGTTCTAGCGGTAATTCAATACTAAAAAACTGGTTTTATCTTGCACAAGCATTTCAATAGTGGTCGCTAAAAGAGTTGTTAAAAAACCACTTTATCAGCACTGGAAAAAGAAATGTTCAAGGGTGGCCTCTATCAGTTCTTTAAAAAAATGATGATAAAGGACCCCATTTATCATCTCTATTAATAAAATGACTGATTAAATTGGAATTTATAAGTGCTTCCTGATAAGCACTGATAAAGGTGGGTATGTATCAACGCATCTAAAAACTACTCATAAAAGGATGGTCTTTATCAGTTATTCTAAAAGGAACTGATAAAAGGGTGGTCCATATAATAATTTATTTAAAATCACTAATAAATACCCCCCAAATCATTGTTTCTTATGAGCATTGAAAATTATATATTTCCGAAAAAAAATATTTCGTTCGCGGACACCCATAGGAGACATTATGGTTGTTTGCTGACCTTTTGGTTATTTAATCTCAATAATGGTTATCTATGGTTCCCATGGGTCACTAAGGCATATAGCGCATCATAGGATTTGATTTGATATGTGGTATTGGCAATCCAGACCCATGGTTCAGAAGTTATTGCCATTTAAAAGGCTGTCGAATGTGAAGAAACCCTTAAAACCCCTAAAACCCAAAAAACCCTAGAAACCCTGAAAGGATTATTAATTTCAATATAAAAGTCAATTTGAGCTCCATAAAAGTCAAATAAATTACTATAAAAATATCCAAAATCATTTTATATTCAAATGGAATCAAAACTGAAATAATAGAAGTTATCATAGTTTCAAATAAGTTAGAAATCAATATCGAACTCCGGGGGGGCATAACTTTTTATTTAGGCATCTGTTATGGATCTACTGTATATGAAATCAAAGAAAAATGATTATGTATACAAATTTTAGGTATTTTAATATATGTTTATTCATTTTTCATCATTTTTATTAGAATGGACCATAATACCTCCAAAATAGTGTTTTTTGTCATCTACCCCGATTTTTTAAAATTCAAACAGATATAACTTTCGATCCTAGTGTTTGTTCGGACTATACCACATATCATATGGAATATTATTTCATGATATTCTATTTGACTATTTTTGGATATTATATGGACTCTTGGAGCATAATTTAGGGTTGTTTCAGATTTTTTTTTGGGTTTTTAGGGTGTTTAAATTTTCTTAACGTTTCTAGGTATTTTAAGGGTTTCAAGAGTTATTATCCATTTTAAACATATATATATATACATATATATAAATATATGTGTGTTTGTGTGTGTATGTATATAAACATATATATAAATATTTGGATAAAAAAATATAATGAAATATATATAAAAATATAGATATATCATAAAATGTAAAAACCATCATATGGGAGTGGAAAAGGTGTTGGTGTATAAGCTGTAGGACCGAGGATTGAAACTAATTGGAGGTAGTGAAGCATTATAAAGAACTGATAAAGGGGTGGGGTAGGATCTAATAAAGGGGATGGGGTAGGAAGCACTAATAAAGTGGGGGCAATGATAATGGGGGGTGGGGTGTGAAACAAAATTTATACCCTTTATCAATGGGGAATTTATAATGGTTTTTTATGTGTTGATAAAGGGGTCCTTTATCAGTGCATTCTACGAGAAATATTTAAGAAAACCTTTTAACATCGCCTACATTATATGTTCTTCTATAGTACTAATAAAGTACTTTTACAGGTACTGTTAAAGGCCTGATTTTCATTAGTGATTACTAGCAGACATCGATACCCACAACTAGCCATCCCTAGAACACTCTGTATTTTAAATAGGTGTGAAAATGAATTCAATACCGATGTGCTATTCATTTAGCACGTTAATTTTAATCCTTTATTAAACATATAGATACAAATAATGGTGTCTGATCTATTGAATACGTATTATATGATCAATAACCACAGTTGCCTTCTATGTAGGGCTCAGATATTTTTCTATTCACTAGGTTATTCAGGACACATTATCCAATGATTAGTTCAAATAATTCTATCAACATTTTTTATGATAATTTGAATACGATAAAATTCACATGAAACATTGTTCTCTTATTTTAATTAAGATCAAACTGAGGAGATACAATGTGTAGAGAATATGGTTTTATGAAGATGATGTTCTTCCATTGTTGGGAAGAATAAGATGAGTTGGTGCACAAAAAATTGAGTTGGTGTTCCTGAGCTATGTTAGTAGAGGGTTTTCTGTAAATACCACCCCATGATTTAAATTGTTAAAATGATACAATTGCATATCTGAGAGCAAATTTGAGAGAGATTGAGATCAAAATAGAGAAAATAAGCACAATGTATTCAAGATAGGATTCCAGGTATTCATAATGAGATTTGAAAATCCATTGCATATGAATGATTATCATTTGAGTTTTGTGAACCAGTTTAATTTTCCAATGTGTTATACAAAGAAATGGTGAATGATTTTCACAATATTAAATGCTTTGTTAGAAAGAAGAACCCCAACTTTTATATCTAGCGTAAGATTGTTTTAGAAACTGATAGATATCTTGTCACCTAAACTATGTCTCATATGGAATAATAGGAGCACTGTCATTTTCATGAGAATTACATGGTGAGTGTATGAAGTATATATATACCAAATTTATGGAGGGTTTGAGTTATTAATCATCAATCTTATGAGAAGAAAACTAGACAGTGTGTTTATGTATGTGATTAAGATCTTCTACATGTGATTACATAATCACATGAAGAAGGCTAAGGAAGTAAAATAATGAGACAGTTCGTGTGTAAAATAAAACAATGATGTGGATAGTACATTCTTTCATGCATAACTTCACACCATGATATATTGAAAGAAAAATCTTTGTTTGGAATGTATTGTATTTTATACATGAATGAAGTTCAACAAGTACACATGAAACAATCAATGTCCGATCACTATTTTTATGACTTAAAATTGAGGTTAAGAATTAGGCCAGTAAGAATACTTGAGTAGTCATAGAATTGATATAGTTTATAAAATTTCAATTATAGTAGACTATGAGCAAGATTAGGAAGTTTTAACATAGTTACTAGAGTTCTTAAATAATTTTCATGAGTAGATCAAGTGATCTACTCTATTTATAAATAATGACTTCATCATAACATAGTTTAGAAGTTTTCTAAATTCAATATAGATCTTACTATCAGTTTATCATATCTTATGTGACTCAATGTTGATGAAGTATTAATTGGTACTCTAAAGTAAAATAAGTCTCCAATATGAATATGTAGTAGGTGGTGGGCTACAAGTAAAACACTGATATGTAGTATTAATATCCTTTTATGGGGCTTAGGATTTTCTAGTGTAAGTGGTAACATGTAATCACTAGTGGTAAAAGAGATTGAAACACTGTGGGAATCAGGGATAATGGTAATGGGACTTTCTTTTATTATAACCACATATATATAGTGAATAATCTGTAATCATGGGTAATAACCGGTTTCATCATGGACTAGTTCTTAATATCAAAAATTTATAAATAATTTAATATTATGATTTATTTTTATTTTTTATTATAGGAAGAGTTATAGAATTAAATATGAGGGTTTGATAATTTAATCATTCAAATAGGATGAACTAAAAAATAAATAATTTGAAAAAAATAGTATACCCATTATTAACCCCCTCCAAGTTGTAGCAAATTGATACTTAGAGAGTTTAATTAATTTAAATAATGTTAATGATTCTTTACGAATTGTGTTACTAATATATATATGATGTGATGGCCCGGTTTTATTCAGTCATGATGTGATTCAATGTCCTAGGTGTCTTTTTCTGAGATGTTACTTTATAGAATATGTGTCTTAATGGGAGATGTGATGTAATAGACTAGGTTTCTTGATAAAAATTTAATTCAATGGATCATCTATATTTGGGTGATATGTGATGTAATGGTTTGGGTTTCTATGGGAGAGGGGTGATGTAAAGAATAGATGGGAGTTCCATGATGTAGACAGTTGGGGTATAAGAGCCAAACCCCAGTGGGAAAGTTGTGTACAGTACCATTTATTTATATTCTTATGGTTTTGTTATTGTATTTGGACGAATTATTTGGTGAGTGTGACACTGTCTGGTTAGTATTGTTTAGTTGAACTTCTTATATATTGTTGGTTCAGTTGTTTACTCACAAGTGCATTAGAATGCCCTTTTTAGACTATGGGTATCATCTAACAGTGTATATATGTATGCACACCCTACATTTATACAAACTACTTTTCAGGATTCCAAGAAGACTATATAGACCGTGTTAGATATTACAAACTTGAACATCAGTTTTTCTGATCTGTCACTTCTTTAGTATATTCTTTTGGGAATTTCATTTGGATAAACATGAATTTATTTACATTATTCATGAATTTATGAATTTTATGGATGTTATTTTTTTATATTTTCTTGATGGATTAGTTTTATAGTTTCTATTCTATCTCGTGATCATATATTATTGAGTGTAATGCCTCCCATATGTGATAATTTTATACCCTTGGAGATATTCACCAACCTAGGACCTACATGAATTTGGAATTAGGGGCAATTTTATCAATTCCTTAATTTCTAAACTATGAGGGATATTTCTTGATGAGGGGTTCAGGAAATTTCTGTATCATATGGATTTTTGTTGGTGTATATGATAAATGTCTTAGTTGGGAATAGTAAGTATTTCATGGGTTGGTAAGGAAATTATGTCAGTTGATCTTGGTGAGTGAAATAGGTTAGGGAAGAAAAAATAGAACATGATATTTTTGGTACAGTTATTATCTAATACAAGACCTCATATCATACTAAATGACCAAGTGTTGTAATTTCTATTATATGGTAGATGCCTATAAGAGGTTCATGCATCATGATTTCTTATGTTCTTTTTCTAGTTTGGTGATCTTAGGATGTTAAAAATTAATTAAAGTAATTTTAATAAAATAAAATATTATAGGGAATAAGATATATGTGTTTCCCTTTTTAGATCAATTCTATCATCTACATGTTTTTTGGGATGGTAATGTTTAGTTGGATGACCCAGTTGATATCTAGAGGGTCATCTTAGTTAAGGAGGATGATCAGGGAAATGGGATATTGTAAACCATCCAGTGGAAGGAATTTATAGAGTATGATGGAATCATTTCTAATTTGGAGAAAAACCACTCGTTTTAAGAGGTTGAGACTAATTTTGGTATGATTCCAGCCCCATGGTATTACTAGGTCCCATTTTTAGTTAGTCTGATGAAATAAGTTTTGTTTTAGTGGTGAATGATGTATCAAGTTCAATATAAGGATGGTGATGTTTCATGGATGAAATTTTGGAAGGGGTTCCTCATGGATTTCATATCATCAACCATGAATGAAGAGAAGTGGTGGTAAATTTTATCTCATTAGTATGGGATTAATTTGTTGTGTGATCATGGGATCGTGTATAATGATCTTTTAAATTTCGTCTTGGATATTTTTTCTGATGACGATCCCCACAAACAATGTCCTGAGGAGGCACTCTATCCATCTATCAATTATGTGGTTACTCATTTTAGATTTCCAATGTACTCTATGGTTCAGAGGAATTCATGTGTGATTGATTCTATTCACTATTGGGGATGTATAGGTGAGAGGGTAACAAATAAGGTTCTTCAAGGAGAAATAATGTTAATAGATGATCTTGGGCGCTACTTCACTTAGAAATTATAACCATGGAGGGTCAACCACATTGGCTTCCATTCAGAACATTAGGGGCTAGTGGATTCCTTGATCTTACTAGGGGTCTTGTTCATGTTTTTTCACTTGTAGAGGTTTTGGAAATCCTCAGAAGAGGTGCCTAGTGGTTCTTGGAGCACAATATAGTGGTTGTGGTCATGTTCAACATTAGTCTCAATTGAATCCACTAGAGTGCCTATTTTAGTAGTAGGGGAAGAAATAGTTTCCTCTGTTGAGGGGATATAGGGTGTTAATAGGTTGACCTCAAGATATTCCTCATCTTCAGGGACCTCACCTAAAGCATGGTCATGGATGTGGCCATCAGTAGCATGGTAGGAGAGCTGGATGTGGGTAGTTTCACGTTTTTGAGGTTATAGTACCATAAGGTCCAATGTTTATTATAGATAAAATAATTTTATCATCTACCATTTTTCCTTGTTTATATTAGGAGCTTATTACACCTTTTCAACACCAACTCTAACCCCTAATCTAGGACAATATATCGAGAGGCTTAATGTTACCAATGGGTTGAATAAACTATTTAGAGGATAGAAAAAAGTGTTTGATGTGTTCTGGGGGTGTAGATTTATGATGGGGCCACATCAATAATTTGGGTATCTATTTGTAACACTCTGACCCCAGTTACCCAGAGTCGGTGCATTATTTTAATACATTGAAAACATTACAAGGGATTAGGTCCCGAAAGACCGACCAGTTTAGAAATCTTGGAAAATAGATTACATACATGGACGTTACATTACACATTAGAAAATAAAACACAACATAAATGATCCTTTGAGAACTCTATTAATCCCCTATCTTAACCCTTCTTATCATTCATAATACACTTCTTGGAATCCTTAGAAAATTAAAACATAGAAAGGGGTGATCGTAGATGCTCAATAAGGATAACAATATAGCGAAAACTTTCATAAATAAGCATAAACATATAAGGCAGTGTATAACTAAAAAAATCCTTTTAAACTTAAACATCAGCATAATATGGAAAAAAATAAAATGAAATAATTCCATTTACTTATTCACATGGATATTCTACTAGTCGAATAATCACATGCAATATCAATCGCCACTTTCATAATGACAGAATGAATAATGCCAGACTATCATAACCACATAGTCAAGGCCTTGTGCCAAGACTACAAATAAGGTATTGTCAAGGCCTTGTGCCAAGACACTAGTTTGTCTCATGATACCTACCGATGCATCGAGAAGCTATATCGGGCTCCACCCATCACTTACTAAGTCTAATAAATTCCTCATTTGAACAAGTTTAAACATAACATAAACATTCGTATTAAAACTAGCATACGAAATGTCAATACTTTTTCCAAAAACTAAGAATGGTATAAAAATAATAAATCCACAGTCATACATATCACAAAAACTTCAATACATTATAGAAGTTTTGTATTATAATAAATCAACCTCAATCAAAAATAATTTCATGTAAAGGATGTTGACATAGTTGAAAATGATGAGTAAAACATTTTGAGAGAAATATCATTTTTGTAAAACCATTTAAAAGTAACACATTTATAAAAGAAGTAATTTAAAATATATTTTTGAATGAATGTGACTCATACCACTTTGATACTTTTGAAAAGAATTATCATTTCAAAACAATCATGTCCATATAAATAAATCCTCATAAATCATTTTGAAAACATGGACATTAATGAGAAAGATTTTGAAGAATAAATATTTAAAAATTTTAAAATGATGTTTTAGTAAAAAGTACCTTAAAATAAACCCTTTGAAAATGCTTTTATGAAACATGGACATGAATAATAAATATGTCCTGGTAGATACTTACGTAAAAACAATATTGGATAATAAAGAGATAGTGAAATTAACACTTACCGTGCACTTTCCTTTAGTCAGGGGTACGTTTAACCTCCTGTATGGAGATCATAGTATGTTATTAAATTATAAAAGAACCATATTAAAATTTATGATATCATACATGATTCATTTATGACTTTATAATACCCATTTAATAATAATTTCCATGTTAAATTAATATTTCGGGTAATAATCGCTTTCTTTATCGTACGTGTTTTAACTTTTACTCTTGATTGTATCACTTAGACCAAGATTTAAATACTTATAGAATATAAAACATGATTTATATATCATATATATTTAGAATATAAATATGTATAATAGACATATATATATGAAATGAAAAACCCCGTTTATAGAGACGGTAGTCCGTACGTACCCATAAACGTTGTTTCCGTTTTCATATCATATTGAACATTACTAAGTGAATTAGATATATGTAAGTACATATATATATATATATTTATTTATTTATAAATATATATATCTCCATTAGAATTATTATGTCATATATTACATACTTATTAGTAATATATATTTTTATAATCATCGATGAATGGTGAACATGGAAGTGAATCACATCGCATCATGGAGATGGTAATCCGTATGTATGCACGAGCGAAAATACAATTTCCATAAAGGTGTGGAATTTGAAGATATATTAGTTTTACAGATACATTTTCATTTTATTTTCATTATTTATATACATATTACTCATCGTTATATCCATCCAAATAACATAGTGTTGAATAAAAAATTACATTACGTCGTGGAGACGGTAAGCCGTACGTACACACGCATGGTGGCATTATCATTCATAAGATGGATAAAATAATGAATACAGTTGTTCCATATTTATAATAGCATCATAGTAAATATAAGATACTGAAGTTATTATTTTATAATTGAAACAACAAAGAAAGAGTAAGTGGAATAATAAGAGAACTTGAAAGACAGTGGTGAAATCATTACCTCTTCTTCGGGTTCTTCCTTTTGATTTGATAAAAAGAGCTCCTTAGGTTGGATTTCTGACCAATGTAAGGCCTCTAGGATTAAGTTATGATAGTTGGGAAGATATTTGGGAAGGTTTTGGCTGATCCAAATGGCTTTGGAGGTGTGAATTTGAGAGAAGGGGAAGTGCCCTTTTATAAGAGGGGTGAGGGGCACCTTTGGAAAAACATTAAATATTATTTTATAATAAATTCATATTTGGTTAAATGATGGCTCCAAAGTGACTTATTTTGAGGCTATGGTGGGTATTGGTCTAAATCTACTCAACAAATAGCTTTTATTCAATTTTAGGTTAACATTTTAACCTTATCATTTAGATTTAACTCTATGTAAAATAATTTAACTTCTCCCGTGTCTTCTTGTATTCTTACGCTATATAGTTAATAAACATACTATATACTGCCAATAGAACACCAATTGGTTCATTAATGTCATATATATTTTTATATAAGTCTTTTGTCCGATCCTTAGATTTTTAGGACCAATATACCAATTAATAATATAATATTTGTTTTAAAAACTATTTTACATCAATGTTGACACTATTTTGTAGTTGTTTATATTAAACCAATAACATCATTATTACTTAAAAAAATACATTTAATCAATCCAAACAAGTCATATTCACCTATAAATTTTGTGGAGGTGATAAAAACATTTAAATTATATTTATTTTTATATTTATAATACCATTTATTTGATTATTTCATTAATAAGGTAATCACTGCATCATCATTGTGTCATTAATAAATTTAATTATTTTATCTTTAAAATTATAAATAAAATACCATTATGTAGGAAATATTTTTATCTTTCTAATGAGTATTTATAGTCAATTTTATCTTATGTATACCACTACATTAAAAAAGGTTTAGTTATTAAACTTCGATTTTATCTCTTTTAACTCTTATATAAATAAAATAATAATAAATGTCTTAATATAATCCATGTGGGCCTAAAAATTCATATATTTTTCCTAAGGCTGTTTTTGGTCGAATTAAACTAATCCAATAGAACTAATACATGTGTTAGGGTAATAATAATATCATTTTTACCCTTAATTACCTTATACACTTTTAACCGTGGTAAATAAAAGTAAAAAGAAACTATTCAGCAAAAATTATTTTTATCTTATTGAACCACATTTTACTTCTTTATATTATCATTTTCTCTTGTATTCTTGAAATTCAACTCACAGAAGTGTTAAAATTATGTTTTATGTAAATTTGCAAATTCTCTTAAAAGGTGGGTAAATGATTGTGAAAAGTTGAATAAAATTTTTATATATCTAAAATAATTATAAACTAACTCCAATGAATTACATTGAACTTATATAGGTATTATGTATCTATTTTTACCTAAAATAAATTGACATAAAATAAATAATTATTTAAATAAAAATTCATTTTTAAACAATAACTCAGTGGTTTTTAACTATTCATCAAAAATTGAACGTTTTTAGAAGAAAAAAACCAAATATTTACCCTAGGATAATTTTTATATTCCCAATACAAAAATGAAGTCTACATTACCATATTTAAAACATATAAGTTTCATTTATTAATTTAAAATTAATTCCCGTTGTCAAAACCAAAAGGCGTATTTTTTAGAAACAATATCTATCAAAATATTGACACTTTTTATGTCTAATATCAAAGTGTAATTACTTATAATGAACATCATTAGATTAAATGGTAAAAATATAATCTATTTATACTTCCAAACCATTAAAATTTATAATTTTACAAAATAATTTATTTTGATTAAAAAAGCTTTTTTCAGTTAAAATATAGTATTTTTCACTCTTCATCCAAATATGAATGTTATCAGAAAAATACCAAAAATTTATTGAGACTAAATTATTATTCCCCGATTCTAAATAAGAAGATTATTTTTTCAAATTGAATATATAAAAGTTTCAAATATTTAATTTAAAAAGGGTTCACCATTAAAAGGCGGTAAAACTGTATTTTTTGAAAAATAATTCTTTTATCTGAAAATTTAATTAGTTTGTACATTATGTCTAAGAAACCCATTGTATGGATTATAAAATTATAAGGATTATATATAGTTCAAAATTTAGTTAATACTATTCATAACCACTTCTGAACGGCTAGTTTTGTAAGTTTTGGTGTGCTTAAACTCTGTGTTTTGTGTAGTGCAAGCTATTGAATTATTTTGAAGAAATAACGTAATTTGAAATCTTGGGGTGTTACATTCTTCCCTCCTTAAATAAATTACATCCTCTTAATTTGAAATTCTTCTTCAAAAATAAATGTTTGAAAGTAGAAAATACCGTTGGGGGAAAACCCACATCGAAAATTGGGTAAATAAAATTTAGTCTTATTAAGAGGAAAAGGGGAATGAAAAAGTCACCACAAAATTATGGTCTCGATTATGAGAAAATTGGTGTCAATTAGAGACACATAATTGGAGAAAAATTTAATTATTAATAAGGAGTGATCGAGGTCATCAATCACAAACAATTATAGAATTGTGGGCCTTAAATCCACCAATCTATGATGATTTAAAATACCACCAGTTCAACAAAACGTAAGGTATTACGATAACACATTTTTGGTTTTAAGATCCCTTCCCTAAAGTTTAATAATTAATTTATCCATAAAATAAGAGAAATATATATTTATATATATACTTGAAAATTATTGTATCATCCTTCAACTAATTTCTACCACAAACTCATCTTTCACTCTAAAAGATAATATAACTGAAAAAAATTATTCTATTTATCCTATTCGTTTAGGGTTCAAAAAAATGAATTTTTAATTCATTTACAGAACCTTTAAAAACTACATTATTCAATATAGGACATCATGTCGGTCAGTGATAGGTGATACACCTTTGTCTCCCTTCGGTTGTGGGTTCAAGTCTCGCGGCCTTGCCGGATGCGACGGGTTGCCGCCCGACCATCGGGTGTCCTTTTTATGGAAATCCAAAAATAACCTTAACAATAGTACCCAATTTCAAACTCAATCCATTCCAGCCTTTAGAATTATCCAAAATACATATATCCAAACTCTCATTCCAAAATATATAAGGAATTTTAACACAATGAGGATCCTTTTTTCCAGGTAATAACATGTGAATGCCTTCATCATGAATTCTTTTACAACACCGCAACATCCTAAATTACCAAAATCAACTAACCATTATTCCAAAATCACTACATCATTATCAGGACCATATTAATGATTACCTTTGTGTAAACCATGTATTTTCCAAAAATTGTACCTTACTATTAAGTCACTTTTCTTAGAACCATATAATCTCAAATCCTCAATAAAATAGTACTACAGTACAATCCTTATTTATCTCTATAATTCATGTAACCAGTATACTATAGATACAACACGCAAATGAAATAATTATAAAATAACAACATAAGAACAATAGTAATTTCTCTTCATCTGAGGTAGTACCATAACTTGATTATTATCCAATAACATCATTTGCGGTATACTATTATGAATGGGACATTGATTGGCGTAGTGTCTCAACGCCTTGCAGATGAAGCATTTTAAATTTGAAAATTTTTTCTTACCCTTGAAATCACGTACTTTGTGTCATTTTTATCCACACTTATAACAAACTCTCATTCCCTTCAATCATTTACCAAGGTGATTCATTCCACAATTTTCACATATTGTAAAATCCTTTTTTTCCCACTTCCATTTATCCATCTTTCTCTCTTCCATCCTTTTCTTCTCTTTCTTCCCTTCAAACCCATAGGACTTAAAGAATTCTTTACTTATCTTATTATCACAAGATACTATTTCTTCATATGTTTAGAATACATGGTAGACTATTTCCCTTCTAAATGTTGGCTTAATACTATGAAATATATGATCGATCTTACTCTTTGGATCATACGTATTGCTTCAGTTCACATTCCCTCTACTAGGCGCCATTTCTATACAATGGAATACACTAGGATGGTTAATTAATTGTAATGAATAATTAAAAACATGTAAAATACCTAACATAAATTGAACAGTTTATGGATATATTCCATAAACATATTTTCTTTGAGGATATATATATACTCGTAAATCCTTCTTAATGATTTGTAAAGAAAATGAGAATTATCCAAATCATATCTCCCATGAGTGTCGTAACCAAGAGTGCGGCAAGGCTCATTGTTATGCACCCGTTACCATTCGAGTCTAGCTCAAAGTGTGTTTTCTGGTTTTACTTTTGGTGCATCTGTGCCAGAGTTGCCTCTACCTGCTCATATATAGACAGGGATTTATTTTCGTGGAAAACTCCCAAAATCTCTATATTACCAAAATTCTAGGAAGTTATTCTATATTACTCTTCAAATTCTATCTTAGGGTAATGTTCTCTAATCAGAGTTTATCTAAATCTATATTCCGGGGTTATTGCTAAACTTCCTATGATACCAACTGTAACTCCCTGACCATAGTTACCCAGAGTCGGGGAATTATTTTAATACATTGGCATGATTACATGGGATCAAGTCCTGATAGACTGATCAGTTTAGCGGTCATGGAAAATAGATTACATACATAGATGTTACATTAAACTTTAGAAAATAAAACACAACATAAATTATCCTTTTAGAACTCCATTAATCCCCTAGCTTTACCCTGCTTATCAGTCAAAATACACTTCTTGGAATCCTAAGAAATTAAAACATAAAAGGGGTGAGCTCATATGCCCAGTAAGGATAACAATATAGCGAAAACTTTAATAAATTAGTATAAACATTTATGGTAGTTTATAGCTAAAACAAAATCATTTTAAACATGAACTTCAGCATAATATGGAAAAAATAAAATGAAATAATTCCATTTACTTATTGACATGGATATTCTACTAGTCGAATAATCACATGCGATATTAATAGCCACTTTCATAATGATGGAATGCATAATTCCAGACTATCATAACCACATAGTCAAGTCCTTGTTCCAAGACTACAAATAATATTTTGTCAAAGCCTTGTGCCAAGACACTATTTTGTCTCATGAGACCTACCGATGCATTGAGGAGCTATAGCGGGCTCCACCCTTCACTTACTAAGTCCAATACATTCCTCATTTAACAGGTTTAAATATAACATAAATATTCGTATTAAAACTAGAATACGAAATGTCAATACTTTCTCCAAAAACCAAGAATGGTATAAAAATAAAACATTCACAATCAAACATATCACAAAAACTTCAATACAATATGGAATTTTTTATTATAATAAATCAACCTCAATCAAAAATAATATCCAGTAAAGGATGCTGACATAGTTGAAAATGATGAGTAAAACATTTTCAGAGAAATATCCTTTTTGTAAAATAATTTAAAAGTCAGAAATTTATAAAGGAATTAATTTAAAATATATTTTTAAATAAAAGTGTCCCATACCACATTGAAACTTTTGAAAAGAATTATCATTTCATAACATTCAGGTCTATATAAATAAATCCTTAAAACCCATTTTGAAAACATGGATTTTAATAAGAACGATTTAGAAGAATAAACATTTAAAACATTTAAAATGATGTTTTAGTAAAAATTACCTTAAAAGTAATCCCTTTGAAAACACTTTTATGAAACATGGACATGTATAATAAATATTTCCCAGTAGATACTTACGTAAAAACAACCTCAGATAATAAAGAGATTGTGAAATTAACCCTTCCCTTACACTTTCCTTCATTTGAGGGTACGTTTGACCTCCTGTATAAAGATAGTAGTATGTTATTAAATTATAACATAATGATATTAATATTTATGATATCATAAAATATTAATTTATGACTTTATATGACCCATTTAATAATAATTTCTTTGTTAAATTAATATTTTGGGTAATAATCGATTTCTTTATCGTACGTGTTTTAACTTGTTACTCTTGATTGTATCACTTAGACCAAGATTTAAATACGTCCAGAATATAAAACATGATATATATATCATATATATTTAGATTATAAATATGCATAATAGACATGTATATGAAATGAAAAACACTGTTTATGGAGGCGGTAGTCCGTACGTATGCATAAACATTGTTTCCGTTTTCATATCGTATTGAATGGAACTAAGTGAATAAAATATATATAAGTACATATATATATTTATAAATACATATATCTCTGGTATCATTATTATGTCATATATTACATAGTTATTAGTAATATATATTTTTATAATCGTCGATTAATGGTGAACATGGAAATGAACCTCATCGCATCGTGGAGATGGTAATCCGTACGTATGCACGAGCGACAATATCATTTCCTTAAAGGTGTGGAATTGGATCGTATATTAATTTTAAAGAGATATTAGCATGTTATTTTAATTATTTATATACATATTACTCATCATTATATTCATCCAAATAACTTATTGTTGAATAACAAATTAAACCACGGCGTGGAGACGGTAAGCCGTACGTACGCACGCATGGTGACATTATCATTCATAAGATTGATAGAATAATGAATATAGTTGTTGAATATTTATAATAACATCACAGTATATATAAGATATAGGAGTTATTATTTTAGAATGGAAACAACCAAGAAAGAGAATGTGGAAGAATAAGGGAACTTCGAAGACGGAGGTGAAATCATTACCTCTTCTTCGGGTTCTTCCTTTTGATTTAATAAAAAGGGCTCCTTAGGTTGGATTTATGACCAACAGAAGGCCTATATGATGAATTTAGGATAGTTGGGAGGAAATTTGGTAAGGGTTTGGTAGATCCAAATATCTTTGGATGTGTTAATTTGAGAGAAGGTGAAGTGACCTTTTATAAGAGGGGTGAGGGGCACCTTTGGAAAAACATAAAATATTATTTTATAATAAATTTATATTCTGTTTATAATGGCTCCAAAGTGACTTATTTCGAGTCTAGGGTGGGGATGGGTCTAAATCTAACCAACCAATAGGTTTTAGACAATTTTAGGTTACCATTTTAACCGTATCATTTAGATTTAACTCTAAGTTAAATAATTAAACTTTTACCGTGTCTTCTTATATTCTTACACTATATGGCTAATAAACATACTATATACATCCATTAGAACCCCAATTGTTTTATTAATGTCATATAAATTATTATATAAGTCTTTTTTATGAACCTTAGATTTTTTGGACTATTATATAGATTAATAATATAATATTAGTTTAAAAAAGTATTTTATGTCAATTTTGACACTAATGGGTATTTGTTTTCTATTAAAATAATAACAGAATTATAACTTCAAAAAAAATACATTGAATAAATACTAACATATAATATTCACCTATAAAATTCGTGGCAGTGATAAAAACTTTTAAATTATTTTTATTTTAATATTTATAATACCATTTATTTGATTCTTTCATTAATAAGGTAATTACTACATCATCATTGTGTCATTAATAAATTTAGTTATTTAATCTCTAAAAATTATAAATAAAATACCATTATGTAGGAAATAATTTTTGGTTCCTAATTAATATTTATAGTCTATTTTATCTCATGTACAACCCAATATTAAAAATGGTGTAGTAATTAAACATTGATTTTAACTCTTTTAACTCTTATTTAAATAAAATAATAATAAATGTATTAATCGGATCCAAGTGGTCCTAAAAGGTCATATTTTATTCCTAAGGTTTATTTTGGTCTAATTAAATATATCCAATAGAATTATAACATGTGTTTGGGTAATAATAATATCATTTTACCCTTAATTACCCTATATACTTTTAACTGTGGTAAATAAAAGTAAAAAGTTACTATTCACCAAAAATGATTTGTATCTTATTGAACCGCATTTTACTCATTTATATTAATCGTTTCTCTATTATTTTTGAAATCCAACTCATAGAAGCGGTAAAATTATGTTTTATGTAAATTCAAAAATTCTCCTAGGAGGTGGGTAAAGGACTGTGAAAAGATGAATAAAATTTTTATATATCAAAAATTACTATAAACAGAATGCAATGAATTACATTGAACTTATATAGGTTTATGTATCTATTTTGACCTAAAATAAATTTAAATAAAATAAATTATTATTTAAATAAAAATTCGTTTTTAAACAATAACTCAGTGTTTTTTCACTATTTATCAAAAATTGAATGTTTTCAGAAACGTACCAAATATTTACCCTAGGATAATTTTTTTATTTTGAATCCAAAAATGAAGACTATTTTAAAAAATTAAAAACATATAAGTTTCATTTATTAATTTAAAATTAATTTCCGTTGTCAAAACCAAAAGACATATTTTGAAGAAACAATATCTATCAAAAGATTGACACTTATTTATGTCTAATATCAAATATAAATTACTTAAAATGACCATAATTGGACTAAATGGTAAAAATATAATCTATTTACACATCCAAACCATTAAAATTTAAATCTTACACTCTAAATTATTTTGATTAAAAAAGTTGTTTTCAGTTAAAATATAGTATTTTCACTGTTCGCCCAAGGATGTAATTTATCATAAAAATACCAAAAATTTAATGAAACTAAATAATTATGTCCCGATTATAAAGAAGAAGTTTATTTTTTCAAATTGAATATATAAAAGTTTCAAATATTGGACTTAAAAAGGTTTCACCATTAAAAGGCGGTAAAAGTGCATTTTTTGAAAAATATATCTTTTATCTGAAAAAATGAATTATTTCTTACATTATGTCTAAGAAACTCATAATATTGATTCTAAAATTATAAATATTATATATAGTTAAAAATTTAGTTAATTATATTCATAAATGCTTTTGAACAGCTAGTTTGGTAAGTTTTGGTTTTCTTGAACTCGGTGTTGCATGTTGTGAAAGTTATTGAATTATTTTGAAGAAATAACGTAGTTTGAAATCTTGGGATGTTACACTATTAGTTCTTCTGATATAGTTTTATGACATCATACTTATCATATAATGGTTGTATTCCATCCATGGTGTTATAAAATTCTTTAATGGGAGAGTTGTGTTACCATATGTGTTTGGTCAGTATAGAGTTTTCATTAGCAGTTGGGGTTGTTTGGTGGGTGGTAAATGTGTAGAGCCACATTTTCCATTGATGGATGAGCTGTATATGGAATTATTGGATTCTAATATAGTAAAGGATAGTAGGTCTGCTAGAGAGTTACTTTATATTTTTCTAGAGTTGAATATGACACTACCACCTCGACATGATATTGTTTTCTTGTTATATTAGTATCCAAGAACCAGGTAATGTGCCTCATGACATCTAAAATTTAAAAATTTGTTAGCTTTATAACTACAATATAAGTGGTGAGTAATTCAAACCACAAATAGAATGTGCATAGACTGTAGTAATATAATTTTAAAATAATGTTCATACAAATTATTTTTTAATTATGATTAAAAAAACAAAATAAATATTTATAAAAAAATAATTTAATTCACTAAATCTATCTAAGTGAACTAATTTAATCTAGAGAATAAATAGGAAAATATGAAAGTCTTAGATTTTTTACATCAATTCAGAATCGTTCAATGCTAATTATTTAATTCACATGTCTAAATATTTAATTAATAAATTATCACTTATCCAAATTTAAAAAGAAATAATAGTACATATCACACTTCATTTATAGATAGTATTATATTTCTAACTCAAATCATCCATCATTTCATTCTCTAATTTGATTAACAATTTCTGTGTCATTTAAGCATAAAATCACTTGGTGAAATGAAAATAAATTTTTTTAAAAAAAACCAAGTATCTATTTGTGTTGGGTTTAACCACTTGGGATAAATTATTAGATATCAATAATTGTAGTTTATGGGGAATTACCAAAAAATTATTAATGTTTTAATAAGTATATTTGTTTATTCAAATTTCAATTGAATGAAATTTACAATAATATAATTTGTGTGACTAACTTATGGATAAATTAATTCTTTGATGATCTCCCTCATATGATTACTTATTAGGTATCACACAAACTGGACCCATAACATTTGTGTAAACTCTATAATAAATTAAAGAAAACAAAACCATAATTAAATAAATAAACGTCGACTTAAAAAATAAATCAAAAATAAATCAAACATGGATAAAAAAATAATGGAATACATACATAGGATTATTCTCCAACAACTCTAACACAAAATAATTAATCTATCATAATGAAAGCATGAAACATCAAAATAGAAGATATAAACATGTTCGTATTTTAATAACTATCACTGTATGATGATTCTAACAATCACTGATTAATAATCGTCACTTTTTGATAATTCCAACATTGATGAAAACCAGTCAAATCAGTTTTCATGTGAACTACTAGTGTGTTAGTGGTTCATCGATGATGGTGGAATGGTGGATGATGACCTTATAGGGATTTTGGTGCTCTAAAAGTGGGGGGAGGCCCTCTGTATAGTAACATTGTTCTAGAAAAGGATGGAGGGTGTGCTTGAGGGGAGGATCGTGCATGTGGGATGTTGAATGAGGTTAGTGTCTATCTTCTAGTTATGGGGAGAGGGTCTCACACATGTGATATAGGGATAATATACTACTCCTATAAAGGGGTTGGTTCTACTTGGCCTAGAATATGGGTGTGGCTTACCGGTTTGGTGTGTTAAGGAGGCGTGACCAAGAATGGTGTAATAAAAGAGGGTGTTGTGTAGGATCATTCATCACATGAAATTATGAGGAAGCATGGTGCGGTTTACTAGTGTGCTGGAGTATTGTAGGAGGGGCACAACTAGATGTGGTGTTCTGGAGGTCATCGACTGGTGGTGGTGTGTAGAGAGATATATGGTGGCCTGGTGAAGACATGATGGGAGTACAGATGATGATGGTGTCACTAGACCATGAGGGGTGTCATCTTTGTGGGATTTATATTTTTAGTGGTGATTAAATCTTCTACCCCCAACCCCTAAGTATCTACCATAAAAGTACAAGATAAGAAAAAAAATCACAATTCAAATTCAACATTAAAAACAAATCATAATATCTAAATGTTAAACAAAAATAACTATAATTACAATATTATGTAGTATAATATAATTATACAAATATATATTATATATAGAAGATTTTAAGTTAAATTGACACAATTATAGGAATAATAAAAAATTCTTCAATTTAAGGTTAATCAAATTTAAAAATAAAACAAAAAATACACTAACAATACTAATACAACTATTATTAATATGACTAATAATATTAATAAAATAAAATTTAAAACTTATATAGAAAATTAATTAAAAAATAATAAAGATTAATAGAATAATATTAAAACTAATATTATTGAAACCACTACAAATGATATATTGATAAAAAAATTAAAATTAAAATAAACTAGAAAAAATTATAAATTAGTGATATCAGTTTATAAATTCTAAAAATTATCAAAATATCTAAATTATAAAAAAAACAAAAAAACAAAAATAGAAAATGTGGGTAGAAGAATTTATTTTAAAAAAGTGACAAAATTATTAAAACTTTTATGGATTTCATGTCTGTTAAAACCCAAAAAATTAAAAAATTTCACTCAAGAAGAAAATAATCCGAAAGAATTCGTATTTGGACCTGTAGAAAAATCAAAACATCAAAATTATAAGTTTTAATTTTTTTTGTCTCATTTACCCGAAAAAGATCCGGCTTCATTTAAAATTACATTTTTTATAAAATAATTTCTCTTCCATTCATATACATTCCAGGAAATATATCTAAACTCATTCATCATGTGACCTACCTCACCATCACTCTCACTATGAAAATAATTTGATCAAATCCATGATAAATTCTCATAAACATACCTAATAATCATACGATTTCCATGAATTTTGTAAGAACAAAATTATTTATTTCATCTATGGGTCTTGATTTTGGGTGTTTTTGAGAAAATGGGGGGAATTAAGACAATTTCATAAGTACATGCCATGTACGTAGGAGTACACATCGTGTACTTGGTTACCGTAGGTAGCTATGTACTGGCTGTGTAAAGGCCAAGTACATGGCCATGTGAGATGACCTAAAGACCTCCTAAAGTGGGATCCAATTAATGAAAGTACATGTTGTGTAGATTAAATGAATATGCCTTGTACTTTTCATTTTATTTTTTAAATTAAAACGGGGTCTCATCTAATTTCCAAAACACCTTCTTCTAACCATGTCTCATCCTGGAGCGACAGGAATCACTGAATATTCTTTGGGCCCCCAGTCTGTCGTCCGTTCTCCAAATAAAACTCTATTAGTTGCATTGGAATCCCCTCGGTGATTTCTTCATTCTTATAGATCCTCTCCTCCTTATTACAGTTCTTTTGAGAGATATTCCTGGTTGTGTGTTTTTGGAATTTTTAGATATCTACGACATTCTAGGTTTAATCAAAGGATGAGTTTAAACTGTATTGATTATACAATGTTGAGGTAGGTGTTTTGTGCCTTTACATAGTTTTCTATGGATTATATGTGTAAAATGTTCCAAATAACATAGTTTAGTTTATTGCATGTTTTATATATTTAACCCTAATTGATGCCTTCCATGTTTTTTTCTAGAGAAAAGGTTTTTATTATGATTTACATATATTACCGTGATTATGAATATGTTTCCCATATTTTTTTGTTATGGGTTTTAGTGTCCAGAACTACCTATTAGGCTATTTTGTTTCCATGCCTAGTACTATTAGGATGGGGTTGATATTATGTGACATGAATGTGATATGAATTCTAGATACCTAGCCTTGTAGTAGATTAGATTACTTTGGCTACTGGATATCATTTGTGAACGATTGTATTGCACTGGGCTGTGAGAACCTAGTGTAGATATACTATACGGGGAACTGACATTGAGGGATTTCCCATAGTGTTTGTTATACTTGTCACGTTGTGAGACTATAGTGAGGATGGATGGTGAGTGCTCCCTCAGAGTGTCTATAGTATATAGTTTTAAGACCATAGGGGGAATTGACATTGAGTGCTTCTATAGAGAGTCAGTAATTATAGTTAAAATACCAAAGGTGGAATGGATGGTGAGTGCATCTTCAGAGAGCCTTTATCTTTGTGAAACTATAGGGGTTACACTATGAGATCATTCCCATATGTTTGCGTGTGAGTGATTTGTTGAATAAAAAATAAATTTAAATGAATGTAGTTTTTAATAGTAGGATTGTTTACTTTTGAGTAATTCCTTGTGTATTACTTCATTTTTCATTTACCTCCTATATATATTCACGGATAGTTAGGCACAAATCTTTGGGTGGTTACAAACTGGGATTCATTTCAGACCCTGTTTGGGTCAAACTTTTGTGCCCAAATGGATTATATTTTTGCAGGTATAGATAAGGGAAATCACCCTTCTACTTCATGTACTAGATGGTTGTGAAGTTGGAGAACATGGGACCAAGCTGAGGATTGCAATATGGCTGGAGTTTAATTTTTTTTGGATTATTACAATATTACAAGAATTGTGACATGTTTCTTTACATACCTTGACATATGTGACATGAATCATTTATATTTTTGTTCCACTTTTTTATTTACTTTTAGTCTTCCACTTTTTCTTATTGTATGGTATTACTACTTATGATGTTCTATATTATAGTTATACCACGGTGTTACTCTTCCAATGACGTCATAGTTTCCCCACTATCACACCCAAGGCCCTTTCTAATAGTCGGAAGCCTCTGGAAATCGGGTAAATTCCCTTGAGGTCATGTGACCAACCTTGTACGAGGCACCTTTTGGTGGCACCATGATTCGGGACATTACAAAGTGGTATCAGAGGTGTTTCTTTTTTTCATTGACTTACTATTGAGAACATATAGACAAGAATATGAAGTAATGGGTAGTTGGTAATATGTTTCTCCCAGGAGTAGCAAACCCGTGTACAATGAAAAGATAATATGCCTCGATTATGGGAATTTTATGGTTTTTCAAGTTTTATAGTTGATTTGATTTCACCATTCGGGGATTAACATGTTTTGTGCTATTATCATTGATATTATGGAGTTTCTATTTCTATTTCAACCTAATGAGTTAATGGTATTCCATCTCATGCATCATATAGGCCTTTTCTAGGATTCACATGTCATGAATTTTTTCATGCCATTTAGGGTCCATTTGTGATTGCATGTTGTTGTGATATATATTGTTCAAGGTATTCATGCTATTGGGATAGATTCCATGATAGAATACCAGATATTTTACAGGGAATTGCTAATATGTAATGTTTCTTTCTAATGGGCCCCAAAATTTCATCCCGGAGGCATTATGGGCCCTCACGGGTCATAATTTGTTGGATCATGTGACTGATTTCACTATTATATTTTGTGATATACATGAATATGATACCAATATTTGATTTATAGGGAGTATGGGCCCCACGAATTGGAATTGTGCACATTAATGTTTGTGATAGTTTTGTTATGGGATTTTGGAGTAGTTTTTGTGTCTTACAATCGAGAAAGACCCAGAATAGATGGTGTGTAATGATGAATACACTCCATGTATCCTTATGTTTGGGAATAAAAACAATTTCTTAAGTATATGTTGAATAGTAATTAACTGTGTGACTGGCTCTCTGGGAAGTGAGACATAGTATTGAAATTTTTGGTGGCAAACACCGTGTACTTGGATTGCACACAATGTTTTAAGGACTGTGTATCCAGCCGTGTGACTAATGACATGGGTGGTCAGAACATATGTGGTACAGGCCATGTCTAGGTCAAACATGTCATGTTGTAGGGACCACGTATCTGACCGTGTGACTAACGATACAGGTCGATGAAATCCTTCATGTACACATCGTGTCTGGCATAAACACACCATGTAGTTTTGTTCTAAGAGAATTTTGTAGTATAACCATGTAGAGGAACTCAGACAAGGGGGAAGATTCAAGTACATATTGTGTCAAAGGAGGAGATGACTTGTGTATAGGGTTTTACACCACCAGGGTTCGAATAAGTACATGCCCATGAAAAATGCTTAAGGGAACACATTGTGTAGTGGTCATACATGTCGTGTATCTATATTTTGAAAAACATGAATGTTTTATTTCTCCTGTTCCTTTCATGGAATTATATGCTTCAGTCCTTGATAATCTTGAACTGAGTTGTGCTATTGACCATGTAGAGTCATGACACCAAGACTCCCTCCAGTTGTACACTAGATACAAGGCAATGAACAGAAAACAAAAACAGTAGCTTAGGGACTACTGGAAGATCCTCATGTGGTGTATGTCTTGGAACCAGCCTTCATTCCAGATACAAGTGTCACATAATAGTTCTAAGAAGGCTTTATAAGGTTTATGTAGACCTTCAAGAGAGAAATGCATCATGCCCCATATATGTTAGAGCTGGCATGAGGTTTTCATCAACATCATTATCTCACTTTCTCAGGGGATGGAGGACCTCAGTCTGTAGACTCAGGGTTAGAGACCATGTTATCTATTTTTTATCATCTGGAGATGCCTCTAGAGAGGAGGATGAAGATCTCTAGATACATTCTTTGGGATTCCTCCAAGAGATGGTGGGATGTGATATCAGAACTGGGACACCGACGAGTTAAGGCTTGAGATGAGTTCTAATTGAACATCATTGACTAATTTTACCTAGAGACTGGGAGAGACGAACAAGCCCAAGAGTTCATGAGTTTGGATCATGGTACACTCTCAATAATGGAGTACTTTTCTCTCTTCATACATTGGTAGTGCTTCACACCCACTCTAGAGGAGATGAGTTATTTCTGGCAAGGAAGTTTGAGGATGGTCATAGGAATGACATTCGATCATAGGTGAACATAATCAAGATGACATGCATATCTTAGATAGTCAATAAGGCATTGATCACCAAGAGAAACCTGATGGATTCTAAAGCTATGGGAAAGGGAGGTTCATCATCTAGAGTTGGTACCCTTCCAACTGACAGTAGAAAGCGCCGTAGGGAGTCTACTCATGGATATCTGGGTAGGTGAGCTGCTCTATTAGGTATCCAGGTTGTGGTCTACCAGTGCCGAAATAGTAGTCATATGATGCCACATTTCCTAAGAGACATATTTGAGGGCCGAGATTGCGGTAATATGAGTTATCTTTAGGGTTTTTATCAGTTTTTCTCACCAACAGCTGGTGATAAGTGTTCTACTATGACTCCACATTCAAGATCCGGACCACTAGTTTATCATCAGTTTTGAAACATGAGTTTTTAAGGATGTTTTGGAAGAGGAGGTGGATGTGGAAATGGGAATCAGGGAATAGGTTTCAATAAATAGCCGCAGGGTGGATCAGTTAAGGGATCTCAAACATATTTACAAGGTCACGGTGCAGGTCAATATTTTTCACTAGAGTAGACCCAGCAGGAGGAGGATCCTATACCCTCTATGGTTAAAGGGATGATTTTGGTTGCCTTAGTATTAGCTTCTACTCTTTTCGATATAGGGGCTTCCCATAGATTCATATTTATTTTTGTTATGGAGATCCTTGGTCATTGTGTCTTTTCGTGTGAATATGTTTAGATTCCAGACACTATGTTGGGACTAAGGACGTCCAGTTTACGTTAGTTCAAGGAGTTCCCTCTTGATGTTGCTAGGTATCACTTATTATAAGACCATTATGTCTCAGAGAATATGGTCTATGATTTCATTCTAATAATGGTATGGTTAGTTACCTTCTAGGTTGTTGTTGATTTCTATTTCCATAGGGTGATTTTTACATCACCAAAGGGAAGATTGTTTCTACATAAGGGTGAATGGGGTGTCCATGTGAGAAGATATGGATGCAAAAATCATGGTTTGGGAGGAGTTACAACTCAAATTTCTAGTTTGTATCTTGATGACCAAGGGACTTCACCGATGGAGTTTCCTCTATTGGTGGATCGTTTCAGGTATGTCTTTCTAGAGAACTTTTTGGGTTTTCCTCTGGAGTGAGAGGTATAATTTTCTATTGATCTTGTCCCTGGAGCAGCATTGTTGTCCATTACTCTATATAGGATAGCTAAACAAGAGTTACAGGAGATCAAGAAGTAGTTAGAGGAGTTACTGGAAATGGATTTCATCTGATCCAGTACTTCTCCTTGGGGTTCTCCTGTCATGTTTAAGAAAAAGGATGATGGTACCCTTAGACTTTGTGTGGATTATCAGAAGCTGAACCAACTGATGGTCAAGAACTGATATCCCTTGTTGTGTATTGATGATCTCTTTGATCATATTCATGGTGCCCGAGTGTTCTTAATGTTTGACTTGAGGTATTTTTATCATCAATTGCATGTTGTACCATCAGATATACCTCTTACATCCAGTTTGAGCAGGTATGGTCAATACGAGTTTGTGGTTATGTCGTTCGGTCTCATGAATGCGCCTGTAGTTTTAATGTCTCTGATGAACTCAGTGTTCCATCCATACATCGACTCTATTGTAGTGGTTTTCATGGAAGATATATTGGGGTAGTCTCACACTCGACCTGACTGTGCTGTCCATATTGGAATCATTTTGATTACATTGAGAGAGCATTGGTTATATGTTAGGCTCTCAAAATGACACTTTGGATGGACCAGATTCACTTCTTCGGTCATGTTATCTCAGATGAAGGAGTATCAGTAGACCTAGAGAATGTGATAGTAGTAGATTCTAGGTAGCATTCTAAGAACATCTTTGAGACATGGAGTTTTCTATGGCTCGATGGTTACTACACACATTTTATATCAGACTTTTAACACTTATCAGTGCCAATAAAGAGCCTGAATAAGAAGGGTGTGAAGTACTTTTGGAAATATTCTAGAGATTCAGCCTTCTAGGAGCTAAAAGAGAGGTTGACATCAGCACTAAAACTAGATCTTCCAAATCCAGGAAAGAGCTATAATATTTACTATTATGCATCATGTATTGGTATAGGAGTAGTCCATATTCAGGGTGAACGAGACGTTGTGTACGAATCACGACAGTTGAAGCCACCTGAGAGGAATCACCCAACACATGATCTTGAGTTGGCAGTAGGTTTTCATCCTTTACGTTGTTGGAGACATTATTTATTTAGAGATCATTTGGTGGTTTTCACTGACCAAAAAATTATCAGGTATATTTTCACTCAGTGTGATCTAAATATGAGATTGCAAAGGTGGGTTGAATACATTCATTCCATTGACTTTGGGCTTTCCTACATACCAAGGGAAAGGCAATGAAATGGATGATGGATTGAGAAGGAAGACTTAGATACATGTTGTTTTGGAGGCCTGTAGTGAGTGGAATCTTATGGCTCTATTCTCTGAGATGCATTTATATGTTCACGACAGATAGGGGAAGATATTTCTTTCTTCAATAGTGGTTACCTCTATTCGACATGATTGAGTGTGGATGAGGCAGTTATAAGATGTTTTAGATATATTTTTATGGGATATTGGATCAGGATAGGACCCTATTCCTAGAAGGATAGTAGGCTAGGATGAGATATTGCATTTTCATGGGTGTATATGGGTGTCAACAGTCATATGCAAGGAGCTGATGTGGTATTTTCATTCTTCTATTTGGGAAGTTCATCCTGGTGTCACGAAGATGTATAGAGATCTACACCATCAATATTTGTGGCCATGTATGAGGAGAGATTTTGTAGGATGTGTGATGAGGTGTTCCACCTATCAGTTGGTGAGGGTGGAGAATTAGTGACCAGTAGGTTTTTTGCAGCAATTACTCTTTCCCAAGTAGATGTTAAATGATTTTTCTATGGACTTCGTGATAGGTTTACTGAGGTCACCTCGTGGGAATGATGCATTTTGGGTTTCCATTGAAAAACACAGAAAGGTTGTTCACTTCATACCGATGAAGGAGACATTCATTGTTGATGATCTTGGATTTTTGTACATCAAAGATATTGTACGTTTACATTGGGTTTTGCACTCAATTATTTCAGATATGGACTCTTGTTTTACTTATCGTTCTGGAAGGGATTAAGGAGGGATTTGGGTGCACAGGTACTTCTAAGTATAGCATGCCATCCCTAGACAGATGGCCTGTCCGAGCGCATGATTCAAGTGCTGGAGGAAATGCTTCGGACATGTGTCCTAGATTTTAGAGGTTCATCAGAGAAGCTCATTCCTCCGGTGAATTTTTCCTACAATAACAGTTTCCAGGGAACTATTCATATGGAACCTTATGAGTCTTTGTACAGTAGGCCATATCGTTCACCCCAATGGTGTATGAAGGCAAGAGACGCAGCTATGTTCGGACCTCATCTTGTCCAGGAGACCACAGAGAAGGTGGAGTTTATTTGAATGAGGATATATAATGCACATTCATGGAAGAAGTATTATGTTGATCTTCGGAGATGACCTCTGGAGTTAGAGGTCAGTGATCATGTTTTCCTACAAGCCACACTGATGTTGGGAGATAGGAGGATTAGGAGATAGGGAAATCTTTCCTCGAGATACGTTGAGCCATTTAAGATATTGGAGAGAGCTAGGCCAGTTTCCTATCGATTTCAGTTACCTCAGAGGTACTAGTATATGCACGACATCTTCCATGTTTCTCAGCTACGATGTTATTTCTTAGACTCATCTCATGTTTTTAACCCAAGGTGGTTGAGTTGGAGGTTGATGCATCATTTGAGGGGTATCATGTTCAGATTGTTTATCCCAACACGAAGGTTCTTCGTGGTCGGTAGGTTCCTCTAGTACCAATTTTGTGGTTTCATGGGCGAGTATAGGTTGAGAATTGGGATAGGGAGGCGAATGTGCAATCACAGTGGCCGGAGTTGTTTGAGGGTTTTTCTTCTGCTCCTCCTTGCTAAATAAATTTAGGGAATAATTTTTTTGGGGGATGATTGTAAGAACTTAGATCTTAATTTCATGAATGGTTCTTTATTTCATGTGTTTTTGACAAAAATGTTAGAATTTGGAAATTTCATAAGTACATGTCGTGTATTTAAGGATACACTTCATGTACACAGTTACCATCGGTAGCCATGTACAGGCTGTGTAACGGCCAAGTACATGGTCATGTGAGGTGACCTAGAGACCGCCTAAATTGGGATCCAGTTAAAGCATGTAAATTGTGTGTATATTAAATGAACACGCCATGTAATTTTCTTTTTATTTTTTAAATCAGACCATGGTCGCGTCTAATTTCCAAAAACACCTTCTTCTAGACATGTCTCATCCAAGAGCGATAAGAATCTTCGAATCTTATTTGATCCTATGATCCATTGTTTTTTCTTCCAATCAAACACTGTTGGTTGTGTTAGAATCCCCTTGGCGAGTTCTTCCTTCTTCTATAGCCTCTCCTCCTGATTTCTCTTCTTTCATGAGATATTTTCAGTTTATCATTTTTGGAATTTGTGTATATCTATAATGTTCTAGTTCTAATAAAAGTCGGTTTTTCAACTATATTTATCATTAAATGTAGAGGTAGGTTGTTTGTGTGTTTCCATAGTTTTCTTTGCATTATATGTGAAAAAAGTGTCGAATACCCTTGTTTAGCATATTGTGTGTTTTTTAGATTTATGACTATTTGATGCATACTATGTTTTTTTTCTTGAGAAAGGGTTTTGAATATGATTCGGGTTTATTACATTGTTTGTGGATGTGTTTTCCAATATTGGTTTTTTTTGGACGTTGGGTCTAGAACTACCTATTAGTTTGTTTTGTTTCCATGCCTAGTACTGTTAGGATGGAGTTTATATTATGTGACATGGTTGTGAAAGGAATTTTAGTTTCATAGCCTTGTATTAAATTAGATTACTTTGGTTGTTGGATATCATTTCTGCAGGATTGTGTTACACAGGGCTCTGAGAACCTAGTGTAGTTAGACCATAGGGGGAATTAACAATGAGGGCTTCCCCAGAGTGTCTGTTATACTTGTTACGTTGCGAGACCATAGGGGAATGAATGGTGAGTGCACCCTTAGAGTTTCTATAGTATACCATTACGAGACCACAAGGGGAATGGACATTGAGTGCTTCCTCAAAGAGTTTATAGTTATCATTAAAAGGCCACAGGGGTAATTGACGGTGAGTGCTTCCTTAGAGAGTCTTTGACATTGTGAAACCAGAGGGGTTATACTATGAGAACATTCCCAGAGGTTTTCTAGTGAACGATTTGTTGAATAATAAATAAATGTAAATTAATGTAGTTTTCAACTGTAGTACTATTTACTTTTTAGTACATCCTTGTTTATTACTTCATTTTTCATTTCCCTGTTATATAAATAAACCTTATAGTTAGGCACAGATATTTGGGTGGTTACCTACTGGTATTCATCTCAAACCCTGTTTGGGTGATGATTTTGGCTTCAAACAGATTATATTATTGTAGTAATAGATAAAAAAAGTGCCCCTCTACTTATCATACTTGAAGGTTAGGGAGCTGGAGGTCATGTGACCAAGATGAGGTTGCGATGCTGCTAGAGCTTACTTTTTTTCTTTGTACATTTGTTTTGTACTTTATTTCTATCATTGTGACATGTTTCTCTAATATCCTAGACATTTGTGACTTGAATCATTTATATATTTCATCCAATTGTTTATTTACTTTCAGTCTTCCATTGTTTCTTATTAATGGTATTACAACTTATGCTATTGTATATTATTGTTATTACACTGTGTTACGCTGCCAATGAGGGAATAGTTTCCCCACTATCACATATAAGGACGTTTCTACTATTTGGCAGCTTCTGGCATTCAGGGTAATGCGCTTGAGTCCATGTAACCAACCGGGTGCGGTGAACCTTTGGGCGGCACCCTGAACCGGGACATTACAAATTTCAAATTTCTACTAGTGGAAATGAAAATAAATCACAAATATTTACTATATCTAATTAGGTTAAATTTTCTCTAATTCTACATAATGGAGGGTTATATTAAATTAAATTGAAAAACTAGAAAAAAGTTGGTTGAACCATGAAATAAATGCATGAAAAGTTTGAATCCAAATTTCTCCCAAAAATTTACACTCCCATACACATAAAATATTTATTTTCCTGAAGAATATGAATACAAAAACGTCACACTATTTTTTAATCAATTTTTTTCTTCTTTTTATGGAAATCACACATATATATACAATGGATGGGTAAACAAGTGAGTATCAGTTTTGATGCCCCATGAAATTTTTATAAGAAAATATCCTATGAAATAAGTACTCAAGTATATCATAATCAGTCTAATATCATTAAAGGTAGGGAATTTTTAAAACACTTTATCTCCTTGATAAATAAATCATCACTTTTATAGGCCCAAAAGGTAAGGGTTACTGCGTAATAACCACAAATATACTCACTGTTGGAACCGAAACAAATCTACATTCCCATATCAAAATACATGTAATGCATATGGATTCTATAAAATATGTCATAGATAATCATGAGGTGATAGTGTTGATCTATGTGCATCAAAATAATCACTACCCATCAAATAACCCTCTCGATGAATAAAACTCTCCCCCACAATTAGACTAAAATTTATCATTAAAATATTACTAAAATTTAGAGGAATGGGTATTAGTTGAGGGATATTCTTAAAAAATTATTCTTCATGGATTCTACGGGATACCTGATGGAGAAAATATGTAGGTGGATTAGTGATTCAAATGGGATAAATAAATCAAAAAAAATTCCTTAGTCATTTTTCTTAATCCTGACAAATTTATATATAACTTTGATATAAAAACAAGAACATTTCTGGTTGAAATATCATGTTTTAGATTCCCTAAAGAATAATAGAAACATGACATGATGTTGTAAATGGGTCATAATCTTATAGGTATATAAATATATTGTTGGATTTAATAGATGATCATGAGTGAAAATAGGTGTCTCAAAAATATACATGTTTCCAAAAAAACATTTTTTGAAGCATGGAACAATTTCTGTAATCATCATATTCACGAGATAAAGGATAAAATCATGTTAAAAAGGATAACATTCATGAAAAACCTAGGAATACATGTGATTTCCTCTAACTGTGTTATGATAAAAATAAAATATAATTCATGTTTTTTTTAAAATTAAAGGAATGTTAGTTTTTATCATTTTTCAAAAATAAATTAGTATATAATTTTTTAGCTAGTTATTTTACATGGTGTTTTTTGAATCATAAAATTTAAAATAAAATACTACACTTCCCTATGTAGGTGAAGATAGACCTGTAGAGGCTTCCTATATCCAATGAAGCTTGAAAAATGATTTAACTAATAAAATCTACAAATAGATAACATATACCCATATCATATCAATGATGTATCCCCATAATCAAAATCTTGTTCTTGATTAAAATATGTATCTTGAATTCAAATCCACAATAGTTCTAGGATAAAATAGATTGGGAGGAATACATGCCATTTTAGTCCCTAAAAATTGAAACTAAATGAAATAAAATGATATTAAAGGAAAAAAATAATGATGGGTTGCCTCCCATTGAGCTCTATGTTTACATAATCTTTAGTTGGACATTGATTAAACACCACCATAATTCAATAGAAATGTGAACCATGCATCTTCTGTGTTATCAGTGGGAGTGTTTCATTTATCAATAGAAAATACACTTATCATTCAATAATCACAATATCTTAATATAAACATGACATAAAATGGATGATAGTGATGAAATTAATATATATCAACTCATAAGGGAATGAATATACCTCATTTGAAGAAAAAATCCTTGGATAATTGATTTTTGTGTCAAGGGAATCATTAAAAGGATCATGACCAATATATTGTTTAATTTTCACAAGAGAAAAATGGATTTACCAAAATCTTTTAGTGGTCTACTAATATCTATCATATCCTCCAATGTAGTATTTGGGTTAATAATAAATCCCATTTTTTAGCCACTGAATACCAACATAGGTAAATATACTATTTTATAACTCAATTCACACTCTACATTTTGATTTATTATACCATGGTAGAGATTATTTCAAGTATATACGTGTACTTCAAGTGAATCGTTTTTAACATCAATTAATATATCAAGTGGGGTGGTCTCAATTGTTGTAGTTGAATCCATTGTGTATATGATGAAATAATTTTTTAGAAGTTTCTTCTATACCATCTTCTTCATATTTATCCATTGGAACAAGTGCAACAATGAAGTTACGGTCCTCTAGGAAATCAAACATTTTCATTATTTCTAAAAAATAATGAGTGTTCTCCACGATAATCACATCTTGAATTTCAAACTCCAAAACTTTTATTGATGTCTCCACATTGGAAAAAAAATTAGATGTATAATTATTTTTAAAAATAATTGATTCAATATAAATTTATGGGATGTTCTCTTGCAAGGGTAAATCCATGGTTTGTTGGTTCAATTCTAACTCTACAATAGTAATGAAATGTCCTAGTTAAATTTTCACTTCATAATGAAATTTTTTATTTTCATAAGAATTGAATTCATCTATTTTCAATTAGAAATGGATGGGTTGTGAACTAAAATATTAATAACATTAAATAATTTTTTTGAGGGAACATTATCTTTAATATAATAGAAGACCGATCTCTCATATTCCTAATATATTATTAGAAATTATGAATTATGTTGTGATTGAGAGATTTCAAATATTTTATGAAAATAATGTGAATAAATCATTATATTCTTATTATCATAATCTAGAAATTGAGTTTGTTCAAATGGAACTTTTGAAGAACATTCTTCAATATAATTTTTTTGAATTGAATCATCAAGTGCTAGTGATGTGGCATGTTGGGAAAGTTGAGTCAATTAATTTTCTAAATTCTTTCACTTATTTTTGAGATATTTCTTTGTGGATATAGGCTTTTAATTATGTAAATATTTAATTAAAATACCTTATTTTTCTTAGAGATAGTATAAAACAATATGTTTCTAATTACGGATTCATTTTTTTCAAATGAATTATAATATTCTATATTTATTGGAATTTTTGACTTTGAAAATAGTTAAAATATTTATAGGTACTTTTATAAAAAATAAAGAGTAGCATTTTAATTTGGATAATAACAAATACATGAATAAAAATTATTATAATAACAATAATTACATATTGAACTCATTAACTAAGACTAATTATACTTTTTACTATAAGATATGGGTATTTAGGGAGGAATTTAATTATAGCCATATGGAACTGACCACACAATTCAGAAACTTAGGGTGTCTTTAATTTCCATGTAAAGAACATTTCATAGACATGTAAACTAAATTTTTCCCCAACCTAAATAACTCATTTTATATATCTCCAAAATATACTATTCTCCACAAAAAAAGAGCCATAAATTTGGATCTTTTATTATGACATGTAAAATATTCAAATTTATTAACATAATAATTTTTTAAAAGTGGTGATCAGGATATAAGCATATAAAAATATGCATATAAAATAGTAATATTATTTAAAAAGAATGTTCAGGTGGATGAGTTTTCCAATGTCATTAAAAATTAAAAAATTTTAAATTTAAATAACTTTTTAAAAATAATTAATTGTATTAACTAAAACTATCTAAGTGGAAAAAATTAATCTATGGAATAAACCAAGGGAGATGGAAGTGTCAAGTTGTGACATCAGTTCATGTGTATGCAAAGCTAATTTATTAATCCCCACATCCTAATACTTATTTATTCAATTATCATTGATTCTAAATTTAATCAATTTTATATAAGGCCTCAATCTCTGATATCAAACATTATTATTATTTTTTCAAAAATCATCCACTATTTCGTTATAAGATTTGATGAATAATTTTCACTTCATTTAAGCATCGAATCACATGGTGAAATAAAATATCCAAGTTCCCAAAAAAACTAAGTATATATCTATGTTGATTTCTCTCACATGAGATCACTTATTACGTTTCAAAAATGAATATTTGAAGGATAATGCAAAAAAATATGATCTTTTAAGAAAATATATTTATATATCATTAATTCAATAGAAATATAATTATGATTATCTCAAATTAATGATGGAATTATGGAAAAATAAACTCTCTATAATCTCAAGCCGATGATAACATAATAGGTATCACATGAACAAGCACCCAAACTTATCTTCTAACTCTGAAAAAAAATTAATGAAAACATAAATATAGGTAAATAAATAAGTATCTTAATAAAAAATAAATAAATAATCTATAATACATGGTTCAAAAAAAATTCATTCATACATCATCGCATTCATAAAAACACGGATAAAAAATAATTTACCCACCATGATGACAAGATGACACATAATATAATAAAAATAATGAATCAAAATGTTCATATTATCACAACCTTTACTATAGGTTTCCTTTAAAAATCACTAAATAATAATCATCGATCATCGATCACTCCAAGTCCAATTTGTACACATAAGTGCAGTATATATGTGAACTACTGGTGTGTTGGTGGTGTAGTGATGATGGAGGTATGGTGGATGAGGAACATCTTAGGATGTTTGTGAACTAAAATTCAATGGTAGTCCTATATAGTGTGATGTTGTTTTAGTGGAGGAAGAGGTATGCTATAGTGGAGGCCCCTTCAAATGGGATTATTTAGGAGGCCAGTGGATTTTTTTGTGATGGGAATAGGGGGAATCTCTCTGATTCATAGAGGCTGGACTCATACTGGGAAGAGGGTGACCCTACATTGCTTGGCAGATGGGTGTGGCCTTCCGGTTTGTTGCATTGAGGATGTAGGGCTAAGAATGGTGTATATAAGGAGAGTTTTCTTTACGGATATACCCATGCGTGAAAGTATTAGGAAAAATAATGTGGGTTATTTGATTGATATTCATGGGGGTTAGGGATTCTAGTGTTCTTCTTGGGATCAGAATGATGATGTAGTACCTTGTGTGGTGGAGTAGTGCAGGAGGGGTGTTTCTGCTTTTGGTTTTTGTAGAGGCCATCTTATAGTGATGGTGTGTATAAAAAAAGGTGTAGTACTAATGAAGAGATAATGGGAGGATGGTCGGTGATTGTGTCAATCAAAAATTTGGGGTGGTGGCTATGTAGGGGGTTTTGATGGAAAATGAAATCGCCCCCCCCCCCCACCAGCGTATCTACTTGAAATTCAAAAGATAAGAACAAATTAAAAATTAAAATTCAAAATTAAAAAATATTAATATCTAAATGTTAAACAATAATAATAATAATAATAATAGAATTATATAAATATATATTATATATAATAAATCATATGTTAATTTTATAAAACTATACTCTTTATAAAAAATGATTCTATTAAATGTTAATCTAATATAACAATAAAATAAAATAACAATATTAATACAACATTTATTAATACTACTACTATTTTAATAAGATAAAATATAGAACTAATATAGAATAGTAATATAAATACTAAAAAATAAGAAGATACTAATCATAAAACTTACATTAGTGAAACTATTGATAAATATATATTGGTAAAGATAATATATAAAATTAATCTAAACTAATAAAAATACTAAATTACTAATATTAGAATATTAATTCATAAAATTATCTTAATATATAAAATACTAAAAAACCTAAAAACAAAAAAAAAATGCAGCTAAAATTTAGTTCAAATAATGTAAAAATTTATTAAAATGTCATTAATTTCGATATGCATCAAAATTATGATATTTTGGTGGATCATAATTGGATATAATCCTCAGAGTTGTAGGATTTTATGATTTAGATAGATCATTTGATGCAAAAGGGTTTCATCCATTCTAGTGTGTCTTCGTGGGATGCCCCCATATTGTTTTCCATAATGGGAGATGGTGTTGTGAGGCTATTTGTAGACTATCCTTGGTTGAACTATGTGATAATGAAAAATCATTACCCTCTTCCAAGTTATGATGTTCTTTTTGACCTGTTAAGAGTATAATGTTTGTTTTCTACGATTGTTATGTGGTACATATATCATCAGTTAAGGGTAAATATGGTTTATATCAGAATGGCTTCCTTCAGATGTAGATATGGGCACTTTGAGATCATGGTCATTCCATTTGTGGAAAAAAAAACCCCACAATTTATGTTCATGGGGATCATGAATTCCATATTCCATCAGTTCTTAGACCATTTTATATTCATGTTCACTGAATATATCTTTATCCTATTGAAGTAAAAATATGATCATGTCATTCATCCCAGAGATGACTTGGAGGACCTCTAAAACCACCAATAGTATGTAAAATTTAAAATGTTTATTTTATTGAAGTGAGAGATTAATTTACATAGGAATATGGTGTCCCAGAATGTTGTGGTTTTTAACCCATCAAATAGGTAGGCAATTTATTGTTGTGATGAACCAAGAATGTGGTAGAGTATTGTAGTTTCCTCGGTCTCACAGACTATTATCAGAGGTTTATATCTTATTTATCAGGGATTGCGACCCCATTGACACCATAGACCAATAAGAAACAGGGTTTCATATATATTGATATGTTTTAGAAATCATTCAACTAGCTGAAGGGGAAATCGATCAGTGCTTTGGTTCTCTAGTTTCTATAAGAATCGGTGATTTTTAGTTGTTTTTTATGCTTCCCATCTGGGTTTGGGATGAATATTGATGTACAAGAAAGTAGTGATCTGTTATAGGTCTTATAATTTGGTACCAAATGAGTGTAACTGTTCCAAATTTAATATGAAATAAGTAGTTGTTTTCATTTCACTAACGTTTTATAGACAATACCTCATTCAAGAACCCTTTTTGGTCTTCATAGATCACAAGGTATTGAGGAATATATTTTCATAGCATGACTTGAATCTAATGAAATTGGGATGGATTGTTTTTATTTTGGTATATAAATTATGTATCTCCTACACATTAAGGAATGATGATTTTTTTTTCTGAATCTTTGAATATCAAGTCATGATAGAATGTCATTCAATAGCTTATATATTTTTTAGGGAAATGGGAGACTTAGAATCCCTAATGATTAATGAAGTTGATATTGATGATGGTGGTTTATTGTTTCATATGAAGGTGTAGTCTTCTATCATATAGAAGGTGGAAAAGTTTTTTTGGGGGGGAAATAGAGGTAAAGGTAATTCAGGATCATGTTCTCCATGGTAAATATCCATAGGGTTGATCAAATGATGAATAAATTTGATGTTTTTTCAGGGAAGGTTGTTCATTTTGTTAGATATGCATGATTGATTTCTTTGAGTTTCACATATCACCACCAACTTGAATCCCTGTGTAATCATGATTTCTCATGGATTGAGGTGGAAACTTTGGTGAACATGGATGGAATGTTCGGTGGAATATTTTTGGGAGAAGTGTCTGGTTTAATAGTAGGCGAAGGTGGAAAACTATGTTTTTAGAGGTTTTTTGTAGTCCTTGCGAGTTCTTAGATAGAATTGGTAGGAAATATCAGATTATTTCATCATCTTGGTACCCCATATTGATAAAATATTTGATGCAATCTCGGTGATAATGGAATGACTGATGAAGTCATCTCCTTTTATAAGGATCCATGAATAAAATGTTGTGGATGTCTTATCAAGGTGGTATGTGGATGATGTGGGTAGGCTCAATGGGGTACCAATGATTATAATATTTGATCAGGACTCCCATTTTAACTCATGGGTCTATAGGGTATCATTGTATCCTTTTGGTTCTCAATAACTCTTCATTAATACTTTCCACCTTCAGAAGGATGGTTAGATAGAGTAGATTACCCATATTCTTTAGGATACATTTTGATCATTCATCTTGGAAATTGGAGGATGTTATGAATATAATTTTCCATTATTTTGTTTTTCTCATAATAATAGATATCACTAATCCATTGGAAGGTAGCATTTGTGGCATTGAATAGTCATTCTCGTCATTCAATGTACTATTGGGCCATGACTGGGGAGTCATCTGTTCTGAGTCCCAATATAGTGAAGATAACATAAGAGAATGTTCAGGTTGTTCATTAGAGGATGAAAGTGGTTCAATATGAGAATAATACCTATGTCGACCAATGGAGGATACATGTGGAGTTCGATTTTAGAGACCCTTTTTCCAAAAGATCACTCTTTGATATGGAATGTAGAGATTTGGTTGGTGGATTAGGATATCACCCTGGATTTTTAGACTTTTTGAATCATTGGTTGAGGTCCCTTATTTATTGTGTCTCCCTCCATGGTTGGAAATTATTCATAATTTCGTCCACGTCTCTCAGACATGTTGGTATCATCATGATAAAACCAATATCATTGACTATGGAGAGTTGGATATTGAGGATGGTATGATCTTCATGGAGTGGCTAGTAGAAATGTAGGATCACTGTTAGAAGGTGGTGTATTGATAGACCATTCCTTTTAAATGTTTGTTTTGGAGGCATAGTGTCATATATGATTTTACTTAGGATAATGAGATATTTTTTTTCTAAATACCCATATTTAGGATGAGTTTTTATAATTCTTTTTTTAGGATGTGATGTGTGGATCTTGTTAGTTTATGATATTTGATTTTCCATGATCATTTGATTTGAGGTATATATTCTAGAATATGAATAGGGGAAACCAATTTATCATAATAATGATACATAATATTAATACATGTTAAAAACCTTTTAGGTTGTTCAATGATGTGTATAGATGATAATCTATTTTTAAGGAAGTTGGAATTTCTTAATTTTTGGGTTTGGGGTTGCTTAGTGTACTGGTTGTTGTAGTTGTTGGCTTGGGCTATTTATTAGTAAAGATATTTTTATGGACGGTTGTGTTAGAAAAGTGGCATGTATATAGTTTAAAATTTCATTTTGGTCTTACATTGTGGAATATTTATAGATTTTTCCTTCTTGGATACTGTGTCTAGATGGTGGAAGTGATTCACTTGTAATGTTATCCTTTGGAGGTATCTTGTTGGATGGATATTTGGACCTATTTTCTAATTCAATTGGGCTTAGTTTTTTTCTCGATGATGTTAATTGTTAGATATTTATCTTATTTAATGTTTGGTACCTTTAAAACAATATATTCTGGTGAGTCCTAGTGTTAGATATCACTGGGGTATGTCTCAAGGGAGTTATTGAGTATGATGAGGTATTATAGATGAAAAATTCAACAAATATTTTGTAGCATAGAGGCTTGATTTTTCCCATAGATGAGAGTGGTTGTGTGGTGGAGAGGCCATCTATGTAATAGATTCTTAGAGAAGGTTTTTTTGTTATTCTTCCATTGTCTTCATAACTATAACATAGAGAGAGTGTCATTTGCATGGAGCCTTAAGGTGGTGTTTAGTGGATCTTCTAAATTCAATGTAGTTTTTTCACGGAGATGGACTATGCTGCGGCCTTCTTCTTAGTTGTTATGTCATGCGGTAGAGAGATTACTCCTATATGGAAATAATTTATCCATATATTTTGATATGTGGTGTAAAGTTCACTATTTTACTTAGACGTGGTATTGAACATCCTCTTTGTTGCATGGTCCCTTGAATTTCACTATAGTCCCTCCCTTTTTGAGGTTACTCATTGTGGTGATATAGGGGGTTCAATGATTTTGTGTTTTCCTAACTTGGTATAAAATTTAAAACCCTATAAAACCCTATCATTCTTCAATCTTAGGTCTCATTTCATGAGAAAACCAAGTGTGTCCCTTATAGGTATTTCAGTTACTTTTCTTTTTCATTTATATTTTCCTTCGAGTATCAACCCTTTATATTATATGTGAGATATTTTATTCCCTTTGACATGTTTTCCACATGTTCTTCTTCTATATAAAGTAATTGTAAAGGAATTTTTTTGTTTTTATTTTTTTTGGTTAGGGAATGATTTGGGATATTTTTTTCTATAATGGTTGAGATTTTTTATTTTATTTTGGTACTCGGTAGTTTTATCCTTCTTGTTCCATCATTGGGAAGAATGTCAAAAAGATTTATTGAGGTATGGGTTATTCTTCTCTCTTATAATTGAATATGAAGGAGGAATCAAGCTATTTTTTCCATTGGTGGTAGTATGCACTGGCTTAATGGTGATAATGATTAAATTTAATTTAAATTAAAGGGGAAGGCCAATAAAATTCATGTTTTCTTTATTTTTGATGTTATTTCTATTGAGACTATGCATTCTTGAAACATCACTAAAAATAATAGTTATGGTAATACATTATATTTTTAGTTGATATGTTGGGGAAAACATATTTTTAGATTTATTTGATGTCCCTCTGAATTAAATTAGTTAAAAACATATATCTAACTAATGAATTTGATTCCCATGGAAATTATGGATTATGTGACATTACTCTTGAAAAGTAAGGTAAATGTTATGAGTAGCCCTTTTTGAATCTAAATTGTGTTATATGAATATTAAGTATGTTCCTTTGATGTTTTTGTATGATTGGTTGTGGTGTGTTGAGTGGATTTGTTGAGATGTATGAGTGGTATGTTGTTTTTTCATATGTAAGTGGTTGTGACGTGTGGAGGTAGTAATGTGGGGATTTTTGGAATAAGAAGGATAGTTTGATCATATTTTTATATTTTATTTTATTTTACTATTATTAATATAATTCAACTTTTAATGTTGAAACTATGATATATGGTATGGAATTGGTGAATGAACTCTCCAATTAAAATAGGAAGTGTGGTTAAACTGGTTGATATTTAATTTTAACTAAATGGGATGGAAAAAATTGGTTAGAAATGGAAAAATATAGAAATTTGATTAATTTTAAAAGTAATTTGGGATGTGTCACATGGTGTTTATTTATTGTGTGGTGTACTGCATCTAGAGGTGGCTACAAAACTAATGGTGGTTGTGAGGTAAGGTCGCAATGTTATGAGTTGAATTGGACTCTTATTGTGAACCCTTGGGTTTATATTGTGTATTTCTATATATATATATAATACCTTTATTGGTATTTCTATACACACCCCACCCACATATAGAACCATGTTTGGACACCCAAATGTTTTTGGGATGTTTTTTCAAATGTCTTATTAGTGAGGACGGATGGTTGGATACCCCATCTTCCCTGCTAGCTCTTCTAGGAATGTTTGATATGCCTGATTTTTAATTGACATATATCGGGGTGAACTAATGGAAATGTTTTAATGAGATTATGAGGTGGATATTTTTGGTGTCATGTATAGTATGAGGAAGGATGTGGTTGATTTCCTTCCTGTTTATGAATACATACTACTAAAGTTACAGTTGTAGATGTGGATTGATATCCCATTATTCATTGGGCGAGATGTGATGGGATAGAATATGTGTATTTGGGAATGATGTGATATAATGGACCACGTGTCTTCGAGCAACATGTTAAGTGATTTCCTATGTGTCTTTGTTGGAGATTTTACGTGATATCCAAGTTTCATTTAGGTGAGATGTTATGTGATGACCCTGGTGTCTTCAAATGTGGTGTTTTGTATGGAATACATTGGAGTTCCATGAAATTCATTTTAGGTTGAGGAGGTGTAAAACAAGTGTGATATCAGTTTGGGGTACCCTTTTATCGATATGTTTATTATTATGTTATTTTACATGGATGTATTATTTTCTCAACATTCCATGGTGAAGATGGGAATGGTTAGTTAACCTACTTAGGTTAAGTTGATTCTATTGTTTTCCCACTGATGTATTATTATACACTATTCCCCTTTTCATCTGAGACATTGGGTATGACCATATAGATTATACATTATTTTTTAGATAATGTATATACTACCTATTTTTCTTGTTTCAAGGAGGATTATACATCCCACGATAGACATTACAAGCTCAAAATTTTGAGTTTATGCTCTATTGATGTGTTAGTGCTTTCTTTTGTGTATTTAATTTTTATAATATTGTATTTTATTACATTATCCCTGAATTTTTGGGATGGATTATGTTTAATTTATTTTATATTATTTCATGGGGGGTTTTCAGTGGTTTTCTTTACATTTCTTGATCCTATATAATTGACTGTAATGCCTCCCATATGTTATAGTTTTATACCCTCAGCGATACTCACCAAATAGAGGCCTACAAGTGTTAGTAATTTGGGGTTCATTATATATCTTTCATCATTTCTATCCCAGGAGGGTTACACATAGAGGGAGTTTGTCATGAAAACATATAATTAATTTCACATGGTTCGGATTTTCAATTAAAGAGTAAGGATCTTTCATCTGTGAACATTAAGAAAAGTACAAATATAAATTATTGAAGGTTCAAATACTAATACGTGGTAATGGAATTTAAAACTTTGTGGAAAGGGGGTGAATCATCCTTTTATAAATTTATGGATAGGCCAGTAATATTAGATCTAGACTTCACTATATATCCAAAATTAAAGGTAATCAAACTTCAATTAGTTCTTTGAAGGTAGATTCCACAAATTGGAATAACAGGTATAAGGGGGGAGATAATTTCTTCTACATCGATCTGTCTCTCAGGTGATTCATGGGTCCCATTAGATGGCCCACTCAAAGTATATTATGGTTTTACTAGTGGAAAATATATCTTATCATTTAGAGAACTGTGAAAAAATATGTAGATAATTTATAACTTAAATTATTGTTTTTTGGGATTACGTGATCATGTGGGAATTATACAAAGTATTTCATGAGAAATAATTCCTTTTTGTGGAGGATTAATGTGCTCCTTGTCCACTGAAACTAAGGAATAAGGTGCACTAGAATTTACCTTTCATATGATTTAAGGTACCTATAAATTTTTATAAATATTTAGAGGCTTCTTCCCCATTATAATTAGGGTGATGAGAACCAATGTGAAAAACATTTAGAGGAAATACTTGAGGAAAACCTTCTTATTGATGTCATTCACAATAATATTTTGATGAACATCCAGGATATTCAATCTATGAAAACATATCACAACATGAATCAATTTCTAAAAAATTTGACTATTTGATTGTTCATATTTTGAGAGAAAACCATATATATAAATTCAATGTGGGAGTATCTCATCATATATAGGTAGCTCCACCTCCATTCCATAGATATGTTAATATGGGGTCTCTTTTGTGGTAGTGAAGGTTGTGGTAAGATAAGACCACAAGGCATGCATGAGTTTATCTTGACAAGACATATTTTTCATTAAAATTATTCTCCATTATATATTTTAAAATCTTTATGAAATACTCTATTTTTTCTTTTTTTTCATTGTAGCAATATAAATAGTTAGACTCAATTTTGTACTCCTAATAAATCCTCTTCAACTCAAAATAATAGATGTTATTGTTATTTTCCATCAATATTACGCGAGGGATTCCAAATAATGTGATGATATTTGAATTCATGGATTTCATGATGTTATTTATCCCAAATTAATTAATGGGTATGAACATGGTACATTTTTTAAAATAATTTGTTATTAGTAAGAATATATAAAAAACTAATTAGTTTTAGATGATAGATATTGTACCATGAAAAATATTCCTGATACAGAAAACCAAAAAAAGTATTTAGTAGTGTTCAATAACTTCTAGGGATGATGGGTTCATATTTCATGTATTTGGAATTTGTGACATTTCATGGTGAGTTCCATGCATACATTTATCATTTTGGATATAAATATCCAGGTCCCCTAATTTGGGGGGAGATTCATGTTCTGGAAGATTGAAATCTTCAGATCCTACATAGAAGTTTTTCTTTATAGGAAGGATATATTCTTCTTTGATGAATATGAAGAGGAATCCATTGAATCCCCATTTTTAGAGTAATTTATGTTCCTTTGTATCATAATAAATTTCTAATTAAACTACCTAGTATCAGATCTATTCCACTCCGACTCAGTCCATCTAGAGTGTGATGACCCATTTTTTCCCAAAGGTAATGATCATTGTCTCTCAATTTAAATTCCTTTAAATAGACCTAATAATGATTAATAATCATTTAAAAGAGGTATTTGGTGTGTATAAGGACTTTTCAGAGACTATATCCCTGAATTGGAAGGAAATTACTATGTCATACTGTTAGGATAAATCGTAAAGCCCAGCCTGCATGGTTTCCCTAAACTATGTTGTTGTAGATAGTTAGATCCTAGGGACTGCACAGTTTGTTTGAAACCTTGGAACTGGGGGCACACAGTTTTTTTCTACTGTGCTTATTCAGTAGTGGAATTTTCATGGTCTTCACATGGTAAGATAAATCATGAATCAAACCGTGCAGTGTGCTCTTTTAAAGCAGTTAATGGTGCACGGTTTACACACGGTCTATCCCACAGTGTGGCCCAATTGTTCTCCCTTGTTTTTTAGTTTGAAAATTAATTTTTACCCTTATTTAATTCTTAAATCTAATTCTCCATTTCCCCTATATCATTTCTAGAAATTCTATCTTCTTTTCCACTCTCATATCTCTGACCTGTTTCAACCTAGGAATTGGGATATCCTTATGATCTGAAGTCTGAATCAACATCTGAAGGAAGCATTGGATTCTTTAAGTTGATATCTGATTTCCTATCTCTTCCTACCAAAACTATCTAAGCTTAATTTTCACTATTTAGGTGAAATATCATTTTCCATATTTTTATGATGTTGGAATGTTTCTTAAATATCTTCCAACCTACATCAAAATTGAGGCCTCCACCTGACAAGGATTCATCGATGGCCCTATTGTAGGTGGTCTGATCATTTTTCCCATGATTTTTTATGTCGCATAATCATTTCATTGTGCTACATGCTGATTTTTTCCAAGAATTCACTTTTAATTGAGTCTTTTATATCAAATTGTTCATCATAACATGATACACACCCTATGATCCTTGTTTAGAAGTTTAGGGGATGGTTACCACATTTATGGATACAACTTTGGTGTGATAAGTTGAATTTCCCCTTGTGGATAATTGTTTCAAATGACTATAATTCCTTTTTAGCATTTGTATTATACATTAAATATAATTTTCATTGATATATAAATGTTTAACGGAAACCAAGGCACCACTTAAGTGTTTTTTCCACCTAAAATTAGAATTTATCATGTAAGAAACTACCTAGTTGACCATGTCACCAATGAGATGGATTTAAACACTATAACATGAATATTCATTATTAGTTAATTGAATAGAATTTATTAAATGTAATGGATTGTTTGTGTTGGTTTCCTTTTACATTAACAAAATGAATATTTTAATTGAAATGATTAAAGCATGAAAATTCCATGACTATTGGTGAATTCCTTACCAATCACTTAATAGAATTATTATGCCTTATTTATATATATTGGCTTAGTGAACATGAGACATGAGAGGAATTTACCCATGATTAATACTATGAATATGATTATTCTATGATCGAGGTTTTAGTATGACGGTAAGGGTTCAAATGAACTTGATGGTACCACACTCCCTTGCATCAGATGTTAAGCTTGACATCTCATGCCCTTGAACCTAGTCTAATGTTGGTCTTGATGTGTTGCATCCCTTGTTAGAGTGTTGACATGATGATACACTAACCATCTCATGTGATGATGATTATGTCTCCAAATCTCCATAATATTTAGAGAATATACCCTTTTTCTTGAGCTTATAGGCTCATTTAGGTTGGTTATAGATATCTTTGTATTGCCTCGGTCCATCTAGTACCTAGTATTTCAAGTGTATGACCACTTATGTCTGTATGTACTTGTTCCATATTTGAGGATAAAATTAATAACTATACAGTTATATATATATATGTTATTTCAACATATATATTTTATTTGATTAAACATCAATTATGGCCATGATTTGAAGAAATTAGAGACTCCAAGTGTCCTCTGAGAACTTGAGAGTGTTGGTTGTTCATTTCATCACTTGTTTATTGTTTCACTTATAACTTCACACATATTAGTTACAAACATATCATGTATTAGTTATAGAAACCATTGGTGGTGGCCAACTGAGATTATATCTCACACCCTACATGGGCTAAATTTTGTACCATAAAAGATTATCAACAAGAAGGTATTGATAATAGAAATTTCCATGGTATTGTTCTTTGATATTCATACTTATATATGGATACATGGATGAGATTATCGATCACACACTCGATATTCTAGTGGGTAATCATTTTGTTCATTATAGTTTTTTTATAAATATTTTTATATCTACCCCCCTATCCCCCTTTTTCCTATACCATCATTCAATCAGTCCATGTTTATGAAACTACCTAGTGGATTTTGATTATTATAAAGTTGTTCAGTTATCTATTCTCCAACTCATTTATTTATTATTTATGATTATTATATGATTCTACTATAGTATATTTAAGGTTAATTATATTGTATATGTATAATAAGATGGTATAGTCTCCAAATCATACCACTTTTACACCTTTGCAACTAGTATACATCCTCTCGTATACACAGAGGCACTATTGAGGCCGGGTTATGAACTGGCTAGGGGAACAGTCTAGGTGAACCCTTTTACAAAACATTACAATGTGGTATCGGAGAATTTTTTTTTTCATTTTTCATATTTTTTTGGTATTACGTATGATATTAGGAGTTAAAGTAATTTTTAAATGACCCCATTCATGAACATAGTTGACCCATACACATGGGAAAACAAATTACTTGGTGTGTGAAAATAAAAATATTGGTTTTTTTTATTTTTGGTCAATGTGACTTCACCATTGGGTGGTGCACATGTCATAAGGATTTATTAATATTGGTATTATTGAAATAATGATTTCGCTACCATGGACCAATGAAATGACATCATTGCATTCCACGATGCATTATAAGAACAATTGGACTAATATGACATGCATTTTTTCATGTGACATCTACGTTCATTTTCTATTTTCCAATTGCATATTGATAGTGCCTTGATTATGAATCGAGATGTGATGACATCTCTTGATGGTATTGGACAACATAATTAATACTTAAAATGTATGCCTTAACCTAAAAGTGTTTTTTTAATAGGTTAAATCAGACACCTTGTGTAGCCAATTATGAAATGTTGATCCATAGACAACAGTTTAAATGGGATAGAACGCCCTATGTTGTGAGCAATGTGGATTCCATATTTTGGTTATTAAGAAGTATGGGCCCTTATGAATCAAATGTGGTAATCCATCTAATTCAACCATTTTAATGTGATTTAAATATTTCAACAAGAAATTTTTTATAGGCTTATGACTTTAAAAATAATATTATCCATCTTGTATTTGTGAAACAGAGACCTATAACGAATTCAGGATTTAGAATTGGGTAGTGGGTTCTCTCTTGTCTGATTATGGCCTTTTTAACTCTTCTACCACCTAGCCCTGGATTATGGAGTAGGAATAGAGGTGTGATTGTCTTTATAAAAAGGAGTTATACCTATATTAGATCCCTATAATGAGATATTATCGTTTATTAAATCTCTTCTGAGGTTCTTTTTTGGAATTGTAGTGTCATGCCACCATGACATCCTCCGGTTACTTGCCCTGAAACGTTAACACCATGATGAGGTGGTGGTTTTTTGGGTTTCTAGTGACCAATTCCACAGTTCTACCAGTGGAACCACTTACTATTACTAATATGGGCATTGATATGTAGTTATGATAGAGCTTTTTCCATACGTTGTGGAAAATAAAAGGTTTTGCTCGAACTACCCTGAATATGGAACAGTTGACTTAGGAATTCTAGCAACAAAATCCTCCCACCATTTAAAGGGATGGAAGACCCCATGCTACTAAATCATGGCTCAAAGTGATTATTTATATATTTGGTCATCTAGAGATTCCTATATAGCGTTGGTTCTTGAATACTGATTATATACTATAAGATTCCTCTTAGAAGTGGTTGGATGTGGTCACCTAGGATGATCGACATCACAATATTGTCTAAGAAGATTTCCAGAAGATCTTTCTAGACAATTTCTTTCCCCAAAATCTGAAGGATAAATGGGCCAGAGAATTCATGAACCTATTGTAGGGAATTATGTCTGTTATGGAATATTGTGCTTGTTTCACTCAGCTAGATCACTTCTCTTTTACCCTAGAAGGTGATGATCTTATGATTTATAGTAAATTAGAGTATGGAATGGTATATTCCATCTGGTTTCATGTCAATTTATATAGGTTTACCATTGTTTCTAAAATCTTCAATTGATCCTCTCTGATAGAGAGGAATATGAGAGAAACTGATGGTGATAGTTAGGGAGGTTCATCACCTAAATATATAAGTGTTTATTACAGTGTACACAAGCATTATTTTGAGTTTTATAATGGATTTTGAAGTATTTAGGCTCCTAATGTTGATAGTTTTTCAATATGTCACCAATTTGGGAAGTCAACAAAAACAAATCCTTAGTCATTAATAGATCTTATGGAATTTAGAGGCTATGGAAGGATTTGGAATATTCATAATTTCTTCCAAACATTTCTATAAGAACCTAGTTATTCGGGATATACACTTCCACCAACATGTGATGTGGGGATATTCATATCACACTAGGAAAGAAACTACAATATAACTAGTCAATCAGACTGAGGTGGTAGTCGAGGAAGAGGCATTCAAACTTATGATTCTCAGTGCTAGTAGAGAAGTCTCACTCAGGTAAGTAGGGTAGTGACATAAGGATATGGTATATTCTATTGACATGTAGTCTAACCTATGCCAAGGAATCGGAGAATTGTATCTTCTATTGTATGAGGTACTTTTATAATAGCCTCCACTTTATTGTCAACATAATTTGGCACAGGAACAACTCACTCATTTATACATGGGATTTTTATAGGAATTATGGGCCTCAAGATCGATCACTTATTTGGAATTATGATGATAGATACCTTGTTGGGTATCCAATTAGGTGAAATTATTTTTTTTAGGATTATTCCCATAAGATTGGTGGATACCCCTTTATTTGGAATCTTTTAATCCTCTACATGACGGGATTTGACATAATCATTAGGATAGACTGGTTATATTACTCTCTAGACTACATAGAATTCTATCATTATAGGGTTACATTCACATCATCATAGGGAATAGGTAATGTGCATAACTGTGAATGTGGTGTTAGTGTAAAAAGAGTTGGGACCAAGTAGTTGATGTTGGTTAATGTGATGTCTTAGATCTCCTATCTTTTTTGGGATGACTAGGGGTTATAGACCACTATGATTATTCCTATAGTGGTTAATTTTAATGATGTATTTCTTGATGAATTCTTTTTCCTATCCATAGTGTGGGTGGTAGAATTCACTGTCGAGATTATTCCGAGAGCATCACCAGTTACAATTTCTCATTATAGTAGGGAACCTATAAAGTTTCTGGAGTACAAGAAATAGTTGGAGAATATATGAGAAATGATTCAAACACCCCATAAATTCTCTTTGGGGTTCACTGGTCTTTTTTTCCACGAAGGTGAATGGTACCATCTATATTTTTGTGGATTATCATCAATTGAACCATGGTATTGAAAATAATATTAATCCATGTCCTATATTACATGACCTATTTAGTAAACTATGATGAGTGAGGGTGTTCTTAAAGATGGATCAATGGTCTGGATATCATTAGCGACATTTCAGGACTTTGGGATTTCCTCAGATATCTTTTAGGTGTAGTTACGGTCTATATGTATACCTAGCCATGATGTTCCATCTCACGAATTCACCTATTGTATTCAATGATCTTATGAATCGGGTTTTCTACCAATATCTAGATTTATTCATCGTAGTATTTATTGATGAAATCATAGTGTATTCATTCTCAAAACAAGATTATTTCATCTGTCTTGAGATTATTCCTAATACTCTAGGTGAGTTTCATCTCTATTCAAATCTCAGTAGATACCACTTTTAGATCAAAAATGTTCACATCCAAGGTCATATCATCTCGAAGTGAGGAGTCTTAGTAGACCCAGAGAAAGTGATAGATTTAGTTTCCTAGGAGAATCCCAAGAACATCTATGACATATGGAGTTTCTTTAGGCTAGATCCATATTAAATTGGATTTATCTAGAATTTATAACATCTTCTAATTCCACAAACAGTCTTGATAAATAGGGGTTTGAAATTCATATTGTCAAAAAAATGCATTCTTTTAGGATATGAATGGCCATTTCACTTCCACACTAATACTGATTCTTTTTGAGAAAAGAATGAGTTATATTGTATACTATGACACATCTGGTATCAGCCTATGAGATTTTATGATTTGGGATGGGTGAGTCATAGTGTATGGGTCTCATCCGTTGAGGCCTCTTGAGTATAATTAGTCAATGCATGGACCTTGAGCTAGTTAGGGCAGTTCATGCTCTAGGTTTTTGGAGACACTATATAGTTGGAGAACAATTTTGGGTATAAAATATTAAAAAAATCATCAAGTACATCTTTAGATATTGAGATCTCAATCCGAGGAAGTGGAGGTGGGTTGAGTACCTAATATTGCTTATTTTAATTCTATCCTAAATGCCATGAAATGGTATGTCGTGACATGACCCAACGGGGCTCGAGCCACGACTCCCCATGCCCGCCTCTAATAGGTCAGGGGCTTCCATATAGCACCGAGTAGGATATCCCACACATGGGAGGCATTATTCCAAGGTACATGTATGCACGCACCCAAAAACACCTCTATTCAACAGTGCAGAGATATATAAAAATGAAAAGAAAAGTCATGCATACATCTATCCCAAACTAGAGTGCAACAGATATAAAAAAGGGAAAAATAGGGTCCACCAAAAGAAAACTACAAAAGTTTCCAACGTGCTCAGAAGTAGGGAAAACACATCCAAAACACCTACCGGTAAGCTCCTCGGCACAGCTCCGGTAAACGCCCCAGTCAATCCCGTTCACTAAGCTCCTCCTACTCCGGGTCCTCCTGGGACTCCATTGAAAGGCATGTGGTCTGCACAAGATACAAACATGTGAGGGAAAAGCCAGTGCAGGGGTGAGTATAAAAATACTCAGTAGGCATCCCAAAAACCCAAAACAAAAGAGAGCAACTGAAAGGAATCAATCTGCTCATCCCAACCAGAGGGAACCCAAATGAGGGAGAAACTTTATCTTGTGACCATCCTCGGCTAAACATAACTATTCAGCTCAAACCAGGTCTATTCCCATACATACACCATGAACATCTAGATACACTCAGCTCATGCACCATGCCACATGAGGTAACAACCTCATCACTAGCAACTGTTCACAACTAGGAATGCACACTCCATGATCATTTTTAACCTAGATGACACTCGTCCGAGAGATACTCTCCATCAGGTCCCACACAAACATCTCAGATGCTCACCTGAGAGAATACGCTCCTTGGATATCATCACTAAGTAAACCTCATTGAGACAACATAAACACCAAACTCCTAATAAAGGGGATCACTCCTAGGATCTTCTAGGGGATACCAGAACCCACACCAGTATATGAAGATCTCACAAATAATGGATCACTCCCAGGATTTGCTGGGGGATACCACAACCCGATATGGAATTCGAAGATCTCACTGATAGAGGATCACACCCAGGATCCGCTGGGGGATACCACAAACCGATCTGGTATTCGAGGAAACATGTCACTCAGATAGAGGATCTTCACTCATGTCACGACTATCATGACGATACCAAAACCCTACCTGGTACATCTTGCGCTGAGTAGGGGATCTTATAACCAACAATACCACAACCCGACTATAATCCTCATGCTGAGTAGGGAGTCATATACCCGATGATTCCACAACACTACTAAGCATGTCCCACTATGTAAGGGTTCATATTCCTGATGATGCCACCACCCTACGAAGTTATCCTTCTAGATAGGGGATCACCGCCCGTGGATAAGTGGTCACAACGATACCAAGAACCCGATTTCGAGAAATGATTCTAGTGGATTAGACTCCAGGCCCACCAAGGGGATTCCATAACTATAACAAATTAAACATCCCATCTAGAGGATCCCAAACCTATACTAAGGTTGTGATTCCATGCGAACCCTCATAAGAATGAACCAAGGGAGTACCCTCAACCATTGCTGGTCCAAAAGTCGCTAACCTGAGGGTCCCACCAAAACACCACACTGCGCACCTCGAAGGCCGATACTGAGGCCACCAACATGATCCATACCAAAAAATAAGTAGGATAGGTAGTTTAATTGCCCAAAACAGATAACATGTGAAAAATTCACTATTCACCAGGGGCCCACACTGCGATCTCGAAACTCATCAAGCGGATCATACCACTGCGATTTCCTCCGAAAAACACACCGGATCCACAACTCGATCATCCAAAACCGGCATTCAGTGAAAAAGGTACTATTCCCCAAAGGAAGCTTGGGTGGGGCCCATGCCTCGATCCCAAAACTCATCGAACAGATTACACCATTGCAATCCTCTTGAAAAAACACTCAAGATCGACTAGTCATCCGCCAAATTCGGACTCCTGGTGAGAAAGTTGTGTTTCTCTCCAAATGCCAAAACATGGCCTCATGGGGCCTACACCCCGAACTCGGCCCCTACACCCAAAAACCAACAATAAAAGTCTACCATACCATCAGGGCCTCAATGTTACTGAAAGCACATCAAACAGATGCTCCGGATAGAAGATACAACAGCCCGAAATCAAATAATAATAAAATATTATTATTTTATTCGGCGTTTCAAGCTCCCGGGCCATGATCCCAAAACATAAAACTCCCAAACCCACACCAAAAGGTTCTCCATGTTTCTAGGATTGCGTCACCTCATACAGCATGCAAATCTGACCCCCCGAATTGCATGAAACAGGGGTTTTAAAACCTTAGTGTATTAAAAAAGTGGTCGGACCGGCCGGTTCGGCCGACCCGGCCGCCGCTGGGCCGCCCTGGCCGACGGTCCTTCGCGTGGCTGTGGCCTGCACAAACCGTGGGACCGCGGCCTCTTCTGCACTGGGTGGCACGCCGCCACCACCTCACTATTCCGGCCCGCCATGGACGGACGCCCCTCGCCGGCGTCGGTGAGGCTTCTGGGGACCGCTGGGTCCACCTCGATGGTCTGTTTTTCGATCCGAAGGTACCTAGGCGACCCTCAGGACTTGGTATTCCCTACAAAAACAAAAAAACGAAGAAGTCTGAAGCAAAAAATTGGGATTGGGGAAATAAAACTCTAACCACCTACCTCACGGGAGAAATGTCGATGCTTCGGGTGCAGAACGATGCCCGTGACACTCTGACGCTCGATCTCCTGACGATCGGCGCTAAAAACGGACGATTGCGGTTCGAATCGGTGAAGAATAAAGGAGGGGAGGGTTTTTTTCCTCCTACATGTGGGAGGTGGGGACAAGAAGCTTGATTGGTTATTTATTTATTTATTTTAAATAAAATCTTCATCTTCGCTCCCCGCCAACACCCCTCCAACCCGGCACCCGACGCCGACTAAAATTATGTCACGCCTAGGGCAAACACTGCATTCTGAACGCAATGGAAGATTCAGAATTGCGATCTGAGACTCCGTCTGCAAGTTATTCAAGGTGATTCCCATAATTTAACTTTTCTATTTATTTATGAAAATTCCCTAGGTGGATTTTCTCACAGCAGGCACGCGACTGCAAAATTTACACCCCGCCTAAGGTAAACGACAGGCTCCTGACTCAACCATGCCCTCAGATTCCCATTCCGAGCTACCGTTTATGAGATAACACACCCCCTTCACGTGCATACTATCAATATACTTAATATTTTTATAAATTTTATCCTGGGAACACAGTTCCTTGGAATCGCATGTTGTCTTTGTGCCTAGATCATCAATAATTCATAGAAATATTCCAAAGTCTGACAGGGCCAAAACCCAAGTTGTTACATCCTACCCACTATAGAACTTTTCATCCCTGAGAATCCATATAATGATTAAAGTGCCTACACTCTCAACTGGGTCTCCCATGCCAGATATTTCACCAACAAACACCCATGCCCGAACACATATGTCAGAGTGACTCATCCACCACACCTCGATACTATCCTCTTTGGGCAGCACTGACTCGCCCGCACAGTTTTAATCACATCACAAAAATGCATCTCAATGGTGAAAGGATCCCTCTTCATCATGCATTCGAAGCACACCGAACAACACCCACACAGGGTTTTACCAACGCCCTAAACAAAAATTGAGCAAGCAACAGAAAGGGAAGAGTACTGTTAAAAAGTGTCTATCAAATTGATGTAGAAAGTAGAAAGGATAGAAGATGTACCGCTATCCAACCGAGGAGCCTCTGGGTCAATAGCCTCTAGGGTATACAGCTGACCTATCCCTCATCCTTGAGCTCCCTTAGCATGGCATCGACCCCCTAGGGTGGGGGTGGTGGCATTTGATACCGGCAACCACCTCTTGTTGCTGCACCAGCTCCGTCACCACGTCTTCCACCCTACGGACCTCCTTTCTCGAGATGCTGCCTCTACCAAGGCGGTATATCGACCAGCTCCCTCTCAGCAGCACTACGGGTCAGAAAATCTCTGGAAAGATGTCCCCAAACATCGCACGCATAACACCGCCTCTCCTGCTGCTGACCAAAACTGGCATGCGGGCCCTAAGCCTCAGATCCTCCATCCTAGTCTCTCTTGCTGAAATGGCGCATACGTCCAGGCCCCTGAATCTGTCGTCGGCTACCAGATTCCAATCCAACTGATGAAGTCTCAAATCTCACATTCCCAACACTAACAGGCGATATATATTCATCCCGAAATCTCTCCACCACTAGGGCCCACTCCAACATTCCAGCAAAGGTGGGAAGACACAAGGATTCCACACCTACCCGGATGTCTCTACATAATCCCTGAACAAAGGTCCGAGCCCTAAAGAAAGGTTATCTAACCATATCCATGGAGTAGTGTGACAGGTCTATAAACCTCATTGAGTACTCTGACACAGTCATGCCCTTCTGTCGAAGAAGCAGAAGCTCCTGGATCCGCACTGAACTTAGTGTCATCCGATAGAACTCTTACCTGAAGAGCCACTCAAACTTTGCCCATGTGAGGGTCTCCTCATTATGGGACTGTGTCACGAAACTCTACAATTGCCCAGCCGAACCATGCAGAAGGCTCGCTGATAGGACCACCATCAGATCTGGAGGTGTCCGGACCAGACTGAAGACTCGGGTGACTACTTTGTGCTAGTCATCAGCTGCCTAGGGGTCTGGATGACCTAGAAACCTCAGAGGTCACCTCCTCTAAAACTCGTGCAGTGCACTCAGCCTACGTACAACCTCATTCTCCACTTCTGGCACAGCCAGCTGCTCAACAGGTGGTGGCTTAACTGGAAGACCACCTGGAGGTCCAACCTCAGAACCTACGACCTGGTCCACAGCCACTACATGGGGTGGTTCATCACCACAATCATGTTGTGGAACCCTTGATGGCTGTCATTGTGAAGTCATCCTGAAATAAATTTAAGACACACCACAATCAATGAGTATATCTGGTGAGTTGACTCAAGAAGAACAATGGGAAACCCAAAAACCCAGTCCTATACGATTCATGCACTGCTATACCCCTATGAATAGTTTCCAAACATCCCGAGTTGAAAGGTAGGTTATCAGAGTCCTAGTGAATGGATACATCGGCCGCCGCACCAACACTAGAGTCTCTGGCCTGAAAGCCAAACTCAAACCATCTTGACAATGCCGCTATGCAACCCAAACCAAAATCACAGCTAAACCAGCTATGCTCTGAGATCCCAAAGGTGGAACCTCCTCTAATACCACTCTTTCACGACACGACCCAATGAGACTCGATCTGTGACTCCCCAAGCCCACCTCCAATAGGCCAGGGGACGGCGTCTAGCGCTAAGTAGGATATCACACACATGGGAGGTATTAGCCCATGGTAACTATACACACACACCCACATACACCTCCATGAAATAGTGAAGAGATATATAAATATGAAAAGAAAAGGCATGAATACATCTATCCCAAACCAGAGTGCACCAAAAGTAAAAATGGGAAAAATGGGGCCCACCAAATGAAAACTAAAAAAATTTCTAGCCTGCTCAGAAGGAGGGAAAACACTGCCAAAACACCTGCTGGTAAGCTCATCAGCACAGCTCCAGTAAACACCACGATCAAACCCGCTCACTAAGATCTGCCTACTCCAAGTACTCCTGGGAATCCGTCAAAAGGAATTTGTTCTGCACAAGACACAAACATGTGCGGGCAAAACCTATGCAGGGGTGAGTAAAACAATACTCAGTAGGCACCCAAAAAACCAAAAATAAAAGACAGCAACTGAATGGCAACAGTACGCTCATCCTAGCCAGAGGGAACATAGACTAGACTGAAACTCTATCTAGTGACCATCCTTAGCTAAACAAAAAAATTTAGCTCAAACCAGGTGTATTCCCATACATATAACTTGAACATCTAGATATACTCAGCTCACACACCAAGCCACATGAGGTACCGACCTCATCACAAGCAACGGTTCACAACTATGAGACCACACTACACAATCACTATCATCCCAGATGACACTCCTCTAAGTGATACACTCCATCGAGTCCCATGAAGACATCTCAGATGCTCACCTGAGAGAACACTCTCATTGGATATCGTCACTGAGGAAACCTCGCTGAAACAACATAAACACCAAACTCCTCGAATAGGGGACCTCTCCTATGGTTCGCTAGGGGATACCAGAACCCACACCGGTATACAAAGGTCTCAAAGATAGGGGATCACTACCAGGATCCTTTGGGGGATACCATAACCTGATCTGGAATTCGTAGATCTCACAAATAGAAGAACACTCCCTTGATCCACTGGGGGATACCACAACCCGATCTGGTATTCGAGGAAACACGTCACTCAGATAGAGGATCGTCACCTGTGTCACGATGGTCAGAACAGTACTGATACCCTACCTGGTACATATTACGCTGATTAATGGATCGTATAACGAACGATACTGCAACCCTACTATAATCCTCATGTTGAGTAGGGGATTGTATACTCGATGATGCCACAACCCTACAGAGCATGTCCCACTGCGTAGGGGATCATATTCTTATTGATTCCACAACCCTAAGGAGTTAGCTTGCTAATTAGGGGATCGCCACCCATGGATAAGCAGTCGCAGCGATACCAAGAACCCGATCTAGGGAAACGATGCTAGAGGATCCCACTTCAGGCCCACCGGAGGGATGCCAAAACTCTTATAAATTAAACATCCCATCGAGAGGATCAAAAACCAATACTAAGGTTGTGATTCCATGCGAACCCTTGTAGAAACGAACCAAGGGAGTAACCTCAACCACTGTTGGTCCAAACGTCGCTAACCCGAGTCACCCTCCACAATGCCACACCGCTCACCTATAAGTCTGATACTGAGGCCACCATTGCGATACATGAGGACAAACACGCAGGATAGGCTGTTTATTCACCCGAAATAGACAAGTAGTGAAAAAAGAACTCTCCATTGTAGCTAGCCCATGTGGGGCCCACACTGCATTCCTGAAACTCATCAAGTGGATTATACCACTGCGATCCCCTCGGAAAAACACACAGGATCCACAAATCGATCGTCCAAAATGGACATCCGGTGAAAAAGGTACTATTCACTGAAGGAAGCTTGTGTGGGTCCCACGCCTCGATCCTGAAACTCATCAAACAGATCAAACCATTGTGATCCTCTCGGAAAAACACACAGGGTCAACTATTCATCCTCCCAAATCAGACTCTTGGTGAGAAAGCTGTGTTTCACCACAAATGCCAAAACGCGACCTCATGGGTCCCACTCCACGAACTCGGCTCTAACGCCTGAAAACCAACAAGAAACGTTTTTCGTACTTTCAGGGCCTCAATGCCACTAACAGCATGTCAAACGGACGCTCCGGGTAGAAGATACAATGGTCCGAAGTCGAATAATAATAAAATATTATTATTTCATTCGACGTTTCAAGTTCCCAGGCCACGATCCCGAAACATAAAACTCCCAAACCCACATTGAAAGGTTTGCCTCATCGCCAGGGGAACGTCGCCATAGAATACATGAGAATCTGACCATCGGATTACAGGAAACAGGGGTTTTAATACCCCCATGTATTAAAAAGGGGTCGGACTGGCCGTTGGCCCGCCCTGGCCGGCGGCCCTCCGCCGCGCTGGGCGGCACGCTCCGGCACCTGAGGCAGTTGTCGCCACCACACTGCACTGGCCTACTGTAACGACCCGAAATTTTTTAAATAAATTTTGTTTCCCAATTTTATGTGTTATTGTTATACTCAACAAAAACGTTTTATTTGATAAACATGATTATAATTAAAATGAGATCAGTGGGTTTTGACTATTATATAACCATCGGTCAATATGACCGCTGTGAACAAAATGTTTTGATATAAGTAATCTTGGTTAATTATTATAGAAAGAAGATTCGATGGCCTCACCTAGTAGTCTTGGACCGATCGAAGCCCATCTAACAGAGCTTGGGAAGGAGGTAGCACCACTGGGCTTTGCTCTAGATCAAATCCAAGCCGAACTTCATCATGTGAAGCTCGAACGGAATCGCCTTCGTGAGAAGTTCAAACTGATAGAAATTACTACTCGGGCAATGTTGACCGAGCCTCCCCAAGCTTCTATCACCCTAGCACACCTTACTCTTAGGTCCTATGCTGGTATTATAAGGGGTTATGTAACGAGACCGTAACTACCTTTTGTAATCCTTGTTTTAGATAAAAATTGGGATTTCTTCTTATGATGAAGTTTATGAATTTTCAAATGACCGGATAAATATAGTATGCATATTTTTGATGAATTTTAGAAAAAGGATATTTTAAATATGTTTATGTAAACCCTAAATAATTAAAAATGTGTAATGATTTTCAAAAAATGGTCTTCTGCAATTATGTTCAGTACTAAATCTAGAGTCTAATAAGATCAACTTGATTTTTGATGAATAGTAAATTATGAATAGTGATTTTATGATTAGGATTAGTAATATGACCAAATGGATTAGTAATCTCACTTAAAAAAGTTTTAAAATAATCTAGGCACCTTGATTAAGTAATGTGATTCAATAAAATAGTTAAATAACGGTTTCATTAATTATTATTCAAGTATTAGTTTTTTCGGGTGAATAGTGTTTTTTAATTAAAAATTTAATTAAAAATAATTAGAAAATTATTTTTATAAAAATGACTTTATTTTTGAAGTCATAGCATTGATATTATGTTATGGTAATTTTTGGGGTTTTTTCTGAAAAAATGAATTTTCGATGAATAGTGTTTTTATTTAAAAATTAAATTAAAAATATTTAGAAAATTATTTTTATAAAATGGATTTCATTTTTTAAATCAGAGCATTGATATTTGGTTAATGTGAAATTTTGGGATTTTTCTGAGAAAGTTGATTTTTCAGTGAATAGTAAAAATACAGTTTTAGGGTTTCGGTATGTTTAATGACATCATAACGGTGTCATGATGATGTCATGAGATCTTTTGAGGGTTGGCCGGCCAAGGGTGATGAATTATTGTTTTGGGGGCCCCATTTGTCCTAACTCCATGACAAATGACAAGGGAGAGCACATGGGTTTGAGAAAAGCACATGTGAGGTGTCCCTTGGCCATTAATGCTTTGTCCCCTCACTTTCCCTATAAATACCAAGCCCACCTCTCATCCATTCGACTCCCCACTCATTCTCAACGAATTTCTGGTCTCATTACCTCCCAAGGAGTCCTCCCAAGGTTCCCCCAAGCCCTCAAGGTCCCAACCATTGAGGTTTAAGAGTTACATTTTAAGGTAAGGGATCCGACCCCTCTCTTTCTTTTCAAGTAATCTCTTTTATGTCATTTCTTTTATACTCCATGTTCTTATGTTGGAGGATGTTCTTTTATATTAATCCTACTGCCTATTTCATGTTCATATGATGAGAGACCCCCCCTTGCTCTCATCTATTTGTTTTAAGAATGTTTAAGTGGCGCCGTTAGGCTGCCGAATGTTTAAGGGATTCTTTCACCTTCCTCGTTTTCAAGTTCTATTCTCATTCAAGTCTTTCATGTTCCTTTTTGTTATGTTGGGGTATGATCTCTAAATTATCATACTGATCTTTTATGATCATATGATTAGAGACCCCATTTGATCGCTTCAATTCAGTATTTTGAAGTTTTAAGTGGCGCCGTTAGGCTGCCGAATTTTTAAGTGGTTCTTCACCCTTCTCGTTTTGAAGTTCTACTTTCATGTCAATTATTTCATGTTCATTTTTGTTATATTGGGGTATGATCTCTATATATATCATACTGGACTCTTATTTTCATATGATTAGAGACCCCATTTTATCTCTTCAATTCAGTATTTTGATGTTTTAAGTGGCGTCGTTAGGCTGCCGAATTTTTAAGTGGTTCTTCACCCTTCTCGTTTTGAAGTTCTACTTTCATGTCAATTATTTCAAGTTCCTTTTTGTTATATTGGGGTATTATCTCTATATATATCATACTGGACTCTTATGTTCATATGATGAGAGACCCCATTTGATCTCTTCAATTCAGTATTTTGATGTTTTAAGTGGCGCCGTTAGGCTGCCGAATTTTTAAGTGGTTCTTCACCCTTCTCGTTTTGAAGTTCTACTTTCATGTCAATTATTTCAAGTTCCTTTTTGTTATATTGGGGTATGATCTCTATATATATCATACTGGACTCTTATGTTCATCTGATGAGAGACCCCATTTGATCTCTTCAATTCAGTATTTTGATGTTTTAAGTGGCGCCGTTAGGCTGCCGAATTTTTAAGTGGTTCTTCACCCTTCTCGTTTTGAAGTTCTACATTCATGTCAATTATTTCAAGTTCCTTTTTGTTATGTGGGGTAATTATCTCTATATCTATCATACTGATCTCTTATGATTATATGATGAGGGACCCTATTTGATCTTGTCAAATCATTTTCTTTTAAAGTTAAGTGACGCCGTAAGGCTGCCGAATTTTCATAAGAGAAATCTATTTTTTTTCCTTCCATGTTTTTCATTTCAAATGGTATGTCCCTAAAATTTAATTACCATGTCCATATGTCCTTCTTATTCTTTCACCCTACTGTTTTATGGATCATTTATGAGAGTGTGACCCATTTCCCCTCTCATTTCAATGTTTTCTAAAACCCCGAAACTTAGCCGTTATGCTGCAGAATTTTCCCCTCAAAATGCCTCTCTCTTTTCTCAAAAATTATTTTATGTTATAAAGTGAATACTCAAAGCTGTTATTTCTACAAGGGTATTCACATATATATCAAAATGTTCTATTTTAAATTCTGGGATTTACATACATGAGACCCGCTTTCCCTTTCTGTGGGTTTAAAGTGACGTAAAGATCATGTCTTTAAAGCAGTTTTTAAAAAGTTATGATTATGAAATGAAACCCATTTATATTATGCTATTTGGGTTATTTATGAAATGTTTGATGATGATATATGTGGCTCACATGATAATAAAGGCAAATTTTAGGGTGCGCCCTGATAGCGCTCCAATGCATTGGGTAATGATGTAACCACTAGAGATTACAATTTTCACGATACCTTGGTGAATAACCTTGGTAATTTTAAAATGACACCTTGGGGATGGACCTTGGTGATATGTTCAAGATTGTCTATGTTAAATGATGTAGCCACATCTTCAAGTTATGAAAAAGTTTTATTTTTATTATGATATGCCTCATGATTTCATTTTCATGCCTTAAAGATCTTTTGATGACTTTATTGATGTATCTCAAGTTGATATGTAAAATGTTTCACTTGTTTCCCTTGCTGGGCCTTCTGCTCACCCTTCCTTTTGATGTATGTCCCCAGGTTATGGGATGCAGTAATGAGCCTAGGGTGAACATGAGAATAAGCCTTTCATGTGTTTAAGAAGAATGTTTTTTTTCATGTTTTATGTTCCTTGTTTCCAAGACACTAAACCTTAAAGATCCTCAGTTCCGTGTAATGGAATGAAAAGTTATGTTATAAAAAGACAGGATGCTATAGTTGGTATCAAAGGATGGTTTAGTTATTTGTGGAAATTAGGATATGAAAACTCTAGGAGGAACCCTATAGAAAAGTTTAATATAGGAAATCTTCCTGGTATTTTGGTGAGTATTGAGTAAGGGGTTGCCAAGCAAATACATCCATGTCTGGATACGAGCAGGTAGAGGTGGCTCTGGCACAGATGTACATAGGGGTAAAACCCGAAAACACCGCTTTGAGCTAGACTCGAACGGGAACTGGTACACGACAACGGGCCTTGCTGCACTCTTGGTTACGACACTCCCGGGGGATATGCTTTGGTTAATTCATAAGCTTGGTATGAACCATTGTTAAAGGAACAAAGATAAAATAAAATAAAGGTTCACATAAGAATATATGATCATTCATAACCTAGATGGGAACCTAGGAGATCACAAGTTAGGGTATACCTTTCATATACAAGTTATCCTTATATGATTTCAGTTCCTTTTCATGATTATTAGCTAAGTACTTAAGCCCCTAATTATGCTTTCTCTTCATAGTTAATGGTGGGAAATGGAAGAACATGTTTCGACAACCAATGTGATAGGAAATGCGACGATTTTCGTATTAATATGACAGGGATGATTAGGGGATTAAAATATGATTATTATTTTGGAAGACGTTCATTATTTTGGGAACCATATTTGATCGAGGTAAATAGATTACTACGGTATTTTCATTGAGGAGTAATGTTGACTTATATTTTGAAGAATCGATGAATTTAAGGTGAACTTATAGTAATTTAGGTTACTTATGGGAATGACTAACCTATCTTGGGTAAAATATGTTTAGGTTAGCAACTTTTTTATAAGATGTTAGGAGTGGTTGATTTTGTCTGGAGATGAACAATGAAGTTGTTTTGGAAGACTATGTTATCAAATCCTTATTGTATTTGGGTTTCAATCTTAGTTTGGTTTGTTTTGAGGAATTTTAAGGACCGTTATTTAGGGAATGGTCTATGATGAAATTTGGGTAGTACCATGGAACTTTGATGATTTAAAAGTAGTTTCCATTCCTATGGGATTCTTTCTTTTTGAAGAGTTGTTTTACCTTAACCTTTTTGTTTTTGGGATAATTTTTAAAGATAGAAGAAATAGATAGTTAATATTTTGTAGATTATGTGATTCTATAGAAGATGATTCTTGTGCTTTTATGAGACCAAGTGTTTTTGAATTCTCAGCATTTGGAGAAAAGATTAGTGTTGGTAGGGACTTGTTAAAGGATGAAACTATACTTGAAGGTAGGTATATTTTCTTATGTTTTTGTTCTATGTAGTAAATTAAATCCTCAAAATTATGAAAAGAAACGTAAAACAAAAATGTTGTTGGTTTACTTTTCCTTCTAGGTAATCAAAGACCGTTTACACACATCATAAGTTTGGGATTTTCTCATGGTTAACTTTCTCCTAATCATGTTCTCTATCACTCTCCCTCAGAACTTGACCCTTTGTTTTCTCCTCCATGTCCATGTTTTCCTACATGGAACCCTAGTGTGGGTTAACTCAGGTGACCTTTTTACTTCCCTTTCTTTATTTTAAAGTAATAGTTTTACTGACTCCTTTTCCGATGTGGGACTTTCAATGAAATTTCAAAACCCAATTTTAAAATTGCGAGGACGCAATTTCTTAAGGGGGAAGATTGTAACAACCCGAAATTTTTTAAATAAATTTTTTTTCCCAATTTTATGTGTTATTGTTATACTCAACAAAAACGTTTTATTTGATAAACATGATTATAATTAAAATGAGATCAGTGGGTTTTGACTATTATATAACCATCGGTCAATATGACCGCTGTGAACAAAATGTTTTGATATAAGTAATCTTGGTTAATTATTATAGAAAGAAGATTCGATGGCCTCACCTAGTAGTCTTGGACCGATCGAAGCCCATCTAACAGAGCTTGGGAAGGAGGTAGCACCACTGGGATTTGCTCTGGATCAAATCCAAGCCAATCTTCATCATGTGAAGCTGGAACGGAATCGTCTTCGTGAGAAGTTCAAACTGATAGAAATTACTACTCGGGCAATGTTGACTGAGCCGCCCCAAGCTTCTATCACCCTAGCACACCTTACTCTTAGGTCATATGCTGGTATTATAAGGGGTTATGTAACGAGGCCGTAACTACCTTGTGTAATCCTTGTTTTAAATAAAAATTGGGATTTCTTCTTACGATGAAGTTTATGAATTTTGAAATGACCGGATAAATATAGTATGCATATTTTTGAGGAATTTTAGAAAAAGGATATTTTAAATATGTTTATGTATACCCTAAATAATTAAAAATTTGTAATGATTTTCAAAAAATGGTCTTCTGCAATTATGTTCAGTACTAAATCTAGAGTCTAATAAGATCAACTTGATTTTTGATGAATAGTAAATTATGAATAGTGATTTTATGATTAGGATTAGTAATATAACCAAATGGATTAGTAATCTCACTTAAAGAAAGTTTTAAAATAATCTAGGCACCTTGATTAAGTAATGTGATTCAATAAAATTGTTAAATAACGGTTTCATTAATTATTATTCAAGTATTAGTTTTTTCGATTGAATAGTGTTTTTTAATTAAAAATTTAATTAAAAATAATTAGAAAATTATTTTTATAAAAATGACTTTATTTTTGAACTCAGAGCATCGATATTAGGTTATGGTAATTTTTGGGGTTTTTTCTGAAAAAATGAATTTTCGATGAATAGTGTTTTTATTTAAAAATTAAATTAAAAATATTTAGAAAATTATTTTTATAAAATTGATTTCCTTTTTGAAATTAGAGCATTGATATTTGGTTAATGTGACATTTTGGGATTTTTCTGAGAAAGTTGAATTTTCAGTGAATAGTAAAAATACAGTTTTAGGGTTCCGGTATGTTTAATGACATCATAACGGTGTCATGATGATGTCATGAGAACTTTTGAGGGTTGGCTGGCCAAGGGTGATGAATTATTGTTTTGGGGGCCCCATTTGGCCTAACTCCATGATAAATGACAAGGGAGAGCACACGGGTTTGAGAAAAGCACATGTGAGGTGTCCCTTGGCCATTAATGCCTTGTCCCCTCACTTTCCCTATAAATACCAAGCCCTCCTCTCATCCATTCGACTCCCCACTCATTCTCAACGAATTTCTGGTCCCATTACCTCCCAAGGAGTCCTCCCAAGGTGCCCCAAGCCCTCAACGTCCCAACCTTTGAGGTTTAAGAGTTACATTTTAAGGTAAGGGATCCGACCCCTCTCTTTCTTTTCAAGTAATCTCTTTTATGTCATTTCTTTTATACTCCATGTTCTTATGTTGGAGGATGTTCTTTTATATTCATCCTAATACCTATTTCATGTTCATATGATGAGAGACCCCCCCTTACTCTCATCAATTCGTTTTAAGAATGTTTAAGTGGCGCCGTTAGGCTGTCGAGTTTTTAAGGGATTCTTTCACCTTCCTCGTTTTCAAGTTCTATTCTCATTCAAGTATTTCATGTTCCTTTTTATTATGTTGGGGTATGATCTCTAAATTATCATACTGATCTTTTATGATCATATGTTGAGAGACCCCATTTGATCACTTCAATTCAGTATTTTGAAATTTTAAGTGGCGTCGTTAGGCTGCCGAATTTTTAAGTGGTTCTTCACCCTTCTCGTTTTGAAGTTCTACTTTCATGTCAATTATTTCTAGTTCCTTTTTGTTATATTGGGGTATGATATCTATATATATCATACTGGACTCTTATTTTCATATGATGAGAGACCCCATTTGATCTCTTCAATTCAGTATTTTGATGTTTTAAGTGGCGCCGTTAGGCTGCCGAATTTTTAAGTGGTTCTTCACCCTTCTCGTTTTGAAGTTATACTTTCATGTCAATTATTTCAAGTTCCTTTTTGTTATATTGGGGTATGATCTCTATATATATCATACTGGTCTCTTATTTTCATATGATGAGAGACCCCATTTGATCTCTTCAATTCAGTATTTTGATGTTTTAAGTGGCGCCGTTAGGCTGCCGAATTTTTAAGTGGTTCTTCACCCTTCTCGTTTTGAAGTTCTACTTTCATGTCAATTATTTCAAGTTCATTTTTGTTATATTGGGGTATGATATCTATATATATCATACTGGACTCTTATGTTCATATGATGAGAGACCCCATTTGATCTCTTCAATTCAGTATTTTGATGTTTTAAGTGGCGCCGTTAGGCTACCGAATTTTTAAGTGGTTTTTCACCCTTCTCGTTTTGAAGTTCTACTTTCATGTCAATTCTTTCAAGTTCCTTTTTGTTATGTTGGGGAATTATCTCTATATCTATCATACTGATCTCTTATGATCATATGATGAGAGGCCCTATTTGATCTTGTCAAATCATTTTCTTTTGAAGTTAAGTGACGCCGTAAGGCTGCCGAATTTTCATAAGAGAAATCTAATTTTTTTTCCTTCCATGTTTTTCATTTCAAATGGTATGTCCCTAAAATTTAATTACCATGTCCATATGTCCTTCTTATTCTTTCACCCTACTGTTTTATGGATCATTTATGAGAGGGTGACCCATGTCCCCTCTCATTTCAATGGTTTCTAAAACCCCGAAACTTAGCCGTTATGCTGCCGAATTTTCCCCTCATAATGCCTCTCTCTTTTCTCAAAAATTATTTTATGTTATAAAGTGAATACTCAAAGCTCTTATTTATACAAGGGTATTCACATATATATCAAAATTTTCCATTTTAAATTCTGGGATTTACATACATGAGACCCGCTTTCCCTTTCCGTGGGTTTAAAGTGACGTAAAGATCATGTCTTTAAAGCAGTTTTTAAAACGTTATGATTATGAAATGAAACCCATTTATTTTATGCTATGTGGGTTATTTATGAAATTTTTGATGATTATATATGTGGCTCACATGATTATAAAGGCAAATTTAAGGGTGCGCCCTGATAGCTCTCCAATGCATTGGGTAATGATGTAACCACTAGAGATTACAATTTTCACGATACCTTGGTGAATAACCTTGGTAATTTTAAAATGACACCTTGGGGATGGAGCTTGGTGATATGTTCATGATTGTCTATGTTAAATGATGTAGCCACATCTTCAAGTTATGAAAAAGTTTTATTTTTATTATGATATGCCTCATGATTTCATTTTCATGCCTTAAAGTTCTTTTCATGCCTTTATT